>JAECXD010000285.1:1412391-2824783 GCA_018151445.1 Zaprionus inermis
TTCGATTGATTCAAACCGATAATGATTGATGCATAGTACATTTATAATGTTGGCTCTTAACAAATATTACAAGAAGAACAAGTCCAAGTACAGCAAGAAACTAATTTAACATGATTGATTTCCATTGAACATGTTTGATCGTGCGATCAAGCATGATTGATGCATATTAATAATGTTACTTATTGCTATTTCCGCATTCAATCAGTGACACGTGCACGTACACACACACACACACACACACACACACACACACACAAATACGCGTTGAAAATGTTAGACAAATAGCGTCAATCAAAAACACACATACATAAAACAGATTGATAATGTATTTGGAGCCAACAGAAAAAAAAAACCGAAGAAAAGAAAGACATATTTAATACTTTAATCAACTTACATCATTTGATATATAACTACTATATCTACTCTATATACTACTACTACTATATGCATTAATGATTGATTACTAATTACGATAAACATGATAAACCAAAAAGCAACAAAATTTTTACTGTAGCAAACGCATTTTTATTAGTTTATACTAAGCAATTATTATTTACAACAACAACTATTACAAAATATACTAAAGCAACCCCCCCGAGAATAAAAGAAACCCCCCGCTACCTTCCTCCAAAGGCCCAAAACATACTTATTTGCATTTGTCTGGCATTTTGATTGAAGTGCATTATTGATTGATTTAATTTTATACCAAACACACACGCACACCAACGACACAGACATACACGCACACATATGAAACAAAAAAAAAAGCCGAACACGCCTTTTTTGATTTTTGCCCCCTCATTTTGGTGACAATAAAACTAATACTAACAAGTTTAACTACACACACGCACACACACAACCAGAAACTTGACACACACACACACACATGCAAGCAAGCTACATACAAAATTGTTAAGCCCCAAAAAAAAAAAACTAAAAAAACTAAATCGCATTTAGACACACATTTCTCTATCTATATCTATCTCTCTCTCTATCTATACATGTATATCTTATATAACCTTTTACTAATCTGTAGCCTACAATTATCAATATATGTTATGTATAAACATTACTGCCCAATCAGTAGCTGAATTATTTAGAATTTTGTTTTAGATCTACATACATTTATTTTTATTTCGCGTAATTTTTTTTTTTAACGATTCAGTTGCTTTGGCAGGACTATCGCTAAATCTGTCTCTTCTCTCACTCTCTCTTTCTCTCTCTCCTGCTCTCTGTATATCTTTCTGTCTCTGTCTCAGTCTCTGCTTAAGCTAACCCTACTTGATAAATAAGTTTGCTGGCTAAAAAGATCTATATAACGCTGTCTATTCAGTTTTTTGTCTTTTGATTGATGAGTTTCATTTAAGAAATACGCGTTAATTTACTCCATTTTTAGTTTGTTTTTTAATTCAATTTGATAATCGAGTAAACGAAACCCGTCTATAATGCCGTCCCAGACTTGGTGACCGATTTCGGTTTGATTTTCACTTAATTGAAGTAGTCTCTCTTAGACAGAAAGCGCCCAATCTGTCTCGTTTTCTCTCTCTCTCTCTCTCTTTTTGGCCAACTCTCTCTCACTGAATCTCTCACCTTCTCTCTCTCTCTCTCTCTGTTTCTCTGAAACTAAACTTTATTAATTTTTGCCCCGAGAAAACGTAACGACACGCACACAAATTGTCAGCATGGTAAATCATATTTGATTGATTGATTGATTGAGTTTTCATGTAAAAAGTACAACAAAAATAAAACAAACAGTTTACTTTTGATCCAAGAAACAAATGGGGTTTACTCATTAAATTTGTACACTGCACGTTGCATTGATTGATAGATTGATTGATTGTTACACGCTGTCTCACCTCACATCGCTCGTATCGTCCACCACTCACAACGTTCATCATTGATTGATATGCCATTTGATTGATTGGATTTGATTGTTGTATGTTGTCTGTGTGTGTCACATCTGTTGCCTCTCTCTCTCTCTCTCTGTCTCTATCTAACTCTTTCACTCTCACACTTTTTTCTCTCTCTCTGTGTCTATACTCTCCTACTGTCTCTCTCGCTCTCTCTGTCTGATTCTGTGTCTCGATCTGTTTGAGAAGGCTTAGCCTATATAAGAACATTTATTTCTCCTCCTCTAAGTAGAAAATAATGTATTATAATGTTTGATTGATTGATTGATGTGCGTGTTTTTCGATGTATGTATGTGTATGTGCGTCCCCAAGTACATACACGCATACATACGATTTAACTATTGTGAGACCTGACCTGTTTATCATACATACACATACATAACTATTTTTCTGCTAATATCTCCCTCAACCCCCGCTTCCCCTTCAACGTAACATAATCTCCCCACCGGACCACCCGTTACCACACCACCCCATCCACCCCATCCTTCAATCAATTCAGCAATGTAACATTTTTCTGACTATCCGCATACTAAACTAATCTAACTAAACTAAACTAAAACCTAACCTAAACTAAAAGAAAGAAAAAAATACCAGAAAATAATACAATACAATACAATTACTTATTGAATGTTAAATGATGTACAAATTGATTGATTGATTGATATCTATATATACGTATTCACATACTCTACCAAGTTTAGATCTAAAATTACGTTTTTACAAATTCTGAATAAATTCTTTGAGTATTATTATAATTGTATTGCCTGCGTGTGTGTGTGGCATAACTGTTATACATACGTACCATATGTTTGCGTATAACAGACGTATTACAGTTTAACTAAGACGTTGCCTAAACTCCCCCCAAAAAAAAAAAAAAAAACTTCTTAAGTTTGCCCGCCCTACCCCACCGTAACTCTGTTAAATGTTTATACTACCTGGACTACTAAATTGATTCCCAGCCCTTAAATCCCCCAATCTCTATATAGATATGTATACAAGTATGTACATGTATCCCCAATAAAATAAGTATACCTTAACCCATCTTAAATACATATTAAACCAAATCTTACACAAATCACACAGACACACACACTTTCTCAGCGACCCCAAATAAAGTAAAAGTGAAGTGCAAAGCAAAGTGAAAAGCGAAAAAAAAATATATAAATGAAGACAAAGAGGAAGCGAAAAAGAGTGGAAACAACGAAAGGGCAGAAAAATGTGGTCGTTAGGCAAATTACGCGAGCAATTCGTGTGGGAATTCACTTAGCTACGCGGAAGTTCTTGAGAGAAATAGGGGAAAAATTGCAAGTGGAAATGGGGAAATTCCTCTGGCAATTTGAAATTTGTTCTGCTGGAATTTTCTTTGTTTGAATTCGGTTGGTATTTTTATACAATGGAATTTTCGCGTACTGGAATTTTCACTCTCTGTTTCTGTTGGAATTTTCAACGCTCTCTCTGAGATTCCGTTGGACACATTTTTTCTGTTACTTTATTTAATTGGTTGGAATATTTTTCATTATTATTCCCATCGTGAAATCTTAAAATTTAAAAAACTTGTGTGTTTAAGGATTGAAATTTGAAGTATGGGCTCATATAGTATTCATTTATATTTATGTTGAAGCAGAAGGTATTGACATAAATACATTGCTTTGTAATTGCAAATTGCCTTTTTTTTTGACAAATTTTAATGATAAAAGGGTATAGAAATATTTTATAATAAACTTATAATAATAATTTATAAATATTCCTGCTCTCTCAGTTGTTGTTGCTCTCTTTCTTCCTCCGTCTATTTTATCAAATTTTTGCTTTGCCACTTTACGCACGCGACTTTGGCCTTGGTGCCCCCATCGACCCCGCCCTCACTTGCGCGCCCCTACCCTCTTTCAGCCCCTGCATTGTTAAGAGTCATACGTTTAGCCGGACAACAAAATGAAGAAGAAAAACCCCATTCTTCCCCCACTCTCTATCTATGTCTCTCTCTCTCTCTCTCTCTCTCTCTCTCACGACGCGCCATCTCGCTCATCTCTATTTAGCTGAACGACACCACCAGCCCGGATAGTCAATCGATCGAGTTTATACCGGAAGCAAATGAGGCGTCAGTATTGGGTGCCACACCAAGTGATGCCTCGCGTCCCACCTCACCGGTTGGGACAGAGGGTGCTGCTCAGGGTCACGGTCAGGTGATAAACAGCAGCAAAGAGACACTGATTAGCGGTGCGAGCGCGGCAACAGCCGCTGCGTTGGCCGCGGCAAAGAGCCCACAACGCGATGAGGCAGCAGGAGGGGCTGCCGTAGCCGGCGGCGCTCCCAAAGAGCTGCAGGATCGCCGCAAATCAATGTCATGGAAAACGTTCAATTTAAAGCGTCAATTATCGAAAGTCAATATGAAAATCGGTGGCGGTGGCGGTGGCGGTGTTTCGAATGTGAATACCGAACTGGAAGCGATGCGAAATAGTTCATCGATATTCTATGCCCCGACCAAAGAGAGTTCACCCGATGGTGAGGAGCAGCCGCCGCTGCCAGCAGCAGCCGAAGCGCTCGAGTGTCGCGAAGAGGATGTTGGCCTGGCGACGGCAACAGCGATGCTCAACGATGATGGCAGTGATTTGCCCATGCCGATGCCGATGCCCACGCCACCGCGTCGCGTTGAGTTCGAGACAATGCAGATGCCGTCTGCGTCCGAGGGAGCAGGCGAGCGGCCAAGTAATTTACCGCTGAGCGAACAGCAGCAGCAACAACAGCAGCAACAGGCGGCGCCAATGAAGCCCGCGAGGCAGAAATTCAAAGAGAAGGCACGTGATCAGCGTCTGCTCTCAGTGCCGAACATAAAATATCAACCGCGCGAGCAACGCGGTGGCGGTGGCGGTGGCGGTGGCGGTGTCGGTGCCGGCGGTGGCGTTGGTAGCGGCGGAGCCGTTGGCAGCGGTGCTGTTGGGCGTGTCAACAAGAACGACGTTTCGCCGCTGATGAGCGGCAGCTTAACCAAAAAGATACGTAAGTATGACTGTGTGAAAGCTCTCTCTCACACACACACACACACACACACCAAACACATCTTTCTCACTCTCTCTCTCTCTGAACTCTGTCTCTCTACTCTCTCTCTCGCTCTGTGTGTCTCTCGCATACACTCTCTCTCACCCAACAAGCAAGTCCTGAGAGTCAGCGAAAGCAGCGCGTCTGATAAGTGTGTGCGTACACACACGCACACATGTTTACCCGCCCTTGCCCCCACACACACTCTAACACACACACACACACACGGAGAGCGAGAGCCTCTCGTTTTCGTCTATGTAGTTGTATAGTGCAGTAGGTCGTGAGTGAACTGAGTGTGATCATTGTAAGCAGAGAGAGTCGCAAAAACGATAACTTATCGATAGATGGAACATGCACACATGCACCAAGACACACACACACACACACATTTGCAACTTCTTCTACTGCTGCTGCTGCTGCTGCGCGATTTACCATGTTGTCAACGTTTTTTTGGGCATCCTTTTGTGTGTGTTCTCTGTTTAGGTCGTCGTTTGTGCCCTCTTCCCCTTCCCCTTCCCCTCTCTCTCTCTCTCTGTCTCTGTCTCTCTCTCGCTCGCTCGCTGTACCTCCCTCCCTGCCCTTACGTTGTGACGCTGGCGCGTGCTTTGTATTGTTTGGTATGCAAGCCGTAGTTAAGTATTTTATTGTTGTAGTCATATGCAACCCGTTATAAACCCCTCCCCCCGTGCCCAACGACCCACCAATCGCCCACCTCGCACCCTACTACTACTACTACAATATAGCATACAGTGCGTATACGCAATCAAAATATAGCTGAGTTGAGGTTGTGCTTCCTATTTTTGGTTTTTCAAATTGCATTTTGTCTAGCGAAAACAGAAAAAAAAAATAAAAAAACAATTGAAAAAACACCTAAAAGTAAAAAATACCAAAACCATTTGTAGAGTTCTCTTATACTTTTAGCTTTAAAAATGTAACAAAAACAACAACAACTACTACGCACGAAACATCAACAAACAACAACAACAACAACTGTAATATCTATAGCAACAACAACTATAAAAAGAAAACAAAAAAACAAAAACAAAATGAAATGAAATGAAAACAAATCTCTTATCTCTCTGATCTTCTTTCTCCTTGAAACTAGGCAACGGATGCAGAAGAGCTGCAATATAACTGCCTTTATGTGATTGTATGGAAGTTCTTTGGTAATTCATTCTAACAACAACCACAACAACAGCAACAAACACTAAACAAAAGCACGCACACACACACACTCACACACCCACAGAAATACACACGCATACACTGGCACACACTATGCAGAAGAGAGAAGAAATGCTTAATAATAAGTAAAAGAAGCAGATACAAACAAAAATAAATAAAATTATAAGAAAAATTAATAAGCACAAACGCAAGCGAACTAATCAAAAAGCATTCCTATATGTATCTGTATGTACAATCTAGCCCATATGTATTTAATGTATGTAATGAAAAGACCGACCTTTTTAGTGTGACCTCACGGCCCCCACGACCCACGAAAGAAACCCAACTAAACCCGACCTGGCGGCAGTATGAGAAATGAGAAACAAAAAACAAAATCAAAGTGTCTTTCTATCTCGCCTTCTCCTGCTGTCACTCTTTCTCTCTCTGTCTATCTCTCTCTTTCTCTCTCTCTCTTTGTCTCCCTCTCTCTCTTTCTCTCTGCCTCTATATATGTATATGTTTGGCAAACATATATGTATGTATGTATGTAAATAACTGTTATATATAGTATGCATAACTGTTGTAAACAAAGCAAAAAAAATGAAATTTACCACCCACACTTAAGCATATATTCTAATCTCACCTCAAATCCTTCAATCGTACTCTGTGTATGCACTGTGCAAAAAGAATACCATAAAAATACCAATTCGATGGATTGTTATTGACTGTTGTGCCATGTTATAGACATACACTAACACACTCACTATTGTTCTCTGTGTAAGTGTACACATTGCATTATTCAACTCATCGCCATGTCATTGAATCATCGAAAAATGTATAGAAAAAATAATACCATCACGAAAAATACTAAAAAAAATACTATTATTATCGAAATTCGCGTTCTACCTGGCGAGTTGAGCCAAATCCAGGACCACCACCAGAATACACCACAACACCCAACACAAAACAGAATCGATCACACAATATTGTGTGCGAAATACTGCAAATATACCAAACTCTCTTTGTTGTACAGCCGACGATAAATACCGCAATCTGTGTATATGTATGTGTATTTGTATATACCACCATGTACATATGTATGTCTTTGTGTTTTCTTTTCGTTTGGGTTCGATCTGTGAATTTGTCATATCTCCACTCCAATCCACATACACCCCTTTCTTCACTCTCTATGTCTGTCTATGTGTATGAAATCGATTATCGATTAATCGATTGAATCCTGTGCATTGAATTGACACTCATGTTGAATATGAATTAAATTAAGTTGATGTTTTTAATGAAAACAGGGGTTTGTTTGTTGTTATCGATTAATATATCGATATCGTTTACTTTGGATCATCAACAAATTTCGTTTTCGCTTAACCAAATGAAAACATTTATCGTTTCGTTAAATATACTTGATTTTCGCTTTTTACATTTTGATTTCGACAAATAGCTTGCAACGCAGCATTTGCCGTTGCTTTTGTTTGCCACGCTTCAAAAATCAATAACAATACATACATACGTGTTAAGCTTAATCACATACTATGTAATCGATAACCATTATTTATACTGATTACCTATAATATGTATTTTACGATATATATATCAATACCATTTTGCTTTACCTTATTGTAACACACACATACAAATATATGCTATAACTTGCAGCGTTTCATTCCGTTTACCATAATTATACTCTCTATATATATCAATCTATTAACTCTATCTCGATTATTATTATTATTATTATTATTGTCTCGTTCTTGTTCTCTTGTTCGCGTGTCCGCGCGTATTACACAAAGCATTCAACCCATTTGTTATTTTCTTCAGTCGTCCCCCTTCACCACCACCACCTTCTCTCTCTCTCTCTCTCTCTCTCTTTGTCATTCTGTCTCGCTCATAAGTGTTGTGAATAATATCCATTTGCATATTTTGCGCACTCGTTATCGATACAATTTTCGATAACATTTTTGCATTCGCTTTTACTCATCCATACGCAACAAAAAACAAATAATAATTTCACCATACGTTTCTTTGCCTGGCACTACCACAAGAATCCCAAACGGGCAATGAGTTATTGCTGTAAATAGAGAAAACTTTTCACCACACTTCACCTCTCCACAG
The DNA here is from genome assembly GCA_018151445.1 of Zaprionus inermis. Taxonomy (NCBI): domain Eukaryota; kingdom Metazoa; phylum Arthropoda; class Insecta; order Diptera; family Drosophilidae; genus Zaprionus; species Zaprionus inermis. The sequence continues at coordinate 1,420,623 of JAECXD010000285.1, forward strand.
ACACCATAAATAAATAAAAAAATTAACAGATCTCAACTGTTATTTTTGCCATTTTTCACCGCACTTCTTAATCTCACCACACCAACAGAGCACTCATCAACATGCGTATACATTTTTCAAAATTCACCCAAGTCACCACTATGTGTAAACTCACCACACTCGAACAGTGGGCATTATTTTGTCAATTATTCGTAACACCACACGCACAGAACAAAAACAAATAGGCATAGCAAGCTGTAAACTCACCACACTTAAACGTAAACTCACCACACGTTCCAAAACTCACCACACCTTTAAAAATAATAGCATTACCTCTACAGCAAACTCACCACACTCGACAGCAAACTCACCACACTCTACAGCAAACTCACCACACACATACGTTTTGCATTCGTTTGTTTTACCCTAACCACTCCCGTTCCCCACACCCCGCGTCGCAACACCCACACACACAATACGCTTTCCTCCCTCCCTCTGAACCCACCACAATATGGAAGAGAACATAAAAGTGTGCTACACATATGTAATTCACACCACACCTAGAGATATGTTACTCGACACAAACACGCACACATACACCCGCGCACAGTGCAATGAAAGAAACCGAATTACAACAACAACAGTAACAAGAACAACAACAGAAACTGAAAAAAGAAATTGAAAAATGAAAAAAGATGCCTCCATTTTTGAATCATTTAGTGCATTTATCTCTCTTCTCTCTCTCTCTCTCTCCCTCCAACTCTCTCTCTCTCTCTCTCACACACAAACACACACTCGGCGTGTATCTGTGCTCTCTCTCTCTCTCTCCACATTATTATTGTGTTTATTTATCAATTGAACCAGATCAACGGCGGCGGAGCCGCAGCTGGCAGCGGTGGCGTTGGCGCGACTGCAATCGCAAATGCGAGCGCATCGCAGCAGCAGCAGCTACAACAGCAACAACAACAGCAGCAGCAGCAGCTACAACAGCAGCAACAACAACAGCAGCAACAGCTACAACAGCAACAGCAGCAGCTACTACAGCAGCAGCAGCAACAACAGCAGCAGCAGCAGCAACAGCAAACACAATCGTCGTTGCTTGGCGGCGATTCGCAGTCAGCGTCGACAGCATCGTCGCTGCTGGCGTCGACATCGGCATCGGGCGTTTATGGTGCCGACGATGCAGGTGCGGTGCAGGTTGCTAGTGTCGCTGGAGGAGGCGGTGGAGGAGGTGTTGGTGTTGGTGGTGGTCTTGGTGGTGGTGGTTATGGAGGTGCTCTTGGAGGTGGAGTTGGAGTTGGAGTTGGAGGTGGTGTTGGTGGTGTTGCTGGTGGTTTCGTTAGTGGTAGTGGCAGCGGCGGCGGCGGCGGCGGAGTCGAACAACAGCAGCAACAGACACAGCAGCAGCCACAGCAGCAGCAGCAGCAGCAGCAATTTGCAGCTGCCTCATTCGATACGGATATCGGATACTTTGGCGAGGCAGGTGCGCATCAGGCATATCAGGCATATACGCATCAGCATCCGCATCCGCATCCGTATTTGCATCAGCAATATTCGCATCCGTATTCGTATCCGCATCCTTCGTACTTGCATCAACAGCAGCAGCAGCAGCCACAGCAGCAGCAGTCGGTGACGTCGTGCGAGTCTCTCAGAAAGTCCAAATCGCAAGGTGGGAACAGTTAACAGAGCAAGCTGCAACAATGCCAACAACAACAACAATTGCAAACAATAACAACAACAACAACAACAACAATTTTATTAACTACCACAACAACAACAACTTGTACTGCAACAACAATTTGCACCACAACAGCAAGCATTGCAATCGCTCTCTCTCTTTCTCTCTCGCTCTCTCGCTCGCTCGCTCGCACTCACGCGCTCTCTGCATCTGAGGCTGAGCACAATTTTCTGTCCCTTTTCACGCACGCTACACTTTTCTCTCTCGCTGTCTCTCTCTCTCTCTCTTGCACGCAGCACGTTGCTCGCCCACTCGCGCTCTCTCTCTCATTCTCTCACGCCCTCCCTCTCTCTCTTAGTTTGTGTGCTCTCTCCTGCTCAGTCTCACAGCGGCGTTTTGTGATGCTCTCTATCTGTCTCTCTCTGTTCTTTTCTTTTGTTCTATTTTTTTATATTTTCATTCTTCTTCCATTTGTCGTGTGTATTTCCAAGATAGCGGCCTGCTTGTTGTGGCTGCACTCACACACACTCGCACACGCACGCTCTCTCGCACACACACACACACACACGCTCACCTGGCTGCGTTCGCGGTTTGCTTGGGGGTGGGGTAGGGTGGTTTTTTGGGTTGGTGTGGTGAATTTGGCATGGTGGGTTTTGCTCATGTGTGTATGTGTGTGTTTTGTAGGATACTTGGATTTGGCTCGCCTCGTCTCGCCTATTTCTCTTTGACTTTGTCTCTGACACATGCTCGCTCGCTCGCTCTCGCTCTCTCTGTCTTTGTCTCTGTCTCTCACTCTCTAGCTCGCTCGCTCGCTCAACACTTCCGCTCGTACGTTTGTTCGTTCGCTCGCTCGCTCTCGCTCTCTATTTTTCTCACTCGCTCTCTATCCTATTCTGGCTCTCTCTCTCTATCTTGTTGTCAGTTACTTTCTCTCTCTCTCTCTCTCTCTCTCTCTTGATTTCTTTCTCTCTTTCTCTATCGTTATCTCTGGCTCTCGCTCTCTCTATCTGTATCTCTTTCTCTTTCTCTCTCTATCTCTTCTTACTGCTATCACTCTCTCCATATCTTGTTCTCTAACTCCTGCTCTCACTATCTATCCAGCTCTCTTTCGCTCTCAATCACGTTCTCGTTCTCTCCCTTAGTCTTCCCATCTTTCCTCTCTCTCTCATTCTGTATATCTCTATCGATCGTTCTCTCTCTCTCTCTGTCTCTGTCACTCTCTCAACTATGTTTATGTAATTGACCACAACACACACTCTGTCTGTCTCGCTCGCTCTCGGTATTTGTGCACGCTTCCAATTAGCAATCAATTAAGAAAAAACAACAATAACAATAACAACAACAACTGCAACAGCAACAACTAACTGCAACTACAGCAACAACAACAACAACAACAAAACTTGCATTGGCCGAGTATTTTTGCATAGTTCACACACACTATCTGTCTCTCTCACACACATAGACATAGAACTAGTACATGCATATGCATTGGCACGTCGCCTGCCGCACACACACACACACTCACACACACACATACATACATACTTACTTGCATTCGCCTGGCAAAGCTTTGCTGGCTTACACACGCTCACACAATCGATCACACACACACTCAAACTCAAACTCACACACATACACACAGATTTAAGAACATGAAGAAGAAGAAGAACAAAAAGTGCAGCAAAAAGATTCGAAATTCGAAACAAAAAGTGAAAGAAGAAGAAGAAAACGAAAGAAAACAAAACGAAAGAAACAAACAAAACGATTAAGCAAAAGTTATGCCTACTACCGCCCGCCGCTTTTACTCTCTCTATCTCTATCTCTGTCTCACTCTATCTATCAATCATGCTATCCAAATCCCTACTTTCCTAAGCTATCTCTCTCTCTCTCTCTTTTTCTGCCTTTCTCTATATATACATATTCCTTTTTCTAACTCTCTTTCTCAATTCTTTTATATCCTCTCTCATTCCAAATTCTAAATTCCGTATTACTCTTCTCTTTCGCTCTCTCTCAATTGTCTTGTCTAATCGTTTTGCCACTCTCGCTCTCTCTCACTCTCTGTCTGTCTGTCTCGCTCTCTCGCTCGCTCTCTCTCTCTCTCTCTCTTCGCTGTCCCGTTTCCAACAACTATTATATATCCAATCTATATCTGTGTATAATTCCTCCACAACTTATTGCAATCCACCACAATCAAGTACCACAATTAATGCAATCCACATTTGTTCTTCGCATTCCCCCCAAACATGCTCCACATTGCAGATAAACTGGACGGCACCTTCTCGCGTTCGCGTTCGTCATCAATGTCCAGCATTGATATGTCTTCCTCGGAATCGGTTACCTGTCTAGCTTTCATCGAGAGCTATGCAAAACGCAATGGTAAGTCACCAGGTACGCCAATCCACGATCCACAGATGATGAATCGAACTAAATGCACTTCTTATATAGCATATCTACTCTAGCAGCGTGCACCTCTCTTTCACACACACTCGCTCGATGTCTTTTTCACGAGAGATTTCAGCACTTGAAATTTCTCTTGAAAGCTTTGAAATTACTCAACCATAAACCACATTTATTATTGCACTTTTTATAGCATGCATCGTAGGGGTATCTTAAGTTTAAGATGGATTTTTATAGTTGAATCTATTTCATAATTTAATGTTTGAATGAAATTCTAAGGGAACGCTCTTCTCAAAAAGCCTTAAAAATAAAAAATCGATCTGAAAAATATTTATTAAAATAAAATTGCGCCTAAATTTCCTGGAGAAAAATTAGATTCAACTGTTTGTACAAAAAATGAATTACAATTCGTATTTAGCTGTGATCTACGTGATCCTTGAACTTTCTAAGACAGAATAGAGATATACAAAAAAAAAACTAAAAAAAAATGTATAATAAGCCTACTTTTAGATAGAAATTCAGCTCAGAATGGCAGCAAGTTGAGTTATAAGTTGCGCACTAATCAGTTGATCTACTCCTTCATTCACTAACATGATCTTCCTGGAATTTTTATAGATATTTTGACGCTCGTTCCTACTTTGTGGATTGGAACTAGTTTTGGTTCAATTCTGACATTGTTCATCACAATGCCGGAGCGCGATGTGCGCAAATCTCAACCCGTATTGGTTACAATAAATGGTAAGAGAGGAGAAAATAAATAAAAAATAATAATAAATAATAGTAATTAAAATAATAATACTTATACGTCTCATTTGGATTTTACAGGCGGTCCTGTGGTACGACTCAAAGGTTCCATAACTTCCATGTCTTTTTTAGACTCTTACGGCTCGATTATACCCTATACTTTTGAGCCTTGGCGCGACGAAAACAGGGACAAGAAAGATCGTAAATTAAATGATTATTCGATTACGATAAGTGTCGATAACGCAACTAATCTGTGCATTTCACTCTCTCCCAAACGCTCTCTCTCTCTCTTTCTCTCTCTGTCCCTCGCGCTCTGTCTGCGTGTGTGTGCTTTGCAGGCACGCCCACTAAGAGCAGCAGCCGCACCAGTCCTACTTTTACGCCGACAACTGCCAACCCAATATCAAATGCATCCGCTACTGGCGGTGCTGCTGGCGGTTCAGCTGCCGGCGGTGCAGGTGGCGGCACCAGCGGTGCAGCCGGCGGCGCCAGCGGAGCAGCTGGCGGTGGCTCAGCAATTGGTGGCGGTGGTGCAACTGGTGGTGGATCAGGAACTGCTGGCGGCGGTAGTGGTGGTGGCGGCGGCGGCGGCATAAGCAGCAGCAGCGCCAGCGCCAGCAGCAGCGGCATCAGCGGCAGCGTTAGTACCGGCCTGGAAACACTCACCGATAGACAATATATCGTAATCGCTAGCGAAAAGCAAACAAAAGTCTTCGATGTGGCCAATCAATGCTGCATTAATCGCATACAATTATCGGAAATGGATTTTGCAGTCAAGGCAGAAACTATCACGATGAAAGGTGACAGACATTTTGCCTAGAATTTATCAAATTTTAGTCGTATAATCCGTTTTCCTCCCTGCAGATGGCTCTTGCTTAGCAACCTATCTTTCGAATGGCCATCTAATGGTACATAGTCTTCCTAGTCTAAAACTGTTATTGGATACTGATTTCTTACCACTTATGGACTTAAGGTAAGCATCGAAAAAACGCATCCTTATACACATTTTGGCTAACTGTATTTTTCTCGCATCCTACAGTTTTCAAACAAAATGTAAACAGGGAATTGTGGATCCAATGCTTTCGATATGGGGTCAACAGATCATTGTTCATGAAGATACAACTCAGTGAGTGCAAAATCGAAAAGAATTCGATAACAATACTAAAGCCTATTTCAATAATTCCCATTGCAGAATATCAAAAATCTTTTGCTTTAGTCATAAAGGTCATGGATTGTACATGGCATCGCCCACCGAAATTCAGAAATTCACGATATCATCGGAATTTTGGTAAGTCAAAGCAGTAAAAAAAAATCAGAAAGCAGCAAGTTAATTCGAAATCTTTTTGTTTATACCCTAAGTCAATTTATTTTGGAGATGATGGGTGAGTTATATACGGTACACGAAATGCCCGAACAGCCGAAGGAGGGTTTCTTTAAGGGTCTATTTGGCGGCGGCGCCAAGCCATTGGATCGCGAGGAGTTGTGTACGTATCTGGGCTGGACAGAATTATTCAAAATCAGTGGACTATATGATAATATCATTTATATATATTAATTTGCAGTTGGTGAACAGAGCGGGAAAGCAATTCGTTCCGTTGCACGGCATATACCCGGTCCCAGTATGGATCAGCTTGGTCAACGTGCTTCCACAGCCGCATCGGAAATTAGCCGTGCGCATCAGTTGGCCATGGAGCGTGGCGAGAAGCTCAATTTGTTGGAGGAGCGCGCCGAGCGTATGGCCAATACAGCTCAAGATTTCAGCGGTACAGCGCATCAATTAATGCTTAAATATAAAGACAAAAAGTGGTATCAGTTGTAAAATATCTATTTTAGGAGCCAATTCTACCACAGTTATTGTAATATTGCTTTTATAACACTTTCTACTACATTACGAGTAAAGTACACTTATTTAATTTCTGTTTTCAAGTCGTCACGTTATTTACAAAAACAAAAAAAAAATGACAAAAAAAACAAAATAATAACAACAAAAAAAAACCAACAAAAAAACAACAAAAGAAAAAATACAAAAACCAAAAAACAAACAAAAAAAACTGTTTTTAATAAAAATATATAGACCAAAAAAAAAAATTACAAAAAAAAAATAAAAAAAATTCCAGTGTATATAAATATTAAAAAACGTTTCAGGTTGACTTCGCCTCAGCTGTCACAGTTTGGCCGTTACCGTGCCTCTAAACAAGCTTCATCTCATTTTTTTTTTAAAAAATTCAAATAAAAAACAACCAAAAAAAAAGAATATATGCATATGTTACATTAAGCTTAACTTGCTGACACATTTCTGATTGACCGAGGATATTCGAAAAAAATTTCTTATTGGCAATTTTCGGAAGCCAACGAAATCTAAAAGATGGACTTGCTTGCACCTAATGAGCTGTTTTAAAAATGCATGTTATTCGAGCATCATACCCAGGACTCTTGGTATGGATATATATTTATTTTGCCTATGTAGATATATAAACTTGTATTTCGCTTTCGAATATACTGAGTTACCGTGCACTTCGCCAACAGTAATGCACACTGTTATCATTATTGAAGTCTGTTAAAATTCCGAATAAATTGCAGAACTGCACCGCTCAGCTGTTACTATCTTGTACCATTGAATTTATCGATAGTGGTTCCAGCAACATTGAGTCGATTTTAACTGTGCGCTGTTATTGCTTTGACCGAGTTCAACGGTTCGCTGTTGCAGTAAACTCATTTGCTGCTAAAAATACAATAACAATATAGCTGCCATTTACATGCATACACATTGAAAAAAAAACTTGCAAGTAGCATTGAATTGTTCGATAAGACATTAAAAGCAGATTTTGCGGCTATCATTACGCTGGAATCAGATCAGTAAGCGCGAACTATTTTCGTTCATTTAGTTCAGAATAAGTTCATGAACTGATTTCACTGATTCGTTCAGCTGAATTGATGCCGATACAAACTTTGCAGAAATGTTATGAACATTGCGCTTTTAACGAAACTTTTTACACGTGCTTTTATCACATTTTAGTGAAATAAGTGCCATTTATGCCATTTTAGTGAAATAAGTGAAACAAGGTTGATATAAAAACAATGTGATTTAAGTAATAATCATTTGGAAAGAAGCATTCAGATTGACGTGCAATTTCAAAATAAACTGCTACTAACAACTTGCTCACGAGAACATGTGAAAAGTCAAATCGTTCAATTGAACGAACTTTCACGAACGAATGTGACGACATTTTGGTACATGCATATATTTTTTGAGAGCGGACGTGTTTCTGTTGCTCATAAGACGTGCATCGTGCCCCTGGTTTTGCAATATATTTTTAGTAGAGACTAACCATTTTATTTTAGTTAATAAAATATAAATATATATTTTCTCGTTTCTTACGTCGTGCGCGCATAAGATAAAAAAAAAGAGTGCAAAAAGACATACACACGCGATAATTGACGAGCTCGTTGGCTGTCAGAAAGACGCAGATTGATTTGCTACGAAATTTCCACACATTGTATTTTTTTTTTCGTTCGTTCGTACGCTGGTTTTGGCCCTCTCCTACAATAGTAAAAAGCCAACCTTGAGAAACACCCAGCACAGCAGTTGCCAACAACAGTAACACTGCGCTCGCTCTCGTTAATCGTGGTAAGATTTTTGTGTTTAAATAAGAAAAAGAAATGCAAAGAAATTCCGTGAACGGACGAAACGGTATACATATATATATATGTGAAACATGCTGCGAATCAAAATGCGGGACCCTGCTGCCTGCTGTTTGACTCAATTTTTTCTTTTGTGTAAAAAAGACGATGAAAAAAACATGTAAGGTGCAATGGTGTAGCAACTGTGTGCCAGTGTGTGTGCCTGCAGCTGTATTCGTGTGCTAATACATGCATACATATATTTATATGTATATATGTGCATGCGTATACGTGTGTATGTATCAATGCTAAAGTATTGGTGTTGCTTCTGTTTGTGACAGTTTGTACATGTGAGTGTTGTGAGTGTGTGTAATGTGCATTCCAACGGGGTAAAATGAAGCGGAGTATCTCCCATAATTTTGTTATTATTGCACTTTATCGCCTATCAGTCGCCGTCAGTTTAAATAAGCAATCGATATTAGTTAAATAAATAATTGTTAAACGATTTTGGAGCCTGTTTACATCGCTCTTCTTTCTGTGGGCCACCTGACACTGACAGCCAGGCAGGCGGCAGCCTGGTGCCCGTTGTTTTTGTTGCTCTATGCATGCACACACTCGCACGCAGCGCACATATGCACGCAGACAAACGCAGAGAGAGAGAGAGAGGGAGAGAGAGGCACAAACAGGCAGACGGACAGACGGACGGACACAAACAACTCAATATATCGACTAATCGATTCAAATGTTAATTTCGTTATGGAAAATGCGCAATATTCGCACTTATTTTGAAACACGAAGAGCGTAACAAAGCAGAAATGTAAAAGAGAGTGCAGAGGAAAGCATAACAAAACAATACAACAGCAGTAACAGCGCGGCAGTAGAAATAACAAATCACATAGCAACAACAAAAACAAGAGAAGTAAGAGCAACATCGCTAACAACAACAATAAAGATGGCCAGGCAAAAGTTCAAAAAGAAAGTGTTTTTGTGTGTCTTCTTGCTGCTGCTGTCTCTCGACGCCACTCATACAAACAAACATATATATGAACATGGCAATATATCTACATAATAAGAACATACATATTTATGAATATAAATTTATATATTTACGGTTTATTTATTTATTTTTTTTATTTAGTTTTTTCTTTATTCTCTCATCGGTATAAAAAGTAACGAAAGCAAAAACAAACGAAATAGCAAAGGAAGCAGAGAAAAGAAGAGGAAGTAGCAGAAGCAATAGCCTCAGCACCATCACCAAAACATTATTAACTTGGTCGTCTCCATTCGAAGCTTCGTCCCTTCCAAATCGAGAAGAGCCATCATTCAATAAACATGGAGAAGATGCGGCTGTTAAAGGACAACCGCTCCGAGATAATTATCGGTGGCAAATATCGGGTGATACGCAAGATCGGTAAGTAAAAATTCCCAAAATCTCAGGTCAGGTCAGGATTTGATTGCGTCTGAGATTGAGTTCAAGCAGTTTAAAGTAGCTCAACCTTTTTCCAGTCGTGTTTGCCAACAGTTCAATAAGTTAGGCGGGGGTAACTCGATAAGTTGGGGTGATAACAACAACGCGCAAACATTTCAATTTCATAACTTCTGTAATTCAATAACTTTCCAATGAAGGGGAGAACGGGTAACTGAATAGAATATTCCGTTAAGTTTGGCAATTGTATTTGCATTTGGGTTTGGGCTTATAAAATTATCATAACTTAACTTCAGGCTGAGATTCGTCATAGAAACCCAAATGCTCCACACTGAAAATGATGTCTTCTTGAGTTTACAAAGGAAGTATTTGAAGTGCAGGATAGACTTTGAAGATGTAGAGACATAGAAATTAGGTTAAGCTTAAGAATCTGATACTTAGGTAGATAGAAGATAGCTGGAAGCAGTAGAATAAGTAGATTTATTGGTTGGAGTAGTCGCAGACACGAGTCTATCTTACAATGCGGTTGACTTGATCTAAGTATGTACATACATTATAAACCTGATATACCATCAAAAGTATTTTTACTAATCTAATTTATCGTTTCAACCCTACAGGCAGCGGCTCATTTGGCGACATTTACCTGGGCATGAGCATTCAGACCGGTGAAGAGGTCGCCATCAAGATGGAGAGCGCCAATGCTCGTCATCCGCAGCTGCTGTACGAGGCCAAGTTGTATCGCATATTGAGCGGTGGCGTTGGTTTTCCCCGCATACGTCATCATGGCAAGGAGCGAAACTTTAATACGCTGGTCATGGATCTGTTGGGACCATCGCTGGAGGATCTATTCAATTTTTGTACACGCCATTTTACCATCAAGACCGTGCTTATGCTTGTCGATCAGATGATCGGCCGATTGGAGTATATACACTTGAAGTGCTTCATTCATCGTGATATTAAGCCTGATAATTTTCTCATGGGCATCGGACGCCACTGCAACAAGCTGTTTCTCATTGATTTCGGTTTGGCTAAGAAGTACCGTGATCCACACACACGCATGCACATCTTATATCGCGAAGATAAGAATCTGACGGGCACGGCACGTTATGCCTCGATTAATGCTCACTTGGGCATTGAGCAATCGCGTCGCGATGACATGGAATCCCTTGGTTATGTGATGATGTATTTCAATCGCGGCGTACTGCCCTGGCAGGGCATGAAGGCCAACGATAAGCGAGCGAAATATGAGAAAATCTCGGAGAAGAAAATGTCCACACCGATTGAGGTGCTGTGCAAGGGATCCCCGGCAGAATTCTCCATGTATCTGAACTATTGTCGTAGCTTGCGTTTTGAGGAACAGCCCGACTACATGTACCTACGTCAATTGTTCCGGTAAGTATATTATAGCTGTCTATATGACAGTATCTTTGAGAAATCTAGCTAATTGTTTTTATGTGCTTGCAGCATTTTGTTCCGAACACTGAACCATCAATATGATTATATCTACGACTGGACAATGCTGAAGCAGAAGACCCATCAGGGTCAGGCGAATCCTGCTCTACTTCTGGAACAGCTGGAGCCGCGCAACGATCGCGACAAGGAGAAAGAGAAACCCAACTGCAAACCGATTATATCCGAATAGGATAAGGGGATATCGGCAGAGGAGGCGGCAGTGACAGTTGTGCAGCTTCAACAAGCAGCGGCACCGGTAGAGGAAGCAAGCGAAGAAGTAGAAGAAGAAACACATGCAGATGCAGGAACAGGAGAAGAACTAAAAGCAGAAAGAGAAACAGAAGCAGCAGCTGCAGACAACAAGATATAAACATAAACAATAAACGAAGGAACACAGAGAGAACAACAACAGCAACATTAGCGTATCATGCAACAACAACATTAAACAGCTTGTTGCATGCACATGTAACTGGGGAGAAAAAAGAAAAAACAAGAGCAGCAAAAATGAGAAATGGAATGTTTCTTAATATTTAATTTAAATTCAATACTAAACATTTAAGGAACCAGCAAGAAAACAACAACAAAACAAATAGCAATAACAGCAAGAATATCTAAAAGCAGCAAGCAGCAGGCATAGAACATACTCACACACACACACACACACACACACACACACACATACACACATTAACACACACTCACCCACAAGAACTCATATTACACAGCAAAAAAAACACTTAGCATAATAATGATAAAAACGAAGAAGTCGAAGGCAAAAGAAAAGATTAACATTTATAAAAGAGAAAAAAACACAAAATATATAAAATAAATAATATTAATTAAAAGGAAATACAATAATGCAAATATATTATATTTGTATATAGAACAACATATACACATATAAATCGCAAACAAACAAATTAATAAAAACGTAATTAAAGCATAAAACAAAACGAAACACATGCAAAAAAATTTAAAATGCAATAAAAAAAGAAAGAAAACAAAAACATAATCTAATTAAACTGAACATGAGAAGTAAGGCCAAGCGAAGTATGGGTGAAGAATATAAAAACAAAAAACAAAATCGAAAATAATTAAAAAAATAAAATGCAAAAAAAAAAAACATAAAAAATACAAAAACAAAAACAAACAGCAACAAAATGCAAAACTGCTAAGTAAATTTGCATATTAAGCAGTAATAATTATAAACGTAACTTATATTTAATTTTTTGAATTACATCAATAAATATGTTGAAATTAAATTCAGCTCGATGAGTGTTTTCAATGCGATCCGCACGGCAATGAGGGAGACGGGCAAACAGGTAGAGCGAGAGAGAAAGTTCTGAACTGAGCTAACGGTGGACTTGGCCTTTGGTTTGGCTTTGTTCTGTTTCGTGGAATCCGGAAATTCAGGGGAAATTAAAATTAAAAAATATGAATAACAGTTTTCTTAATACTGATCATACATGAATACTACGCCCTCAGTTGCAGTTACTCATGCTTAGGAATAATCAAATAAGTAATATTCCAAATTTACATTTTATTGTCGTGCAAAACAAAAACCCAGATCTATCGAGAGGTTGCTGGAAAAAATGAAGTTTTCATTGAGCTTGCAGTTTCCAGCAGGTTCCCAAATCGAAATCTAAACTTTTTAATGAGTTTCTTAACAATTTGATAGCAGCTGTGCCGAAATCCCTTTAGTGTATTATCAAATTCAGGTCTCGATTAGGCACAGTCATGCTAATGGAAATAAATGTAGCTGAACAAGGCGAAATATTGGTATACAAGTATAACATTTATATAGGCATTAAAGCAGAGGTCTCTTGCCTTACGGGACCGGGCGAACAACCTTATGTAAGTACTTTCCCAGCATCTCATTCCATCCTTCACATCGAAATTTGAACGATTTAATCCCTCACTAAAATATAAAACACCAAGGATTTTGTTTTTGATTCTTTTTTTTTTTGTTTTGTAATTCGTGTTTTTATTTGTAAACACTCTCATACTAATAGTTACACTTGCTGTTGCTGTTGGTGTTAAATTACATACATAGATTAATAGCTTAATGAATTATATTGTTTTTTGTTTGCCCCGTTTCGCTGGCAAACATATGTATCAGTTCACAAAAAGAACAGCGCGCGATTTGTGCGCCGATTTTTCGCAAGTTTTTGTTTTTTTTGTGTAGTTGTTATTAATATTAAATTTATTATAATTACTATTATTGTTATTGTTATGGTTGTGTTTGTTATACAGTTTATTATTTGCGATTATAACATTTATAAACTAATACGAAATGAAATTGTAAATCAATTTTAGCTTTTGTTATTTGCTTTTTTCAGTGGATTTTGTGCTCGTCTTTCCAAACACAAAGTGCAAGTTGTGTGTGAGTGTGTGTGGTTGGTGTGTGCGGGTATGTATGTGGTGTGTGTGTGTGTGTGTCTAGTGTAAACACCTTGAAGACAAGTAACTTAAGCAAATGAAAACAAAACGTGCTTCTCGCTCGAAATTTGTCGTTAACTAATAAAACTAAATGTGTTTGTGCCGTGTGTGTGAGTGGGTGGATGGGTGTAGGTTGTGTGTGTGTGTGTGTGGGTGTAGGTGGTGTGTGAATATATACTATATGTAAAGCATGTATAACGATCCACTGCAGTTGGATCTGATAACAAGTTTGCCGGCACAAAACTATCGCATTGATAACAAACTATATATACATATATATACTATATACATCATATATATATATATGTATATATATACATAGGATGAAGGGCGGTTGGCGAGTGAGTGTGTGTGTATGTGGGAATTATTGTGATGTCATCGATCACGGTCAAATGAGTTCAGAATGCTTATGTTGTTTTTATCGGTGTGTAACATTAAATTCTATATACATGATAGCTGCTTTCTCTCTCTCTCTCTCTCGCTCGCTCGCTTGCTCTCGCTATGTTTCCATTTTTTTTTCATCGCATTGCTTTATAAAAATAAACTATGCTTTCTTTTTTGTATATGTTACCGTTATCATATACATATCTGTATGTATATTCATATATATCTATATATATATATATAAGCTGTACTTTTCTCCTCTCCTCGCTTCATACTCTTGCGTATTGCAACCAGTGCATTCTCCTCTCTTCTCTACATTTGATTTATTCGATTCAATAGGGGGAAGGGTGTGGGGGAGGTGTATTGCGGACCTGGAGTTTAATCTGGGATGGGGGCGTTGTTGTTGCTGCTACTGATGTCCCTCGGACGATCGGTCGTCGGTTTGCTGCTACTATTGCCCTGTTGCTGCTTATCCTTTTCGCGCTCCCCATTCTGATCCATCGTCAGCAAGTTGGCCGGACTCTGCTGCTGCTGGTTCTGATGCGCCTTCTGCTTCAGCATTGTCCAGTCGTAGACATAGTCGTATTGATGGTTCAGCGTGCGGAACAGGATGCTAAAAACAAGAAAACCGAGAATTACCATGAAGAAAGGAAGAGTCAAAGGAATAGTATACTATTCCTCATATTGAGAATAAATTCTCTTGGGCAGTTACCGGAACAGCTGGCGCAAATACATGTAGTCCGGCGACTCCTCGAACCGCAGACTACGGCAGTAGTTGAGATACATCGAGAACTCCGCGGGATAACCCTTGCAGAGCACCTCGATGGGTGTGGACATTTTCTTCTCCGAGATTTTCTCATATTTCTGCATCTTTCCCGTCGACTTCATGCCCTGCCACGGCAGTACGCCGCGATTTAAATACATCATCACATAACCAAGGGATTCCATGTCATCGCGACGCGATTGTTCAATGCCCAAGTGAGCATTGATCGAGGCATAACGCGCTGTGCCCGTCAGATTCTTTTCCTCGCAATACGGTATGTGCGTGCGTCGCTGCGGATCACGAAATTTCTTGGCCAGGCCAAAATCGATGAGAAACAGCTTATTGCAATGCCGTCCGATACCCATGAGAAAGTTATCCGGCTTAATGTCACGATGAATGAAGCATTTCATGTGCACATATTCCAATCGACTGATCATCTGATCCACCAGCATTAGCACGGTCTTAATGGTAAAATGGCGTGTACAAAAATTGAATAGATCCTCAAGCGATGGTCCCAGCAGATCCATGACCAGCATGTTGAAGTTCTTCTCTTTGCCGTAGAAACGGATGCGAGGGATTCCAACGCCGCCGCTGAGTACACGATATAGTTTGTACTCGTAGAGCAGTTGCGGATGTCGTGCATTGACGCTTTCCATTTTGATCGCAACCTCCTCGCCGCCTTGCAGGGTCACGCCCAGATAGATGTCGCCAAAGGAACCGCTGCCTGTGCACGATGATCGGAAACGGAGGTTAGAGACAGAGAGAGAGAGAGTGGGAGAGCGAGCGAAAAGAGATCTCTCCGAGTTGCTGCGCAAAATGACGCTTGTCGCCAGTCGCAGTCGTTTTCGATTATGACAAATTTATTTTTTTTTTTCTTTCATACTTTTCTTGTTTATTGCGCTTACCTATTTTGCGTATGATTTTGTATTTTTCGCCCACTGTTAATTCGTATCGGTGGTTTTTAATTTTGATTACCCTATCCATTGCAAATGGTTTTTGCAGGTGGGGCTACTCCTAGTTTATTATAGTTATAATAAGAAATAAACAAACAAATACAGTTTGCAACTTGCTCCGCCTATGCCTGCTGCGTGCGGGCGTGTGTGTCTGCGTGTTGTGTTTCTGTGTGCGCGTGTGTGTGGTTGTGCACTGTGTGTGTTCTTGTATGTTGCGCGCGTGTGTTAATATTTTCTTTCTGCACAGCTATCCGTATGCGACAGGAACGCAAAATGTCTCGCAGGAAGCCAAGGTTGATTAAAACAAACTATATACACGTGCGAAACGTTCAAATATTTTAATAAAAAAAAATTTTTTCAACAAGTCGAGAGCGACGTTAGTGACGGCAACTGCTTGGCAATAACAGACGGCCACGAACAGCTGCTATCGACAGCAAGGTCGTTGTTATCGTCTGCTATCGCACACAATGACATTAGCAATTGCAAGTGAAATTTATCGATTTGCCGCCACAGTGCGCTATCGTTTAACCCGTGTGTACGTGCGTGCTTGCTCCGCAATCAAATTCAAAAAAAGTTATCGTTGACTTTTGTATATCTTACAAATTTCGTTTATTTGCGTTAATTTAGTGACGAGTTACATAATTAAATGCAGTTGGTGTTTTTGTGATTGCCCGTTCGGGTTGTTGCCTAAACAAAATATGCCGCTAACTGTGCCATTTTATCCTTGGGCCGATTGCCATGTCGTCCGCCTCGAGCGGATCCTCCAACGCCGCCCGCAGCGCCAACACCACCGGCACCAACAGCACCACCTGGCCCATTGCCGCCGCCACGTGGTGCATTGGTGCGTACTGCACGCGATGCCACCGCGCGATGCTTCTCGATGAGATGCGAGAAGTCGCTGGAACAGAAAATGCAACCGCTCTTCTCCTCGCTGCCATCCTTGAACTTCGACTTGTCCGATTTGTACACCACATTCACCAGCTGGGCACCGCAATCACTGCACTTGTTGTCTGCGCGGAAAGTGGGCGAGTTCCATAATTAATTTGATTTGATCAACAAAGATTACGCGAACATCACTTACCTTCCACCGTGATCTTTGTGGCGCCCTTAAAGCAATTGATGATAACATCACATCGATTACAGCCCAATTTCCAGGTGGGCGACAATGTGCTGTCCAGAACCAGAACACCCGTCTCGCATTCAACACAACTGGAGATGCCCAGCGTGTTGAGCGAGTGCGGGCAGGTGGGATGCGTACAGGTATTGCAGCCTCCGAATTTGGGCATATCCCTGAATGGCGGATGATTGTAGCAGTACGGGCAGAATGGGAACGAGCGACCCTTGACGCCCGTCGAGAAGGCCAACAATCCGAAATCATCCAGGGGGCACTTGAATTCGCGATATACCTTAACATTGCCCTTTGGCAGGGTATAATTCTCGTCGCAGTGCGAGCAATACAAACGGGCCGGTTTCGTCTGAAAAACGTAGGAATCATTAAATTAAAGTACACAAGCTTATTGTGCATCCTGCCGAGCTCTATTTACCTGTATATACTTCATATATCGTCGACACTTGCCGCAACGTGAATGCGCCTTGCCCGACTCCGCCAGCAGCGAGAACGACGACTCGAACAATATGTCCATGCTGGCGATGTTCTGCACAAAGAACATGAACTTGAGCTTGAAGATCTTGATGGCATGTTTGCGTACATCATTGAAATCGGCCGATCCCTTAGCGATCAACGTTAACATGCGCTCCACCTCCGAGCGCATGGTGGGCAACACCAGCTCGGGATCGATCTTCTGATAGCCATGCACCAGCACAATGCCTAACGTTGTGGGTATTAGCTTGCGTCCCGTCTCGATGCGCACATAATTCCGTTGGCAAATGTTATTGATATGCACCGGAATCGAAGCATCTGTGCCGATGCCATGCTGCTCCATCAGCGTAATCAATTCCGCCTCGGTGAGATAATCCGGCGGACCCGTTTGGCTCTCCGCCAGACGCACATCGTTGATGGCCACTTGAGTGCCCTGAACAAACGGAGGCATTGCCTCATCCTTGCCAAATGCCTGCCATGTCATTACCTTGGTGAATCCCGCATCGATCAGCACATTCGCCGTGCACGAGAAGCTCTCCATACCGGCGCGTAACTTTGCCGTGGTCGTGCGATATTTCAGATCCCGCGAAATGGTGCCCATAAAGTGGCGGCAAATGAACTCGTACACGCGCCAGGTATCCCGATCGAAATCGTTGCGATTGGCCAGTTTCATGGGTGTTATGGGCGGATGATCACCGGCATCTTTGCCCTTGCGAGGCGTTTGAAAATCCGATGCAATCGCACGTGCCTCATCACCGAATTCCGTCGATGGTTGCAGGACACGTAGCACTGCATGCAGATCAAAGTTTTCCGGATACTGATTGGTCTCTGTGCGCGGATAACTGATGTAACCCTGAGTGTACAATCGTTCAGCCAACTGCATGGCTTGATAGGGACCAATACCTAGGCCGGAACTACAGATTCGCATCAGTTCTACGGTATTGAGTGCCTGCGGTTTGCTCTTATACGATTCTTTGCTGCTGACGCTTTCCACGCTTTACAAGAAAGAAAAGAGGAATCAGTGCGAATATAGTCAGTTATCCGGGCTTCTCATACCTGGCTTCCTTGTGCTCCTTGACACGATTCAACAGCATGATGGCAATGTCCTTCTTGAAGACGCGACCTCGCGCCCATTCCAGCGTATATTCTGGCTGTCCTGCCAGTAGCTGTAGATACCAAAAGGTTTCTGGCTTAAAGGTCTGTATATCATCGTGTCGTTTCACACAGAAACCCAATGTGGGTGTCTGGCATGGGCCATACGAGATCAGGGACGAATCTAAGTCACCGTAACGACCCTGAAAGAATTTCGTTTGGAAACGTGTAAAGGCACAACCGATACGTAAATCCAGTTCCTGTCGAGCATCCACCGATTTCGCTTCATTCTCGTTGGGATGCCCGAGGGATTCCATCGCCCCCTTGATATCCTTGTCCGTAATCGCAGAGAAGTGAGCACGATATGTAACGCTGTGACTGTAGACATTATGAATGACATGCTGTACTGCATCCATCACCTCGAAACAGATATTCTCGCCCTCCTTATCGCAATCGAGCCAAAGAACAAGATAATCACAACCTCGCGCCTCATGCGCCAGAAACGAGCGCATCTGTTGCTTTGGCGTGCATTCCTTTTTCTCTGTGGGACAGTTGAACAGCTGCACTGGATCCACTTTATCCCATGAGGTGTATTTGCTAGTAAAATCCAAAGACATGACATGTCCGCACACTGAGGTCATGCGAAAATGCACATTGCCCTCGTTGCGAAAGTGACCCGTCCATTCGTGTGTGGAGCAGCTGTTGTTACCTATTCAGTTAATTGAATTAATAAAATGGGATTGAATCTTTTGCATTTTTCGCTGTCTTTCTCTCTCTCTCTCTCGGTCTCACCTCGCCTTGTCGTGCAGCGCCCGCTAGAGAGAATCCCGGCTAGCGAGGCGGCCAGCGAGGGCTTCTCGGCCACCATCAAGACGTTCTTCATTGCCTAAATTTATGTTGATGATCGCACACACCTTCCGTTTCGTTTCTGCTTTCGCTCTACCTCGATCTCGTTCTCTCGCTCTTCTTCTCCTTATTTGTTTTGCACGCACAATGCGAGATGATGCTTCTACTGCTTCTTCTTCTTCGGTTTGTTTCTCATAGATTACCTACATGTGTGTGAGTGAGTGAGTGCGTGTGAGGGAGGAGAAGCTGCTGCCGGTCTTTTTTCCACCTTATTGTTTATTGACTTCGCCCGTTCTCGTGGCCGAGCTTTATTGCCTTCGCTCGCAATACGCTCAAGAGCCGTGCGCTAATCGTTTTCTATTTATTTGATTAGTTTTAATTTCGTAATTTTATATGAATTTTGAGTATTGCAAAAATAACCCCGTTTAACCGTGTATGCTTTTGTTAGCGATGTACAAAACAAGCTGAAGCAGCAGCAGCAGCAGCAGCAGTGCTGCATGGGGATGTTCGCGTAATAAATCGATAGATCGAATATATCGGCACTTGCAGTTCAAAGCAGCGCATTATATGAATATATCGGTCTGAAAGCGTTGCCAGTGCGATGTCATTTCCAGTGATTTATATTAATTAGCCGTTATCCTAAGTTTTAATGGACTAACTATTAATTAGAGATAATATTAACATTTATTTATTTATACTAATTAAATTCAATATTTTATTTACTTTTGTTTATAGTATTGGAGGCTGCCCGAAACCTTATTGTTTTTAATTATAACATGTTTTTAAAAATCACAACTATTTTAAGTGCGCCCAGGATAGCATATATTTTATGTACATTGATTTATTACAAGCTTGAATAACTTGATATATAAAAAACATTCAATCATTTGTCATCACTGGTAAAGCTCAACAAGCTGCTTCAAACGCCGCGCGCGCCAAGTGTGGCAACACTGGCATAGAAACAACCACCCATTGTTGGGGGCTCTCCCACTCAAACCAACACGCACACCAGTGCACACTAAAATTCAACTTGCAGATGCAGCCAGAGCCGCGCAGCCACCGTCACATTGCCCGTTACTCAGTTGAGTTTTGGCCGTGAGCGTGTTCAGGCGCGTCATTGTCTCTCGTACGTTGTTGTTGCCGTTGTGCTTATCCGTCACTCACGTCGTAGTCGTGGTCGTCGTCGTCTTCGCCGCTGCCGCCGTTAACGTCGCGCTGCTCATATGTTTACGTGTGTGCGCGTCTGCGTCTGAGTGTACGTTGTTTTTGTTGTTGTTTTTTTTTTGTATTTTTTTTGGCGACGGTTAACAAAATTTTTGAACGCAGATGTATACAGCCAATACGTATTTTAAAAAATACATATAGCCAGAAACTCATACATACATGTACACGTGTATATTGAAAAGTTTTTAATATTTAATAAAATAAAAAAAGTTCGTGTGGCCACTAAAAAATACATTCATAGGCTACATCTCTTAATTTACACACACAGAGATACATACATACACATGCATACACAACATACATGCACAGACAGACTTTGGTTTCGAATTGTTTTTGGCCAAGAAATGCCCAACAAAGCGTAGCAGCAGCAAAGTAAAAGCAGAAATTGAGAGTTGTTTTTGTGTTGTTGGAGCGCGTTGCCAGTGCGTCGCAGCAGCAGTAGCAGAGGCAGCATAAGCAACACCTACGCAACACTTACAGCGCCGGCAGCAGCAGCAGCAGCAGCAATCGCCGCCGCTGCCGCAGCGTTTTTGTTTTGTTGTTGCCGCCGTTGTCGTCGTCGTCTTTGCTTGACATGCCGTCGCTTTCTTTTGCGTGCCCATGCTCACCTCTCTCACAGTCCACACAATCCACACCCCACACTCCACAACCCACAGCAACCCCCCTCACGCACACAGGCTCGCGCGCGCTGTTGGCGCCGATTGCTGCTGCTGCCGTTGTTGTTGTTGTTGTTGTTGCTGTGGCGTTTAAAATTTGAATATGTTTGCATTGCGTTTGAATGAAATTTCACCACTTGCTGCCGCTTCCGCTGTTTTCTTTGAATGATTTGTGAATGAATTTGGCAAACATTCACACTGAGCGAACCACACAAAAAATAAAAAGAAAACAAATAGTGTTTATTGCGATTATTTCGCACTTAGAAACTTGTCCCAAATTCATGTTAAGCAAAAACAACAAGAAACTTCACATTATAAAAATAAAACTCGTTTTATGAGCTTTGCTGCTGCTGTTATTGTTGTTGCTGCTGTTGTTGTTGTTGCGGTTGTGTGTTTCAAGCTTTGTACATTTCGCAGCGAGTTGAGTAGTTGCTGCTGCTGCTGCTGCTGTGGTTGTTGTTGTTGCTGTTGTTGTTGTTCTAGTAAATGACAGAACAATAGCACAAACGCGAAGTTAAAGCTTGGCTTGGCCGCGCCCGCTCTCTCTCTCTCTCTCTCGCTCTCGCTCTCGCTCTCTGTGTTCGCTGACTGCAGCTGAGCAACAAAGTTGAAGGTCTTTTTGCATACGGCAATTTTAATAACAAGCAGCAGCAACAACAACAACAAGACCCTAGGCAGCTTTAGCTCAGCTCAGGCCACAATAAAAAAGAAAAAACAAAATTAAACTGGTTTCTGTTAAAAGTTGTTGTTTTCTTTGCGCTGTCATTTAAATATATGTATACGCACACACACACTCACGCACATTGTCATGCGTATTCGGGTGTTTGCGTGTGCACAAACTGGGAAAATTGACAAAATAATGTTATTAATGCTGCAGCCAATGCAACACACTCACACACACATACTCGAATAACGTAATTCAGTTACGCTTGCGAACGCCGAGCGCGAGAGAGCAAGCTCAGGCTCAGCTTGGCAACAGCCGCACGCGACGGAGAGCGCAAATTTCAAGCCAAGCTTTGCGCTCGCTCACGCATACACACACACACACAGACTGCTGCACATGTACGCACGCCCCAATCGCTTGCGTCACTCTCTTGAAATGTACGCTACCGCACTCACTACTACGTCTCTCTTTCTCTCTCTTTCCCTTACGACTCTCTCGCAGAATGACGTGAGGAAAGTTCGTAATACGTCACGCAGCAAAACAACATAATACGGGTGGGAAAAAAACAAATTGAAAACAATGCATTTGTTAAAAACAAAAACTACAATCGTATTGAAAATGTCGAAAATCAAAAGAAATTAGCAAAAGTGCAAATAAATTCAAGCAACGTAAACAAATAACTGCAGCAGCAGCAGCAGCGTCGATCACCGGAGCAGATAGCCAGGGCGCGATACAACTTCAACAGGAGCAACAACAAAACAGCAGCAGCAGCGACTACACAACAACAAGACGGCCATAAAATGCTGTATACGCTGAGCAAAGCAACAACAAGAATTCGACTCAAAACAGCAAAACCAACAACAACAGCAAAAGCGGCGCTTTGGAGCTTTACATTTTTGACTGCACTCTGTGCGCAGCAGGTAAGCGCAGTTAACTTTCTTTTCGTCTAAGCAAAAGCTGCACACACTCTCTGGCTCTCTAGCTCTCTGGCTCCCTAGCTCTCTTGGCTCGCGAGTGCGAGTGCAAGCGCTCTCTCTCTCTCTCTCTATGCGTTCTCTTGTATGTGCACGTGTTGTTGTTGATGTTGTTGTGCATTGCATTGTTTTTGCTAGTGTAACGCGCACATTTCCCATGTTAATTAAATTCAATTATTTCGCATCGTGTTTGCTTTTGTTTTGTTTTTGCAATCAGATTTGGTGTCAGGGGAGGGGAGTCAGAGAGAGAGAGAGAGAGCGCAGCTGTGCAGCGGGAGTATGCTGGTTTTGCAAGACCTTGAGAGTTGTGGCCATGCGAATTTAAATGAAATGAATACGCAGAAATGAATATGAATATTCGATACTAGTGCCGCCCCAAAACCCACCAACACACACAAGTCATACACTGACAGTATATCGATATATGTGTGTGTTAGTCAGATCGTGCTATTGATTGCGCAACTCTCAAGTCGGGTTATCTCTAGTTAGTTAGATTGATTATGTATGCTTGAATAATTTAAATGTGTGCGCGGTTCCGGTTATGTCTAGTTTTTTTTCTTTCTTTAGTCTTTTCTGATCATGATAAATCGGGTAAGCAGTAAAAATTCAAAAGTTTCTGCAAATTAATGTATATTATGTAATATTTGCATTTCTAATTATAATATAAAATATATATATGTCAACTCTGTTGCTTGTGTTCCATAAATTTCATTGCAATTACTTGGAATAGTTGTTGGCCATTACTCTCGATAAGTCCGAGCGATAAAAGTGTTTCTCCGAGAGTTGGGCACAATTTATTACCTACAAATGGAATGCTTTTCAAACTTGTCTATGTGTGTGTGCAAGTTGGGAGCCATAAAGCCTAAAAACTGAACTCATTAATGGCCCTAGGGTCGCTTCGTAGCGTTGCTTATGAACTGCGAGCAAATGAACGTCACGTAGTCGTATGGAATAATGTGGGGAACATGTTTAGTGGATCATTTCGCAGAGACAGAGAGAGAGAGAGAGAACTTAATGACAAAAAGCACAAGGTACTTTGGTATATTCCCTGCCTGCCACGCCCCGCTTGGCATCGAGATTGAACCTGTTCGCGCAGAACTGGCTCCGAATCGCTTAAACAATCGTTCAAAAAGTTGTTATTGTTGCAGTTGCTGTCTCGCTCGCGCTCTGATAAATTAATGAAAATATTCGCCATTTGGTCACATACAACGAATTTCGTTTTTCATGGCCCAAAAGTCACGTCTGCCGGGGGCATTAATACCTAAACATGTATACCAGTCTATACATTATATTATATTATATACATAGCTCCGCATAGATCCGCATAAGCATTGCACTCTCTGATCTAGTTCAGTGAACTGTAACGAAGGTTTCTTTCTTTATTTTTTGCCCATGTTTACAGTTTTTTAACAGCTGTTTCATTTGGGGCTTATCAGCTCTATCGATAGCACAGTGTGACGAACTGATGTACTTCTTCAACTTATCGTAAATCAATTAGTTAAATTATGTTGAGTAAATAATGAGCTGATATTTTAGGCACTAGTTCAAGTAGTAATATTATTTGCTATATTGTTTATATGTTATATTATAAGCATAACAGGAAAATATCTTGAAATTATAATACGACTTATACCCCGCAACCATTGAAAATCCAAAAAATTGGCATGCTAGTATAAGACTGGTAGAAAGAGGCGTGGCACATGCTAGAATTGTTGCGACTGTTTGAACTAACGTATCTCAGCTATTCGAAAAGCCAGAAACAGCAAATTTTCATGGAATATTTTCGTATATTCTACGCAGCCGAGTTTGCTTTTAAATATCAGCTTCCACGCCCACTGCCAATGGTAATCGATAATTTGCGATGTTTAGACAACAACAACATTCTGCATAACTTAACCTATTTTTATGCAATTTGCAATTGGATTGCGCTATGAAGATACATCTATTATAATATTAAAAAAAAAAAAAAAAAAAATAATAATAATAATAATATATGTATCTGTATACCTTAGCCAAGCTCGACTGTAGCTCAGTGAAAATGTTTTTCAAAATGGCCAACTGGTGCGATAAAGCTGTCGCACAGTTTCAAGTTTATCTGCAGAATGGCGCAGTGCAGATAAAAATGCAGATACAGTCAGATACAGCGACAGCTACAGTTGAGGTTAGGTTAACAGAAGCGGATGCGTGGTAAATTAAGCGCAAAATGCGGCCTAATTTGAAGCTGGCAAACAACAACAACAACAGCGAAAAAAGAAAAACAATTAAACAGAGGCCAACAGACTAGAATAACAACAACAACAACAATGGCGAATGGCAACTGAATTCGGAATTGAAAATGGAAATGAAAATGGAAGTGGAAGTGGATTTGCGATTGGGTACGCGCTGCGGTTGGGCTCGTCTCGTCTCATCTCGTCTGGTCTGCTCCGCTCTGATACCATGTCTGGTTGTCTTGTATGTTGGGGGTCTGCTGCTGCTGCTGTTGTTGTTGTTGTTGTTGCTGCTGCTGTGGGCGTGTGGGTGGGTGCTGCACGGTGCTCGACAGCAATTAAATGCACGGCCGCAAAAGACAAAGGCCACGGTCGCAGATGCTCAACGCACAGCAATAAGTTCCGCCCCAAGCTCAATTCAGGCACGTGTCTCGTTTTCGGGTGCCCAAAGACAACAACAGCAGCAGCAGCACAACAACAAATAGAACAATCGCAACAGACACAGTACATTTCAGTTGAGCATTTCCCGAGTTTTTCCCAAACAAAAAAAACACTTGAAAATTCTACAAAATTGCCAGGGATTTTGCAGGGGAGCAGGCAGCAGCAGCGGCAGCATTTCAATTAAATGCAACCCTGTGCGGCTGTGGGCGCTGCAAATGGTGAGTGATGGGGGGGGGGGTTTGTGGACGAGGCGTGGCCGTCAAATGCAATTGACACGCAGCGTATGCGTTACGCATCGCTAATAAATTCCAAAGCAAGAACATTTCGCATAAATTAAGCAAAGCACGAGCTAATTGAGCGTGTAACAAGGGGGAAAGGGAGATAAGGGAAGAGAAAAAGGGAGAGGCAGAGATAAAGAGCTATAGTATATAGCAGGTGTAGAGAGTGAGAAAGAGAGAGAGAGAGAGTGAGAATAAGAGTAATTGTGTGGGAGTAGCAAAAGTGCATCTCTAATTCAAACGAATTTGCGGGCGCCTCAAACTATCGCATAGGCATATCGCTAGCTTATCGATTAACTCTAAACTTGTATTCCACATTTTTCTAGATATTATGGGATAAAAGTGAATACTTCATCTTCAAATTATACAAACGTTTTTCCCATTCCAATCTAAATATTTTTTAAATTCTTATCTTACTTTATTACTAATTTGATAAGCTAAGATGAAGCTAACCAAAGAAACTGTTGTATGGAAGTAATTTCCAAGAAATATTTTAAAAAAATAAAAACAAACAACTCAAACACATATCCTGAGATATTCATGTTAATCTAAAGAGAATAACTTAAAGATAAACCCCTAACTACCCAAACTATGCATCTGAACGGTTCCCGAAGAACCCTGACTGCATTTACCAACACTAACAACTTTGGTCAGACAACTTCGAAAATGGAAAACGAGTTGTTCCAGCTGCAGCGTGTGCCACAAGGCCAAAAATAGAGCGAAATATCAACAAGACGCGATGCCGGAAATGTGCCATCAAATGCGAAAAGAAAAAGACGAAGGTGTAGAGCAAAAACAAGAAGAGAGAAGAGAGAGTGAGAGAGAGATAAACGGGTAGGGGGAAGAAGAGAAAAAGCACTTTGAAGTCGAAACATCGGAAATGGCAAAACGCCACCGTCTGCAAGGAATATGAATGAATTGGATATGTTTTACGCATTTTTCTGCCGGTCTGTGAGCGTACTCGCACTCGCCCGGCTATGGGTATGAATATGAGTGCGGGTATGGGTGTATCCAAACGGTTATGGGATGCCGAAGTCGCGAGACTTGCTTTCAAGTGTTGACAGGCAACTAAACTACAAATCGCGGAAGTATTTCGACACAAATCAATTGCGATGCCAACCCCTGTGACCGTTTCTAGACTAAACTGAAGTGAGACGATTGTGAAATACCCTGTAACTGTTAAATTTTTTACAAATTCAAAAAATACAAACAACTAGGGACTGAAAAGTCGTAAATGTCGCTTTAAATTAAGTGCATTTGTCTATAAATTAATACCCTGTAATTTAAAAGATACAATTTCACTACAAACCCTTACATAATCTGGAAATTATAAATTTCTGTGTTTGAGCTTGAAGTTTTTGCTTGTTTTTTCGCAATTAAAGTTTTTACAGGGTATAAACGAGCGAATTGATGTGCGTCATAAAGTTTCAGTCTACAGCACAATCCTCCTCCTCCTGCCCGCTCTCTCCCTCCCGCGTCTGCCCTCACATTGCCCCATTGAGGGGTGACTTTCAGTACCAAAAATTGTAGTTACTCCAGCGAGTATATAAAGTCGCTTAATATTTAGTCGAGTTTGCCGTGGAGTATGGCATGAATCATCGTGCATTGTTGCCACTCTGCTGGACTGAGAAAGGAGACCGGAGACGTTGCGACACAACGGCACCGAGGGTGAACCGCCCGTCCTCCCAGAAAAAAAACGGGCAGGCTAGTTTCTGCACCCACTACAGGAGTACTAAAGTCATTAGATACACAGAAATACACTTGTGAAAAAGGTATATGGTATAGGTATCACAGGCAGCATATTCGATAATTTCGCTGAAAGTTTCTGAAAATACTTTAGGAATTTTCGCTCAGTGCATGCATCATAAATTGCATGAAAAATTCTCCCAAAATACGTAATGAGTCTGCAGAAAAGGAAACCCCTCATGCTACCCTGCACTAAGCTCAGTGGAAATGATAAATGATAGAAGAAAATACTTATAAAAATATAGTAATTCAACATTTGGGGCTCGGTTGATGAAATAACTGCAGAAACATTTAATGTACAATGTATATTAATAATAAAATATGTATTAACATATATTTTCGAAAGATGAAATATATGCTAATATATTCTTAGAATATATTTAAAACATTTTTTATTACATTCTCAGAAAAGTAATTTTTTTGACCAAAGCAAAAATAAAACTTATAAAAAACTGATAACTAATAAAGTTGTCAAAACGTATCTATGTACGTATGATTAAAGCCAGTTTCAATTAACAAAATCGTTAGAAGATTACACATACTAATAAACTATATAGGGGAAACTACTCCCTTGGAAAACTACTAAATTTTCTCGCACTGACTTCGTTTATAATAATAATAATAATCCGCTCGATATCGATGTCGGTGCCTACTCGATTTCAAAACTCATAAAAACAGAAATAATTCAAATGTAATTAGCATGGAGAAATGAAAAAAAAAAATTGAAATCGATTTCAACAAACGCAACGCAACATAAAACAATGTGCAATGTGCTGTGCACCATAGAAAAACACGTAAGCAAAGATGATGCAAGGCACACGACTAGCGAATACTCTGTAGATGGCAGTTGGGTTAGAAATCGAAAATAAAAGCTAGAGTTTAGCCAATTCCAGAAAAACTTTATTCTAGTTAAACAGAGCATACCCGCAATAGAAGGTGTCGGACAGGGTATACGCAAAGGAAACAAAAGAAAAAACTATAAACAATGTGTGTGTGTGTGTGTGTGAACTGCAATGGGGAATAATGAATGCACTGGGCGCTGTTTGCTTAATTGAAATTTATTGAGTGCGCATTGCAATTGTTTTTGTTGTTGTTGTTGTTGTAGGATGAGGAGGAGGAGGAGGTGGCCCACGCCCGTAGCTTGGCTGGCGGCCCCGCAGCGTCTGAGGACTGAGGTCTGAGAATGTTATGATTACAGGATATTGCCCCTTTGACTTTATTATTTCTGATTTGCCTGCGCTGCGAGGCTGAACTGCAGCAGCATTTCTCAGCGTTCTCACTTCCCCGTCGCTCTCCGCTCTCCGCTCTCCTCCAACTCGGCAACTGCCTCCTCTTAGCTACTACATTTTCCATTAGCATCTGCTTACTGCCTTGTGTAATCGTTTCGTGGGCGCCAAGATATTATTATTGCCCTGCCCGTTCCCTCGTGCTGGCTGTGGTCAAGGAAGTACTTGAGATTTCTTTAATGATCTCAAAGTGCAATTGAATTTTGAATCATTCGATTAATTGTGCAAAAGCGAGTGCCATCACTAGCACAAGTCTACTATCGCATATGCATAAGCTCACTGCGATTTCTTTTTGCCAAATTAGTTTCGTTTTTTATTTGCAAAACTATCGCTTGATATCGAATTAGTTCATTCTACGCCGTCGGCTTCGTGAGTCACGTGAGTGAGCGCGTGTCACATGCATCTCTATTAGCAGCAGTGTGCCCGTTCTCGCCATTGATTGACACCTGCTCGAGGGGCGGAAAGTGTATCAAAAACCTAGCTATGTATAAACACAAATTAGCCCATCTGTCAGTCAGTTTTTGTAGCTGTCAATCGACTTAGTTGACACACTGTGTCATTTGTAGTGACTCGGGTCACACTCTAAATGAATAAATCATGTATTCACTTGTGAAATCGATCAAATTTATGACATGTTCACGGGAAAATATTGCCTACTCAAGATGTTTGGCCGAGTGCGTTCACTGGAGAATTGTGGCCTGGTATGAATAGTATTCACACGTGCACATGAAGTGCATTCATTGCGAGAGACTTTTTGTAGGCCCAAATCGGAAATGAGTATGACGTAAACTCTTTAAAGTGCCCTCTTTAGCTTACGAATAGCAGGGAATGAGTTGAACAAATTGTTGTATTCGACAAATGAGTTATGAGTGCTGGGTAAATCCATATTCTCGAAAACTGAATACTTTTCGAGTGTTTTCTTTTCAACATTTTCAAATTATGTGAAAATTTTAAAGATGCGTCCGAGGAGGTCGTGCTCTGAGTGTGCTTTGTGAGTGCTATTCGAAAGTATTCAAGTGTATTCATTTAGGCTTATAGCACAAAATCAAAACGAACTGCTAATGCGTTGCCATTGTAATGCAAAATGTCAATAGCCTTGAAAAATAATTCATACACATTCATAGCACTCATACGCATTCGCGAAGTCACACCCACCCACACTCACTCACGCAGTGAACATTTGACTCTCCCCGTCCTGTTTGTCCAGCCCGAAATGCCCGAAGGGTGTGAATTCATTTGTAGTTTTAATTATTAGTTTCGAAACTGCTATGGTACATGTAGGGGGAGGAACTCTCTGAATGGAATGGAATTTTGGAAACGAGTTCGGGCAGTGCGTGCTGTGTACCCATAATGATTCATTTCGAGGGTGACTTTCCGCTACGATATATACACATTTTTTTTGATTCTTCCTCCCCTCTGAACCATAGCTGCCACCCTCGCCCCGATAATGACGACCTTGATGCGTGCGCTAACTCAGCTTCATCCGGATGAATGTGTGCGACCATGATGGTCGGAAATGCAATCGATGCTGTTCAATTAATTAGTTCGCCAGACTCAATCAGATAACGCAGATATGGAAAAGAGTGCATTAGCCTTTGAGGTTAAGTTTGAAGTGGAAGTTTCGCGTGGGAGCGTGCTTGGTATAGCTGCTAGAAGTAAAGACTATAGAAATTGCAACTATATACAATTGGGAATGCCCGAGTTTATATAAATAAATAATTAAATATATGAATATATAATGTAGAACTTGGCTGGATTCGCGGAATTTACCAAGGTGCATATGATTTATGTGTTTTATTGTAAACCTCACTACAAATACAGTTGAAATTGAGGTTACTCATGCCTGTTACCCCATGGAACTCTGGCTCACGCTGATCGAAGACATCAGCCCCATCGATGCCTGGGGAATCATGTATGTATTAGCCAGGCAATATATTATGCATGCAGTGTCTTCCGCTCCGGCAGTGCAGGCAGGAAGCTCTTAGGGAATTGCCTTGAGTAATGTTGCATTCTGAAGGATCTACAGACGTGGCAGTTTATAATACAGAAATTTGCCAAGAACTGTCTATATATCTATGTGTGTGTGTGTGTGTGTACTGCTGCTGTCGGGGCAATTATATCGTCTGGCTGTCGGTAATTTATGACTCCCCGGTGCATAGTTGGGCCACCCCCCTCGCATTTGCAGGGCGAGTCAAGGCTGCTTTGAGCCTGGCCTCGGGCCAGACGCGTGTTGCATCCACTTGGCGAGCCGTCTAACTGGAGGTTAAGCAAACGTTTAGCATAGAAATGGCCGGATACTTGGCGCCTGACACACAGAGAGTGTCGGAGAGAGAGAGTGAGAGAGAGAGAGAGAGGGATAGCAGGGTGCTTGAGGTAGGGACCACCCCTTAAACTGTTTGCATAAACATCTCTGTTTACGGTCGCGCAGACTACTACGTGCTGAAGTGCACTGAAAGATGTTGCCGCAAGGAAATTGAATTTACAACAAAGTTCGCGCACGGTGGCACAGTGGGGCGATGTCGATTGAAATATTTCAAACACTATTCTTGAGAGTAGTATACGGAAATAACTTGGTATTATTTTCTAGCAGACTTCAAATTGTTTCTATTTCTTGGCGGATTTTACTTCTATTTCGCGTAAACTTTGTTTAAATTCTAAAAAGTTTTGTCGATTTCACCTTATTTCGGTTTTTATTTATTTACTTTTTTCGATATTGTGATTATTTTTCTATAAAATTTATCCAAAACTATTTTTTTTATATGTAAAAAAAAGGTGTTTCATTCTCATGTTTAGTACTTTGAGCTATTTTTGGAAAAAAAAAACCTTGGCCATTTAAAAAAGTAAATTTTGCTTCTAAAAAATTGCCAGCACAGATGCTGAGTTAACTTGCTCTTGTCCCACTGTTCAAGGAGCTTCAGGATGAGAGTAGCAGTAAATGTAACAGTGTAAGAACTACAGTTACAGTTATGAGAGTCTAGCAGACGTGCTATAATGAAATCAGCTTGTGATTCGCAACTCGTTTAGGCCGCAATTGAGTTAAACCGACTGACTGACTGACGCTTGCTTGATGCAATGCGAACCAATTGTTGGATTTTTCGGCTTTGTGGCAACGCCATTGGGTATGGGTACCGTTAACTGCGCGGCCACGTGTCGTGGCGCAGAAAAATTTTATTACTTTATTTTTATGGCTACCAAAAAAAAAGAAAAAAATAGGACGGGGGGAGAGAGAAGCAAGGGAAATAAGTGAAACTAGCGCAGCAAATCACAAAAATTTCGTGGCTTGCATTTTTAACACTTTTCTCTCTCCCCTTCCCGCTCTCGGGGTTTCCTTTTCTACTCGGGTTTAAGGTGTTTCCCGGGGGAGGATGGCTGCGACGGGGGAACGGAGCCAGAGCCGCGGGCAGCATCCGCAGCAGACTCAGACGCAAAACCAGACACAGACGAACCGAGCGCCTCGTGGCTTGTGCCTCCGCTTTCGGGGGTGGCAAACTGACCCAAACTGTTGCCTGACGGGCATCGGGTTGCCATTATTGTTTATCGATTGCCATTCGATTGGGCAGCCATTCGAATGCCAATAACACGGCCTGTCAACGCGGTTCGCAGACTCGAGGGTTGCGCCTCGCCTCGTTTCGTTTTATCCCTGCGCTTTCGTTAAGATTCGCAACGAGATGCAGGCGATTTAAAAAAAAAAATCATATATATCTCTCATACCTGTTCGCTTTATGAAACAAAGGGAATATTTCACATTGATTGGAAAATATTCTTACTGGGAATTCGATTAGAAATTTTCAGTTTCACCGGGCGAAAGAGATCAGGACAAAAGGGATGATGAAAGATATTGCAGAATGTACAATATGCAAAATATTTTTTGACAAAATAATGCGATTAGAAGAGATACGGCCAACGAAAGGGTAATTGTGTGACTCGCAAATACCCTGTAGAAATATAAAATAAAAGTGTATATCAAATACTTAAGCTAAACCACAAATGCGGTGCTTGCGGTGTTTGAAACCACCGCATGCTGATTTCTGATACGTATGTATGAAACGAATAATATTTTATAAATAAGGTAATCATATATAACATATTTAATAATATGAAGATACAAATATAAAAACAAGCAATCTATCCATCACTTTTCAGCTTATCCCTTGTTTTCTCATAGCAAAATTAGCTTATTATTGTAATATTCCTTCTAATCAAAGCTCTGGCTACAGGGTATTAATATATTGCTCAACATATGTGCCAGGGGGGCTTACAAAAAAATGACGCATATTGACAAAGGCCAAAGACTGAACAATATTAGAGATGCCAACAGATGTGACACACAGATACACACACACACACACTTGCAGACAATAGGCAACAAAATGTTTTTGTTTTTCAGCGTTTCTCTTTCCCTCGCTCAGGTGACGCTGGGTGGAAATGCGGAAAAACTTGCAGCAAGGCAACGCGCTGGTGTCAACCGGTGTCTATGAAAGGTTAATGCACCCAGTCACTAACTCAGTCGGTCTGCCGCTTCTTCCACCGACACCGCCACCGCCACCGCCGCCGCCACCACCGAATCGCAGGAAAATGCTGCCGGTTTTTCCATCGCCTCGACTCGTCTCGTGCAGCATAAAAATTGAAATGTTTGCGCTCTAATTTCATTGCGACGGGGGTTAAATGCAGCTACAACAACAAATGGCATTAATAATGCTTAGAACAATTACAACACTGATACCAAACAGGCCGAGGGGAGGGGCGGGTAGGGTAGGGTAGGAAAAGCCCCAAGACATGAGTCTTCGTCGAGTCTCGCGCATTATTTATAATGACAGCAATAACAATTCCGCTGCAGTTGCTCATGACATCGAATTAAGCTATTTCAGTTCAGTTCAGTTCAGCTTGTACCGTCGCCCCGTCTCCGGCCAACTCCTCCTCCACTTTCTCCCCCTATACCACTATCATCATTCCCCTACATCTCACTCGCCTTGCCTTGCCTTGACATTGTTTCCACACTGACAATTTGTGTCATTAAACCGAAAAAATCTTGAGAATTTGATTTCTAGATTGATGGTACGAGTATTGGGGCGGGCATAGTTTTCCCCATGGAATTATCTTCAATTTAAGCGCATTCTTGAAATAGCACTATAAATAGTTTAAATATTGTTTGAATAGGGTTTTAGTTCAGAGATTAACATTGTTGCATTTATACTGTAAATGTTTTATATTATCTATTGTGTTTGTCACTATACGCTTAACAGGCATAAGAGACCCCATGTTAAACATATCTGTATTTTTGTCTGTACGAACGCCTATATCTCAGTGACTATAAGGACTACAGCTTCAAAATTTGATAATAATACTCGCATGTATTGTTGCATTTGCAGAGTTTGTTCTAAAATCCGACCACGCCCTTTGCACGCCCACAAGTTGATAAAAATTGATGGACATGTGTTATTTAAAATCCAGAATGTTAATTTTTGGTGGGAACAACCATTTTTATCATCTAAAAATTGAATTGAGATAGTAGAATAAATATATTAGTTATGAGTTAAGAATCCTTGGCTTTATACAGTCTAAACTTGACTGTAGTCGTACTAACTTTCGTAGTTATCAATAGAGCTCGAGTACATTATGTTAATCCAAATTAATATAGCGATAATTTAACAATATTACACATGTATTGCATTGTATCTTTTCTAGAGTTTACTTAAAGTTTCTGCTTCTATTTAATTAAATTGTACTCCTAACTAAATATTAATTTCGCATTTCTCTCTCTCTCTCTCTTTCTCTCTTTGCAGGTATGTAATACACAAACTGCACCCTCCTCCATAGCCTATGTATAAGTATATGTAGCCCGGGGGGCCTAGCGGTAAAAGCCGAGAACAATGCGGTAAGCTTAACGTTTGAGATCACGGTCTCTGCATTGCTTGAGTGCTGTCAACACACACACACACATTCACAGACGAGATACAGATGCAGCTGCAGATACATAGATACTTATGTCGTGCATTTATGCATATGTCTTGTGGCCGTAATTCAAGTTTATTGTCACAAGGAGAGGAGACAAAGGCCACTCCGCCGCCGTCGCCGCAGCAGCACGCTGCCAAGTGGTTTTACCTAAATGCCCCTGAGTGTGTGTGTCCGTGTGTGTGTGGGTACTCGTATGAATAGATATGAGTGCTGCACACATAATAACATAAAATGAGAATGAGCCAGTGCGAATGCATGTATGGGCTGCGACAGCATACGAGTGAATCCATTGCTAAAAATTGGTTATCAATAAAGTTATGAAAAATCGATCGATAATTCAACTATATTATCGCGTGTCTGTATGGATTTATCAGTCAAAAGGCAAACGATAACCTTTCGATAGCATAGCTACATGTTAAATGGACCTAATGCTAAATAGGTATGCGCATATTTACATATATATATATATTATAGCTTGTTATAGTCAGTATACAATTTATCAGTATATATTTATTAAAAACCGATAAATTATTTATCGATAACACAATAATCGATAATGATATAGTGTTTTAGCTTAGAACTTCATCCATGCATAACTATATCGATATTTATTTCATATTATTTAAACTACTTCAACCCTCTGTGCATTTTCTTGTCTCTCTTGGTTCTTCTACTCCTTCGCCCCTCTCATTATTGCAACTTTATTCCTGCTTAGGCCGTGCTTAATGCAAAATCGCTTTCCTCGCAATTATCGAAGGTGCGAGGGCTAAAAACTTCACGGTGTCGGTTGGGGCGCCTGTTTAATGAGCGTGTGTGTGTGTCGCTCTGTCTGTGCGCCGATTCCTCGCTCTCTTATTCCCATCTCTCTCTCTCTCTCTCTCTCTCTCTCTCTCTCTGGCTGTATTGCTTCAGCTTCGTCACTTGCCTTTTCTCACTCGCCTCTTGCTGTGGTTTATTTTCTGTCGTCTGCCTGATTTCCGCTTTTTAAATGCTCCATCCTCGCGAGCAGAGTCTGTCCTTCAACTCGACCTCCCCACACATATCTGTTTTGGTCTGTGTGTGTGTGTGTCTGTGTGTGTTGCATTATCAATGCGTCTGTCTGGCAACACGTAGCCTAAAACAGATTTATTGCCATAGTTTGTGCACTGCAGTTAATTTTTTTTGCCGTTCTTTTTTGTTTCACCTCTATCCTCTCTCTCACTCTGTACACCTCTCTCTTTCCCTTGGCCGGTGCCCAGGTGCTAAATGGAATGGCACTACGCGTCGACCCTGGCAATTCGCTAGTGGGGAATGCAAATTGCCACGCCTCACCTAGCCTCGCCTCGCCTCGTCTCGGCTCGTGCTAAATCGTGCTCGATTGCCGCATTAATTGGCACTCGGACTCGAAACCCGGTTTTTCGAGTATTATGCAAAATCCCCAAGCGGACTCCCTTTGCTAATTGCACTTCTCTTGTCTATATCATAAGTTCTAACCGGGAAGCGTTGTAATTGTATAATAGCATATTTGCTGATTAACACTTTCAAATCGATTCTATATTGTATTCTCACTTGTAATTTGCATTTTCAAGTAAACAAAATTATCGAATTATCAATGGGAATTTCGATTATAACTTACAAATGAATTTAATATACTCACGAGTTTACAAGTACACTTGTAAGTTTTCTAGCAAGCAAGCAAATTCTTTTGAAAATGCACTTAACTTGTAAGTAGAGTGACCTTAAACTGCTCTAAGCTTAAATGAGTAAGAAAAGCTTACAAGTTAATGCAAATACATTTGAATTACTTGTATAACTCAAGAGTTACCCGAGTAGGTTACAGAAGCGAAAAAACTTGCGACTTTAGAGGAGAGAGAGACACATAATGAGAGAGAGAAAGAGAGAGAGTGAAAGATAGTGGGGTAGCTCATCGGGAGATTGATTAATGAAGGTAATCCCCAGAAGGCAGACGACTTGCATTCGAGCTTATAAAATCAATTCAGACGTGACGTCGCTGACCAAAGTGTTGAATAGCAAATAGACCACAAAAAGGGTCAACCAGCACACACACATCGTACGACGTTTATGTGTGGTTTGGTCACACTTGCAATTCCATATGCAAATTGGGTTAATTAGCAGATGATATGCGAGATGTTTGCAGACTCAGAGCCATCGCCAAGTCATTTATCAGGGGGTTGGCTGCTAATCGAATTAGGATGGATGCAGGTTACTTTTGGAGGTTACAGTTAATTGTGCAGCCAGTCGGGTAGAAGATGAATACTGGGGGAAGTTTGGGGGAATAGAATAAAGTTCAGTAAAAGCTTTTGTTGCCAAGGAAACCGAGAGAAACAAGAGAGGCAGAGGGAGGGAGTGAGAGACGCGATTAGAAGAGGGAAATATGCTGAATGCAATTTGATTAATTGCGTTTTGCAGTTTGCTCGCTAAGAAAGCTACACTTTTTTTTTTTGAGCAAGAAAAAGGAAAATCAGGAAGATAAAGCAAAAGTGTTCTTTACCTTTGAAAGGGGGCTCGCGAGGCGTTGGCACAGCAGCTTCCTCCCCCGTGGGGACACTCGTTTGCTGACTGCTTTTTTTTTGTGGGGTTGTTTTTGCCGCTGCCGCTGATAAATTAAATTGAATTTCGTGCCAGCCAGCGTTGAAATCCGTTTAAACATAACTCCCCTCTAACACCAAGTTCCCCCTTGTCGCCACACCTCTCCCTCTTAGCTGCCACTGCTACTGCAATCATCATCATCATCATCATCATCGTCGTCGTCCTCATTCTCGTCAGGATGTGTCGTTGTTATAGCAACAGCAGTTGCTCCAGCGATTTTCGGGTGGTTTGTCTGATAATACGAGCACTTGACTCGCTCTCTCTTACTCTCGCTCTCTCTCTCTCTCTCTCTCTTTTGCTCTTCCACGCTCTCTCTTTCTTGCCTGCTCTATTACTTGCATTCCCATAGACCATTTTTGATATTTCCGCTACCCCCCTTTTGCTTTATCCTTGGCTTTCTACAGCCTTCCCCCCCACTCCATGCCAATCTTGTACTCTGCTTTGACAGCTGTCACATTGCTTTCTTCTTATCTTAGCTCTTTCGTCTTGTTTCGTCTCGTGTTTTCCCCCCCGTTTCCCTCGTTGTTGGTTGTTGTTACCAGACTTATATCCGCTGTGATTCGTCTTGATTAATCGACAACACGACAAAGGAGACTCTTCAACTCGGGCATACCTCGTGATAAATGCGATCCAATTGACATTTGTCGATGTTTGAGGTTATGTCGGATATTTTAGGCAATTGGGCAGCACTGGCAGTTGAGAAATATCTAATCGAGTCTTTCTGTTCGGGAACGTGTGTAGATCGAGTAGATAGTTTAGGATTAGGTTAGATAAACTTCATTTTTTTTGCATAGACGTATAAAACTCTTAAGTATCGAGCTGTTCGATAGATCAGGAGACTTGACAATCGATTTTCTTGCTAATCGCAAAGAGATATCTGTAAATGGTTCACAAATATATATAGTTAGCTATTATTTCGTTCAAATGAGGAAATTTAAAATTATTGTTATTATATACATATATTATTATTATATATATGTATATTCCCAGAAAGGTAGCTTAACCCATGTCTGCACCATTTTTCCCTCTTTGCGCTATTCCAACTGTTTTTTTTTTTTTTTTTTTTTTTGTATTTTCTCAGTTGTGCTTTGTCATCGCTGGCTCTGGGTTTCACACGCCTTTCGACATCTATCAATCCATCAATTTGCCGCCTTATGTCTGTCATATTTCCCAGACAGAGTTGCCAACTGTCGATTGCGAGGAAGGGGAAAGCAGAAAGAGAGAGAGAGAGAGAGAGATAAACCCAACTCTACGTAGCATCTCCAGGCCCTTTTCCATTTCCCATTTCCCGATTGCATTGCACGCCTTTGCTTGCTCGCAGTTGGCAATTGGCCAAGTTTGTTGGCAGCTGCCAAACTTATACAAGTTGTTGGCAACACGCTAAGTAGTTGGTAACAATCTTTTTTCGATGCACGCCACTTGGCAACCCTGCGACGCGTCGGGAGGTTCCGCACATTTTATTGACATTTAGCGGTGTCATTAGCGGTTCTGCGATAGTTTCACGATAGTTTGCAACGCCAGCACGTAAACAATGGCAACGACGCCGGCACAGTTCCTTCCGCTTCGATGGCAATTCCTGTAATTTGCCACCGACGCCGCCGCCGACGGTCGCCAGGTGTCGCTGCAGCTGACAAGGAAATTGCATTTGTGCCTGCACTGTGCTCGCTGCTGTGTTTATCGTTTCCTCGTCGCGCCTTTTGTTCCCCGTGCAATTGTCGTCGACTCGTTGCCTACATATCCGTTACAGACAGACGGTCAGGGGCGTGGCTGCGAAACACCTACGCCAGTGTTGGGAGAAACTGAGAAAAGCAGACGTGGCAGGCGGAGGGGGAAGGCTGCGAAGGCAGATGAGCAGAGGGCAGAGCCTTTTGTAAAAGCCGAAAGGTGATGAACATGAGACGAAACAAGGCATAAAGAGAAGGAAATGCAACCATCTGCAATTGATAAAGGCGGTTAGAGAAGAATGAGAGAAGTGCGGAGACAATCACGCAGTTAAGGAAGAAGAGGTAAAAGGCAGAAAATTAT
Source organism: Zaprionus inermis (assembly GCA_018151445.1). Taxonomy (NCBI): domain Eukaryota; kingdom Metazoa; phylum Arthropoda; class Insecta; order Diptera; family Drosophilidae; genus Zaprionus; species Zaprionus inermis. The sequence goes on from JAECXD010000285.1 coordinate 1,460,042, forward strand.
AAAACAATGCGGAAAACAGCGTAAGAAGCGAAATGAAAACAATATGGGTGAATGAAATGAACGAAGAAACTCTATGGAAAAGGAAATACAGCGAGAATACAAAAGAAAATACGCAGAAAATAATAAAATAATAATGAAGACTGCAAGCGACATAATAAGGAATTAATGGAAGTATATAATGATATGAGAAGTAGCTTATAAAATCAGACACGGTCTATAAGAAATAATAAGCGAATAAGTAAAAGAATTCAAGTACAGTTCAATGAAAAAACAAATGATATGACTGAAACTATTAATAAACAAAAAAAAAACTAAAGTAATGAAGGATGTAATGAGTGAGGTAAAAAATAAAATTAAAAATAAAATAATTAAAGAAACAATAAATATACATAAAAAAGAAAAAAATTAAGAATGCAGAATGAAGCAAATAATACATAATAATGAACTTAGCAAAAAACAGAAGCTGTTAAAAATAAATATTAAAAAAAATAGAAAGGAAAATTAGAAAACTAATTAGGAAGCAAAACTTAATAAGAAGCTAATAAAATAAAGAGCTGATAGCAAGGAAAATGGCAAGAGCAGGGCAACAAACAAAAGTAGAAAAGAGTGAGATAGAGATAGGGCGAGAGTGAGAGAGAAGTACGTGCTAATGCCAAAAGATGCTAATGGGAAATTTGCCACATATTTTCGCAGTTTGTCACAGATTTGGCTTTTACTATAATTGCCTGATTAATTTTCAGACTCTCTCCTCCCTAATCTCACTCTCCCTCTCTGTATCTGTCTAGCTATCTCACTCGTTGGCGCAGCTAATTTTCCATACAATTTCCCCAGCCGGTCTGGCTGTGCGTGCCTTGTCTGGACAGAGTACGTGTTCAGCAGGTGTTATTGTGCTTATCCCTTTAGCTCTCTACTCCCTCCCTCTCGCTCTCGCTCTCGCTCTCTTTCTCTATCTCTTTCTCCCTCTCACGTTGTTTGCCTGCTGACGTCCTTTTTGGCGTTCGATGCTCGTTTTAATTGCATTAGTAACGCTTGATTTAACCACTTTGCACAGATTCAATATTAAAAATGGACACTGCGAGTGCCATACACACACAGACAGCTAGACAGCCAGGTGGAGCAGGTAGACCCACTCACCTGGTCGCCAGTATAATCAATGGAAAAGCTCTCTTTCGCTTGCTTTATGCAAGTGGGTCAGATGGAAAAAAAGGGACGAAACACAACGAAAATTAAGCCCGCACAAAAGTAAACAATCAAAAAGCGAAAAGAGCACAAGTCATAGTGATTGCCCGACCAGCAGATACCCTGCAGTTGCAGTTTTTAACTGCTAAAGCTTGTCAACAAAGCGGATAGACTATAAGCAAGCTTAACAATTACAGACTGGAAAATACTCTGCGAAAACAGTTCAAAATAGATTTACAAAATTTGTAAGCATGTAAACATTTTCAATTTACTTTCAACTCTACGAAAAAGTGCCATAAAAATTGACAGCGATTTTTTAAGCTTTTCTATGGCACCGATAAAGTTAAGTATGTCTGAAAAAGTTAAGAACTTTTCCACAAAATTGAAATTTCATTTAGTTTTTCGGTTTCGCAGTGGCAAATGAAATTTCATTGCTCATTTCACTTTACAGGGTATTAAAACAAGATTGTTTTTGCTGGCGGCATATATTTGTTTCTGGGATGAGCAAATATTTGTGAGCGTCAAAGACAGCAATAACGGCAACAACAAAAGCAATGATGTTGATAATAACCATCAAAATTCAAATTCGGGCAACATTTATTATGCCCTACCCCTCCTGCCTGTCTCTCTCTGTCTCTCTGTCTCTCTCTCTCTCTCTCTCTCTCCCTCTGTCTCCCCTACTTATGCTCACCACTATTTCCACACTGTCTCTGCCTCTGCCCACTGCTCACTCCCCTCCCCCGCCACTGCTTTATGAGCACAATTCCGCACTCCCTCGCTGCCTGTGCCACATTGCGTATACATAATGCTCAGCCAAAAGTCTCCTGGCTGCAGCAGGCAGGAAGCCTTTGCCGGTGTGTGTGTGTGTGTGTGTCGCTGTGTCTGTGAGGGAGTTTCCGTGCTTTTCCTGCCAGTGTGCGTGTGTGTGTATCTGCCGAAATCTATCGATTTTCTCTCTGCTCCTTTTGCTGCTGCCTTCGTTCGCTTTTGTCGTCTGCAGTTCTTGTTGCCGTTGCTCGATTTGTTGCCGTTGTTGTTGTTGTTGTTGTTGTTGTTGTTGGGCACATTCTGCCAGACACTTTTTTGTGCGCCGTGTCGCTTCAAGATACCATGGCACAACAACAACAAAAATAACAAGCGCTGCCAACGTCAACTGCAGATGGAAAGTTTTTTCCTTTTTTTTCGCTTTTTTCATTCGCCGGTTTTCATTTTCTGCAACAACAGCAGCAGCGGCAAAAACAACAACAACAACAACCACAACAGCAATTTAAGTCTTATATGGCCGCAAAGTATTTTCACAATTCGCACACAGACAGACACACGCTGCGTATACTTGATCAAGTTGCTGACTCGCTTTTTCTCGTTCTTAAAGTTTTTGACTCCCTTTTCTGAGAGTACCCCTTTTTTAAAGGCTCTACAAACGGTTTTTTTTTTATTATAAAAATCATTGTTATATTTTCATAATCACTTTGTGAGGTTAGGTTTTTAGTATAAGTACAAGTATAAGTGAAGAAAGCTCACTTTTTGAGGTTATGCACAAATAGTCGGATATATCGCACTATTTCGTCGTGTTGTTAAGCGTGCCTGCTCTAAATAGTTCTATTTATTTATATTTATTTATATTTGCTTATTATATTCGTATTTATTATTTTTATTTCGCGCTCAAACATTGAGGTTAGCTCGCAGATAGAAGGGTCTTGCGACTTCGTTGTGCTTCTATTTTTTTTTTTTTTTTTTTGGGTTTTACTTTTTCGGTGTTTTTCCTTTCTCTATCTCTCTTGTGTCTTACACTTCCGTTTACCATCCGGTCTGTGTCTGTCCCCTCTCGCTCTATCTCTCTCTCTCTCTCTCTGTGTGTGTACAGTTGTTTTGCTTTTTTGTAGAAGAGGAAAAAACCGAAACATTTTCTGGAATTGAATTCGACCTCAAAGGGAAAACAAGTCGGCGTGCGAATATTATAGTATATGGCGAGGCGACTTGTTATTTTCTAGTTCCTCTAGCAACAGGCAAAAGTGAAGGTGGTTCTTGGTTGCCACGCCTACTTTTATTTACAGGGTGCCTGTCAGCTGCCCCAGGCAGGCTCCCCAGTTTCTATGTAACCGTCTTCGCTTTTCGGCTACAAATACAAATACTTACACATGTAAGTACATACCACACTCACACATACGCACACACACACACACACACACACACACACACACACACACACACAACCTCGACACCGCCCACATTTGTTGCTTTAGTTGCGGTGCAAAAGTTTTGTGCACAAATCTTTGACAAAGAATTTGTACTTAAGCTTGGGGAAATTTGTATTGTCTGGGAGCGTGGGGATTATTAAAGCTGCAAGTACTATATAAGCATTTTTGTGCGAAAGTTTTTCCACAGAATTCGCATGCATTGATTGGCCCGCAAAGGAAGGGGATATGCAAAACCTAAGAAATTTCTTTGATGTAAAACTATGTAGGAATTTGAAGCTAAAGCACATAAAACTGGAAATGTGAAATGTTTCTTCTTCTTTCTTTCTTTCAACTCTCTCACACTCGCTGTCCCTCCATCTCTCTCTCTCCTTCTCTCTTTCTTACGCTTGCTCTCAAGATCTGCAAGATCTACGAGGGAAAGTTGTGTAGATGTAAGTGAGAAAGAAAGATTTAAGCATTCTCTACTTGTACCAGATCGTTCTGCCCTCTCTCTGTCACTCTCTGTCTCTCACTCTCTCCCTCCCTTCACCTTACTTTCGCAGCTTGCTTTGCTTTATACGCCTTGTAACCTGCATTAAAGCCCAATTGATTAATCAATCAATCAAACCACCAAAACGACTTGCAAACACAGCAACCCCCTTGGCTTTGCCTACATATTTCCCCCCACCCCCCTCTATCATCTTCCTCTGCCCATTCTCATGCAAGTCAACCCTTTCTTTATGGCAAAATAAAACAAACAAACAAGAAAGCAGAAGTAGTAGCATAAGAGGAAAGAGAGAGAAAGACAGGGCCAAGAAATGTGCAAAGGCGGGGGCAAAACTGACAGGCAGGGGTGGCGGCTTTCAGGGGGGGGATTACCTCGCTATATAATGCCAAATGGATGAGCAGCCCGATGCGAATTTGATGGTTTAATGGCTTGGCCATAAAACGAAAGGATAAACGCAATAAAAAACGGATTTAACCCAACTTTGCCTCTCTCTCTCATGCTTCTTCTGCTTCTGCTTCCTCTTTTTGTTGTTGTTGTATTAAAGTAGCTTGTTGTCAGCAAATTTAATAGATCGCAACAGATTATAAGAGAGAGAGAGAGTAAGATATTTATGTAATTTAATTTTTAATTATGCATACCTTTTTAATACAATTTCATCCTGAGTTCTTATTTTGGCACTCATAACCTCACTCTTTGCAGCTAACTACTGACATGCTGTAGGGTATTTTACCGTCAATCAGTTTGCCGAATCCCGCTAGCTCCCCCACGTGGTGTCGGTACATTTGCAACCCTAGAAATGGAGCCTAGAAAACGGTTTTGTTTTGTTTTCTTTTTGTTGTTGTTGTTTGTTTGTTGTCTGGGGAAATAAGCGAGGAAAACAAAGGCAAAGGCACAGATGAGAAGTGGCAGAAGTAGGAGAGTCGAAGGAGGTGAGGAGGGGAGTATGTGAGAGTGTGGCAGACAGGGGCAGAAACGAAAGAAAAGTGAGAAGGAAACTGAAACGGATGGCGTTGATTTATACGTATGTATGTATGAGACAGAAAGAGAAAGAACGAGTGGCAGAGAGTGAGAGAAAGAGAGATGGAGAGAGAGGGAAGCGAGAAATGTCCTTGAAACGTTGTGTACTTTTTGGGGTGGAGGCTACTTCTGTGCTGCGTACAGGTGGCACATAGCTAGCGGCATTAACAGCAACAACAATCCGAAAATGGCTGCCAACTGCCGTTGCCGACCACTTCCGTTACCGAAACTCGACGCCATTTTGTTTGTGAAAACGCAGTGCGAATGTGCGTGTGCGTGCGTATGGCAACACTGGCAGGGAATGATTTACGCAAGTGTGTGCATATTAATCGATAACGCAAGCCTGGCCAAAACGTGTGCATATTAATCAATAATTAATCGATTATCGAACTGAAATTTAAGTAGAAAAATTAAGCAAAAGAGTTGCCTGAACTATCGATATCGATTAGCGAATAACATAGAGTTATACCGGAAATGCACTTGATATGCAGCTCTGCTTCGATTCGCAGCAAACCCAGGGTTGCCATGCACCTTCGATGCAGAAGAAAAGATTCTTCTGGAAAACTGGGCAACTAAGCGTTCTTAGGGCTATACAAGGAATTAAAACATGAGCTTATGATCTTCTAGGCTCATCATCTTCTATACTTCTAATCTAATTGGATACTACCTTGTATAGTACATCCTCATACACTGCAACCTCAAACTATTCCCATAAAGTTTTTGAAAACATGCAAAAACTAATTGCGCTTGGCCACACTTTTCGTCGACATTTACTGCCGTAATAAGACACTAGAGATACCCTATAAAAGTTTACGTTTGCTTGGTGTACTCTATACTTTTAATGGGCGTGACGGCTGCAGTTGCAGCCCCATCGAGGGGCAGACGGCAAAACAATCGTAAAGTTGAAGAAGCAACCAGGCGGCAAATGGCAAGAGGGGGGCGAGAGCCAGAGGGAGAGGGTTGCCTGCTTTCTGTAATTGTGCAACGTGCCGAGAAAAATGTCTATGGGTGTGTGTGTGTGTGTGCAACTTTGTCAAGTTTATGCTGCAACAACAAGTTCTTTGGGGCGCATTGAACTTGCTTTGTGGCAGAGAGAGAGAGATAGAGAGAGAGATAGACGGAGAGCGAGAGGCAGCTCCCGAAAGTAGCCAAAGGATTTGTGCCCCTTCCCGTGCAAAGATGCAGTAATTTGTGAGTTACAGCTGCCTTTACGACACGGCTTTCTGCCTGCTACTTTGTGGTACTGCACTAGCTGCTACTCTAGCAAATCTTAAGTGAAGTTCTTGTCTTGTACGCTAGGTATACCCTAGTAATACACTCAAATATGCCTTCGACACGTTCAGCTTTCAATCACATTGCATCGTAAACTTGAGATATGGCGAGCTTAGGTATTAGATAGGCAAAATCAACTGAGAATTACCCAACTCGAGCCGAACATGTCAACGCAAAAACATTTGCTAATTGAAAATAAACTCAGATCTTAACTATTTTCAGAAATTTCTCGCTCGCACTCATGTTGTAAGCAATTTTACGATTGTCGAGTATTATGTAACAGTAAACTGTGAATTTCCCCACCCAGTTTCAAATGGAACTAGGAAATGTTGTTGTTACCGTTGTCACACATAAAAAAGGCAACAAATTGCATCATTAATGAAACTGTAACAATGCCAGAGACTGCAAAAAAAAGCAGAGACAGAGACAGAGACAGAGACAGAGACAGGGTAGGGGTAGGGATAGAGAGTACGTTGGGAGGAGGCTCGGAAGGGGCTTGGGGTGCGAAGAAGGGTACTCGGTATCGCAACGACACTCAACAATTTAAATGATGAGAGAGCAAAGCGATGCGCCCATCGCATGCATTGTTGTCTGTGAAGCTCAAACAACTCTATAAGATGGATCCATTGTAGTATTTCCCTGATCCAAAGCCGCATGCACTGGTACAAAAAAAACATGTAAGATCATATAATGATCGAACTACTTAACATAACAACGTTGCTTGCAGATCTCTCATGTAATTCTACAATTAATTCCGCAACAGAGCAGTAGTGAATGCGATTATGCCGGGCGTGGGCATAGCATTGAAAATTTGAAACTATCTTCTTTTGTGTATGATATAAAGGAAACTTCATGCTAAATTTGGTATCTGTAGTTGCTCAAAAAGCAGAGATCTGTGTGTTCATACAGACAGGACATGCCTGAATCGATTCTCGAGCAAGAATCGAGTCTACCACGCATACCCATGCCTCTTACATACATTTGCACAAAGTTAGTATACTCTTTTGACAAAATAGAGTGTATTTTCGGGTAGGGTTTGATAAACTCGAATCCTTTGAGAGCACAAGCGGCGCAGCATTGCATTGAGTATCCAATTCATGTTGCTTTTTTTGTTGGGTTTATCAGTTTTGCATCGGCAAGCTGAATGGGGCCAGGTGCTGCCAAGAAGCGTGATGGAGACTGAGGGTATAGGTGGGAGTTGGTGGGCGTGGTTGTGTCATCATGAAGGGAAATGGGGGCCATGCAAACAGCTTTTGGTTCAACAAACTTCAATTAATGTCGCACGGCTGTCGCTTTGGTCGCTTTTGTTGTTTGTTTGTTTGTCTTGTTGCAGCAGCAGCAGCAGCAACAAAAGAAACTTGCAACACTTTCAAGTAGCGCTGGCATAACGAGCACAACCCTGCCACCTGCCACCTGCCACATGCCACCTGCCAGCTGCCATCCCACCCACGCGGAACTATTCCATTCATAAAGTTTAAAAAAGAAAAAAGAAAAAAAAAACACAAAAATAAAAATGTGCATAAAAAACGCAGCTAAAAAACTATTCAGCAAACTAAACGCAACGCCTCAATGAGCTTGGCATGTGGGCGTGGCATTTCATATGTATCCCCTCCCGTGCACCCCGCCCTGGTTTAGTTTGTGCTGCGCATTTTTTGTTGATTTTTTCTATGGGTAAATGTTGATGTTAGCTAAAATGCGAAACTGTAGATGTAGGAGAAGAGGAAAAGCGCAAAAGAATTGCACAAACAGCTTTTGTTGCTTTGTATTTTATCTTTTTTACACATTGTTTTCCCATGTTAAGCACAAATGTTTTTTTACGTACTTACCAAAAACATTGGGAAATCGCATTGCAAAAAACCTATTGAGCTTATAATAATTGAAATACGATTTTTTAAATTTATTTTCCATCTAACTCTTAGCATTGACATTAAAGTACTATAATATATTTTGCTATAAGACGGCTCTACATAAAAAAAACAAAAACAATTTTTCTTAAATCAAACATATATCCCTCGTATATGCGATGTAAAACTTCACAAATATGCGAATAGAATTCACATATCAAAATTTTATATATTATTTTGGTTATGATCCGTGGTCTTATTGACATTTCTCCAACACTATATTAGGATCTCGCAGTCGATATAGCTATAGAAAAATGTTGTGACACAGGCACCATTGCCGTATGCCTTCAGGTGATTATATCGTCGGGCCAAATGAAACCAATACAGTGAGATGATCGCCAGAAATACAAGACAGCCGATAAGTAGGCGATTTAGGGGTTTATCACTCAGTGCGGATTTTTGCGAGGCCATATTGACGGCATTACGCAGCCTCATCTGGTGGCCACATTCACAACATTGTACCTGACTAATCAAATCGATAAGTTCGGCTCGTCTCTGGCCCCGGTACTTGGCAAAAGTTTTATTCAGATCGTCTAGTAACGTTCGCACCTCGCACATTCCACACAAAACTATTGTTGTATTGAGTTTGTTTACTCTAACCAAAATATGTATGTGTTCGACATTAAAAACTTTTGAGACCCTTTTTTTTTTTTTAAATTCCTTTCGAGATAAAATAGAACGGCAACTGGGTTATGTTGGAATATCACATATAGTATTCGGTTCCGCTGGGTTTGTTGTTCTCATCGCTGCGTATACTGGATTGCAAAATTCGCCAGAAACACTCTCACTATCATATCTTCAGTGATATGATATAATAATATAAAGCAATAGCTTTCAGAAATTTCCAATACATTTTCGAAAACAGTTTACTAAGATCTTTTTGCTTTTCCATACGAAATTTGACAAGTGAATTCATTTTAGCTGCCGAGTAATCTAAGTAGACATTTTACCCTCCTATTCTGGATGAGCAGGAGTATGAAATATGTTATAGTGATTTCGAAATGGAGTGCACAACAAGGATGTGCATTTCCGGGCACAACTCGAAGAGGGGTACGTGGTGCCCCGAGGGAAACTAGGAGGGGACTGTCATGTCAGGCAAGTTTTTAATGGCTGCAAAAATGTGTGCCACGCTCTCGCTCTCTTGTAATTAAAAACTTTATCGCATTTTGCACGGAAAGTTGCAACAAGCATGTTCCGTTTTCCCTGTTCTCGGTTGTTTTTTTTACCTCTAGCATGTTCCATTCCCAGACTTTTGAGTGGGATTGCTTACACTCTTTAAAAGTTGCAAATAACATATATAGCCAGTCTATATATGTTAAAGCCAATAGCGTATCAACTGCTTATGCGGTGTTTTTTCTGTGCTTCATATTCACAATAAGTACAAAAATGATGCATTTAAGAAATGATTCGTACATCTTTTACTAACGCTTTTTCTTGTGTGTTTTGGATGAGCAAAACACGGCGGGGTAAAAGGGCTTGCTTGCTCTACAGGGTAACTGCTTGTCGAGCAGTTAACATCCTGCTACGCTGGATTGGGCTCGTTTACTCAAGGTAATCAGGCAGAGCCGACAAATTGGGGTCACATGAGCCTGAGCTTTGGTTCTGTGCTAAGATGCGATTGCCCCGATTGGGCGAGCAAAGACTGAAGGAGGGGCTGGAGGCAAGGCAGTGTAATCAGCTGTTGGGCATTGTATGTTAAGCTTCAGGCCTCACGTCGAATCCATGCAAGTCGCACTTAATTAAAATGTTACGCCGACTCCAGTTGAACTTAATCGCAAGTCCGGAGTCTATAACTTCTAATTGGTAAAGGTGCCAGCCACCTCCGCCTCCCCTCTTCTCGCAGTCGTCTCATGTTGCAGTTACTCTTCGACTCCGTCCCTGCTGACCCTTGCACCTTCTCTAGCATTGGCTAAATGAATTTCACTAAGTTATTCGAAATCCTCAGTGACATTTGAGTCAGCTCCGTTGAGAAAGGCAATTGCCAAAAGGCCAAACGTGAGCAAAGAAGCCACATTAACATGGCTTGCATATGCCTCTATTACACTCACATCACCTTCCCCTCTCACTCACTTTATACTCGCATTTCACTTAAATGAATTTCTAATTTTTTATTTACGTATTAAATCATTTTGAAATTGATGACAAAACGGCGTAAATTCTCCTAGTAATACTCTACTGGCGACGCGTCTCAAGCTTAATTTTAATGCGACAGTAACAGACTTTAATTTATAGCATTTGCAGCTTATAATTCACAACTGGTTTAAGCGCTGTCGCCTTCAAGGTTGACGGTTTAGCTGAGCTTATGTTGCGATGGTATAAACTGCGAAAGTGTACGTATGGTAGCTGATATTTATAAAATATTTAGTTAATTTTACCATTTGATTAATGCTAGTAAGCTGATCCATTTAATCCTGATGAAGGCGTTACTGTACAGGTTATTCATATTCGGCTCACATTGGCTATTCATAGTTATTCGTATGATTTTTCATCTTTTCACAAATTAAAACTGTTTTTCAGTTAGGCGAATTTTCCGTTCACTGCTCGAGCATGAATTTTTGCTCATTTTTGCACATTATTTTCCCAATTTCATATACATTACACTGATGACATTTATAAGCAACAGCCTGAAGCACTATATCATTTTCAAATTTTCATTTTTCATGATTACCATCGTGTGTGCATCGAAGAGATCGGGTTGCGCAGAGTAGGCGGAGTGTTGAAAATATTCCTGCTTTTTCTGCGCTTTTTGCTGCATCTGCATCGTGTATATTGATTTTTATTGTTGCCAGGCATTTTCTTTTTACTCTCTGCATGTATTTCTTTTTCCTCCTCCGACGCAGAGCGACTTCACCCCCGACACCTCTTCCGCTTACCCTAGTCTACACATTTCTTTTCTCGCTTCTCTTTTAACCAAGCATAATTTATGCACTTTTAGAGCAAATATGTTGGAGTTATTAGAGAGAATGGGTTGGGATGGAGTCGCTGCGCGACTAATGAGCGCTTTAAAGGAAACTATGAATGGCGATTTAATCGAGAAAACGTTACTGTAAATGCGAATTATAAAGTAAATATTTATGGAAACTGAAAAATGTTTTTAAAGGTATGCCGAATGATTTAATACGCTGAAAAAGAAATGAAATAAGGAAACTAAACTAAAGAACAAATTATAAAACACTTTCTTCATTTTCTATATATTTTGAAACGATTACAACTGAATGAAAATTATCTTATGCATATTTAATCGAAGTGCAACTGCATATGACGCGGATTTAATGTCAATATATGATACGCATTGGTTGGGTAGAGGTGTTTAATTACTGGACGAATATGGGACTGAGCGGGTAACTTTGTAAATAATGCAAAAATCATATTTGAAGGCAAAACAAACAAAACGCCTACCTATTTTGGCCACGCCCCTGGCGCTGTTTTCAATGCAGACAGGAACGAGGAAGACAGACGACAGGAGGGAAATGTGAAAATGTGTGAAAAGTGGCAGCGCGCGAATGTGTTCAATAATGCAGGAAAATTTGCACAGGCAGCGCTCGCACAGGCGGCAACATAAAAGTCAACATCAGACAGGCTGATGTCGTCTGTCGGCCTGTCGATAAGCATATACATACATATATAGCTGTGTATATAGCTGTAAATTGACGTTGGGCCACTGTCAATGCCAGACTCACAATGTGGCGACTTGTACGTGTGCAGAGCGACGATCAGATGCGCTGTAAAAGATTTATTAATAAAAGTCTACGATAGTGAGGCAGTACTATCGGTTAAAATGAAGCAAAATATATGTCTAAAAACTTACAGAATTATTTTTAAAATATGCTCACACTTGATTATTGTAGGGTATTGCGAATGAAGCACACAGTGAGTCAATAATTTATTCATGACTTTTCAATTTTGCACTGACTACGTAGGGCAAGAGCGTGGGCATGACAATTTGAGAGGGCGATAAATGAGATATATATATATACATTTGATAATGATCGAAAAGTACGCAATGAAAATACTGTCTATGCTGGCACATGGCACACTCGCACGCGCCACCATTGTAATTGCCATTGGGCAAGGGGAAGCCACTGTGCGGAGAGAGCAATTAACAACATGGCGCCTCAGCATAAAACTTAAGTTTGCACACCAGGCAGACAAGCAGGCGGGCAGGCATTGTGCACTCTCGCTGCCTTACGCTCGCCCACTCTCTCACCCGCTCAACTGCTTTTCTATACCTATTTGTCACAGTATTTTTGCCATGAAAGGCAACTAATAAATTCTCTTACTGCTGCGCTACTTCACTTTTGCAGGCAAGTTTATGTCTCTTTTTATACCCTTGCAGAGGGTATATTAATTTTAGCCAGAAGTTTGCAACGCACCTTAGGGAGACATCTCCGACCCTATAAAGTATATATATTCTGAATCAGCATCACCAGAGGAGTCGAAAAATGGATGTCCGTCTGTCCGTCCGTCCGTCCGTCTGTTGCAACGCAAACTAGTCTCTCAGTTTTTGAGCTATCTTCATGAAACTTGGCATACAAGCTTCTTATTGCTGTAGGCTGTAAATAAGTCGGAACGAGCCAGATCGGACCGATATATCGTATAGCTGTCATAGAAGCTATCGGCCGATTTTTGTTGTTTTTCAAGATATTGCAATAAGATTTGGCAAATCCTATTCTTATTACGTTCTTAATGTGCTGTCAAAATTGTATCAAAATCGGACCACTGTAACATATAGCTGCCATAGGAACAATCGGCTGAAATCAGGGTTTTTGTATGCAAACCTGTTTTGTTTTTGGAAATACCGCACATTATCAATACTTTTTAATGTTATACAGTTACCCGCCCTTAGTTTTTCCATTTAAGTATCTCAGACGTTTATATTCTATAGCTGTTATAGGAACAATCAGTCAGTCCGTCTGTCTGTTGTAACGCAAATTAGTCCCCCAGTTATTGAGCTATCTTCATGAAACTTTGCTCACAAGCTTCTTATTTCTGCCCTCTTTAAATAAGTCGGAACGGGCCAGATCGGACTGATATATCGTATAGCTGTCATGGAGCCTATCGGCCGATTTTCGTTATATTTCAAGATATAGCTATCAGGCTTACCACATCCAAATCTAAGTGTGTCCCCTAATAATAAAGTTCGAAATCGAACTTTTATAACTTATAACGATCAACGATCGGCCTAATGAAGGTCCATGTTGCAATTTTATGGAAATCTGAGTACTATTACATATAGCTGTTAAACAAAAAATCATGTAGCTGTTATTCAAACGCATTTTTGAATGAGAACTTTCCAAATTTATTTATATTTTATGACCAACAGATCCTTTACAACACAAAGACATTTCCTCATAACATTTTGTGTTAAGTATATAAGAAATCCAGGTATATACAAAAGCATTAAAAAGGTAGAATTATTTTTTTTCGAAGCAGGTGTTTGATTCATAGCCTTAATCAGGTAAAAATCTTGACTTCCTGTACTGTTATCATTGTCAATAACTACCACAGAAACCAGCAGCAATCCAAATATATTTTATATTTTGTATAACTGCAAGGGTATGAAACCTTCGGCAAGCCGAAGGTAGCCTTGCTTTCTTGTTTTTATGTGCTTTGCCCTGCGTGCGTGTGATGTACTCCTGCATGCGTGCGTTTGCTTGTGTGTATGTGTGTTGTCAACACTTCGCAAATTGCGTTGCAAAATTGCGACCCAAGCCTCGACCCAGTCTAAGTGTTTAGTCATGTCATCGTGTGCCCCAACTGCCGCTCTCACTGCTCTCACACTCTCTCGCTCGCCGCCTCTTTCAATAGACGACTAACATATGTAATATACATACACATGCATTCATGTTCGTGTAAACTCCTGCTCCCGCTGGCACTCGCACTCGCACTCGCACTGGCACTGCCATTGCTCTCTCGCTGTCACTCACTCCATCTCGCTCTGCATCAAACCATTCAAATAGCTAGAGGCAATTTGTTAATACCTTCAACTTTGCTTTGACAATTCCTGTGCTCTACACGTGCGCGTGTGTGTCCATGTGTGTGTGTTGTTCTATGATAGAGTATTCAATTTGCATGCTCGCACTGTCGTTTATTATGATAATTGATTTGTTATTGTTGTATTTTAAGTAATAAATCAAAATCGAAAACGAAAATGAAAGCAAAAGGAGATACTAATAACCGGTGTGTGTGTGTGTGTGTAGTAGAAATTGTTATAGTTGTTTGTATGAATGTTAATTGCATTGCATTGCACGCTTCTTTAAGCATTTCAATTTAGTTTGTATGATACACACACACACACACACACAGCCAGACAGACAGACACCCGCACAGGCAATTTCAGCTTAATTTAAGCTTCCTGTTGTTGTTATTGCATTGCGCTTGTGTCTTTAAAGTAATTTCTGTTGTTGTTGTGTCTCGCATTTCTTATGTGCGTGTTGTTGTTTCGCTCGCTGTTAAACCGATAACTAGGCGCTGTTATGACAACAACAAACAAGCAAGCCAACAAACAATTCTAGTCACGCACATGCACGCAGACACACACACACGTACGTACATACATATGTATGCAATGCTTTGGGTGAGCGCACCTTAACGAGAGAGGGCGAGCGGGAGAGTGATTTCGCTGCAGTTTAACTGACGCGCTCAACTTAACTAAGCTCAGCTCAGCACGCGTAAGAAACGTGCAATGCATGCCCAAAAAAAAAAAAAAAACCAGAGAGAGAGTGAGTGAAAGAGAGTGCGGCTCGTGCATTGACGTTGCGCTACCCTATAGGTAGCCAATAGATGGCGCTGGCTTCGCATTTAGTTGACTTTCAACCGAAAGCGCCCCCAGGCGCACACACCGCAGGGTATATGCACATAACAGAAAGGCAGAGAGGCAAGAGAGGCAGCAACTACTAAATAAATGAACATAAATTAACCGTGCACTGTCTGAATTGAGCGGCAGTTGCGTGCGTGTGTGTGAGTGTGTGTGTGCGAGCGTAGGTGTGGGTGCAACTCGGCAGACATGAAATGCAGAGACACACCAGACTGGGCTCAGCTTACAGGCAGACAGGGCGACAGAGACAGACAGATACTCAGCCTAGCTGGCTGACTGACTCACGCGCCCGCGCTCAGTTACTCAGCCACTCAGCCGCTCCACCCCACTCAATCTCTGGCTGCTCTCTCAAGGCAGTCAACCCGAAACTTGCAGGTAACTTTTAGCACTCTGACACGGCAAACTAGCTGGCAGCAACAACAACTGCCTGTCTGACTGTCCAGCACTTTATGCTAATTGCGCGCGTTTGCCTTTTGGTCAGGCTCAACGTAGGAGTCAAGTGTGTCGGACAGAGACAAAAGATGAACGAGGCGCAAAGGCAAACTGTAAATTAAAAAGGGCAAAAGCTCCTCCTTGTTCAGATACCCATTAGCAGGCAGGCAAGGTAGGGTGGGTGGGTGCTGTGTCTGTCAGCAACCGTTGGCACCTCATAAATCCAGCTCAGTCTAGCCCCGACAGTTGACAGATGGAATCGGTGCAAAATAAATAAAAAAAAAAAAAAAACCTACCCAGGCGGATTTCCTTTTGCCATCGATACGTTTTTCACATGTTTTCTTTGCACGTTCTGTTTCCACACCAGTTCTCACTATTCTCTTGCACTTTGTTGTAATTTATATGTGTGTGTGTATGTGTATGTATATGTAATAATAGCCCTTAATCTGTTTTTTGCGCTGGTTAGCGATTATTTTGTTTGGCTTATCGATATTGTAAGCAAATAAGGTTGGACTTTTGAGCTAATTGCTTTCTACTAAATCTATCAATATTGTCTATATATTTTAAATGAAATTAGTGCTTACACTCGTTTTTTATTTAAACACATCGTTTATATTTCTTAAACATTATTTATTTCTTTGAGATAATCTATAAAATTAGATATGGTATAAAAAGTTTATTTATTTATATTTGTACCTATGCAAATCAATAATAAAGTTCCCTTAAGTAATTCCTACTCAAATAACATAGCATACATTTCGGGAGCAAGCAAGATTCCTTCTTAGAGGCAAGAAATGTCCCTAATTAGCACAAATCCCCAGTAAAAGCGCCTCAAATTACTGCCAAACTAGAGGATGACCCATTGGAGAGCATCACTAATTGCTGTATACAGTGTATTTTCGTACATTAACGTGACTGAACTTATTCTCTTTGATATTATTTTTATTTATTATACCCGCTACTCGAAGAGTATAAGGGTATTATAACTTTGTGCCAACCGAAAATGTTTGTAACAGGCAGAAGGAGACATCTCCGACCCCATAAAGTATATATATTCTGAATCAGCATGAACAGCCGAGTCGATATAGCCATGTCCGTCTGTCCGTCTGTCCGTCTGTCCGTCTGTCCGTCTGTCCGTCTGTCCGTCTGTCCGTCTGTCTGTCCGTATGAAAACCTAGATCTCAGCTATTATAAGAGCTAGAGCTACCAAATTTGGAGACAATATGTGTTAATTATGCCCGCAGATCAAGTTTATTTTGGATTTTTGCCACGCCTCCATCCGCCCCCAAAAATCGATAATAAATCGATAATAGCTGCAAATATAGCTCTACAGCATTCATTTTTTTATCCATGTGATAAAAACCACCATCCGGGCGTGTTGCGAAAGTTTCAATAAGATCGGCCGATAAATAAGGAAGATATTCAAGAAATAGTATTGCCTTGTGGCCATGTGCCTGTGTCGGTTTTTCCTAATGTTAGTACCCGAGTTCAACACCAGCAGCAGACAACTTTTTTTAATTATGTGGCAACTTTTTTTTAAATTATGTGGCAACTTTTTTTTTAATGATGTGCACCGAAAATATTCATAGTGCAATTTTATTGGCCATTGCGTTAGAAATGCAGTGGTCGAGTGGTGATGGTAGTTGACTGTTAAGCGAGAGGTCCGGAGTTCAACTCCTGGGTGCCGCGGCGAATTATATTTATTTTTTTGTATCTTATATTTTTTTTTATTTTATGGTGTGTTACAAAATTCAAAATACATTTTTAGTATATTTAAAGCCACTTAGAATCGAAAGAGACATTGAGCAGCAACATATATAATTTATAACTGCAAAGTAATAAAAGCAATGGGCAACATCCAATAAGAATCGAGTGGAACTTGCATAGGCAAAACAAATTAGAGACAGAAAGAAATAAAAAGCAAGAACGCATTGTTCACATTTGGCACGTGTTTTTCCGAAGAATTGTAGCGGGTATATCACAGTCGAGTCAGCTCGACTGTAGCCTTTCCGACTTGTTTTTTTTTGTAAAAGGAAATGTAAATACAAAATTTTGACATGTTTGCTATGGCCCTCAGCCCCCTCACTTTATCTGTCTCTCTCCCTCTCTCTCCCTCTCTCTCTTTCTGTTATAAGATGACTTGTTAAATTGGTCGACTGGCTACTCGCTTTAATTATTCACTTGTTTGGTTATTGTTGTATGTGTCTGCCATGTTTGTCCCACTGTCCATCACTCTCCCTCTCTCTCTTTCCCTCTCTTTCTCTCTGTTTGTCTGCCTGTCCGTCTATCGTCTGTCTTTTCCATCTCGCTGTGTACTCTCGTGTTTATTTGCCTGTGTTTATCGTGGCCTTTGTTTTTGTCATTGTTTGCATTGTCGCTTCACAAAATGAAGTTCAGCCTGTAGCCCTGAGCCAACCAACCAAATGCAATATACTATACATATACATATATATATGTATATATATCTTATACATAGTTTAAATATGCATGTACATACACATTAATTGTATAACCCCAGAGAGCCGCAAATATTTGTCGTTTTCTTCTGCGTAGACTGCAGATAATACATGTTTAAATACTTAATTATATAGTATAGAAATGATAAAATAAACTATAGAGTATCTGAATATGCATGCAGGCTCTGGATGAAATTGTTTACGACTTTTTGATGGAAATAACTTGCGATAAGCGCTCTGAATTTTGTGCAACTTCTTATTAGATTATCAAGAACAGATGAGAACTAAGTTTGATGATATAGGGGGGAAGACTAATGCAAATTTTCCTTTTCCTAGAAATTTTATAGCTAAGATTTCTTTCTGCTTTCCATTCGCTTGTCATCTATTAAAAATTGACGCAAATCTTCTGTAAATCTTACTTAGCGCTTGCCTGCCTGGCTCGCCTTTCCTCTCCCTCTCTCTCTCTCTCTCTTCGTTTGTCATCTGTCTCTTTAGTATCCGCTCGATAAACATCATAACGACCCTGGAACGAAGTCAAAGCCAAAGCCAAAGCCAAAAACCAAACCAAACCAAGCGAAGGTTGTTGATAATTGTTATTAATTTTACCCTTCTCTCCTTCGCTCTCCCTCTCTCTCTCTGTCTGTCTCCGTTTCTGAATTTTTGCAAAACTCGATTTAGTTGTTGTTGTGGACTTAACCAATTTGGAGAGGCCCAGAGTGAGTCAGTGGTGTATTCAGTCGACAGTGAGTGCCAATAATTATGTCTCGAGTTTTATTCAATGCAAGGGGGACGGGAGAAAGGTGGTTAAGAGACAGAGGGAGCGAGAGAGTGAAAGGGAGAGGAATTACTTTAGTTATTAAAAGCAGCTCAAGAATGTAACGATGACTTAGTCACGATATCGGATCAGCCAAAAGCGTTTATACAATAATGTAGATGTAAGATATCTAAGCCTGTAAAGCAAGTAGCCTATAAGAGGTCTGGCTTAGTTCAAATGGGATTAGGTTACGTAATCGACTACAGCTTGTGCTTATGCTAGAGTTTCAGCTTTAATTTCGATAATATTTCGATAATATTTTGTACTTTCTTGTAGGACTCTTTACTAGAAATCTAACTCTTTACCCTACTCAGATGTAGAAGGCTTTCTACACTTTATTTTGTTTAAAAGAGTAGTTGAAGTAGTTCAAGCGTTTAAATCGAAATTTGTTATCGAATTGTCCACACAAAGATACTGAAAGAAAATAATTCATAACACTTTTATTCCAAGATATTGAAAGCAAAAAAAAAACAGCAAGAAAAGTTGAAGTACGATATAACTTATATTTGTGGTTAATATCTGCTCCGATTTCTAATTTATCCACATTAGATCTATGTAAATATATTTATTTAGGTTATGTGCTCAGCCTAACCTCAAACAGTTTCTCAGCCGAGTCTCATGACTGTTAGCCAGCACAGTTAGGCGTTCTTTCTCGTGAGAATTCTTCGCTTATTGCTGCCATTGTTCGTGTTAGTGTTGTTGCCGGGGCTGGTGTTGGTGTCGCCTGTGAGTTTCACAGCGCGAAGCGCGGCGAATATTGAAATTGCATAATGTATGTGCGCGCTAATTATCATCATCATCATCATCAGCAGCAGCAGCAGCAGCAGCAGCTAATGACAGAGCCCAAGCAACAAGAAAGAGCATCATGTAATGCCCCCAAAAGCGAAGCATGAAACAAAAACAAAAACAAAGCCAAAGAAACGCACGAATTATGCAACGAAGCCAAAGATGAACAGGGAGGGAGGGAGAGAGGCTGAGAAAGAAAGAGAGAGAGAGAGAGAGAGAGGAATAATAAGCGGGGATACGAGTGGAAGAGGGAGAGATAAAGTTAGGTGAAATGCTTGGAAATGTGCGCGTACTAGAGATAGAAAGGGAGAGGGAAAGGGCATTAAAGATCGAGAAACAAAGAGAGCGAAAGAGGGGGAGGGGCAGGTGGTCGCACGCTAAACACGCGCCTTACAGCACTTGCGATTTCTTCTCGTTGTTGATGTTGTTCATTTTCAACTTTTCTTTACCCACTTATGGCATGGCACACCTCAGGTCGTCTCTCTCACTCTCGCTCTCTGCCTCCATCTCCATCTCTTTCTCTCTCTTTCTGTGCGTATGAGAGTGAGCTGTAAAACGTAGCGAAAGCGCAACATAAATTGCACTTGAAATTGCCGCCCAACAAGAGAAACAACAGAAAAAAGTTGTTGCTCAAAAATGTTGCGAAAAATGTAGAAAAAGTGTTGCCAAACCGACAGCAAAAAAAGAAAATAAAAAGAAAACAAAAAGAGTGAAACAAGAAGTGTAACATGGCTCACGCAGTAATTGATTATGCGATGACAGACGGCGATGAAAATCGACAAAAAAAAACGAAAAACGAACAAAAGAAAATCGCATGGAAATTGCGAAAAAGTTAGTGAGTTGTTTGAACGATTGACTGAACGTTAGAATTGGATTGAATGAGTGATTGGAGAAATATTTTGTGCGACTGTACAAAAAATTGTTGACTTGATTGAACAAATGATTGAATCTTTGATGGAAGAACTACCTTAATTAACCTTATCTAATTTAAGAGCTTTTTAAACACTTTCAGAGCAGCCTTTAATATCCTACTCAACCTCAAAGAACTCTACCTTCTGTCTCTATCAATCTGTTAAGCTTTAAAAAATCATCAGCTTATCTTAATGCGTACATTAGTTAGTTGTTTTACAAAGAGCTTTCAGCAGCTTTAGCACCCTGTTCAACTCTAAAAAGCCTTCAACCCTCTACCAGGTACAGTTAGCACTAAGTTAACTCAATAAAAGATCGTCATTTCCATTCAAAATTTGCTAAATAATTTAGTCGAATTAATTGAATGGAATAGACTGACTGTTCGCAATTATAGGATAGTTATCGTTAGAGATAGTGCAGTATTCCAACACGAAATACACTTAATTGTAACACGATTTACACACACACACACGACAATAATAACGGTAATTTATGCAAATTGCTAGAAAAAACATGAACAACAACAACGTCACGAATTGCAAATTGAACTATTTTTTTTGCGAATGTTGTGTATGACTGAATGTGGGCTGGCTGCCGCTGGGCGTGGCCAAACATAAAGTCAAAGTGTTAAGGGGGTCGAAGGCAAAAAGCCAAATGAAACGTTGACAAAATGGCGTAAACTGTGGCGAAAAAAAACGCGTTAAAATGATTAATGATTGAGCTGCAGGAAAAAAAAAAGAAGAAAATTCCCGCGCACACGAAATGTAAATAAAACCCAACTCAAGCGGGGATAAACCCTCAACCTCCTACTTGCCTTCTCTCCCCCCCCACATTCTCACTCGCCCTGCGCCGTGCATCATGGTATAATTTCCATTTTTTTTCTCGTCACATTTCGCATAAAGCAGCATAAACGATGATATATGTATGTATGTATATTTTTACCGTTAGCGCTCGCCATAAAAGGGCACGTACACCATCATCATCGTGTGCCGCTAGTCGTTTACAGCTAAGTGCAAGGTTAAGTTAAGTGTGTGCGAGAGAGAGAGAGAGAGAGTGAGAGAGGGGCAGATTGTTTTTGAAATGCGCTTTAAATTAAGTTCGACTTAGAGTTCATGTCCCCACAGATAATACAGATACTAATTGGGCTAAGAAATACTGTAGCTTTAGTTTTTCATGGATTTCTAGCGACTTAAAGCTGTTGCAAAAGCTTGCAAGCTAGCTTAAATAGATACTTATACTTTTATTACTCGAATTTAGCAACTTAGAGAAAGCTCATCAGTTCGCAATGTACTTTAAGCTCAAGCAATCTTGGGCTTCACATGCAAAGTTCATTTAGAGATTTTATCATAAATCCAGTCGAACTACACACTATGTAGGGGCTGAGAGGAGAGATATAGAGGGCTCCCCCCCCCCCCACACACACACGTCTCTAGCGACAGCGCCTGCATTTATGCACGTTCTCCTCGACGGCTCGACGCGTTTTAATCCCTTCAATGAGTGGAGCCTCCGCAGTCGGGCCTCAGCTGGGTCTGTCTGGCCTCGCATTATTGTTTCAGCCATTTCCTTTTCATTATTTTCATTCGCGTGCTCATTGTTTGCGGTGTTAATATTTGGCGTCTGGCAGCAAAGGCTGCAAAAGCGAAACAAAAAGAGAATTACAACAACAGCAAGGACTACGTCAACAGCGCCGCACGCCATTTTGTTGTCAGTGTTGCGCATTTTGTCTGCCGTTCGTTGTGAATGTCATTGCACTGCAACTGTTATCGATCAATATTATGATCGATAATTAAATAGTAAATTGAAGATTATTCTCACTTCTTTTTCTTTAAATTTGTATTTAATTTTAGCTTTATATTATAACATTCAAAGTTGGCTTAAAATAAAATGAAATAAATAAACAGACTTCTTTCGATCCATTGCTAACCATATTATGCCTTTTTTGATTATTTTTTTAGCTCGTACATGGTGCCGATCTAGCCATTAGCATACCGAATAATCCCGGCCTCGATGATGGCGCCTCATATCGTTTGGACTATAGCCCGCCCTTTGGGTACCCCGAGCCCAATACAACAATCGCCTCACGTGATATCGGCGACGAGATACAATTCTCGCGCGCCTTGCCCGGCACCAAATACAATTTCTGGTTATATTATACGAATTTCACGCATCACGATTGGCTCACATGGACGGTGACCATAACGACGGGTAAGTTGCCACTGTATTCGATAAGATGCGAGAAAGCGAGACTATATTTAGTTCGCATGAAACTAAGCTAAATCGTTTGCCCTATCTCTTTCGTTCCCCGCGGCGGCGAATTGAGCTTTCCAGGCGAGATCGCAATGCAAGGCGCATCGGTGGTTCAGTGGTAGAATGCTCGCCTGCCACGCGGGCGGCCCGGGTTCGATTCCCGGCCGATGCAAATTCGATTTTTTTTTTATGGTCTGTCTGTTTATAAATTTATGTTTGTTTGATTGACAATTGGTAAGGCGTGGCAGTACATGTTTTTCTGCATCTCTCGTCACTCAAGTCAAAACTGGCCACGTAACGACAGAGAAGAGAGGGAAACTCGTCTTGATTTCTGTTTCTGTCCGTAAAACACAAATGTGTGTTTACCATTTATGTATTGTTGTTGCTGTTTTGCGCTAATTTGTTTTCATTCAATTAAAATGCCGTTAACTCGAGTTATGCACACACAGCAAGCCAATGTTAAGATCTCACCCGTTTACGCACGCGCAAGCTCTCTCTCTCTCTCTCTCTCTCCCTCTCTTTGACTTTTTGCCTCTCTCAGTCAGCCGAAAATAGAAAGTGAAAAATTGCTACGCAAAATTAAGCGACAGCCCAAAAAACAAAAAAATAACATTTACCAACAAAACCCGTTGCGCAGCAGCTGAGTCAGAGATAGGAAAAAGTGAGAGAGAGAGAGAGAGCGGTGAATTGACAAGCTGACGATCAAAAGTGCTGTTATCGCCGCTGTTAATAACAGGCATCGGTGGTTCAGTGGTAGAATGCTCGCCTGCCACGCGGGCGGCCCGGGTTCGATTCCCGGCCGATGCAAATTATTTTTATTTTTTATTGATTTAATAATGTTTTTCCTATTTTTTTTTTTGCAGCGCCCGATCCACCCTCGAACTTGTCCGTGCAGGTGCGCAGCGGTAAGAACGCCATCATTCTATGGTCGCCACCCACACAGGGCAGCTACACGGCATTCAAGATCAAGGTGCTCGGCCTGTCGGAGGCGTCGAGCAGCTACAATCGCACGTTCCAGGTCAACGATAATACATTCCAGCACAGCGTCAAGGAACTAACACCGGGTGCCACCTATCAGGTGCAAGCCTACACCATATACGATGGCAAGGAATCGGTCGCTTATACGAGTCGAAATTTTACCACAAGTAAGTGCTGCGCGATTAGCGCGATTGCTCGAGTTTTTCACACTTTTTTCCTCCCCACATATGGTGTTGGTTTTTCCGATATGTAACTAAAATCAAAAATAAAAAACAATTTCATTCTGTTCTCTATCCCCAAACAACAACATAACCTATCTCTCTCCCGCTAACTGTAACTTAAAATCAAAAAAAAAAAAAAAAAAAACAATAAAAATACTAAACTAAATATATAAAAAATAAGGTCGAAGGACGCGGCATAAAGAATTGCTGGATATTAAAATTTTAAGAGGTAAAGTAATATCACGAATTTCTCAGTGGTTGCTCGCCCATTGTAGGGCTGCATGCATGTATGTGCATATGTAGCTTCTCTTCTCATTTCTATTTTACATTTTTTGATTTTCCTTTCCAAGTACTAACCCCATTTGCGTGTGTGTGCGGTTCAACCCTGACCTAGCCCCATGCCCCATGTCGCAGACTGACCGTTGGCAACGAGCCAAATTCATTTTAAACTGTAGCCAAAAATTGCACAGAAGCAACTCGCTCGAACACATACAGAAAACACTGCGACCCACGACCTTTTCAACCCACACACACACGCACACACACCTCAACCCACACAACCCACATTGTTGCACGCAATTTGCATTCCGAACCACAACAAAGAGCAAGAACAAACACAAAGAATATCCTCTCACAGCAGGGTTGAGAGGGGTCTATCCAAAAAAAAAAAAAAAAAAGAAATAAATAAACCGTGTGCTCGAAAGGAATATTCATAAAATATCAGATTTTGCTTCAAAAACTTATCAACAATTCGGACAGCGATATTTTGCAACATATCAGCCAATCTGCCTGAGTCTAACTCAATAGGAAACCTTGACTTGATAGCATCCTGAAGCACATTAATTATTAATTACTAATTATTAATTAAATTATAATTATTAATTACCCTTTTATTCAGTTGTAATTTCTGCATGCATTATATATATGTTTTTAATAAGTAGAAATTCTAACCCGAAAAATAAAACCCCTAGAGTTGCTAGTTCTCCGTTTGATTGCTAACCCATTAAGCTTGAACTACTGTGCACTGTGAGTAGCTGCTAAACCGAAGCTGCGCCAACTGCATAGCTAACGTATAATTATACATACATCACTATATATACCACACACACACACACACACGCACATGTACATATGTAGCGCAACGTATGCTCCTTGAAGTTTTGCAAAGTTTTCGCCGCCTAACACGAAACAACGTCCGACTCGGTCGTTTCTCCCCTGTCCACCTTCCTCTTTGCCAGAACCCAACACGCCGGGCAAATTCATCGTATGGTTCCGCAACGAGACGACGCTGCTGGTGCTCTGGCAGCCGCCATATCCGGCGGGCATATACACGCACTATAAGGTCTCCATCGAGCCACCGGATGCCAACGACAGTGTGCTGTACGTGGAGAAGGAGGGTGAACCGCCGGGTCCCGCACAGGCGGCATTCAAAGGACTTGTACCCGGTCGTGCGTACAATATATCGGTGCAAACGATGTCCGAAGATGAGATTTCCCTGCCGACCACCGCCCAATATCGTACGGTACCATTGCGACCCTTAAATGTGACATTCGACAAGGATTTCATAACATCCAATTCGTTTCGGGTGCTTTGGGAGGCGCCCAAAGGCGTCTCCGAGTTCGATAAGTATCAGGTATCGGTTGCCACAACGCGACGACAATCGACTGTGGCACGCAGCAATGAACCGATTGCGTATTTCGATTTTCGCGACATTGCCGAACCGGGTAAAACGTTCAATGTAATCGTAAAGACCGTATCCGGTAAGGTTACCTCGTGGCCGGCCACGGGTGATGTAACACTACGTCCGTTGCCAGTGCGTAATCTGCGTAGTTTCAACGACGACAAGACCAACACCATGATCATCACCTGGGAAGCCGATGCGGCCAGCACACAAGATGAGTATCGTATTGTGTAAGTGTCTTCTGCAATGAGTCTAGTTTACCTAGCTTAGATACGCTGGTCTACCATATTAAATCCACTCTATTACCTCACAGTTACCACGAGCTTGAGACCTTCAATGGCGATACCAGCACGTTGACAACAGATCGTACACGTTTCACGCTGGAGAGCCTGCTGCCCGGTCGAAACTATTCGCTCTCCGTGCAGGCTGTGTCCAAGAAAATGGAATCGAATGAGACGAGCATTTTTGTTGTTACGCGACCCTCTTCGCCCATCATCGAGGATCTGAAGAGTATACGCATGGGTCTGAACATTAGCTGGAAGAGTGACGTCAACTCCAAGCAGGAGCAATACGAAGTGCTCTACTCACGCAACGGAACGAGTGAGGTGCGTACTCTGATCACCAAGGAGTCGCGTCTGGTCATCAAGAATCTACAGCCTGGTGCTGGTTACGAACTGAAGGTCTTTGCAGTCAGTCACGAGTTGCGCAGCGAGCCGCATGCGTATTTCCAGGCAGTCTGTAAGTAGCTTGAATAAAACAAACGGAGTAGTTTATTTGATTCCATTCTCCTCTCTCTCTCTCTCTCTCTCTCTCTCTCTCTCTCTCTCTCTCTCTCTCTCTGATCATACAGTTCCCAATCCACCGAGGAACATGACCATCGAAACGGTGCGCAGTAACTCGGTGCTCGTGCATTGGTCGCCACCGGAGGGTGGCGAATTCACCGAGTATTCCATAAAGTATCGCACAGACAGCGAGCAGCAGTGGGTACGCCTGCCGAGTGTACGTTCGACCGAGGCAGACATTACGGACATGACAAAGGGCGAGAAATACACAATACAAGTGAATACGGTTAGCTTCGGCGTTGAGAGTCCCAATCCGCAGGAGGTTAATACGACGGTGCCGCCGAATCCAGTCTCAAATATAATTCAATTGGTCGACTCGCGTAACATCACCTTGGAGTGGCCGAAGCCGGAGGGACGCGTTGAATCGTATATCCTTAAGTGGTGGCCAAGCGAAAATCCCAGTCGGGTACAGACAAAGAACGTGTCGGAGAACAAGTCGGGTAGGTGGTGCAGATAATTGACAATATGGTCTGATGAACATATGTTTCCCTTCTTCTTTTTTGTCGCTACAGCGGATGATCTGTCCACGGTGCGCGTACTCATCGGGGAGCTGATGCCGGGTGTGCAGTACAAGTTCGACATTCAGACAACCTCATACGGCATACTCTCTGGCATCACCAGTCTCTATCCACGCACCATGCCGCTCATTCAATCCGATGTCGTCGTGGCCAATGGCGAGAAAGAGGATGAACGGGATACCATTACGTTGAGCTATACACCCACTCCGCAATCTTCATCGAAATTCGATATCTATCGCTTCTCACTGGGCGATGCCGAGATTAAGGACAAGGAGAAGCTGGCTAACGATACGGATCGCAAGGTTACATTCGCGGGTCTGGTGCCGGGTCGCCTATACAACATCACGGTGTGGACCGTGAGTGGCGGCGTCGCTAGCTTGCCCATACAACGACAGGATCGTCTCTACCCCGAACCCATTACACAATTGCATGCGACAAATATTACCGATACTGAGATATCTTTGCGTTGGGATCTGCCCAAGGGCGAGTACAACGACTTCGATATTGCCTACCTGACCGCGGATAATCTCCTCGCACAGAACATGACAACACGCAACGAGATCACGATAAACGATTTGCGACCCCATCGAAATTACACCTTCACCGTGGTGGTACGTTCCGGCACCGAATCATCGGTATTGCGTAGCAGTGCTCCGCTCTCGGCAAGCTTTACCACAAACGAAGCGGTCCCGGGACGCGTCGAACGTTTCCATCCCATGGACGTGCAACCGAGTGAGATCAATTTCGAGTGGTCTCTGCCCTCGAGCGAGGCGAACGGTGTCATACGTCAGTTCTCCATTGCGTACAGTAATGTGAATAATATAACTGATTCCGGTATGCAAGACTTTGATTCCGATGAATCGTTCGGCGTGATCAAGAACCTCAAGCCGGGCGAGACGTACGTATTCAAGATACAAGCCAAGACAGCCATCGGTTACGGCCCCGAACGGGAATATAAACAAACTATGCCCATATTGGCGCCGCCACGACCGGCTACGCAAGTCGTACCGACCGAAGTGTATCGCAGCTCATCGACCATACAGATACGTTTCCGCAAGAATTACTTCTCGGATCAGAACGGACAGGTACGCATGTACACGATCATTGTGGCCGAGGATGATGCGAAGAACGCGTCGGGTCTGGAGATGCCCAGCTGGCTGGATGTGCAATCGTATAGCGTGTGGCTGCCGTACCAGGCCATCGATCCGTATTATCCGTTCGAGAATCGTTCGGTCGAGGACTTTACGATAGGCACCGAAAATTGTGATAATCACAAGATCGGCTATTGTAATGGACCACTGAAATCGGGTACTACGTACAGAGTGAAGGTGCGTGCCTTCACAGGACCCGATAAGTTTACGGATACCGCATACAGTTTTCCCATACAAACAGGTGAGTTCGTCGCACAGATCGGAAACTATATATGTATCTTAAAAATTCTTGTTGTATTAATCCATGTCTTGCCTCAACTCGCATGTTCTACATTGGATTATGTAGAACTGCTGAGCTCGCCGGGTAAGCGCTTAAGACTTCAGCTAACATCCTACCTAGCATAGAGCCGTACCTTAACTGTTTTACTAATCCGTTTCTCTGCTTCTTTCCGTCGCGTAGATCAAGACAACACCTCGCTGATCGTATCCATCACGGTGCCGCTGACCATTATCCTGGTGCTGCTGGTATCGCTGATGTTCTACAAGCGACGACGCAACAATTGCCGCAAGACCACAAAGGATTCGCGTGCCAATGATAATATGTCGCTACCCGATAGCGTAATCGAACAGAATCGACCCATATTGATTAAGAACTTTGCGGAACATTATCGTTTAATGTCCGCTGATTCGGATTTTCGTTTTAGCGAAGAGTTCGAAGAACTGAAGCATGTGGGACGCGATCAGCCGTGCACGTTCGCCGATCTGCCCTGCAATCGTCCAAAGAATCGTTTCACCAACATTCTGCCCTACGATCATTCACGTTTCAAGCTGCAGCCCGTCGACGATGACGAAGGTTCCGATTACATCAATGCCAACTATGTGCCGGGACACAATTCGCCGCGCGAATTCATTGTCACACAGGGTCCGTTGCACTCGACACGCGACGATTTCTGGCGCATGTGCTGGGAGAGCAATTCGCGTGCGATTGTCATGCTGACGCGCTGCTTCGAAAAGGGACGCGAAAAATGCGATCAGTACTGGCCCAACGATACCGTGCCCGTCTTCTATGGCGACATCAAGGTGCAGATCCTAAACGACAGTCACTACGCCGATTGGGTGATGACCGAGTTCATGTTGTGTCGGGTAAGTGTTCGGATAGCCAGGGTATTACCACATAATCGTTGTGGATCAAGTCTTCAATGATCAGTTCCTGTTGAGCAGCCCAGCTATAGTTACTTCTGCTCACCGATCTCTCCGGTTGGAAGTGTTATTTTAAACCATTTTTGAAGTGATCTACCCAGCTTATACTGATACTCTTTCATCCAACACGCTTCGTCTTACAGGGCAGCGAGCAACGCATTCTGCGGCATTTCCATTTCATCACCTGGCCGGATTTCGGTGTACCGAATCCGCCGCAAACGCTGGTTAGATTCGTTCGCGCATTCCGCGATCGCATCGGTGCCGAGCAGCGTCCCATATTGGTGCACTGCAGCGCAGGCGTCGGCAGATCGGGCACCTTTATTACACTTGATCGCATATTGCAGCAGATCAATACGTCCGACTATGTGGACATTTTTGGCATTGTCTATGCCATGCGAAAGGGTAAGTGCAGTCCGCTGCTTAAACCAATTGCCCAGCTAATCTCCATATGTTTTCCTGCACGTGCAGAGCGCGTTTGGATGGTGCAGACGGAGCAGCAGTACATCTGCATCCATCAGTGCTTGCTAGCGGTGCTGGAGGGCAAGGAGAACATTGTGGGTCCAGCGCGTGTTATGGACGATAACGAGGGCTTCGAGGGTACGTACAGCGGATCCGAATATGGATCTGATTTTTTATATATCGATTTTGCCTGGTGTTGGGCTGCGCTCGTTTGCAAGACTAATCCCCGCAAGGATTACCCAACATCATTATCATTTTGTTAAATCTTGCTCTCTTCGCGGTGCTGGGTGCAATTTGAACTAACCTCAATACAATTGAATCGATTTCTTCTAACTCTCATACATACACACACATACGCACACACACACACACAACACACACGCACGCACACGTGGTGCGTCTGTGCAGTCGAAGCTGGTCACCATGTGGCCACCATCGAGGAGCAGGAGGCAGCAGAAGCCGCCGCAGCCATTGACGATGAGAACGCTGCGATCCTTCACGATGATCAGCAACCGCTGACGAGCAGCTTCAATGCGCACTGCACAAGCTTCGGTGGCGCCACCAACGGTGGCATGGGAATGGGCTCGTTTGGCTCGGCTGCAGGTGCTGGCAACAATGGCGTTGCCATGGAGCCGGGCGACAGATGACATTCGGCTGTCAATCAGAGCGACAACAACAACTCTGTGGTTATCGTTCTGGTTGACAACAAGCCCAGTGCGATGATCTGCCGCGAGGGTAGCAGCATCGATATCGATTCCAAGGAGCAACAACAGCAGCAGCAGCAGCAGCAGCAGCAGATGGGAAACCACAACATAATGACCACATCGCTGCCGGCGTCGCACGGATACGCAACATTGCAGCATAGACGCAAATCGCAGCTAATCACGTTCAGCGCATCCTCTTGTGATATCAAGAATAGTCTCAGCCATGAAAAGATTGTGGGCGCAGGAGGAGGAGTAGCAGTAGGATCAACTGGAGCAGGAACACCGGCAAACGGCACTGTTACTGGTGCTGGCTCGGTGCGTCTTAGCTTTGCCGAGGAGGATGTGCTCATTCTGCCCAACCAGCAGCAGCAACCCGAGGAGGTCTTTCGTCGTCTCTCGCTGCTCGAGGTGGAGCTGGGCGTCGAGGCCGGTGAAGAGCAGCTCGAGGAGAAGCAGCAGCAGCAGCAGCATCTTGTCGAGGTTGACGAGGACGTTGACGACGAGGATGACGCCGTAGATGATGAGGATGTTGATGTTGAGGAGGATGACGTGGTCGAGCTGTACATGCACGACGAGTTCGAGACGCACATCGACGCCAAGTCGAACAATGCCAACGACGACAGCGGCGGCGGAAGCTACGAGGATTCGCATGCGCTGCACAGCTCCCTGGGTGGCAGCAATCGGAACAGCCTCGAAAAGGACGACGACGACATCGAGGTGGATGTCATAAGCACCGATGTCAGCTGCTACGATCAATTGCTCGGCAGCAGCTGCAATACACGCAACGGCGACGATGATGATATTGCCACATTGATCGGTGACGGCGACAACTACAACAAGCTGGGCGCTGTGCTGGGCGGGACGGGCAGCGGTGGCGTTGGAACAGTTGCTGCAGCTGCAGCTGGAGTCGGTGTCGGTGTCGGTGTCGGCAGCATTAAGGCTGCTGTTGGTGGTGGGATTTGTGGACTCGGCGCCTCCGGTACGACAGAGACAGGTGTCGGCGGTGGCATCATTTATGCCAATCCTTTTATGGGTTTGTAATAATTCTCTCTCACTCACTCACTCACTCACTGTCGCCCTATCCTTGTTGCCGTCTCTGTTCTGCATGCCAGTTGAGTTGTTTTTCCGATTCTCCCAATTTTCCCGATTTATTGTTGCATGCTCTCATTTTATTTTCTATTTTAGAGAAATGAATAAGAAAAACACCCAACGAAATAATCAATTACGATAACATTTAAATTGAATAATGAAGTGCGATAAGACTTACGATATTCAATACTTTATAAAATGTTATAAAACTGTCGAAGTTGCGATTAAAGTGTAGCTAAAAGTAAGTTAAAAAGATTTGAAACACAAAAGAAAAAACTAAAAATGTATCGCAACATTTAGTACAATTTACGATATTCATATATACGAAAATATTTCTATTATTATACCCTTCGACCATTGAAAATTGAAAAAAAGGATAAGCTAACTTTGTACAAATGTATGGCGTGGCAGACCCCACTAGCCAAGTCGATTGAGCCATGTCCTTGTCTGTCTGACCGTCTGCTGTCTGTGTGCCTTATTTTAAGACTCCTATAGAGCTTTGAAAGCCCATAACTTCGTTAAAAATCAACAGATTGTCGCGGCAATTTCTTCATTATTTGACCTCTATCGAAATATTATGAATCTATGAACTTTCAAAAATTTGGACTATCCATATTACTATTTAAAATTGGGCGAAGGGTATCTTATTGTCGGGCGAGCTCGACTATAGTCGTACCGACTTGTTTTTTACTTACTTTATTTACTCTTATGGTGCAGCATTTCAGCAAGTTTTTATTTACACACACACATACATCTCCTTTCTATCCTCCTTAACAATTTATTAATTATGTGTTTGCATGTTTTTTTTTCGTTTTGGGTTTACTTGTATTTCTTGTTTATTTGCATTATCCATAACGTGTTGTTAATAACAGCGACTCATTCCAGATGACGAGGGCATTGCGGAATCGGGAATGTAGAGTGATCCGAGTGACCAGCCCGCGCCCCTCAGAACCCCCCGATCCAACCCAAGAAGCAATCCGGGAAACAAAAAACCCCGACAAAACCATGTGGCAAACTACATAATTAAATCTACTTAAGTAACTCGAAAAGCAACGCTTGATATTATACTTGATACACGTATACATATATAGCATACATATATCATATATACATATAAAAACCCATTTACGATATATACATATATAGTACATACTCGGATTGGATTATACGCAATAACTGCAAATTTTATACATACATATATCGACGAGAAGAGGAGAGAATAATCCCCTCCCCTCTCCCAGCGACATTAGATTAGAATTTTGAATTTCAAAGTCCAATCCCGTACTTGTATTTCGTAATTGTATTCGTATATCGTATTATATGTAATCGCCGCTAAATACTGATACTACCGATATTATACCATAACTGATTTAACGAAAGGAAACCACAACATATTTTTATTGCTAGCCACAATTTTTTGTAATGTTATATAATTATACATACATACATACATGCATATAAAAACATATGTACATGCATACTATAAATGGATACATGTATATATACATATATCGTATGTAACTTCCAATTTTTGTACACTAAATGTTAGTCGAGGAGAAAATGAGAGCGCTAAACGATTTTTTTTATATACATATACTATATAGTACATATATACAGTACATAGGGAATAGTTTGATGCGCCAATATTATAGGGCATGAAATCAACTAAAGTATGAACCACTGCTTGAGATCGTATCGTATATAATAAAATCGCATACATATGTACATAATATACGTAAAATGTATGTATAAAAAACGAAAATGCAATAATTCAGTTACATAGTTTTAAAGAAATGTTGCAGCATTTTGTGGCAGAATCTAATTTCTAGTGTACTTCATGTTTTTTATTTTTTTTTTTTAAATCTCTAAACTATGATATCTCTATATATAATATATAAATCGAATCTTTGTATATGTGTGTAATTTTGTAATTTGTGTATGTATGTGCTACTCTGTAATATTGTTTAATTATATAGAACTTTATTTAAAAAAAAAAAAAAAACAAAAAATCAATTGCATTTTGTGTTTATAATTTGCTTTCAATTTGTACGCTCCAAATTTGAATTTACGTTACGCTATGCTAACTAACAGCATAGTACTGTTAGTCATGATGTTATTGCACAAGGCGCTGTTAGCGTAACGACAGAGTTAGCAGCACTTAGATATACAACATAACGTAACGTTCATACGCGACACAACATTACAGAACATTGGATAACAGAACTGAAGACCGATCTGTAACAGCACAACAACAACAGCAACAAATGACCAACGCAATTTTCAAGGCGATAATCATTTACACGACAAGACAAGAAACTGCATTTTTTGTATGTATGTAGACTGTATAAATATCAAGAATTAACAAAACAAACTGCTAATTAACATTAGCCTAGAGTCGGTGCCAAAGCTAACCACACACACAAGCGTATAACAGTAGCAGCAACTAAAGCAACGTTAACAATAAACAAGAACAGCAAACTTACCATAGTGAAAATGTAGCGAAATTCAGCAATTTGCCAGCAATTTGTTCCAGCTTAGTTTTTAATGTCGTACTGTGAAACTGTGCAATAGAAATATTTTGCATTTTTTAGTCTAGTTAAAAGAGATGAAATATACAACGAATGTGCTCCTTACCAACTGCATGCCACACACATACTACAAGAAATCATATACATATACTATAAACGATTCAATACATATGCAAAAACATAACTAACACAAAAGTCTGCAAAAAGAGATCCCCGAGAAGAAAATGTCTAGTAGGAACGCATATTTACCGGATATGCTTGACTTGAAATATACATAGATACATACATACAAATATAGTCTATACTAAATACATATGCATATACAATATATACATATATATATATATATATTATATATATATAAATAACGTCTATATCATTGTAATAATTTGTAATGTTTATCAGTAGAATTATGAAATCCATGAAAATGGAAATGCATATTAAAACGTAAAAGTCAAATGTACCGAGTATTTTTCTTAATTGGCGCTCAATCGAATTTCGCTGTTATCGATACCGGGCGGCCCATCGATAGTCAGTACTAGAATCGAAAACAGCGATGCTCCCAAACATCGATCGAGTACTTTACTGCTGCAATCGGTAAGCGAATTGAAGGATGTTGAAATTTGAAAGTAAACTAAAGCTAAAAAAAGCACTTGTTTATAACAAATAACTATACATACATATCTTAAAGCAATTAGGCACAACAAAAATGAGTTACATTTTAAGGGAAAGAGAATACAAAATCGGTCAACCGTGAGCACCTTCTGGGCCTGCCTTCATGTTGGCTAGCGTTGCGTCCAGCTCGGATTGAATATGTTCAAATTGATTGTACAGCTGCAACAACTCGGGCTGTGTCATCTCGAAATTTATGTCCTCACCAGCTCCAGTCTTTAACTGGAGCACGGCCAGTGCCGTCTTCTCGCGCTGTTGGCAGTGCGAAGCAATTTCCACATTTAGTTTCCAGGCCATATCGTCTATGACATTCGATTCGTAACGCTCGCTGGCCAGATTGTTCATCATGGGCGTTGTCTGGCGCACCCACAATCGGAGAATGGCATCGATTTTGGCCTCGTCCTGCAACTGCAGTTTATCGCGCAATTCTCGCTGCAGTTGACTCGGTTTGATAATAAACGTCGAGATGCGTCGCAAGATGTACGAGAATGTCTTAATCAGCAGCAAAAAGTCAGCTCGTGGCACGCCCACCAGCCGCTCCAACTCCTCAAGAGTATACTCGGGCTCACTGCTCGTATGGCTCGTCTCTGTGCTGTTGCCAGCCCGTTCCGTTGTCGTGACACTGGTGCCCACTGTTATGCTTGGCTGGGCCGGTTTCCCCGACAGCCCAGGAGGACCACCTGCACCTCCACCAGCAGCTACACTTGCAGGGCTCATCTGGCGATGCACGTATAGCAAGACCGTGGTGAATGTGTCGTAGGGCAGCGCATTGATGATTTTGATGCCCTCGCGTGCTCTACAAGAAAAGTGGAACATATTCAGAAATCGAAAGACGCATAATAAAATTGTATATACCTTTCCGTTATTTTTATCCAATTTATGCTCATATCTTTTTTCTTATTATTGTTATGCTCAACTAAAAACAAACTGGAATGTAACAATACAATAATGAAGTGCTGCCAACTCGTTGCATTTCGATTAACTGGAATTAACATTGCGATCAGGGTTGTATTTTAATCAAGCTTGCCAATTTGAGTTAACAGTGAAGTGCGCTGCAGTCCATTAACATTAATTTCTTTGAGTTAACACTGCGCAGCAGGTGCATAATGTTAATAAGAAAGGCGCGCGCCTTTAATTGTACACAAACTAAAAGCTATACACAAAAAAATAAATAATGATGGCTGTATCTATGCACGTATTATTATCGTTACATTTTGTTTAACATTCATTAAAAGCTACTCGCATATTTTCGTTTAAAATAACTTTATTTGAAGTCATCATCGATAAAAACTGTAAGCGCTTGCATCGATAAGCCGGGCGATTGTTCTGTTGAAAACAACCCAACACTGTTCGGTTGTGTTGGAAGCATTTTAACGTAGGAAAGGCGACTTAATTGCAATTATACACAGTGTGAAGTGTAAAGAAAGTGCGCGTAGAAAAGATAAAAATACAACAAATATTTGCCAATTCCATCGGTGCAAGCAATTATCGGACCTATGTGCGCAGAAACAAGCTAAATCCCGCCGCCACTTGAATTGGACGCCAAAGTAAGAAACTCGCATTCGAAATTTGTTTATGTGTTTATGTTTGCCCGTGTGTAAATAAACAGTAGAAGAGCCGGGCTCTCAAAAACTGTTCCCTCTATATAGGGTATGGCTGGCTGTCTGTCTGCACGCCTGCCTGCCTGCCTGCCGCCCAAAATGGGCTGCTAATTGTCGCTCTCTCATTTCGCAGCTCATGTCGTTGTTGGTGTGCGGCTTTTTATTTTTGTTAAGAGACTTTCCCAACTGCACACTGCATGGAAATTGTCCGGCTTGGGTGCTCTGCTGTCCAAATAAAAATCCATACAAATGTATGTATATTTATTAATGTGTGTGTATATATGCAGGCATTTGTGTATAACTGTTTCTGCGTGTGGACAGCAGCTCAAAAGTTCTTGCAGCTTGTAAAAATCGATAATGTGCACAGCACAGCAGCAGCAGCAGCAGCGCGGCAGTAGCAGCGCAGCGCGACGCTGCTTGTTTATTTTATGCTTCGTCTGCAATTTGCAGCCCCTGCTCCGCCTGTTTGCTTGCGCTCTGCACCCTTCGCTTCACACAAACACACACATACCCAGACACAGACAAGCCCGCACAAACATGCATACAAAGATACATTGGCAGACACATACGCACACGGCCGCAATGACAGATATTAAAACTATGATTTAAGCTGAGCTCTCAAATTGACAATCACTTTCTCTCTCTCTCTCGCTCGCTCTCTATCGCACTCTCACTCGCTCGCTCTCGCGATCCTGTTCACTCTCGATCATTGACTGAAAGTAGGAAGAGAATAAAGCGATAAAATGAAATGAAAATGAAAAGTAATTCACTTGCATTTTTATATCTTCATATTTTGCATTATTTAGCATATTCCTCAGTTTTCTGTTTTTTTCTTTCTCATTCGTATCTCTTCTTTTTTCATGTGCTCTGCAAATATTGAGGTTTCTTGCGTTCTTTTTTTATTGAAAAAGAAAACAAAAACAACAGTTAATCCAATTAACAAAAATAAAAAAAAGGGGTAAAGTTCTTAACATGTCGACTCGGGAATGCCCTCTGAAACTGCAAATATTGATATATTAAATGCTTAAAAAACATTGATGAAAAAATACATTTAGGGATTTGCTTTGTTTTGTAGATAATTCAGAAAATAGAATAAATATTTATAAAAAATCGAGACTGCAAAATATTTTGATATTTTTAAGTAATATGTTTATTTTCATAGGAAAAATTGATATAATTTGTAATAATTGCAGTTGTATCTCGAGAGATTTGAAAACTTTCGAAAAAATGCTTAATGAGAGAATTTGACTGGGATAGCTGAAAGAGTTTCCAGCTAGAGAGTTCCGAAATGAGTTCGAGAGTTCCGAAAACTAGCCAAATGGAAACTTTGGCTCTTCTCCCAGCGCGGGGGGCATCAATTGAGGTAATGCTTCGCTTAGGCCCGCCACTTGGCACGCATTTGCTTTTGTGCCGAGTACCCAGTACCGTGTCCCCTCCTCACCTCTCACCAACCCCCTCTTGCGGAATGTGCCTATATACATTGTAGATATTTGGTGTGCTGTCAGCAGCAGAACAACAGGGCAAAGCTACGCTTCAGTCTCTTCGCGGGCGCGCTGGGGTCAACACGTCATCGAACTGAATGATACAAATATATATGGCAAAATAGATAGGCATATGGAGCAATATTAATAGATGTATAATGCAGCAGGATCTGGGGGAATCATGCACTAAACACACATATTGAACATGCAATTTGCAGCCTCGACTAGAGCCAAAAATGTCTTCACTGGAGCAACAGCAGAAGCGACCCTCGTTGCACCTCGTTACCGAGACGGCAATTGGAGCTGAGTTAGCCATGCCATCGTCGACGTCATCGCCGGCAACGACGCCGCTGGGCAGCGCTGGCGGCGCCACTGGGTTCCTGCCGGACATGCCGCAGTGGAAAAAGGATTTGATACAGCGACGCAAAACGAATGTGGCGCGTACAAATAATGCGGCGCTCTGCTCCCCGACTGCAGCTGCAGCTGCAGCTGACGTAGGCGGTTGCCCAGTGGCCCTAACTGAACCTTCAGGTGAGTCTGAACATTTTAATCCCGGAAGTCTGGGGAGAACGGGATTGCGGATGGTTCGAGGGGCGGATAGGGCAAGCAGAGCAAGCGATTTGTTGTCAAGGATAATTGAGGAAAATTGCGATAGTTGTCTTATTGATAACTATCGCCTCAACTATCGTATGTGTCGAATAGGAAACAGGAATCAATTGCTCTGTTAAATTCGGTCGATAGTATTACTCGATAGTACTAGTGCCCGTACTGAAACTATCGATAGCATATTTAATATGCTATAGAACTCTCCCCCTTAGTGTTTATTCTGTATTTCAAACCAAATGAATATACCCCGAACTAAGTTTGCGGCGTAATCGATTCTCGCAAATCCTCAGCTGGTCCCTCTCCCTCTCTTTCTCTCTGCGTGGGTGTGTGTGTGTGCAGGTTTCAATATCGATTTTACAAATTGAACGATGAGTCGATCATTCGATGTATTTCTTAAAAAACAGTTGTGACAGCTGAGATTTATATGGGATGCCCGTTGATTGGCGTGGGAAGGGGGGAGTATGGAGTTATGAACGATTTATTTAAACTATCAGCAGCTGCTGCTGATCGTTTACAGTTATTTCAACTGTGAATGAACAAATTATCGCCTGACTATCGATGACGATGGCGCGATGACGAGCTGCGAGCTGCGAGAACAGTTGCTACTGCTGCTAGCTGCGCTTATCAATATTTTTATCAATTGATAATTGGAACTGAAATTTCGTTGCAGCCGCGCACAGTTGGTGCTTGTTTTGTCGACATATCTATTATTATATTTCCACTGTTCTTCGATTTGCGTGTGCGCCGTTGTTCTTTTTACGTTCTGCCGTTCTACCTTTCTACCTTTGGCATTTCTCTGCTTTTTCTGCGCCGCGCGATAGTTGCACAAATATTTCATTATTGACAGTTAGTCGAGTGTTCCGTGTGTTGCGCATTTCTGGCACTTCGTCTTCTTGTTCTTATTTCACCTCTTCTCTCTTTCTCTTTTTGCGCTCTTCTTTGCAGACTCAGGTGCGACTGACGCCACAACCGCAACCGCAACAATAACTAGTCAACTACAACAACAACTACAGCAACAACAGCATGTGAAGCGAAATGTAAGCCAAACACAACAGACAACAACAATAACAACAACAGCAACAACAGTAGAAACAGCAGAGGAAAAGTCTGAGAAACGTTTTACTGGAACTGGAGGTCATCAGACTTCCACGCTTCTTCCAGCCCAAAGTACACAGCAACAACAGCAACAGCAAGGCAAAGAGTTGGCCACGGCCTTTTCAACAGAAACGCCAGCATCAGCACCGGCAGCAACAGCAGCAAATGCACCAATACCAAAGCAGCGATCAAGTTTATTCAACACAAGAAGTCAATCAACTGGCAAGGAGCCGGAGCCGCAGCCGCAGCAGCAGCATCAAGAGATTCTAAATTTGGACGCCAGAGAGCGCGAGAGAGAGCGAGAGCGTGGTGACATTAACAGCGCTGTTAACATAACAGCAGCAGTAGCAGCAGAAATTGAGGTGAATAGCGCTGTTAACGCAGCCGGCGTCGCAATGTTCACTAGTGGTGGTGGTGCTGCTGGCGGTGGCAGCCATAATCGAAGCCGCTCTCTCGCGCGTGGTGAAGTTGGTGAAACTGGCACAGCGACAACTGGAGCATTAACAGTAATAGGCAACAGCAGCAGCAGTGGCAGCGGCAGCGGCAGCGGCAGCGTCGGCGCAAATGTGAAACAAACGACGGCTGCGTCGTCGTCATCAAATCAGTTGCAAACGAAATGCAAACTTGGACAGAGCCACGGTGCTGAAGCAGCAGCGGCAACGTCAGCGTCAGCGTCAGCGTTAGCAGTAAAATCTACAAAAATATCCGATAAATTGCAAAGCAACAAGTTTATACAGAATCAACAGCAGCAGCAACAACAGCAGCAACAACAACAGCAACTGGCCGCCTTGTCGCCCACAAAAGCCAAGACTAAAATGGTCGCCATGCAAGAAATGAAAAAAACAACAACACAAAATGGCGAACATCGTCATCATCATCACCATCATCATGATCATAATGTTAAGAGCGACGTCGTCGATGTCGTTGGCGTTGGCGAGGATCTCAGCTACGGGCCTGGCATTGTGTCCAAGCTGCGCTGTCGCTATCTCAGCCTCTCGCTGCGCAGTGAATCGCAGCAGCTGAGCCAAAAGCAGCGACTGCAGCGTTCGACCAGCCTCAACACGCTGCTCGATCGCAACGATGAGGATGAGGAAGATACCGGAACAGATGCTGGCGCCGAGCCGCATGTGACAACTCCCACAGCAGCAGCAGCAGCAGCGGCAGCAGCAGTTGGCGGCGCACAGCAGCAGCAGCAACGTAGCGCCGGCGGCGGTATTCCCCCGCCCATTTTGGGCGTAAAGCCGCAATCGATTGCGACCACAGGCAGCGGCTACATCAAAAGCGTCAGCGTGGTGCAGCAGCAGCAACAGCAGCTGCGACAGAAGCAGCAGCAGCAACAATTGCAGTCGACGCAACAGCAGCAGCAGCAGCAGCAAGCGCTTAACGGTACACGGTCGCGTCATTTGAAGCGCGGCAACGAAGTGATGAAGCGTGCTCGCTCCGTTGAGGCGCTGCTCTGCGAGAAGTCCCCCTGGAACACTCAGCGACAGACATCGATCACAACAGCAACAGCAACGGCAACAATGAATAATATTGCTGGCGGAGGAGGTGGAGGTGGAGGAGGAGCCGGGGCCGGGGCCGGCGCCGCAGCTTCGTCACCAACATGCGTC
Source organism: Zaprionus inermis (assembly GCA_018151445.1). Taxonomy (NCBI): domain Eukaryota; kingdom Metazoa; phylum Arthropoda; class Insecta; order Diptera; family Drosophilidae; genus Zaprionus; species Zaprionus inermis. Next base: position 1,500,996 of record JAECXD010000285.1, read on the forward strand.
AGCATCGAGGATAAGATTAGCAACGCCCGCGAGCGTCTGCATAGCGGAACAGAGACTGCGCCACCGAAGCGACTCACCTCGATCATTGATGACACAGAAAGACCACCACCGGATCTGGTCAAGCAAACGCTGAAGATGTTCGAAGCGAGTGCCAATCGCAGACCACGCACGGCACAGCGCAGCAACGGAGTCGGTGGCGTAGCCAGCAAGGTGGCCAGCTACAAGTCGATCATTAAGGAGCAGGAGAAGCAGCAGCCAGTGGGCAAACGGGATTCCCTACTGCCATTGTCGGGTCAAGCGCTGGCGGCGTCGACCCCCAAGCAGCAGAGGAGCACGCCAGCTACCGGTTCGGCTGCATATGCCCATGTGCCAGACATTATACCGCGTCAACTGGATGCGGGCACTGCATCCAGCTACGATTCGCCAGTGACAACGATCAGCAAGATGCTGGGACGCATGCAGATCGAGACGACGGCTACGAGTGCAGCCGGCGGAAGCAGCTCCACATTGGATTCACCCGTGACGACAAACAGCAAAAAGCTGGGACGCATCCATATGGAGGCGGGCACGACGACGGAGGCAAAGGAGTCGCAGCGTGTGGCGGGTGCGGGTGCGGGTGGAGGCACTCAGCGCTTAGTCAGTCGCGAGCACGACGAAGAGAATGAGAATCAGAATGTGAATGAGCATGACAACGACAACGACAACAACGATATCGACGAAGGCCACGACGACGACGTCGCAGTCGCCGAAACCGATCCAGACGACGACGACGATGACGACGTCGACGTCGATGTTGACGCCGAAGACGAAGGCAAGAACGAAGACGGCGCCGATGGAGGCGATCGCAACTCGGCAGCCGACGGCGGCGACAACGACGACAACGATGTTTGCAATGGCGATAATATGGGCGCGGCAGGCGATAACGTTGGCGCTGGCGTAAAGCCAACGCCGGCTGCGCTGCTACCCCCATACGATGAGGCAACGGCAGCGACAAAGTCAGCGACGGCAGGAGGAGGCGCTCAGCAGCAGCAGCAGCAGCAGCAGCAGCAGCGCTCATTCACAGCTACCGCGCACGAGAACGCGCACGTAAACAACGCCAGCAACAACAGCAGCGTCTCCTATTCCGGCCGCAAAAGTGATTCCGTAACAACGACAACCAAACAGATCGGCGTCATTCGGCCGCTATTGAATCAGTCGGTCAGCTCCGCCGGCTCCACCGGCTCCGCTGCACTCGCGCACTCCCACATCGCCTCCAGCAGCTCGGGCACTCCGCTAACCAGTCGCGAAATCGAAAAGAATCGAATTAATGAGATGAAAAAGTCAACAGCTTTGGCAGCAGATGCAGCAGCAGCAGCTGCGGCCGCGGCAGGCAGTTCACCAGCTGGTGGAAATAGCCTGAATCATCATCTGCATCATCATCTGCATGCAACTAGTCTCGATACCGTGATAAACACAAAGGATGCCAGCGAAACGGATGCAGGAGCAGCAGCAGCAGCAGCCGGAGCATCGCCCATCTGGCCGCATCTGCGCAAGCGTCGCCAGCCGACGGGACCGCAGCCGACAGCTGCGGGTGGAGGAGCAGCAGGCAGTGCAGCTGGCACAGCTGGCAGCAGCTCAATTCACGGGGCCGACAATAATACGTCGATGGTGTTCAATTTCTCCAAGAGCAGCAAGGAGGTGCCCGATTATATTGAAAGCGATGTTGTGATCTACAGGCGGAAGCGTGAGCTGCCCAAGGTGAGTAGCTGCGTAATACTCACCACATCGCCCCCCACTCACCCTCTCGCTCTCTCTGTCTCTGTCTCTGTCTCTCTGTGCACAACTGGTCACAAGCCTTTTTCGGGGACAGCAGCAGCTGTTGTTGCTTTCGTTTCTTATCAGAAATTACAATCGAAGCTTGTTGCCCTCTCGCTCTCGCGAGCGAGCACCCCTGCTATGCATGGAATGTGGCGCCGTCAGGCATTATTCATGCTTATATTTTCTTTATGAATTATCATTTTTCTTCTTAATCTTTGCAAGCCCCCCTTACACACACACACGTACACACGCACACATAGCGCACTACAAAGCTCCCAATACACAATTTGTTTTGTGGCTGCTTTTTTTTTTTTTATTTTTTCTTTTTTCCTGCCTTCCACATAGTAAACAAATACAAAACAAAGCGCCCACCAACTGAGCGAGAGAGGGCGAGCGAGAGAGCAAGCGAGTGTGCACTGCATGTGTGTCTGTGTGTGTGTAAGCAAGCAAGCCAGCGAGAGCGTGCAAGATCATGCGCGCATTTTGGAAAGTTCAACAAAAGCAACAAAAATGCGCAAAGAATGTCAACACACACACGCACACACACACAGACACATCTCTTGCTCTTCCCATGGCCATGATCTAAGCATGCCATCATAATTTGTAACTCTCTCCCGCTGCCGCTGCTGCTCTCTCGTTGTCTTCCAGACAAAGGAAGCTGCTGCTGCTGCGACGGCGACAGCGGCAGCGGCAGCGGCTGGAAATGCGATTCCTTTTAAGCGACTCAAGTCGCGCGCACGTTGCGCGTGACGTGACCTTCGTGAAAAGGCGCGTCCAAGATTGACGCGCGCGCACGCCACCATTTGTGGAAGCTGTGTGCTGGTGTGGAGTCTATGCATGCACATATGTGTGTGTGTGTGTGTGTGTGTGGAATGCAATTGCGCGAGATGAGCTTTCAAGCTTGACGCGAGACTGCAGTAGCGTCGGCGGCGTCGTGCTACGTTCGATCAATGCAAATCGTGCGCTGATTAATTGCCAAGTGTGTGCCTGAGTGTGTGTGTGTATGTGTGAGTTGGAGAGTGTGTGTGTGTGTGTGTGTGTGTCTGCTTTGTTTAAGCCCCTGAAATACATGAATGTTGACTGCGCTTGCGATTGGCAAATTTCTTCCTCTTCTGCGGCGATTGCACATTGCAAAAACCAGTTCTTACACACACACACACTTACACAGACACAGCGAAAGAGAGAGGGAGCGCGAGACGGGCACATATTACGATATTTTTTCGTTGTTCTTTGCTTCCTGCACACACACACACACACAGGCAGGCAGGCAGACAAAGCTATGCTGACTGGAAGAGGAGACGCTGTCGCCGTCGCCGAAGCCGTCGCTGTGGTGAATAAGCGCGTTCGCTGCCCGTTGAGCTTAACAGCGCGCTGTGTTGAAGGTGCTGCGGAGAAGGGGAGCGGGGTGTGGGGTGTGGAGCAGCAGGCGCTGTGGGTGCACAGCTGTTTCAGCGCAAGCGACTTGAATAAGGCGTTCGCTAGCTCACTCTCTGCCTCGCTCTATCTCTCTCTCACGCTTTGTTGCTCGTCTCTCTCTCTCCCTCTCTCTCTGCCTCGACGCGTTCTCTTTTACCGCTGTGTTGTTGGCACAGACGACGCTGACAAACAAAACCCGTTTGTATGTGGGCTTTTAGTGCCGAAGCGGAGCGGAGGCCAACAACAGAGGCCTCCGCTCCGCTTCGGCACTGAACTCAATTTTGTCAATTCTTTTTTGGACTCGTTCAATTCTGTGGTCGCTTTTGCCTTGTTCTTGTTTGGTCTCTTTATGCTCGCTTTTTTTTGTGTTTCTCTCTCTCTCTCTCTTATGTGCATGTGTGTGTTTCTTTTTATGTTATCTCTGTGCCTGAACTTTATTATCTGCCTGCCTGTTGTTGGTATCTGCCGTTCATTAGGTTCTGACATGGCGAGAAATGGGACAGCTGTGATTCAGCTCGCTTCGATATCGACCTCGAAATGCCCCTTGCTCCCGTCCACAGCGCATCTCTCTCTCTCTCTCTCTCTCTCCCCTCTCTCCAAATCGATCGTTTTCACTTATCCCGTTTTAGCTGCACACACATCATCTCTTTAATCGCTTCTTTTCGACTTCTGCCCTTGCAGCCCACCGATTCCGGCTTTGTACTGCTCGGCGATCTCTCGGTGGAGACATCGACAGACACAGACTACGACGATTACTCGATGTGTCCGCCATCTCCGTGCGATGTTGAGTTCGAGAATGCGAATATTGTGATTGACGGCAAGTCAAGCATACGACAAAAATCCAAAGATTCATCGGTGAGTATAAATAATTGTTATTATTGTATTATTCCGCAATGCTAAAAAGCCGGAAATGAGGACTGACCTCGATTACATATCATACATATACAGATCTGATATCATATATGGTGGGGGAAGTTGAGTTCCTATCGTGTGACTAACTAAGTTCCATGTCGTTTTTAGTATATGCTTGCACGCCATGACTAATGCCAGATAGTGTGGGTTCTTTTCCCCATTTGTTTTCGTTTCGTTTCGTTTCGTTTCTTTCATTTTTTTCGATTGTAATTTTGTTTGAAAAGGATAAGATAAGATTGGGGACTGCGGGGTTGCGACGTTATGTCGTAGTAGTTTCTTTTTATTATGAGGTTTTTTTCTAATAAAAAAAAACGAAAAGGAATGCAGGGCTTGACCATTTTGGGATTCGGGAGTAGTTAGGGAACTCGAGGCGATAAGATAGCGAGAAAGCATAGGCTCTGCTGACCACAAGTAGTCTATGTTTGGTTTTATTCAAATAAGGGGTCTTTCTGTCCCCTTCTTTTCTATTGCTATCACTCTCTGTCGGTCGCTCTTCTATTTCAAGTGTGGCCCGAATTTCACTTTCGGTTTTGGCATTTCGAATGAAACGAACGTGTCAATTATTTTTGCTTGCTATTAAGGGCAGCGGAGAGCAGAGCCCAGAATAATCAGAATCGGAAACAGACGCAGACGCAGAATCTACGCGACCAAGCTCCACTTTCATTGGAACTAAGCCGAAGTCGAAGAAGAATTGAGATCGAGTGAGCTTGTCGTTTGGCATGATGTTAGTCTGAGCTTGAGCGTAATCTTTCGCGGTTTTAGCTTTTGTTTTAAGCAGGAGGGAGGGATATACAGGGTATGTCGTAAGTCGGTCGTCGTCGGGCGATATGTGCGTGCTGTATCTCCGTTCTGTCGTTTCTTTATGCGTTATCTATAGTTAGTTAGTTATTTATTTATTCCCTCGCTATTAATCAAACTGCATTATAAGTGGCCTTTTGTGGGGTTTCGAGTTTATTGCCGCGTATCGAGTGGCGAAGAGGAGGAAGAGCAATGGTTATTGTTGTTGTGGGCCGGAGTTGCGTCAGGTGCGTTTCATCTATGAGACAGATATGAATAGTTTTTCAAAATAAGGGGTGCGAGCATATGTAACAAGAGCTGAAATTCTCCGCCTTGAATTTAGAGTTTAGAGTTTAGATTTGAGCCGCAAATGCTTAGCAATCTACGCAGCTCTGGTTTTTTTCAAATTGTGCCACGCCCACTTGTCAAGTGCAATAAAATGGGGCTTGTTCACATGGTTTTGGCTTTGTAATTGTCCTTACGCAACAATATACTTTATTGCCTTAGGGGAAGAGTCTCAAGTGCTTCTCAGCACTCTTGACGACGGGGTACTTCAACTGGGTAGAGTGCGTCGTTGCATGCAGACTGGTTCATTCTTGAATTAATTGTTGTTCCGGTTCCCGTTCTCGTTGCAGTTCCGCGTACAATTCAATGACACGTTAACGTCTACGTTTGAATATCCCTCCGAGGCATCGCAAGCCATCGATGACCCAACGTACGCCGATCCTCACGGCAATGTCAGCAAGCATCATCAGCTGTTGTACGAGGAGCAGTTCATGTTGCAGCACCATCAGCAGCAACAGCAACAACAACATCATCATGTTACGGTTGATGAGATAATCGAGCTTCCAACGTCAACATCGTCGTCGGCGTCGGCGTCGCACAAGGCGTCGCCAGCGACCAGTGCAATGCTGGGGAATTTACCACTAGGTAAGTGGCAACCCTGCAGTTACATTACCCCCCATCCCCCAGCAACCCCAAACTGATCCTGAGTCCAAGAATGTCGGAATGTCGTCTTGCTGCCTGTCTGCCAGCCTGCCTGTCACTCACAATCTGTCTCTCTCTCTCTCTCTCTATCTATCTCTCTGTCTCTCACACAACACTGTCTATCTGCATATCTCTCTGTGTCTATCTCTCTCTCTCTCTCTCTCTTTCTCTCCCTCTTTGTCTGTCTTTGTTTGTAGTGCATAGTTGTGCTATGCTCTTGAGTTATATCCTCATTTAGTTGTTATAGACTTAACATGTTTGTTTATTAGCGCCACCTGGCGCGGACCTGGAGGAGCAATTTCAAGCGAACACATAAAAAACTCACCACACCACACTAAGATCGTGCATCCCCTTTAGAGACACACCACACCACGCTCACACAACACACTCACACTCGTACCATTTGCATGCCTGCTGGCCAGCGTTGCCAGACAGTTTTACGTACTACGAAACTATGTTAATCTGAACTTTACAGAAAAGGACGCTGTTAGAGTTAACATTCCGTTTAAGCACAGCGCCCTCGTTGACGCTGCCGCCTCTGCCTCAGCCTCTGCCACTGCCACTAGCTCTGCCTCAGCCTCTGCTTCTGTCGCTGCTGCCACTGCCACAACAGGCACAGCCACATCTGGCTGCTGCGGCCAGTTTCGCATGTTGCAGCTGTCGTGGCGTCGTATGTTGCTGCCACATGGCAAGCAGATGTTGAAAAGCTTTCGCAAGCTCATTCAGCTCATCAGGTGGGTGCCGGCTCAAGCAGCCAGCTACCTTGCTACCCCTGCCTCTGCCACGAACTCTCGCCTCTCGCCCCCTTTGACTCTACCCCCTCCCCCCACCACACCCCCCCCCACTCAAAAACTATGCTACATCTTTAGCTTCGTCAACCCGACCACCGAATCCGTTATATACATAAATGTAAAAATACACGCACCACCACCGATCCACAGTTCCGCAGCGCAGCAGCAGCTGGTCAGGCTTTTCAAAAATCACGCATATTTGCAGATTGCCCAAGTTTAGCGAGGGGTATTATCTTGCAACAGCAACAGCAACAGCAACCACACTTGCCACAACCACTGCCACATCAGCGAGAGCAGCAACCGCAACCGCAACCACAACCACAACAGCGAGAGCAGCCGCAACCAGCACCAAAGCCGCTACCGAAGCCAACAGCGCCGCAACGTCGTAGAGCAGCATCGGTGCTGCTGAAGCCGCAATACGCTTGCTTTCTGCAGCACGATGCCGATGCAGTGCAGCAGCAGTCCCAAGTCAAGCAACCCAAGTTGCAGCCGGCGCGCAAAGCGGCCTCCTTCTCGCAACAGCAGCAGCCGCAGCAGCAGAGTAAATATCGCAAACCCATTCCTGCTACAGCAACAACAAACACAGCTAAAACAACTACACCAACTATGAAAACAACAACAACAACAACAACAGCTGCAGCGGAACGCCGTCGCGCCAGTCTGCCCATAGCCCATCGCCAGTTATCCTCATCATCATCGTCGTCGTCGTCGTCGTCGTCCTCGTTGTCGTCGTCGTCGTCGCTTGCGCTTCCCAATGCCAGCACCGCACTGCTGCAGACACGCATTCCAGGCAACACGCTCTACTATGTGTGATACGATCCGAAACCGGAAACGCTTCCAGCTTCAGCTCTCAAACTAAATACACCTCTCGAACACCTCCTTGTGTCTACATAGTATAAACGAAACGTAGGCAAAAGCGATAAGCTACTTCTCTCACTCTCGCTCACTCACTCATTACTCTCGTTACTCGCTACTCGCTACTCGCTTTGGTTTGTGGAAACCCGATCTGTGTATACCCTTTCCGCTTTAATTGGTTTAAGATACGCTGCGAGTGATTCCCCTATTTGCTAACCTGGTAGAGGACCCTGCATTGTATACTCTCAACATAACTCGCTAGCCGTGTTAGCGAGTGATCGCTGTGCTTGTTACCCATTGTGGTACCCTGTTTAGCACTCGTTACGCGTTCGGGTAGAGCACTCTACCTGGAACCCTATGGCTGTATCTCAGGATACAGTTGCAGCAACCCTCAACTTTGTTTTTAAGTCCCACTTAGCTGGTTCGTCTTGGTATCGGCCCCAGTATAAACACCCACCCAGAGCTGAAACCCTTTAACCCACTACCGTACCCACTTACTCAATCCCGCTAACTATACTGTTCTTATTGCATTCCCAGAGCACTTCTTGTATATATCGCAAGGCCGTGTATGCTTAGCTTTTGGTGTGGCTTAACTTTTTCGTACTTTTCCAGCGATCTGGCAGCATCGCAAGCGCGGTAGACCTTGTCGAACTGTTGTATGTGTATGTGTATGTTAAACTGCATGTTAAATTAGCATCGGGCTTACATAGAACGCTAACCAGAATATAAAGCTTTACTTAGACATTTACTACTACTAATCCGATAAATTTAAGAATATTTCTACTAATTGTGCCTTTCATTTTGTTCTTTGTTCTTTCTTGTTTTTCTCAACCTTTTCTCTTTTATTGTTTTTGTTTTTCTTCTTGTGTTTTACTAATTTCTTTTGCAGATATTATTTAAATCTGAATAACCCAAATAATATCTATAAATCATATATACTATATACATATGTTTGTATAAATGTATATGAGAAATATAATTGAAACGAAATAATAAAAATGCTAAGTGAAATGAGAGCTAAACTGACGGGGGAAGCCAGAAGGGAACCCGAACAACAACTACAACTACAACTACAACAACAACAATAAGAACAAGAACCACCTTTAACCACAAATCTATGCACCGACTTCGCCCGCCCGCCCGCCCGCTCCTCTTGATAATCAGATAATCCCCCTCTTTGGTGCTGGTGTTCCATTGCCGCGAAGCCTAACAAGTCCAATCAAAATCAAACTAATCGCCAATTCATATTCTACCATAATTCTTAAGGTAACTAACCCCCGCCGTTCTCTCTCCCCCCAACACCCAACCAAACAACACCAACCCCACATTCACATTGTTATTGTTCAGATCTAACAGAAGATAACTATAGTATGTTATAATACACTAACTCGCTGCAAATCGAATCGATTGTAAACTAATTCCCATTCACTTCTCGCTTGCAGGCTCGACAGCTTTGGGTTTCTACACGCCCGTCAAGGCTTCGCCTATGGACAGCCTCTTTCAACTGGGCGTGACGCGCTACAATCCGCCAGACAGTCCCGTCGGACCAACTGCCGCCGCCGCCACTTCGAATGGAATCTTGAACAGCAATGGCAACGGCAACGGGAATGGAAATGGAAATGGCAGCATAATGGGATTGGGCGAGGGACTCATTAAGGATGACGAGCGCAAGCAGAAGGAGGAGGATGAAGACGATGTGGATTATCTGACGTCTGGCGGCGGCATTGTGTATAGTGAAGGCGCGCAGAAAACGGATTTATTGTACTGAATCGAAATCCGATTTCTCTATAAACATACTATATACATGCATATACATATAACATTTATGTAATCCGTTTTTGATGTGATCTGTTGCCGTGTCGGGTCGGGTCGCCCACAGTTGCGCAGTTTCGTTTATGAAATACTTATAAATTATTATTATAATTATTATTCGTAAGTTGTAGGGCTAAAATGCGATACGATGCAGTTGCAACAGTGTTTATTATTATTATTATTTTTTTTTTTTTATAAATTTATATATACATATACATAATGCTACTATATATATTAGTTTTTATTGTAATGTATCATGGCCGGCCGATTCGGCAAGTGCGCATTTGTATTTGTATTCCATTTACAGTATCTATATGGGTTTTTTTTTGAGTACGTCTATATACACTTATATATACATATATATAAATGAAGCATATACTTACTTTGTGTACTTTACGAAGAAAAAAAGGCAGATGAGATAGGAAACGAGAAATATTGTAAACACCGAGGTTGAGCCACTGGTAATTTAAAGCCACATTAAAGCCCCGTTGTGGAGTATTAATAAATTATAAGCATTAAGCAAAGTAAACGAAAATCAAGACGTTTTTCATGCATGCTTCTCTTCCCACATCACTCACCCCCAGCCCCGAACCCTCCCAATTTCCAGCTTTATTGCGAAACAATTGAAACATTTGCCTCATAATTATTACATACATACATACATACTTTAGCGTCTATTTAATATTTTTTACAATTGTATTCCATAAAACAAAAAAGAAAACGAAAAATATATGTAATTAAAACATGACAAAGTACTGAAATTCAAAATGTCGTTATTTGTTTGTTTTGTATTTAATCGACGCAGTGGCAACGCCACGCTACGTGTGCTGTCTGGCCGCACTGTCGATTTTGCTAGCATTTATCGGAATATCGACACGCAGCTGTTTTTATTCGTTCGTTGATACGACTTTCTCATCGACACACCTATCGGCCTATCGATATTTGCTTTATTTTGTGATTTGTAAATGTTCGGTAGTATTGTGATTGTGTCCAAAATACAGGGTTTTGTTTGCGTAGTTTTGAATTGCCCCGAAATCAAGCTAAAAGTTATGCCCGACACGCAGCGCAACGCAAGAAGTTCACCGTTAGCCCCGTGTATGTGCAATCCTAACTGCCCCCGTCGGGCAACCGTATTACTTTTAACCTTAGTTGACATTGAAATGTACCCGCTAGAGGCGGACACAGTGCGTCTGTCTGCTGTCGTTTGTCTGTGTTGTGTTGTTTTGTGTGTGTTGTGTTGTATGTGTGTGCTAGAAAAGGAGAAGCAACATCATCATCAAACTCTCAACGCAAAGCAACGTTTTGCCCATCTCCATGTGCGTTGACGCGCCTCCAATTTCTCCCCCACTCCAGAAGGCAGCGGACATGCCATAGAGAAGGGCAAGTGATAAATGCAAATGCAAAAGCACACGGCGAAATTGACCGATAGTCTCACCTGCCGTGCGAGGCGGAGGCGGCAAGAAACGAAAAAAAAAAACGAGAAAAAAACACGCAAGCAAAGCTGCAAGCGCAGAGCAGCGACACTTGCTGTGGCGACCGCGACGCCGACTGCGGCAGCTTGAAATTCGGTTTCAGTTTCGGCCAGTGATGCGAGTGCTTATGCTAGTAATGTGCATTAGAGACAGATCAAAACAAACAGCCGAAAAACAAAGATAGGCGGCAGAGAGAGAGAGAGAGAGACCGAACGAGAGTGAGACAAAGTGGGCGCGAGAGAGAGCAGCTGAGCGAGTGAATGTGCGGGGGCAGCGCGAATGTGTAATTACAAGTGTGATAAAGTTGGAACGCATTTGTCGCCATTTATTGGGCCACACGTTGTGTAATCATTCATAAGTAGTGCATATAGCATACACATACATATTATGTACATATATATTCGCAATGGGGAGCGAACGCAAATGCTAATTCTCTTTGATTTCATTTCATTTAATTTTATTTGATTTTTTGTTCTGTTTAAATCGATTTGTTGTAGTTGTTGGCATTCGCTATTAATTAAATCAGCAGCCGTCGCAGCCGCAGCCGCAGTCGCAGCACAGCAGCAGCAGCCGTAACCCGTAACAACAGCTGAGTGTGAGCGAGCGAGAGAGTGAGTGAATGTGTGTGGGTATGAGAGAGACGGAACGAGAGCGAGAGCGAGAGCAGCAGCAGCCCACATTTGACTTCCACAATAATAACAACAACTACAACAATTGCTTCTTACACAAAGTCAGCCGCAGCCGCAGCAGCAGCAGCAGCAGCAAGAGCAGCACCAGCACCAGCCTGAGCTGCAAAACACCGGCACAACATCAGCGAACGCCAACGCTAACAGCGGCAGCAGCGACGTCAGCGACGTTGACGCCAGCGATTTGTTGGTAATTAAAAGGAAAGAAAAACTCAACGACGGCAGCAGCAGCAGCAGCAGCAGCGGCCCCCCAGTCGCACTGGCAGACGCAGACGCCGTCGCAGTCGGAGGCGCAGTCGCAAGTTGTCGGCACATAACGGAACAGATTCAATTCGTGCACCGATCACTTCGCGTCGTGTCGCGTCGCGTCGCGTTTATAAAAATAGCAACACGCTGTAAGAAAGAAACAACGAATGAGCGAGTGAGAGCGAACGCGAAAAAAAAGTGACAGAGGGCAAGAGAATAAGCGTTGACTCTATTGAAATCCACCGACATCATCCACGCAAAACTGCGGATTTTGGATTACACTTTAATAACAACAACAGCAACAATAAAACGATAATAATAACAACACGCGCAGCAGCAACAACACTACTCGCTACGTGTGTGACAGAGAGAGAGAGAGAGAGAGCAAGAGGGAGCAAGAGCAAGAGAGTGTGAAGTAAAGAAGAAAGACGCGCCGCCCTGCAGCTGCGCCGTCTGCGGAAGTCGCCAAAATTTCACTGGATCTAATGGCCAAAGACGAGGAAGATGATCTGCTGCCCGACAAGGATGCGGCCAAAGGGTTCTATGCCAAATATGAGCCCAAGGAGATACTGGGCAGGTGAGTGACAGCGACAGGGTGCCCCATTTTGCGTTCTAAGTGCAACTCCAATTGGATTTGGGCAAGCCGAATTGAAAGTTTTCTTGACACTTGCCGCGAAACGAGACCTATCTAAGCAGGCCCTTCTTCTGTTACCAATTCTGCGAAGCTTACCGCAATTATTTATCTTATTCCCATCGTGCATGAGTCCCTCAAATAGTATTTCAAAACAAATGCTAACTTGGCGATACGTGCCCTTCTTTTTTACCGAATTATTTCGCGAATCGGCATCGAGTTTCATGTGAAAATTCGCTCTCTCTCTTTCTCGAGTCGTTGCTTTTGGCACCTTCGCACCAAAAGGTAGAAGCAAAACAAAACTAAATCGAAGAATATACAAAATAATTGCCGGGTGATACGACGCCATATACCTTGAAATCGTCAATAGATTCGACACGATTTGAACAAGTGTGGAAATTGCGGACTTAGGTTTCCATTTCAATTGATTCCTTAAGTCGTTGGGCAGAGCCAGAAGCTATAATGGACTTGGGAGCTGGCGCAGCCAACTTCAAGTGCAAAGAATTCAGTTTTCCAGCACTTCATGCAGTCGTAAATGGAAAATTAGATGGAAAATAACTCAAAACTGGTTTTTGTCAGGAAATTTTCCATTCACTATAAATAGAAACGTATTTTAAAAGTCTTGCCGGGCAGCCTTAGAAATCAAAGAGAAGTACATAGATCGCGAGTTGGGATGGTAAAAAAAAATGATATGGGGAATTCTTAGTCGGGCTCTATTTGGGTTTAATTTTATTTTGCTACGAAATCTTGAGATTAATGCAGAATAGTTTAAATCAATTAATACTCCTATTTTATGGGAATAGAAATAATATGATTTGATATGATATATCTGAGACCTTTTGTTTCGCATTTTTAATTTATATTGTAGTAATACTCCCATTAATATTCCTATTAGTTAAGCAAGACAATGCTGTTGATTAAAAGTTAACCCATTGATTCCGAACCCTTTTATGAGTTCCGCTAAAGGATGCCCGACGTAGAGGGTATTTGCCGTTGCGGATTGTGCCCAATCAATGCTCCGGTTATAAATAATAAATTGCTGTTATTATTATTATGGTTGCCATTGTGCCGCGTTTGCAGAATTCTAGAGTTTTGTTTTTCTGCGGACGGGTTGCCTAACTAGGCGATGACTCAAAGATTCGGCACATGCAAAGACGTGTGAACTGTCACGACATCTTAGGTATGGCGGAGGAGGAGGAGTTCCAGTGTCAAGCGCTTGCATTAACCTTGAGCTGAACTTCAGGTAGATAGATAGAGAGATAGGTGTGCAATGTAGGTCCGAAGGAGGGGGAAGAAGGGTCTGGGGGGGAGTAACGCGAGTTACATTAGTATGTAAATAGTTTATAAAACTGTAAATAGTGTCGGCGCGCAAGAAAAGGGCTTATCATGGCTGTAATCATCATTGGGGGATTAGATAAATCCTAACATGCCAAAACAGAATGAACAGAATAAATGTCTTATACTAAATTCTCGTTGTCTTACTCATCCCACAGGGGCATCAGCTCGACGGTGCGCCGTTGCATCGAGAAGGAAACGGGCAAGGAGTTTGCCGCCAAGATCATCGATCTGGGCGCCACAACGGAGGCGGGCGAAATGAATCCATATCATATGCTCGAAGCAACCAGGCAGGAAATCTCAATTTTACGTCAAGTAATGGGGCATCCCTACATAAGTGAGTAGCAGCTTATGAGACCTGCGTATAGACCTTCTTATTCGAACATTTTCCTTCGATCATTCCACCACAGTTGACTTGCAGGATGTCTTCGAATCGGATGCATTTGTATTTCTCGTATTCGAGCTGTGCCCCAAAGGCGAGCTCTTCGACTATTTGACCTCGGTGGTCACGCTCTCCGAGAAGAAGACACGCACCATTATGCGACAGATATTCGAGGGCGTCGAGTACATACATGCCAAGAACATTGTCCATCGCGATCTGAAGCCGGAGAACATATTGCTCGACGAGAACCACAATGTAAAGATCACCGACTTCGGTTTCGCCAGGCAGCTGCATGAGGGCGAGAAACTTACAGGTGAACACAAGGCTCCAACCAAGCAGAGAGTCTTTGAATCAGGTCTACTTGAATAGGATAGAGTTAACTTTGATTTAACAAATGTTTTTGAGAAGTTTTGAAAGTTAATAGAAGCAAATTCGAATTCTTATTATCTTACTATTTGATGGAAATTTATATATTATTATAATAATATTAAGCTATAGAATAATAACTATGAGCTATTTATATCAATTAGTAAGGTTAGAATTAGTAAGTCTTTTTCCAGTTATATATAGTTTTGTATGGCAAGAATCTTGAAATCACATTTGTAATTGCGATTCTCCTTCTAATACCCTCTCTTTCTCTCACTCTCTCTGTACGTCTCGCTCTATTTCATTGCATACGGATACAGATTTGTGCGGCACACCGGGTTATTTGGCTCCGGAGACGCTTAAGTGCAACATGTTCGAAGGCTCGCCGGGCTATTCGCAGGAAGTGGATATGTATGTATACATAGTAATTGGAACTGGGATACCCTTTCGAGTAGTTTTGTATCCCCTTTTTTTCCATTTCTCCTTTCAGTTGGGCCTGTGGCGTCATTATGTTCACACTGCTCGTGGGCTGTCCGCCCTTCTGGCATCGCAAACAAATGGTGATGCTGCGCAACATAATGGAGGGTAAATACAGTTTCACCTCGCCCGAATGGGCCGATATTTCGGGTGAGTTGGCATCGTGTAACTGAAGAGAATGACATATTGACAAATTGTTCTTGTCTCGGCTACAGAGGATCCCAAAGATCTGATACGCAAATGTCTAGTCGTTGATCCGGCACAACGTATCACCGTCAAGGAAGTATTAAGACATCCATTCTTCAATCAAATGGTAAGTGATGTCCCCCGCGACCCGCCGCTCCCCCACCTCCGCGATTCCAGCAGCGGAACATGCCCTGCCCGACTACCCAGCGGCATAAATGTCTCGATTCTAGTTACAGTTATATACCATAATACTAAATATATACAATATAAATCCATACAAGTGCTGTACAGGTCAAATCAGTTCAGTTAAGATCAGTTCAGTGAAGGGTCTATATACTATAGAGTGCACCTACACCTTGCGTTACACCTAAATGGTACAATAAGTCCCAAGATCCCCCCATAGGCATAGCATGTGAACTCTAGGTTCACAGGGTTTTCCAGTAATTGACGATTGACGACACACACACCCTCCCAACACACACACTCTTTCAATTGTGACTCACCCGCTCAATTAACTGCTTATTATACGAATATACACAATATATAATACAATTATATCCACATACTGTGTAAGCTACCTTTTGGGATCTGCCTATCAAACTGTTTTCCTATTTTCCTTCAGTTAGGAGCTTCTTTCTAAAATGATTTCCTTTTTTGCATTCGAGAACCTTTCTATTTTGATTTAATTTTTTTTTCGATTATTATTATATACAACGTACATTTTTCTCTTTTTCTTACATATAACAAATATATACAAAAAAATACGTTTACTTTATACGAAATACAAATCGCTTTCAAAAAAAAAAAAAAAACATTAAACAAAAACAATGCAAAAAATATTTATGAATTTCGCAAAACCAAAAAACAAACAAATTAAAGTTGTTCGAGCAAAACATCGATGGCCTCAAGCGCAGCCTGTCGACCAAGTCCCGAAGAATGAGTCGCATCACTGAAATCGCACTGGTAACGAACTATTTCCGGACTAACCCCAACAACAATAATTACTACTACATATCTGTTATAACTACAACAATAATAACGATAATAATAATACAAATAATAATAATAAACAACCAGAAACGAATACAAATCTCACATTTGTTGCATTTGCATTGTGTTCTCAGATCCGATTCGTTGCGATCCTCTTTAATCCGATGTGTGATCCGATCACTTCTATATTACTCTAACACTATGTTTTTTTGTATGTGTTTGTATCCAATTAGCCCAATAATCGTGCTCGTGCTCGTGTCCATTTCCTCATATGCAACCTCTAAAAACAAAAAAAAAAATACACATTACTTTATTTATAATTTTTTTTTACGTCATAATATATGCATTTTGCTAGTCTAGTGTAAAGCGAGTATTTACGTATTTTGCTTGTTTTTTGTCCTGCCTAAAAACAAACCCCAGTCAAGCCCCCAACCCCACCCCCCATCCCCCTGCCCAGCACTTGCGTTTAACGATAGCGATAACTCAACGATAACATAAGAAATAAAGCTACAGCAAAAGTTCGGCTTAATGCTCAGCGCATGTTAAGTCTCTGTTAAGTCAGCATTGAAATAACATTTTCATGTTGTTAACACGCGCAGCGCGGCCGTGTGTGTGCAAGATAGAAGAGGTGACAAAAACAAAACTGAAAGGGAAAAGGTGCATATACATATGTTTGTTAATAAAAGAAATACGTAGGCGCGTGCCGTCGATAGGTCTGCATAGGTCTAGCTTAGATTTACCAAGTGTGGATTTTTCTCTATTCATTTGTTAATCGATTATTGTTTGTTTTTTTTTTTTCTTAACTTTAACATATTGACAATTTTGATTCTTCATTTTCTTTGCGTTCTTCCTTCCAAAAAACAACCCCACTCCCTGCCATTTTTGCTGCCTGCCGATTGCGATTGCACTTTGCCAATATTCTCGCTCTCACTCTCAAAAAAAAAAAACACCCAAAAACAAAAATACCACATCAAACGCGGTATTAAATTAGGTTTTAATGGATATGGCGCGGCATCCACACGCGGCGCCGCACCAACTGCATCCGAATCCAAGCATAAGGACCTACCTCAACTATGCGGGCCCCAGTCAGCTACAGAATCAGGCCACAGCGCTGTCCTATGCGAATCGCTGTGGCAACTCGTACATTTACTACAGTGCGCCGCAGAGTTCGTACTCCTCGAATCGGCTGCGTGCCGGCAGCTGCCTGACGACGACGTTAGCGGAGGCTGTGGACAGACAGCAGCAGCAGCAACATGCGCAGGCGCAGCAACAGAAGACAGAAGCAGCAGCAGAAGCGGCGACAGCAACAACATCAATGTCGGCGTTCAATTCCAACTTCACCACAAATTCCACCAACTCCAACTCCACCTCCTCCTCATTGACACTCACGGCCACCGTGTACTACCAGCAGCAGCAACAACAGCTGCAGGAACTGCAGCAGCAGCAGCAGCAGCACTTGACGCAGTCCGGCAGCGGCGGCGATAACGATAACGATAAATATGAGAGTGCGGCAAATGCAAATGCAAAACATTTATTGTATCCATCAGAGCAGGCAGGTTTTCCTTTGTGTTTTTCATTTTTTTTCTTTAATTCTCACTATACTATTTAGTTAATGTACACAACTATTTATCGATTTCTATCGATATTACACTCTAGTGCTTCCTAGTTGAATTGACCAGCGCATAACTTCCCGTTATAACTTTCATCTGAGTTGCAGCCATCATACACACATACAAAAACACTTCTACACAGAGACACGTACACGCAGATTTGTCACAAGGAACACACCACACACACGATACTTACCACATTCGCGAATTCATCTCACCGCACTAAAGCTTCTGTAGCACAGGTTGCCGAGCAATCTCGCTCGCTCTCTCTCTCTCTATCACCCTTCTACGCTGGTTATCTTTTGGCACACTGGTACACGGCACATTTGTTTAGTTTGAAAACATTTAATTACCTGTACACTGATCTATTACTTTATTGTATTAATTCTTTTTAGCTGTTGCTAGTCGTATTTGAAATATACAAAATAAACGAACTGTTTGTATTATATGCACCTTTATAGTATCAATATATATGTATATATATAAATGTTTGGTAGTTTATAAATATCGTTGGGTTAACCGGAACTAAGCTTATACCGATAAGATTTGTTATATCTTGTAGAACTCCAAATAATATCGTATCTAGTTTATGTAGTCTCACTAATCATGATGCTCTTAAATCTGTAATTAACGATCTCATTCCGCACTATCTGCATGAATCTGTTGAATAATAATTACATACATATATCTGTGGTTAAGTACATTTACATATACATATCTGTTTCTCTCTCTCTCTCTCTACATAGATCTTAAAATATGTTTAAAAATGAAAATAAGAAACGATTACGCTTACCGATTCACTGACGATGTTTTTTGTTTTGTTTTTAATTTCTCCTCTGTATGATTTTATATACACGTTTTGTTTGTGTGTGTCATGTTCTCTATATTATCAGAGTCTCAACGCCCTTATAAGATGTGTGTCTATAAGTCGGTGTTGTGGAGACTCCCTTGTGAGTAAACCAAAGTAAAACTGAGAAAAACATTAGCTACATTACAGTATACATATACGCCATAGTTAAACAGTTCTAAATATCTATATATACTCTATACTATTTACTATATATGTCTACATATAGGCTTGCTTGTACACATATGTATGTAAATACATGCAAGCGTATATCCTATGTGTGTGTGTTTTGTCCTTGAGTGCGTTCGATAAACAATCAAATTCATATTAACCACAACTTTTGATTTCAACAAAAATTATTATTATATTGCTTTGCTTTCGTCCCACCACAACCAACCCACCACTCACGAGATACACTAACACTTACACACACACGCACACAGACAACACGCATTGACTCCACCATACTGAGGGAGACACAAGGTGGCACAACTGTTGTTGCGTGTGGGCCGCAGAGAGAGGTTTGCATAGCTCTCAGTTAACATGTACATTAACATAAGTATGTTAATTGCACGGCTTTAACAGCACGAAATTAACAGCCTAGTCTAAGCCGGCGTTCTGGCGCTCTCATACTCTCTCGCTCCTTACACACACACACACACACACACACACAGGCACACTCACACTCACGTCATTGTCTTGTAGCGCAAGTTTGAACTGCACTTTCTTTTGATGCGTCCGTCTAATGTGAACTGTAAAGTGTTTAACTTACACCTACACACCCACTCACACACACATACACTCACAGCTGCTAACACGTTGAACCCATTCTAACCTCGTTTAACCCCCATGGCGAATGGATTTAAACTAAAACTGAAAATAAAAAAAGAAACCCCAAAAAAATGAAGACTAATTCAAGTAACCCAATTAGGAAGCAAAGACAAACATATTTCACTAACCAATTTCCCTTTCTTCTTCTTCCCTTTGTTGTGTTCTCTTTATGTTTCTCAAAATATCCAGCTGCGGAAACAGAGTCGCTTCAATGCACGCAAAAAGTTCCAATTTGCCATACTAGTGATACGAGCTGTCATTAGGATACGACGACTACGCTTCACGGCTGAGCCGCTGCACGTCGAAGAGGCCATACGTGATCCATATCGCGTCAAGGTGCTGCGCAAGGTGAGTATCACCACGAATATCAAATTCACCATACCACAACGGCGACGATACTTAATTGCTTTAACTTCTTTTTTGTTGCAGGTTATTGATGGTTGCGCCTTCCGCGTCTATGGCCATTGGGTGAAGAAGGGCGAGGGCCAGAATCGTGCCGCCCTGTTCGAGAATACTCCGCGCACCGAACTGCACGCACTCTACATTAACAATCTCAGTCGATAGAAATGATCGGAGAAAGAAAGATCCTACACACACCCACACAGACATACATATATACACTTGCACATATATATATACAAACACACACACGAGATATAGCAAAAGTTTCTAAAGCAACAGAAACAAAAACCTCAAAAAAAAACAAACAAATAACAAAATAGAGACACCAAAACGAAATGAAGAACGTATCAAGAAGTAATCAGCAAAAACGGTTTAGTTGTTTTTTCTTTTTCACTTTTGCTCCCCGCATGATTTGTTTTCGATTCGCTGGCAATCCTCAGTGCCCCAATCTTCACGAATACGGGACACTGATTACGTAGCATGTACAAGAGCTGAAACAACAAACGAAAAAAAAAAAAAAAAACAAATATATATATTCTTATGTACATACTTAGCGAGTATATGAAAATTTTTTTAGAATTGCCGCAAAATCAACGACGTAACGCGACGTAAAGCAGAAACAACAGCAAAACCACATACGATACGTTATATGGATATACATACATACATAAATACATACACTTACATACTAGTAGTGAATACCGTTAAGGCCTTTTGCCCAATGCCTAAACAAACATACAAACATAAATACATAGATGCATATGTAATTGCTGTTAATGATTTTATTAAATTATTTAATTATATTGCTAAGCGTTTACTTTTTAATTGTTATGTTGTAGTATATGAACTAAATAAACAAACAAAAAAAAACGAAACAAAAAAAAAACGAAACAAAAAAATTGATCTCAACACCAAATCGATTATCGATTGCGATAGCCGAGAGCGCGCAATACGATAGGAAGCCTAAATTAGCTTGGTGCAATCGTAGGATCGCTCACAGCACTCGGGATAGCTGCGATTTACGTTCACAAAATCGCGCAGCTTGCAGCCTCTGGGTGGCGCCACGGCTGCACATGTGCGGAACTCCACTTGACCGTCGGCATGGCAAGTGACACTGGCGCAGGGATGCATGGGCGATTTGCCAGACTCTCCCGGCGACATGATATGATTATGATTCAACACGCACTTGCCAGGAAAACCTAAACAGACGAACGACAATGTTATCGATAACTGCTGGGCCTGCTAACGCATTATCTCTACTTACTAGGATTGCTGAAATTTACGCGTGCAATGGCCGCCTCAGCGCTCTGACCGAAGAGAAGAGCGCAGCCGACGAGAGCGCAAGCGAAGAGAGCGAAGAAGTTCAAGTGCGCCATTTTGGTATTTTCTTTTGGTGTTGCAAGAGTTTCACGAATTTATTCAAAGTAGAACAAAAACTGCCGACTATTGTTTGCCACTGTACTGTGAGTGCGCAAGTGCTGCTGCTTGGGGCGTACAGCGATGGTTTTATACGCAGCGCAGAGCAGCGCAGCGCGTCTGTTATCACAAGTCAACGGCGCCGGCGTCGGAAACGTTGAGCGTATTAAGCTGAAAGTGATCCGACTTGACCTTGTCCAATGCTTGATGGCGACAGCGGGCGAGCAGCGATGCCGTGCTCCTTCGCGCTGCCTGTTTGGCGACTTTTTTTGTTGTTGTCCGCAGTTCATTGAGTACTTAATTGTATTAAAATTTATAAGTATAAACAATGCTGAGCTTAGGCTTTGTTGCTTATCTCGCGTTTTACGCTCTCGATTCGGAATTTTTCTGGCATTCCTGGCCGCTGGACTGACTCAGCGGCGCCGACTTCGGCTACGAGTGCGTCTGTGTGCACTTTCACCGGCCGCACGGGATCTTGAACTCGAGCCGAAAAACTCGATTTAAAGTTCAATCCAGGCATCGATACTCGCGTGCGTGTGTGCATATCCGCAAGCACATGTTATCGATATGTCATTGACACTGCCCGTTCCGTTTCAATTGTGTAGCCGCATCCCGCCCCCTCCGCTGAGTTGAAAAACAAGTTTGTTTAATTTAAAACTTTACTATTTGTTCGTCTATTTTACAAAGGATATTCTATATTGCGCGTATTGGAACCCTACATAATAGATATATATTTCTATATATTTAATAA
The DNA here is from genome assembly GCA_018151445.1 of Zaprionus inermis. Classification (NCBI taxonomy): domain Eukaryota; kingdom Metazoa; phylum Arthropoda; class Insecta; order Diptera; family Drosophilidae; genus Zaprionus; species Zaprionus inermis. The sequence goes on from JAECXD010000285.1 coordinate 1,522,971, forward strand.
TTATTTTTTATAACATACACGTTATATACACACTGGATAATATACGCATATGTATATATATATATATATATTTATATGTACCATATTTCTATATGTATATTCTATTTAATCTTGTCAACATATTTTGTAACTTCTTCGGCTTTCGAAAATGCAGAATAGAATTCTATATATGGATTTTAGTTGTTGGCTTTGCGAGATTCGAGATTCATTTTTCCAGTTTCCAGTTTCGAAATTGTGTTTGTGATGAGATTACGGAAAGAGATTCGAAAGAGATTGCATATAGGTCTCGTATCACGCGCATCACACGTGGAATGAGCACAAAGAGAGACTCTTTTTTACCTAGGTATATGTAGTTGGACAGATGTCGATGGAGCCAGGTTAGACGCCCGCATAGACGGGCAGCTTTGCGGTCTCCACCTTGTCGACTACTTTGAAGGAGGGAAATAGGCCGCCCTGATTGGTGCGCTGATTTTTGCCCTTGGAGTTGCCATCCCAATGGTTGCCCGCCACCGAGACAAGATCTCCGACTTTAAGCTGAAGATCCTCATGGGAGCGCGGCTTGTGCGCAATGATGGCCCGCCGATTGTGCGGATTCTGCCCGCCATAGTAATATATGTCATCTAGAGATTTGAAACGTGACGATGCATCCGGATACATTGTCTGCATAATTTCATAGGCGACGCGACACACCTGCGACGAGAATGTGCACACCAAATAATCAGACATCGAGAGCATATGTATGTCCAAGATGATGCCATTCAAGGCCGTGTCCGTGTATCGTGTGGAGACGGCCGCCATGCGTGCCACCTCCGGGTCCCCGATAATCTGATATTGTGGATACTTCTTGCGTGCCTCCTCGATGACGCGTGCGTCGTCCGAGGCAAGGAATATGCGACGCACAACATGTTGAGCATTGGTTGTGTTCACCTCCAGCGTGCGATAATAGTCCTCCACATGCGTCATATACTCCTCGATGCCATGGAACGCCGCCTCGGTGCCCACTTTGTCTGTGCGGCGCACATGTACACTACAGTACAAAGAGAATCAGTTAGTCATGCAATCAACACCGTTATCTCCTATAGACTCACCCCACAATTGGCCGCTCCCAGCCAAGTTTTCGCATGCCGGAGTTCAGAAAATCGCGCGTCGTCGTCTGCGGTCGCAGCAGATACTTGAGAAATTGCCCCACCCACCAGACAATCGGATCACCGTGCAATCGCTTGAGACGCGGCGCCAGATCCTCGGGCACAGCCAGCGGCAGATACGGGGGACGCGGCATTAACGAATCAATGATGGGCAGCACCAGCACCTGGGTATTTGGCTTGCCAGGCCAGTTATAGGCGGTCGCAGTGCCAGCATCATGACAGCTATCTGAGACCGGACGGAATACCTCCTCCCAACCGCCTTTGTGATAGCGCCAGCCACGGGACTTGAGGATCAGTGTGCGTTCCGTGGCATAGGCCACTATAAAGCAGTAGACCACGTGGTGCAGCTGGCAGCCGTAGCCACAGCCCTGTAAGAAAGAGCAGGAGATGAGTATCAAGAATACACTCAATCCATATATAGCACGATTATGAATAGCACAGATTTGCACTTGGCTGTGGGAGGTTAGGATATAAATGTTAGTTGAGAGGAAACAAAGACGAAAAGGAAAAAATCAAAATCGAAAAAGGATTGTGAGCAGAGTGGGTGAAGGAGTAAAGACGAATACGAGATGATTCGGTTTCTTGTGTGACCTTATTCAGTTTGCAGACGAGCTTGCGCGCCTGCGAGCAATCGCTTGGATTTTGCAGATGATGCAGCCGACGCTGGACGAGATCACTGAGATCGTTGGCCTCCTTCTGACGCCACGCCTCGTAGCCATCGACGCGACGCAATTGCTCCATATCACTGAGCAGCGAACGCTTGTGCTCCACACCCTGCAGCAGCACCTGCTGTATGGACTCCTCCAGCTCTGCGTTGCCATTGCCAACAATTTTACGAATCTTGCCCAGCTCGGCGCTAAAATAGTTCCAGATCTCGGCAATGTTGCTCTGGACGCGACGCCGCGTCAGCTCGTACTCCAAACTCGGTTCGACGCCTGCCTGTGCGTTCAAATCCAGCCCCGACTCCAGACCATGATCCAGCATATCGGAGTCGGCGGGTGGGACCACTTCGAACAGCGAATCCTCAACAAGCGAATCGCCCGGCGCAGCGCCAGCTTGCTTGGGATTACTCTGCACATCCGTCTCCAGGCGTTGGATTAGCCTTAATGCGCTCTGCTTGTCCAGCTGTTCGCTGTGAAAAATACGATACGAGATAAGAGAGAATCGCACATTGGCATTTGTTTATGTGTGCGTGTTGCCAATGATGTCTGCGCCAGCGTGTCATGCATCAAGCGTGACAACATATGCTTTTTAACATATGAATAGAGAGTGGAAATGGACGGCGGAGGAGGGGCATGCGGGTTCCGCCCTCTTTAACAAAAGCTAATTGCGGGGCCCCAACGTGGAACTGAGTGAGAATGATGCTCCTCTCTTATTTACCTAAGCCGATTGCGGCTTCACATATTACCTACCTCATCAGCTCGTCAATCAGCTGCTTAAGCTCCTCGTTGCGTTGCTTTGTATGCTCAAGCAACTGCAGCGCCTGATTGATGCGGCGTACGTTCAGTTCATTCTCTGCCGTCGTCAGCTGCGACAACTGACCCTGACCCTGGCCCATTGAGAGTCCCTGCATGCTTGCGCCGCCCATACCCATACCGATGCCTCCAATCCCATTGTTAATCCCATTGCTGTTGTTGTTCGTTAGCTTGAGCACAAACACATAGACGAGCACCGCCCACGCAAGCACAAAGATGATCAGCGCTCGCACCCACGAATTCGAGGAAGAGCCAAACAGCTGACGCACCAGCAACATGGCTCACACAACATATACACGCACACACAATCCCGATACCGTTGCCGATCTTGATCAATTACTGCGTACACGTCGCCTCGTATCGTTCTAATCCTCTTGCCGTCAACTTGTTTGCGTATACGTGTGTGTATGTGTGTGTTTGTGTACGCGTGTATTCCGTGTGCGTATGTGCCCGCACGCTGCTGCACAGCTAATTAATGTAGTATTCGAGTCTCGAGTTTGCCTTTTTCATTGCACATTTTCCAGCTGCGTTCGTGGTGCAATTTTGTAGGATAATACGCGGCACATCATAGCCAGAACGCAGACATAACAATGGGATATTACTATTTAAGTTATGCGCTGCGTTTTAACGCTGGGGTAATAAATAAATAACAAAATGCTGGACTAGGGATGATGGTGTGCTATCGATATATCGATAGCTACTGCAGCAGCTGCACTCGGTATTTTGCGCATTTGACTACATGAGTGCAGCTCATTTAGCTCGTTATACAAAAAAAATGGCTATTAATTGGCAGTGGCTTGAAATCTGTTTGAATCGCGCATTTCATATGAATAAACTACATGTAAACAATTATTACGAAATGTCTCCGGCTTACCTGTCGATAAATTAATAACACACATGCAATAAAATTGTTATTCAATGATTATTTTAATTTTGTATCGTTTTAATTAAAATATGATATCAATTTATTTTTGCTATCAATTAATGATTTTGTTTTGCGTGGTTTAAAAAAAAAAAACGTTTACGCATTTACAGCTGATTGCAGTAATCAATAGGTGGCAACGCAATTGGCACTAAAATTACTCAATTGCACTAGTACTTATTAGTTGCCAACTTGACGAATTCGTCGGTTTTAAATCCATATCAAGGATCAAGTCTAAAAAAAAATCCCATCAAATATCGATGTTTAATAAAATCCCATTCGGGCAAAAAGAGCAGACACGAAATCGATATCGATTTCTGTCGTCGTCGGCATGCACTGCGCTACCGCCCACACAGTGGTGCGCACTTTGGATACTGCATTGAAACATACGTTCTGCCGGCAGGAACGTTAAAGCAGTGAAAATGCAGAAATCTCTGTTCTAACGGTAGTTTTTTACGAGGTTTTCATTGGTTTTTGGATTTCCTGATAGGGATATACTCTTAATATTTCACAATTTATTTTGACTTATGCTATTAATTAAAATGATTATAATTTTGAGATGATGTAGATCGTGTGTGTCTTCCCTTTCGGTTGGATCGGTTTCGGTTGTATGCGGTTGTTTTTCGATTCCAAATATAAAGTAGCAGAGCTTTCGTATTATTTTACTACTTCAAACACTTCCAATGCGGGGGATATGCGCCAAATGAATTTGCGTGTGTGTAAATTAAATTTAGTAGTTAAATCAAATGAAAAATTATTATCGTATATAAATTATAAAAAATTCAGTATTATATATAGTATTAAAAAAAAATTTGTCGTACACATAAATTATAAATTATATTATTACAATTAACGACCACAAAAAATTTCGAACTGATTCAAATGAGTTTTTTGTATTTTCTTGTTGTTTTTGTTGTTGGTTTGATGTTTTGTATTTAGCATTTGTTTGAATTTGAATTGGTTTCCGATTGCTTTGCTGCAGCGGCGTCCTATACTCCATGAGTGTGCGTGGGTTGTGTGGTTTTGTATCGGTGTGTGCGGCAAGTGAGAAAGATAGTTAGAGAGTAAGTGGAGGAGAGAGCGCGCGATCGGACAGCAGGACGATGAGTTTTGTTGAATTTATGCGACAAGTTTTGATTTTATTGTTAAATTTAAATACTTATATAAATTACTTTTATTATAATTATTGTTTTTTTTTCATCCGTTTTTTGTATGTAGTGGGCAACTGCGGCATTTGTAAATTTCTTTTATATTTAAATTGTTTTTTTTCGGTTTTTTTTTTTTTTTTGTTTCATTCGACTGTGTAAAAATATCAATTTGCTTCTGATTTATTAGTTACTATGTTTATGCTTGTCGTTTCCCATATATGTATGTATTGGTGTGTACGGTTTTTACGACGTTACTTTATCGTTGCTTTTGCAATTTGGGGACTCCATATGGCTATTTCTCATTTAACATCCACAACATCCACATCGAGTTGCACATATCTCATTCTCGCTCGTTTCCCAGCTTCCATCTTTCCTAATTTCTGTTTTTTAAATTATGTTTTGCTTTTGCGCTCGCACTATGTACCTAAGATCGTTCGCGTGTCGGTGTGAGTGTCTCCGTATGGGTGTGAAATGGTTGCTTGTTCTGTGTTATGCTGCTGTAATGGGGTTCTGTTATGCCTATGTTATAGATAATGTTATGTTAAGCTAGTATGTTGTTTGTATGTGTGTGTGGTGTGGGTGTGCTGTGCTCTTGTTCGGCTTCCTTTGCATCCTTCCTTGCTCTGTGTGTGTGTGTTTATGTGTGCAGTGAGTGGTGTGTAGGCGGTGGTGGGGAGGGAGGCGTGTTGCTTCTCGTTATATGCTTTCGTATATATATATTATATATTATATGTATAATTAGTTTGCTTAATAGTAAAATTTCTTGAATGTTGTTGTGGCAAAGTGTGTAGTAGGTAATGTTGCTCTCAATGTTCGTCGTCGTCCTCGTCGTAGTTGAATCAGACTCGACTACTGCACTACATACATATGTCTTTCCACCAGATACGTTTCGGCCTGCAGCAGCAACAGCAGCAGCAGCAGCAGCAGTAACAGCTGCGCTCAGTCGCTGCGCAGTTTCTTCAGCTCCGGCGACTTGTCACCGATTGCTGATGCAGCTGCGGTATTTGTTGTTGCGTTCGCATTTGAATTCGCCTCCAATTCGCAGTGCGACGCAGTGCGCTTCTGTCCAATAGATGGCGCCACCACCGGTACCGGCGCCGTTGCGGCAACAGCGGTCAATTGCTGCAATTTACTGGCCCGCAAATTGCTGCTGCTGCTGTTGCTCTCATCAGCCTCTAACTCATCATCATCCTCTTCCTCTTCATCCTCATCGTCCTCCTCATCCTCCACATCATCATCCTCCTCATCATCAACATCGTCATCGGCTGCCGCCGCTGCCGCTACACCGCCCAGCGTAAGCACACCGTTGCCGGCGGGAGCGATGGCACCGGCTGTGCCATTCCCATTGCCATTGGCTGTAGCGCTACTCTGCTGGCCATTATTCTGATTGATCTGCTTGTTGTTGTTGGGGGTGGTGTGCGGCTGATGCGGATCCACTGCAGAGCCGGCATTGGTTGCAACGTTGCCGGCGGCAGAAACAGCAGCAGCTACTGGGTTCTTTTGTGGCGCCTCAAGATTACTTTCTGAGTCGGAGGCCAGGGGCTCACCATCCTCCGTGGACGTTGTGGTGGCCGTCGTCTGTGTGGTGTTGTCCTCGATGATCGGCTCCTGTGAGGTGGAATCGTTCGACACAAAGTTCGAGTCGCCATCCTGCAATGCGGCAGTGTTGTTGTTATTGTTGCTGTTGTTGTTGCTGCTGCTGTTGTTGTTGCTGCTCTTGTTGTTCTTTGCCGGCGTCAAGGCAATCGGATTGGTATTCTCATTCTCCGTCTCTGACTCTGTTGCCGTGTTGCGTCCACCTGGAAAGGGCAGCGATGAAAGGAGGATGCGGTGGTAACCGCGATTAAAATTTTCGAAACTTCTAGAAGAAAATGCTATTCGATTCAACACTAACCTGCACCCAGACTCTCATCATCTACGTCGACAGCGACGCCATCGTTAGTGTCCTCGCCATCGAGAACCTTGCTCGCCTTGCCACCGAGACTTCCGTTTGTTGTGATCGGGGCAGCGGCACCTGGCGCAGGCATGTCATCCAATAGCTCCGGACTGAGGTCATTTGCCACGTAGTGTGCCCAGAGCGCAAGCTCGACACGATGCGGTGACCAGTGCGGCGTATCGCCACCAACCTCAGCGTTCAAACGTTCCACTGTCGCCTGAATGTGCTGGACAAAATTGAGGTACTCCTTGGTCGTATAATCAATGCCCTCGATCTCCGGTATGGCCATCAGGCACTCATCGGCCATAAAGGGTGCCGAGTCCGGTGCGGCGGCCGTTAGCAGAGCCGATGCCATTGTTGTGCCCACACCCTTGAGGTTCGATAAAGCTGTGATCGCCTGCTCCAGATTAGGTAGCTTGCGGAAGGCCTTCTTTGTCTCCTGTATAACGGCACGGGGTGTATTTACCTTGACCAAATACGAGAGTTGTGGATAGAATTTGCCGCGTGATTGTTTCCATTTCATGGCCTGAACGAGCTCATCGTACACCAAATGTGCATCCTTCCCTCGTGCCTTTATCAAACCGGGCAACTCGTTCTGAAACCATTGATCCAAACGAATCAGCTCCTGTGGCTTCTTACTCCTCTTTTCTGCCTTCATTTTCAGCACCTCTGGATACAGCTGAAAGCAATATTCAAACTGTTTCGTGCTGCCATTCTCGAAGAACGACGCGGTCGCCTTTCCGTTCGACATGCTAATGATGGAGATGATGGATGTGTGTTTGTGTGTGATCCTGTTTTATCGATTACCGCTCTCAAATGGCCTCGCTCTCTCTCTCTCTCTTCCTCTTTTAGATGTGTTTGTGTGAATGGTAAAGGCAGCGTATGGTGCTGCGTCTGTTTATCGTTTTACTTCCAAATGCTGTATTATCGATATCGTGATATCGAGATGCGAATGTTGTTGTTGTTATTATTTATTATTGATGTCGTCGCAATTGTTGTTGTCGTCGTCGTTGTTGTTGTTGTTGAGGTTCAACGCCGGCGAAACGTTGACATGAAAATAGAAGAATCAGAGAAAGAAGTGGGAGCGCGCAAGAAGCGCACAGCACAAATTAGCATTACAGTTAACGTTTGCACAATGAGAGTGCTTCTTGTTCTTGTTGTTGTAGTATAGCACGAGAGTGGTTTTCTTTTATAGATTTTTAACAGGTTGAATATTTGTTTAATAAAACAATTTGAATTACTTTCACTTGCGTCAATATTCGGTCAATTTGTCAGCATTTTCAATACCGATAATCACAATTCGCGTTTGCAATTTGCAATTTTTCAGGGCACAGCGCAAGCAAATCGAATTTTTACTCTCCGCACACACAGCACAGCAGTCGCTTTTGCCGTTGCCGCCGTCGCTCTGTCGCAGTCCGCACCAACAGTCAGTCGGGTTCTTTTTAGTCGTCGTTGTCGGTCTTTCGCACGCACACATTGACAGCAGTAGCTCGCACACACTTACACAGGCAGACTACAAACAAACATACAAATGACAGGCCCGCACACACATAGGCACGCTCACTCACTTACTCACACACACACACACATACAACCACCATTAAGGCGAAACAGGGCAATGAAATTTCTTTTCATACATTTTGTAAAATGAAATAAAATAATAACGAATACGAATGCGAATGTGAATGTGAAGCACAATGGAAGGAACTGTGGAAGAACTGATGTATTTGCACAACTAACAAACTAAAACATGTTCATCATTCTTCTTTAGCCTCAGCTTCAGATGCAGTTTCTCAGTTGCTGCTGCCGTCCGCGAGCTACTCTTCTGTCGGACTCGTCGTTGTCGGCTGCGTTTTGCGCTTTGCGATTGCGAATGGCGAATGGCGAATGGCGAATGGCGAATGCGAATTCGAGTGCGAATGGCGAATGCGATGCGATGCGAGTAGTGCGAATGCAGCTGCTGCTTACCTCTTGGCTTTTTATACAACAAACAAACAAAAAACACACATAGAGAACAACAACAACAGCAGAATAAACGTTTTCGTTTTTAGCAGCCTGTGTATTGTTGTTGCTTTCGTCAGTCCGCGCGCTCTCTTTTGCGTTTGCTTGCTCACTCTCTTGGTTTGCCGTTGCCGTCGCTGTTATTGTTGTTGTTGCTGCTGCTACTGCTCCGGTTAACGATGATGTTCTTCTTGCTGCCGTTGTATAGTATTATTATGTATGTTATTCTTATATATGTATGTATTATTATAGTTCTAGTACGTCGACCGTAGACGTAGACACCGTCGTCGCCGTCGTCTCCCGATTTGTTGTATTTAATATTAAACAATTTCGCTAGCGACCGCCGCTTTTAGTTGCCGCCTGTCTTTCGTTCTGTCCACAGCGAGGCAGTCAGCCAAACAGCCAGAGCCAGAGCCAGCCAGCTATAAAGCTAGCAGCAGCAGTCGGCGCGCCGCGTTGCCGCTGCCGCAGCCGCTGCCTACAATGTCAGTGGCGTCGCTGTCGCTATCAACGGGGGCTGTTACCCGTCGCAATGAAATAAGGATGCACAGCAACAGCAGCTGTAGAGTTTGTTCGCTGTATGTGTCTGCGTGCCTGTGTGTGTGTGTGTGCACCTTAGCTCTAACTTGAACACGAAACGTAGCGAGCGAACGAGCGACCCGACCAACTTCAGTTATATCTGACAATTGCCACCAACAGTAGCAGTAGCAGTAGCTGCAGCAGCAGAAGCAGTCGAGCTGTAGCAGAGTGCACCCCTTCGATGCCGCACGACTGTGTGCCTGCTATGTGCAGACCGACCGCTTTATCGTCGTTTCCACTTTCGAACGTTCATTCGTATTCAATGCTTGTCGCTGTTCGCTACAAGCGCCGCTGCCAGTCGAAAGCAGCGGCGTCGGCGTCGCTAGCGTACATAGGGGTGGCATCGAGCTTCGCATCGCATCAACGACGCGACTCAACATGATTCTAGGTTTTTTTTTTTGTGTTTCATCGTTGTTCTCTCAACTGTTTCTTGTATTTGTATTCCATTCATAACAACAACAACGACGACGACAGCGCACAGTGGTGCCGTAACGGGGAGGGATTTGTGCGAAAATAATTGCTATCTGTCAGACGAGTGCGCAATGTATGTACGAAGTACATACACTCACACACACCAATGTGTATGTACATTCATTTGTATGTTTTCGCGTACATCCAGTCGGCTATCAATGTTGGTCCCTGTGCGAAACGCCCCTGGCAGTTTATCGCTCTACGTTCTTGCATTCATACATACTCGAAATGTGCATACGAATGTACGACCATGTGTGCGCGTTTGCATGTATGTACGTGCACGCTCGTTCGTGTTCGCATTCGTTCGTTTGCCATCTGCGTCTTTGTCTCGGTTTTATCGTCATTTTCACTTTGCCGCTCGATTCGTTGTTGTTGTTGCTGTCTTTTTTACTTACCCTATTCGTCGACGTCGTCGGCGACGCGTATAGCAGCTGCAATTTAGCTCTGTAGCTGTTGACTGTTTGTGGTTCGCTTATTTTTACCCTATGTTCGCTTCACACACTCTCACACACAAGCGCACAGTCGCACGCTCAGGCAGAGGCACACGTACACACGTGTACATGAGTGTACGAACTCGCACACAGCGATACGTTTGTATCCGTCATGTTCGTGTTCATGTTGATGTGTTGTTGCTGTCACCGCTGGGGCCGTTGCCGCAGCGTTGCCACATCGCGCGCACGAATTTCAACTTCAACTCGCAAACGAGTTTTACATGCATGAAATGTGAATATGAATCTCCATCTGAAATCTCACTCTGTACATGGCCATGCCATGCCATGGCAGACCCGGCCCGGCCCGGTCAGACCCGACCCGAACAGGCCTGGCAGTACATGCATACATTTGTATATGTTTGTATGTACTACACAATTGCTACTGCGCCTGCAAATTATTAATGATAATTAGATGAGAAGACAAATGGTCGACGGCAGCATTGGTCGCTTGGCCTGGCGATTGGTTGCGCTTATTTCACGCACAGATACCCTACAATGCAGGCAAAAAACGGCCGCATTGTGATTTGTACTTTTTAACTCAGCTAATACATATACAGGCAAACACACATGCATACGCTTTTTCTCTCACACACACACTCGCATGGACGCAGCCAGAGCGTGACACAAAACAGCGAAAGGGAGCAAGCATACCAGGCAATTCAATCCAACTCATCCACACGTTGCCTTGCGCTAACGTTCGTGTGGTACACAGCAATCGAACAAATAACGAATATTAGAAATATCGTTTGGAAACTCGTTGCAATTAACTTACTAAGTATTATCTAACGTCTGCTTAGAATATATCCGATTGTTTCGAGAAATATTTGTCCCTTTCCTTCGATTTGAACTTGCAACCTTGCGGCACCTGCAACCGGCTTTCGTTGAGGTTAAGTACGACAGCGTAGCCCATTATGGGGGTTAATACTTAAAAAAAAACAGCTTATATTATTCTTAAAAAAAAACAAAAAAACAAAATATGTATGTCGGCAAGCTTAATTTTCTTGATCAGGCTTTCGATAATCCCCAATAATGAGACTCAAATTGGATTGCAATAGGTTTTTATTGTACACTGAAAAAGGCGAAAACAAAAGTACAACAAATTAGGATATATCCTCTTTCATGTGCCAATTTTTGGAGGAAATTCGAAAACTGAATTCTATTTAGTTGTCTGTTGGTCTCTTGACATCTTGCCACAGCTAAATATTCAGATAGAGATATATGTCTGTATGTATTATTCGGCTAGACCTCTTGGCGCATTTGACGGCGCAATTCGCGCATTGTAATCTGCAAGAGTTGTGCATAATTATTAGATAGATTCATGTTCAAATGTTTATATCTTGTTCTGGGGTTGTTAGGCTGATCGATCGATAGATGTGTTAGATACCGTTTTGTAATTTACTTTTTACATACATCAAATAATATTGTATTATTTACCTTTATGTTGTTACAGTTGGCTTAAGAACTCTTTAACTGATAAAAGTTTATGTATATATAAGAGAGTATTATCGACAACAACAAAACGGATTACGTAAAACGCAATTTCATAAGTAATCCAACTCTTGGTTTCATCGGGCTCTTGGGTATTCTGTGTGTGTGGGCTTGGCAAGTGGGAAATACGTTGGGAAAGGTTTCGAATTAGCATAAGATATAGAGAAATGTATTTAGAATTGTGTGGCTTGATAACTTCGGATTAGATACAAATTCAACTTTTATTCTAATAACTAAAAAAACTTTGAGAACGACGAAATTCGATCCCAATTGAAAAAAAAAACTGAACATAATGCATATCGTGCCAATTTGAAAGTGGTAGCTATAAATTATATATATATATAGATAAATCATGGTGATCAGTTAGACATAAATGCGAATGCGGGCAGTTTTGGGTTGATATCAATTCATATCTATATCTTCTAATCGTACAGGCTGCGTGTACGGTATGACCGATTTGTTAAAAACATCTCTCGACAGCGCCTTTCGCATATCTATAAAGAGATAGCAGATTTTTAGAACAAATTTGGATCTATCAAGATATTTTTATTATAAGCTCACCATAGGCATCTTCGTCCTGATCTCCCGAGTAGTACTCCAGTATCGTCCGGTATACGATATAGCCAAGATTCGTATACATATTTATTGCCACCTGATTACTCTTCCGCACGAATAGATCCACAAAGTAGGCCCGTTTCCTACACAAGAATTGAATTTGAATTATTTTACGAAATTTTTAGTACTCATTGAAAGCTCCCAAAGCCGGATTAGGTTGTTGAGTGTATTTCAACATAATTTCAAGGTAATATTACACTTCTCGAAATGGTCTGATCTAACTGCAAAACTCGGAATGTATATATTGCCTAAGGTGTATCTAAGCATTTAAGGTGTAACTTATCCCTCACATTTTTCCAATTTCTGCTCGACTTACACTCGTGCCTCTCCATCTATCGAAAACAAATGTGTACAGAAAGATATCATATTGATACTAAACACACCTAAGCAAATACTTGACACCGCCTTGGGGAGCTTTTCTTAAGTACAGAGATTTCACAATTAATACTTTTCTGATATATCCTCAAGGAAGTTCATTAAAAGTGCCGCCAAGCCAAGTCGCCGGTAATCGGGCGAGACCGTGAGGGCCGTAACGTGGCCATGCCAATTGTCCATGTGACCTTCCACTTTACCCATGACTACAAGAGACAATTGCAGTATAATGATTAAGATTCACGCAATACGCAAATCGCAGCCTTACTATAGCCCATGATTTGTTCACTTGGTGACTCCGCCACCTGAAAGTATTCCGGCCATTTGGCGAGGTATTTTGTGTAGAAGGAGAGCCCATATGTCTCCGTCAACGGATCAAAATTTCTGACACAAAAAAACGTCATAATGTAAATGATTTGCAATTAATTAGTTCAGTTAACTTACACGTTGTTAAACTTAAAGAGGTCATCACAGGTAAACGGCCTTAGCGTTGTCATTTTTATTTTATATTTTTTATTAAAATATATTGTTATTGTTGTTGAAGTAGAGTTTTGCGGCTTCGATTGGCCTTTTGCACGCCAGAGTTGTGTAACAGTTCAATTGAACGGTTCATTGAACCACACAGCTGCAATGGTTCAAATAAATAGCCGCTTAATTCAAATGCTTATGGCGAAATGGTTCGATGAACGATGTCAAAACGTGCGCATGTTTGTGTTATCGTTAAGCAGCTATCGGCTCGCAATGCGTAATTAGGGCACATGGTTATTCTTGGTGCAGGTACGTGTAGTGGCATATTCCTCATATGTGACGTCACATACGCATATTTTAATATAAAACAAATAATTATCGCAAAAACAAATATTTAATATAAATATTTGGAATTATAATTTGGTAAAATTATTTTTGTGGAGTTTTGCGTTAATTTCTTGCTCGCTTCACCCAGCATATTTAATTAAAATGCATTAAATTACACTTAATCACAGCTGACGTCATGCGCAGTGGAACTTAACAAGTAGCGAATTTACTGGCATTATCTATGTGCGCGACAGGGCAGCAGGAAAGTGTGCTACACAACAAGCAACAGCAGCAGATGGCTCACAGTTTCCTGCGGCTGCGGTTAGACGAAAGGAAGGTGAGACGAAAGTGTAAATTAATCACGAAGGGCAAAGCAGAGTGAACGCACCTCAATTAGCTGAAACCATGCTGCAACAAATGCGAAAATCATAAAGTGCGCAGTTTTCAATCTGCAACAGCGTGTGCGTGTGTGTGCAACAGTTGCACATGGACATGGAGCCACTTGCCACAACGACAGCAGCTATGGTACCTCCGCCGTCGCGCAGCAGCAGCAACAGCAAGCCCCAAGATGCGGGCACCTTGACGCGCGAAGATTTCGACGGTGGTCCCGTGAGCATTGACGAGGTCGAGACGGGTCTCTTTCTAGGTAAGCGGAAGCGGGCATATCCATATGAACACGCTGCTACAGCTATTCCGTTGCAGGCAACCTAACGGCAGCGACACATATGGAAACACTGAAAACATTTAAGATAACTCACATCCTCACGCTGGATTCAGTGCCACTGCCGCAGCACATTGTCGACTCCAGTTTTCTGACCACCAAATATGTGCAGAGTGAGTGTAGAGCATCCAACTGTAGACTTAGTTATATCTTTTACTACTCCTTGCAGTTGCTGACATGCCGCGGGAGGATATACTGCAGCATCTGGAGTCCTGCGTGGAGTTCATAGCAAACGCCCTGGCCCAACAGCTTAATGTACTGGTGCACTGGTAGGTAATGGTTACTACTTTCCCCCGAGTCTGCTCTAATTCTTCCAACCCTAGCTACTTTGGCGTAAGCCGCAGCTCATCTGCCGTGATTGCATACATTATGAAGCGTCATAGTCTGGATTATCATCCCGCCTACGAGCTGGTGCGCGCCAAGCGTCGCTTCGTACAGCCCAATGCGGGTTTTGTGGCACAGCTGAAACTCTTTCGTCGCATGGGCTATAAGATCGATCCGAGCTATCAGCGCTATAAGATCCATCGCTTGCGTCTCGCCGGCGAACAGATGCGCAAGGCGAAAATCTTGCCGCAGAGTTTCCATAATGTGGTGCGACCCGATCCGGATATAACACGCGAGATGCCCGAACCAATTGTATTTCGTTGCCGACGCTGTCGTCGTGTACTCGCAAGTAAATCCCACGTGCTGGAGCATCGTGTGCGGTCAAGTGCAGCAGCGGAGTCCGCACAGCCGACACCGGAGACAACGGCACAGCAGCTGGAACAGCTGCCGGAACATCTACGCAAGGTGTCGTTGGGTTCGCCGGGCCATGAGGCAACTACGTCGCCAGGTGGCACACCATGTCGTAGTCTGCTCTTTGTAGAGCCCATCGCGTGGATGCCACGCATCATGCTCAATACACAAGGACGCTTGTATTGCCCGAAATGCGAGCAGAAACTGGGCAATTTTAGCTGGGTCAATGGTGAGTTGCCAGCTTCAGCTTCTTAGTTTTGGCCTTTTCCCAATGTGTTGGCTAGTAAAATGGAATTTGCATCGCTTCGAACTCTTCGCTAATCTATTCATCCTTCTCCCTCTTCCACGCAGCCTGCCAGTGTCCATGCGGAGAGACAATGACGCCCGCATTCTATTTGATACCTTCCAAAGTGGAACTCTCCAAGGCCGTGCAGAATGTGCAAACTACTGTATAGATGGGTGTTCAAAATCAAATCAAAATATTCTACAATTAGCCGATTCCGACAGATTCATGAAAAAAAAAAAACAAAAACAGAAAATTTATAAAAGAGAAATCGGTTTGTGCTGTTCCATATAATATGCATTTTGCATTTGCATCGCTTTTTGCATAAATTATTATTATATTATTATATAACACAGTTCAACTAGTTAATATACAAATACATATGTATGTATATGAATACATAATTTTGAAACACTTTTTGGACAAGTATTTTGCGCCACAAAAACTCAATCAAAATACCAAAAAACATAAAAACCAAAAAGAAAACACAAATTGAAAATTTAATGTTAAAAAGTGAAGATTTTTTCGGTGACAATATTTAAAATTTAATATTAATAATTAATGCTATAAATGTTGTATTTGTAATGTTAACTAAAACAAAACAGAATTGTCCGCCAAGCTAAAAAAATAATAATAATAATGTTGAATTGCAGGAAAGGCATTATGAGTGAGAAAGAGAGCGCGTCATAGATTGTTAAAAGGAATTATGAGTGAGAAAGAGGCAGCGAGTTTGTTGAAACTACACGTAGTGACTTAGAAAGAGATGGGTAGATAGAGAGATGAAGAGATATTATTGCTAACTGTTGTTGAAATTTAAAAAACAAAGTGAACAAGTTGTATGTTTTTTTGTTGCAAAACTAAAATGTCTTCTACAAGTAAGAATTAAGAGAGCGAAAGAGCTTAAAATCTTTGTGTCTAATATGGAAATATTCCTCTATTACTATGCATATGCTATATATACAGTCGTATGATTGATGATTTTATTTCTCCAAAACAATTTTAAAACAAAAACGTCATGTCATGATTCCTGAACGAAGCGAAGCAAAATCAAAACAGTCTTCTACACGAACTCTTCCATTTTCCAAGCTGAGCTTGAAGTTTTTCCTCCCACCCACAATGAGCTTTCCATACTACACACTAATCAATGCATTGTTCGATCGAAAATTACTTAACAATTTGTTAATTTTTAAACAAAAGTGAGATGGAGGATTGCTGAGCAACGTGCGATATCGGTTTCGCTCCATTTATGAACAGTTTGAGCAGGCGAAAACCCGATAGTGACAGATACATATACCCCATCGATGTGCTTTGAAAATGAATGTAAAAAAAAAAAAAAAAAAAAAAAAAAAAAAATTAATATTACGAACAAATTAAATACAAAATGTGAGTTTGTTTCTTGCCATTTCAGTTTATTTATTACAATTTCTTTATTGCCATTTCGGATTGGTTTTAAATTTCCGTTTCGTTATACTTTTGTTAATGTTCTGCATCATTCGGGCACTGGCGCGCGTCCAAAATATACGACGATGCTGTAGCCAGAAGCAGGAGGAGATCAAGCCAACGGAACCGGAGCCACTGCGCTCGCTGACAGCTTTGGACTTTGATCAGACCATAATCCAACAAGATTCCTATCTGGCCGTCAGCCGATTGCTCACGCAAAGGCTTAACCGAGACCAAATGCCCAACGATAGTTGGATGGTGTACATACGTCACGTGCTTAAGATGCTGTTGCTCCACGAGAAAATCGATTCCAAGGTCATTGGCGAAAAGGTGCGCCAATTGCCACCTGTGCCCGGGATGATGCGACTGTTGCGACGACTCTCGCATGTACCCGAAATGGAAATGAGCATCATCAGCGATGCGAATTGTTTCTTCATCACCGAATGGCTCGACGCGCACGGAATACGTACATATTTCCAACACATCTTCACGAATTCCGCGACAGTGCTTGATAGTGGTGAACTGCGGGTCCTACCATTCGAGCACCAGACAGAATGTGATAATTGCCCCGTCAATCTGTGCAAAGGCGGCGTGATACGTAAGCTTATGGCCGATGGCAAATACAACCGCATTATTTATGTGGGCGATGGGCTCAATGATCTCTGCCCGATTCTACAACTGAGGGTAAACGATGTCGCATGCATTCGACGAGGATTCCCGCTGTACAGGGATCTGCCTGACTTTCGCAAAAGACTGCGTTGTCGTGTAGTTAGCTGGCGTGATGGCCATGAACTGTTGGAGCATTTGTCCAAACTGCGTGTTTGCACATCATTGTGATTCAAAAAAAAAAAAAAAAAAAGCGAATCGATGTCGTTATCAAAATGAAATAATGGTAGGAAAAGTTATTAATGCTGCTGTTTTATTTCGACTTAAAATTAAGTGTTTTCTTTTGCTGTTTTGTTTTCTAGTTTATATAGCTCCTATATACATACATTTGTAATATATATCTCACTTACTAAGGACTTATTGCATATTGAATTCAATAGAAAATTACATTCTTAACCGGCTCCACATCGCTACGCATGCGAGAGCGGCTCCACGCTATGCTACGTACGTTAAAGTATAATACGAGAAGGGAAAAACTGTTGGCGTTTGCCACTCTGCGTTTGCAATGTTTTTTTTTTTCAACTCAAATTCACACAGTGTTTCTTTTATTATTCAATTTGTTGTGCATGGTTTTTTGTTTTTGCTTTAAATATACGTGTGTGTGTGGGTGTGTAGACATTAGCATAAATTACATACATATATAATACATTCTTAACGCTAACTTTATATTTGTTAATGTTGTGTTCTTGTTGTAGCACAAAGCAGCTGCCGCCCAACGTAAAATAGTCTACTGTTATTTACATACACATACACTCGCGCGCACACACCCATACATGTGCTTTTGCATTTGCATTTGTATTTACGTGTTGTGTATTTGCACTTAAATAGTTATTTTACATGTCTAACTTATAGTTTATAGAAAAATAGCATAAAAAATCATTAATATCTAATTCGGGCGCGAATTTAGCACAATTCTCGTTTAGTTTAGCGTTTCACTGCTTCATTTGTTTCTTTTTTCTTTTCTATTTGCTTTGTTTTATTCATAACTTTATTCGTATAGTACATTTGTATAGAGGTTACATATACATACATAGAGACATCAATTTTGTATATTGTTTTTCGACTTAAGCTTTTCTTTTGGTTTTCCTTTTTCTTTACACATTAAGACGTCACACAAAAGGATGGAACATATGAGAGTGTGTGTGTGTGTGTGATGGGAGGCGACAACAGTTAACAATTTACATATAAAACAAATTCAGGGAATTAAGCATATAACGGTAAATATAATTCGATTTGCGGGCGCAGTTCGGCCAGATCGGCGACACCAAAGTGATCCTCTCGCACGCAACGCTATGCGGAGAAAAGGACACAAGTTGATTTGTCGCACACAATTTATAAATAAATTTAACTAAAATGCAGCTATGAATTCGATGGGTGTATAGATGTGTGTGTGTGTGTATTATGACTTAAAACTAACTTGAAACACTTCAAACTTAGGCTAAACATGAAATTGTTGTTCTTTCTCGCGTACGCCCATTCGCACACTTGTGCTCTCTCTCTCTCTGTCTCTCGTATTGCTCTTGTCATCGTTGTAGCATAATTCTCCTTTGCCTGTTTGCTTAAGTAACATAATCGTATTCGTTTATAATAAGTTTATAGTTACGAATATATAAAAACAATTACAATTAAACAAAAAAAATAGCATAAAAGTAAAAATAATTAGTTGATTATGAATTATTAACATACGCCAAACTGCATACATATACAATAGCTTTCTTTCTGCCTATGTGTGTGTGTTAATACTATGCACGTGTCTGTGTGTGTCTCGATGTGTATGATGAGTAGTGTCGGTGATGAGGGGGATTGGTTGGGGGGTTGCCGCGACCCGCGCTTACTACAAGTCCGTTAAAGTGCGCTTAGCACAATAACGTATGACCCCCACTCAGGCAACAACCGGGGGCGGTGCTATGCCAATTGTTGTTGTTGTTGTTGCTGTTGTTGCTACTGTTGCAGCAGTAACAGCAGCAGCAGCAGCTGTCGCAGCTGAAGCTGTTGTTGGCGTTGATGTTGCCGCTGCCGCTGCTATTGCTGCTGCTGTCGTGGGGGTTGCTGTTACTGTTTGCGTTGCGGCTGTTGTTGCTGCTGTTATTGTTGCTGTTGTTGTTGTGGTGGTAGCATCTTCGTTGCCTAAACGATTCAAGCTGCTGCTGCTGCTGGACTGCATCGTCGCAATATCCTGATGACTACGATTCGATGATGCCACCACCAGCTGCTGCACTTGTTGCACGTGCTGTTGTTGCTGCTGCTGCCGTTTAGCTGCTTCTGGTGGCGCCATTGTATTGTGATTGTTGCTGCTGCTGCTGCTATTATTGTTGTTGCTGCTGCTGCTGGTTCTGGGACTGTGCGCAGCAGTCTCGATTGTGCTACCGCCGCCATTGACCTGCACTGGCGACTGCGCCGGAGAATGTGTGAGTGGCGATTGCAGGTTGCTGGTATTGTTGTTGTTGTTGTTGCCGCTGCTGTTGCTGGGCGTGGACGGGGGCGTACGCTTGGCGGGCTTTGCGCGCGCACATGGCACACACAGCATGGAACAGTGTTCTCGCAGCTTTGTGATGTGGTCGATGCGATACTCATTGATCCATTTCACCTTTTTATGCTTTACCGGCGGCTTGACGACGCCACCTCCGTCTATCCCGCCGTTGGGCGACAACAGCAGCGCTTGTTGCGGTGGCAGTCCCTCGGGTCGCGTTGCGCCACAGCGCATGCAAATCGAGCAACGTTCACAGCTCCATCGACCTAAGAAGTACGTATATTTTATGTTTAATTCAATGTCAATTGTACACCCATTCTCTATTGACTTACCGTCTGGCACCTGCTTGACACCCAGGCAGTAGATGTGGTATCCGCGATCGCACTGCTCGCAGTATAGCATCTTCCCGGGCTGCTGGCTACTGCGACACTTGATGCAACACTTGCACTCCGCACACTGCCAATTATAGTTGCGCACGCGTGCCACCATGCGTTGCGGCATTTCAATGCAGCTGGGATGCACTGTATGCAGAAAGAAATCCGTTAAATTTATCGGCTTTGCATATAAAATATGGCAAATATGGCAGTCTTTGCGCATGCCTTTTATAACTGCCAACACTGGCTGCCATTTATACCATAAAAATTGAAAATTGGTAAACTCACCTCTACGGCGACAAGTGTAGCAGCGTATGAAGACCTCGGGCATATCTCGCGCATTGCGATGCTGACTACGCAGACATACACCACAATTGGACGACAGTCTGGCTTCCTGCTCCCGTCTCTGTTCAGCTTCACTGGTAGTGTATATTGAGCTGCTGCTGCTGCTACTGTTGTTGCTTCGACTGCTTTGGCTGCTGGCGCTGCTGCTGCAGCTGCTATCGCTGTCGGAATCACTTTCCTGTCGGAGAGGTAACCGTAACGAGAGAGCATGAGCAAGAACTTTGGGGAATGCGAGATTTTATTACTGTTAACTTACCTCATCGCTGCTGCTGGCTTCACTGCTGCTGCTGCTGCCGCTGTAGTAGGATGCACTGCTCGATGCTTTGGCTGTATCGCTGCTGCTGCGTAAATGATGCTGGCGTGATCGTTGGCTGCGACGCAGAGACGGTGCAGTTGAGCCATCTTCGTTCGCTGAGTCGAGCTTAACAGGATCAGTCAGCAGCTGTGCTTGTGACGACTCCAAGGCCGTGTTTAACGGATAAGCTCTGAAAAGTACAATTTTAATTAAATATACTTATGTACATCGACTTTACACAAAACTCACCTTAACTCTGCGGGTGTTAGCTGGCGATAGTTGGACGTAAATTGACCTGGCACCAGGGCCAGCGGATAGGCATAGTCGGGACGTTTATAGGCCTCGTCGTAGATGCGATCTGACAGCAGATTCGGTGGCTCTGGAACATTCTCGGCTTGCGCCGCCGATCTCACCACATTCACAATGGAACGATACACGAGTGTTGAGCTTGGCGCGGCCTTCGAAACTGGCTGATTCATGGTAAATGTTTGTAGATCCAGGCACGCCACACGTTCCTCTCGTCGACTAGGGAGGGAAGGAAAGTAATAGTTAGAGAAATTTTGTATTTTCCCCAAATGTTTCATATACTCACGTCTTATTAAAGTACACATTCCAATTGCTGGCTGAGAGCATGGCACGGTCTCGCGCCTGCAGTCCACGCCCAGTTCCCACTGTAAGTCCGAGCGCTTTTTGCTTAGCCTCAATTTCGCGCAAATGCTTCCGTCGTATATACTCTTTGTACTCCTCGTATTTATCATAGAAATCGGCATACATAATGTCCAGTATATCGGATGCCCAAACTGCAGTAATTCCCAGATCGCACATCTTCTCGCTGACTAGACCCTTTTCCTGAAGCCAATTGCGCTCCTCCATATCGACAGTGCGACGCGGCAAATCCGGGTACTTGCGCTTAAAGCTCGTAATACCCAAATAGAGCGCAACTTGTTCCTGGATCATGAATGTATCCCGATTCTTCGAAGGACAACATCCCTTGGGCGGAGGCCAATCATACTCGGCAATGGTGGCTGGATTAAACTCGGTACTGCAGATGAGAACACAACAAGTTAGTAAAGACAAACAGAAAGGGAAAAAGCAGAGATGGAGTAAATCGAGAGTAGTAATCACTTACTCTTCGGCCACGCAAATTTCCATTTTCTTTTTCTTTGGACGTTTCAGCGCCGATCCAATAATCGTGTCCACAGATTGTCCCTGATTCGAGTCGATCTGGCTGACGCTGCTCATCATCGACGATTGCGACTCTTCGTTGTTCAGAAAATCCAGTCTGTAAACAGAGTAACAGTAAACAGTTAACAGCTGAGCGCGGGAAGAGTTCAAAGTGTGACTTACTTTTGCGGCGTCAGCGGCGGTTCCATGCTGGTCAACGATTGGTTGCTCAGATTCAGATCGGCGCTCATGCGTGTATCCTCTTCGAAGACTTGCGGGGCCTTTAAGTAGGAGAAGAAGAAGCATTCGAATAAAATTAACAGCGAGTAATAACATGTCTAGCCTATGTACATGGGACATGTTAATTTGTGCATTGATTTTGTTTTCCATTGCAGCAGCGACGCCGGCAGCGCGCCAGCGTTCAACTGCCAAGAGCAAATGTGACGGCATTGCCAGCATGTACGGAAAACACACAAAAACAAAACAGTGTAGAAGAGCACAAGCATACGCTTAGTGCGCTCTCCACACTCTCACGCGCTCTCTCTCTCTCACGACGCAGCAGGTGTGGTGAATATGGTGTTTTTTGTCGCTGCTGCGGCGCTGCTCAACGCTTGTTTCGTTTGAGCGAAAAAAATTGCAGCTGATTAAAATCGCAAGTGAAGAGACACCACAGCCTAACTCACCGCAGCAGCAGATTTTTGTTGTTGTTTTCGCTGTTGATATTATTACTGCTGCTGCTGCAATAGTATGCGTTTTTGGTAGTAGTTGGCAATGAATGCAGCGCGCGCGCGCCTTTGGTTTTAATTACGGCACACACACCCAGTGCACTAGTATGTTAGCTCTGCCTGTGCGAGTGTGTTAGTGTTGTGTTGCGGGTGTGTGGGTGCTGCACTTGTACATGTGCGTAAAGTAAAATTTACGTAATATGTTAAAACATAAACAACATGTAGTAGTAAAACAATGAAAACATAAATAAACGCAGTAAGTCAAAAGAGCGCTGAGCACGCTCTCAAGCGCGCTCACACGCACGCGTAATCACACACACACACATATACACAGACAGCGCGACATCCTTTTGAATGAATCATGCTAAGCAAAATGAAGCAAAGAGATTAAACAAAAGCAACGACAATGGGCATGTGCGCGACTTGAAGATACTCATCAAGCTGCGTTTGTTAGTTTTCATTTATGTATAAAAATCTTTGGAACCTTTGCAATACAAATAATATCGACAATTTCTAATAAAAATAATAGCCGCATATATGTGACTCGATTACTTACCGGACTAAACAGATCCTTTAGTCGCTCCGGATCGGGCTGATGTTTCAGGCCGCCCACACAACGCGGCCGACTGAGCGCAATAGCCTTGGCCACAGCGCTGGCACCACGACCCATGCGCGGCGCTCGCACTTGCTGTGCCGAATTTGCGCTGCCGCCGGCAGCGCCACTACTGTTGTTACGTCCCGAACCGCTGCGTGCGCCGCCGCGTGAGCCGCGTCCACGTCCCCGTCCGCGTGTGGGAGTCGCCGGTGCTGCTGCTGGTGCAGGGCTGCTGCCGAAGGAGTACAATATGTTGCTTCCCTGCGCGGAGGATTCATCTGCAAGCATCCAAAAATGTAAAGTATATATACCTACTTGTTTTTGCCACTGCTGCTCGACTTACCACCTGAATGCTCCAGCGCACTGAAGGTGTCCTCGTCCTGCGAATCGCCATGTTGGCTACTGCCGCCGCTTAGGCTGTAACTGTTTGTGTTGTTCGTGCGCGGTGAACGCAACTGTTGCGTGGCCATAATCGATGAGAAATCGTTGGGCTGAAATATGACATCAGGCAGGGGATCTGATGAGGACAATATGCTCGTTGGCGGCAACATTGAACTGCAGCTGCTGTTGCCAGCAACGGCAGCAATTGTTGCTGGTGTTGTTGCTGCTCCTGCTCCGGATGATGCTGCCGTTGTTATTGTTGTCGCTGTCGCGCTGCTGCCATTGCTGGTGGATGAGGAGGATGAGCAAATGGTCAGATCGATTTGTGCTGCCAGCGCAAAAGCCATGCTGTTGTTGTTGCTGCTGCTGTTGTTGTTTGTCTCTGCGTCGTGTTCGAAATGCGACATCAACATATTAGTTGCTGCTGCTGCAGCGGCAGCCGCTTCTGCTGCTGCCGTTGCCGCTTTGCTCTGTCGCTTACGCGTTGCTTTCGCCGGTGTTGCCACTACCGTTAGTGTTGCTAGACTACGCCGTGTTGCACGCATCGGTCGTTGATCGTTGCGTCGCGGTGTTGTCGACGCTGCTGACAGCCACTGCGTTGTTGCTCCTGCATCCTCCTCCAGCTGATTGTCTGCCGGTAATGTGCCATCAATCGTGGTGTGCAGCTCCGGCGGCTGCTCAGCACGAACCATGTCGATGGCCAGACGCTTGCGCAGCAATTGCACACGACGTGACTTTGCTGCACTGTCGAGAAGCGGTGTTGTTGCCGCTGCTACTGTCCCCGTCGTTGGTGTTGGCGTCATCTCGTTGGCATTACGTTTGGGTCGACCCCGTCGTTTGCCTGTGGTTGGCGCTGTTACTGCCACAATTGGTGCTGCCGTCACAGCTGCTGCCTGTGAAGTAGCCAGCGCTGATTTGGCCTCCAGTGACAGTTGTTCGGAGGCAGCAACTGCTGCTGCCAGTCGCTCCTCGGCCAGCATCAATGTGCCATTACTTAGCGGCGCTAGCTGCTGTTGCTGAGGTGACTCCTCCAGTTCCGTGTTGAGTATCCTCTCGTGTTTCTGCTTGCGACTCCGATGCGTTGGTGTTGGTTGTTGCTGTTGCGTTTGCTGCTGTTGCGGTTGCTGTGGTGAAAGAGTAATGGTTGCTGCCGTGTCGTTGCTGCAGTTGTGCGTCTGCTGATCATTTTCGTTGTTGTCCAGGCGCCGGAGTTTGAGTGGCGGCAACTGCAAGAGATGAGCAATAAATTTGTTTAGTTTCTAGCTGAGAATTGCATCAATTTTTGGATTACTTACACCGCTGGGAGATTCTGCAATGGACTCGGCCTGATGATGATGTTGTTGCTGCTGTTGCTGTTGTCGCTTTAGATGATTCTCGTTGTTGTTCAGCAACTGTTGTTGCTGCTGTTGTTGATTGTTGGCTTTATGATTAAGATTCTGATGCAGATTAGGATTAAGATTCATAAGGTTCGCATGATTGCTAAGCGGCGGCAATTGTTGCTGTGTTGGTGTCGCTGCCGGCGGCGGCGTATCCGACTCGTAGGCACTTTGCATATAGGGCGTCAATTGTGGGCTACCCTCGGGCGTGTCCAGAATCTCAATTGAATCGATAATTGGTTGAGAGATGGCAACTGTTGATGCTGCTGTGGTTGCAACAGTTGTTGCCGCTGCAATTGCTACCGTCGCCTCTTTAGTAGCTCCATTGGCTAGAAGACGTTCGGTTAGTTGCGGATATTTTGAGGCGACTGTCGCGTTGTTGCTGCTGCTATTGTTGTTGTTAAAGCTCTTCGGCGGCGCCGTCAGCTGACTTAGCAATATGTTGGTGTTCGGCGAAGCGGGATTGCTGCTGCTACTGCTGCTGCTGTTGTTATTGCTGCTGCTGCTGCTGTTGCTCTTGTGGGGAGTGGCTACTGTTGCCGCCTGCATACGCAGTCGCTCGAGCAGCAAGTTTTGTGATTGCCCTGGGGACAAGCTGCGATTTGCTGCTACTGCTGCTGCTGCTGCTGCTGGCGTCGCTGCATAATTATTGCTGCTGCTGGTGTTGTTATTGTTGTTGCTGCTGCTGCTACTCGTGTTGGTTGTATGCACAGGCGATGAGCCCGGCGATGGCGATGATGTCAGATCGACCATATCGACAATGTTGTGCTGTTGTTGCTGCTGCTGTTGCTGTCGCGCAGGTTGTTGTTGTTGTTGCTGCTGCGATGCACTTTCAATACCATTACTGCTCGCCGTTGTTGCTGCTGCTCCTGCTTGCGTCGCCGCTGGCAGATTGTGAAACATTTTCGGATCATGATCCTTGGACAAATCATCATCGATGTCCATGTCATCGGAATTGCGACGAAACTCATTCGAATCCGTCTCGAGAGCAGCATCGATTAGTCCATCATCGCCGCCATTCGTCGTCTGTAGTTTCTTCAATTTGGAGCTGCTGTTGACCACCACCTTCTCCTCGAGCACGGCACGCACCTTGTGATTGGGCGAGCATAGATTCTTGATCGTAAGCTTGAGCAACGGTGGTTGTTGCTGCCCCGTCACTGTACCCGACTGCTGCTGCGTTTCACTGTTGTTGCAATTGCTCGTCTTGATTGTTAACTTGGGCACCAACTGCGGCTGCTGTTGCTCCTCCTCCAGTTCAATGGATTTCGTCTTGATGGTCAGCTTGGGTATGCTCTGCGCGTTCTTCGCATCGTGCGTCATGATCACCGTGTGCTCCAATTGCTGCTCCTGCTGGCTGATGTTTGTTTTTATGGTTAGCTTTGGTATTTGTTGTTGTTGTTGTTGTTGCTGCTGTTGTTGATCATCGCTGCTAATGCAACTGCTGCCGGCATGCGTTGTCTTTATCATCAGCTTGGGCACTGTGGGAGGCGCCTGCTCAGACCCCGAAGAGGAGCAGGATGCCGATGAGCTGGATGCCGATGCCGGGGAGAGGCTGCAGCTCATAAGCTGCGACTCGTTGCCAATTGTCTTAATGGTTAGCTTGGGCAGAGCTGCGACACCACTACCACCAGCGGTACCAGCAGCACCGGCTGCCGTTAGCGTTGCTGTTGCTGCGGCTCCGCTGCCCCCGACTGCTGCTTTGCTGGGACTGTTGCAATTGCTGGTAGATTCACTACTTCCGCCTCCTCCTCCCCCGCCAGCATCGGGCATTTTGATAATCAGCTTGGGTACAACGCTGCTCACGCGCTCCTCGTTGGCGGCACGTATCGTCAGTTTGGGCACAATGTGCGGCAACTGTTGCTGCTGGAGATGCTCTTCTTCAGCGCACGAGGATGATGAGCAGGAGGATGATGCATCCGAACTGACTGCAGCAACATCTTGTGGCGGTTTCAACGATCTTATCGTTAACTTGGGCACTAAGCCCAGCTGCGATTGTTGCTGATGCTGCTGTGACTGTTGCTGTGACGAGGTGGAGGAGGAGGAGGAGCATGACGAGGAGGAGGTGGGCTGCTGCTGCAATTGCGTGGGCAATTGTATGCGCAACGGTTCAACGCGTCGCTCATCGTTGCCACCGCCTGCCGGAGATTCGCTTGTGTTGCCGGTGCTGCTGCTGTTGCCGTATTTGGAGAGTTTCAAGATTATCTTGTGACTTCCATTGCCACCGGCGCCAGAGCTGCTGCTGCTGCTGGTGTTGTTCTCCTCGCCGTTCACATCTAAAGCTGTTGCAGCCATCGCTGCGTCTGCTGCTGCTGCTTCGTTTGTTTTTGTTGCTGCCGACGCTGCTGTAGATGTTTCTGCTGCTGCTGCTGCTGTTGATGTTGCTGCTGGCAGGCTGCTGTTGCTATTGTTGTCGCTGTTGCTGCTGCTGATGTTGCTATTTGACAGCTGCGCATCGTCGCGCAGGCTATGCTGCGGCGGCGATGCTGTGGTGCTGGTTATTTGACCCGCCGACGGTTGTTGTTGTGGATGCTGCTCCTGCTGCTGTTGCTGTTGCGGCAACTGCTGCTGCTGATGGTGGTAATGGCGCTGTGTTGCTTCTGCCGGCGACACATTCAATTGTTGTTGCTGTGGTGTCTGCTGCTGCTGCGATGTGGAGCTCACTTCCTGTTGCTCCTCCTCCTCCTGTTGCTGCCTGATTCTGCTGCTACTACTACTGCTGCTTATGCTGCTGCTGTTGTTGCAAATGCTGCTACTGCTGCTGCTGCTGCTATTACTGTTTATCGATGCTGCTGCTGCCGGTGTCGATGTTGTTGTTGTCACAATTGCCTTGCTGCAGGAGCTAATGCTGGAATTTGAATTTGAACTGGATGTGGAACGTGGACTGGAACTGGAGCTGTTTGTGCTGCTGCTGGCGCTGGAGCTATTCGAACAGAGTGGTGTTGCTGCCAGGCTAACTGAAGATGATGTTGCTGCGACCTGTACCTGCTGCTGGCGTAAATCATTCATTGCTTCTTTCCTTTATCCACACCACACGCTGTTGTTGTTGCTGCCTGCTAAAAGAGAGAAAACAAAATTAGTTTCTTAATAATTCGATGATTGTATTCAATGTTAATGTGCATAATATGCAGATCTGTTGATCTTCATATTTTGTTTTGTCATTTCGACTTCAGACATCTGCGACCCCATAAAATGTGTACAAATATTCTTAATCCGCATCGACTGCCAAGGCGTTATATCCTTGTTTGCGTCCCCTTCTGTATGAACCGAGACGATTTCAATCTACTGATTTCTTCTCACATATCGTACAAGCTGAGAGCAATCATTCGATCCTTACATGACTACATTAGCAACATAGTAGGCTTGCTGGCTCTAGTAGACTGCATAAGATTCAATCGAAAATAAACAAAAAAGAACAAAAATCACAAAGTATTATCAAAATTCTGTATGTTGACAAGGCCAGAAGAAGTTTCTAACAAATCAAACCTTGACCCACTTGGCACAAGAGGAAGCGAGGGGAAAATCTTCAATACAACTTGACAAAGCAGAAGGGAGAGATTGTGACAGAGCGGTGGGCAGAGAGAGAAAGAGATAAAGACAGTAAGAAGATGCTACTTCTTACGCTATTCACACCGCTGCTGCATCCGCTGCGAGAGCAGATAAGTCTGCTTCGTGCACTCGCCTCTGGAGGTCACATTTCAGGCGCAAAACTAATCCTAATGCCGGTATCAACAAGCAGCAATCGGTTTGGGGTCATGGAGCATTTTATGATGGCACTCGCTGGCGGTTGGCTTTTGTTGCGCGTCATTCTATGTGGACTGGTCGACGAGGATAAGATGCCTTTGACCAATCGAAAAAGTTACAAACAATCAATGGGAAAACAATTGGATGATATGGATAATTTACCCACAGAGTTTTCCACACTTGAGGAATATGAATACGAAAGAGAAATGCTTTTTCAGTCGGAAGAGGAGATCATCTATTGGGGTTGCGAGAACAGCAATGATGGCAAGGAACCTATCATACGATTTAGTCCTTTACAATTGAATATTCTACTTTGCATCGAAGATGATTCCGATGAATATGAATATGAAGATGATGACGAAAGTCAAAATGAACAGAAAACTACGCAGGGAATAGAAAGGGAGGAACAACGGCCGGTAGAGGAAACGGTTAGCCAGGAGCAGGAAGTTGTTACGCAGCACATGGGATATCCCACAGAAGCAATATATCAACACAAGGAAAACGAGCATAGTGAGAAAATTGTTTTAGCAGACTAAACAACAACAATAATATGGATACAATAGCTCAATCGAATGCCAATAGCAGGCAACGACCCTAAACAGATGATTTTAAATTCTATTCGAAGATTATGGTGCGGAGAAAGAGAGATAGCAACGAAGAAGCCTTTCTGCATATGTTGTGTGTTTGTGTGTGTGTGTCTGTGTGAGTCCATGAGTGTTTTGGGAGAGAGAGCGCAACCGCCGAGACCAAGTGCAGCAGCAGCAGCGTCGAGAAACGTAAAGAAGCAAAACAGACGCGCGCTCGCTCGTCATTGGACAACAAGCGACAACAACACATGAACGTACACTCATACACTCTTTCTCACACACAATTTTAGAAAAACGAAACTTCAAAATTTGCCTTGTTTACATTATATTTTTATATTCTGATCTGTTTTGAATTTTCTTGTGGTAAATCCATCGAATAAAACTCATTCCCGATCAGGAAGGCCGACTGGATTGGGTAAAGGAGTTGTAGTTTATTATAACAATTGAGCACACATACGCAAATAGTGAGGGGAAGGGAGAGAGAGAGAGAATATTGTTTTGTTTTCGTTTTCCTATTGCAATCAAAGTAGCAAATAGTAACTGTAACTTAAGCTTTAAACCGAATATAAAAGCTCACCAGAAGCACTAATAGACTCGCACACACATACGCGACGGCGGCGGCACCGGCACTCAAAGAAGTAATTCATGCAATGCGCGTTTGGTTTATTGTAGCCGACCGCGTAAGAAATTTACACGCGTTTATTAATCAAGCAGATGCATAAAATGTTAAACACAATTACTTTCGGTTTATTTGCGTTGCAGAATTTGGGCCCATTCAAATTGCCGCGTAAACAGTAAACGTACCACCAATGTGGGGAGGGTAATCGAAATAGGAACAACGTTTGCCTTGTTAATAATTCGCTGCGTAAGCGTGGAAACATGCGCGGCACACAGCTGTCTGACGGGAGGCAGCAAACAGCAGAAGTTTAGAGAGGAAAAAAAAACCGCGCTACATTGGTACGCACTACTACTACAGCAACAACAATGACAACGGCGGCAGCAGCAGTAGCAGCAACTGCGAAGTGTGGTGTATGTGTTGGCAACACTGCCAAATTCACCATGGGCCCGAGTCGAATCTCACCACATCACACACATAGCCAAGCGTTCACACGAACACAGGCACACACAACAAATACCAGCATGAAAGGCAATCGCCCGTGCCGCTGCATGGAGAAAAATACATATTTACTTACAAACACACATACATTCACGCATATGTACAACTGCATTTATACAACTGCATCTTCTACTGCATTGGCGACCCCCACGCAACTAGCGGTGACGCCGCCTGTGCAACAACAAAATTAACAACGACAGAGGCAACAACAAATGAAGGCACGCTGCACGCCTATGGCAATGCGAAAAAATACTAGCGCGAGACGAAAGACGAAAAAAAAAAACGAAACGAAAACCGCTGCTACATATGTAGCATAAGACGCCGAAAACTGACCCAACAGCAACGACAACAACAGGCAGGCAGGCAATAAACTCACCATGCGGCAAAACGTCAGACAAAAGAAGATGGAGTAGAAGTTGAGCGCCTTCTCTTTGCATGCAATTCGCGTGTATATTGGTGTGCGCGTGTCTTTGTCGGTGTGTTAAGACATGAAACATGTTTTGTTTTTATTTGCACACTTTGTAAACATTTCGTTGCACTTTTTCTTATTATTTATTTAATATACAAAAAAAACATTGTCGTACACATTGACTAAGAGACTGTAGTCGGTACAAATTGCCCGTACTTGTACACTCGTCTCGGACACACACTATACGCACACACAAAAACTACACACTCACACACACGCAACACACATACATATACAAGCGCAGCGCTCGGTTGTCCCACTTTCCGTGTATTGGTTTCGTACACTTTTCCACGCACTTTTTAACGATTGAGGCAGCGCAGCAGACGACGATTTATAAATTTGTTATAACAAAAAATATCGTGCAATTGTTAACTAATTTAACTATCCCGAAAAACATACGCAGACTGATTCGGCGCGCACCTATCGTTTTAACAATTCATTATTAAATGTATGCCCCTGCTTGCTGTCTGCCTGTGTTTTTTCTTTTTCGCTTGGAATATAACACTACCGTACTCGTCACGACAAAATGGAAATGAAAATGTAGGGATGTTGATATCGTATCGATACATCGATATTTCGATTTCAGTTCAATTTTATTTAATATTTTACGATATTTAATTTGCCAACGACCAATTTAAATCTTTTTTCATATTACACAAAGCAAAAATATGATAATGTATAATAAATACAATAAATAGCCTTCGTAATAGGCACATTATATACTATATGAGCACATTTTTCGCCCAAACGGAATGAGTGGAATGAAACGCAATGTAAGTATTTGAATTCGAATACTGGGCAAACTTGGTATTTTTAGCTGCTTGAAATGGAATTGGAACCGAATAAGACAACGGCGCGGACAACAGTTGGCGTCTATCGATGACAATCGATAGAATTGGAAAACTTCTGCTATCGGATGTCCACGCTGACAAAGCTGGTAAAGCTACTGTCACAGTTAAAGCACAAAGCTAAGCCTGCAGCAATACATACATACAGAAGTAGCAAAAAGTCCTCTGGAAGTGCCCACCACCAGTGGGCGTCCCAATCCGGATACGGTGACCTTGGTGTCAAAGTGCAGCAGCAGCAATTAAATTTGCAGCAGCCGTTAAAGATGTCATCGTCGAGCTCCACCTCCGCCAACGCAGGGCCAGGTGTCGCTGCAGTTCCAGCTGCATCTGGAGTAGCTGTTGCTGCAGTTCCTCCTGGTGGCGGCGGCGGCCTTGGCAAACAGCAACGACGTCGACTGGCAGCCTTCGATTTTGATCATACCATCGTCTCGCAGAATACGGACACCGTGGTGCGGGACATGCTGCCCAACGAGCTGGTCAACACGCGCGCCCTGAATGAGCTAAGGGAGAACGACTGCTGGACCGAGTACATGGCCGAGGTGTTCCGTTTGTTGCATGCGCAACAAGTTAATGAGTCGCGCATACGCGACATCATACGTTGTATACCCGAAGTACCGGGATTTGTGCGTCTTATCAAGCATTTGCATAAGAAACTCAATTTCGATTTAATTATCATAAGCGATTCGAATAGCGTCTTTATCGATGAGTGGCTGCGTGCCCACAATTTGTTGGATTGTTTTAACGCGATATTTACCAATCCCGCCGAGTTCGCTGACAATGGAATGCTTCTAGTGCGTCCACATCATCAGCAAACCGATTGCAAGCTAAGCGCCAGTAATTTGTGCAAGGGACGCGTCCTTGAGCATTTTGTTATCGAACAGGATTTGCGCTATAACATACGCTATGATCATGTATTTTACGTGGGCGATGGCAACAACGACATCTGCCCCGTGCTCCGTCAACGGGCCTGTGACTTTGCCTGTGCCCGTCAAGGATTCGCCATGGAAAAGCATTTGATTAAGAATCGCGACAAATTGAAGTTGCGCGCCAATTTACTAATATGGCGAAGTGGTTTCGAGCTCCTCGAGCAGATGTGCTCTCTGCCTCAGCTGCAGGGTCCGCCTCAAGCTCTGGCTCTTTGAATGCCGATGCCAATTGTTGCAAGGCTGAAATGTCGCGTCGGGCTTCGGCTATAGCCGTTCCGGTCGGCCGTCAAAATTACAATTCCAGTACAATAGGACAAGAAGGATGGCTACCTTCCTGCACTAAACACTGTCGCAACAATGCCAGCTCTCCACCTTGAGTTTAGCTCATGATGACGACCTTTGTCTATATGGCCAATTGTCAAAGGTTCTCCTCGAGCCCGAGCCAAGTTAAGCTGACAATGTGTGCCGCACGTGTGTGTATCGAGTGCTGGGAACAACTAATCCTTGGATGAAACTTGGGTGAAATTTGAATCTGTTCACAACATGCCAACATTTTGAGGCAGTCTCGATACAGAAACTTCTCTTTATTTTTTTGCAATTGCCATGAAATATGACAAGAAAAACGAAAAAAAAATGAAAAAACAAAAAAAAAAAAAAAAAAACGAAATTATGAAAACTTTTGATGTGATCAATGTTCATATATATGTATATCTATATAGACATATATGAATGTGTACATTAATGTCCTAATAAAATAAACGATGGTATGCATAATGCACAAACACACAGACACAGCCACACACACTCACTTTCATTTGCTTTCACGCATCATCAACATCATCGAGAGAAAATACACTGGAGGATTTTGGTAAATACGATACGATCGATATAGATTATGAAAAAAAATATATTTTGTGCTCGCAGCTGTTGCTAAGTAGATGAAACTTTTATTATATGTGTATTTGTATTGTTGTAATTACTATATACTATTGTTTGTATATACATATGTATTTACCTGTGTGTCCAAAATATATATATATATATGTATTTAACGTTGCAATTGAAAAACAAGTTCAAGTTTTTGCTTATGCGGGATAATATTTATGAGGGATAATATTTGACATCGGATAGTTCCGATGTTATATGTAACTTAAGATTGGCCTTAAATATGCTGCAAATCGAACATCTGTATCAGTTCCATTCCTATTCGAAAATCCTACGTACACTCCATTTACTGAATATTAACTTTTACTTAGGCATCAACATCTACCATGCCCAGAAATCGGCATACATTTTTTTTCATACTCACCTCACATTTCCCATGCAATACCTATCCCATCTGACATTTCACACTTTTTTGTTGCATTTGCTCTAAGAGAAGTATCGCTTTATTTTTTACAGTTTATTACAACCAATTATAATATACATAGCTTTTATTAGTATTAGTAACGATATCTTAAATTATATATTTATCCAAAATGGTTTTTTTTAAATGGTAAATGGTGTTCAAAAGCAAACGATTGCTACTACACGATTCTCGTTAGTTAGTTATTATTTTATTTAATGTTGCAAAGGGTTTTCTACGCGCCTTGAAGATCAGTTCTATAAGCTACTTTATATATATCCACTTATATATAGATTAAATATATATGGTATATATATATATACATATATATATATATATATATATTGGTGTGTGTGTATGTGTTTGTTTGTATGTATATACATTATATATTCTTAGAATGTAGTTAGTTCTCAGTTGATTCAACAAATCGCTTATAGACTAGAATATAACATAACTAGCTCTCCTTCTTTTACATCATCTTAGCCCGGGGGCGGGGATATATCAATCATCATATCTCTCTAACATAAACAATTTCTTATTTCTACTCTGCTGCAGCTGGAGTCGGAGTTACACGGGCAGTTTATGGAGTGAGGAAGCTGGTGTTACATGTATTGTGGGTATTGTGTTGGTGCTGGTGTGTGAGGGTACGTGTGTGGATGTGGATGTGCGTATGTGTACTGTGTGTGTCCAGGGTAAGCGTATGCCTAGGAGCCCAATGGTGACATTCCAATCTGGCGTGGATCGGCACCAGGGCCCTGTTGTGCAGCGCCCAATTCCAAATTCTTGATTAGCATCTGTAGCCATTGCTTGGTTGATTTGTCATCTTGAAGACACTGCGTAAAAGTCCCGTCGCGCAGCTGATCCGGGAGGCATTGTCCGAGTGCCTTGCGTGCGCTTTATCAATTCGAAAGAGACGGCACCAGACAGAGAGAGAGAGAAAGAGGGAACGTATGATAAGTATCGAAAAAATATTATGTTGATTTCCTATTGGAAATTCGCAGAAAAATCTTTGCTCAACCTCATAATAAAGATAAAAACTAAATACTGTTTCGTGTGGAAATATTTTGTAAATTGTTTTATCCCGAGCGGAATCGTAACTAACCGTGTATTATCCGAGAGACGCAGATAACAGCGTACAACATGCTTCAAGAGACGAGCGCACGGATCCTTGGCCAGCTGAATAACCATTTTGCCCTTCGGAAAGAGAGAGAGAGAGAGAAAATGAAAGTGAGAGGGATCGAAATGCGGACAATTCGTGAAAGACTTACCAGTGTAATGGCAACATGAGAGAATCTTTCGTATGTCTGACAGATGTACGAGAGACCTGATTCGTCCAGCAATATCTTCTGAATAATGAATGTGGCCACAGTTTTGCTCAGCTCGGATCCGCTGTCCATAATGGTGAGACACAATGGGACAATTTCGGTGGTCAACAGGAATGTAATAACCTCCTGCTCGTCGGTCTTTACCAGGGCACCGATTACACCTAAACTCGTCAGGCGTAGATATTCAAAGGGGCGTGTCTTCGATATTGTTGATAGAAACGGATATAAATACAATGGAATTTGAGCCTGTAGAAATGCAGTGCGTGTCTCCGGGTGTGAGGCAACGCATTGCAATAGAGCCAGGGCATTGCACACACGATTAGATTGATGGGCCGTCAGTGTAGGTGGGGTTATTGATGGATAAATGTTTACTATTTCCTGCAGCAGAGCGCATGCTGTGCCAAAACTATTCCATAACATAGGGGCCAAATCGGTTTCACGCTTCTTGCTCAGCTCAAGCAGAGCTGTTTCGCGTGTATCCGGATGGGCCAATTCGTTGATCCATTGATACACCTATAAAATACACACATACGCGCGCATACAAACATTAAAATATATACAAACGTTTGCACACACATTAATCATATATCATACCTTCTCCTGCTCAGACGGTTGTTGCTGCTGGGGATTCATTAAAGGACTTGGCTGTGCACTCATCGTACCTGGGGCTGCAAAAGTACCAACAACAATTGGAACAACAACTGTGAAAGTTGCAGAGCTTTGGATAAAGTACCGTAAAAGTTTACGGATTTTGGTTTTGATTTCCGCGCACAAAAGGCAATGCTTTTTTGCACTACTTACAACTGAGCCACAAGTGATTGTATATAAATAATATTTAAATTGTTTCTTGTTTGTTTTTGTATACGTTTTAATTCGTACGATATTGTGGAAAATGTATAAATATGACAAGCAAAATGCCGACCGAAAAATAAGATGTCGGCTCGAACTGGGAAAGCAGCTGATTTATTTCTTATTAAGAGTTGCCACTACTAGTTATCAAAAGTATCGATGCCAAATTTGTATGCATTAAAATTACACTGTAAATATTATTAAGAATTTTTTTTTTGAAATATTTTGAATAATTGAGAGGTAAAAACACGATATTTTAAGCCGAAAAAGTTTTCACATTTAAAGCTTTGGCATTCATATTTCCAAATCTGGCACCACTACTCTAAAACTGGATGGCCATGTTTGGAACAAATGGACGTGGCATCTTGCCAGATCAAATTGTTGCTGTGAAAAGCGCTGCCAGTCTACGCTATTTTCTAGAAACATCGAATTGAAGTTCAAATACACCATAATATGTATATATTTCTTTCACCGTTTAACTTAAGCATTCACTAAAGATTTAAATTAAATAATCTGAAAAAAGTAAGCCCACATAGGGCAATATTATGTATGATCAATTGGTAAATTATGCTTAAAAGTAACGGCGAATCTGCAGTGTTGTAAAATGTCACAGTGACAACATTTGGTATTAAGTATTTTGTTGTGCTTAACTTAAAGCAAATTTAGTGTATTTAGGTGTCGTCGGTTATTGCCACACTTGCTCACTTCACTCATTCAAAAGTCTTGTTAAGGTTAGGAGTCCGCCTGCGGCACACATTCGTCGTGCAAGTGAGCTTGTCAATTTACATCAAGTTGAATCGGAATTTCCACATACATTCTTTTTTATTCTGCTCTAACAAACAACTAGAAAGAAAAGTATTCAATGTAAGTATTAATACATATACAAATTACAAAACATAAAACGTGAGTCGGTGCATAAACTGTGTGTGTTGAAACTGCATTATCATTGTTGTGTGCGTGTGTTTGCGCCCTACTGATTATATAAGAGTGCCGGCTAAAGCGAGCGGCAAGCTTGTTTCTAGAAGCTTCCAACAGATTGCAACAAGATTCAAACTAAAAGAATGTAAGCTATAATAAGCCACACGCTTATGCATAGTAAGTGGTTAATTTTTTCGAATTGGAATATGCTCGCACCCACAACTCACACACACTGGGGCAAAGTTGCATTCACGTAATAGGCGAACGCACATGTTTCATGGTATTTTTCGTATATTTTTTCGCACTTGCCGGTTGCGTATTGTGATATTTCATAATTTCTAAAGGATTTATTGAATAATTACATATAAGTTGTGTTTGTAAATGTGTATTTCGTAAGACAGGAAAACATTGCAACATATACACAATGATTACATAAATGATTTCTTCTGGAACAAGATGTTATCGCCTGCCCTATTGTCTGTGCGGGGGGTTGGGGTCACTGATACCTTGTTATGAAAGGGGGCTGGGCAGTGGAAAGCGAGAGCAATAATTAAATTTACTTAAAGTAAACAGCGGAGAAATGGAAACTGCACTGAACACGTGTGTGCGGTTTATCGATAGACATTAATCGGGTTTTCTCTCACCTCCTGCAGATGTTCCGCCTACCCGTTTCAATTGCCCGCAGCAACATTACACGCCGGCTGGCTGTGCGCAACTATGCGAAGGATGTTAAATTCGGTCCCGAGGTTCGCGCCATGATGCTGCAGGGTGTCGATGTGCTCGCCGATGCTGTGGCCGTGACCATGGGTCCCAAAGGTCGTAATGTGATCATTGAGCAATCATGGGGTTCACCAAAGATTACCAAGGATGGTGTTACGGTGGCCAAGTCCATCGAACTGAAGGATAAGTTCCAAAACATTGGCGCCAAACTGGTGCAGGATGTTGCCAACAATACGAATGAGGAGGCCGGTGATGGCACCACCACAGCCACTGTGCTCGCTCGTGCCATTGCCAAGGAGGGTTTCGAGAAGATCTCGAAGGGTGCCAACCCTGTGGAGATTCGTCGTGGTGTCATGCTCGCCGTTGATGCCGTTAAGGATAACCTGAAGAGCATGTCACGCCCTGTTAAGACCCCCGAAGAGATTGCCCAAGTGGCAACCATTTCGGCTAACGGAGATCAGGCTATTGGCAAACTGATCAGTGATGCCATGAAGAAGGTTGGACGTGATGGCGTCATCACTGTCAAGGATGGCAAGACCCTTATCGATGAGCTGGAGGTGATTGAGGGCATGAAGTTTGATCGCGGTTACATTTCCCCGTACTTCATTAACTCATCGAAGGGCGCCAAGGTTGAGTTCCAGGATGCCCTTTTGCTGCTGTCCGAGAAGAAAATCTCCTCCGTACAGAGCATCATTCCCGCCCTTGAGTTGGCCAATGCACAGCGTAAGCCACTGATCATCATTGCCGAGGATATCGATGGTGAAGCTCTGAGCACCCTGGTGGTGAACCGTCTAAAGATCGGTCTGCAGGTTGCCGCCGTCAAGGCACCTGGCTTCGGTGATAACCGCAAGTCGACCCTGACCGACATGGCCATCGCCTCCGGCGGTATTGTCTTTGGCGATGATGCCGATCTGGTTAAATTGGAGGATGTTAAGATCAGCGATTTGGGACAGGTGGGTGAGGTTGTCATCACCAAGGATGATACACTGTTGCTGAAGGGCAAAGGCAAGGCCGATGATGTGAAGCGTCGTGTTGATCAGATTAAGGATCAGATCACAGACACCACATCGGAATACGAGAAGGAAAAGCTACAGGAGCGTCTGGCTCGCCTGGCCTCTGGTGTTGCCCTGCTGCGCGTTGGCGGCTCTAGCGAGGTTGAGGTCAACGAGAAGAAGGATCGCGTCCATGATGCACTTAATGCCACACGCGCTGCCGTCGAAGAGGGCATTGTTCCCGGTGGTGGCACCGCTCTGCTGCGCTGCATCGAGAAATTGGAGTCTGTTGCCACCCAAAACGAGGATCAGGTACGTTATTTGCATTCTCCC
The DNA here is from genome assembly GCA_018151445.1 of Zaprionus inermis. Lineage (NCBI taxonomy): Eukaryota > Metazoa > Arthropoda > Insecta > Diptera > Drosophilidae > Zaprionus > Zaprionus inermis. Next base: position 1,562,149 of record JAECXD010000285.1, read on the forward strand.
CGTCCAGATACAGTGCGTTGATTAATCTGTTAATCCCCTACAGAATCTGGGCGTTGATATTGTGCGTCGCGCTCTGCGCATGCCCTGCATGACCATTGCCAAGAACGCCGGTGTCGATGGCGCCATGGTTGTAGCCAAGGTTGAGACCCAGTCGGGTGACTATGGCTACGATGCGCTGAAGGGCGAATACGGCAACCTGATCGAGAAGGGTATCATTGATCCCACCAAGGTGGTGCGCACAGCCATCACCGATGCTTCCGGTGTTGCGTCACTGCTGACCACTGCCGAGGCTGTTGTCACGGAGATTCCCAAGGAGGATGCTGCTCCAGGCATGGGCGGCATGGGTGGTATGGGCGGTATGGGAGGCATGGGCGGCATGGGTGGCATGATGTAAGCAAGCTAGCTTATCATCCTCTCAATACAAAAACACACACACACACACATATGTATAAGCCCACGATGCACAATGCCAGAGTATGAGGGGTCAAGGGTGGATGGAGAAAAGCAGTATACGGAGAAATGCATGGACCGCAGGCAGCCGCATTCTCTCGTCTCGGCCGGCAGCCAGCAACGGCGGCAGCTCGCATCTTCCACGTATTCGGACCTGACATATAACCACAACAAAAACACATGCATCGGATTGAGTCGTCGTCATCGTTCGGCACTGTGACTCCTTGAAGGAGTCCACACACGCACACCAGCTGACGGAGACTTGTAATTCCGAGTTTTGTTTCGCATTTATCTTCCTTTTGAACAATTCAATGGTGCCGCTTGACATGGCTGCACGCTTTCTTGTCCTGCACATTCTGCAACTGCAACGGGAATCGATCCTCGCTCCATTATCCCTCGCTCATACGCTGCCGTTTCTGCATTGTGTCGTCGTCGAAGTTTCTTTTTTTAACTATTCCTTAATTCTAATTAATTTTTTACATGTTATATATGTAAATGCAAACACTGTTAGTTGTAAAATACATGATATAAAACAAATCTAAAATCCATATACCATCAGCATGTGTTTCCTTCAATTTAAATCGAATCTGAGCGAAAGTGCAAGCTCTAGAAGGATATAATATAATTACACACCCATATTGCGAGAAATTGGACAACTTTTGAGTTAGTTTCGCATTGTAATTTCTTTGTAAATTTGGATTAGCCAATAAAACACGCAATGTGTGTGTGCGTGGCGTAGTCAGGGAAGAGGAGGAAGGAGTTGGAGCAGGAGTTCTTACTACATAATTTTTACATAATATCTAAATATATACGCTCTATAATTATAAACTATATATATGTATTTGTATACTTATGCCTATACGAAAAATAAGCAGAAACAGAGAAAGTCCCCGCTGGTGGGGAGGTTCAACTAGTACAGCTCCCCCTTCTGCATGACTGCCTCGACGAGCGCCTTGAACGCATCCTCAATCATTGCGATATGAAGCTGGGCATCGCGATACGAGCATAGCTTGGCACTCTCGGTGAGTGGCATTTGCATGGTGGTGACACCCAGCGAGGATTGCGAGTGTAGGCTGCGTCCCGTGTTCATGAGTATGTTGACACAATCGTCGGCCAGAATGGGAAACGTTTCCACAAATCGCACCATGGCGGGCAAAACGTTACGCAGAAATTTACACTTGGCCGACGAGGTGAGCAGCGCCAGCGTTGTCTGGATGACATTCAGGCAGAATTTGGAGACACCCAGACTCTTGGGTATGGAATAATTGAGCACCAGATGCGATGTCAGCTCAATGGTAAAGATCTGTTTATCCATTTCGGTTACATTGAGAAATTCGTGCACAAAATCAATGCAGATATGCATCGAGGGCACGCTGGCCACAATCATGGGTATCACGGATTTGGGATATGTCTGGAAATGCACCAGCTTGGCCAGCGATGGTTCGGTGATGAATGCCTGATGCACATATGTGCCAATGATGCCTTGTATTTCGCGCAATTCTAACTTCGCTACCCGAGTGTCTGCCTTGCTGTCCATATACTCCAGCACCTCGAGCAGAATGTGCACGGCAGCGCTCTCCTGCGAGGCAATGAGTGTGGTCTTAAGCTCCTCCCGATCGGCATCTGTCTGTACCAATCCGTTCTTGTCCAGCACCTGCTTCTGCTGCATGTGCACATTCAGGTAGGTCTTCGATGAGGCCAGGCTGCCCTTGAGAATGCGCAACAGGATGACCAGCATGTACGGCGAGCAGAACACTTCGCGGGGGCAACTAAGCGAGGGAGGAGAAGACAAATGTTAGCTTAGTTTGCTAGTATCAAGTGTAGTCGTGCTACTTACCCCAGCACATCCATGGGTTCCAGCAGATTCTCATTGGCAAAAGTGCGCCGACTGAGCGCGTCCGAGTTGTTGGTGATAGCACGCAGCGACATCATCCAAAAGGTGGTGGGTAGCACGGCATTGAGGCGCAGCCAAAGATCATTGTACAAATCCTTAACATAGCGTGGCACATCCTTGGCAAAAACATTGGGCAAATGCTGCACAAGCTGATGAGCATATTGGGCCAAGGACTCGGGTGGCAACTGCAGCAAACGCTTGAACACGCGTATCGCTAATCTTGGTCTGGTACGCACAGTGTCCAATGCGTGGCTCAGCAGCTCCGGCTTTAGTTCGTATTCCGCTATTGTGTGCCGCACCAGATAATGCTCCTCGAGCCAATCATCGACCATGCTTAGATGTGGATAATTGGATATGATGAGACGCAGCAACGGATGGAAGAGGGAGAGATAATCATTGTGGAATTGATGCGCCTTCTGCAACAGATACTTGAGCGGCAGCCCGCCCAGAAACTTCTGTGAATACTCCTTCTGTTTGCGTCCGCCCAATGCGCTCAGGTTCATCAGGCGCGTATCCTCGTACAGCATTAGATAATAGATCATCAGCAGCTGCGCCGTTAGCGGGCAACTCACTTCCACCTGGGCCAGTTCATCGTTTTCCACTACCGGTGCCGTTGGATGCAGCTCATCGTCGGCAAAGAAGGTCAACGGTGATGTACGAAAAACATGAAGTATTTCGGTTTCGGTGAATGGACGATGCATATGATCGATGCTAATCTTGCCAGTGGGATTCGGTATGATCAGCGTATTGACGAACACCTCGACGAGTGCCGGCATCACCGGATGCACTGGCCGAACCGAGCTACAGATCTGTTTGAATATCCACGATTTGATGGGCACCTTGTGCTTAAGGAAGGTGCGCGATTTGAGCAACTGATGGATGCAGTGCACAGGCAGATAGCCAGGTATGGTGCCATTTAGACTCGGTGTAACTGGCACACGCACCGCATGCAACGCCACCACCTGCTCGGTGAAGAGATCCTGTGTAAAGAGTTGCTTAATCCGATTCGTGCTATTCGGCCGTATGGGTATCTTCATGGCCAATGTCGAACAGACCATTTCACTGATTGCCGTTATCTGATTACTGTGAAAATGGATGGCCAACAATAGAAGCATTTCGCCCAACGAACTGCTTGTGCCGGAACGCTTGCAAAAGAATGCGTCCTCACGGATCAACCATGTCAGCCACTCGACCGCCTTATTCTCTAGCGGAATTGTTGACACCAGCGAGGGGCAAGCGATGAGCATGCACAGCGCCAGGGTGACAAAACGTACACCCGATGCTGTCGCCTGAGGGCAGCTTGTGACCAGCTGCGAGAGCGCATTGATCTCATCATCGTTGAACTTGAGTCCGCCGATGCCGCGTAGCGCGCAATAGAGACGCAGTAGCACGGCACCCTGTAGATTGAAATCTTTTAGTTCGGACGCATTGCTTGTTATCTGCACAATCTTCTGCAGCAGCTCGACGCGAACCAGATTCAGTGCATCGCCCTTGCGTTTCTGGCTGGTGCGGATGTAGACGGCAAACCAGGAGCGCAGATTTTGATCGTTGCCCAGAAGCAGGCCAGTCAGGAAGGCAATCTGAAGGTCAAAAGTAAATTCAATTAGAAAGAGATACAACTGGAACAACATCAGGTGTGGACTCACCAGATCATCTGGATGCTTCAGTGCCAATTTGAGCATAAACGAAGGCACCTTCATCAGCTCCACACACATGGAACGATTGGCGAGTGCCTGTGATGGATTCATTTCACTCAACGCAATCAGTAGCAGCTGCCGCTGCTTACCATCTGTCGCCTCCTCGTCGCAGTTGGCAATCACATGGGTAACCACATCCCGATAGCAATCGGGAAAATTGGCCACCAAGGCACATATGATGCGATGCCCATTGGGCACCTGAAGCAGGGCATCAGTAAGCTCCAGTATATTCAACAGGGATGGCAATTCAGCCAGTGCAATGCACAATATGTCCACCACTTCTTCGAGGTAGATGCCATCATCTAGAATTTCGGAGTGTTGTGCTTGCACCGGCTTTTGTCCGTCACTTCCCGAGCCTCCGCCACCACTTGATGAGGAACCACCGCCAGTGGAACCACCACACGTGGATCCAGCAGTAGTTCCGGTAGAGCCACTGGACCCAGAGCCAGACACCTGTTGCTGCAGATTGAAAATCTCGGAGAGTACAACGCGCACTTTACGTGCCACATCGGCACGCTCGAATCCCAGCGCAATGCCCGACTGCAGACCGTACTCCGGCTGCGGTGGCTGTTGGCTGGGTGAATCGAAAGCAAATGATGAAGATGCTGCCGCAGAGTTCTTTTGTCGCGTCTGTAGCTCCTTCTTGAGATCGTTCTCCAGCTCATGGTAATTGACTTGTAGATAGGAGACAATACTATTGACCACCTCGATGCCGATAAGCACGGCCAATATTTGTTTGCGTGACTCCATCGAGGATTCGGTGTTATCGAGCGGCGACAACAGGCTCATCCGCACCAGGGATGGTAACACCGGCCTTATCTCATTCTCCGGATAGCTTGCCAACGAAGTTATATCCAAATTTTGCATTGCAGCAAAAACACGCGCTGTCACGTCGTACATCTTGACCGGCATGGCGCACGGATTCGCTTGATTTGCCACCGATCTGCTGAAATCCGTCGGATGCGCATCCGCATCACACTTGTGAAACTAATACAAATTCCCTCAGGACTGATAGAGCATAGCTGCTGTCTGGTATCGAAAAGTGGTATCGATATAATTCGGGCAAATTTAGTGCCTCTTGAGGTACGTTTGTAGTAAACAATAGCAAAGTTCCGACAATTTGTAAGGAATAATATTAAATTAATAGATTATTTATTGCAAACTTATTTCCGCTGTTGGACAGTGGGGCAAAGGGGAAGCTTATGTTTATTTTCGCATTTCGATTGCAGCTGAATATCAATCATGTGCGGTGCTGCCAACTCTTTGCATTTCGGCCTATCGATATTTCGATGTTTTCCTATTTTTTTCTTACTGATACATACATTTTCCGTTCGGATTCAGCAGTCACTTTTTTTTTTACTCGCAAGTGAAGTTCGACCGCAAAGAATAAATGTGCATAAAAATAAAAATAACGTGAAGAATCTATGTGAATTGTGTGTTTTATGAATCAATTAGGGAAAATTGAACATCAAGTTTGTCGAGTAGGTAAGTGAAAGCTAAAGTTAAAAGTGCAGTGGCAAATAAAAGAGGCGGCAAATAGAAAAGAAATGAAAAATTCAACTAAATCGGGAAAATACTCAACACACACATAGACCAACGCCCTAGTACCAGTAGTGCTCGTAGTGCTGCCGAAGAGTGAGAGAAAAAGTATCTCAAAAATCCAGAATGTGGGACAGTTCGAGAGTCAGTTGATCGCTAGTAGCTATTAAATAACTAATTAACTGGCCAAAGATATATAATCTATCTATATATGCATGCTCTCGCAACCTACATACATACATATATTCGTACATTCATTCATACACATACATATATATACATAATAAAAACATCATCGATTAAAATTGCCTGCCCCCGACTCAACAACGACGACTATCGCAGTCGCAGTCGCCGTCGCTGCTGGCGTTGATGACATCATTCGGTGTTTTCAGTTCGTCGTTCAGTATGTGAGAGATGTGAGAGAGCTTAGCGTAGAGTCGAGTCGAGTCGAGTGTGTGTGCTGCCGCTGATGTTGCCTGTGCTTATTACGCCTATGCTGTTATCCCAATACGAACGTGTAAACGTGAATATTTGAATTAAATATAAATCAATCGAGAGTGAGCTGCAAAATCAAAACAAAATTGGTGACAAGTGATGAATATGCGAGAGCAAAAGAAGTAAATGAAAAAATTGAAAGAAGCAGCGGTTAAATTGATTTGCTTGCGTCAGAGAAAAAGAAACGAAGTGTGATACAACAAATATTTAATCGAGATACATACATATGTAATGTTTTTTTTTTAATCGTATACAAATACAATACAAGTCAGTCACTCACACACTCAAACGCAATCTATATCTTGCTCTCACTCTTAAATTTTCCACTCATTCACACGCACAACGAAGAGAAATGCACTTCGAAATACAGTTACGTGCACACAAACACATACATACCCGCATGCACACACACACACGTAAACATTGCCACACGCCCCATGTAAAAATAGTAAAATCCTTCCAAGAGGTCACGAGTTGAAATGAAGTTCTGTTTATCGACAGCCTAAGGGGAATGGGTGAAAGAGCGAGAACGAACGAAACGAAACGAAAACTTTGCTGCACTTGCCCATAATATGCCTGTACACGCACACACACTCCCATATGTACCTATGCATGTACATGTGTACACTTGTATAAATATACATGTATATGCGTTTGTGTGTGTTCTGTATGAGTAAGTTTTGGCCCACCTTGTTTATTAGTGTTGCCGACAGCCGACAGCCTAAAAAAAACAACAGCCATAACTCAAATTGTACAGTTGTAAGGCAATAAGCACGTACTGATGATGTAGGTACGCTCATATACACACACCAACAAGTGCACATGTATTTATGTCGAGTTGTAGCTCGTGAGTTGTGGAGAAGCCTCATAGCTTTTGAGCGATTGTTTGTTGAAACAAAAACAAAAAAAGCTGAACAACAAAAAAATTACATTAACGCTAGCCTCGGAACTGGTTTTCCATACAACCAAATACAATGTAAGGCAACGCAATAAAAAGAAGAAAAGAAAAAAAATATATATTTGGAGTTTTCACTCCGGTGGTGGTTTGCATTGAGCGTTCCAACTGTGGTTAATTGAACGGGCCGACAATTGCACAAGTCAACTCAACTCAACGCGGACTTAACTAAAATGAACTTAACTGAACTGAACTCCAAGCTGTTCCCCAACAAAAGATGCCGCGCCTTGCGCGTCGCTAATCAAATCAATGTGATGAACTCACTTCTAACAAGATCAACTCGAACAACACACGCACACGCAATTTGTATATGTATGTGTACGACATGCAATCATAATTGCACAGTTACTTGAGCTGAGAGCTGAGTTCAAAACCTACCCCATTTATTGTGGGCTCTGTCATCTTACTGCCCCCTCTCTCTCAGTCTTTCCCTCTCTTGGTCGCAGTTGGTCTCATTAGCTCACAGATACACTCGGATACGCTCTCCGCGACCTGCTCTCTCTTGCACACACTTCCCTTCTGTGTGTGTGCGTAATTCGCTCTCTGTATTCCTCTCTATCTCACTCTGTTTTTCTCCCTGTGGTGATGCGTGAGCCGCCAGCTACTTTGTTGTTGTTTGTTTGGTTGTGCACTGCGCTGGTGTTGCCAACGTTTGTGTTTGTTGTTGTTCTGCGCTCTGTTTTCGTTGTGCTCACTTGCTCTCGCTCGCTCTCTCGCGCTGCTCATCTGTCGTTCTGTCGGCAAGTTTTAAGCTTCGTTTTCGTTATAATCACACAAATATTACGTAATAGATAATAGAGCTGCGATGCGAATATGTGTGTTAATGAGTGAATGTGTATGCGTGCGTGCGCTAATATGTAAATAGTGAGATGTGTGTGCTAAATCCTATTGTTTTTTTTTTTTTTTCACTTTTGTATGTGTCTGCATTGTTGTTGCAAAATTAGCTCATACTCATTGAGAACACACAAATTAAAAGCGAGGCAAGGCAACACCAACAGCTTTTTGAGTGCATTCTGAAGTCATGATGTGAACAGAAAAAAAAAACATAATTGCCCGCAACTAAAAGTGTGCTAGTGTGTGTATGTGTGTGCCGCGAAAGGGAATGACCTGCAGAGCGTGGAATAAAGGTCAAAATACACTTGCAGTAGCTATGTAGCCGCACAGTATAACAGTTGCCACCGGGGTATACAGAAGATAATACACTTGCACAAACACATGACACATTTCGGTCATTCCGATAGTTTTTTGTGGTTGTTGTTGTCTCTTGTGAATTGAATTTCCTGCAATTTCACCATGGTGCGATTTAATTCTGTCTACCGCAACCGCCCACCTTCCGCCTCCCACCGCCCACCTGTCACAGATTGAAATTGAAATACTAAATGAGAAACGGGAATTGAAATAGGAATTGCGCTTGGGGCGTGATGTAATCGCGTTAACTATAAACCTAAAATAATGAAAAGAGACACACACACACACACATATATACGTATATATATATATTTACAATCAGACGCACTCGCACACACAGTGAGTGAGAATTGTGATCGGACAGTTGACCCAGGCGCGACCCGCTTGGAGCCACTCAATGTGACGCCATTGTCTCTCATGAATCATAACATAAGAAAAGAGGAAGGGAATGCGGACTGGGGGTGTGTTGTGGAAAGTGGAAAGCGGAAAACGGAAAGCAGAAAGTATGCGCCAGAGAGCGTAGAAAGTGACCACCACCCAGTTGGTGGGAGTAGAGAACTATCGATAATTTTAATAGTAAACAGTCGGGAAAAAAAACTGACACAATCGAAAGCCGGAATAATTGTCAAAAAAAATGGGAAAAGAAGAAAAAATATATTAATTAACATGGTCTTGTTAAAAACTAACGCGTGATATAAGCACTGTCTCACTCACTGTTAGATTGGCGTTAGTTGAGCTTATCGATAAGATAAGATGGTAAAGATAATAGACAAGAAACACGTATGATATAAAGAAATATTTTTTAAATGCTGAAATAAACCAAAGATATAAATAGAAAACGAGAGAATATATAGATAGGTACTAGGCACCATATACTATATATATTGAAATTACTAATCATCTTTCTCTCTGTTTCTTCTTCGTTCTGTTTTCAGTTATTCTTTGAAATTTTGTTTCGGTTCGGAATTTAGGGATAACATCAAACAAAATTGAAATTCTTTGCGGTAAATTTATTAATACTGGACAATTCGCACGAGGAGCAACAACAACAGCAGCAACAATAACAACAAAATGACGACGGACATTTCAATTGTTCGATGGGACCCAAGTCAGGGTCCTGGAAACGAATATATCAACGAAGATTACGAATACGATGGCGGCAATTCCAGTTCCCGTTTATTCGAGAGATCTCGCATTAAGGCACTGGCCGAGGAGCGTGAGAGTGTACAGAAGAAGACATTCACCAAATGGGTTAATTCGCATCTTTGCCGTGTCAATTGTCGCATCGCGGATCTCTATGTGGATATGCGGGATGGCAAGCATTTAATCAAGCTGCTGGAGGTACTCTCCGGCGAACGCCTGCCCAAGCCGACCAAGGGTAAGATGCGTATACACTGCCTAGAGAATGTGGATAAGGCATTGCAGTTTCTGCGCGAACAGCGTGTGCATCTCGAGAACATTGGATCCCACGATATTGTCGATGGCAATGCATCGCTCAATTTGGGTCTAATTTGGACGATTATCTTGCGCTTCCAGGTAGGAGATTGCTCTGTTTTGCTACTAAACTTACTTTTTCCCCACTCTTACTCTCTGTTTCTATTTGGCATATATCGTATTGTTTTGCATACTAAATCTTAATCCTGTGTGTATAGATTCAAGATATCACCATCGAGGAGGTGGACAACAAGGAGACCAAGTCCGCTAAGGATGCACTGCTGCTCTGGTGCCAGATGAAGACCGCTGGCTATCACAATGTGAATGTGCGCAATTTCACAACATCGTGGCGCGATGGATTGGCCTTCAATGCCATCATCCACAAACACCGTCCAGATTTAGTGCAATTCGAGAAGCTATCGAAAACGAATGCCCTGTACAATCTGAATAATGCATTCGATGTGGCCGAGGATAAATTGGGATTGGCCAAACTGCTGGATGCCGAGGATGTTTGCGTTGAGCATCCCGACGAGAAGTCGATCATCACGTATGTGGTCACCTATTACCACTACTTCAGCAAGCTGAAGCAGGAGACGGTGCAGGGCAAGCGTATCGGCAAGGTTGTTGGCATTGCCATGGAGAACGATAAGATGATCCATGACTATGAGCACTTCACCAGCGATCTGCTCAAGTGGATTGAGACGACAATACAATCGCTTGGTGAGCGTGAGTTTGAGAACTCATTGGTTGGCGTGCAGGGACAGTTGGCGCAATTCTCCAATTATCGCACTATCGAAAAGCCACCGAAATTCGTGGAGAAGGGTAATCTTGAGGTGCTGCTATTCACGCTGCAATCGAAGATGCGTGCAAATAATCAGAAACCGTACACACCCAAGGAGGGTAAAATGATATCTGATATTAACAAGGCCTGGGAACGTCTGGAGAAGGCTGAGCATGAACGTGAGCTGGCGCTACGTGAAGAACTCATTCGACAGGAGAAACTGGAACAATTGGCTGCCCGTTTCGATCGTAAGGCATCGATGCGTGAGACCTGGTTGTCGGAGAATCAACGTCTTGTTAGCCAGGATAATTTCGGTTTCGATTTGGCTGCCGTTGAGGCCGCTGCCAAGAAGCACGAAGCCATCGAGACAGACATCTTTGCATACGAGGAACGTGTGCAGGCCGTGGTTGCCGTTTGCGATGAACTCGAATCGGAACGCTATCACGATGTGAAGCGTATCCTCTTGCGCAAGGACAATGTGATGCGCCTGTGGACGTATCTGTTGGAACTCTTGCGTGCCCGCCGCATGCGCCTGGAGATCTCGCTGCAATTGCAGCAGAACTTCCAGGAAATGCTCTACATACTGGACAACATGGAGGAAATCAAGCAGCTTCTGATGACCGACGACTATGGCAAGCATCTGATGGGTGTCGAGGATCTGCTGCAGAAGCACTCGCTGGTCGAGGCCGACATCAATATACTGGGTGAGCGTGTCAAGGTGGTGGTGCAGAATTCGCAGAAGTTCCTTAGCGATGATCCCGAGTCGTATAAGCCATGCGATCCCGAGATTATTGTTGGCCGTGTACAGCAGCTAGAGGATGCCTATGCGGAGCTCGTACGTCTTGCTGTCGAGCGTCGCAGTCGTCTGGAGGAGAGTCGCAAGCTGTGGCAATTCTATTGGGATACTGCCGATGAGGAGAACTGGATCAAGGAGAAGGAGCAAATTGTCTCTACCGATGAGATTGGTCATGATCTGACCACAGTTAACCTGCTGCTGAGCAAGCATAAGGCCCTGGAATCGGAGATCACATCGCATGATCCACAGCTGCAGAATGTTGCTAAGGTCGGTGCTGAACTGATCACCGAGGGACACTTTGGTGCCGATCGCATTAAGGATCGCCTCAAGGAGATCCTATCCAAATGGGATCATCTGCTTGATCTGACCAAGTATCGTCGCCAACGTCTCGAGAATGCTGTCGAATACTTCCAACTGTTTGCCGATGCGGATGATGTGGACAACTGGATGTTGGACACTCTTCGTATTGTGTCCAGCGAGGATGTCGGACGCGATGAGGCCAATGTGCAGTCGCTGCTGAAGAAGCACAAGGATGTCGCCGATGAGCTGAAGAACTATGCCGAGGTTATCGATGCTCTGCACAAGCAGGCCGAAACGTTGAAGCTCAACGACCCTGAGAAGGCGAACGTGGACAAGCGCCTGGAGGCCATCGACTCGCGCTACAAGGAGCTCACCGAACTGGCCAAGCTACGCAAGCAGCGTCTCTTGGACGCACTCAGTCTGTACAAGCTGATGTCCGAGGCAGATGGTGTGGAACAATGGATCAAGGAGAAGACCAAGATGTTGGACACCATGACACCGGGCAAGGATATCGAGGATGTGGAGATTATGAAGCATCGTTTCGAAGGTTTCGACAAAGAGATGAATGCGAATGCATCGCGCGTCGCTGTGGTCAACCAGTTGGCCCGACAGCTTCTGCATGTCGAACATCCCAACTCGGATGAGATCCTTGAGCGACAGAATCATCTTAACCAGGAGTGGTCAACGCTACGCGAGAAGGCTGAGGCCAAAATGGATGACCTTAAGTCGGCACATGGCGTACAGACGTTCTACATTGAATGCCGTGAGACTATCTCATGGATTGAGGACAAGAAACGCATCCTCACCGAGACCGATAGCCTGGAGATGGATCTGACTGGTGTGATGACCCTGCAGCGTCGTCTCAGCGGCATGGACCGCGATCTGGCTGCCATACAGGCGAAATTGTCTAGTTTGGGTCGCGAGGCCGATAGCATTGAGGTCGATCATCCCGAGGAGGCACAATTGATCCGCGAGCGTATCGCACAAATTGAACTTATCTGGGAGCAGCTGACACAGATGCTCAAGGAGCGTGACTCCAAGCTGGAGGAAGCCGGCGATTTGCATCGTTTCCTGCGCGATCTGGATCACTTCCAGACCTGGTTGACCAAGACCCAAACAGATGTTGCCTCCGAAGACACGCCCACCTCGTTGCCCGAGGCTGAGAAGTTGCTCACACAGCATCAATCCATCCGTGAGGAGATCGATAACTATACCGAGGACTATAAGGTTATGATGGAGTACGGTGAGCGCCTAACCACGGAGGGCAACACCACAGACGATCCACAGTACATGTTCCTGCGTGAACGTCTCAATGCTCTCAAGGATGGCTGGGAGGAATTGCATCAGATGTGGGAGAACCGACAGGTCCTCTTGTCGCAGAGCCTTGATCAGCAGCTCTTCAATCGCGATGCACGCCAGACCGAAGTGCTGCTCAGCCAGCAGGAGCATTTCCTCAGCAAGGACGATACACCTGTCAACTTGGAACAGGCCGAGAATCAGCTGAAGCGTCACGAAGGTTTCCTAACCACTATGGAGGCCAACGATGACAAGATCAATACACTGCTCCAGGTCGCCGATACATTGGTGGAGAAGGAACACTTCGATGCGGATAAGATTGGAAAGCGGGCTGAGAATATAACCACACGCCGTGATGATAATCGCCAGCGTGCATTGGATCAGCACGAGAAGCTAAAGAATCAAGTGAAGTTGCATGAATTCCTGCAGGATCTGGAGGAGCTGACCGAATGGGTGCAGGAGAAGTACGTTACATCGCAGGATGAGACATACCGCAGCGCCAAAACCATACACTCCAAGTGGACTAGACATCAAGCATTCGAGGCCGAGATCGCTGCCAACAAGGAGCGTCTCTTTGAAGCCGAAAAATCCGCCCAGGAGCTCTCCAAGGAGAAACCCGAATTCAAGGATGTTATCGAACCAAAACTGAAGGAGTTGGCCAAACAGTTCGATGACCTCGAGGTGCACACCAAGGAGAAGGGCGCTCTACTCTTCGACGCCAACCGCGAGGTGCTTGTCCAGCAGACATGCGATGACATCGATTCCTACATTACCGATCTGGAGAAACAGATCGTTAGCGGCGACACAGCCAATGATCTGACCTCGGTGAATATACTCATGCAGAAGCAACAAGTTATCCAGACACAGATGGCTGTCAAGGCACGTCAGGTGGAGGAGATTGATAAGCAAACGGAATATCTGCAAAAGACCGTGCCCGAGGAGAAGATCGAACCGATTGTCGTGAAGAAGACTGCAGTGCTCGATCGTTTTGAAAAGATCAAGGCACCGCTCTTGGAGCGTCAGCGGCAGCTGGAGAAGAAGAAGGAGGCCTTCCAGTTCTGTCGCGATGTCGAGGATGAGAAACTCTGGATCGATGAGAAACTGCCGGTTGCCAATTCCAATGAGTATGGCAACTCACTGTTCAATGTGCATGTCCTCAAGAAGAAAAATCAATCGCTGGCCACAGAGATTGATAATCATGAGCCACGTATCATGGCCATCTGCAATAATGGACGTAAACTGATCGACGAGGGTCACGAGGATGCCAAGAAGTTTGAGGCGCTGATAAGTGATCTGACACAGAAATGGCAGGAACTGAAGGATGCCATCGAGAATCGTAAGAAGCATCTGCTCGAATCGGAGAAGGTGCAGCAATATTTCTTCGATGCCCAGGAGGCGGAGTCATGGATGAGCGAACAGGAGCTGTACATGATGGTCGAGGATCGCGGCAAGGATGAGATCAGTGCACAGAATCTAATGAAGAAGCACGAGAATCTAGAGCAATCTGTTGAGGACTATGCCAACACCATACGCCAATTGGGTGAGGTGGCACGCCAGTTTAGCGGCGATGATATCTCCAGTGGTGATGCCGTGGCTGTTAAGCAATCGCAGCTGGACAAGCTGTATGCCGGTCTCAAGGATTTGGCCGGTGAGCGGCGCGCACGCCTCAATGAAGCACTGCAGCTGTTCATGCTCAGTCGTGAGGTTGATGATCTAGAGCAATGGATTACGGATCGTGAGGTGGTTGCCGGATCACAGGAACTTGGACAGGATTACGATCATGTTACCCTGCTGTCGGAGCGCTTCAATGAGTTTGCACGCGACACGGAGGCGGTCGGTGGCGAGCGTGTGGCCAAGGTTAACGGCATTGCCGATAATCTAATCCAGGCTGGACACTCAGATTCGGCCACCATTGCCGAATGGAAGGACAATTTGAATGAGTCGTGGCAGGATCTGTTGGAACTGATCGAGACACGTACGCAGATGTTGGCCGCATCGCGGGAACTGCACAAATTCTTCCATGACTGCAAGGATGTGTTGGGACGCATTCTCGAGAAACAGCACGGCGTTTCCGATGAGCTCGGTCGCGATGCTGGCTCTGTGTCAACACTGCAACGCAAACACTACAATTTCCTGCAGGATCTGACCACACTGTACTCGCAGGTGCAACAAATTCAAGAGGAATCCGCCAAGCTGCAAGATGCCTATGCCGGCGACAAGGCCAAGGAGATTACCAACCGCGAACAGGAAGTTCTACATGCCTGGGAAAATCTGCAGGCGATGTGTGATGCCCGCAAACAAAAACTGGCCGATACCGGAGATCTGTTCCGCTTCTTTAACATGGTACGCATACTGACCATCTGGATGGAGGATCTGGTGCGACAGATGAACACATCGGAGAAGCCACGTGATGTCTCTGGTGTCGAGCTGTTGATGAACAACCATCAGAGCCTTAAAGCCGAGATCGATACACGCGAGGATAACTTCGGTGCGTGCATATCTCTCGGCAAGGAGCTGCTGACGCGCAACCATTATGCCTCTGCCGATATTAAGGATCGTCTGCAACAGCTGGGCAACAACCGAACCGCACTGCTGCGACGTTGGGAGGAGCGTTGGGAGAACCTTCAGCTGAGTAAGTAGATCAGGTTAACTGTCCCCTGCTAAAGGTTTATTTATTAACTATTTTGTTTTATTTTCAAACATTATTTTTTTAGTTCTGGAGGTGTACCAGTTTGCCAGAGATGCTGCCGTTGCCGAGGCTTGGCTTATTGCCCAGGAGCCGTACCTGCTGTCCTCCGAGCTGGGACACACAATTGACGAGGTGGAGAATCTAATTAAGAAGCACGAGGCATTCGAGAAGTCTGCCGCTGCACAGGAGGAGCGCTTCAGTGCACTTGAGCGTTTGACAACAGTGAGTTTCCTCAGCTCCCAGTATTCTATTTGCAAGTTTCGCTAACTTTTTCTCTCTTTTCACGCACTCAGTTTGAGCTTAAGGAAATGAAGAGGCGCCAGGAGATGGCCGAAGAGGCGGAACGACAACGCATTAAGGAGGAACAGGAGGCTAAGGCGGCATCCGAGGCGGCGGAGCAGGCCAAGCGAGAGGCTGAGCGACGCGACGATGTCGATGTGGGCATTGCCCATGATGAAGCAGGTTCGATTCCTTCCGATTATCCACTAGAACAGAATAACAATAACAATAGCAACAACTATAACAAACAAATTAACAAATTTTGAGTTGACTGTTAAACCTTTTAACCACCAACCTCTTTCGTTCACATCCTTATAACCCAAAGCACATAAACTTAATGTGAAAAGCGGTTGAAAATGCTAGATCAATCAATCAATCAATCAATCCCCCATCAATCTCTAATGTATACCCCGCTCGTATGTGTATAACCAATTTAAAACTGAAACCATTCCATCTCATTCACTCATGCTTACTAAACGTGTGTGTATATATGTCGCCGGATTAATCCAACAAATAAATCGTTCAATCAATCAATCAATCAACCAACTAACACCATAAGCAGCCGCTGCAGACACCGCCGTTGACGTTGAACGCGTTGTCGAGACACAAACAGGTATAACTCTTGCCTCGATCTCTCTCTCTCTCTGCTTATCTCTCTTACTCATAACATGGTGTAGATCTATAACTCTTTCTCTCTGTCTATCTATCCATCTATGTGTCTATATAGCATACAATTATTACTGATTAATCTTCAGAAAATCAAAGGGTTTGCTTTAACTAATAAATTAAATCTCTCCCTTAGAACGAGGCGCCACACCTGCTGCTGGAGATGGTCAGGAAGGTTATTTGACACGAAAGCACGAGTGGGAATCGGCCACCAAGAAGGCCTCCAACAGATCTTGGGATAAGGTAAGCAACTCAATCGATCAATTAACATTGTATGAACTCCAGTGTAATCGTATTCTTCTTGTCTGTAGGTTTACATGGCTGCACGAGGCGGACGCGTCTCGTTCTTCAAAGATCAGAAGGGTTATAAGAGTAATCCTGAATTGACCTTCCGCGGCGAGCCCAGTTACGATTTGCTGGGTGCTGCCATTGAAATTGCCAGTGATTATACCAAGAAGAAGCACGTGCTGCGAGTCAAGTGAGTATACCCTGTGATTAACTGTAGTTTTCGAATCAGTTATTATTATTCTCTTTTTCGATTCTCTCCAGGCTCGCCAATGGCGCTGAGTTCTTGCTGCAAGCCCACGATGACACTGAGATGTCACAGTGGGTGTCCTCCCTGAAAGCCCAGAGCGATTCGGCAGCAGTGGCGGCGAGCAGATCCCAAACTTTGCCCGCTACTTCACAAAAGGGCGAACCAAAGCGCAGTTGGTTTAGTACTTTAAAGAAAAAGTAAATTTTGCAACATAAGGGCAGCTAATTCAAAACAAACAAAAAACAAAATGAAAAAAAGATAAAACAACAAAAAAAAAACAAAAAATACATATATTTTTTTCATATATTTAATGCAAAAAGAACTTATTTCATAAAGCGAAAAGAAAAACCAACCCAATATGCAAGAGAGAAACAAGCAAAAGAAAGTAAAACATTATTATGCTTATCAAATTTGCACGATAAATACAGCTATTATTGATTAAACGTATGTATCTTATTTATTTAAACAAATACAAAGTAATATAAATATAAAACAAACAAAAAAAAAAAAAAAAACAAAAAACCATTGAGAAAAACTCGTGTATGCATTTCAATGTATTCGATAAATAAACGAATTATTCCTCTAAAGTACACATAAATCGTTGGCATTGAATAAAATTGCTTCTGCAATCATTAATTTGGATGAGGGGGATAGCAAACTGGATGGACGACAAACTGGATTGAAATTGGGGTGGAAAATGGGATTGGTCTCAGGCGGGGTTCGATGAGGTCATAAGTGGCAGCGGCACGCTTAAATTCAAGGCGCAGCAGCGCTTACATAATTTAATTGACTGTAGAACGTGAGCGGAAGCTAGCTAGCATTACGCCCGGGTAGGCAGTTTAGTTTATTATTAGCATACACATTTGACATCGAAAACCTGGTTGACCTGGTTTCCAGTGGTGTTCCCCTTACACGCATGCATTGCAGTTTCACAAAATGTAAACACACTCTCGACCGATAAATAGCTATCGATATGCATTTCAATCATAATAAATCATTAATTATTTAAAAAATGCAAGCAAAATAACTATTAAATTAAACGAAAAAAGTAAAATTCGAACATGTGCGCCATTATCGAATTTTTTAAATTGTTGTCAGTGTTGCCTAATGTTGTACTCGATAAGTCACACAATCATCGATAAAAAGGTTGGCAGTTTCCGCGAGAAAGCAAACATCCTTATATTATTAATTCACTTACAATGTGTTCATTTAAAAAACAATAAAGGCTTGTATTTATTAGAGTGATCTCATCTAATCTGTTATTAAATTCGAAATAAAAAATTCAGAACACTGATCAAAACTATGGCGGACATTTGCAATTTAAAAATGTAAACAGATGGACAGAGTTGCCGGATACCATGCACACGATAAGTACAAACAATTACAAAGAATCCGGAGTGCAAGCGGGTTGGCAGTCTTGAGTGCAAGCAGAACAACGGCAGATATTAATTGATTAAATATATTATTTCACTTAAGTTTAGAAATGTAACACAAATAATATTAATATATAGTGAAATTATAAATGTGATGTGTGAAACGATGGTGTTGCAATGAAAAAAGTGTCATGTTAGTTGCTTTAGAACACAATTAGAACACTTCACTCATAAAATGGCATCGAAAACGAAAACTACGATTCACTCTAAGCCAAAGTCACTATTTCTTGCGTATATGTAAATGTTAGTGTGTGTGTCGAGTGCTGTGCGTGTGTAGGTCTGACGACATTGACTAAGCCTCGCAGCCCCTTGTCGCACTGCCCTCCAACCTATACACCACCCACAACTGACAATAGTAACCATAGCTGTTCTTCCTCTTCTTCTGCGACTTTTGTCGAAGTCCACAACAAAATAAGAAAAACCAAAAAATTAAATGATAAACCGAAAAATAAAAATCAAATAACGAACGAACCGAAGAACAAAAGAAAGAACAAAGTTTGTGCCATGTTTTCGCTGGAAGAGGAATCGAGACTAGACTAAGACCAAACCAAACAGAAGACATTCCATTGCCCTTCCGCCCGTGAATCTCCCAGAATAAGCATGTTTAATCGGCTTGGCAACACTGGATCCGGGGCCGGAATCGGAGTAACTGCAACTGCAACAACAGTAGGTGCGGCCAGCGGCGGAGCAACCACATCGGCTGCAGCTGCTGCTGCAGCTGCCACGGCCGCTGCTGGAACAGAAGCACCCAGTTACAGCACAATAACAAGTGCAGTTGCAGCTCCCATCTCAGATCTCTATCTGCGTCCATTGCCGTACCTGGACGCCAAATGGCTGCGCGCTGATCTCATTGCCTGCCTGCGCAACGCCTCTGAGGGTGCCGTACTGTGGAACCATCTCATTCAGGATTGTGAGCTGGTCTCGTCACCCACAGCGCCATTAATTAATACACGCGGCCAGCTCTCTTATCTGGGTGACGATGGCAAGCACTACTGTGGTGCCCAGTTGCTGCAGTGCGCCTGCTGCCAGCCCGAATACTGTGGCCCACTTTCCGCCTGTAATTGCGATGCTTGCCGACCCCTCGACTCCGACACGGCCATTAAAAAGCTTACCTCGGCAGCTGCACAGCAGGCCGCTGGCCAGGCACACGCCACCGAGCTAACTCTGAGCAGCTGGCTCTGGAGTCAGCCACCCAATCAGTTGGCTAAGCATGATTGCCAGCGCGCCCTGATCGGGGAACTGCACGAGCTGGCGCTACGTGCCGCCGGCAACTGTTTGTCGGCTCAGCAGCTACGACAGCAGCTCTTCATCTACGAACGTTACTTCGTAGCACTCAAACGTAGTCAGCAACAGCAGCAGGAGACACAGCCGCAGCAGGCGCAGCCGTCGGCAACGACTACGTCATCATCATCGGCTCCAACGCCTTCCACACAAAAACAGGACGACGAGGCTGTGCCACCAGTGACGGCAACTACGCCGTCTCCAGCCCCAGAAAAGGAAAAGGATAAGGAGCTGCTGCTGCGGCGTCGTCATGTGCAGTTGGAGCCGGAGCATGCGGCATTGGGTCTGGCCCGCGTCGGTACTCGAGCAGCGCTCAATTTCAGCTTTGCTTTCTTGCGTCGTGCCTGGCGTTCGGGTGAAGATATGGAAATGTGCAGCGAACTGCTAAGTGAGGCACTGGAATCTCTGCAGGAGCTGCCCGAGGCGACGCTCTTTGATGCCGCCACAGAGATCTCGCCACTTTGGCTGGAGGTAATGGAGCGTTCCATCAAGTTTTTGCGCCTTGTCGCCCTAGGCGATCCCATGGGTGGCCGCTGTCTGGCACCCCTAACGGATAGGCATACGGCGCTATGCTTGCTCCTTGAGCTGGGCGTGCAGAAGGGCACGCTTGCGGCCACACTGGAGTGTGTTGTACTCCTGCTGTTGCTGTGGGAAAAGGATAACGATAGCAGCGGTCATGTCAATGGCGATAATCGTGATATGCCGCGCAAGACAGGAGCTCCGCTATTGCGTATCTTGCAACGCTATCAACGCCTTGGTGTTGTTACCAATGGCAGCTCGTGTGGCGGTAGCAGCTCTAGCGGCAGCATGGAGGCAACAACCATGGCCAGCGCAACAGAAACATTTCTACGTTTTCTCATGTTGCCCAAGAGCAGCGCTGCCATTGTGGATTTACGTCGTGCTGCCGTGGTTATTATCTCACATCTGGATCGCATGATCAAGCCGCATATGCCGCACTTGCCGAGTAGCCTGCTACGTGGTGGGAGGATCAGTAGCAGCAACAATAACGATAATAACAGTACGCCAACAGGCCCTACTTCCTGTCTGGAGCAACAGCGTGTCTATGCTCTCGGCTGGCCGGCATTGACAAAGGAGCAACAAGGATTCAATGTGGAACCGGCGCTTAGCTGGACTGGCCTAACCACAGCTTCGGCCGCATCGTCAATGCCAACACTGGCTCTGCTTAGCTGCCGATTTCAGTTAAAGCAGATCGCCTGCAGCGAGGATGTAGTGCTGTTCCTCAGCGAGGAAGGCAAGCTTTATAATTGGCACATTGCTAAACCGGAGGCGGAGCCGCAGTTGCTGGACTTTGCGGAAATTGCGAACGAGGCATTTACAGCGATTGCCTCGCACTGCGAAGGACGACACTTTCTGGCCGTCGATAGCAACAGTAAGTCGAATCCTATTTATTGGTTTCGGTTCAACCTTTAGCTTATTTGCTTACTCCTTTTTCAGGCAATGCGTACTCATGGGGCGTAGGAGAGGGACATCGTTTGGGCCATGGTGATTGTCATGCGCGTGAGGTGCCCACTAAGATTGAGACACTGGTGCGACGCGTCAAGAGTGTGTACTGCGGTTGTAGCTACAGCGCTGCCATAACCATTCGTGGTAATCTCTATACCTGGGGTCGTGGCCTGTATCGAGATGATCAATATCTGCCCGCCTTGGTAATGGCACTCAAGGATCATCAGGTTGTGGACGTTGCACTGGGAAGTGGTGATGTGCATACACTCTGTTTGACAGCCGATGGATTGGTCTATGCCTGGGGCGATGGTGATTACGGCAAGTTGGGCAATGCCAGCTGCAATAGTAGTCTGCAGCCACAGATTATCGATTGCCTGCCGCGGGTGCAGCGCGTTTTTGCCGGTTCACAGTTCTCGCTGGCCTTGAGTGGCGATGGTCAACTCTACAGTTGGGGCAAGGCATCTTGTCTGGGACATCAACAGATCGAGCGCAATGTACAGGGGTGCAGCGTGCCCAGGTTGATAACCGGACTGCAAGTAGGTTGCTTTCGTTTCTCTCTCAGATCTTAGCTTTCTAACCATTCTGGCTATTTCAGCACAAGCGCATTGTGGACGTGGCCGTGGGCGTGGCCCATTGCTTGGCATTGAGCAGCACTGGCGAAATATTTGGCTGGGGACGTAACGATAACCAACAGATTTGTCCCGCCTCTGTTTGCAGTGAACCATTGCTGCGTCATCCCATTCTCGTGGCATTGCCTACTCTACCGGCCAGCGGCATGGTCTGTACAGCCAATCAGAGTTTGATATGGACTCAAAGCACTCGACAGGGTGTACCATTGCGTGCACCATTTGTCATTGATTTGGGTGAACCAACGTTTCGCCTACTCGATCAGTTGTTGGCCATGTGCAGCGCGACAGCCGCGCAAGATAATCGCCAGACACCAAATCAGGAATCAGAATGCATTGCTGTTGCCTGTCTAAATCTGGTGCGTCTACAGCTGCTGGCATTGATCGCCAACGGCGTCGAGCCGCGTCACGTTGGCCTCGCCAGCGGCGGTCGCCTGCTGAACAATCTCAAGACGCGCATACTCAGTCTGGCCGGTGGCAGCCACGTTCTGCGCACCATACAAGTCGCTGCCCAACAGGCGCTGCAGGTAATCCCGGTTGTTTAATCTTGTAGAGAAAAACACTCATTTCTCTATATCAACTCTTTGCAGGATGGCTGGAGCGTGCTACTGCCCACAGCAGCGGAGCGTGCACAGACATTGACGGCGCTGCTGCCGTCGGAGCCGGGTCAGGCGTGTTCGGCAGGACATCGCTTTATGACAGATCTTCTTGTTAGCTCTCTAATGGCTGAGGGTGGCTTGGAAACGGCACTGCAACATGCCATACGACTGGAGAGCAGCTCATGCACCACAGATTGCACTGATGGTGGCCATTTGCCGCTTTTGCAGCTTATTACACGGCTGTTAGGCAATAACGCGTCGCTCACCCAGAGTAGGCTCAGCATGGCATTGCTAGCTAAGCATCAGGAGGATGAGGAATTGCATCATGGGCGTCATCACAATCCCACAAACATTAGTCCAAGCTTATGCTTGCTGCATCGCTTTCAACGGCTGCTCTTAGCGCATATTCATCAAGCCGGAGCAGAGGAGGATACCACAGGAGCGGAGGCGTTGCTCTCGCAGTATTTGCACAGTCTGATTCCCGCCTGCGTTAGCAGTTTGCAGCAAGCACACGATTTGGCTCTGCAATGTCGCGAGCCAAATGATGCTGTTGCGGCTGCTGCTGGCAATGGGGGAGGAGCTGGTGGCGCCAGCACAGCTGCTGCTATTGCAGCGCATCCCTTGGGAGCGGCATTGAATCGTGTGCTCCAGAGAGATATCTCCGATGCACTGCTGCATGAGTTACTCGTTGGACTGGTGCTGCTCAAACGCGATCGGCCGCAGTGCCTGTCCAGCTTACGTTGGGCACGTCTCTGTCTGCCGCTGCTACGTGTGCTCGATCGTCTCAATCGCGCCCTGGGCGAGGGTGAGTTGCGTGACGGCGACGACATGGGTTGGCCGGGCATCATTTGTCGTGGTGGACCCAAAGGATCTGCGCCGCCATCTTCCACGGCCGACCCAGAGACACATTATGTGCGGCGTGCGGATCTCGATAATTTGCTGCTCGATGGCGGTCGTTGCATCATACTCGCCGGTTACGTATGCGATCTGTCGGGATACAGGTGAGTGACTTGACAAATACGCACTGCTAGCAGTTACTAATTGCCTTAATATTTTCAGCTGCGAATCTGATAGCTTGCGCGCGCTGCTCGATCACGGTCTGGGCAAGGATCTGAGCGGAGAGTTGAGTGTGCCGGCGCATCGTAGCGCCATGGAACAGCTGCTTCAGCATCATAAGCTGGGCAAATACATGGCAGCTCATGGCGCCCATGATGAGAAGGTAAAGTTAAGCTGGGCTATCTCTACGGAAATACCGATTAACCGTCATTGTTCTCTGCAGGCTTCGTCTCCGGCTGCCACGCGCTTGACGCACTTTAGCTCACAGTGCGCGCTCTCGCAGCTACTTGGATTGGTAGCGAATCTCATGTGCAGCGGACCCAGTCTGCAGCCGGCAGAGTTACAGTGTCGCCAGCTGGACAAGTCGACGCTACTCAGCGGGGGCCTGTTGCTTCTGCAACCAACCAATCCCTTTGACGAGGAGAAGGGTGAGGCGCGCAGCACTCATAGCACAGCCGGAAATACGCCAACCGAGGCGCCATTGCCACCGCCACCGAAAAAGGAAACTTCACCAAATCGCGTAGTTGATAGTTTTATAATTGGCCTGGCCGAGGCGAGGCTGAGTGAACCACTTGTGGTGCGTTGGCTTAGCCTAAGCGAGCGTTATTGCAAAGCGCACAATTTGATGTGGCATCAGGAGTTCGCTAATGAACATCCTGTCCAGGAGTTGGAGCGTCTCTTAACGGCAGTGCTGCTGCGTCATCAATGCCTGGGCGGATTGGTAATGAGTGTGCTGGAAGTTGTTGATGATGCCAGCGAACCACCGGCGCTGCCTCGTCAGCTCACCGAGATCATACGACTGGTGCATCAGGCTAAGTGGTCAGTGGTGCGTAATCGTCAGCAGTTGAATCGTAGCTACAAGGAGGTTTGTGCTCCCATACTGGAGCGATTGCGTTTCCTGCTCTACGAGGTGCGTCCCGCGGTGAGTCCACAACAGCGTGGCCTACGTCGTTTGCCCATCTTGCAGCGTTTGCCACGCTTTCGATTGCTTGTGCGGCGCCTGCTGCAAGAGTTGCGCGCAGCAAAGCAGCAGCCACCACTGGCCAAGCCGGAGGATTTGCTCAATGCCAGCATACAACAGCAACAGCAGCAATCGATCTTCGAGCAGGAGAAAAAGCCCAAAGAGGAGGAGCAGCAGCAACTGCAGCAACAGCAACTGCAGCAGCAGCAGCAGCCGGTGAAACTGGATGCAGAGGATGAATCAGTGGCGGATGAGTCGTTGCAATTGCTGCGACGCCTAAACGAACGTCAAATGGATGTGGAACTGGATACGACACTGATGCAGGACATTGTCGACTTTGCGTTGCAGGATAGCTGTGACGTGGAGACTGTGCGACGTGCCATGTACTGCCAGATGCAACGCTATCAGTTGCGTCTTGCTGGACTGCAGCTGGTACAACAATTGCTCGAGCTGCACGGCCTACTGGATGCTGCGCAGTATAGCCTGCTCAATGGATACTTGGGGCTGCATCTGAAGGCTGCGGCTTGTGGTGCTACACCGCAACATGTGCTCGGCCAGCTGAACATGATTAGCGCGTATCAGAAGGCGCGTTTACTGCTCGCCCAGTCGAGAGTCCTGGATTGGGCTGTGCGTGAGCTGCGTCGTCTTGTCAATCAGGAGCAACCCGGAGCAGTGCGTGGCAAGGATAGTTGTAATTTGAGCACCTATGTGCTTGTCAAGCGTTTGCCACGAGCTCGCTTTCTCATCAGCGTTTTCGGACTGCTGGCCAAGGAGCTGGGCGCCAATGAGCTGGGGTTGCTCATCAATTCGGGCCTGCTGGGCACGGTGCTGGGTTTGCTGGCGCAGACTGGCGGTGAGCTTGGTGCGCGGCGTAATAGCTGTGGTGAGCTGAGTGTGCTTTACGAGGACAGCGCGTTGAAGCAGAAGTGCAGCAAGGCGCAGCTAAGTGGACCCGATCTGGCCAAGCTCATGAAGATTGGCACACGGATTGTGCGCGGTACCGACTGGAAATGGGGCGATCAGGATGGCAATCCTCCGGGCGAAGGACGTATCATCAGCGAGGTGGGCGAGGATGGGTAAGTTAAAAAAAAATAAAGGGGATTGCAAGCTCGCCTTAACTAATCCCATCCGATCTTTTTGTTCAGCTGGGTGCGCGTTGAGTGGTACACAGGAGCCACCAACTCCTATCGCATGGGTAAGGAGGGTCAGTACGATTTGCAGCTGGCGGATAGTGCTTTAAATGTTGCCTCACCCACGGAACCGGAACGCGAGGAATTGGGTAATCTGGAACCGCCGCCCAGCAGTGAATCTCATCCCTCGAAGCTGCTGCGTCATTGCGCTGCCAAATTGCTGCAAATACTTGCAGTGGGTAGTGGTCTGCACGGCGCCCAATTGGACAGGCATGCGCTACGTGGCGTCACAAGCATGTTTCGTGCTATGCTCGATCCGAAGCCGGCGCTGGCCAATGTGGTACACTGCTTGGGTTGGCTTAATCTTGGTTTTATACGTGCCATAGCAGGTGAGTTAAATAGTCCGCCATTATATTGGAATATGTTGTAACATTTATCCTGGCTTATTTTAGGCGATTGCCCCCGGCTCTGCCTGGAGTTGAGCTCATCCAATTGGCTCTCGCATTACTTTGTGCTGCTTGAGCAACCGGCGGGCAGTGAGAGAAGTGTCTATCGGCAGCTTCATTGCCTGCGCCTGATGCAATGTATTCTCTCCGCGTGGGGCGCTGAGGAGGAGCCACGTATGGCTGCATTGGTGCGTCAACTATTCGCCACATTTGGCCGCATTGCACTCCACTGTCCGGGTGATGCCACACTGCAGCCCCAAGAGGGTGCCACGGGTGGCACGAACAAGGCGCGTGTTTTGCTCACCGCATCGCATTCGGGCAGCGTTGCGGAGGAACTGGTCGCACTGCTGCGTCGCCTGCACACGCTGCCCCACTGGAATGCGGTCATCAACTCGTTTCTGGCCCAGAAGCTCTGCGTTGCTGCCGAACTGCTGCAGGGTGAATCACGCGAGCTGCCACTAGACACCGAACATGGCTTTGTGCTGGGCGTACTAAGTGCCATGGGTGGCTACGATCTTCGGCCACGTGTTGGTCTGCATTGCTTTCACGAGGGTAGTAACATGATCATTGCCAGCTTCACGCACAAGGGACGCTGTCTGCTCGCCCATAGCTGTCCCGGCACGGGCGCCACAGTGGGTCTTATTAAGGTACCATTGGCTTCGGTCATGCCGCAATTGGATCACAGTGTTTTCAGCTTGTCGCGTCTGCCAATGAACGAGATGCTGCTGAATGCATGGACTGTGCTGCTTTACGGTGGCGCAGCCAATAGCAACGGATTGAACGGAGCTACTGCCGGTTGGGAGCTGCTCAATGCAAGCGAGGGGCGGCTGGATGTGCGTCTCTTGCGCAATCAACAGTTACAGCTTGCAGTGCTGCATACCAATGGAGTACTTTATCGGCATCAGGCAGCGCTCCGCAAGATACTCAAGCAGCGTGCGCCCGCTGGTGTTGGTGGCTTCGCATTGAGCAGCGAGGGCAGCGTGCAGGAGCAGGAAACAGAGATTGAGCCTGAGGTGGAGCCGGAGACAGAGACGGAACCAGAGATGCAGTTACAATTGGAGCATCAAGTAAACAGCAACGGAAATGGGTATGCAGCTAGTGGGGATGGACCTCGAACTTTTCTAATTGTTAACAACTTCCTTTGCAGTTCCTCCACGGGCACGGGATCGCCGCCAGAACGTCGCGAGCAGCCACGTGAGGTGGATCAGGAGCAGTTGCTCATACAGTGCCTGTTGCTGCGCGCCACACAACCCTCGCCCGTCAAGGCCTGCTACAGCTACACGGATTTGGCAACGGCAGCACTTAACTGTGTGCAATCTCTGGCCAGTCAGGCGCATGAGCAGCTCAATGAGGAGGACCAACAGCTGCAGGCAACACTGCTGCTAGCAAGTCCCGCACAACCGACCATGGTACATGGCATACCTGTTTATAATGTGGCCAAAGATAAGGATCAACAGCAGCTGGAACAGCAGGAGCAGTTGGAGCAACAGCAGCAGCAGCTGCAGCTGGAACAGGCCAAAGAGCAAATGCAGCCGGCTAGCGATGCTCAGCTTATTGGGCAAATTATGGAAATGGGATTCATGCGACGAACCGTGGAGTTGGCACTCAAACAACTCTCACTGCAGGCAGAGGCAGTGCCCACACCGGAACAGATTGTGCAATGGATACTCGAGCATCCGGATGTGTGTGCCAATACCATTGAGGATGAGCAGGAAACGGAAGCGGAACTGATGGCGGCTGAGGCAGAGCGTAGGCAACGGAACAGCAGCTGCTGCAGCTCTAATTCGACCAGTAGCAGCAGCACCAACAGCACCAGCTCATCCTCCTCGGACACGGTCGAGGATCAAGTGCAGCAGCCGCAGCCGCAGCCGGCTCTGGTCGCGGCGCATTCAGTGATGAAATTCGAGACACGTAAAGATTTTCCCACTGCGGATCATTATGCGCTCTATGTGCGTGGACTAGTGCGTCCTGGGATGCTGGTGCGTTGCTGTCGCGACTTCGAGGAGATTAAACAAGGCGATATGGGCACTGTGCTCAATGTGGATACGGAGGGATTACATGATCTCAATGTACAGGTCGATTGGCGTAATCATGGCAGCACCTATTGGGTTTGCTTCGTCCATATTGAGCTTGTGGAGGCGGTACAATTGCATCAACCCATGCCACGCCCACCGCCGGCTATAGTAGTGGGCGCACGTGTGCGTCTACGCAGCAGCGTGCCGCTTTTGCGCCTGAGCAGTTCTGTGGTGGGTCAGGTGACTGCACTACGTGGCAAACAGCTGAGCGTGGAGTTTCCCGATCAACCGCAATGGCAGGGCCATATCAATGATGTGGAACCTGTAGCCAGTGGCAGCCAGGTGGCGTCTTCGTGTGCTACGGCGGCTACTAGTGCCGGCGGAGTACAGCTAGATCTCATCGAGGATTGGTCACGTTGTATACGCTCGCTTAGCGTTAGTTCGAATGAGGCTGCCGCAAAGCATTTACTCGACGGCAGCGGCCTCACCTGGCAGAGCTGCTCGAGCGGACCATGCCGACATTGGATACGCCTGGAGCTGCACGATCGCGTGCTGGTGCATAGCCTAGCACTGCGCATCAGTCCCGAGGATCATTCGCATATGCCATCTCTGATCGAGGTGCGTGTGGGTGAGTGCATCGATAGCCTCAAGGAATACACATGGATACCGGTGGCAGCCGGTGCGTGTCGTGTGCTCCTCATGCAGCAGGTGCCCAACTACTATCCCTGGATCGAGATTGTGATCAAGCAGTGCCAAAACAATGGCATCCAGTGCAAAGTCCATGGACTGCAGTTCATCGGGCGTCGCCAGCAGCCAGATATACAGCACATGCTGGCCAATGCACAGTTCCTGGCCTGCGAATATGGTGCGGGTGCAGCGGGAACAGCAGCAGCAGCAGCAGCAGCAGAAGGTGCAGTGACAGGAGCAGCCGGCGCCGTAGGGTCAAGTTCAGCAGGAGCCAGCGGCACGGCGGATGGTGCCAGCACCAGTGAACCATCGGCAGCGGAACAGGATTTACCCTGCACCGTGATGGTGTGGGGCCTCAACGACAAGGAGCAGCTGGGCGGACTCAAGGGCTCCAAGGTGAAGGTGCCCACGTTCTCACAAACCATCAGTCGTCTGCGTCCCATTCACATTGCTGGCGGTTCCAAATCTCTGTTCGTTGTCAGCCAGGATGGCAAGGTCTTTGCCTGCGGCGAGGGTACCAATGGACGTCTGGGATTGGGTGTCACTCACAATGTGCCACTGCCCCATCAGCTGCCCGTACTGCATCAGTATGTGGTCAAGAAGGTTGCCGTGCATTCTGGAGGCAAACATGCCCTTGCCCTCACTCTGGACGGGAAGGTGTTTAGTTGGGGCGAAGGAGAAGACGGCAAACTGGGACATGGCAATCGAACGACACTGGACAAACCGCGCTTGGTGGAGGCATTGCGTGCCAAGAAGATACGTGACATTGCATGCGGCTCCTCCCATTCGGCTGCGATCAGTAGCCAAGGAGAGCTCTACACCTGGGGATTGGGTGAGTACGGCCGGTTGGGACATGGCGACAATGCGACACAGCTGAAACCGAAGCTGGTGGCCACGCTAAGTGGACGTCGAGTGATTCAGGTGGCCTGTGGCAGTCGAGATGCACAGACACTGGCGCTGACCGAGGATGGAGCCGTATTCAGCTGGGGCGATGGTGACTTTGGCAAGCTGGGACGCGGTGGCAGCGAGGGATCATCGACGCCGCATGAGATTGAACGTCTCTCGGGGATTGGTGTGGTGCAGATCGAGTGTGGAGCACAATTCTCGTTGGCTTTAACGCGTGCTGGTGAAGTCTGGACCTGGGGCAAAGGTGACTATTTCCGTCTGGGACATGGCGGTGATCAGCATGTGCGTAAGCCACAACCCATAGCCGGTCTGCGTGGACGACGTGTCATCCATGTCGCCGTGGGTGCCCTACACTGTCTCGCCGTTACGGATGCGGGTCAGGTCTATGCCTGGGGCGACAATGATCATGGACAACAGGGTAGTGGCAACACATTTGTCAACAAGAAGCCACAGCTGGTCATCGGTTTGGATGCAGTCTTTGTTAATCGTGTCGCCTGCGGAAGTTCCCATTCCATGGCCTGGGGATTGCCCAATACGAGTCTGGATGAGGAGAAACGTGGTCCAGTTCCCTTTGGCAGTACAAGGGATCCATTGGGAGGCAGCAGCTTGGGTATCTATGAGGCAGAGACTCCAGCGGTGGCTACGACAGCAACGGCAGCTGCCGCGGCGGCGGTGGCGACGGCTACCACGAGCGGATTGGCCACGCAGGATGTGCTGGGAAAGGTGACAAACGAGAAACCAGGATCGCCACTGGCTGGAGGTGCCAATGGCAATGGGGGCAATGGACAACAGGTGAGTCTCAGCGAGAGTTTGGCACTGGAGACGCCCGCGGCGCGCCAGGCTGCACTTGGTCATGTGCTGCGCGCGATGGGCATCCTGCAGGCACGACAACTGATTGTGGCTGCCTTGACGAGTCACAGCAAGGTCAACTACAAGGAGACCGGAGCTGTGAGGCAGACATGTGCGCAGCTGGAGCTGGAGGAGCAGCTGGCCACAGCGGCTGGCAGTGGCGGAGGCTCTGGCGCTGGAACAGGAACAGCAGGAGCGGGTGCAGCAATTGGCAGCGGTGCCATAGTGAGCAGTGGCGCAACTGTTGTGGGCACTGGCAATGTGGGATCAACCATTGCTCAAGGTGGTGGCGAGGCGCCAGCAGATGCTAACGATGCGTTGGCACTGGCACTGGAGCAACACAGTCCAGCCGATGCAGATGCGGCCGTGCCACAATCCACAACTGGAGCAGGAGCAGCGGCAGCGCCGCCGGCAGGACCGTTGAGCGCCTTCCAGAGCTTAACCGGATCACTCTCTATGTCGGGCATGTCGGCGGGATCGCATTCACGCATGTCCGCAAGTGCCATGTCCGTTATGGCGGCAACAATGACGCAGCAGGAGGAGATGCTCGCACAGATTAGTCATAATCATGGCCTGGATGACTTTGGCACACTGCTGCAGGAGCCGGAGGCTAAGAGCCTGGTGGAGCTACTCAAGTTGGCCGTATGTGGGCGTTGCGGTCCACCGAGCACGGCGCAGACCATTGCCGAAACCCTAATCTCGTTGAGCAGCCAACCGGGCATAGCTGCCCTGCTGCTAGAGACATGCATCACCGAGCTGGAGGATATGTGCACCTCACGCCATTGTCTGGGCAAATTACCCAAACCGGTGATGCAGGAGAGCAGTCATCCGTATGTGGATAACATGAATATCAGTGGCACAGTGAGGATTCCCGGTGCGGAGATGCTACGCCTCGAGTTCGATAGCCAGTGCAGCACAGAGAAACGCAACGATCCGTTGGTCATCATGGATGCAGCCGGTCGCATGCTGGCCATGCGCTCCGGACGACAATTTGCCCACTGGGCACCTGAGATACGTGTTCCAGGCGATGAGCTACGTTGGAAATTCTGCTCGGATAGCTCGGTCAATGGTTGGGGTTGGCGTTTTTGGGTGCATGCCATCATGCCGGCCGCAACGCTGGGCGAGAGTGGTTCGGATCGTGCAGTCTTGTCGCAACCATCGATGGCCCTGGTAATGGCGCTGTTGGATGCCCGCCTGCTTGCTCCGCGCCAGCCACAGGTGCTGCTACGTCTGGCGGCGGCGCTGGCCGCTTGCGCCCAACTGGGTGCACTGAGCACGGCGCAGAGGATTTGGGCATTGCGTAAGCTGCATGCGGTATTGCTGCTGGAACAGGCACCACGCCCGCAGGATCCTGCCCTGGCCAGCATACTAATGCCGCTCATACCGGAGTTACTGCGTCAATATGAGTATGAGGAGCCACAGGTACGTGGTGGCATTCATTTGATGCACTCGGACTACTTCAAGACATTGGCGGCTCTGGCCTGCGACATGCAGTTGGATGCAGCGTTGCCCACAAACGGAGGCGTTGGCGCAGTAGGTGGAAGCGGAGCAGGGCAGGCCGGAGGCAGTAGCAATAGCAGTGCTGGTGCTGCCGGAGGAAGTGGCGTTGCTGGTGCCAGTAGCAGCGGCGCTGTTGCTCTCGCAAGCGGTAGCAATGGCAGCCTGAATTCATCCTCAACCTCGGGTGATGTACACAAGTGGGCATGGTTCAAGCGTTACTGCATCGCAGTACGTGTCGCCCAATCTCTGATACGACGCACCGAGTTGCCGCGTCAATTCTGCCTGGAGGTGCGTAAGAAGTTTGCCGAGATGCTGCCCGCTGCAGCCACAGCAAGTGGTACAACGGGCTGCCAATCCCCAGGAGCATCGCTCATCAATTCAACCACATCACTGAGCTCAAGCACGGCCAGCAATTTGTCGGCGGCACAGGAGCAACAGCAACAGTTGCTGCTACAGCAACAGCAGCAGCAGCAACAACAATTACAGGAGTTACTCCTGCTGGAGCAACCCACATCGCAAACATTGCTGCAGCCGCTGCTGATGCACGAGGATCACACGCTGTTCCAAGCACCACATGATGCCCAATTGCTGCAGTGGCTCAACAGGCGTCCAGATGATTGGGCACTGAGCTGGGGCGGCGCCAGCACCATATACGGCTGGGGACACAATCATCGTGGTCAGCTGGGCGGTCTGGAGGGCAGTCGCATTAAGACACCGACACCTTGTGAGGCACTAAGTCTACTGCGTCCAGTGCAGCTGGCGGGTGGCGAACAATCCCTGTTCGCCGTCACACCGGACGGAAAGCTCTTTGCCACCGGCTATGGATCTGGAGGACGTCTCGGTGTGGGTGGCAGCGATTCGTGGGCGATACCAACATTGTTGGGCTCACTGCAGCATGTGTTCGTGAAAAAGGTCGCCGTCAATTCCGGCGGCAAACATTGCCTGGCACTGACTACAGACGGTGAGGTTTATGCCTGGGGAGAGGGTGAGGATGGCAAGCTGGGACATGGTAATCGCATGAGCTATGATCGACCCAAGTTGCTGGAGCATTTGAATGGAATGAGCGTGGCGGACATTGCCTGTGGAAGTGCCCATTCGGCGGCGATTACGGCCAGTGGACACGTGCTCACCTGGGGCAAGGGACGCTATGGACGGCTCGGACATGGTGACTCCGAGGATCAATTGCGTCCCAAACTGGTGGAGGCATTGCTCGGCTATCGTGCCATTGATATCGCTTGCGGCTCTGGTGATGCGCAGACGCTGTGCATCACGGATGACGACAACGTCTGGAGCTGGGGCGATGGCGACTACGGGAAACTGGGACGCGGTGGTAGCGATGGCTGCAAGTTGCCCTACAAGATCGAAAGTCTTGCCGGCTTGGGTGTCATTAAGGTGGAATGTGGATCACAGTTCTCGGTGGCTCTAACCAAATCCGGTGCCGTCTACACCTGGGGCAAGGGTGATTTCCATCGACTCGGCCACGGCTCAGTGGATCACGTGCGGCGTCCCAAGAAAGTGGCTGCGCTGCAGGGCAGAAAGATCATTTCGATCGCTACCGGTTCGCTGCACTGCGTCGCCTGCAGTGATGCCGGCGAGGTGTACACCTGGGGCGACAACGATGAGGGACAGTTGGGCGATGGTACCGTTACGGCCATACAACGACCCAGACTAGTGGCCGCACTGCAGGGCAAGCACATTGTAAAGGTCACATGTGGATCGGCACATACGCTGGCACTGTCCACGTCCCAGTTGAGCGAACGACTGCGTCCGTTGCCCAATCCGCCGCTGGAATACGATCTGGTGCGTGATATGCCACCGGAGGCGTTGCATGCTCGTCTCATCCTACTGCATCATTTCTCGGAGCTGCTGTGCCCGTGTCTGGCCATGTTGCCCATTTCGGGAGATCTCAGCTTGGGTGCTCTGAAGGATGTGCTTGTCTATAACATCAAGGAGGCCGCCTTTCGCAAGGTCATACAGACCACGATGGTGCGGGACAAACAGCATGGTCCAGTAATCGAATTGAATCGCATCCAGGTGAAGCGTTCACGCAGTCGCTGCAACGGACTCGCCGGTATCGATGGCATGAAGAGTGTGTTTGGGCAAATGGTGCAGAAGCTGCCACTGCTGACGCAGGAGGCGCTCGCGTTGCCGCATCGCGTGTGGAAGGTGAAGTTTGTGGGCGAAAGTGTCGATGATTGTGGTGGTGGCTACAGTGAATCCATTGCGGAGATGTGCGACGAATTGCAAAATGGCAGTGTTCCACTGCTGATCAGTACACCGAATGGACGTGGAGAGGCTGGCGCCAATCGGGATTGCTTCCTGCTCGATCCAACATTGACTTCGGTGCTGCAAATGAACATGTTCCGCTTTCTGGGCGTGCTCATGGGCATCGCTGTGCGCACCGGCTCGCCACTGAGTCTCAAGTGAGTAAACGAATGGATTTCATCCTCATCGGATTTCCCTATTAACTTTTTACTACTTTCTTCAGCCTGGCTGAGCCCGTCTGGCGTCAACTTACTGGAGAGCCACTGCGTCCCACCGATCTCACTGAGGTGGATCGTGATTACGTCGCCGGCTTACTTTGCATACGCAACATGGATGACGATACGAAACTCTTTAATACGCTGGAACTACCGTTTTCCACTTCGTCGGCTCGTGGCCACGAGGTGCCGCTGTCCACACGCTACACACACATCTCACCAAGAAATCGTGCCGAGTATGTTCGCTTGGCGCTTGGCTTTCGTCTGCATGAGTTCGACGAGCAGGTGAAGGCGGTGCGCGATGGCATGTCCAAGGTTATACCGGTGCCTCTGCTCTCGCTCTTCTCTGCCGCTGAGCTGCAGGCCATGGTTTGCGGTTCACCCGATATACCGCTGGGACTGCTCAAATCGGTTGCGACCTACAAAGGATTCGATCCGAGCTCGGCATTGGTTGGTTGGTTCTGGGAGGTCATGGAGGAGTTTACCAATCAGGTGGGTGTCGAGAGAAGAAACAAACAATTAGGTTATCGATAGTTGGTACTCAACATACTATCGATAGCTCTGCTTGATTGTACTTTTCTTTATCAAATCCTGCACGATATCTACTACTACTACTAGATACCGCTAAACAGTTCCTTATCGATAGTTATACATATATAATATTTCTACTTTAATTTCAATTTTCCAGGAACGTTCGCTTTTCCTGCGCTTCGTGTGGGGCCGCACCCGTTTACCACGCACCATCGCCGATTTCCGTGGACGTGACTTTGTGCTGCAGGTGCTTGAGAAAAATCCGCCCGATCACTTCCTGCCCGAGAGTTATACATGCTTCTTTCTGCTCAAAATGCCACGCTACTCGTGCAAGGTGAGTCGATAAATCGCAATCGATTAATCCGCATCTCTAACACCAATTCCGTTCCTTTTCAGGCCGTGCTGCTGGAGAAACTGAAGTATGCGATTCATTTCTGCAAGAGCATTGATACCGATGAATATGCGCGCGTGGCGATGGGCGAACCCACCGAGGCGACTGGTAGCGAGGATAACAGCGATCTAGAGTCGGTTGCCAGCCACGAGGGATAAGGATAAGGAGATAGATCTATAGATCTAAATTTGATTTTAAAAAAAATGAAACAAAACAATTGAAAAGCCTGCTATCAGCTATCGTTGTTTAACCAAAAGAAAAAAAAAAAAACTCAATACATAACGCACTTAAAACGCATTAAATTAGCCGCTTAATCGATGCGAGTCGATAAATCGATAACCGATTGATCGCTTACCATAGCAAATTGCAAGTAGAGAACAAAAAAACACGAGGACCGTGCTCCCCGTAGCCGTTCCAATGAAACTCATGAAAATAACAGGGATAGAGAGAGAAAGATAGATATTTAGTGAAAGAGAGCAAGAGACATATAGGAAAGAGGCAGACATAGAGAAAGAAAGAGAGAGAGATTGAGAAAGAGGGGGAGAGAGATTGAGAGAAGTAGATGAGCCCACACCAAAAAGCAAACGCGCCGCAAAAACCAAGTTAAATGTTATATTTCCATATTGCATAAATGTTAGTTAAAAATCCACATTCATAATTATACATATATGTATATATCTATATATATATTTACCATAAAAATATTACATATACAAAAGATAAATACCTAAAGGTACGCGCATAAAAACATAAACAAAATACAGTTCGCTTAATGCAGTGGCAGATTTACCCAACTACCCCAGCTAGCGTTGCAGTTGATAAGATATTGAAATTGATATTGGTATTACTATTTAAACCCATTGATTGTATTCATTTAAATGCCGAAAAATCGCCCACAAACCCCATATATTCCACTGAATGAAACGATAAATTAATATACGATATGATTCTAGTTGTGTGTGTTTCAACTGAAACTGAAAAATAAAAACTTAAAAAAACCGAGAGCTATGATAAAAAAAAAAACAAATTTGCAACATCTCGAAACGGAAATAAATTACAAATAGTAATTTAAAATATTCGAATTGCTTAAGATTATCTTTTTATTTATAATTATTATTTTATTTTATGATCTTATTGCACAGCACTCTAGATTATACAGATTAAAGTAGTAGATTTAAACCGATCTACACATGCTATACTGATTCTTCTTTGTCGTTTTAGTTCTACTTGATTCTTGTTTAATTTTTTATTCAAATTGGTATTTTGAAAATGCTAAATAGGTTTAGAGCTTTTCGAAATGTTTATTCACTTTTAATTTATGTACACGCTGAATTGATCAGTTTACAAAGAAAATTAGAACCGATTGTACTGTATATGTTCGGTGTGTCTTTTCTCAGGTTCCTGTAGGTTTGTACCTCTGCGATTTCAAATACTTTCTTGTTGATTTATGCAATTCGATTCTATTTTATTTGTACGTCTGACCGAATTTCATGGAAAATTTAGTTAAAACCGGAATATATAGCCTCGCGTGATTGGGGCGGTGATTAATCGTCATAATCATCGAAATAGATCTCCGAGAAGTCCTCGTCAAGCCCACGATAACGGTTTTGAGGTATTGACGTTGTCTGTGACTGCGATTGTGAGCTCGGAAAGGTGGGCACTGACTGTGTATCTGCCACCGATGTTTGCGGTATCTGCGGCGCCGATGGGTGCTGTTCGGATACATCTGAGCCAGATGTGGCTGGCACGCACAAGCGTGGTCCAGTACGTCGATGACGACTGAGCAACTGCTCCTCACCCTCCTCGAGCTGTTCGCTGGGCTCCTGGGTAATCTCATCGGCTGCGGCGGCAGCAAAGGTGGTGCAACTGCTGAATTTCTCCTCGCCCTCACGCATGCTTCTTGGGTTGCCCATTACGACATCAAGTACATTGCGCACTATACGAGCGGCAGCCTCATGAACGTGACCAAAAAGTTCGCGGGCTGGATGCACCTCGTCTTGTACGGGCAACGGTACCACAGACGAGGCAGCTATGGTAGCAGTTCCCTTGGCCTCCACCTTTGACAAATGCCGGGAACCATCCTCGCAGGGGCATCTGCGGCGTGCCGGAATAGCGCCACCAGCTGCAGGTGGCGGAGGCGTGGTTGGCGGTGATGCCGGCGCCATTGATGGCGCTTCTTCCAGATAACACTCTTTCGGGCGTCGCTCGCGACAGACTGTGCATTGCTTTTCGGGCTTAATTTTAGGTTCTTCCTGTTTCTTTGGCTCGTCGCAGATACAGTCTTCACTCTCGCCGCTCGCCGGTGGCGGCGGTCCCTTGCGGCGCACGCGATAGATTATATAGAAGAGCGCCAGTGTAGCGTACGTTGCCTTGGCAACCTGTAGAAAACAAACATTTCATTTTCAATATTTCCTTCTCTATCTATCCGTCTCGCTTCCACTTACATTCGCGCGACCGGCCATCGTGTTGCCATTGAAAAATTTCTTTAAGCCGTCGGCCATCGCAGATAAATCAAAATGAGCTTCTTCCGGTTCTGTCAAGTAGAATCTAAAAAAGTTACGATATTTTGAGTCCTGGTCCGAAATAAGTTGAAAGAGTTACCTAAAGTGAGTGAAGCGTGAGCACACCCAAGGGCGGCCTACTGTGTTGGGAAGGGGGGATATATATTCAAAAATCGTACGAAAATCAAGTGGAAAATGGAAAAGGCGCATTGCACTCAAATGCTAAGAACAGCTAAGAAAATGTAAACAGAAGAAAGGCACAAAAGTAAAGAGAATAAGTAGTAAGGCAATGGGATAATGGAACAACTCGAAAATAAAGGCGAAACGTGGACAAAATGAGCTGCAGATACGGCTTAAGATGATTAGGTCAGCAAGGCACGCTGTGCCTGACAAGAGCCGAATTTCAATGCATTTAAAAGCAGATGGTACAGAGCGAAAATATGAAAGCAAAATGGGCAGGATACGAGGCTTAGGGAAACCGCAAGTATCGATCATGTATAATTCGACATTTATTTAAATAACTGAAATGCAATCGGAATACAAATGATTTGGTAAAGCACACGCTAGATGTGGGGGCAGGGTGGGTGGTAAGCGATGGGCAATGAATAGACGCCTATTGGAATAGCTTCTGCTGGCATCCCTTGCAGTATTTGATGGCCTCGCGGCGTTTGGCATTGCGACGACGCATCTTCACCAGCACATAAATGAGACCCACCGAGGCCCAGGTGGCCTTGGCAACCTGGTTAGGATTAGTTAAAGAATATTTTGAAATAATATCGTTATAGTCCGGCCTAATATTCACACTCACATTGGCGCGTCCGCGCACAGTGTTGCTATCAAAGATCCGATTGAACTTGAATTGGTTTGACATCTTATTAGGATACTCTCGTTGCGGCTTGACCACGATAAAGATTATCAATTTCTATGTGAATAAGACTTAATGTTGGAATTGAATTTTGTCGATTTAAATCGATGTGACTTTTGCTCAACTATACATATATATGTAGTACATAGAATAAAACAATTTCAAGGTTAACTGCGTTAACTCCAAATCATATTCGATTGCTGTTCTGCTTTCAAAATGAATTGTCATGGATTTCCTAACGAATTGAAGCTTATGCTGTGCCTCAATCAGCCAACATATGTCCTGCATCTTGGCCAGGAACAATCTCGCATCTAACTCTGTTCACCGAGTTTCGTATTTGGTAAATTCTTTTTAAAGCTAGTACAGGAGATCCAATATGTTATACTCAAAACCAGACCTTTACCGTCCCGTTTATTAATTTTTGTTTTTCATTTACATTAAACGACTACCGGAAACCGACAACAATTGTTATAGATGACATGGCATTTGGCGTATAGAACGTGTCATTTAACAATCTTGATTTCAGTTAACATTTCGCCAGCGTGTCTCTCTGGCTATAATACTATTATTATGTAATCGTATTAGTTATATCGCAAGCTTTATCCAAAATTTTCCCGTAAGAATCTACAGATTTTCATAATTTAAAATTTTACAATTTTTTAATATTTTGATTTTTAATAATTAATTAATTTTTTGATTATTAAAATTATTTATCAAAATATTCAGGCAAAAATGCCTAATTGTTTCGTGCAATAGTAATATTATTTGAAGCACATTATTCTGAAATTTGATAATCGAATATGTGACTATCTTGAAATTTCCATGCATGTTTCTTTTCTGAATCAAAAACGGTATTTCCTCTTTGTGAAGTTGATATCCGATACCATGTCAACACGATATTGTTTCAAATAATAGTGGGAGGTATCTATTTACATAAGTATAGCTATAAGTATAAATACCTAATTACAGAGCTGCACTTATCTGAGCCAGGCAATCGTCATTGCGAACTCCGCGATCTTGTTGATCTTTGCGTGTTGCACTAAATTAAAGTATTTTCATTTGAAATGGAACGATGACATGGTTAATTATAGTTGCGGGTATCTGTCTCTCTCTCTCTTTCTCTCTTTCTTTACCACTATTTGCGACTACAGGGTGTTGCCCAAGGGTCGTACGGAACTGCCTTCCAGAATGCCCTATAATTTTCAGCTGGAAAATGAATGCAATGCTGCAATAATGCCTTTTGGAGGGGGGATTAAATACTTAATTTGCATGCCAAGGAATGCCTATAAAATGTTCAGATCATTTGAATTCCGCTGACAGATCAGATCGATGCGATCATGAGGAACGGTCTAGTTTTCAGTTGCCTGCTGCTTGGATTACCGCTTTGCTGGTCGGGGGTGGGTGCGCAACAAATCGAGGAGATAAATGTACAGTGTCCATCTTCCCTTTGCAGGCCACCGAGGAGCAGATGTGGGCGGCCGGCAAACTGATGCGCGATGTCTGCCTGCCCAAGTTCCCCAAAGTAAGCGTGGCCACCGCCGACGAGATACACAACGGGAATCTGCCAGATGACAAGGACTCCAAATGCTATATGAATTGCATCATGGAAATGATGCAGACGGTCAGTAGAAATTTTATGACAGTCTGGCCATATTGGTTTTGCCAATCACAGTATTAATATTTGAATTTAAATTTGTAATCGATATGTTTGTAATTATCGACAATCGACGCGTGCAAAATAATTTGAAATTTTCCACTTTCTCGTATTTTGCTGCTGCTCTTTCAGATTAAGAAGGGCAAATTCCAGTTGGAGTCGTCTCTGAAGCAGGTGGAGCTGCTCATGCCGGACAGCTATAAGCCCTCCTATCGCCAGGGCCTAAACAATTGCAAAGACGCCGCCGTCGGCATCAAGAACAATTGCGATGCGGCGTACGCTCTGCTCAGCTGCTTCCGTTCCAAGATCGACATCTTTTTGTTTCCCTAGGTGTTGATGCGAATGTAAAACCGGCCCACCCTCGTCCAATTGCACCGGTAACAGCTCCACTCTCCCCCCACGTCATGGGTCACGTGCCAGCCGAGCGTTACGAATAAATAAACAACCAAAAACTGATTCCATGTCGCATTTTGATTGCATCGAGATCGAGTTGGGGGATTGGCCCAGCGAACATGGCACACGCAGCACGGCATGTTGCGATCGACAAGTGTTGATCTCTATGCCGGCACAGCATGCAAGCCGCTTGGGCCCATATAAAGCCGGCAGCCATGCCCACTGGATGCAGGACTAAGCGATCGGAGTGAATATGGGATTTATGGGAATTGAATTGACACAGGCGAGACAACTGCTGCTGTTGGTGGTGCTGCTCGCGGTCAGTGGTAACGTATGCGCCGAAGAGGAGGAAGAAACGGTTTCCATGAGCCTAAGCGAGGTGGTCGAAATGATCGATCCCTTTGGTCAGAATTGTGAACCGAAACCGGAGCGCTGTAAGTATGAGTAGAATGAAGGATGTTTTCCCATGCTGACATCTTCGTTTGCTAGCTGAAATCGAGGAGATGGTGCTGAACAAGGAGGATGCATCGCATGGGAGTAGATGCTTCCGGCGCTGCATGCTGCAGCAGTTCGATATAATGCCCGAGGGCAAACTGCAATTTGAGGAAGACAAGATCGTGGACATGATGAACATGATGTTTCCCAACAAGGAGGAATCGTCGCGCAGCATTTCCAAGAAGTGCAATGGCATGGCTCATGCCACCGACGAGTAAGTGGAAGCGTGCGAATCCTCGCGAGAAATGCGACACACTCTCTCTGTCTTTCTCCGTGACTCTCGATATACTTGCAGATGCGAGAGCGCGCACAGCATCAGCATGTGCATGCTGAAGGAGATGCGTCAGAATTCCTACAAGATACCTGAGATCAAGGAGTAACTTTTGGCCGGGACAGCACTAGCCACACGCCCCAGTTACGCCCCCCCCCATCACCTTCCCTCCTAAATTAGCTTGGTATATTTGTTTTTTTTTCATCGTTTTAATCGCAATGTTTGTGGTTCCTGGACATGCACAGCTGCAGCATGAATAAAGCTTGCAGCCAAAGAGGCTGTAGAACATACGGTCCGCTCTATATAACTAAACTAATTCGATTCCAGCGTGATCCTTACCATTTCAGATTGACCCTATACTGCTGCAGTTGCCGCCCAATGCACTGATTGAGCAGATGCGCCGCCTCGCAGCGATCTAGCACTGTGCCCAAGCAGCGATTGCAGTTCTGTGCGGAGCCGGCGCTCAGCGCAATCGCCAGCTTGTTGTCCTCGGTCACCATGCTGGTCAGCTCGGAGACACGCTTGATGTTCAGCTGGCGGGTTCTACCGTCCATCTATAGAAGCAGGCAGAAGTCAAGAGATTGCACACCTGCTTCTCGTCCAACTACTTACCAAGTCGATGCCCGTGAGCACGCACTCGATGAGGCACTTTTCCTTTGGCGTGGGATACGGCTCACGGATCAGGCTGCGCTGTGGTGCGGACATATTCAATTTGGCCATGCAACGCTGCTTGGTCTTGTCCACCAACTGCTGCACCTGCGGCAGGTTCTGATCGATCTTCTGCCACAGTGTTTCACCTCCGATCAGTCGACCCAGATCGAAGTTGCCCATCTGCGGCTTAGTTTGGAATTGGGCGGCGACGCAGCCGGTCAGCGCGAGTATGGTTAGCAGCGTCACTTGTTTCATCTTGTAATTCTTTGTTCGCAACGATAACTTGTCTTATATACTACGATGATGGATGGAAGAGCCCAATTGCAGTCGACCTTCCATGGTGCATTTCTTTTGGCATTCGCTTCTTCTCTCGAAATGTTTTGCTGACGCCATAAAAATGCAACGCGTTGTCTAAGTTCAAGATTCGAGATTCGAGGTGCGATTCATCGCACGCTTCCATTGTCAATGTCAGCAAAATCAACTGCAGCAGCAGCGTGATCGACGCGTTCTTACCCTATATATCGCGCCGCAAAGTATGCTACACATATCTACGCAAAAATCGAATTTTCCCAGCTTTTGCTAATTATAATGTTAGACATTATGAAACGTGCAAAATTGAATAGTTTTGAATTTGAAAATGAATTTCAATTTATTTCAACAATAATAAAGATCTAACCTTGGGTTGGGGCGTGCACTTGACGTGTTAACCCATTGAGTTCGGTTAATTAACCTATATAGTTTTTAGCCTAATTGACGTGTAGCAATTTTAAATAGATTTTGTGCTAGAATTAATTTAATAGTCTGTTAAAAACGTATCACCCATGTTTGAGTGTCTATTACTCGGCTGTAAATTGAGTGTTAATTAGATTGTGTTACGTCGACTGATTGACTTAGATAATGCAAGCTTTATACGGCTCGCTCGAACAGTTTGTAATAGGCAGAAAGAAATAGTTCCGAATAGTCTGACAAGACGAACGATTTTCCAGAATCTTAACGCATTACTAGTTCTGAAAATAATGTAATAACACAGCAAAACTCCAGCCAAAAAGTTGTGAAACTATTTGGAATGAGTTAGGCCTTGAACCCGCTGCGATGAGGCCATCCGAGTAAGACAGAATACAGTGGAAGAGTACACCGAAGGGCCTAACTGATGTTATGCAAAAGAAACTCGTATCTTTTCAAGAAAACCACCTAAAACCACCTGGACAAGTCTCGCGAACTTTTCGTTCACCCCTTTGTCGAGTTGAACGAACTCGGAGCTATGTACGTCAACAAGATCGGGGCAAATCATCATCTACCCGGCACTACACTAGACGATTTGCTTGAGTGTTTCGGCCAACAAGCGTCGCTTTGCGAAGCTTTTGAGCTTTTTTTTTGTGTTTAAGCTTGCGCTCGCGGCAACGTCGTCGGCGCAATTAACTGTTTCTCGATTGCAGTCAAGGCCGAAGTCATCGGGTTCGGTTATGTTCGACAGGTCTATTTAAAGCGTCGCCAGCTCTCCAACTCTCGAGTGCCCCGAACAAGTTGTTGATTATAAAATAACGTATTCTCTCTCATTGTTGACGTGATATTTAGTTTGTTTTTTATTTGTTGTTGTTTTTTTTTTCCTATTGTTTTTGGCAACGTCAGAGGGCCGCTCTCAGTGTGGCCAATTGTTGTTAGCCGTCCCATCGCATCCGTGGCTTATCGGTTATTGCCCCAATTGGGCCGAGAGAAGCATGACACAAGGAATTGTGGCGTACTTGGGTTAGTTAGTTAGTAGTGCCAAGTTCTGAGTAATTGCGGACACGGGCACAGACAGACAGACATGTTCTCATAACTATTTGCCCAACACAACACTGGGCAGCACTGCAATGCGCGACTAGCACATACCCCGTGTTTAGGAAAGAAAATCAAACACAAATACACAAACTGCGCAATTTTAATTGTTCTTTTGTTTTTTTATTTTATTTTATCATACTTTTTTGGTTATTATGCCATATAATGTGCACACTTGATTCTACAGAGTGTAGAGAGTACTTAACCGATTGTTTGCGATTCAAAAGTGTGTGCTATAAAGTTCTAGATGTTGTATTATAGCACACTTTTTATAAAGGTTGTGGTCTTAGAAATAACTGCAGTTGCAT
This sequence comes from Zaprionus inermis, assembly GCA_018151445.1. Classification (NCBI taxonomy): domain Eukaryota; kingdom Metazoa; phylum Arthropoda; class Insecta; order Diptera; family Drosophilidae; genus Zaprionus; species Zaprionus inermis. The sequence continues at coordinate 1,606,454 of JAECXD010000285.1, forward strand.
TTCAAGATATATATATTTTTTTATAAGACTTTCTAGTTTTAGTGCAAAGTTTTTATACCGTAATAGAATGCTAGTATTATGCAGCTCTGCATATGAATTTAATTTAATTTTCTTTTAACCAACCAGCAACTACCTTGTAATACCCTACCCCAATTGCATTGCTCAGCGTGTACAGACTCTCTAAGAATATTTCGCTTTTTATCTATAGCTATAAAGCATAAAGTCGACAAAATCGTCTGCAAATGGTGTTCGGCCGTGTAATACCCTTTTTCGGCGTGCGTTACAGGGTATATACGAACGTAGTACGGCTATTATTAGTATTAGAGTGTTCTAAGCATCGGCATGCTCGGCGAATATTGACGCTTCCGGGTTCAAGCAACCCATTCGAATGGATGACATGCATGACTGGGCCCGGGACCGGGCTTGGACACGTGGACGTGTCAATGAAGTACCAAAAACCCCCCTTAATGTTAACTACTACTACTACTACTACTCGGTACTACGGCCGGGTGTATCTATCGGTCAATGCACCAATTTGTTGTTTTTGTTGTATTCCGACTCAGGTGTACGCGTGAGAGGCGAGAGAGCGAGCGAGAGAGAGAGAGAGAGAGAGTAATCTGCGATAAAGCTCCGTTGGGGGAGAACACGGTTATCAAAAGCCGCGACTCGATTCGATTAGAAATATCAGAGAGTCGCGTGGAGTGAGGAGAGTTACGGGCGGGCGAAGGGAGCGGTTAGTGTGCGAGTTACGGCCGTATAAATATGAATCGCGACGCGGCGAATGTCACACAACGGCCATGACAATTGAACGGGAAATGAAACAGAATTTGCGAGTGATGCTGCCCGCGCTGATGATGCTCCTGGCCTTGGCGGGGCTGGTGCCGGCGAGCGCGTATAGTCAGCAGCAGCTGCTCACCTGGCTGCAGCGTAGTAATTTCGGCTATCAGGTATTGCAGCAGGCCAGGCTCGAGGATGCGAACGGCTTGAATGCGGAGGATGCACGTTGCGTCGCACAGGTGCGTCTGTTGCTGGCCGGAGCCGATGCGCATGCGGTGACCGCGTTGCGAGGTAAGTCCACACTTCAAGCCCGATGAGATGACTTGCTCGATCCTAAGAATCTCCTGTCCCCTCCCCCCCTCCTCTTTGTGCCTGCTGCAGTTCTCGACGCCTGGGGCAAGTTTCCGCACGGCATGCTCTATGGCCACTTCAGTGACATGGGCAACTACGATGCGTGCCTCAGTCTCGGCTCGCTGCAGCTGAGTTCCAGTAAGTATTGCCTCACCCACATCGGATTCGATAGCCTGCAGCCAGGGGCCGTGGACACGCTGAGCGTGCGCATTGGCACCTGCATGCCGGCCGCGTGCAGGGCCGAGCAACTGAACACGTGGCTTCAGGCGTATTTGGCGCAGCTGTTCGAGCCGGTTGAGGATCAGGAGCAGGCGCAGGTTCTGTTGCAGGAGCAGAACTGTGCGATCAAGCAGCGTGATCCGATGACGGAACTGGACTGGTTTGCTGTGTAAGTACGCCGAGAAATAACTAACAACTATCGCGCATACTATCGCCAGCTGATCTCACGATAGTTTCGCTTGCACTCTTTCAATCTTCCAATCGTCTGCCTATTCCCCCAGCGCCCTGCTTGCCTTGCTGCTGCTTTTGGTTCTTTCGAGCACCCTACTGGACACAAGCAAAGGTCAGTCGATAGTTACAAATAACCTTGAAGTGTTCGAGTCCTAGTCGGGGTTGTATTACTATCAGAATTGCACAATATTTGCCGTCTACAGATAAGATTTTGCACAGTACTGATTTCGTCATAATACGATTATCTTGGCAAATTCCTAGAACAAGAAACATGTGAGCATATTTTATAGAAAACGAGAAATATTTAAACGGCAAGCATATACTGAAGGATTGGGCTGTTTCTATGTAAAGGTTTATCTCTTTCGATCCAGCAACCTTAAAAACACAACTAAATTTAGGAAGCAACTCAAGGAAACCTTTCGGAGTCTATCTATATCTATATCCGTAGAAAGTAACTATACTATAAGTACATCTGCAATCCTGCAAAATCCAGCTATATCTCTCGATTGCCCTAAGAACTCTTTAGGTATTTCCCATCACAAGTCTTACGCCTGATACGGTTCTCTTGCAGCTCCTGGCAACATGTTGACGGTCTTTTCGCTGCGTCGCAACCTTCGGCAGTTGCTGCACACGACCGCAACGAAAGCAGTACCCAGTCACGTGATACCCTGCCTGCATGGCATACGCTGCCTCACGATTATCTGGATCATTTACGGGCATGACGTTATGTTCATGTTGCTGGCACCGAGTGTGAATAACTACGAAATCGTTGCCTGGGCACAGACACCCTACTCGATGATCCTGCAGAGCGGTACAACATCTGTGGACACCTTCTTTCTACTCAGCGGCATGTTGCTGGTCATGTCGACGTTGCGCGAGCTGGAACGGTAGGTAGCCGGGCCGGGCAGGGCAGGAGGCTGCAGCTCAGATCTATCTCAAATTTGATATTCTCTTGCCTGCAGTCGCAACGGATACCTCAATGTGCCGCTCATGTATCTGCATCGTATTGTCCGCTTGACCCCCGTCCTGGCCGTGGCCGTGCTCTTCTTCATGACACTGTTTCCGCGCCTCGATAGCGGTCCGCTTTGGCAGCAGTTCAGCAGCTCGCATCAGCTGTGCCGCGACACGTGGTGGGCAACGTTGCTCTACGTGCAGAACTACGCGGCGGCGGGACGCATGGTGAGTTACTCCAGATGCAACAGGTATATGGATATCTGGGAATGGCTTAGAAAGGTTTGCTGCACTCTCAGACTGTTCAGGAATGTATAAACCTATATAGACACTGCCAGCTTTATTTAGAGTCGGTTTGGATATCAATTTTTGCATATCAATTTTAAGCAGCTTGAAACAGTCTATATAGTATCTATATGTGTTTGAGCTCTGCCTTTGGATCGTCAGGCTGTTCAAGAATATATATAAGTAGTTTCAAGGTTAGGCTAGTCTCTCCTTGAATCCACCTGCTTTCTGCTATAGTTCACGAATATATATCTATATATACTATTAAAATCATTAAATAATTGTCCGCCTCTCTCTCTCGCAGTGCTTGGGCCACTCCTGGTACCTGGCCGTGGATATGCAGCTCTTTCTGCTGTCGCCTCTGCTGCTCTGGCCCCTCTGGCGCTGGCGTCGTCGCGCCGCTGCCGGCGTTGTGCTGCTGCTGCTGCTGCTCTTCGGCTGCGTCTTTAGCATCATCATGCTGAATGAGCTGCGTGTCTTCAATAAGCAGGGGTAAGTGTGCTCCCCGCTCTCTCTCACTCTCTCTCTCTCTTCACCTCTAATCCCGCTTCCCGGCACGCAGCAATCTCGGTGCCGACGCTCCCGAGATGCGCATGATCTACTACACGACGCACGCCCGTGCCTCGCCCTGGCTAATTGGGCTGCTCTTCGGCTACTTTCTGCACAGCGAGCGCGGCAGGCGGCGTCGTCTCGCGTGGCCCCTGGTGCTGCTGCTGTGGCTGCTCGCACTGAGCCTGATCGCTGCCGTCATCTGGAGCGTGTATCCGTATACGCAGCCCGGTGCGGGCGAGATCAGTCCGCTGGCGGGCGCCTTCTACATCTGCTGCAGTCGTATCGCTTGGCCGCTGGCGGTGTGCTGGCTCATCTGGGCCTGTCAAACGGGTCGCGCCGGTGCCATCAACACCCTGCTCAGCTGGTCCTTCTGGCAACCCATCTCGAAGCTCTCCTACTGTCTCTATCTGTGGCATCTGCTCGTGGAGACGCTGAACATCGGTCGCATACGCACAAGTCTGCATTTCTCCAACTACGATACAGTAAGTAATGCTATCTCTCCAACTCCTATATCTCTATATCTCCCGCTTCCTCCACTCTGCAGTTCCTGCGCTTCTGGGGCGACTTTGGCATGACGCTGTTTGTCGCACTCTGCATGTATCTGTGCGTGGAGGCGCCTCTGGTGCAGCTGGAGCTGCACCTGCTGACCCGGCAGCGGCAGCGGCAGCGACAGCAAACCACGCCTGTTCCCGTTGCCAATAACTACGATAATAATGGGCACAGCAATACCATCACTCCAGCCGTCTCCCTGGCCGTCCTACCAAGCCCGCATACGGCAGTATCGCAGCAGAATCTAGTCGAAACATGAGTGCAATACGAAGTTCTGGCCAGAGATTGGCTATTAAAATTGTTTTCTTCTTACCCCCAATTTTGTTAAGTTTGTATTAGTAATAAAAACTGTTGAATTTGATATGGAAAAGACTTTAGATCTACAAAGAATGCGCTCTACTTAAAACTGTTGAAAGATTCCAGATTTAATGGTAGCCTAGAAAATATAGACATAATACAAATATAGTCTCAGATGTATAGGTTACCATACGGCCAGGCGGAGCAGCATGACTATATCGTCTCGCTGCTCAAGAATATATATATTTATTATATATTATATATATTGTTCAGTGTCAGTGTTGCATTTTTTGCGGTTCATTTGGCGCAAGGTTACAATACTCTGCTAGCCTAGGAGTAGCCTATATATAGCATATAAAATACCAAAAAATAACTGTGCGATTTCAGGAAGAAATACTTAGTATTAAACTATATATGTATATATATTAAATACTCCACTTACGTATCATCTTGTAGCAGTGTTAACAGTCGAACACGCCTGATCGACGTAATTGTATGATTATTTAATGGTTTTGCTGGCTTGTGCGGCCGGGTAGGATGGTGGGATGGTGGATGCCGATGATGAATTACAAATTTACCAGTTGCTGTTGCCGTTGCCGTCGACCGCTTTCCTTGGCCGTTTTCCTCGCTTTTCACAGATTCCAGACCAGATTCGCTTTTCGTATCTTTCGTGCATGTTTCGCTGGCCTCGCTTCAAGACTTTCAATTTCCGTTTGTTGGATTGCGCAAGCCGAAGCAGTGAGCTGGCCAGGAGTGGGCAGCGGGAGCGGGAGCGGAAGCGGGAGAGATTTTTCACTGGGCCAAACTAATTATACGTGTTGAATTTGCCAATGGTTTTATGTCAGTCAGTCAGCCTGTCCCCCATAATATCGCATAATAGCGCACAATATATCGCTTGATAATTGCACATTACGATCCACTCAACCTCGTAAAGCTCAGGTATTGTCGAGAGATAGAGAGAGAGAGAGAGACGAAGGGAGATGGAGTGAGAAGGCGACAAAGCGATAGATCGACAAATTGCTGTGTGCGAGCCTTAATCAAATCGAACCTCTTTCGAATCGGCTGCGAGTTCGAGTAGTTTGCATTCAACATCAGATCTTTTGGCACTGCTCCAAATATACTAATCTATATCTATATATGTATCTGTAAGATACTCACATACGTACTCACCTACTTAGGTATGTCGACAAGTGAATACTTGTCGCGAATAACTAAGACTTTATGCAGTTAATTGCTAAGCAAATGAATAAACATAACAGGCAGCGTAAGGCCGATAAATGCGGCGTAGTCGACCCGACACTACCCTGTAAATACAATAAATTAAAAGCACAAATTCGAAATAAATTAAACCAATTAATATACATGCAGCATGCATTATAAAAAAAAATTAATGAAGTAAAAAATAATAAAAATAATAATAAAAAAAATGAATAACCATTTAATATCCAACAATTCTAGCCTACCCTACAGCACAACTGAGTAAGAGTTTGGGGCATTATTGCCCCACCCACTGCCAGGTCGTGCATAGCCACTCAACACGCTCTACAGGGTATTCAAATTAATTCAAAACGAAAAAAAAAAAATTGAAAAATGAAACGAGTAAATTTAATGCTTGTATTATTATGAGTGGTGCACAGTGGTGCACATTGCGCATACCACTGACATCACTGGCACAGTACCGTTAGCCCTCCCCCCGGCCTGCCACACTGCCCCCTGGGGTCGTGGCAAGCAGCAAGCAGCCGAACCAATCGAAAACCAAACCGAAAACTAGTGCAAAAGTAATTGTTGCCACGCACAGTGTGCCGCGCTGAGCTGGTGACGGGCAGCCAGCTCCAGCGTCAGCCTGAGTGACCACTGTCCCACCGTCCGCTGCGTCCCACCGTCTGGCTAACCCGTCTAACCCGTTGCCACTGGGCCACTTAATCCGCAATCTACGCCCAGGCTGCATTGCGCGTCAAGGCAGGCAGGCAACGTTGCCCGGCTGTGGCCAGTTCTGATTGGAACGCCAGAGTGCGCAGTTCAGCGAGCGCTCCATAATATAGCCCAGGGATTAGGCCAGACTAGACCAAACCACATCATACTCTCGCGCGCTCGCACTCCTGCAGTTTGCGCCACCAAGGATGCAGCGCACCAATTGCGTCATGTTGCCGCTGCTGCTGGCGCTGCTGCTGGGCAATGTGTTTGCGCAGCCGCAGCTGGAGCAGCCGCTCGGGACGGAGCGTGAGAAGCGCGGCACCATCACACTTGACTTTGGCCTGCTGCTGCGTAATCTGCTCCAGAAGAGCGCTCAGTTTTCCAGTGCCAAGGCGAATCTCACGCTGACCACGCGACGTCCGCCGGCTACAACAACCACAACGACTACAACACCAGCTCCTGCTCCGACCGCGCCACCGCCGCCGCCGCCTCCTCCGCCAAGACCCTGGCCAGTTCGTCCGTATCCTGGCTGGTGGCCTCGACCCCATGACTATTATCCGGGCTTGGATTACGATTTTGGTGCTGCGCCACTACCAAAACGTGTACGTCCGCCACCGCGTTCCTACTATGATTACGACTACGATGTGGACACGGGTGCAGCTCCTGCTCCGGCTCCACCACAACCGCCGCCGCCGCCGCCGCCACCACCGCCGCCACGTCCACGTCCACGTCCCCAGCCGCCAGCACCAGCACCGCCAGCAGCAGCACCGCCAGCACCTGCACCGCCAGCCCAGCGTCGACCACGTCCGCGCCCGCGTCCACAGCCGCAGCCGCCGTCGTCGACGCAGCTGGGCGACCACGTGATCTATCAGTACGCACAACCGACTGGTAAAATACGAACACTTTTAACTAATTGCCGTACAATTGGATTCTCTCCAACACTTTGCAGATATTTACTCTAAGCCGCGATCCTTCGCGGTCGACGCGGCGGCTGCGGATGCAGGAGACGACGCAGATGGAAATGGAGACGGAAATGAGGCCGCCGAAGCAGTTGGAACACAAGAGGCAGAAGAAGGAGGGGCAGCTCGAGCTGAAGACGATGAAGCTGCAGCCGAAGCTGATGTTCAACCCAGTCAAGGCGACAACGATGTTAGCGACAATGCTGTCCAGGATCAGCAGAGTCCGAATCTCAGCCGATTTCCTGTAAACTATCCCGGTGAGGCAGCTTCTTCGCCTTCTGTCCCGAGCGACGACTACTACGTTCAACGGCAGCCGCTGCCCAAATTCAATCCCTTCGGTCTGCTCAGTCAGGGGATTGGCGGTCAGGCCACTTTGGGATCCTTGCCATCCTTCGGTAGCTATCCATCCGCATCGCCAGGAGCGCGACATTCGAGTTACTATCTATAGACGCATTGAGAGGGAGCGGGAGAGAAGGATCTGCGATCTCTTTCATCTTTTCGAAATACTTTTTTTTTTTGGTTTCTTAAGTTCAATATACCATGTGCAATTCTTTCTTGGCTTAGCATTAAAAACAAAAGTTATTAAATAATATTGTCGTAGTTTCTACTTTTTCCTTTTATTTTGTTTCATTTTCGAACCTTCTTTTCTTCGAAAATCACATGAAACCATACAGAAAAATTCCCATGTCGAGTCTAACCTCATTTTCGACCTATTGCAACGTTGAAGTTCTTTTTGCACAACGTTATCTGCTTTCTTCTTGAATGAAACAATTAATTCAATAATTTTTTGAATATCCTAACAATTTTTATTTTTATAATATTCTCAAGAAATATCATTTAATAAGTTATTAACACATAAAACAAATTAAGAGTAGTATTTGAATAAAAAATTGTTTCTTTATATATTAACATCATGTTTTGGTTTTGGTTGCGTGGTTTTTTCTCTTTCATTCATCCCTTACATATTTTTTGCCTTGTCGATCCATTGAAATATATATATATTTATATATATTTGTTTCTTATTTGTTTGTATATTTATATATATATTGTTTTTTTTTTTGTTTTGGGTTTCCTTTTGCGTTTAGTATTATTTCTCAATATATTATTTTATGTATAATAGTTGTGTGTGTTTTGTTCTTAAGCTTGTCCCGCTTCGCCCTTTCTCTTATTCTTCCATTTTTGGTTTTACTTGTTTGTTTTGTTTTCATTTTGTTTTCATGTTGAATGAGTTGAGAATATCGTAAAATTTTGATGCGTTCTTTAGGTAAAGTTGTAAAGTTGCTAAGTATGTATATATACATAAAAATAATTAAAACTTTATGTATGCATGTATATATATATATATATATATATATATATATATATTTGTATATATATAAGTAGTATAAGTATGTGTATAATGTATATACTATTTCAAATATATTTACAATAATCGTCGAAAACATTCAAATAAATCATATGCAGAAATTCAGTCTTATTAAATAAACAAAAACTTAGGTACTTTATTTAACTTTTTGTGTTTTTCGCTTGCAGAACTGAAACAATCAATCAATCAACAATCAATCAGTTTGGGGTCGGTTCAAACAAATTTTCTCAGTTTTTAGTATCTTGCCTGAATTTCTATCGATTTTATCAAAATAACTTCTCTTCCAAGCAGGTTTTGTTGGGGTTCAATTAATCTATCAATCAACAAACTAAAAATTTGTGATATTTATGTTATTAGTTACGTTTCCTTTTGTGTGTCTTTATTTCTTTGTTCCCTCGCTTCTCGCCTTTATCGTAGTAGTAATATTCAACTGCCTTGGGGGTACAGTGAGTACAGTAAAACCAACTGTAAATGAGCGGACCCAGTAATGTTCCTCGGAACTTAGTAAAAAAATGCATAATCTTGTTAACGGAAGCATATTCTTGGAACTGTATAACGTATCGTATCGTATATTGTTTATCGTATTTTTATTCTGAAGCTGATCAGTTTTATTCATTTATTGGTGGTATCGAAAGTGCCGAGAGGTGGAAGAACAAACTGTTTGTCATATTGGTATTCCATTAGTTGTTCAGTGTACTGCCCTTACGATCTTCAACTGTGTCTAAGGATATGTTTATCGTTTATCGTTTATCGTTTGTCGTTTATCGCTTATCGATTTTCGATCAGGCTTTGCAGGTTTAACGAGTATATTTAGTCAAAAGTTGCTTGTTACTGTATCGTAAAATATATACACACATACCGTAGGTAGTTGCATATGTACAAGTCATATAGTAGTCTATACATATATGTCTATATATATATGTATATTGAAAAAGCTGCTGATTTGTCCAGTTAAACCTATGTCTCGTAGTTGGAGGGAAACTCGAGGGGGATTGGGGATTGAAAAGATAAAACCTAACTCTTCTTTTTGTTGGTCCTGAAAGCTTTACAAAATCGATCAAATAAATTAGTATCTGGTGCATTTGGCACTCAAAGTGAGTAAGGGATTTGGGAACCAAAAAGCTATTTACGATATTAATGCTCACAATATTGATATAGTACTTAAATAGGATTTCCATTCGATTTTTGGTATGTACATTTAGATTTTTGATGAAGAAGAATACAAATGATAATGCTGATTATTTTGAAATACAAATACAATATGCATATAGATTAGTTTGTGTGTGTGTATGTGTATTTCGTCTTATCTGGGGTCAAACAACTATCTTATTGGATACGCACTTCGTATATTAATAACATTATTTTTGTTCGCTTGTAGTTAGTATTTCTTTGGTATTTCTTAGTATTTCTTTAGTAGCTCATTTACCGCAAGTCTGTGTGTCTGTGTGCGTGCGTGTTTGTGTGTGTGTATGTACAGCTTTTCGTATATTTGTTCCGGAATGAAAGATAACCGATTTTAATAATTATAATTAGGTAATTAAGTATTTATATAAATATAGTTTAAAAATGTTTGGTTTGCCTCTTTTTTGTTGTAGTATATAAAGTGGAAAAAGGTATGCATTGTATATAAATTTCTTTGGTTTTACATAAGTATGTTTTTGGTTTCATATTAATCTTCTTTGCGTTTTGCTTTACATAAATGTTTTGAATTTCCTTTGAATAGTTCGATTTCGATTAGTAAATATGGTAAATTTCATTAACTTTCTCTTCCTCACAAAAATGTCGCATATGTACTTGGTATTTTGTTTTTTGGTATTTTAAGGTTTTTGCATTTGGTTTTTTTCGTTTTTTTTTTTGTATTTTTCGTTTTAAAGTTAATTATTGAATTACAACAAATACCGAATACCGCTTAAAAATGAGTTTAGCGCGAGCCTCTAGAGTAGGAAACAATAACATTTTAGAATATAAGAATATAAGTACTCGTAAATACCATAACCGTAACTGTAATCGTAATCGTAACTGTTATCGTAAGCGCAACGATTTAACAGATATGCATGTATGTATGTATGTATGCAAGTATGTCTGTATGCAATATGTAGTCTGCAATATTTGTTTGTATAAGAGTAACAATAACTGTAAATGGCAATGACAATAATCATAAATACAAGTGTAAATATAAATATTTTTGTATCGTATGTATCGTATGTGGACAAATAATTTTACATAGGATTGAATTATCGATTCAATAAGCAGTTCAGCGTATCAGAATCGTGAGGTTGTGTTCTTTGTTTTGTTTTGTTTTTTTTTTCGCTTGCAATGTTTGTAGGAATAGCCCAAAGTATGCGCATTACGATATTCGCAATACGATATTCAATTTGCGAACAATTTTACAATATTCGTAATAATCGGAAGAATTGATCAGAAGACATAAGCTGAACACAATCCTTTCTATTGGAAGTCTAAGTGATATTCGCTTCCTACGACTTTGCGACTTTCCTACAAACATTGAATCGTATGTGCACGTGTGTGTGTGTGAGTGTGTGTGAGTGTGCCTTGGTGCGAGTATGTGTAGTTCTTGGTGTATGTGCTGTACAGTTGGGAGAGCGCACACTCACACACGCACACACACACGGCTAGAGAGGATCTTATATATCGTAAGTTTCTTCATATTGAAGATTCTCCATATTTGTGCCTAACAATCTCAAAAATATCTGTGCTGCCTTTCTCTATGCGCTGCCCCTGCAAGTGCTTTGCTTCGATTGGCAACCTAACCCCAAAAAAACCGAACCCTAACCTCAACCCAAGAAGCAGATGCCAATCGAATTGAAGCGAACTTGCAGTGCATGCGAGTGTTTTCTCTATGTTGCTGTAGTTATCAATCGTCGATTATCGATTGTTTGTATGTATATAACATAGGTGTATATATATATATGTATATATGTATATAATCATATATTGTATGTATTATGCATATATGCATATATGTAGAGCGTGCACACAATGGAGTCTCAAATGGAAAGCTTTATTGAGGCTCCACTGTATCTGCATCTGCCACTGAAAATGCACATATATATATATGTACATACATACATCGATATATCTTCTTATTATAAGTCTAATCGTATTTACAGGTTGCTTGCTATATGCAGAATTAGGTTAAGTTGAATTTAGGTTAGCTTTGGTGAGCTGCGGTGAGGTGAGTATGGTAAGTTGAGGTGAATAGAGATAGACTGAAATGGTAAACAGACTAACTAGACTTGGGTCTGGCTCCGTCATCGATTCGGTATGCCCAGGAGTAGTACCAGGCCGTAAGCCCATGTATGTAGGTGCCGCTACCTGCTTAGTCGTCCCACGAGGGGAACTGACCCTCGTCCACAAACATGCTGAACTGGCCAGTATACTGATGCTCCAGTGTGCGTCCCGACGAGTTGCTCTTGCCACCACGTGCAGCGACAGCAGCGCCACCTGGCGGGCCTGGCGGAGGCGGTGGCGCACCTCTCGCAGCCCCCGAAGCCGTAGCTGTAGCTGATCCTCCCGATCCCGATGCCGAATCTTTGCCAGACTTGGGTGTAGCGTTTCTTGAGCTGCTCGCCGCACCGGCTGTCGATGTCGATGATGTCTTGCCATAGCTGTAGCGTTGCTCTGTTTGTTTGTTGGGATGAAAAAAGCAGGATTAAAGCAGGCAAGTCTAGAAATGATCGCAACAAAATGTGGTTACTTGTGGACTGCTTGATCTCTTTGCTGGCCCAGACGGGCTCGTGCGTCTGGTTGTACGACTGCTGATCCCACACGGCCTTCTCATCGACGTTTTTGCTCTGCGAATAAAATGCGAAAATGGTTGAAATATTAAAACTAGTATACTCGCTCTTATACTTTGCTAGTGCTCCAATAAGTATGCTACGCTTTTTGCAACTGCATTAAATTCAGGGCATATGGTCTTAAAACTGTTGCAACATGCCCTAAAACTATTGTAACCGAACCAAATATATGTAGAAATTCTCTCCAAATAATATTAGATCATTTTCAACTTTCTACCTCAAGAACTGCCTGCAAACACTTACGTAATCCTTGTCCACATGCAGCTCCAGCTCATCGGTCGTCTGCTCGAGGCTGCTGTGCGTGATGCCATAGTAGAAGTACATGATGAAGCCAAGGGACATCCAGACGGTGAACCTAACTAGGGTCAGTATGCTTAGCTTAAATATTAAATAGATATTAACAGTTATTGCAATAGCCGGAATAAATGGAAGTCCAGGCGTAAGAAACGCGAGCGCATATCTGTGAATGTTAAGAGGGAATTAATCGATTAATTTAGGCAACGATAAGTTAGTCAAATCGATAGACAGAGAGATAGAGAGAGAGAGAGAGAGAGGTAGCTTTACCTATTCTGTGGTTGTCTCGATATAATCAATAATATCACAAATATGCTGATAAATAAAATGATATAAATGAATATGGCGAGGCCGCCGGACCAGCCAATCGCAGCGAACAAATCCAAGAAGAATATGAGACCGAACATGATTCCAACTAGTTTCGTGACATACATGCCTGGTGGTTCGGTTCGATTCGGTTCGGGTTCGGTTCAAGTTCGAATTCGAGTTCGAATTTGGTGTATCGATATTTGAATTTCGACGGGAGCGCAAACAAAAGAAATGAGAGAAAGCATAACGTAATATTTGAGTAATTTCATTTGTTTCATCCATCACCATATCAGTTCGGATATGTAGCGTCCCGTTCCGCTTGGCCCGGCAATCACTTACCACTTTCGGAGGTTGCCTGGCCCGGATTGATCCAGGGAAAGAAGCCGGGACAGAGATACGCATAATCGTGTATCTTGCGTGTTATGAAATTGAGGCCCATTGTATCGAACGCGGTCGCCTGGCCGGTGGGTCCAGTGGGTGCACCATGTACGCTGCCATAGAACTTGTTCTCCGATCGATCCGATACAAGAAACTGATCATCACGTCCACCCAAATAGCCCTCGGGGCTGTCATCGATAAAGGAATCATCCGAATCGGACATGCCGCGCGTCACTCGTTTGATCGTCAACTTCGTGGGCTCCAGCAGCTCCGAGGGTCGTGAATGAGGATCGGTGGCGGTGCCCGGGGCCAATGGTGTGCGCAGCTGTGCCGGCAGCAGCTCCACCAGCGACGTACTATGCGGCTGGTAGCGCAACACAAGCACACAAGTCGAGACCAGGGTGTAGGCCAGCAGTGTGCCAATCGACATCATCTCGACGAGAATGTCCAAGCGCACAGTGAGTGCCACCAGAGCGGCAGCCAGTCCGCTGCCAATTGTCGCCAGACCTGGGACATTTGTGCGTTGCCACAGATGCGACAGTTGCCTGGAAAGCGAAGGAGTCAAGGACGAATCAGTAAGTGCCGAAAAAAAAAAACAAAATCAAATCGAGTTGTCTCACCTGAAAATCAGACCATCCTGGGCCATGGCATATATGACACGAGGCATGGGGAACATGGAGCCAAACATGGCTACCGATAGGCCGGCGGTGGCTCCGATGGCCACCACAGCGCGACACTTCGGGGCATTCACAGAGGACCACATCTGCACAAGGGCAGCGCCGACATTGATGTGATCGTATGGCACTGCAAAGCGAGAGACCACGTTAAAACCATTTTAATCCTATTTAAACCTATTTAACACAGTGTAAGTCTATTTAAACGTATTGTTAACTTATTTAATTCTATTCTAAGCTTTTTAAACCTATTTGAACTTATTTAAACCTATTTAAAACCTATTTACACCTATTTAAACCTATTTAAACCTATTTTAAACCTATTTCAACCTATTTAAACCTATTTTATGTGCCTAAGCATGCAATCAATTTTAAAATCGAAACTTTTATCCTAAATGGAAATATGTCAACTAGATTTTCTTTTTAAGAGTCTATCAAAGAAATTTCAGCTCCATATTAAATCAATTAATATGGAATACGACCCCAAACTAAAAGCCGACTATGCTATCGTAAGTGCTGGAGCAAATGAAGTTTCTACTGCAAAGGTTTAATGGAGTTGTTGTCGTTTTTGCTTGGGTTGTGTAGGTCCATTAACTTTGGATTATTTACAAAGAGATAATGCAATCAAAATCAACTTACCGACTAAAGTAAGGACTAGACTAACGCTGACGTAGGCAATGAGGACGACAACAAGCGAGCCGACAATTGCCTTGGGAATGCTCTTTTGCGGATTGTGGGCCTCCTCGCCGGTGGTTGCGATAATATCGAAACCGATAAATGCATAGAAACACGTGGCAGCACCAGAGAAGACCTGGAAAATGGAAAACACACACAGACACGCAAACACACAAATGAAAAACCAAAGTAAAAACGAAACGAAACGAAGTAAACGAAAAGTTTTTTGGGCCAAAGTTCGAAAAGTTGAATAAAAAGAGAACTGAGGAAGAAAACACAGAAAACTTACGCCGCTCCAGCCGTAGGGCAGAAAACCCTGATGTTCCGACCACGTTTTGGTATCGACATAGAATAGGCCGGCGGACATAACGAACACCCATGTGGCCAGGTTGATGGCGTTCAGGGTGTGATTAAAAATAACCGACTTGCTGGCTCCCATCGCCAATACGCCGGTCATGAGGAGCGTTATGCCAAAGGCTATGAAATCAGGTGGTTTGCCTGTTCGAATGGAAAATAAAATAGACCAAAATGAACATCGAGTGAAAAGGGAACGGCAAATTACAGCTATAAATAAATGGAGAGTACCCGCACAACTCACCGAATATCGTGCCAATTGACTCGCTCATCGCATTCGCAATCGCATTGCCAGTCAATGAATCAAAACTTGAGCTTAACGCACAGGCACAGGCACTTGTTCCTGTTCAAGAAGAATTACAGTCGAGATTAGTACTATTGCACCACTGTGTCGTAGTTCTTGCAGTACTACTCACCTATTAGATATTCCAATATCATGTTCCAACCAATTATAAAAGCTACAAATTCTCCAACTGCCACATATGAATACATATAGGCCGAGCCGGATGTGTGTGGCACACGAACGCCAAACTCCGCATAGCACGCGCCTGGTTGCGGAAAGGGAGTGGTTCGAGAGGGTTTAGAAAATCGAAATTGAATCAGTTGCAGCCATTGCAATTGAGGTTAGATATAATTGAATGCTAATTAGGTCGATTTGAGAACGATAAATAAAGATAATCGTCAAAGAAATCCTTCAAATTGCTTTCGCTTCGAATTGCCTTGAGGTTTTTTAGAGTTCGTAAAGTTCTTAAAGGTTTTTCCTTAATTAAACGATGTATTTCTTGTAATATATTTTACATTTACAGTATATAGTGCTCTGATTTGATACTTCTATGTGTATAAACAATTCACAAGCAAAGAAAATCACTTGACTTGCATACACGCCAAAAATGTACTTTCTAGCTTTCGCTTGTAGTACGTTTTTTAACGATTTACAGAGGGGAGAGGGACGTAGTTGAATTTTAAAATAAACTACACGATACTATACGTGTAATCACACAATTCAAAGCATCTAACGCTTGCAGTCTCTGAGATATAAGCGTTCAAACAGACAAAAGCATAATTATGGCTTTGTTTTTTATAGTTTATGTATGTTTATTGTGGATTATAGAAGTTAATTTACTGTATCACAAGATTCTAGCACAGAGAGCTGCTTAAGAATACTTTGCTCTCATTCTGCTCGACGTTAGCTCCCAATCAACCCAAATCTCAATCGCAACCGCAAAAACAAAAGAGTCTTATATCTAATTGGAACTTACCTGAGAAAATACTCGCAATCGCAGCTATAATAAAACTAATAACCACACCGGGTCCGGCCATTCGTTGGGCCACCATGCCGGCGACCAGGTACATGCCGGTGCCGCAGCAGGAGCCGATGCCCAGCGAGGTGAGATCGAGTGTATTGAGACATTTCTGCACGATGCGATATAATTGATGGCTAATTGGGTTTCCGACTGCACTTGGGTATGGTACAATGGGTACAATGGGTACGGGGGGAACGGGGAGACGGGAAGACTGGGGATTGGGGTACGGGGTATGGTATGGATTGGATTACTTACCGTTAGCTTGGGCTTTGTGGGTTGTGCATTGCCATCCTGCAGCTGCTTGACATCCTTGGTCCGTATGAGCTTTGGCAGCAGCGTTGTAGAGCTGACACCCGGTGGCAAAGGCACCCTGAACTTGACCTGAAAACCAAAAGAAGAGCAGATGAGACAAACGATGAAGTGAGAGAGACGCACAGCGAGGGGGAGAGAGAGAGTGGGATGAAGTAAACATTGCTTTAATTGGTTTCATACTCGAGTGGACTCCAATGAACTGGAAGCGCTTTTGCGTTTTGCAACTGGCATTGAGTTTGAGTCTGCCCCAGAGAGTGCCAAAAGAAAAGCAAAAGCAAAATGAAAAGAAAATGAGAGCGAAAACGAAAACCTAAAGAAAATAAAAGCCCCAGAAAAATAAAAACCCCAGAAAGCAGAAAATAAAAACGCAGAGGAAAAAAAAAGAACTTGTTAAAAGTCGAGTGCGCTCAATGCCAATGGCCATGATAAGCGTAAATTGAAATACGCCCCTTCCCCTCCCCCAGCGCAGCACTGCCCCGCTTGACTGTCCCACGTACATACACCCATATAGCCATGCCCATACCCCGTGCCCCCGGAGAAACCACAAAGCCAAACGCGCTATGGGCCTAACAATCGATATTTGCAACAAGTTTTATGCGGCCTACGCAGCTCGCTAAAGGCCATCATGTGCTCTGCTCGTGCCTGTCTGTGTGTGTGTGTGTATCCATGTGTGTGTGTGTGGCTGCATGTTATATAACTTCGCTATGTCAGATGCTATGCTAAACATCATGTCCTCCGACAGTTCCAGTTCCAGTTTCACATCCGTCCGGGGGGACCTTCTCAATGAAATTGTCCCCGTCAAATGCAACAAGCACTTACTAAAACTCATTACCCCACTCACTAGAGGCATACCCGCCTCCCCCGTCCCCTCCTTGCAGCCCCCTTGGCACCCCCTACCACTTCGCCTCTGCCGCTGACTCTGCCTCGCTCTGGAGTGGGCTGTGAGTGGTTTGTTATTAATGGTTGTGCAAAGGAAAAGGTCAACCTCCAAAGGGGAAGTGAAGGCAAGAGGGAGGAGGAGCAAAGACAGAGGCAAGAGGGCAAGCAGGGAGCGGGCAGGAAAACTGGTAACACAGATGAGCCGAGCTGTGCGAGGCAAACAACAATTGCGCGACGCTTTGTTTGTCTTCGCATCGATTCGATGCGATGTTCGCCCCCATGGCACTCTCCCCGCCGACTATCACCCGTCTATAGACTACACCGTCTCTGCACATCGGATGCGACCGACGCAAGGACCTCATCAGATTCCGTCAAATGAAACTCAATTCAAAGCGCCGCAGGGCAACCTTTTAGCGGATTTTCTCCAGCCTTACAGAGCGACAAAAGTCCGAGTGAACTGGCCGGGCTTTGGGACATCAAAAGGCTTATGAAATTCATTACAATAATTACGAGCGATACTTGAGTCGAAAAGCATTTATAAATACTATATATATATATATACATTAATAGTAGTTAAGCCTGGCTGCGAAATTAATTACAGCGAAATATAAACAAGAAAAACATTTCATGTTAATTAAGTGTGTAGAGCAGAAACTTATAAGCCCGAAATTGTGTGTAAATAGCAAAATAAACCCCTAATTAATAAGCTAGTATCTGTCATTTCCTTTTGAAGAACTTCATATCCGAGCTGGCTACGACTTTCTTTACTTGAATAATTCTCGCTGTGTAGCCAATGGAACGTATGCGTAATGTGCGTATGAGTTATATTCCTAGAAAAAGCAATTTATTATGTAATGCGAGCGCTTTACAATGTCCTTATGACAACTTGCGCCAGTGTGTACACACTCACACTCACACTCTCACTCGCACACATACTTGTTGAGTTATTTATAAGGCTACAGGGTAAGTGTATGTACGAGTGTATATCTGTCTATGGAAATCTGTGCAGCTTCCCCTCTGCTGCTGCTGCTGCTGTTGATAAGGAACATCCGCTGCAAGAGCAGGCTGACATTAAAGTAAAAAAGTAAAAAAGAAACCCGCTCCAAGTGGACACTCGACAAATACAGAGCAACATGGATAGAAGGTATATGCGTGTGTGTGTGTATACCGATGCGATATAAATATAGCACGTAGTACTTGGGGGAGGGGGAGGGCGTCATGGGAGAGGTAGCGACTCTAAACTGGGCAACGGCGTTGGCGAAGGCGGCCAGCAATAAAGATAACGCAGCGGAGCCAAAATGCTGCTTTCCCTCCACTCGCTGCCCACTTGCTCAACCCGCGTAGCACCGACCCCCAGCATGCTCATGCTCGCCCCTCTACCCCCCGACCCCCCGACCACCCCAACCCACTGCAGCCCCTACACTGGCAGGCCAAGCCGTATGCTCCCACAGGGTTTTTTGTTTTTACGCTTCGGCAATGGCGCTCGCTTAACATCGTCGCTTTTGTTGTTGCTGTAGCTGATGTTGTCGCTGTTGTCGTATGTACTTGCCACGTCCTGCTTGCCTGCCTGTGTGTGTGTGTGTGTGTGTGGGGGCGAGCAGCGAGTGAGCAGTGTTGCTAGCGACTTCGCAGCCAAATGGATTTGCATAAGTCCACATACATGCACACATACACACACACACACACACAGAAACACAGACACAGGCAGGCTGGCAGCATGTGTGTGTGTGTTGGTGACTATCATAATGGGCATTTTACGGCGAGCATTACAACAGCAAATTCGCTTCATTTGTACATACACAAACATATGTATATACATGTGCATGTACTCTCGCACTCGCACACACACACACGCGCACGCATTGCTTGCTCCATTTTTAGCAGTGACAAGCATGTGAAAATAACTGTGCATTTGCGTTTACCTTTTCCAACACCAGCAGTAAATCCGACGGCTTCATTGTGAATGGCAAATCGCTTTGACTGTTAATAAACGGCGACTCCTTGCTTCCTTCGCAGCGTTGCTTTTGTTGTTGTTTTTTGCTCAACTCGCCGCGCCGCGCCTCGCCTCGCCTCGCTTTGTTTTCGCCTGCTGCGCCGACTTCTTTTTCAGGCCTCTTGTCCGCTGTTTATGTCTTTTTCTCTGTCTGTCTCACTGTCCGTCTGTCTGTATTGGTGCGTGCGTGTCAACGGCGACGCAGGCCTGCGACTGCGACTGCGACTTCGACTGTTGCTGTTACTGTTACTGCTGTTGTTGTTGCTGTTGCTCTTGTTTTTGTTGCTGTTATTTTTGCTGCTGCTTTCGCTGTTGCTGTTATCGCTTTATGTTTCACATTGATTTTTGTCTGCAACGTCATTCTATATTCAACAGTTTTAAAGCTTTTTTATTATTGCTCCTGCACATTTGTTACTGTTGCACTTTTGCAAAAGAAGTGAGTAAAATACAGATAGAGAGAGAGAGTGGAAGAGTGGGAGAGAGTGACGTGACAGTGGGGGCAGGAACACAGCAATTTAATTTCAATTTCCAGTGAATTTCAAGCGCACATCAAAATTGTTCACTTTCACTTTCGCTTTCACACACACACACACACGCACACGAAAAAGGAAGAAGCACTGGGACTGACGCTGGCGTTGACGTTGCTGCGGCTGCGGCTGCCCCTTATGCTCGGACTCTGTTTCTGACTGTGGCGCAGGCTTTAGCTCTGACTTTGTTAGGGACACACTGTCACTTTCTGTACCCTTTTTGGCCCTGCGCTTCCTTCTTTCTCCCTGCGTGTGTTTGTTCGTTTGTTGCGCGCTTTTGATTCACGTGGCCCACTCACACACACACACACCTAATGCCAATGCAATAATTGCACTCACACACACTCTCACACTCACTTCCTCTGCACATGCACAGACACAAACAGGAAAAAATAACAACAAAAAAACCGTTTGGCGATTTAATTATTTGATTCTACTTTTACCGAAATTAATTTAATTTTTTTTTACTATTTCTCTGCAATTTGGTATTTTTTAATGTGTATATTTTTTGGTGTGTGTGTGACTGTTTTTTGTTCTATTTTTTTGTTCGCGCTGGAGTTGCACGTTGCGCGTTGCGCGTTCGCCTTCGACGACTTTTGACCACAGTTTGTTCAGTCGATGTTGCTGCGACTCGCTGCGGCGGCCATTCACTGAATGAATGCTTGCAATTTTTCCGTGTGTATCGCTTTTTTCGGTGTGCGCGAAAAAGGAAGAAGAAAAAAAAATAGAAGAATACCTCAACTGAGCCGAGCCGAACTGATACGCATACGCTTTTCACTCCCGTTTCGAGTCGCTGCGGCTTTTGCTGCTGCTGCTGCTTCTTCTTCGTGCTCTTCAGCTGCCGTTAATAAAAGAGATGGGAAAAAGCTTTCGCTGTTTTTGCCCTTTGCAGCTTCAATTTAATTTCTCTGTGTTTGTGTGTGTGAGAGAGCGAAGTTAACCAAAGGGCTCGCAAATGTTGTTGCCAGACCGCGGCAACATTTATGCTACGTAGAGGTCCGGCACGCGTTATTGTGTGCTGCAGCAACGATCTGGCAACTCCAGTTCTCGACCACACTTGCTCATTCACTACACAAAAGCTTCGTGTCAACTCTGCACGCGCGCGTGTTTGTGTGTGTGTGTGCATGGCCCTGTATCTATAACAGAGTTGACTGCGCGAAAGCTACAAGTATTTTCATGGCAAACTCTCTCTCTCTCTCATACAGACACTGAGACGCAGGCCCTCGAATTAAAGCGACGCTCTAAAGTAGGCAACGGTAAATGCAACTGCCAATGGCGCAGACGCACAAGCGACAAGCACTCTCTTGCGTTTTCACCCTCCCCCCCACTCTCTCTCTCTTTCTCCTCCTCTAAGTCGGTTAATGCGTACACACTTTCACTTTTTTTCTGAGCATTGTTCGGCCATGTTGCCTGTGGCTTTTGCCTACCCTGTCTCGCTCTCCTCGCTTTTGCTTTCGCCTGCGGCTCACCCTCAAGGATATGCAAATAACGGTGCGCTTCGCTCGCACTCGCACTCGCACACGCAATGTGTCATAAGAGCAGAGCCTGCACACCTGTTATCACATGCTCACCTCAACATGTTATTCAATCTCGCATCAACTCTAGAATGAATATGATTAAAGCTCTTCCCCGGCGCGTGCCTGTGTGCGAGTCTGTATGGGCGTCTCTCTCTCTGCATGTGTGTGTGTGTGTGTGTGTATAAATTATTTCAGGGTTAAGCGCGCGCGTTTGTATGCGACAATTTACTGTGCATTTGTGTACATGTATGCACATGATGTGTGTGTATGCGCAGTCATTTAATGCTCGCACCGTCTGGTCGCCAGAGGGCGTTACTGCCTTTTATGTGGATAATGTACAGTCGCATCTGGCTATAATGAAACAAAGGTGGTAGCTTTGGGGAATGCAATGGGATTAAAGTATTATAAACTATATTTCGACAGGTGGACAATTCTCACTCCTCCTGTAATGTGCAGAGATAAAGCTTTGTTCTCTAAATACAAAAGCTTATAAAAATATTATTTAAAAAGTAGTATATTCCTCAATTGCAGTCGCACGACAGTGGATACTGCCTACGAGCGTCTTGGCAGACTTTAAAGAGCACAAGTTCAATAGAAGCTTAGAAAAACGGTTTATTAGCAGAACATATGTTTTTATTTCTTATGAATATTCTGAGATCTGAAATATATATTTATCTAAATATCTTAAATATATTTATATGATAAATTCGTTAATTTTTTAGTGAACTTATCGACCGATTCATAAACCCTATATATGGTTTTAATATATTCCAATTTTTGTATTTGATTTTTTTAACTTATCCATACATGCAGATCTCTATATATATCAACCTATATCTATCTATCTACATAGCTATCCAATTATTAAACACTTTATTTATTCGTCTTTTCTATTTATCTATTCAACTATCGTTTTATTCATCTAACTATTCATTAATGTATCGATCTATCTGTTTATCCGTCCATTTTAGCTATCTTTATACCTATATGTAGATATATGTCGCCTACCATCTGCCCAATGTCTCGCTCATTCTTACGCATCCACCTCTTCTACTGCATATGTAACTGTAAAATACTTTACGATCTCCCTCTCGGGTTCAATAAACCTCTTGGGCCACCAACAGATCGAACATTTGTAACGCTCGTCGCACAGTCGGGAAAAAACTGTACAGTGTGTATGTACACATGTGTGTGCGCATACTTACGCGCATGAGTGTACATGCATAGAAGTGTACATACGTGAGCGTATGTACTAGAGTGAACTACTTTACGAGTGTGTGTACCGCGCGATCCCTACGGTTGTTAATATGCCGTTTTAAAAATAGCAACTATAAATCTCATACGCCTCAGTCGCTGTCGCTGTCTGACGTTGGTGATGCTCACTTTTCTTCTGCTTCTGCTTCTTCTTCTTCTTTTTCTTCTACTTCGGCTTCTTCAACGATCAACGTTCGACGAGAGAACGTTTTTCTCGAGAGCCAGATCAGTTTGTAAATCGCTTCCTCCCCCCTCTTCAAAAATCCGCCACATGTACTTACTCAACTGGGTCCCGGGTCTGTCCCGTTCGACAGAGGAAACTAATGTTACTTGCCGGGGGAAAATCCTAAAATCTACGAGATACAACAACAGCAGCAGAGACCCCAGAGAGATACATGTGCATATGTGGCTACAGCTACGGCTACAGTCAGCAGTCGATCGTCACGATCAACAACAACAACAAGTAGAAGACGATGACAAGCAGCAGCAACAACAGCAGCAGCAACAACAACAACATGAGCTACATCATCGCCAGCAACTACTACAAGAACGTACGCTCCGCAATGTTAACGAGTAAAAGAATCAAGAAGAAAGATTTTTAGTTCTATAAATAACTCTTGTACTCATTTTCGTTTCAAAACAGAGAAAAACAGAGAAAAACCAGAGGAAAATAACACACAGAAGACAACCAAAATCGAACGAAAAAGCGAACGCTTCAGCGACCAAAGACAATAGCTATAAAACGCAAAGATACTAACGATACTAAGAATATGTGCACTTGTGCAAGATCTACATATATCACTATTGGCATACTATAGAAATAGAGGCAGAGACAGAGAGAGCGAGTGAAAGAGAGGGAGAATAGGTCGACGAGATCGCATCGCTGTAACTGATCAAAAGTAAAGAAATCTTCAAGCAAATCTACGTCAGCAAAATATAATGATACCAATATCTCGGGAGATCAATGTCTTCTGGCAATGTAATCGACACACAACAGACTAACCGTGGAAAACCCTCTCTCTGCTTATAGGGTCTTATCGATAAGAGAAATGCATTACTACATATTATATATAGGATAGTTGGTATACTTTCGAGCAGGCATAGCTATTCCTCTATTTCGATTCTTTGATTGATGCTGTCACTTAAATGTTTGATTACAGTGGAAGTAATTCAGTTTTGTAGTTACTAGAATTTCTGAGATCTCTTTAGATCTCGAATCTTTATAAATAACACTCTTACTATGTTAACCTAATGCATGCTATTTATACTGTAAGCTACGCTCTAGATGCCCCTTCTTTTCAAGTACCAACGGTTTTGCCCGACTATATTTCGGATTTCCTTAAGTGCTGCATAAGTATTTTCCTGCCATCTCGATAAGACTGTTAATAGAGTGTGCATATGGGGGTGCGGCTACTACCGCTCTCGCGCTCTCCTTCTCACTCAGATACTGTCTCTGTCTTAAGTAAATTATTGTGGCAAAGATAACCCCTTGAGGCAGTGGGGGCACTATCGGTAGCAAGTACGATCAACTAGTAGCGGGAGGAGTAGGAGGCAAAGGCGGAGCTGGAGGAGGTGAAGCGATTTGGTGTTCGGAATGAGAATAAGAATAAGAATGAGAATAAGCATAGGAATTGTCGGCGGAATCTGGAGAAAAGCATTTACAGCAGGGCTCCAGCAGAGGGCAGCAGCTGTACCAAAAATACACAATTTTGGAATGAGAGTGGGCAACGAGTGAGATCGTAAAGTGAACCACATAAGGCTGCAGATACAGATACAATGGCAACGGCAACAGCTACAGATACATTTACAGCTATAGCTATAGCCACAGCTACAGCTACAGCTACAGCTACACAGATACAAATTCACTTATTTTGGATTACAAATAGAATACGATCGTTTGGCAGTCAGTCTCTCAGTGCTTCCCGGTCTATTTTCATGTGTGCGAGTGTGTTTTATGTACTACGAATTAAAAATACCGGTGGGGCATCGAGAGTACGCACATGTCCATACATACATACCAACGTGCATATAGATAGATACTTTCGTTGCGATTCTCGAAATCAAACGCGATAATCGAAGCAGGCGAAGCGAACGAAAACTGAATGAAGATTCGATTCCGATTACAGTTTCGTTTCGATTCGATTCGGCACGAACAACCGTTAACCCCATCTGGGGTCAATCTTCGTTAGACACACAGATACACTCGCACACACACAGCTACACTCGCACACACTGCCAGTAGTCCGTATTCGCGCATATTCTTAGCATTCTTCATGCATATTCCGCATTTGAATAAACACCTTTAAACTGCAGTAAATACCCCTATATAGCTGTACACACTCTATAGTATAGCTTTATATAGTTAGTATATGTCTATGCCGCCAACCAGTGTAGTAAAACGACTAAAACGAAAGCTCTGGTTGAGCTTTACAAGCAGTTTTATGTAAACAAAGTTTAGACCAATTTCGATAGTTTCTTTGCATTCTGCTTCTTTGAAATAATCTGCTAAAGTACTATATACTCAGCCCATGGGGATTATAAACTCTGATTTTTACATATGCTTCCGGGGATCTCTCGTCATTCAATATTATAGCATTTAAGCCAATTGACTAGATTGATAACGAAAAAGTGAGTTAATTCTAAAAACAATTCTAGAATCTAATATATTCGTACTATCATATGTGCAATTAGTTAGATGATGTTATTAAGTGTATGGAAAATAAAGTATAGTCGTCATTCCGAATTCATTAATTACCAAAATACTAAAAAGATAAGGAAACAAGCTTCTATTTTGATTATATTATTGAAAAGATAAGCAAACAATCTCCTATTAGGTTTAAGTTTATGAGTCAGTAAACTGCGGTTTTATTCCGAAACTAAATCATATTTGCCAGCGTAGTTATGCATGGTAGGTCGATATATCTTTTCTAGAAATTATATCATAGCCTGAACAACGAGTTGACTTAATTTCAAAACCTGAGACAGAACCCTTATATAGAGTAAATATTTGGGTTATATATGCCTTGTTTCTTGAAATATCTTTCTATTGTATTGCTTCAGCTATAAAATACATATGTATGTGTTCCTGCTGCTCAAAACTTAACATTTTTGAGGTTATTAAATAGTTGAGCAGCTCTGTAATCCTTTTACCATAATTTCAACTACCAAAATACCGTTACAACGTTTGGGGGAAACGCTTTTTCCTGACCAACACTGCGCAAGAAGAGATCATCAACCGAGACGCGGCTGGCGATGCTGCTTGGGGTGCCGTCGCCGTCGCCGTCGCCGTCGGCGTCGTCGTTTAATCTATTTTAAGGCTACGATTTTTCCCACTCGGTAATGTTCATAGATTCCTGCAGATGCAACCGCGATGTGAGGCGTGATGAGAGTGGGAGAGTGAGAGAGAGAGAGACAGTGCGCAGCTGTAAACACATGTACACACGAGCAGTTGCGCATGAGTGTGTGTGTGTGTGTGTGTGTGTGTGTGTGTGTGTGCAGACATATGGCTTTTCCTTGGCTCTGAAGAATCAAACAAATCAGAATCGACATAGGCCGAGCAACAGTAAACCGGCGCTATTCCCTCTGCCGTCGGCGACGTCGACGTCGACGTACGCAACGGGGCAGCGTTGTCTCCGCGCAGCGATTCTATAAGTAGACATACATATGTATTTATGTATATTTATATGCGCACACCAACCCACACACACACACACACATGTGAACACATGTGCGCAAATGCGAGAGCGGGAGCGAGAGCGCCGCTTGCTCCTCTCTTCCTCGCAATCTACTAAGTTAAAGCACAGCCAGCCGCAGTCGCAGTCGCAGCAGCAGGCAACAACAACATCCCGATGAGCGCGAACGCGTCGTTCTGCCTAACGATCGTAGCAGAACTTGGCGCACATTGCTGCTGCCTGTGCCTATGGCTGTGTCTGTGACTGTGACTGTGTCTGTGACTGTGACTGGGTTGCCCTGTTAGTATCGACAACGGGATCGCGGCGAAAAGTTCAGTTTCATTTTCGTTGCCCGCTGCTCGTTGTCGCCGTCATCGTCAGCCGCAGTTGTAGTTGTCGTTGTTGTTTTTGCTCTAGTCGTCTGCTACGCTTTTTGGTTAGTTTTAAACGGACATTTTGGCACGGCCAAGCAAGCGCACACACACTCACACGCACACACGGTGAGGTATTCGCTCTATGCTAGTGCAGGTGTGTGTGTGTGTGTTCATGTGCAGCCAATAAGAAAACGAACGTGCGCCTCGCGTGAGAGCGATCCAAGTGAGAGCGAGAGTACGGGTGAGAGCGCAAGTGCGAGCGAAAGGAGACCTTCTTCGTTCCCTTGCTCACGCTCGCTCTCTCTCTTTCTCTCTGTCACTTTCGGTCAGGCGGAAAATGTGCAACAAAGTGCAAGTGCAAGAAATAACCGTTGGCCAGTGCTCGTGCGTGCGTGCGTAAATGAGCGTGTGCCGTGGCCTGTTGCTGCGTGTCTCTGTGTAGTCTGTGTTGTTGTGCTCGTGCTTGTGCTCCTGCTCGCACGATAGTGCCAAAATATTTTCACAAAAAAAAAAAACAAATAAAAACAAAAAGAACAAGTACACAAGAAGAGCAACAGGCAAAGCCGCAGTCAGACAGTTATATATTATATATGTGTGTGTGTGTGTGTACAAATACAATTGCAACCGTATGTGAATTTGTGCTTTACTTATTTTGTTCTGTTTTCACCGTTTCTGTCACTTTATTTTCAACTGTAGCCGATGAGCGGCACTGCGAGGCTAAAAGGTTAACTTCTAAATATTAATAGTCGTCGTCGTCGGCCGTCCCGTCGTTTTGTTGACAACAAAATCCACCAAAACAACAACAATAACAACAAGCAGAAGCAGAACAACAAGACAAGAACGAACGAAAACATTGGGAGAACAAAAAACTAAAACGGTTGCGCGCGTTAGTGAACACACTAACGCAGACACACGGACACATGCATATGTAGACGTGCCTGCATATGTAATATTTACAGTGTGTACACACATCGAAACAGCGAAGTGCGTTATTTTTAAACGGACTTTGCAATGCTAACGTCGCCAACAGGAGAAGGAGGAGACACGGATACCGAAGCTGCATAGAATCGTATTGTATCGGAGCGTAGCGGATCGCATCGCATCGCATCGCAGATCGGAGCGGCGCGGAGCGGAGCATACCAAGTTTTCGAGAATCTCGAACGGAATCTCAACGTTACGCCTTCTCAGCACAACAGCGAACGCGAACGCGAACGCCGACGTCGCGGTCGACGCTGACGCTCTTCTCTGAAAAAAAAGCTGCTGACTCAAACAAATTTTCAAATGGTAAGTAAAGCACCTAGTCAAAACCAACAAAAACACCGAGAGCCCCGAGAGCAACAGTAGCAAGTGACAGTGCGAGAGAGCGGGAGAAGGCAGCGAAGGAAGAGAAGCAGAAGCCGCAGCATGCGCGATTGCAATGCGAGTATTCTCTCGGTCTCCCCCTCTCTCTCTCTCTCTCTATCTCTCTGGCCCTACGCCTCCATCGGATTGCAATGCAGTTACACAGTTTATGCTAGGCTATGCTTTTAACACCAGATGCAGGAGAAGCGAGACTGCGAGAGAGATAGATAGAGGGCGGGAGCGGAAGAGAGGGTGCTTGGCAGCTGCAGTTGTGAAGTACACGGGTTTCAACTATCCAATAGTCCTTGACACGTTACTTTTCGACTTGTAGATTCTTAGAAACTCTAATATGCAGAAGTCACGTTTCAAAAATACCGTAAAGTCTAATAGATATTCTAAACTTATAGATAGATGATGCAAATCTTTGTTGTTTGTTTTTTGCATATCTGTGTTGGTTTAAGATACAAATTTGTTGGGATTGCGATTCTAAGCATATGTAAGATATATTCTAAAGACTATTTTGAGTTTATTGTTTCCTTTGCACTTATAGTTTCAATTTAGGAATATGAAAGTTAGTAGGAATATGATAGTTTACAAATCTGGAAGACTTGAGATCACAGTGGAATACTTTCTTGAACTCTAGACGCCTGGAATACATTTTAAAACCAAGAACTAACACGCTACCCGAATCTGAATATCTTTCGAATTGTAAACAAACCTTTAAAAAAATACCTTATCCCCGATTGCAGGAGACCAAAACTCCCCCGACCGTCACGAGCAGCTATCACCATCAGCGTGCGCCGCGCACCCCGGAGAGTTACTTCAATGTGCCCGAGTCCGTGGCGTTGCTGAATATCGTCAAATCGGAACGCATACAGAGCGCATTCCAGTCGAACCGTAAGAATCATGCGAGCGTCTGGGAAATGGTTGCCGAAGTGCTGAATCGTTTCAGCGCTCGGAAACGCACTGCGAAACAGTGCTGCAATCGCTATGAGAATCTCAAGAAGATCTACACGCAGCTTAAGAAGAATCCCGAGCGACATGTGCGACGCAATTGGCCGTATATGTTCCTGTTCAAGGAGATCGAGGAGCAGCGTGGCGAATGCTGGGGATCCAATGGGAAGCGACTGGCATTGATTTCGAAGAATCACAACGAATTGTCATACTATCAGCGGCGTCGACAGGCTGCCGAGTTGGGTGTGCTGCTCAACAAGGATAACCTGACACCGCAACAGCAGCACAATCTGCTAATGAGTCATGCCCACTCGACAGATTCGTCACAGAGTGGAGCCAGTAAATTGGATCGATTTATGCCAAATCACTTTGTGGAAACGCAACTGAGCGAGGGACCCGGTGGAGTGGGTGGAGTTCCCGGCTTGCCGATGGGCGGTTTCGATGATAATCCCCTCCAGCTGCAGGTGGCCGGTGCAGTAGCAGCGGCAGCGGCGGCAGTTGCTGCCCAACTGCGACACGAACCGCAGCTGCAGAGCAACAACGGCAACAATGAGGAGGACACATCGCAGCACAACCCCAACCACAATCACAACCACAACCACAACCACAACCACAACCATAGTCTTAGCCACAATCTTAGCCACAATCTCAGCCACAACCTCAGCCACAATCTCAGCCGTAATCTCAATCACAATTTGAACCACAGTGCGGCATTTAAGGATCACGAACCGCCTGAGACGTCGCCCGGCGGCGGTGACTTCGAGAAGGAGTGCAACGGGCCACTCAATTTACACCACAACAGCAGCAGCACGACCAACGACAACAACATCTCCATGAAGTAAGTGGGGATTGCATTGCGAGCTCATATCGAGATCATACTCTATAGAGGATCATACTGTAACAGCCTTTCTTACAGGTCTGAGCCGCTCTCTGAGGGTGAATTCAATCCGGACGATATTCAGCTGATGCAGACCAACTACAATGGGTGAGACCAATCCAGATATATCTATGGATTTTGTATTGATTAAATTTGTCTCCAAACAGCGCTCAGAACTTTTACTCGCCCAGCATAGATCCGAACATACTGCACCCGGATGTAATTGTGGATACGGATAATCTCTCTGATTGCAGCTCGACAGGATCGCTTAAGAGCGGCAAACGCAAGCTGTCCACCTCGACAGATGGCGATAGCACCAACTACGAGCTCATCGAGTATCTAAAGCGCCGCGAGAAGCGAGACGAGGAGCTGCTCAAGCGCATGGATGCACGCGAGGAGCGCATCATGGGTCTACTCGAGCGGGCGGTCGTGGCTTTTGAGGCGCTAGCCTCTGGCAAGATAGCAACGGTGACGTCGCCATCGGAATCGAAATCGCCATCGGCGGCGATATCGGTATTGAGTTCAGCCGGTCCCAGCGCTGCGCCAACGACAAGCAATGGCTGCACAAACGCAACCGAGAGAGCAGCAGCAACGCCAACGCCACCAACTGCACCGCAGACGGAACACATCTCGACACCTGCTCCAGCGCTGCCTTTGCTGCCGTCTCTGCCCGCCGTTGCAATCGAAGCAGACGAAGCCATCGTTGTGGTGCCCGACGAGGAGGACGCACCGATTGTCAACTGCGCCGACGATGATCCCGAACAGACATAGAGTACCGAAGATGCGGAGAACCAAATCAATCAAAAACACAGTGCCAAAGACGAGCTATGTCTCGAGTTTACATGAGATTTGCAATGATTACTTAATAGCTCACGTGCTTAAGGATTCGCATGTCTAGGATTAGCATACGGAACCCACTTAAAAGAGGAGGAAAAACAACTAGTGCGAGTCTGTTTCGTTGCAAGAATTTCCTTGTGAAATAGCTACGAAATCCCAGCTCGGAACACGCTTCGCAATATCCTTTATCGTCTAAGTCGGATATTGTTTTTTTCACAATATTTTGTGCCAGCACTAACTTAATTTACATAGGTTAAGGTTTTACTATCGTACTATCGATCAGTTAGTTACGCCGCAGAACTCGAATTCAGCTAATCATTTACAAGTATGTTTACCGTTTAGTTAACTCTAGTGGCTCCTCAAACTTAACATCTATAGCTATTTTTTTTTCTTATTTTATCGTAATCTTTTATCAAATTGATTTTTTTTAACAAAATTATACTCGAATTAAGTTTGAGCTGAAATGGGGCTCAAATGCATTTGTGCAGGAACATATTAATATTATATGTATGTATATTATGTATACATCTTTTTTTTAATTAGTTGAATATAAAAAAAAAACAATTACAACATGAAATTGTTTTGCAAGTCGATTTGAAAATCTGCTGGAGAATACAAAATGACGATTGGCAGGGATCAACTCGATTTGTGTTTAATCGATTAGCAATTTGAATTTATATATATAAAAGTGCCGCCAGTTTGAATATCAAATGTTACAGCCGATAAGTATTCTATGGAAAATTCGTCAAGTGCTGCCACCTACGCTTCTGCTTGCTCGGATTTGTGAACCAGCCTAAAAGTTTTCTGCACATTTCAACAAAACGCCATTCATACATATTTCAGTTTTTATTTTTGTTTTTCTTCCCACTCTTGTTGGTGGGCGAATTCTTCTGACTTTTTGCAATCTTTTTGGTTATGAGCAGCTTGAGACGTTTCTTGACCTCATCATAGTTCTCGTTCTCCAGCTCCGGTTTGCTAGACTTAAACAACTTGGCGCCCTCTGCAAACAAAATGAACTTATTAGTTGACTATATATGTGGAAAAGGTTACACTGGCTTATACCTTTCAACCTGGGATCGTTTTTGGGAATGAAAAAGGATTCCGTAAATACCAACTTCTTCTTTTGCGGCTGTTTACCCTTTTCCTGGGCAGGCGCTTCGTTCTCCTTAGTTGCCGTTTCTGTCTGCTGTTCCGGCTGTTCCGCCTCTTCTTCGCTGTCGGATGAATCATAGCTAAATGGATTGACCGAGCCCAGCCCCAGTTTGTTGGATTTGTTGACCAAAACCTTCTCGTGACCCAATTTCTCCAGCTGATCCTTACGCTCGGCTATTGCCTCGTCGTGGCTGCTGCCAAACATGTCTAGCAAACTGAATCCCTCTCCGCGCATTTTCAGCGACTCCTTCAGCGTGTCTGTAACCACATAGAAGGCGCTCTGCGAGACGGGCGCACTCTGCGTAGCATCTGCCGTGTCCTGCTCATGTTGCCTGTTGCTTTCATCCTTGTCATGTTTGCCGGTGGGCTTGGTTCGCAACAGCTTTTGATGTTCCTCTTTGGCGGGATCAAATCGCAACATTTTCTTGTTCTTTGAAGCTTTGGCACCGGGGCCATTGACTGGGTCAATTTTACGCCCGATGACCTGTTCCAGGATGCCCATTTGCCAGTTGCGTTCGCTAACTTGTCCAGCCTGCTCCGACTGCTGCGCCTCTTCACCTTCCTCACCGTCTTCGCCTTCCTCGTCGCCCACAAAGTTTGCCGTAATACGGAAACGAGGATCCAAGCTCTGTTTGCTTTGCATCTCCACAAGGCGTTCACCCTTCTTGCCACTGTACTGCGGCAGCACCACCTCTTGGTCCTCATCCTCATCATCCTCGGCGTCAAACAGATCCATTTTAGTTTCTTGCTTTTTCTTCGACTGTGGCTTTTCCTCCTCCTCATCCTCCTCGGCATCACTGAACTTAATCCGCTTGGCCTGACTGCCTGACTCCGTGGCGGACAACGCGCTCTGTATGGCCAATTTCTTCTGCTGATGCTGTTGCTTCATCTTGTTCAGTGACTCCTTACGCTTCTGATCTGCTATGGTAGCCTTAGCATCCAGATTTTGGTTTGAGTTGGGCTGCTTGTGCTGCTCTATGATATGCAGCGGCTTCACATCGTGCTCCTGTTGGATGACAATCTGCAGGACAACAACAAAGACAAAATGAATCAATATAGTAGTGGAAGAAGCCGAGTAGCTTTGTCCCATTCCTACCTTGCCATTGTGTATCGAGTTAGCGGCGCGTTTCTTGGTTATCATCAGCTCTGGCGCAATCTCATCGTCTTGGATTTCCTCATCTTCGCCGAAGACGCGCCGTTTGTTTTGTGTGTTCTGCGCCAGCAGGCGGGAGCTGGGCTGTTCGCTATACTCATTGCCATCGGTCGGTGTCTGCTCGCTCTGCTGTCCTTCGTCTCGCTCGCGCTTTAGACGATCCAAAAAGGATTCCTTGGCCAGCGACACCCTAAGCTGGGCACCATGCAGCTTCTGCCAGTTAAGCTCGTTTAGACCTGGCAGTGATTTAATGAATATATATATGTATATATTCGCAGAAAAATATATATTCTTGGTACTTACAGTATTGTGCATCATCTGTGTAGACTGTGACGAAGGCAATGATCTTCGCCTGCGTTTGGCCGGAGTCAACAAACTGCTCTTTCGTTTTAAGCTCCACACGCTCCACGTCACCATAGTCCTGGAATAGGGTGCGCAGATCCCGCTCCGTTGTTCGCTGCGGCAAGTCAGCAAGAAAGAATCGTGTGCTGCCCATATTTAATAAATGCTATACAAATTTAAATTAAACTAAACGAACTGGGCGCACGTGTGCCCGCAAAATAGCAACAACAATACAGCTGGTGCGAAGCAGTGTTGAAAAACGCTAAATATCAGAGATAGACTTATATCGATATTTTATCGTTGACGTCACAAACTACAGCGCGTACACCTTTTGAAAATTCATAAAGTGAAAAGAAGACAACCTTTTGGTTTATTTTTTAATCAAACAAACTTAAATATATGCTACAGATACAGATACATGTGAATCTCTGTAGACCTATCAAGTATTTAGCTATGTAGACATAATAACAGTTATAACAGGACTAATTTTGTGTACCACCGATGCTGACGGGCGCCTTGGGCTGATCCTTCTGTTTAAGACTCTTTTCAAAGCGCTCGAATTCCTTATTTGCCATTTTGTCGGCATCGTCAAAGACCTGCTCGACAGACTCGACTTCAGGAATATAAAACTGCAGCATGTTCTGTACACCATTCTTCAGTGTAACAATCGAGCTGGGGCAGGACGAGCACGAGCCTTGCATTTTTAACTTGACAATACCGTTGTCGTAGCCCATGAAGACGATATCACCGCCATCCTCTTGCACAGTGGGTCGTATACGTGTATCGAGCAGCTCTTTGATCATCATTACAGTTTCATCATCATCATCCAGGATTTCAGTATCAGCATTGGGTCGCGCCTCGTGCAGTAGTGGTAAGCCGCTTGCAAAGAAGTCCATGATAACAGCAAAAACTTCCGGTTTTATAAGGCCCCACTCGCCGTTCTCTTCCTTCGATATGGTAATGAAATCGGCACCAAAGAACACGGCACGCACTCCCTCCACACGAAACAGCAATTTGGCTATAAAGCATAGTTGCGACGTAAGCTCAGTATTTAATTGGAATTTTAAATCAAGCTTACCCAACGGACTGCAGTGTGCAGCCATAGCAGTAGGAAAATCATATGTATTTCCTTTGCCGAGAACCTCCACACCCGGCAAGAACTTCAAGCTGTCAGGATTTGGTGTGTCCTGTGTCTGAATAAACATGCTTCGCTTTGGAAACTGTCCCAGCATGGGTAAAGATACTTTTGCTGGACTGGTTACCGCCGGTGACCCATACGTGCTGCGTCCTGCACTTGCGGTCGCAATAGAAGGCGACGAGGCAATGTGCATGTAGTCCCTGGCGGCAACATGCTGGCAACTGATTACGCAAAATATTTTTAAAGATTAGCCATATCAGGAAGGAAACTGAAAATATTTCAACTCACATTTGATTTGCACCAAGTCGTGTATTACGCAAAGTGCTTTTTGCAGCGTATGAAAATAATTTTGACATTGCGTATGTAATATTTTGTTGTAATCGATGAATATACAAACAATCAACCAGCTGTTCTGCGTGGTGTTGCCAGACAGTCGAAAAGCTGAAGTATGACCGATAAGTTCATGCGATACATTACTAATACGCAACGTTAACATACATCGTTTACGTTTTCCCCTTCTGAATAACAAAAATATGCGTTTTAAATGTGTTTTGTATTTAGTATAATATTAATGATATTTGTATAGCGGTTGTGTATAGTATATGTTTGTTAAGTTAAAATATTTCCAATATCCTGGAAAAAATTACTTTCTAGTACTCCTCATATGAAAAGTTAGTATTAAACAGAGTGTTGCACACATTGACTGCTACATTTCGCCGAGCTATCTTCTTGGAGCGACCGTTAGCGGTGAACTCCTGGTTGTCCACAATGACGCCCAGGCGCTGCATGACATTGGGCTTCTCTCCAATGCATCCATAATCAACATACGAAAGTCCCGGACGCATCTGTAATTGGAAAATATAATGATATGTAAGTGTTTATCACTTTAGAGTGTTTCTTAATCAATTTTGCACTTACAACACAAAGCAATGTGGCTGGATGCATTGTTTCCCAATTGGGTGGAAGCTCGGTGCGCACTGGCGGCTTCTTTGGCTCTTTTGGCGCAACTGAAGCAGTGGGAGAAGGAAACTGTTCGCCAGCTGGCGGCAAAGCATTGGTGGATGGATGCATTTCGGGCACAATAAATCCCTCTCGCTCCCACTCTGCGAACAGCTTGTAAATGGCAAATGAGGCCAGGTTCAACATGGGCACATCATCTTCCGGTCCTTCGGCAGTCTCCCCCTCAGTGCCCTCCATTGGCACAGGATCGACTGGCTCACTGGGTTTCTGTATTTTCTTTGGCTTTGGCGTCATTTTGGCTATAATATAATCCCGCAGCGCCTTCTCACAGGCCAGATTCTTGGCGGCCATCTTTGACTGACCCTTACCCTCATATTGATTCGAGTTAACAGTAACAATGGCAGTGAAGCCTCCATCCGGATTGCTATTTATAGTGAAATCGCTAATGTTGATACCCTTCACTTCGTTGAGAGCCATCAAAGCGTTTTTGGGAAGCATCGACTTGCGCAGTTGGCGATTCTGTCTCAATTTCTTATCGCGAGTTCGCTCTGTAGAAATAATAGAAATTTATATATTAGATTTGATCGAATTCGAGATAATCTTTATAGAGATTACTCACCCGATGACTTCTTGCGCTTCTGAAAGATTTTCTTGAATGGAATTTTGCCCCCGTTAATGCTATCCTCATCATTCTTGAATGACATGTCGACACTGCTCCCGTCCCCAGTTGCAGCATCATCGATGACAAGTGGTTCGATCTTGACCAAAATTGGCTTCGGAATGCCGTCAAAGGTGGCATCGGTCGGCTGAGTCGGTGTCACAGCAGCCACCACCGGCTGCGCTGCTTGCTGCACCGGCGTAGCATTCGGATTCTAAATAAGAAAATCGATTATCAATTTGTATTCGAAAGAAATTATAAATATGTACTCAGATTAACCTAAGCTAATAGGACTAACGGAATCCGCTTTGTTTGCTCGTTTCCCAATTGAATTGTAAGGTCTTCAAAAAATAATAATTTTACTTTACTTAATATTTTCTATTTTTAAATAAATTTTGTTAACTCAAATGCAAAAATGAAAATAGATAATTTTCGTAAGCTTGTATGCAAAAATGTATATAGTAATATAACATGTAAATTAGCATAAATACATATGTAACGGGTTCCGGGATTAAGCTTAGGGTACAACAGGCAGAACTATCGTTATGTCTGCTGGTAAGTGTTCTTTTTGTTGCAGTATGTACCAAACTCGAAGTCGATTTCTTACATGCCATTCAAGGGGTCTACTATCGGCGTGAGCGTAGGCCTATATAGATCGCAGCACGTGTGCACGTGTGCCGGCGGCTCTACTAAAAACTATAGTTCAGGAATAGCCATGACCACTCCTACGACCCAAAGTGCCCAAACGAATCATGCAGATGCACTGCACTCCAACGCCAATGGAAACCATGTGCCAACCATGCGATGGTTTACATCGAAACGATATTCTGCCGCCCGCCCATTGTCCCGACCCACCCTGCCGCACATACATAGGAGACAATCCTACTACATATGTGGGACTGAACGGCTGAACGTTTCGATCATTTATTTATCTAAATGAATTTGCGTTGTGTGGATTCTCGTTTGGGTACTCAAGTGAAGTAAATGAGCATCGCTATCTAACACAAAACTAATAATTTTAGTTACAATTTCGGTTGAATGGATTTCCAGTAGCCACAGAAGTATCCAAAATCGCAAGTCCAGTTTGTTATCGATAAGTGCTGGCCAACTTCTCATGTTAATTGTCCTCAGCTTCCATGCATCCCGTAACTGTTGTGTGCCTGCTTTTGTGTGTTTGTGTGTGTGTGTGTTGGAGTGTGAGCGAGAGAGGCGGTGCGATGGAAGCTAAGTGGACAACGCTAGGCACTTGCGATTAAGGCACTTCTAATGGCTATTGCAAATAAATTCACAATTGGCTTGAGACACACATTTTCAAATTTGTGCTCTGTAAATTATATAAATAAAAATAGAATTACTGTTATTGCAAAGAAGTTGTAGTTGTACGTACATACATATAATAAAAATTGCTTTGGAAAAGGTTTATTTTTGTTCATACATATGTATGTATGTAGGTTCAGTTAAGTATCAATGTGTGTAGCTCTGTGTTATGTTGGTGAGTTTTGTGAATTTTGTGTGTATAACCGTATTGATTGAAACTGCATATTGCGAGGCATACACACACGCAGAAAAACATATGTATGTATGTTCAAGTGTATGATGCTAAAGGTGCAATGCAACATCGATATTAATTAATAATCATTGTATGCATAACACGCACATACAGTGTATATACATACATACATCATTCATAGCTATCATACTAATTATACCGCAGAAGACTTCCCATACCAGTTTGATTTCATTCGCTGCTAATACATACACAAGCATGTATACGTACACATGTATATAATTGCACCACAAAACGAAACGGCATGAAATCATTAATTGGATGCTGATAATAAATCAATGAGTAATGCAATCGAAATTTACACTTATGTATGTATGTATGTTTTCTGTTAAATGTGGGCTTGAGTTAATATAACGACAAACTTACATAAACTCCTCCAGACACAAATTGTTTGTTACCGATATTTCTGCGTGCTCGATTCATTTTTGCTGATTTCACAATTTATTTATTTCTCGGACACCAAATTCCGCCAAGCACCTTCTCAAGACTGTGCTGGTCATCGATTACGCAAAAGCCAATAGCGAGAAAATAACAAAGATGCAAAAAATACTAGCTAATTTCGAAGATGAATTGGTATATAAACTGAACTGGTATAATTTAGCATATTTTTGTTGACCGAATGATATTTTATTTTATTGGTACGGTCACTCTGTCAGTCGACCCATCTCTATTGCATAGTGTAATTTTTTTTATGTTTCGTGTATATTATGGATAATACAATAACTCCTGAAGGCGGCGAAGCCAACGTTAAAAGCGAACAATCCCAAAATGAGGATGAGGACACACCATTGCGCGAAAATGAGAATTCGCCTGTGCGAGACGAGCGAGCTTGCTTACCGGAGCCGTCACCCGGTGGTGTTTACTGTGCCACCGAATGGAGTTCAGACATTGATGATCAACAGACTGCTACTACGCCAGTAGCTCCGTCCCCGCCACCTTTTAATCTAATCAGAATTAAAAGAAGTCCAAGCTCTGATGAAAAATTATCTTTGCTTAGATTAAGTCCACGAGATTCCCCCCAAATTAATGCAGGGACGTCAATAGAACTTCAGCCAAATAACAATCAGTTGGGAGACCAACAGCTTAAAACAACTTCCTCGCCAGTTTTCAAGGAGGAACGACGTGAACTACCTTTGGGATTCCTTGACGCATTCTCTGAGGCGGATTTCGAGGTGCCATGCGAAGAATCTCATAGGGATGAAATGTGTGACATGAATCTGGAGGGGCCTAGCAATGAGAACGATAACGAAAATATTCAAAAGGATCTGGAAGCTCTGGGCCTTGTGAAGAAAGAACTAATAGAGAAAATAAATTCATCTGAAAAGAAGAAAAAAAAGCACAAGAAGAAACGCAAAAACAACCCGGAAGAGGTCAGAAGAAAACGACATCGAAGCAAAAGTCCCAGCCCCGTTCACCATAAGGTACCACGCGTTGGAGAACGGCTCCACCATAATGACATCTTGCCGGACGTAAAACCATCTGCCCTTGAGCTTGGCTTTGTGCCCGTGCTGGAGTGCGAGAAACAAGTTAAAGTTATAAATATTAAGAAGCTACTTCCAGTTACAGAAGCTTCTGTCCAAGCATCTGCTCCACCCCAAGATGTCCGAGAGAAGCGTCGCTTGGCAGTGGAACGCGTCAAGACTGTGCTCAGCTTACTGAAACTCAAAGCCTCCAAGGCGCAGGAAACTGAGTTTCTAGTTGTGGACACGATTCGACAGTTGCCCAGAGACACGTCCTTCATGAGTTGTGCCATATTCGATAATTCATCGCCGTTGTGCAATAATTTCAACGTTAGGTATAAGTTCAACTCGACAAGCGCATCCAATATTAATATGACGAAGTGGGGCTTAGAACCTATGCCGCGGGTGACGACGGAGCTATTGCGCCTCACGGGAATCGACGTGATGCGCCTAATGCAGCTGAAGCAGAACTCAAAGATGCCATTGCAAAAACTGCGACTTAAAGAGCAGGCCGACCGGGCAGCCAATCGGGCTGTCGACGAAAGCATGTCCACGGGGCTATACAGCAGCGTCTCGACACAGACGGACGGACGCATCGGGCAGTTTACACGCGACATTGGTATCCAGGCCATGCCTGTGTCCTCCTCGCAGCAGCAGGGCATTTTCTGGCTGGATTCCCGATTCTGCGAGACCAATGTTTCACAGCAGCACGCCAACGTTATGCTGGCCCTTAAGGAGCTATGCGCCACAGCGCCACGGTCAACTTACTGGGCCGACGAGCTGTTTAAGGCCCTTCGGCCAGCCTTGGCCATTAAACGGAACGAACTGAAGACATCAGGCTACTAATATCCTCTCAATTTGTCCAAGAAACTCAAGCAACCAAATTGTTTAAATTAATAAGTGATCTTAGCATTAACTTAAATGTGCCTCAATCGAATTTTAAAAGGGTTCAATAAATAAATTAGAAGTTCAAGTTCATACAACTCGTCTACATTTTGTGCTTCAATAAAATCTAGGTTTAAATATTTCCAGAGCTATCGATAGTTAAGAACTCAAGATACTCTAACGATGTTATCGATAGTCCCATCGATATTTTGACAGCACTAGCACATGTGCCGCAAGTGAAATTTAAAACAAATTTTAATATTAACATATAAATGGGCGGACATCACAAAAAGAATTTACGTGCCGAGAAGGCGAAGGTGAAATTGAAGGGCGCCAAGCTGCCCAAGGGTTTGAATGTGACCAAGACAGACTTTAAGGTGCGCAAAATCGAGATACGCGAGCAGCTAAGGGATTCGACGGCATTCTCAACGAATAACGGACAACGGCTGCTGAATCTGAAGGAAACACTATCCAGACTAAAGCATCACAATCTGAAATTTCGCACAGATGCACTGCGTAATGTACGCGACGCCGTTAAATTCGACCAGGCCGAGCACCTCGTGGGAAGTCTGCACGAGCTGCTGCAGGGCATTGCAGCCGGTTCGCTGGACATCGAGAGGGAAGTGCGACACGACTCTTTCAAGACACTAGATGTGCTGCTTGAAGCACTGCCATCAGATGCGATTGTGCCATTCTTTCACATTATCGCTGCGTACTTGCGCTGCGCCATGACGCACGTGCAACCCGCTATTCAGGAGGATTCTTTGCTGCTTCTCGACGTGCTGCTGCATCGTGTGCCCTCACGCCTGCTTGCCGAACGCAGTGCCAGTGCTATCATTGGCCATTTCATCGATATGATCTCGCGCACTCGCCATGACACGCAGCACACCAATCGTTTACTCATCGTGCGAATGGGTCAGGGGCAGGGCCAGCAAACAAC
Source organism: Zaprionus inermis (assembly GCA_018151445.1). Classification (NCBI taxonomy): domain Eukaryota; kingdom Metazoa; phylum Arthropoda; class Insecta; order Diptera; family Drosophilidae; genus Zaprionus; species Zaprionus inermis. The sequence continues at coordinate 1,647,502 of JAECXD010000285.1, forward strand.
CATTAAGTGGCGCACCAAGGTACTATTGCGTCTACAGCAAATTCTCGACACGCTTCTGCTGCAGCAGCACAATCCCAAGGAGTCACGTGCCGCGTCGCGAGTTGTCCAGTTCGACGTAAGCAGGAAACAATACTACAACGTGCAGATTCCATTCAATGTGGACAATCGCCCTCTGTATGCAATTCTCCAGGATCGTATGCGTAAGCCCGAGGATGAGCAGCTGCGCAACTATGTGGAACAACTAATGCCACTACTGCAGGACAATTGGCTCGAAGTGCGTCCACAACAGCAGAAGCAGCAACCACTGAAGATCCAGCAGCAGCTGCTAACTGCTGACGCAGCGGACAGTCTCCACGTTGTACTGAACATTATGACGCAGCTGTGGCAATTGGTGTTGCAGTTCGAGTCCACACAACAGGAGGACTCACACGAGCTGAGCAGCTGGATGCGTAAAACATATGCGGAGAACTTTATGCGCAACTTCCTCAAGGAAACTATGTTTCCCTATCAGCAAATGCCGCTCCTGACAGATAACAAGAAGGCCAAAGGAAAGAACAAGGGTGGAGCCGGCGCCATTGCTGGCGACGAGTTGTGCCGAGCACAGAACCTGAGCGTGGTGCTGCTTGTGTGCCACTTCTGGCCACAACCTAACAAGCGGCAGCGCGAGGATTACGGCAGCTTACTGCTCTACATCAATCAGTGTCTGCGCGAGGTGCGTACCTTGACGCCGAATCAGCAACTGCGTCTGGTGGCCGCCTTGCGTGCTCTGCTGTTGGACAATGGCGCTGTGCTGCTGCAGCTGCATGCCCATCAAATGGGTGGCGTCATGCAGAACTGCATCGACAAGTATGTGGAGCAGCAGTTCACCACCAAAGAAGGCGTCGCAACGCGCGTGCTCAGTCTGCTTTGTCAAATTGTACAGCATCCGAAGCTCTATGAAGGTTACGGAGCAGAACATCAGTTCGCCCGATTCCTGGAATACTTACCACAGTTGCTACTGAAGCCAAGCGTGGCAGATGCCACCCTGGTGGGCATGTCGACGCTGTGCCGCCAGCGAAACACAGTTTTCTTGACTTCCCTTGCCGAATGTGGAAATCAGGTGCTCGCCAACATTGAACAGCTGCAGGTCACGGGCGACTCCAGCAACGATGACAACAATCGCTTCGAGCACCAGAAACGTATCCTCAATTTCTTCTACTATGCCCGTCAAGTTGGCGATTCTAGCAAGCTGCAGGCCATGTTGCAGCTGAACGTCAGCGAGCGTGTGGCTGACTACTTTAAGTGCATACTCAGCTATGACTGAAGCTGTTGGGTTTTAGTAGAAGGGTTTTGGAAGTAAATCCTTGACATTTTCCAAATATATGTATACAGAGAGACGAGATTGAATTCAATTTTATAGCGCATTAAAACGAAGTTTGAATTAATGTTACAATTCAGAGAATGTTGCAAATTTCTAGCTATACTTTTGCATGGGAAGATTGAAAAGATCATGAAGATGGTTGCTTCATCTATATCAAAAATCTATTTGTATATAACTTGTAAAAAAAAATGGGAAATATTAAAGATTCCTAGTCTTAAGTTTTTGTTGTTATGTATTAAAAATGTATAACTAAGTAGATTAAATAATATCAAGAAAAACTATTTTCGGGGTTTCTGTTGCTTCGGCTTGAAGCGATCCAACACGGATCGGACCGGCTTTGGCTTCTTTGCCTTCTGCTGGCCGACGGCGGACCCAACGTCCTTGTGAGCGGCAATGACGCTCTGCTTGGCCTTGCGCACATCCTCAATGAATTCCTGTCGAGCAAAACCAAATGTAAATCGAATGCAGAATGCAAGAATATGATTTTCATATATGTTTAGCTTACCTTTCGCTTCTGATCCTTGACAATCTGTTTATTGCGTGCCATCTTGGCTGATCCACCACGGCCCTTCATCTTGTGACGCGGCTTCATGTTAATGCGCGGCGGCTTCAGTTGGAAGAGCTGTCGCTTTGCGTCGACCTTCTCCTGCAGCGTAGGGGCATCTACACCGGTTATTTCCTGTGGGTCCAGTGTGATCAGCTCGGGCGGAATTTTTTCGAGAAGTGCATGCACCTCATGCTCCCGACGCTGTTTACTTGTCTCATACGGATTATCCTCGAGTGCATCGTAGTTAGGTTCACCAGAGCCGGGCACGAGCAGCGACTCGAATCCATTCGCCTTAGATACGCCCAAGATATCCTCGTACGGACAGAAGCGCAGACCATAAATAGAGGCATCGCATCGTTGGCGTAGATAAGGCAACTTGTAGCGATCTCCCGTACCGCCGCCACTCAACACATCTGTGTAGGTCTCGAGGTAGGTGCCCTGCGACAGCGCCAACGTGCCACGTTGCGAGACTTCCACCTCATTGGCGGCCAGACGCAGATGGAAGGTAGCCAGCGGCTGATCATTCAGCTGACGTACGTCCCACACCTTGACCGTGCGATCCAGGCCGGCGGTGACCAAATGATTGCCTTTTGGATCCACTGTAAGCCCTGTTATCGCTGTGGAATGGCAGAGCAGCTTGACCAGAGGTTCGCGGACTTTGGGTGACCACATGGACACAACACCTTTGCCACCGCCAATGCAGAGCACACCATTGCTGGGATTGTGTCGCATGTGCCGTATATCACCCAGTCCTGTATTGAAATTTCCCACTATCTCACCCATGGACACGTCCAGCCACGAGACATAGCCAACGTGGTTGCTGGCGGCCAGTAGGAAATGATAGGGTAGGAAGTCCAGGCGATTCACACGCGACAAACGCTTAACGCAATGCAGCTCGGTGCCCTTCTTATCGTAGAAATAGACCCATTCCTTTTGGGCCACCGCGTACATGGTAGGAATATGCAGCCACTGCACATCGGCCACCGCTTCCATAACATTGAACTCGCAATGTAGCTTCTTGGACACCGAATCGAAAGCGGCCACATGACCACGACGACCACCTAGCAGCAGATGCCGTCCGTTCTTTGTGTAGCGCAAGGTGTAAGGACCGTGTTCTAGTTTGAGCGAGAAATGCTTTGCCGCTGATTGCAGATCCACATTGGCAGTAATCTCAGACTGACGATAGCTGGCTGTTATCTCCTCCTCATCGGGCTCCAGCTGCCCGGCCGTCTCCTGCAGCAGAAGCTCCGTGCGTGCCGCCTGCTCAGTGGCATAATTCAGATAGACTTCGCGGCGCTGTTGCTGATCCTTAAAGTGGCGCGTCTTAACGCCGCGCGGATTAACCGCATCACCGCGCGAATATTTCTCGAGCTTTTCTTCTGGTATTTTTGGCTTCGTCTCCTTCTTGTCCGGCCGCTTGGTCAGATTTCCTTTCTTGAGTTTATAATGTGTTTGCAACTTTGTGAACTCGGTAAAATTCTGTTGACTTTTACGTTTCAGTTTTACCGGTTTTGCGTCGCAATTGCTTGCAGTTGCATTGAAATATCGCGTTAACGGCTTCTTGCGCTCTTTTGGCGCTGCTTTCACCATTTTAATGTGGTTTAAATAAAAACAAACCAATCTGTTTTTTTAATGCGCCGAATAGAACAACGTGCTCTAGCTCTTTAATCGCATACTCGATATACATCGATGCACAATCGAAATAACTATTGAGCGATAGAAATGACTGCCAACTTGTTGCGCTCATTTCGATAAGCTACCACTGGTCGATGGGCTGAAAATGGCAAAGTTATCGAAAGAAAAACCCGCTTTCGTTTAAAATGTATATTTAATTACGATTGCACTGTTAAGCAAGTTTAGCACAAAACAATTGTATAAAGTTTTAAGTTTGAAATTAATACTCAATTAAGCATACGAAAACGCATCAAAACACATTTTAGCGATACAACGCAAAATGCTTTCAAGGCGCTTTCCACATTAAATATTAAAGTGCCGTGTTACAACTTATTTTGGTATCTACGTCGAACATTCGTCATACGAATTGCGCACACAGGTTTGTGTATATGTTTGTTATTTGCGATTGAAGCCGCCACATCAGTCTATAGAGAAGTCGTTGTTGTTGTGTTGTTGGTGTAAGTAGAATTATAACTAGTTAAACTATGTGGTCAATAGACACGGCCATAGGGCAAATTTGTTGGATAGTAGGGAAGCGGCATCAAGAATTTGCCACCAAAACGTGGCGCCGATTGTGCCGATTCGCTGCTGGATGAGAACATGGATGTGCAGATCTCGGCACGATGCAGACGACTGCTGCTATTCGATGCGCTGGTTGTGGTGCCCAAGCCCAGGCCTAATCCACTGCCGCCACGTCCCTGCTGCTGTCGTTGTCGACGTGAGCGTAGTAACGAAAAGATGGCCACAATGACGGCAACCAGAAAGATGGAGCCGAGCACGCAGAACGAGATGGCCAGCTTGGAGATGGACAGGCAGAGTGTGCCCTCGCCGGCCAACGTACGCATATGCGGAACATAATCTTCGGCTAAAAAGGGAAATGCAGAGGGGGAAAAGTGAGCAAATAATGTTGTTGTTTATTCCGCTGCCATTTACCGCTCATATTGTAACGTCGATCGTAGCGCAGACGATCCATTTCGATCTGTGGCGCTGTCACGGCCAGCGAATTGAACACCTCGATGCGCGCCAGGTGCTGATCGGCGTTCAGTTGTTGCAGTTGCTGCTCAGGGGAGCGACAATTGAGCTGCATAGAAATTTCGTTAGTTGACACGTGTACCAGGTACAGCTAGGCATAGCTGTATAGCATATATATATATATATAACCATATGTGTATGGCGTTTGTGGGCAGCTGAATTTACACCCACTGGTTTGGGCAATTGTTGCTGCAGTTGGTTGCATTTTGGTGCAATAACCACATTAATTAGCGGCGCCATTACACACATGCACGCACAGTTGCCGCTCGGCTGCACCAACACACTCACACACACACACACACACACACACACATTCGGGTATACTTTCGTTTTCATTGCAATTTAGTAATATGCATTTCGGGCCTTGTCTGCTACTTGGTAATTTGGCCCAAGTCACACACACACACACATGCATGCATATGCAAATATTATCGCATGAATTAGTGTACTCACATTCGGGCACTTCCCTTTGCATAGCTGCACGCCACAGCTGACATGGAGTCGCTCGCGATCGGGAAACTTGAAGGCGGGAAATGTTGCCATGAACGTCCGCTCGATTAGATCTTCCTCGTGCTGCTTGGACCAACCCTCCTCGGCGGGCTTAACACGCGTGTGCAGCGCCGGCATTACCTGTGTAAAGAGATGGCAACCCTGGCCCTTAATATTGGAATGACAATTTTAACACATAAGAATGTGTGTGTGTGTGTGATGACACTCTTTGAGCGTATTAATCGCATAATAATCGGAGCACACATTTACTATCACTATTGCAGCACCGGAGTCGCCCATTCAGATGCAATTCAAATTCAAATGGAAACGAGTTTAGCTTCGGAAATTGAAAGTATCATCCTAGGCATGAATGAATTGAGTTGGGCAAGTGTCCCCACATAAACCGGAGCCAGTTTCGCAGTGGCCCTTTGTACTTAACGCCGTTCAATGTTGGCTAAATGGCTAAACAAGCCAAGTTTATGTGATGTCTCTGACGACACATGGCAATAAAACTCACGCTCACACGCGCACACCCCACCGCCTCCTAATGTCAATGGCAATGACAATGCCAGTCCACTCACCGCTCCCGCTTTCCCTAAACGTCAACCTGTTGCTCTCTCTCTCTCTTTCTCCCTCTCGCTTCGGAGGCGGGGGGGCACTTCCGTTACGGGCAGCGCAGCAAGCAGAGCAACGGTAACAAAAGTCATGTGCCAAGTTCACGGGCAAAAACAATGCTCTCGTTGCCGTGTGTGATGTAAGCGTGTGAGTGGCATGTATGTATGTATGTACATACATACGTGTAAGTGCCTCTATGTATACCATATGAAAATGTATGAAATTACAGAGCTATGTGACTTACGTCTTGCCATGGTACTGTGGAATGCCTGGCCTTTTTTGTGGCACATTTAATAATCCCAAAGGTAAACACGATTTTTTTATGGCTTTTTCTTAAGAATGTTATATAAGCTCTGGAAAGTAATTTCGAAAATTATTCTCACATTATATAATAGTCTGATTTTGGTATAATCATACGATATATCAGTCTGATACGCTTTGTTTCGTTAGAGCACATTTATTCTAAGCTTTAAGAAAACCGTGGCACTTGAAATTTCCTTAACGAGATTTATGCCACAAAAAGGACAATCTCGCCCATCGTGCATTGTTGCAGACACTTGCTACTGGTCCCAGCGCACGTTGATTAGATGCCGCTACCTGGTTTCAATTTACACACTTAAAGCACGTGTATTGCTGCGTGTCCGGGTGTGTGTGTGTATGAGAAACTTGTAACAATTACAACAATAATACGAAACAATTCAAATCGCTGCGGAAGTTCAAATGAGTTTAAAAAACACGAACAAGTGCAGGATAAACGAGTAAAGAAAGCCACAGTCGAGCGAGCAGCGGATAGTCGGATACCTTCGGGTGGAATCCTTAGCTACAGATTGGAATATACATATGTTAAAAAAATATGCCTCATGGTAAATCAGATGAGTTTTAATAAAGTAATGATGATAAGTGAGTTGAGAAGAATTCCTGCATATCGAATTTTCAGTCGATTTTCACTTGACTTTTGTCCAAAAACTAAGAAGCGATTGTATCTAGATATTGTAATAAATATACGAATGGCATAGGGAATACCCCTCGTGCAAAGGCATTCTTCCGTAACCGACTTTTTCCTTTCCATGGCTGATTCCGTCGGCATTCAAGCAGGAATAAAAAAAAAGACAAACAAAGATCTATTTAGTCTTAACATTTGTGGGTTACATTCTCATCTGCATCTGTTTCACTTTCCAGCTCCAGTTCAATTCAACTGTGCTGGCTCCGGCTCTGTTCTCTGACCTAGAAGTCTTTTCTAAGCCAAACAAATAATCCAAGTTAGCAATGGGCGCGTGCATAAATTATTTGCGAGCTGAGGCGGCGGCGGTGCGCTGGTTAAACAATAAAACTAAAACAGTGGCACTACAACAAGCACCACAGTTGACGTCTGAAGGTGAGGCGGGAGAGAGAGAGGGTGTAGGTGTGATGGGTTGACGCAGTGACGAACAATAAAACAAACATAAAATGCAAATGATTTTTTCTCTCCCTCTCTCTCTCTTTGCCGCTGTTGACTTTGCCCGTTGTCCGTTAAAGAAGAAATACAAATTAAGCCGTGAGATTTTTCTAGCTAAGCGCACCTCACAATGGTCGAGCAGAAGATTTGTTTGACCCATTTTCAGGCATGACATGTGCACAACGCTGAGACGGCACCAGACGATCAGATTCAAATGTTTTTTTGTCGCTGCTACTTCCACTTCCACTGCCGCGCTGCTGCGACTGCTACCGCTGGGGGGGAAGGGGGGGGGGGGGTATGCATGTCAAAACGTTAAACGCTAAACATCCTTCTATGTATGTGTTTCACTGCTGGCTAATTGTTGTGACCTCCTAATTTACTCAAGAAGAACCGCAGAAGAACTGTTTAGCGCACCGCGCCGGTTGCTCTTTTTTTAATGGCCGCTTAGCTCGGCAGCGGACAAGACAACGACGACGCCGGCGGCGGCAGCAGCAACAACACTGAGACCAAAGCTATGGCAAGCGCTAACGCTAACGCGAATGTAAACGCAAACTGTTCTAACGATGTGCGCGTAATTACGTCTAAGAGTTTTACTGTTCTGACGTTGGCGGCGCTGCTTCGGTGTCGGTTTTGGCTGCGCGGTGCTGTAATAACCGTTATAATTAATGATGCGCATCAGCGCAGCGCAATTGCACAATAAACAGTTGCAATTGGGCTGCCAACTTGCCAAGAATAGATTGCCGTTTTTTGTTTTTGTTTTTCCCATTGTGCCTTTTTCTTTTCACTTTCGCAGCGATAATAAAAACGAAAGTTTTGCCAATTAATCGATAAACAGCAACTCGGCACACATTATGATTAATTATACATAGATTGGTTTTGTTTTTTTTTTTTTTTTTTTTTTTTTTTCGCTGAGGAGCGATCAATCCGCTGTTGCCGTCTGGCAGAATCGCTAAAGTTATGCAAAAAATGTTTGTTGTTTCTGTTGACTCACCTGCTCATCGATAGGGCAACCGCGTGCGTCGAGCAACTGCTGCGTAGACTCGCCGAGGCCATCGAGCGCGGCACAATCGACCACATGCACTCCAATCGTACCGGGTACTATGGCGCGCACGGTTAAAGTAGTCGCCACACCCACCTCAACCGAGCCGGAACCATTGGGGCCGCCTAGCTCCAACCAGATGCGTACGCGCGGCGTTTCCATTTGATGCGTTGTGTGCGGCGTCGCAGCCGACGCCGATGCGGACGTTGCACCAGACGCCACAACGGCCAAAGCGCGCATCCGTGCATTTCTGCAAGAATCGATTAAAGCGCGTGATTAGTGCGATAATTGGCTAATCGAAATTTGTATCTTCTATGTGTAAGTAAACGTGCTAAACGAGTTGTGAGGCAATTGAAGAGAACTGACATACCCTATAGTCATCGAGTGCTTGTGTGGAGTATGATGAGTATGTGAGTAGGATAATTATGAAAGACTTCTGCTACCTACCGATCTCGGCCGCTCAAGGGCAGTGGCATGCCCATGGCCTTGGCGGGCAGCTGGCAGCGCACGGTGCGCAGTATGTCGCTGCTTTGGCGCAGCTTCTGCTCCATTTGCAGCATGATGCGCACGGTGTATTCCATGCCGCCGTCGGGAAGCGGCTCGGCGCGCACACCACAGCCCGAGGTGGGCACACGTAGCTGAATGTGTGCGTTATTCTGGCCACGGGAACGACACTCCAGCGTAAAGTCCTTGGCATAGAGTAGGCCACGGAAGTTGCGACTCAATTGTAGCTTCATGTCCAGCAGATCCCGTGTGCAGTTCACCAACAACGTCTGGATTTGCATGCCACCGGCAGATGGGGAACGCGTCGCGCCCGCGGGAGCAGGGGCAGCTGTGCTCAACGCACCTGCTGTTGTTGTTGTCGAGGCGGCGGTTGCCAGCAGTACAAGCAGCGTGATTGCCGTTCTGGTTGCCCAAACAGCGTGACACAGAAACGTCGGTTGTCGCTGCTCCGAGTGCCGCCGGCGATGCAGCAGGCCGATAAGCGCAGCGGCAAGTGGCGATGGCAGGTGGCATCGGTAGCGCTGGCGGCGGCAACTGAGGTTGTGGCTGGGGCTGAAGATGGTGACGGGCTGGCGACGGCGACGCGGCAAGAACATGTTTCCGATTTTCCAATTTCCCGTTGCGCCCGAGACGCGCTGCAACTACAGCGGCAACCGCAAATGATGCCACTTGGTCGCGTTGCCGTTCCTCGTCGCACTCGACACCTGTTACAGTGTCGCGTCTTGTGGTTTCCAGCTGGATGGGCGTGTCAGACGGCGGCGGCGGCGACGGCAACGGCGACGGCGCGACGATGGCGGGTGGGTGGTTGCGTTGCTTTGCCGGCGATAGTTGGTCTTAATTGGCCTGGTCTTGAGAATCTCTGCGGGATGCTGCGAGCTAAAACAACAACCAGCAAAACCAACAACAATTTTCAATTTTTGTAATTACAGAAAATTAAGGCTAAGCTGCCTACTGTGCCCGTCGATAACGGCCCCACTGTCCCACACATCCAAATGCCCAAAAAAGCATCGAGTGAGAGAGCGAGAGAGATAGTTGGGAAAAATCGGGTCAAGTTTGCATTCACCAGTCACATCGGCCGAGCGACTATTACAGCAGCGGCAACTAAACAAATAAAACTGGAGGCAAAATAGAGGCTAAATAAAGGCGAATAAATGTCGAACTAAAACTTAAATCAACATCAAGTTGGACATCAACAGCTTCGCCATCGACTCGGACTTGGTCGATGGACTTGAGCAAATGCGTTTGCAGCTTTGCGCAATCCTATTTGATTCGACTGTGCTTCTCGCTTGTTTATGTTTATGTTTATTTATTTGCTTTCGTTAGTTATTTATAGCCCATCTGGCTCTTTTTCATCAAAATCCATCATCATAGTTTGAAAGTCGATATCATTTACGAATAAAAGAACTGGCGGGCTTTGCCTTGACCTACAGCAATTGAAGGGGCAGAGGAGTGGAAAGGCATCTTGCATCCTTTTGCCACGCACTTATTAAGGTTCTTTGCATAAAGACTTCTTTGAATTTCTTAGTATATACTAAATAAGGCTGCCTAAGAACCAACTGAACTTGTTCTACACTCTTTTGAAAATTGCTTATATTGAGTCCCGCTTAAAATAAAAATCAAAAAATGTTTTTATACATTTTTTGCACTTTTACACTTATAATATTTGCATTCGACGTTTTGGGGGCATTTCGCATTAATTTAATTTTTAAACACTATCATTTACATGTGTATATTTCTCTATTATTTTGTACGTCATTTCCTCTATTAAAAGCCTCGTTTTTATGTTTTTCATATTAGTTTTCACATACCACACAGGAAAAAAAATATTTATAATAAAAAATTGCTTACACAACAATAACGCGGCAATTACAAAATTTTTTATTTGACGCGCCGTGAAACAAACCACGAAAAAAATAACCGCAAATTTTAAATATTTAACTAACGGCAACTAGCTATGCGCGCGCGCTCATCTCACGAAATGTTAAAGAAACAGTTAAGAAAAAAAAAAAAAAAAAAAACGGCAACAACTACGAAAAAGTAAGTAATGTTTCGCATCGAGGGGCGGCAGCAAAAATCAAAACACAAACGCACGCTACCAAGTGTGCAAATCGAATAAGCCGCTCGAAATGCAATGTGTAGACTCGACGGGCCAAGAAGTTGGCTAACCGCAAGTCTCGACGCGAAGACGATACGGCGGCCAACGAAGAAGAAGATGATGGGAGAAATGTTGACGGTACGCATGCGCCGTCATTTTAGCGCCTTTTAATTTAAACTCAGCAGCGCTGCCAACTTGTTGCAGACCTTTTGTTGGTACTATCGCTAAAAATGTACGATCCTATCGATAACTTAAGATCATGAACATTTGGAGTGTTCGGCAAGGGCTTCTTCTATTTAGTTTCTTCATCGCTTTAGTTATGCAATATAATACTACACTGCATAGAAAATGAGTAATGAGTATAAAAAGCGTTACAAAATTTAAAGCCCATTTGTAAACAAGCCCAGCTGATTGAGTGAGGTCATATTCATGCTAACTCGCCTGGTCACACTGTAATATATATAGAACCATTTGAATTCTGGTCACACTTGTATTTCTTGCTAACAAAACTGGTCATAAAACTGAGAGTTATCGAAAGTAATAACTTATAAAGTAAGCGTTGTAATGGAAAATTTTATTAAGCATTTTCATCTTAGTAGAATTCAATAACTCCGCTGCAATATTTCAAATATAATGTATAGAATGTTTATAGAAGCTAAATAAACAAAATATTTGTCAAAGTTTTTTTCAATATTATTAACGATACTGAAACATCTTAGTAGTTAATATTCTATACTGATTTAATTAAACTGAAATTATTTGAATACAAAGAAGATAAAATCAAGAACACTTACTTGAACCTGCAAAATAATTAAAATATCTTTAGCCTAAAAAATCTATTTTCTATTTTCAGAAAACGGCTGTATCGTATATTGTTTATCGACCAGCCGCCACAAACTATCGCCAGAAGTCACACCAATTTTTCCTTTTCTTTCACCACTAGTCATTAATGCCACACGATAAATTACACGCGAAGCGGCTAAGTTAAGTTAAAAAAGGCAGCAGAAATTGCAAAAACACAGTTCGATGAGCTTGAACATCGACATGTCCGATATAATTGAGTTTGTAATGCCAATGAAAAATGAATACTCCGATCACAACAACGATGGGGGCGGTGGCGATGACGACGAAACAGAGAGTAAGAATCACTTTGTAGTTCTGGATGCTGTTGATGTTGGACGCGACTATAAACACGAGGAATTCCTGCTGGTCAACGATGATGGCACTGAGAGTGAATTTCTAATGGATAATACGCAATTGCATCACCAGCTTGCCAATTGCCCTGAACTGCATCAAGCAATGTTGCGCGTGCCAAAGCTGGAACCTTTCGATGAGGTGCAATATATGGTGGCAGACCAACAGTCAGATGATCTGGATGATCTGGTCGAAGAGGAGGAGCTGGAAGAGGACGAAGAGGCGCAGTATGAGCAATATGAGGATCGAATAGAGTCTGAGCTGATACAGGAACAGAATTATGAATGGAACTATCTGCAATCACAGTCGCCCGAAGAAACAGAGTCTGAAGCAATCGAGATGGTTGTGCCAACTCTATCGCCGCTGCCAGCCACAGCAGAGAGAGCTCATTCCAAAACCAATATACAACAGAGTCTGAAACGCGGCTACGTATCGTCGCCCACCGAACTGATGGAAGATATCGATGCATACGAAGAGATTGGCCTAACTAGCGCAACAAGTACAACTTCCGAGATGGCAGCCAGTGAGGAGCCTGTCAAATTGACTACGCCCAGTGACAAGATGCTTGACCTGTTCAAGGGACCCCGCCGTTACATGCTTTTCGACGAACTGATCGCCACCATTGTCGACTTCGATGAGGATCGTACACCAATTGTTGAGTTCTCAATGATTGGCAGTATACTGGATGAGAAGCTGCCAGTCGAATGTGGCATTTGTCCAGATGTTATGCATAAATCGAAACTGTCCAAGCATCAAAAGACTCACCTGGTACCTGGTACAAATCGCTACGCATGTATATACTGCTCCGAAACGTATAGAGATTGCAAATATCTGGCCGGGCATGCACGCCGCCACATGGGCATCCGGCCATATGTCTGTGAGCCGTGCAAACTGTATTTCTCCACCAAGCAGGATCTGCGGGTGCACAACCAGCGTCGGCATTTGGAAAAAGAGCACATCTGCGAAATGTGCGGCAAGACGTTTGCCCAGAACACACAGCTGAAGCGGCATCGCGAAGCGACGCACGAGAAAAAACGACGGTTTCAGTGTCAATACTGCCAGAAGGCATACTACAAGAACTTCTCCTTGCAGGAGCACATACGCAACGTGCACATGGGCAAGCGACGCATGCTGAAGTGCCCGTTCTGTGGGATGCAGTGCCGCGATGCACACAAGATGGCGCGACATCGCAAGGAGATGCATCTGAATCAGGACACATATGTGTGTCATTTGTGCCAGGAGGAGTTCACAGATATCAATTATTTCGATGCTCACAAACGTTCCATCCAGTGTCGCAGCAATACGCGTCGCATGGTTACCGAGGATGAGACTGATGGTGACCGCGAGGGCCAAACACCCAATGAGAAGGAGGAGGGAAACTTTATAAACGAGGGCGATCAACTGGCTGGCATGTTGGAGGAGGACTTTGACGAAGATGCTGGTCTGCTGGTTGAAGCCGATGCCGATGCCGACGCCGACGCCGACGCCGATGCGAATGCAGAAGGCGATGGTGTGCAGCAACGCGGTGATACCATCTACGAGACAGTCAATGGAAATTATCTACACGAAGCGGATGAGGGAGACAATGGCGAACAACAGTTTGTCCAGCAATACGAGCAGAATACTTACGATGATGATAGTCTGCTCGTCGAACAGTTGCCCGAAGAGGAGGATCACACAGAACAGATACTGCAGGATGATGACGAACAGTATCTAGAGGCGACCTGCAACTTTCAGCAGAAGGAACTTCATCATCAGCAGTTCCAGCAGACGCAGCAACTGCAGCAGCAGCAGTTCCAGCAATCGCAACTGCAGCAGCAGCAGGTTGGTCAGGAGTATATCGCCGACGAGCTCATTTATGAAATCATATTGGAGACTGAGGATAACTGAACAGCAATTGTATCAGCTTCGCCCCCCATCCCGCCCCTAACATTCGATCGATACACTCGTTCGAAACCATCAAAACTGTAAATAGAATCAATAAACTTGTATTGTATGTATGTAATCAGAAGAATTCCATTTCTAATTTAAACTCATTATATCGCCTTGCTTATAATTTTTCAAAAAATAAAATAAAAAAAAAAAACATTTAAATCAGCTTTGCATTTTGGAACTTTTCAAGAGCCAAACAAATTTAATGGGAAATGCAACCCAGCCCCGCAGAGCTGTATTCCGTGTCGGCCATCAGAGTCAAATGCAACTCATAGGGGCATGAAATAAATAGAGATGTGCATGCCGACTCAAGTCCTTCCATATGCATTCCAATTGCAATTTTAAATAAATACAGACCGTATCTACATACACATGTACATGTGTATCGGGCGAATTAATTGGTTTGTATGTATATTAGAAAAGTGACGTGATCCCCAACGCACATACAATTTAAATGGGCGCATGGAGGGAACGAGATAGAACTAGTACTAGCCAACTGTTCCCACTCTTATTCGTATTCAATACAGCTGCTACTATCGAGTAGACGATTTCGTTAATTAATCGATAACTGGTATTTATACTAAAAATTGAACTGCATCAATTAGTTTATTGAGGAAAGCAGAAAAGGCTAACTTTATTTGAAATAATCCAGATTTTATTTTCCTCAAAATTGTTAAATGTAAAAAAATATAGACGGATAAAACTGGAATCGGCTGCACTGCTGGTCTCCGCGTCTAGTTTGCTGACATTAATGCACAGCTGTTGCCATTGATTAGCGCTTGTTTTATTATAAAATATATTAAAAAGTTGTACTTGAAAAGTTTGTAAAACATCGATTACTGTAAAATGAAAGCACTAACTGTCCAAGCGCAGGAGGATACCGGCATTGGCTTGGCAACTATATCGAACAAACGACACTCAATGTTTGTTTTTACTCACAAAGCAAATTTGAATTCATGTAATTACACTCAGAAATTACTGTGAGACTTCATTTCTATACTGCTAAAATATATAAATAATAAATATATATTTTTTTGCAATTTATATTATCAGTGAACAGTTGGAACAATGGATAACGACGAAGATGATGTTGACCCAGAGAACGCAGGAACAGACATCGATTTCGATGGAGATGACGAGGTCGAGAGCGAATCCGAGCCGGAAGAGGTTCAGATTGGCGATGTTGATAGCTGGGCGTCCTTTCAGGCACACATAGATTCTTTGGTCGTGAATGAAAAATGCGACAGTTCGGTGCAGAAGCTCGATGATTGTCGACAGAAGATTGTGCAACGTGTTCGCGAGGTGCAGAAGGAAGCACCGAAGGGATTTGCCGAACGGTCCATGGCTCAAATGGACAAAATCGATCAGCAGCTGGAAATTTCAAGCTCACGCCTCGGACAGTTGGTGCGCTTTGGAACGGAGCTTGTTACCAATATTCGCGTTGCGAATGAGCGACGCGAACTAAATCGTCGCTTGTTTGAAGCGACGCAAAAGCGCACAATGAAGTCGAACCTGGAAGGCGAGAATATCGAGTCCATGGCCAAGTTCGATGATATCAAGTCTCGTTGGACCGAGCTAAACGAGATTAACGAGCCCATGCTGCTATGGGATCAGATTGAGGATCAAAAAAAGCGTATTAGCGAGATCATGGCACGTAAGGATGAGATGATAGCGGCTTGTCAAGCCGAGATTGATCGCATGAATGAAAAATATGAGATGGATCGTCAGCGTCAAGCTTCGGACTTGTGTTGTCTAGTTGAGCGCGTGGACAATCAAGTGGAGATGCTGAAGGAATCGTATAAGCATCATTTGGAACTTTTGCGTAACACGGTCGAGGGTGAACGTGAGATCTTTTCGCTGACCGCCGCAGAGAAATGGCGAAGTTACTTCAATGCGCTTAACACGAACTTCGATGAAAAGTCTAAGTTGGTTCGCGTACGAGAACAATTCTATTCGGAGCAACTACAGGTGTTGCAGGATTCACAGGATGAGCTCACAAAACAGACTCGTGTCAGACTCGAGAAGGAGTGCATGCGACTGGAACTCGAGCTTCGCCAGACGCGCGACAATGTACTGATGAACTCTGAAAAGCTGGACTACAACTATCAAGTGCTGCAGCGTCGTAACGATGAGAACACTGTGATTACCAACCAGCAAAAGCGCCGTGTCGCGCATCTCTACGAGGTTGTGGCACGCACCAGGCACTCATACAAGCAGATCGCAAGCACTGGTCGTCGCACCATTAAAAAGCTGACCGCCGAGATTAAACAGCTCCATGGTAGCATTAGCGACATGGAAGCCAAGGCGCTGCATACGCGTCGTATCAATCGCGAGAAATTCAATCGGGTATGGAATATTAATTATAACGAGATCACGGATCTGCTCACACGCATCTTTGAAATCGATCGCGTGCTCCATGATCAGCAGCTGGTGATGCCGTGGAAGCGACCGAACATATATATCGAGAACATCAACAAACCGGAGACAAGAGTCACTTCCAATGCCATGGATCGCATCGAGCGTCGCTTTGGCAAGTTGCCGCAGAAATACGGCGGATCTGGGCTTAGTAGTAAAACGACCACGGAGAAGGCACGTGGTCCCTTGCGAGAGCTGCCACCAGAGTCGGCACGCCTCATGCGCAATATTCTGCGCAAGCTGGCCGATCGTGGTGGCTTTCTAATTGAGGAGCGTCTTCTGCGGATTCTCAAGCCATATTCGGAAAAGGAGCAGACAATGGTGCGAATCGATAATATATTTGCTGCATTACGTATTCGGAATTTGGAGCACGTCATGGAGCTAACACGTGTCTTCGAGCCGTATACCTATTGTCCCACATGTCAGCCAGCTGGACTCAGTCCCACCAAGTGTGCCGAGGTATTTCTTAAGGATCAAAAACAAACGGACAAATCCGTTAAATCGGGCGATATCGATCAGGCCGCACTGAAGAAAAGCGAAGGAACAGTTCAATTAAGGAATCAACGAAATACATGTCCAAATCATTATTTAGTCATGGAGCCGGCGCTGGTGTTGCACGCCATGAATCTCTATACGAATCAGAAGCATAGGCAGAAATATGGCACCTCGTCGGATACAAGTCTGGATGCGAATCTAATACAGTTTAATGACAAGGAGATCGAAGCGTTTTGGCGTCAATTCACCAACATATTTCCCGATTCCAAGACGCATCTATGGAATACGCTCGAGCATGGCATGAATCATTATGTTGAGGTGCTCAAGACGCGCGTCGAATACGATGCAGAAGTTGTATTCCTACGTCGCCAGAACGAAGAACTTCGTCATCTACTGCAGAAGTTCAAGGTTTAAGCCAAATTCTAGGCCGTCTCCCCCTGCTCCGGGATACCTATTGATCTCTCCAGTTGTGTAACATAACATAAGACACATGTATTTATTTTTGCTTTTGTCTTATTTACATCCTAAAATTCAATTGTATTAAGTAATATAATCAAACTGATTTCATACTGAGCGCAACTTGCCGACTTTTTATGTGCATAATATTTTCCACAGTGTACGAGTGCTTGCTTCTAATCTGTGCAGTGCTTGCCATCTCGCTTGCACTACTACTATACGCACCGTTATGTGCCTGGCTTGGGCATGCATTTGCGAGACCCGTGTTTTATCTTGAAACAGCGCACTACACTGTGGAACAGAGTTCGGTATTGGATTTGGTCCAAACAAAATTCACTTGGGCCTTTATTTTTCCTTAAGATTATTTTAAAGACTTATATATACACATATATCTTATATCTATATATGTATTATATTATATCTTATTTTAGAAACAAATAAGCTCTTGAAATTTATGGGTTTTTGGTGCCCTATCAGGGCGTATTCAAATATGTGCATATGTATTATGTTTAGTATTTTTGAATAGATATATAGTCTTGAGTTTACATATGTGTATATATATTTCTGGGCACACTTCAGTATTTGGCCTGCTTATGTTTATATTTATTGTGCCTCCACTGTACTTGTCACTCCCGGTGATCGCGCAGAAGAATCGATATGCCGATAGTAGACACTACCCGGCACGGGCATTTACATATGTCAGTTACGTGTAGCACAGTGTTATCTACGGCTTCGGGCCGCCGGCCGCGGGCCGCGGAGCATGTCGATAAAGTTTCGTTCAGTTGGGAGCGCGCGCTGCCCGAAGGCCGACTAAAACATAATAAATACATGTGTTAAGCACAGCGGCAATATCTGATAAATACAGACAGAGCATGTTATATCGTACGTGTACGGGACTAGCCGCACGTCTGATCGGCTAAGTTCAAGTGGTTCAAAGTGCGCGCGCGCCATGCAAACCTTCAACTTGTGCAGCGAAACTGAGGAAAAAAAAGAACTGAAAATAGCCGGAGAAGCGGGCGAAGGAAGTGAAGCAAGTGAAGAGAAGTAGGAGAGCTGGAAAGTGCAAAACTAAACAAGCAAGTGTAATTGCATTCGGGATCCGTTTCGGTTTATGGCAATACGAAGGCAATAAAAAGAAGGAAAAACAGCAGAGTGTAATAATTTTGGAGGGGGAAAAGAAAAAGAGCGAAGGTAACGAACGCGCGGCAAATGTTGCTGTCGCTTTGTTATTTTCGCTTCATATTTTTTTATTTGTATTTTGTTTTTTTTTTTTTTGAACATTTTATAGCCAGCCTCAGGAACAGTTAAACGCGACCGACACAATCTTATCGCAAACAAAACGCATAACGTAACAAATTACTAAGCGCGTCGATCGAACGAGCCAACAACGTTCGCTGGTTAGCTTGGCCCGTATTTTTTTGGGGGCAGACCAATTGGCAAACATGCGTCAGCCGCGTCGCCCGGACCAGCAGACCGTTGTCCACGGCGTGTGCTCGTTCGCTGTGCCCGATCAGAAGGAGGCGTTGCCTGAGAACGATGAGGAGGCGGAGGAGAACGCTAGCTGCTACGGCGCCTGCCTTACAGAGGATCTGCGCCTGTTTGGTCAACTGAGTGATCTGCAGCAAGCTGAGAGCGGCGACGATTTGCAGCGACTCCAGCTGACCGATGAGGTGCGTATGATGACAGAAAGTAGAGATGGAAGCGAAGAAAAAGTTTATATTACAATTTTGCCACGCCTCTTTAAGGAATCGTAGCCATTCTTAACCAGCCACTCAATTTCCTCTTACGTTCTCTCTCTTTCCCTACCCGTGCAGACCCCATCGCCATCGCCGTCGCCAACAGAGATTGCTGCGCGGCGCAAACGTGCCCCGCCCAGCAAGCGGCAGGCACGCAACATTTGCGACATCTGCGCGCGCTGCTTCAGCGATGCTTACACGCTGCGCATCCACCGCATGACGCACACCGACGAGCGGCCACATGTGTGCGAGGAGTGCGGCAAGGGATTTCGCCAGCTGAGCAAGCTGCGTATGCACGCCGTGATCCACACCAAGGAGCGGCCACATGAGTGCGATATTTGTGGCAAGAAATATCGTTTTGCCAACTATCTGGCCGTGCATCGACGTTTGCACACGGGCGAGAAGCCCTACGGCTGCACGGCGAAGGGCTGCGCCTTAAGCTTTCATTCCATACATGCGCGACGCATGCACGTCAAGCTGCAGCATGGCAGGCCGGAGAAGGAAGGCGAGCAGGAGCAACTGGAGCAGCAGCAGGAGACGGATGAGAAGCAGCTGCAGCCGGAGCCGGCGGCACAGCTCACAGCAACATGTACTGCCTCACTTAGCTACACCTGTCCCGTCTGCGCACGTATTCTGACCGATCAATGTTACCTTAATACACACCTTAAGCGTCACTACAATCAACGCGATTTCGTCTGCCCGCAGCCGCAGTGCGGCAAGCGATTCTTTAGCTCATCCGAGCTGAATCATCATCAGATCGCGCACATCCGATTGCGACGCTTTCGCTGCACGCACTGCACGTCGCGATTCCTGCGCAAATCAAATTACCAGCAGCATCTCAAGCTGCATCAACGTCCACGCCCAACTGAAGCCTGATGCCATATATATATTTTTTTTAAAATATAAGGTTTATTTAAATATACGATTTATACATAGAATCGGGTTTTCCTTTCTTTACGTTTAGACTTTAGATTGTATATTAGATAAAGATATATAGATATATGTATGTGTATTTGTATGTATACCTATATATATATATTGTATATATATATGTATTGGTAATTGGTATTGGTTGCTTCTATTTGCGCATGTAGTATCTGTGTGTGTGTGAATATTTTTTTGTTTGCTG
Source organism: Zaprionus inermis (assembly GCA_018151445.1). Classification (NCBI taxonomy): domain Eukaryota; kingdom Metazoa; phylum Arthropoda; class Insecta; order Diptera; family Drosophilidae; genus Zaprionus; species Zaprionus inermis. The sequence goes on from JAECXD010000285.1 coordinate 1,667,649, forward strand.
CTTTTTAGTTTCTCAGTTTTTTCGGTTTCCTCTTCAGTTTCTCAGTTACAGTTACAGTTTCACTTCATTTGTTTGGTTCTCGGTTTAATATGTTTTCTATTTTTCGTATTTCACTTAATTATAACATTACATTTGTTACATTTTAGCAAAAATATGCATATGTATGTGGGTGATTGAGTGTGTTCTGTGTAGAGCACTAATTGAAAGTACAAGGTATGTTTACGTGTATACGAAAAAGCATTATTAAAAAAATTGCAGAGCGCAAACAGAACGTTTAAGCGGCATCTGTCGGCATTGTGCAACACTGGGTAGTTAAATCTCATTCGCCGTTTCGTTCGGCATTTTGCAACACTGTGACCGTTACAATTTCTATTCACATTGCTCGATTACTTTTTTGATCGTACAATCGCAATTTCTTTTTACAAACGAAAGCATATACGTATATATATATATATATCGAAAATAAACAAACAAAAAAAATAAACACTATTTGAAATCTTAACTTAGCCGCGAATTTAGATTTCTAAGACATAGTCGAACATACAAACATAACGTCGCTCTCTATCGCTAGCGAATTTTGTTGAAGATACTTAAGAACTAGTAGAGCCCAAGAAGAAAGACAAGACATTGACAAAACGAAACAGGAAACGAAACATGCACTTTCGCCTGATACACAAGCTGCTCGCCGAGACTGTAGCTCCGAGATATGTTTTTCGCGTTTACACATCAGCATGTATTTGTATTTTGTTTTGTTTCCGTTTATGTTTCTCTCTTTCTTCGTTTCTCCGAGCTTTTGTTTACGACTTAAACGAGCTATGCGTGCGCTCGTCTTTATATCTGTTAATTTAAGATTTTAACATATATATACTAAGCGACGAATTTAAGCGTTAGAAACAACATTCATATGACATATTTTTTTCGAATTAAGGTATATACTTCATATATTGTATTTAGTTTAATTAGCTCATATGTATCTGTGTGTGTGTGTGTCTATGTGTAAGCTTCAAGCTTGATAAATCCCAGTTTCTGTTTGTTTTGTTTTGTTTTTTTTTTGTTCCATGCTATGCTCAATCTTAGAAAAACGTTTCCCAAATCACCAGTTTGTTTTCTTTCACTTTATAGTTTTGTTTCACAAAGAATTTTGAATCTCTCTCGTGCGTTATACAACACTGTTTGACTGTTGTTGCTGTGTATAAAATATTCAGTTTGCCCTTCGGTTTCGGTTAAAATCTGGTCGAAGCAGGTCAATTCTCTTATAAAAAATTTCACTTCACTCTCCCTTTCCCTCATGTCTCCGTCTCTATGATCTACATATGTCTACTACTCTATAATCTATCCATTCTCATCGCTTGCCGATCCTCTCCTGCGCCAACTACATAACTGCACTCTAAAATCCTAAGCTTTGTTGTAAATGAACTTCTATTGTATACGTATGTATTGTTTGTATTTATGTGTATCTGTATAGATCTGTAGCTCTGAGCAATTTTCCCTCAATTTTCTTGTTTTCGTTATGTTTTGCATTTCTCGCTTTTCCTCACCTTTCTTGCGTTTCGCTTCGACGAAAAAAAATAGTATTTATAACTATAATAATAATGATATAGTGCATGTACATAATATATCAAAGAGCTGAAGAAAAGTTTACGACATGGAACTACATGGCAGACGCGGCGATCCCATCTGTGTGAGTACCCGATCGAGCCACTGCAGCGGCCCATTTAGATGCAATTCGATCCAGCACGGCGTCGATGTAACTGTCTGTCGGCGATACTCGGCTCCCCAGCCCTTCACAAAGGACATGCGGATAGTGCACATGCGTGTCAGCTGATACACTGCCTCGAATCCTTGCGACACTGACTGCGAGAGCAGAGCGGCAAATTCTTGATTATTGAAGATCTTCAAATTGCAACCGGGTGGAATTTTACACACAGTTGCCGGATGCCATCCGTAGCGTTGATTGCAATTGGGACTCTGTACGAATATGGACGAATCGCTGAGGCATTCGGCAAAGACCTCACCACCGATATAATAGAGACGCACTCCTTTGCCAATGTGACGACGCGTCTGCTCCACGACCTCGTTGCGATTGACGTTGGACAAGAGGCCAAGACAGAAACGCTCCGAGTTCGATGGATCGGTAAATCCATCGACAGTTATCGATGGCTGCGATGCATGAAAGGTTTCACCGACTCGGGTGTTTAGCTCGTAATAGGATATGGAACACCAAAATGCCGGCTCATGGTACATCACTGGTGCGGCATCGGCTGGCGGTGTTAGGCGTGACATGTTCATATTATCATTCGGATCAATGGGATCACCATCCTCGCTCATATAACCAGGTGGTGGTGTACCCGTATTGGGTATGCTACTGCCGACGCTCAATACCGATGATTGTGAGTCCATGTTGCAGCTACCAGGTGGCAAATTCTGGCCGACAAACGAGAGAGGCGAGTGTTGTTGCTGCTGCAGAAGTTGCTGCTGTTGCTGCTGCTGCTGTTCCTGTTGATGATGATAGCTACTTGCTGCTGTGGTGTTAGTCGAATTGTTGCTGCTGCCGCTGCCCGCACCCAATTCCATATACTGCGGCGGACTGAGCGATGCGCTGCGTATTATAGCAGCATTATATTCGGTATTATTTGGTATCTGATGCTGATGATTGTCCAACGGATAATCGACTATTGAATCCGGAGGCGTTGGCAGCGATTTGGGCACCAGAATCGATAGCTCAATCTTTTTATAATGATACGGATTGATGCAGATATCGTCCTTGCGCAAATGAAACGCGTATTCGCAATGATCCAACGGCTTTAATTCATTCTGTGACTGTAGATCGGGCCAACGCCACAGGCGGCAATAGATAACGTGCGGTAAACCCTTCCGAAGGCTCTCGCCGGTTGCAGCCGGCTTGCTGCGCGGCACAGTTACGCAACGTGTGTTGCAATTCTGTGTGGAGATCGCTCGTTCCAATTCCTCAAGCTGTGAATTCTTTTTGATCTTTTTCACCAAATTCTTAACGGCCTTTTCGGACCACTTTCCCTCGACGCTGTTGTCCTCGTTGCCCTTTTTGAGTGCTAACAAACGTTTGACCACTTGCGGAGTGAATGGCAACATCTCACGAATATGGGACACTAGTACGCGCCCGCGCCCGTCCTCTCGCGCACCGAACGCGTTTAACGCGAATCACAACAACCGAGCACGCTCGCACGCGCACGCACACAAAGCCCGATGTGCTGGTGGCCAAGAGCGTCTGTGCCGCCGCTAAAGCTAAAGCTGTGCGTTGTGCTCCTTAAAAATTCCTTTGCAGCCGTTTTTGTTGTTTTTGTTGCTTAGTAATTTAGTTTTGCGTTGCTCAACACTGCGTTTTTGCTTTTTCAACGTTCTCCTTGATCTACTCTTGTGGATTTTGCGTCCGCTGGTGTTGTTGTTTCTGCCCGTGTTTCTAAAAATGTTCACAATAGTTAGTGCTTGCTCTCTTTCAAACACACTGTGCGTGTGACTCTTATATTAAAACTTGATAATTTGCATGCATGTGTGCGTGTGATGATTTCCCTCAAGTACGACGTGCGACAGAGCGACAAACTGACGGACTGCCTGATAAAACAAACAAAATAAAGCATGAGACCATATCATGGCGATGTTTGTGATAATTGCGAGAGTCTGCCTCTTTGCCAGTGTATGTGTGTGCGTATCTGTGTGCAGGTATGTGTATGTGTGTACACATGTAGAGACTGCGAAATCTATCTTAACAATTTCTGTTGCTTCTTTAACAATATTTTGAATGCAGTTGACGGCAGCAACTGAAGCACTGCATATCGTGGAAAATGTGTGTGTGTGTGTGTGTGTGCGTCTAACTGTGCATGTGCGCACACTGGTCGGGGGCGTTTTGTGCCAAGGTCAACTGTCTGCATAGGCAGACACTGCGCATAATAAATGCGCCTGGCCGAAGCGGAGGCCAGCTAGATGCAAGGTGCATAAACATTGCGTTGAAATCCTAGAGCTTTTGATAGCAAAGCTGATGGTCCTATCGCAGAGTTCGCTTGTCAAGGTGATATTACGTCAAAAACTTCCGTGTTTTGAATGGAATTGGAACTAATGGAATGAGCTCTAGAGAAAAAAAGAGAACTCTATAAGCTATTCGAACGTGCATGTCTGGCCTCTGTTCGAAACATTTCGGGATCAATTTCAACGCAGACCTGGAACAGATTGCCATACTATTGGCAAAACAACAAATTTAGTTGAAAATGAAATGCGGACAGGCAGTCATACACACTCACACCAACACACACACATGCATATTGTGTGTATGGATTATTACCTGTATAACAGTTTTAGTTCATGTAAATAGCACGAAAGCAGCAGCTACTGATGGCACAGGCACCTCCAGGCAGGTGCTGGATGTGGACTATGATGATATTTGCCAGCAGCAGCGAAAATCAAATAAAACGATATGCACAACAGCGACAATGACAACAACTACGCGCACTTCTACACACTCTTATATGCAATTGCAACTGAGCGAAGCGTTGCATCAATTGGATCCAGGAACGACGGTGAAGGGGGTGGGTGGACTGCGGGGTGTAACCGAGCAACGGTGGCGGCGACAGTGGCGACGAAAACGGCGGCACCGGAACCGGGCGCGTACGTCAAGTTTGATGTCTTGGTTTTTGGTTGGATTGTGGGGGAGGAATAGAGATTGGGGGGGATTTTTGTCGCTGATTTTAATTTGTGTATGTCTTACGGCGCGCAAGAAAGTGACAGCTAGACACACATACACAAACACATTTACATACACAATAACACAGGAATGCACACACACACGCACACAGAGTTTTATATACAGCGAAATGTTCCAACGGCCGTCTGCTGCTGCCTCTTTGCTGCTGACCTTTCGCACTTTACGATTACTTTTCTAGTGCCCTTTCCACTTTCACAGCTGTTTGATCACAATTTATGCCAGCGGTCCTGCTCGATGTCGTTATTTGTTAATTGATAAGATTGTACGTTTTATTTGTATCGATTTACTGCGTCTGAGGCCTGAGATCTATGCCGAAAAAGCACACCATTCGTTGTGTCTGCTGTTTTGTATTTCCACTTACATATACGCAGTTCTTATTCGCACTCTCTTCTACTGCTCTGCTTCTTCTTTCGCTGTGACTGCTGCTGCGGGTGTGTGCGTGTGTGTGTGTCTGTGCCTGCATATGTATGTGTGTGTTCTTTTGTCTGAAATTATGTATTCGGCAAGAGCGATGTATTTTCGCATATCGATAGGCTATCGAAATATCGATTAACCAATTAAAATAATTGAAACGCACTATGCTTTTTGTCACTGTTTGCGATTTATTGAATTTAAGTTTCTTCTAATTATCAACTGATGTTTTTATTGCATACCTTAAACTAAAAATCTCATGTACGTGATATACGCAACGATTTCTGTAATGCCAATTTGACTATCTCATCCGGCGATGGACTATTGAACCGAAAGCGTATTATATTCTTGCCATAATCCTCTCGCTTGTATATCTTTAAATGTTGCAATTCCAAAGGCGTTGCGGCATACTTTAGCTGTGGCTTCCTTGGCTTTGGATAACCCACTGATTTGTCCAACATCCTGCCAATGGCACCGGCATTCTCCACAATTTTCATAGGTGCCTCTTGCGTATCATCTGAATAACTAGGGCGTCGTTTTCTGAGCAGTAATCGGAGGCTTTCACAACTTATAAACGGAATGTTAAATTGCTCTCCAGTCGTCTCCTGTTTGCTACGAACTTTGGTTGCCAATTCTCGAGGCGGTGCATCCCTATGTGCGGCGATTACAGTTGAGGTCAGATCAATGAGTGGAATATGTGCTGCCTGTATGGTCCTTGGTTTAGAGTTATTACACGCAACATCGTCAGCAGCTATTTTTAAGTTAGCTACCTTCTGCAGGGTCAACTCTAGCACATTGTTTTGACTACGTAGTTTGTTGAGTAATGGAATATTGAGTTGGGGCTCCTCCAGCGCTACGCCAGCAGCCGTGCGCAACTTGGGTATGGTGAGACCGCCGCTCAATTGATTCTGCAGTCCACTACCAGATGCGTCCGTGGGGGTTATATGTTCTTTCGGGTCTTGACTAGCTGGACCCTCGTTTTGTTCGATACGCCGTTTGATTGCGTCCCGCAGTATTTCATTGTGAGCATTCGCTGCACGTAGGTGCTCTTTCTGGGCAGCGAACTGTTCTGCAGTAGTAGGTTTGTTTAGGTTAAGTTGCGGTATCTGCAGCTGTGGTATAACAATTGTTCCAATCGCATCGACGGGTTTTGTTGCTTCACTGGTATTTGGAATACCATACTTGAGGTTAATTGCCTTCACAATAGTCTTTGTGTTTTCCTTATCTTTATCTGAGTTAGCATTGGCCATTATTGGCCTTTAATGTTGTACAAAAAGTATATTAAAAATTTATGAAACAAAAACAAATAAGTCAACCTTCGTTTTCGATGTTTCTTTTGTTTACGTTTTCACAGTGTTGACACATTCGGTGCGAATTTTAATTTTAGTGGTTGCCAGTGTAGAAAAATATGTTTATCGATTTTAAAGGCTTGCGCCAGCTATGATTGAATATTTTACTTAATATATGCTTAAAAATCCTTAATTCATGATGTTGCCAGCCGCTATAGAATTTTATGTAAATTATTTAACAATTATTTCCACATGAAATTATTGTATTCTGTTATTGCAAGTTTTTATGGTCACACTATTTATTTGTATACAAAATTCAAAAGAAAATCGTTTGCGGGAATTGCAAGGGTTACGATGGTCGCAATAATATACAAATTCACAAAGCTGTTGGGAAAAAAATGTATTTATTAAGTTCTGTGAACAGGTCTTTACATGAAAAAAATAATAATAAACTATCAAGCGTGATCCAAGCGACATATGGGGCCTTCTTCTACCATTTTAAGATCTACTTTGGGTCCAACGAGATCGCGAATGTTATTGATGCCGTACTTAATCATCGTGGGTCTTTCCAGTGACAATCCCCAGGCGATAACGTTTACATTTTCTGGCAGTCCCATTGGCAGCAACATCTCCGGACGAAATACTCCAGAGTTTCCTACTTCAATCCACTTGGCCAGCCCGGGGTGGTAACAGAATATCTCCATGCTAGGCTCTGTATAAGGATTATATGCCGGCTTGAATTCCAGCTGAGTAATGCCCAATTTACGGAAAAACTCATATAGAGTTCCAATTAGATCGCCGAGAGTTAGACCAACGTCGGCTATGACGCCTTCCACTTGATGGAATTCGGCCAAATGGGTTGCATCCAGAGTCTCGTTGCGGAATACTTTGTCAATGCTGAAGTACTTGGCTGGCTTGAAACCTCCTTCCTGGTTCGCCAGTTTGAATAGCATGCGTGCACTCACAGCTGTTGTGTGTGTGCGAAGCAAATTCTTTTGCGCCTCTGATAGCTTCCAGTCGTAGCCATAGCCCAGTGAACCGTAGCCACCCTTTGAGTGTACAGCCTTCACGCGTTCCAAATATTCCTGTGGAAACTTGTGACTCTGAGCAGGATGATTGATAAAGAATGTATCGTGTGCATCGCGTGCCGGATGTTGCTGCGGTTGGAACAGTGCATCAAAGTTCCAGAACGACGATTCCACATAATTATTGGTTGGCATCTCAGAGAAACCCATCTCCAAGAAGATTTGGCGGAATTCGGTGCGCACTTTAAGCAATGGATGCAAATGGCCACGCGTAGGAGGTGCACCCAACGCATCAAAGTTGTACGACTTGAACTTCAGTTGATTCCAGAGGCCAGAGGTGAGCATGTCCACGGTGAGGTCTGTTTCCAGTTTGGTAAGCGTTGTACTGAACTCGGGACCTTTGGTCAAGATGAAGCTCTTTACGGTTGTTTCCTGGAGTAGCTTGCGCTTCTTGAAATCAGCTACTTCTTTTGCCGGCAGCTGCGACTTGCCACTGGCAACTTGCACCAGCTGCAATTTCACATTGTCAACAATTTTATCCACCTTGCGTTTGATCAGTGGTGGATTCACGCTCTTATCCACCAATATCCAGCCCTGGGACATGGCTTTGCTGAATCCAACTTTGGCATTTGCTCCGCCAGCTGTCATCAGTGCTGCCTGAGCAATGCCCTCTTCTGGTACCAAGGCATAGACAAGTGCCTCATGGCTGCCGTTGGCAACTACCGATTGACCTTCCTCGGTGAGTCCGAGACTTTTGTGGGTAGCTGTCTCTGCATTGACCAGTTCACCATGTGCCAGGATGCTCTTCAAAGCGCCAACAACTTTCTGGTGGTCCACATCGAATTGGGTGGCGAGGTCTAAGGTATCAACGTTGTCGACCTTCTCCAGCTGTAGCAGAATACGCTCGGTGAGATCTGGATGCATGGTGGCCGACAATTTAAACGATATTGCAGACGTATACGAATTTGCTAATAACAAATCGCGTGTTGCTTTTGTCGATGAGAACAATAAATATCGAGTAACACCGGCTAATCATCGATATATACTTATTGGATATGAGATTTCTGTATGTTTTTACTTAATTGCGGCTATCGATATGTGTTGTAAAGTGCCTGCAGCTCAACAGCTGTTTGCCGAATCTATCGGAATCGAAGAAGAATTTGTTTGCGTAGCTTTGCACTTGAGTTGTTGCTGGAGTTACCATATAGAATACTATACAAATGTGCAGTAGTTAGCAGGGTAAACAAACACTCTCATAATGCTTAAGGCACTTAAAGCAGACACGTTCGCCGGCATTGCAAATGCCAAGTGCGGCGAAGTGTATTTCCAGAGCCTGAACAGCTATCGGATCGACTGCGCTTTCTGCGAATTGAAGAGTTTCGTCTTTGGCGACTTTCTGCTGCACGTACAAAACGAGCATTTCGAGAACGGGCTGCTCAAGTCGGAGGTGCTGCTGCCGAAGCAGGAGAAGCTGGACAGCTCGCCGGGCCAGCCAGCGCAAGTGAATCCCTTCAGCTGGTATGAAGTGCCCAATGGCGCTGACAACGGTCTGGCGGAGAATAGTGAAAGTGAGCTCTTGGATGAAACCAAGCAGCTGCCAACCAACCGAGCTGGCAAGGACTTCGCCGACGACGACGACGAGCATGTTGGTGACGATGATTATGAAAAGGACACCGAAGATCCTTTCGCTGTATCCATTATGAAATGGGACAAGAACACAAGCAACGCAAGGCGATTTAGGCGACATACACGCGCTCTCAAAGTTGACTATAAGGAGGATTCAGATATGGAGAATACCGCGACAGATGACGCTGCCGATAGGCATGACCACTTGCAGCACGAGGGAGCAGTCAAAGCGAGCAGAGAGCCGTTGCCCTGTCCGTGCTGCGACAAGAGATATCAAAGTAGGAAGACGCTGCAGCGGCACATGGAACGACAGCACAAGCACATAGATTCCGATGCCACCAACGACAACGTTGCGTCAAAAATCGATGCCGATACGGATGTGGACTGCAAGTCGGCCAAGCTGACAACGACTGAACACAAATGCGAACACTGCGATAAGGTCTACCAGGGCAAGTACACTTTGCGACAGCACGTGAAGCGGGATCATGACATCAATTCGAGCGAGGCGTTCGTCTGCCTGGAATGCAATGCACAGCTGCCGCGACTGCGACTGCTGGACGAGCACGTAGTGCGGGTACATGGCGGTGCGCCGTGTGTGATCTGCGGTCGACGATACAAAACGCGCCACGAGCTCAAACGCCATCAGCTGAAGCACACCAACGAGCGCAATGTGGCCTGCAACCATCCGGGCTGCGAGAAGCGCTTCTTCACCACACGTCACATGCGTAACCACATCAAGGTGCATTCGGAACAGAAGAATTTCGTCTGCGAGAGCTGCGGCTACAGTTGTCGCAACAAGGAGACATTGCGCGTCCATTCGCGTAGCCACACCGGCGAGCGTCCCTTCGGCTGCAAGGTGTGCGAGAAGCGATTTCCCTCGCATTCGGGACTGCGCGAGCATATGGCCATGCACTCGACCGAACGGCCGCATGTCTGCAAGGTGTGCGGCGCAACGTTCTCCCGCCAGAAGGGCCTGTATCATCACAAGTTCCTGCACACTGAGAAGAAACAGTTCGTTTGCAAGCTGTGCGGAAATGCGTATGCCCAGGCAGCGGGTCTTGCGGGGCACATGCGTAAGCATCGCAACGATGAGCTTAACGCTTGAACAGACATTCATACAGAGACACGTACAGACATGCACACACGTGTGCATGCAATTGTTATTACATTTTCATTTAAGTTGTCTATTGTTTACTCTGCGTTCTTCCATATCGTATAATAATGTTACTAATTTTTTTAAGAACTCAGGCATAGTTTAGGTCCTCAATGGGCGCACTACTACACACACCTTGTATATATGTAAATTTACGTATGACGTATATATTTAGTCTAAGCCATAAAATCTTTTCTTATCTGATTGAATGCGGTTTTAATTCGATATTCGTTTTGCGGGAGGGTATGCGGTACTATTAAATTCCCTTAGATTTGCCCATTTATAGGGGATAATCGAATCGAGATTGCTTGATAATTTCCTTGCGTGCCAGACACGCGTCCACATCTAATGCGAGCGGGGCGCGAACGGAAAACGATTTGTTGTGTCCTAATTTAAATTTAGCCATTTTATTTTTTATGCCCGCAACCCATAGGGTATAAGTGTATTTTAACATTTTCAGATAACTGATAACTATTGTGGCTTTCCATGAAATTGTATTATATTTTAAACATTAAGTAATTAGTGAGGTAAGTCGATTCCCGAATTATATAACATATTACTCACAGAGCAAAGAAACATAGGAGTTAGTAGACAATATTTTATGGGAGTGAGCTTTAAGTAGAGGGTATATCGATGGCGAGCACACTCCACCATCGTTTTCTTACTTGTTTTTTTGACAACGATTAATCGAGCCACAAATGCCAAATCGCACGTTTAGCATAATGCCAACGATTAAATTTAGCATACGCTGCGAGAAAATGGTCGACGAAGTACAAGTAAGCGCATCGTGTTGAATTAGTCTTGAAATTAGTAATTATATTGATATTTTATTTGTACAAAAAAGGCCACAATTAATGAAAAACAAATACGCTGCTCAAAGTCCACACGAAAACCCAAGGAACAAAAGTCAGCCGGCGATCAACGAGAGGAGCTAAGTGTTGTGGAGGATGCACTGCGTCATATGTGTGAATATTGCGGTTATAGGACGCGCATTCCAGGCAATCTGAGGGTCCACAAGCGACGGCACACGGGTGAGAAACCCTTCTCTTGTAATATTTGCAATGCAACGTTTGCGGCGCGGTATCAGCTTACCACACATAACGAGCGACATGTTGATTCGAATTTGCGTCGAAAGCGACACATGTGCAAGGATTGTAATCTGGGATTTCTCAGTTCGCGCGCACTCTATCATCATAGACCCCTCCACGAGGAGGTGAAGAAATACAAGTGCACATTATGTGAAAAATCGTATGCGCAGGCCGCTGGATACGCCCAGCACAAGCGTTGGCATCGCCTTCAAATTGAGCGTGTTACCGTTACAAATAGTCGTATTGAATCGACCGTTAGAAAATCAAATGATTTGAAGTAGTGCGCGCGCACGTATGGGCACAGTTGATTTTCGATATATATTTTTCGTGTATATCGTAAAATGCTTTCGTTGTTTAGCACTAAACTAATTACGATAACTTTATTATTATTTTTATCGGATTGAGTTTATCGAAATACTGTTTTTGCCATTTACCTTGGCAGTTGTTTTGTTTAAATATATTTATGGCAGTTTTTTAAAATAAAATCACAGGCAGCATGTCCAAGCTGCGTCTACTCAATGTTGAAGTTTCGCGATTGCCTACTAAACAATCGCAGCGCCTTAAATGTGGAGAGATATTCTACGACTGCGATGATGGGATTTGTAGTTTCCAATTAGTTTGTTTTCTGTGTAAAATAATACACTTTGCTTTCGAGGATTTCGCAATACACATACAGAATGTGCACAGCAAGTGTGGCGGCCTTGCCAGTTTCCCAACAGCAGAGGCTGAGCCGCAGCCGTTGCAGGACAATTGCCTTGAATTTCTGCCCGAAGACGTATCCGATGAGGAGGATCCCATCGGAAATACAGACTACAAGCCACTGCGCTCGTGTACATTCAATGACAACGAATCGGCATCGGAGTCGGAGCCCGAACCCGAAGCCAACGAAAGCTGCGACGACGATCTGCACAGTGAGTTCGAAATGGACACGACGACAGCAACTGCCCGGGAACCAAGCGACTTTCATGAAAATAGCGAAAGCGAAGCAGAAAAACAACACGTATTCAAGGTAGGCTATTATTGAATTCGTTTGTCTTTCCGCGGTATATATGTGTGTATACATTTCTTGTAGAGACATCGCCCGCCCAAGGAGTACAAATGCGAATACTGCGAGAGTAGCTTCACGACTCTCAAGTATCTGAAAGTGCACGTCAAGCTTTGTCATCCACATCCACGGGCCTACAAGTGTTCGGACTGTGAGGCGACTTTCGATGTGGAACGAGCTCTGCAGGCACACTGTCTCAAACAACACACACAGTTCGCGTGCAACCTGTGCGATAAGGTGTATAAGAGCTCCCGGACGCTGATGCGCCACTTGCAGGGTCACTCGGGAGTGCGTCAGTACAAATGTGAATATCAGGATTGTGGCAAATCCTTTGTCAGCCAACATAATCTTACCTCACACCGTCGTGTTCACAGCACCGAACGGAACTATGTGTGTGAGTTGTGTGGCTATCGTTCGCGCTATCGTGGAGCACTAATTGTCCATCGACGCACGCACACAGGTGAGAAGCCCTTTAAGTGCCAGCATTGCACACGCTGCTTTGCGTCGAAATCTCTGCTTAACGAGCATCAGGCTATGCATTCCACCGAGCGACCGTACAAGTGCGACATCTGCGATGCTACCTTCTCCCGCCCCAAGGCCCTCTATCATCATAAGCATCTCCATTTGGGAACCAAGAAGTTCAAGTGCAAGATCTGTGGCAATGCGTACGCCCAAGCAGCTGGCCTGTCGGCGCACATGCGTGGCCACAAAGCACAAGTAACCAATGGCATTGCCGACGGCGGAACATCTCCGTCCAGTGGACATCGAACGTTCTACTAGCCGGACAAAATTAACGATGATTTTAATCGTCAATCAGTTGTTAATTATATGTAAATATAAACAAGCCTAAGCATGTTTATAAATAAAAAAAATGATGACTTAAATTTTCAAATTTTGAAAACAAGAAAAGACAGACTACGGGATGTTTTTTAACATTTAGGATCTGCTTTAACATTTATTTCAAACAGGAACTTAGAACTAGGCGCAAAATAAGTTTACATTGATATACACGATTTTTGTTTTTGGTTTTTCATTTTTGGTTTCGGTTGCGTACATACATATTATGACGTTTTTAATACTTAAAGTATATGCATATAGTATATAGCGTATATATTTGTTAAGTAACAGGAAAAAAAATTACATATGTGGAAATGTTTAACACGCGGCTGCTGTTGTTGCTTATTGCTCAAGAGGTTACCCATTAGGCCCACACGCGTATGGTGTAGTCCCAGCTGCCAGTGGAAAGCGCCGTTCCATCGGGTGAGACCTGAACGCAGGACACCTTGTTCTCGTGGCCGTACAAAAGGCAAACGCGCTCCGATTTCAGCGTGTCCCACAGATTGACCGTGTAGTCATTGTAACCGGCAAAGAGGAGGCGCCCGCTGACCGAAAAGTCAACGGAGTTGACACCAAAGATGATGCTTTCTTTGGCAAAGATAGCTACCTCACGATCCGCTCGCATATCATAAAGACGACAGCTGCTATCATCCGAGCCGGTGGCAATGGCATCGCCGCATGGATGAAATTTAACGCTATTTACATCCGATTGATGACCCTCAAACGATTGAACAACATGGCCGGAACGCATGTCCCAGATGAAGGCCATGCGATCGCAGCTACCGGAGACAAATGTGTTGCCTGTCTCGTTCGGTGCCAGGTCGATAGCCATCACATCTCCAGAATGTCCGTGGAAACTTTGCAACAATTGCCCAGACTCGACATCCCAGAGTGCACAGGTGGAATCACCGCTGCCGGTGAGAATTTGCTGATCCGAGTTCGGGTAGATGCAACACGACATGTAACTTGTGTGTGTGCCCACGGTGCGCTTCTTGGCGGCCATTTCCTCATCCGAAGTAATCGGATAAACGGTTACCTTATTGTCCAATCCACCGCAGGCAACATAATTGCCTGACGGCGCATACGCACAGGCCATTATCCATGTGGTGGGCATGGTAACAGCGTGCTCCTTATTTGTGGTAAACGCATCCCATATGATTAGGCGTCCGTCCTGCGATGATGAGATTATGTGCCGCTTGTCGGGACTCCAGTCGGTGCACAGCACCTTGGCCTGATGACCCTTTAGCACTTTACGCGGCTTTATATTCACGAAGGCAATCGGCTCCAGCCTCTCCGCAACTGTCGAGAGTCCGACGTCGTTCAACTTTTGGCGCTCCTCCTCCAATTTAATTTTCAAATTTTCCGCCTCCTTCAGCAAGCTTGCCATCTTCTCGTTAGCACTGACATTGCTAGCTGAACCGGCGCACTCCGACATTTTTCACAAAAAATTTCTATGTTTATCCTTTGCCTGTGCCGTAATGTACTTTCTCAAAGCGGGGGCGAAAAATCAATGAAACTGACTGCTGATGGGAAAAAGTGTATACACGAATACACAACGGGCGTCTGCAGCCAGTGTGTGTAACGCCGGCCATCCCCTTTGGGCAGTGTACAACACTGAGCCCAGAATAGTCATCAATGGAAATAATAATAAATGACTTGTTTGCGTGTGCGTGTGCGTGTGCGTGTGCGAGCACATCGATGACTGAGAACACAACAAATATCGATATAACATAATTCAAAACAGTTGTATGCTATCGGTTTACAGCTGTTTTGTGCAGTGTTTGACTTGACGACTTTCTTCGATTTAATTGTAATGCGACGCCAAACATAAATAGATTCGGCTTAAAAGTAAAACAACTGCAATTATTGTTTTCCACACAATGATTAAAGTGCAGCAACCCGCTAATAACGATTTTCGTTGCGGAGATGTTCTATGGGCTGGCCCCACTTGCTACAATGTTTGCTGTGCGCTTTGTGGCCAACGGTTGCCATATGAAGTATTTCCGGAACATTTTCGTTTGGAGCATTTGACTGAGGCGGATGCGGGTACGCAGACAGAAGAACAGCAATTGGATGCACCCGTGGAGGTTGAGGTGCAACCGCTGGCAATTAAAATCGAGGATGATCCCATTGCACACGATGAGACTAATGCGTCCAATAATCATGCACATGTAGATTTGGAACAAATTGCACTACTCGACCAGGATCATGAGACAGACAAGGAATCAATAGCAAACTCAGCTGATGAAACAGTGGGAACAATTGCTACGCGGCGTGTTCGACGCACTGCAGCATTGAAAAATCGTTTGGTTCAGTCGGAAAATGAAACTTTACAAGTTGGAAAACTGGACTGCTGGATCACAACAGACGTTGAAGTCAGCAGAAGCTGTGCCCCTCTGGAAATAAATGAGAATTCCGTTGAAAGTGAATTATTTGACGATGAAGATGAGGACGAAGCAGAAGATGACGCAAGGGATATGCTCTTTCAGTGCGATCAATGTGATCGCGCCTACAACACAAAACGCAGTCTGCAAAGCCATAGTCGCAGCAAGCACGGAAAACATAAACTAGAAAATCAAGGTGAGACACCATCAGCAGATAGCACAACAATAGCGGCAGCAGAAACTATCAATGGTAGCCGCAAGAAAAAGCGATCGACCAAAAGTCCAGCTAAGGTTTACAAATGCAACGAGTCCGAGTGCAATCAGACATTTCGCACGGAGCGAGATTTACGCGGTCATCGCTGGAAGCATACGGGAATCTATTGTGATATTTGTGACAAACCGTTCACCCAATCGGGCAACATGATGCGACATCGACAGCGTCACAGTGGCATCAAGCCGTACAAGTGCCAGGAACCGGACTGCGAAGCTACATTCTACACACAGAAGGAGCTGACGTCGCACAATATTTGCCATACCGGACGCATGCCGTGCATCTGCGAAGTTTGCGGCCGGCCGTGTCGGGATCGCGGTGTACTCACCGCCCACATGCGTCGCCATACCGGCGAACGACCAGCTAAGTGCGACGTCTGTGGCAAGGCCTTCTACAGTTTTCATGATCTCAATGTGCACGCCGTTTCGCACACAAGTTTACGACCCTTTGTCTGTGATGTCTGCGGCTCCACGTTTCAGCGTAAGAAGGCACTGCGTGTCCACAAGCTGCTACACTCGGAGCAGCGCAAATATTCCTGCAAGCTGTGCAGCAAATCGTTTGCTCAATCCGGTGGTCTTAACGCACACATGCGGACACACGAGTCGGCACGGACCAAGGCCAAGTCGAAGGCTAAATCCAAATCCGAAACGTCTTCGCCGACTCTAGCCACGGCAATCGAACTCGAAAACACCACGATGAATGGGGTGCAGGAGCTGCAGGAAGCAGTCACAGCGGGGCTAATACAAGAGGAGCATACAGCTCATATGGAAGTCATTGCCGTCGACGGTGCGGGCAGCTGGCACGTGACATAGCCGAATGCAACCTTCTTATTTCTTAATCCTTGAAGCAATTAACTGATAAGAGCACAAAGCTTGTTAAAAAAGAATATGAGTATGGACTGGGCGGATTTGACGATGATCCAAGAGCCTTGTAGGGTCAGAGAATTCTACCTTTATGCGGAAAATTAAAATACCCTTTGGTCAGCTGGCTGACTCCTAGGCAAAGAAACTTTCTCGTCTTCGGTACAAAAGTGTCCTTTATTTAATTTTGTGCGGCGCTCGCTAATTAAGTACTACATCATCAATTTGTATATCATATAATATGTATTATATATAATATCATTAGATTATTACGTATATTATGTGCATGCATACTGCAGATACTGCCCGAGATTATAGCTAGATTGTTAAATGAGATAATACAAAAGATATTTGTAATAACAAATTGGACGTTTCGTTTTTTTACAAGCGATTCAATTGACTGGAATGTTTTTTTTAATATTTATAAAATACAAACTAAAATATAAACGATTAAAAAATAAACAAAAAAAATATATATATTTTGATTATATGTACATCAATTTGAGATGAAAAAAAAAAATTAAAAAGACGGAGATACATATTTATGTTATTTCTATGGTTTGCTACGCCTGCTTCTACTTGTATCTCTGTCGCAAGGGAAGGGTATTAAAAAATCAGTACAATATATTATAATGCACACAATATTGGAAAAGGGGATGGCGGATGAGTAATGTTCCCTTCAATTTTCTATAAACAATAGATGATTTGTAAATTTACAAAAACTGCCGGACTCGTTGTGCTGCTATCGTTAATCTCTCTTTCTCTCTCTATATATATGTATATGTATATAAATATTCCGATGTGTATATAATCACATTTAAACTACGGTATAAAAATTGCTTGGCTGTGATGTTGATGATGGTGTTACATACATATAAGGTCTATATAAAATATACATACTCGCCAAATGTATTGTATATTGTGTAAATCTATTCATAGAAATATATATGTATGATGTATGAGTAAGTACGTCAAAGTCTGCGCCTTCCTTTGTTCGGGGATGTCCAAAAAACTTAGTCAATATAATATAAAGCCCGCATTTCTCTAAAACTAGGACTACGAAATACAGTTTAATAATACATACAGACGTGCATGCTTATCTTAAGAGTGTCTTGGCAGTGTTCCAACAACCATATTCCATATTTCAAAGTAAATAATACCATTGAAATCAACTGTATAAAATGGAATGGAGCAGAGACTTCTACTTTCTTCTACTAGCCGAACGTAGTAAAGCCTCTCTATATATGATATATGTTATAGTATATAAGTGCAGACTATGTTATGCAAAGATTCACACGATATTGATCTCGATCTTGATGAGAAGCCGATCGTTGGCACAAAAACCGAGATGCATGATATTGGAAATGTCGGCATACTCCAGAAATCCAAAGCCACGTGTGCAGATCGTCTCGCGAGGCTTATGAAAGGCTTTAATCTCCGGTTTTGTCATAATGGTATCGTGCTGCGATTGACTCGCATCGCTCGGATGCACCATGCACAATTTGATGCGTCCCTTGAATGGCCAATCCAAATGAAAATCATTCTCCGACTGCATGAGATGCACATGCAGACTGAGGACATGCGGATTACGTGGTTGTATGTTGAGTCGGGCACAGAACTTGTAGCCGTAGGGTGATGTGTAGCATTCATGAGAATACACTTGATTGTTGGCATTGGCCCGTAGGCGTTCGACTAGTGAGCTAAGCTGCTCGATCTGCCAGACAATGGTGCCGTTGCTGTAGCGTGCATCGATCTGTTGCTGACGGAGTAGCTGCTTGTTGAGATTCTCGATGCGAGACTCCTGCTCTCGCGTGCGTTGCTCCAGCACCACAATACGTTGGTACATGGTCTCCACGATCTGTTCGTCCACCCCGTTCGCATACTGAGCCGGCGGCGGTGGCAATTGGCCACTCTTGTGACCATTCTCGAGGCCGCCACTTGAGCTGGGCTTATGCGGTTGCCAAGTGGCAATCGCTGTTTGCTGAAAGGCCTGCAGCATGAGTTGCATATGAAGCGGCATGTCTGTCTTCAGATGTTCCTCCAGCTGATTGGTCTGGGGTCGTCCGACAAAATCGCATTTGATACTCGCAAACGGACACTTCTCCTCCAGCGGCTGCTGTTGCTGTTGCCGGCGATACGGGCAGCTGGGCAAATGGCGATGCAACTCTATGGGCGATGCCACAACGGCACAGCCGTGTGGCGAATTCGGACATTTCTGCTTCATCTGATCGATCTCTCGACGCGTGAAATTGTCGGGAAAGATATCCTGCTCGGTGGACAAGTGCTTATTATCCAATGGGCAGCATTGATTGTGATTCTGCAGCCAATCGTTAAGGCAGCTCTTGCAGAACCGATGGCCGCACGATGTCAGCACTGGCTCTTTCAGCCAATCGATGCAAATAGCGCATTCGTAACGCGAGTCCGGATAGTCGGGATCGCCTTCGTGATCGCCCGAAGTATCGGAGGCGGCATAATTTTGATTCAGTGCCAATGTATGAGGTGGTGTGACCCCAGCAGCCCGCCCAGTGCCAGTGGGTGTGGTATTACTGCTGCTAGCTATGCGTGTCCCATAGCTGTTACTGTTACTGTTATTATGATGAAACTGTTGTTGGTGTTGCTGCGGCTGGTGATGATGGTGATGATGATGATGCATCTCACCGTGTTGTTGTTGCTGCTGCTGCTGTTTTAACTGCTTTTGCTCTTGCTGTGACCGCTGCATCTCTCCACAACGTCCGATATTAATCTGCTTAAATTAAATTTATCTTAACAGCTATTAAGAGACGAGTACAAAAATATTGATACTTCAGATGAACAGTTGCAGTGCTGTAAAATATCGAAATGCGTTAACAGCTGCTCAGCTGACAGTTCTTGGAGCATTTTTGCGTTTCAAATGTTAAGCTGCAAATCGCTTTCGCACATACATTTCTCAATTCTCGATTGAACAATGCGATTTCTAGAAGTCTCTAGCAGTGTAGAAGAAATAAATAAAACAAAAATTGCATTCGAATTGCAAAACTGCTACTTTCGTTTAACACTTTCCTTGCACAAAACACTTGCAACACTTTGCGCAAAACACCTGTTTCATTGCACAGCACTGTTCGGGATGTAGAGAGAGAGATAAATAAGCGCAAGTAAATTCACCTGCTTCGCAAACGCACGCATACATACGCATGCAAACCTATTCGAGCACACATATATAAATCTTTTGGGCGATTCGTAATCGTCAGTCAAGCTGCATCGTGTGGCCATATAAAAACGTCTGCGGCTCTCTGTGTGAACAACATTCGAGTGCCAAACGTGCCGAACGTGAAACCGAAACCCTAGAACTGAATTAAACAAAAAAACAGTGCAACTGAGACTAAATACATAATAATTAATGGCATTCGTCAACGCGCTTAACTGCAATTATATATATGTGCTGTGCCTAATTGCAGTTGCCTGGCAGTTGTGCGTGGCCAAGCAGCTGCCGTTGCCCGCCAATGTCGCTGCCGCTGCAGCGGCTGCAACAACAAACAGCAGCGGCGGCGGCAGCATCGGCATCGGTAACAGTCGGAGCAACGTTGTCGGCGATGGCAGCAGCAGCGGCAGCAGCATTGGCGCCCATCAACCACGTCATGAATCGTATGATGCAGAAGCTAATGACGTCGAAGTGCCTGCCTCACGCAAACGTCGCCAGTTAACCGATTGGTTTATTGCACCGAACACTCGCTGGTGCGGACGCGGTAACTTGGCCAACGGCACCTACAATCGTTTGGGCGGTGCATCGTTGGCGGACAAGTGCTGTCGGAAGCATGATCATTGCAAGATATCCATTCCGGGCATGTCAAATGGTTACGAAATTTTCAATTTTCTCCCATACACGCTGTCGCATTGCAGCTGTGATAGACGTTTTCGCACCTGTCTGAAAATGGCCAACGACGAGGATGCCGTCACCATTGGCAAGCTCTACTTCAACTTGGTCACCCAATGCTTTGTCGTCCGAACGGAGCATGTGTGTCAGCAGCACGGCAGCGGCAAGGATGCACAGTGCCTTAAGAACATCGAACGCAAAAAGGCATACCTCAAGGATAATCTCAAGTTTTAAATGCCAAAAAAAAGGTAAGATAGAGCAACATCATGGGATAACAAAAAAAAAATTAATCTATTTTGATTTCTACAGTTTGAAGGCCAAACATTCAATAACTTTCCCAATACGAATTACCTGCCAAAATTACGTTACTTTCCAACACTAATTCAGAACGCGTTCGAAACGCGAATGAATCTCAAGAGCAAGGATGAACAACTATAACATTACTCTCGTATATGTATTAAGTCATCGAGTACTTACCCTTATGTACTTATACATACATTCGTATGTATATGTTAATTATATTAATATTCAAGTGCTATTATAGTAGTTTAGCTCAGTAGTTGACTGATGGCATTAACTATAAGGTATTCTCGTCGAAGAATATTATTGTGTTATTCGAAAATAATCAATCGCGACGGGAAAACCTTATAGTTTCTCCATAATAATTAGTTGTAGCTCTAACTTAAATACTGCCTGTAAAACAAAGTTTTAAATAGTTGTTAGCTAATATAGACGGTTAAGCCGTTAGCTTAGACTCTAGAGAAACAAATAAATTACGTACACATTTACTTGTATTGCACCTAATTTACGGCTATTCGTATTTGATTGGGGGAATCGAGACAGCGATAATACGCTGCATTGATGGAAATGCGGAAAATAGAATTACACCAAACTCCGGTTTGGGAAAGTCATACAACAATTTGTTAGTAAAATGCTTCCATTTGCCATATGTATATTCATATACATACTTGTTGATGTACACACGGAGATAACCTATGAACGGAGCTCAAAAGCAACAATAACATCTTCTACACACGAGCCTGAAGAGAACCCGGAACCCGTCTCTCGTTCTTTAAGCGAAAACTTAGTTAATGTACTGAGTATTGGGGTATTAGGTGAAATATATGTACACACATATGTACAGACATACGTCACAGTGGTTACCTTGAACAAAATGTATAGGTCTGGATTTGCTTAGTTTCAAATTTAAAGAGAAACATGAATTCAATGAAAGTGATTAAAATCTATTAAGCATGTCAGAGAAATCAAAAGTTAAGCTTTGGCATTTTGTACTTTGCTCTAGACAGCGTTATCGCCAATTCACTTAAGTATGTACCAACGTATGTACATACGTATCATGGGGACTTACGTGCATATACATATAAGTACAGACATATGAATCTATGTATTTTCGTATGTATTTTTACAGACGAATATTTCGTCTCGAATCAGTTTTCCGTCACATTGACGCAGCTACTGCTGATGCCCCTTTGGCACGATGACCCATGGAGATCACACAGAACGCATTTCTCCTTTTAATAATACGCGTTCCCATCTAAGAACTTTTGTTTATGTTTTTCTGCCATTAGTTGCATCATATTGCGACTTTCATCTCTTGCAATAACATGCTCTGACGTAACAGAGACTTATTTACAGTGTCATCGGACAGCAAGTGTGTAATTTAACCCTTTCAGCTCGTGTCAGACATATCGATTTTCGATCGATAACTAGTGCAGTAGGTCCTGTCCTGGCAGTAGGTCGTTACAAAGTTTAGAATTTAAAATCGAATTGATTAAGAGGAGGCTTGTCTCTGCCTTCCACACACACATACACACACACACACACGCACACGCATTCCAGGTACTTCCTACTATTACCATGTGCACACACACTAGTGTCTGTGTGTGAGCGAAGTGCACGTTTTGCTGATAAGGTGGCAGCACTAGTAATCGTAGGATTGCTGATTGGTGACGTTAGTTATTGTTATTTTTACACTTAATTTATATTTTTGTACTTTGCATTGACTGAAGGGCAAAAATAAACAACAATTGTGTAAACATTTTTTTCTAGGAAAAAAATTAATTTCAGGACATTTTAATGGGAGTTTTTGGAAAGTATTCCCAAAGAAAGACATTCGACTAGAACGAAAACAAAGCAGCTTTTTGAACGTCACACCTAAATTTATGTTAAAGAAGGAAGCATGGATAGTGCAATTAGGATCAAAAATGTGCCCAGTAGCGGCAGCCCGCCGGAGATCGAGCAGTTTAAAGAATCAGCAAATGTTGGCGATCAGGGGCTTGGGTACAATAGATACCACCACCAGTTAGAAAACCAATGTATCTTTCCTATTTCTCAGTATAATGCCGAAACAGAAGGAGGAACTGTGTCGTATGCTGCTGAACAACTCCTACGCCTGTGATGCAAAGCTCCTGATGTTTGCTGCCGCGACTATAAGCGAGAGCTATCGAAGTACCCTGCTGCCCATGCCGCCGCTATTTATGAGTCGCACCTTCTATACCATAGATGAATTGCGTGATATTGTTAGCGCTTGGCCAAGCTGTAGCCAGATGCGGGAACAGTTATACATCTCCGATCTAGGCAAATTGTCGGGTGACGGGCTGAGTTGCGTCCGGCATATTCAACTTCTGCATTGGATACTCATTGACCAAGCGAATCCGATATTGCGTCGCATGAATGTTCATATTTTGCGTGGAGTCTGTAGGAAATACCATTTGCACCGACCCACATTCTATCCCAAGGATGTGTTTGGTGTCACGTATAAGAATGAACTGCAGCGTGCTACTAAGATGCAGAAACGCTTCGCCTATCTAGGTTGCCCGCTGCACTTGCTCTACCGCCTATTGATACTGGGACGCATGGACAATAATTGGGCTGGTCCGCTTCGACTATATGCACAACCAGAACCCGCATTAGCACAGTGTACAACAGCCATGCATCACACGTTATCACTGGGCTGGTCGCACTCTCGATACGGCCGGGCGCCGCGATGCGTGCTCATTTGTGAACTATTGCAGGAGGAACTAATCCATCGGCAACGACAACAGGCCGAAATTGTCATCTACGACACATCATTAATCCAAGTGCATTTTATTCTCGTCTATACCGAGTACACTGGATTGATTCCGACCACGCTACCAAGCTTCAACGAGGCTCCGGGTGACATGATAGGCGCCATTCCTCCCATTAGGAATCAATTTTCAAACGGATTTAGCACCAGTAGAAAAGGTTGTTTGGTTATGCGTGGCTTCGTGTCCGTTGCCAGTTGGCTGCATAGGTGCATCGTGCGTGTGATTCCACGCCAGAGCAGTCGGTTTTAATTACTTTTATGTCTTTATATATAAATATAAAAGCCAAGTTATTTTATCGTGTCTTTGTAAGCTGGCTTTGTTTAACAAGTTGGCAACGTCTTGATGTATGCAATGCAATGAAAAACAAAATTGTGACATTGTAACGTGCATAATGTTTATTTCATAATTTTATTTGCATTATAATTTAATTGTTACAATTGTGATGCCAAAGCAAAGAGCCCGCGTGTATTTTTTAAAACCTTTTTAAATATCGATAATTCTGTGACAACGCCATAATGGATTTCGTAGCTGGTATGGCAACGCTTTTGAGTTTGAATTACAATTTTAATTTGAGAAATGAATGTGAAAATTAAAATTTTTTTTTATGCGCTACTGTTTTAAATGGATCTGCCACTGCGCATCACATTTTCAGACGTATAATCAAGGACACTGCGATTACGTCTTCGGTAATATTGACACTGACGCAGATAAACACAAACGAGTCCCTTGAAAGCCTCAAATGTGACGGCGCCCAGCATGATGCCGAGCGCCTTGTTGTTCAGATTGCCATAGACCGTCTGGCCAATAAGTACGGCAAAGGTGGGCAAACTGAGAGCTGTACAAAATCGGCATGTGGCACGTTCAATATTCTCGGCATTTAGCGTGCCGCCCTGTAGCATATCTTCGCCATCGAGCGGCTCTTGTCTATCAAAATATTCATCGCCCAGCGGAGCACCGGGCAACGGGTCGCCATATTCGTCAAAATGCTCCTGTGGAACGGTTTGTCGTTGACGACGACGCAGCCAGCGTACCAACCAATTGTCCCAATCCAGGCGACGGAGCAGCAACAATACGGCCGGCACCGATGGCAGCACAATCATCAGTAGTGTCGGATCATCTTTCATCAGTTTCATGCTTGTCTCATAGCCGGCAATTTGATGCATTGTCAGTGCGCCGTATGATAATGTCGCAATGTAGACAACCGTCGCCAGCATACCCATCAATATGCTTGGGCAAAGAAGCCCATAGGTTTTCTCTACACGCTCCAGCATCGAATCGAAACGGCAAACTGATGGCATTACAATAATGTATTCGGTATGACATTGCGGGCAGGTTACGGGCATATCTGGATTGGCCAGCTGTTTCTCATCGATCCAGCGACTAAGGCATGCTTCGTGCACCCATTTATTGGTGCCCCGGCAACGGCACGGCTGCAGCCAATCATGGCGCGGTGTCTCCTCATCTGTATTCAAGCAGATCCAACACATGCGCTGATCATTGGCCCAGTCGAGGTCGCCTAATGGTCTGCGTGGCCGCAACATGGCTTAATCCAGTTCAAAAGACAAGATTGATGGATGCGAAATGTTGAGATTGAAGATCAAGAGCAGGAGTAGCAGCAAAAACAACAGATCTCAAAAAACAAACAATTTTGAAACGCACAACACAAGCTAAATTTTACTGTCGGTCTGAGCTGCACTGAGCGCATAAAAAAGGTTGAATTTACCTTTTAATTTACCAATATTGACAAGCAAATGATTTACTCTACACTTCCAAAATATTTTAGAATTCTGCCTGAAACTGTAAACATTCGATTTGACAAACTTATTGGACACGGTGTCTACAAAGCGACTGCGATCGTGTTTGTCGTCCCAGTACTATAGTAGTATATATATATATGTATATACCATAAGTAACTTTTATTACTTTCAGAAGACGAATCATAGTTTCGCCTTGTCTGGCATCCAGCCAGCCTAGTTACTCGTGCGAAGCGAACGCTTGTGTTCTGATTGGATTGGTTTTCTTTCTGCAAATGTGGCACAAGGCAACAGGTTTCTGCTGCAGGCTGCCAGCTGCCACAACTGGAATATAGGCGAAGGCCAATTTAAAGTGCCAACGCAAGGCTGGAATTGGATGCAAATACCTGCCGCGGGCTTCGTAGCACAACCGTAAGCTATCGGAGCTGGGCAAAAAGGCCTTGGACTCACCTGAAAGCAGTTCAAGTTCCTCACAAGAAGTTCAAGTTCATGTTCAGGTTTCACACCAAACACAGCACGTCGCACATCACTTGCAGATAGTAAAACAAAATTCAAACAAAAATAATAAACACTATGATAATATAATAATAATATTTTCGTTTCTTTAACAGCGAATGATAACACACTACTAAGCGCGACTGCGTTGAACCTGTCAGCTCGAGAGCTGAAGAACATTTGGCCGCCCCAAAGCGCTGCACACAACGAAAAGATTGCAGTCAGAACAAGACCATGGCGCGCAACTAGTCCGGCCAGCCAGGCTAGACCGCACCAGATACCTTTCCATTCCACTTTTTCCACTTTGGCAAGTTGCTAAAAGCCAACGGTAAAACAAATGAAGCTTCAAATCAATTGGGGCAACCGGCCAAAGTAGTGAGATCAAATCCAGCGTTGGAGTAGGATGAGAAGCAGTTGCTGCCAGCCAGCCCGATAAACTACTCCAGTTTCATGCAAAGCAAGTGGCAAATAAAGAGAACGACAGTGAAAACGGTTGAACTTGAATTGCAAGCAATAATCATAGAAAAAATAGGGCGTAATCAATTCAAATGTATCTTTTCATGGACTATCCTGAACACAATTCTTATCTTAACTGAAAAACCAAGAATTCTTCCATCAGGCTGTTCTATTTAATTGCAATTTTACTTACAATAACATATAACATACTTATCGGGGCTTGATTTCAGGTTTACCGAAAGTGAAACTCGGCCAAGATTCAACTAGTAAAAGAATTTCTAACCCAATTTCAGTATAAACGCAATCAGTATGTAGAAAAATAATTGTAGTTTATTTGCAATAATATTTAGTTTTCATTTTGGTCTTTGAATGATTCATATATGAATTATTATTAATTCTTTTTAAACGCTAATTTGTACATAAAACTGAGTCGCAAGCAGCATTTATTATTGCATGGCCATGCCATACCATATGTCCGTGGGGTACTAGGTATGTATAGCCATATCTGAATGCATGTATTGAATATATATCTTTCTCGACGCCTTTGCTACATCAACTCAACTCTGCAAACATGCAACAAAAGGCAATTACGCTACCGGGTATTATTACTGTTTTTTTAAGTTATAACAAAATTACTGAATTAATTAATAAAATCGGTTAGTTCTGGTTTCTCGGATTGCATCATATGCATGCATGTGTGTACAGTAAAAACTCTTTTGGCTAGCCTATATATTTAAATTTGTTGTTTTTTGCCTTGTAATTTCAAAACTCTTAACTAACTTGAGGGAGTTCTCACTGTATACTCATACATACTACATCTGTTTTATATATATCGATCTTTGATCTGCTTTCTCTTTGTGTGAACATGATAAACAACAATTTGTCTAACTGATAGTAATAGTAGTATTCGTTATTGGGCTTAGTAAAATAGTTAGTTGCATTTGGCAAACAATTGTCGTGTGTCAACAAATGTGAAGAAGTGGAGCAAGCTACAAATTCGAAATGTATATATATAAATATAATGTTTCAATTATAAAGCATTAATACGCTGACAGCGGCATCTAACGACAATTTCAATTGAAGAGATCAACTCGAAAAAGCCTAGTGATGGCAGCGTGTCATTTGATTAAACCGAGACAAGCTGGACAGTTCTACCCTGTACACAGAAAACTATATTAATCTTCAAATATGTTAAAAAAAATTTGTGATCATCCTGAGTAGCTTCATTTAACGTTGACATCTCTGGTCATCGTGCTCTCGAGCTTCTCTAAGCTGACTTGTATACCATATATCATGTATACGCATACTTATGTACACAAATGCTTTATATATTTATATATAGTTAAATATTTCATATATGCATCTAGCTATATACACGCATATATATACCGTTTTATATAATATATTTATATATTTGATGGTTTTAGTCGAAATCCATAATAAATTTATGTGATTATTTGGTTGGGTTGTGGGGAAATTGTTTATATCTTGTTATATACCTGTATATATGTATATGTATGTATTTGTAAATCGAGTTAGGTGTATGAGTATATATATGTATAGTTTTTTCTTCAAACTAAATTAAAGGTTTTAGCAATGCGTTCCTATATCGAACTGCATATCATAATTATAAAGCTAGTTTAATATGTTATATATATATATATATATATATATATATATATATAGATGTATATAGGTATAGATATTCCTATATTTCTAGGTATAAACGTTTTTCTCTTCAGACTTAAAAATAGAGTTTGCTGTTTGTTTTTGATGATATTGCTGTAGTTTTCTGGGTGTGGCATAAGGCGGCACCGAATCAAAAAACCCAATCTGGAGACAGTCGGCTGTATAATCTATATACAAATCAGTGCATAATGTTGAATACATAAGGCGTTACATGAGCAGGGGGAAGGGTACATCTCAATCATCACGCTTCATATACAATATATGTTAAGGCAAATCGCACAAGACGGGGCTGTAGCACATTACTATACATATATACACATAGTTATGTATGAGGAGGTTATAGAATATATCGGATAATTGGCGTTTATACAAGTCAAAGACTAGCTACATATATATAGATCCTTTTGTATAGCTTTATAACTGCATTATCATTCAAGTTATATATTTGCACATATTCTTCGTAGAGCGCGGTCCGTGAAAACAGTTTATAGCAAAGTTGACGCCACCGTTTATGGGGAATCGCATCTTTATATAGATTTTTTTGATATATCCGTAATATACATAGGTTTGTAATGGAAGCAACTAGGACTGCGCGCTCTGTGTCTCGCCATCTCGTTCTAATGTACGCATGCTTGAGGTATAAATGTACTTGAAACAAAAAATAAAAACAAAAAAACAAACTGCTGATCGCTTCTCTCTCTCGCTTTGTCTAACTACTGTTGCCATCTCGCTCGCATTCGCTACTCAGAGCCGATACTCGTAGTGCGCCGAGCGTGAACGTCGCGCCCCCGAATACCATCGATAGGGCACACGCTGCTGATGCAACGCTAGACCCAATGCCAGGCCGCCTCCAATGTCCGCACCAGGACTACGCGCCAACTGCAATGTCAGCGCCAGCCGAGCCTGCTAGGAGGACGATGAGGCCGATGGTGACGGTGTGCTCGCACTGGATGTGTGTCGATGTCGCTGCCGTTGCTGCTGCTGCTGCTGCTGTACATGCGTTGCCGGCGATGTCATGCGTCGTCCAAGCACACCGCCCACGGGCAAATTGCTGGCATCCAAATAAGCCTCGGGACTGAAACGCACCCGACTATGCTGCGATCCAATTGAGCCCTCCTTGGCACTCAGATACGAGCTATCATCGCTTGTCAACGAGTCCGGCGGCGTTGGATTTGTCGGTGTTCCCTGCTGCGATGAGATGCTGCCGTTCAACGTGCTGCTATTGTACTTCTTCAGCGAGCTGCGAAATTTGCCGCCTTGTCCCATCACGCCACCGGGCAGTGCCACCAGCTGCAGTTGCTGCTGTTGGGCCTGCGTCTCTGCTGCTGCGGCTGCTGCAGGTGCTGATAGCTGCCGATCGCATGCTGTTCGAAGGGCAAGCTGGCGGGTCGTGTCACAGGCGTACCGTATTTACTCTTGCCCAGCGGACTGTGTATCATGCGATTGATTAGCTTCGGCGATCCTGCATACAGTTCCTGTTTGCTTAGCGTAGTCGGCGCTGTTGAGGACGCGGACGTTTGTGTATCGCCTTCATAGTCTACGACGTTAAGATTCACATTTAAGTTGAGATTGTTATAATCGTATAGCAGTTCCTCGTGTTCCAGCAAGACCGTGGAATTGTTCGACACCGTGGACGGTGTGCGTCGGTGTCCTCCGGCGCTGACACCCATTTGCGGCACACGCGGCGGCGGTGTGCGTGTCTGTAGCGGTTGCAGCGCTGTCACTGCTCCAGTCACTGTTGTTGTTGTTGTCGTCGACGGCGCCAGTGGCAGTGGAGCCAGTTGAGGCAACGGTGCCGGAGCTGGCGCCTCAAACTGATAGTCATAGTAGTCGGGCAAACGATGATTGTAGTCGTACGAGTAATCCGGATATGATTTACAATCTCGCTCGTACGCAAAGTTCAGTTCCGGCCGATAGGGAAAGTAATTTGAGCCTAAATCAATGGAGATTAGAGTGAGAGAGCTTGGCACAGAAGTGATTACTACTCACCAAAGTAGCCGTTGCGACAGGCACCGCCGTCGTTGGAGTAGCTCGGCCCGTTGCGTAGATAATCGGCGGGTGCGTATAGCGGCGGTGGACCGATGCCGCCGCCAACGCGAAATTCCTCGAAACCAACATCGGCATTGGTACAGCTGCTGCTGCTCAGCTTGCGACGTGGCGACGGTGTCGGCGGCTGTGAGCCGGCATAGAGCTGAACGGGCACAGCACTGGGTATAGCGGTTGCGTGTTGCGGTTGCTGTTGCTGATGCAGTTGATGCTGTGGCGTACGCTGCACTGGAGTGTAGTATGTCTGGCTTCCGCCCACGCGTCGTTGCGCCAGCGTTTGTGGCTTGGCGGCTTGTGGCGCTGGCCCAGTCGAATTGTCGAGCAGCGCAAAACTACAAGAATCGAAGGAGCTAGCATTATGGGGTACATTAAATAGTCAGAGATTATGTTGCAACTCACCGCGTGGGATTGTGTAGATTGTTCGGTTGATGTTGCACTATCTCCAACTGTTGCTGTTCGCTGCTGGGCTCCGTTGCTACGGGCTGCTCTTCTCCGATCGCTGTCTTGGGCGCCGCTTTCAGTGCGGGCAGCTCGCTGAGCAGCGTCGGATGCACCGGTGAAACATTGGACATGCGTACATCATAGCCGGCGGCAACACCGGCCAGCAGCGATGCCATATTGTAGAGCAGCAACTCGATGACGGAGAGTTTTGGCTTGCGCGCCGAGTCGCCGGCATAGAGCGTCGGCAGCGGTACGTTGTTGGTGAAGCGGCTGAGCAAATATGGTGACGGCGACATGATGGGCATGTTGGTGGCGCCGGGACGCCAGTCCTCCTTGTTGTTGCCCTGATAGCCTGTGTGGTCCGGCAGCATGAACAGTTGACGATACAATGTTGAGAAACGTATGGCTAAATAGGTTAAGTGGGTAGCAGGCACAGGGACGGGACATGATCGGTTGGAGTGTCAGGGAGATAACCGCAGGCAAAAACCCACCAACACCGCTTTGAGGAACTTACAATACGAAGGGTATTTCTTTTTATAAAATTATATTAAAATAATAATAGTTTCATATACATTTTTTTTGGTTTCGTTTTATTGTCAGTTACGGGTTCTGTATATTGTTGTTGGTTTTGCATTCCTAGTTGTTTCTCTTCTCTATGCTACAGCGAATAAAATGTAATAAAAATAATAGAAACAAATATATGACAAATCATGAAAAGAGCACGAAAAATAATAAATGAGCAATTTATCCTTCTCATTTTTCATCACAGTTTTTTTTTTGTGTTTTATGTTTTTTGTTTTATTTTCAATTGTGTTTGTCTCAAACAAAAAATACTCGAAAAAAATATATATAATAACTATATAATCCGTAATCGTAATAGAAGCCAATTGCAATGTAAATAAAACTGTTCACAAAATACCGAAAAAGAAATTAAACGATTATCGAAAAGAAGGAACAATAAAATGCGACTGAAGGATGAGACTTAAACGCAACGTGCTTGGATGAACTTGCTCTGCTCTGCCTGTCTCTCTCTCTAGGTGTATATCTTTATCTTGCATATCCGATGAGTGTATATTATTTAGTTAGCGATAACAAACTAGCAAAAAAAAATGTATATATTGAAACTTAATGTCAAAAAACTCTATAAATATAAATATTGCATACTTTTTTTCTTCTTTTTTTTTTTGTTTTTTTTTCAATGCTTTGAACATTTTTTTTTCTTTATCTCTCCTGCCTTTGCACTCCCCTGTGTAAGCACACACCAAACTGTATACTATATAAACAGATATATCAGTTTTTTATGTGTTTGATATTCTTAGATCGGGTTTGAAGGAGAAGGCGGGACTCTGTTGCACCTGAGGTAAAGCTTTGTTTTAACTAATTCACTCCCGTCCCTTTTCTCGAGCCATAGTTGAGGAATATCAGAAGTATTCTTTATCTTGTATATATGATTATTTTAATTTGAGTTTAACCATGCTGTGTTATAGGGGTGATCTTACTGACAGAAAGTAGCTAACATTTCGAGAGTTGAGCTGGCACTGACGTGATTGTTTATGCCTTGGTCGAGGGTGGCCATGCTTCGGTTTTATCGGGATGACCATACTTGCAAGCTTTTCTTCGAATTCCTGCGTTTTCAACTCTGTTGCTCTCATATATAATATAATATTAATATGTATATATTGCTGTCTTCCGAAGTTCAAAATTCCTATTAAAGATTTCTTAATTTAGTAAGTCGTCTGCTCAGGGCTCTCTCGCTCTCTCTCTCTCTATCTTAAAGTCACCTAAGCTTCTTTACATATGTATTCTCAATCAGGAAGAACTTTCAGCTGTTGCATACACAAGGGATAATGCCTGATCCGCGATCTTCGTTCTTCACGCTAATTTAAATATTATTGTTGTTATGAGTTATGCAGCTGATTAGGTGTGTGTGTGTGGTATGGGTGAGATGAGTGTGTGTGTGTGCGTGTGTATCTGTACGCCTTAGTCTACGGTTTTAATATAAAACACTGGGCTTGTTGTTGCTGTCGTTGTTTTCTAGCAGCATCGAATGAGGATTGCGTTTTGGTTTTTGGATTATTTAGTTTTTTTTTTTTTGTATACAGATGCGGATGCGGATGCCATTACGGTGACCACAACAACCACAAAACAAGAACGTGATTCAAACGCGCTCCAATTGCTCGCACGACTGCGTCTGCGGTTTCTTGGACTTTCGTTTGGCCCCGCGTCCACGACGAGTGCTGCCGCCGCCATTGGCCTTCTCGCCAGCCTCGTAGGGATCGATGGCACTGAAGCCGGCAATGCTACCGCCGCTGCCACCGACACCGACAGCATCCAACGAGCTGCCCATCTGACTGTCAAAAAATTTGGTGTATTTCTTCTTGGAGCCGCGCGTGAATATACTCAGCAGTGTTTTCAATTTATTGCCGGACGACGAGTTTTGCTGCAATTGTTGCTGTTGCAGCTGCAATAGTTGCTTGTTTTGTTGCAGCAGTTGCTCTGCGTATTTCTCGTTCATTTTAATGACATCCGGATGAGGTTGAACTTCGAGCATGCGTCGTGTATACAATATGCTATTCTCATGCAGCCGATGCTGCCCGTTATCATCCTCATCGTCGCTGCGTTGGCGACGTTCCTCATCGTCATCGCCGGCAACGACATCATCGTCGCCCGCCTCGCTGGAGCTGTAGGCAGTGGTGGCAAAGCTAATCGATGCTATTGACGTTTGCTGTGGACTCAGCGGTGGCTCAGAGAATCCAGCTGCTGCTGCACTGCCACCGCGTGAGCTTTTCAGTGCATTAATCTGAAAGGTAACCGAACTCTTGCGTCCATTGGTTACAGTACGCAACTGATTCGCCGACGTGCCAGAGTTATCTGCCGTCGATGATGAATGTTCCGAAGAGCAATGCGAATTTGTGTCATCGGCTGCAGACGCTGCCGCCACCGCCGCAGCTGGCTGCTGCTGCTCTTCGTCCTCCTCCTTCTCGTCCTGCTGCTGCTGTTGGCGAAAGAAACAATGACGCGGAAATTGTGAACCGGACGCATTACGCTGAAAGCGTCCATCAGCATCATCACCATCATCATCATCATCATCATCATCATTATGCTCGTAATCATAATCGTATTCACCACGCGCCTCTGTCAGGTGACTGGCTGAGTTATACATGGTCAGATCGCCGCTAGACTTGGAGTTAACACGCTCTGAGCTGGCAAACAGTTTCTTGGCCAAGTCACGATAGAAGGCCCGATCGTAGGTGTTATTGTTGCCAGCGGTGGTTGGAGATGGCGTCGAAGCGGTCACGGCCACTGTAACCGGTTGCAGCTGCACGAATTGACTGTCCAGCGAGAGTTTCTTGCGACCAACCGCCGGACTGTTGCCCAGACTGCCGCCAAGACGTGCATCGTTGGCGGCATCTGTTGCAACTGCTACAGCTGGTCCGCCGGGCGAGGAGCTCGACTTGAGAAAGTGAAAGCATCCTATTTTCGGTGTTAGCGTGTCCGTTTCGCTGCTATCGTCCGAGAGCAAATGTGTTACATTATATTGATTTGGTGGCAGATGATCGAGTCCATATTCCTGACTACGTGCGCGTCCATAGTTGCTTCTTTTGGCAGGTGTTGCTGTTCCCAGCGCGTTGCTGCTGTTGCTGTTGTTGTGATTGTTGTGATTACCGTTCAGTCGGGGCGATGCTTTGGATGACATGACGTGAGTGTTGTTGTTGTTACTGTGATTATTGTTGTTATTGTGATTGCTACTATTATTATTATTGTTGTTGTTGTGGTGGTTGTTGCTGCTGCTGATGTTGTTGATACTGTTGTTGTTGTTGTGATGATGTAGGAGGTTGTTGTTGTTGTTTGTTGTGGTATGCAGTAAGTAATAGGATATACCTGCAGCAACACCAGCCCCAACAGCTCCAATTGCTGCCACACTGCTGCCCAAATACATTGGTGTTGTCGGCGTTGAACCGCCACCGTCAAGACTTATGCTCCCCACATTGGAGCTGCCCAGCGGTGTGCCCGACATCATTGCCGTTGCACCATTTGACTGTTGCTTCTTATCCAGATTGGGTGCACTCTTGCTGAACGACGAATGCGTTGAACTCTGTGCCGGCCACTCGGGTTGAGCGCCCAGCTGAGGTCGCTCGCGTTGATGCATTGTCGACGGACCCCACGTCTTGTTCTTGTGACCATCGGTGACTTTTTTTTTGTATAAACACCGCAAAGAAAAACAACATAATAAAAAGAAAACGAAAAGAAATGCACAAAAAAAATTAAAAAATGCAAATAAACGAAAGAGAAATCAATTAAAAATATTCAACGAAACTTAGATGCACATAAAATTAGATTAAGATCAGAAATATAATGAGTTCACATGCAGAAAACAACGTCTATATAATATGGAAACTATTTGAATTCATTGATATATAATTATAGACATATTCCCTTAGTTTCTGCTATTTTTTCATTTTGAAATAGACTTATAGCTAGCCTAAAATTGTCAAGAGTAGTAGCAGGCTGCTTATAGGAAAGCCACATCTTCAATTTCATACATGTTACATATATGATAGTGAAAGGTTTCTTGCGGTGAGGATTAAGCTGCGGTCTGATGAAATGAGAACAGCCAAGTGTTTCCTAGCTACTTACGTGCTACAATACGCAGTCCCGAGAGTGAAGGTGATCCAGGCGGCTCCACTTTGTCGCAGACAGCTGTGATCGTGTGCCGAAAACCAGTTGGCAGTGATATCTGCAGCGCTTTCTGTGCGTGGTAGGTGGAAGAAGGGAAGCGGATGTTAACACTCAATTTAGGGATGAACTAATTTAATATTCCATACCTTTTTGCTCTTTTTGGGCTTACGCTTCGATGGCACCGGTTGCACCTGTTGCATGATCAGCTCCCGACCCAGTATGTTGATCTCGCGTTGACGCAGCTGCTCCTCCAGCTGATGTAACTTATTGGCCTTCTCCAGTTGCTTCTTTTGCATTAGCACCAGTTGCTCCTCCTTGTTGCGCAGTTCCTATGGAATGGTATAGAGGGGAAAGAAGGAGAAAAAGATAAGCAACGCACACGGTACACAAAATAGGGAATGCAACGCATGCACGCAACGATATATATATATATATAACTCTCTAGATCTATTGTAACTTTGACTAATATTAATTAATATATATTATTTGCAATGTGGCTACTTGAGGTGAGAGGCAGGGAATGGTTGGGATGAGGAGTAGGTTAACGAAAAAAAATTTGAAAACAAAATGGAAAAATAACAAAACGAAACGAAACATAAGAAAAGCACACACACAACACTTGAACCGAATCCGAATGAAAACGAATCCGAAACTGAATTGAAAACTAAAATCGAGCAAGAAAAGATGCTTTAAATCATTTTTTGTTTGGCAATGGATGCGCTCGCTTACCTCTTCGATGGTTTGGAAACGCTTAACAAGTTTTTGTTTGTTTTTTTGGTGGATTGTTGGGTAACAATTGAGAGATTGATAGATATATAATTTTAATAGAAAAGAAACGCCATAAATCAAACGATTAGAAAAGTTGTTTGACAGAATGAGAAACAGATATAGATCGAGAGACAGAGAGAAATCTTCTAGACAGATTATATAGAGTAAGAGACTATATATATGGGTCGCCCAAAACACACTATATATATGTATGCACTATAAACATTAATACAGCTCTCTAGGTACGTGTGGGTATGCTAGTGTGTTTCTTTCCTTTACCTTTTCTTTTTCGCGCAAATCGTGCAACACCTCAGCAATCTCCTTTTTCCACAACTCCTGCAGCTGATGAAACGATTCCTGCGGTGTCAGAGTAAACAATGAGCATGCGCTGCTCTCCAATTGCTCGATAATCTTCTTGAAATCGGGTCTTCTATGCGGATCGCTTTCCCAGCAGCCTAAAAAAGTTGAACGAGCTTTAATTACAATTTCCTTTCATACAGCTAACTGCGACTGCACATACTCTTCATGAGGGCACCCCAGGTTTCGGGACAGGTTTTTGGTATGGGCAACGTTAGCGTATTGACAGCTACGCCATAGGCAACCGACAGTGGATCGAAACCCTTGTACGGTGTCTCGCCTGTTATTAGCTCCCACAGCAGCACTCCATAGCTCCAGACATCAGAGGATCTGAAAGGCGTTCGCTTGAGTCCATCACGTTTCACACACTTGAATTTTTAATGATCACTTACTTGGAGTACATGCTACGACTGATGACCTCGGGCGGCATCCAGGCATATGTGCCTGCTGCGCTCATGCATTGCGTATTGTACATTTCCCGCGCCAGACCAAAATCCGTTATCTTAAGCGTTTTCTGATGCAGCTGATTGCCCTCAATGGCCTCATAGATGAGCACATTGGATGACTTCAGGTCACGATGAATAATCGACATGGGCGCTTCGCTGTGCAGATAATTCATGCCACGAGCGATTTGTATTGCCCACTCGACAAGGACATCCGGTGAGATTTTACCACCGGCCAATATACGATTTAAGCTTCCACCACGTGCATATTCCATGACCAGACACAATTTCGTCTTCAGGCAGACGCCACGCAGTGCGGCAATATTCGGATGCTTGAGGGGCCAAAACAGTTTGGCCTCCTGAAGTACATTGTCACGCATTTTCTGCATATCATCGTCAGCGGTCTGATGGGCTATCTTGATGGCAACCTCCTCGCCATCGTAATAGCCACGATGCACCTTACAGAAGCCTCCCGAGCCGATTACCTCCTTAATATCAAGCTCCAAGTAGTCAATCTCATGTGGTAGCTCCATGGGATCCGTGTCGGTGACAAAGTTGCGTGGAAAAACGCCCACCTGCAACGTGTGAAAAAATTGTTTAATTTTTATTCAGTATGACTAATCCGGCCGACAAACTTGATAAGAAATTGTCGACTATGCAGCCTACCTTATCACCGATTTTGCCCGTCCACCAACCAACATCGCCCGAGACTTCGCTGTCTGTAGAGAGTAAAACAACGACCTGGCCGCGTCGCAGGGTCAGCTCATCTTCGCCTTGTGCGTCATAGTCATACAAAGCCGTCCAGAGGCTGGCATCTGTTCCCAAGCTTGTTGCTTTGTCATCATTGCCCAGTCCAGTGGCAGCTGCATCTTCGGCATTGACCACAACGGGCTGTTGGTTGCCATTGTCAACGTGATGCTCCTCGCTAATGGAGAGCATGGCCGGTGATTTTGCGGCTTGTGGTGTGCTGCCGCTGCTCTAGCTTGTGCCGCTGCTGCTGCTGCTACAGCTACTGCTAAACGATTTGCCGTCGCCTAATCTTGGCAGGCATCAAGATCATGAACATGGACGTGCGTTTCCCTCGAAGAAACTTCAGCACGTTGTTCTAACTGCAATGAAAGGACAAGGATGTTAAAAAAAAAGCTGCTCATCTTAATTTGTGGCAACCTTCACTTCTCCATAGTCTATCACATTCCCTAGCGAGCGCGCCATTTGATTACTTACCCAAGCTTTATTGTCCACTGTGCGTTATTGCACACATTTCACTCCTTTAGCTGCAGTTGTCGTTGCTGCTGCAACTTATCTCCCACCCGCCCCCTCAGCAAGACGCACGCACGCACACAATAGAAAAACAATCAGAAAGACAACACACAGCAACACGCACAGAGAGAAAGAGACGAAGCAGACACACACACACACACGCGTACAACAGGCACTACTAAACTTGATGATATATTGTTGTTGGATACAGCTCCACGCTTCTTGGTATTGGAATCAGCAGCTTTGCGTCGTCGTCGTCGTCGTCGTAGTCGCGTTTAATATGATTGGATAACTTGGTATCAGCTTTGTGTACGCATTCCTTTCAAATAATTTGCTGTTTTTCCTTATTGTTGTTTTTTTCTCTCGTTCGTTCGTTCGTTTTTTATTTGCTGGTTTGTGTGCGTGCGTGTATGTGAGTCTTTTTGTCTGTTGTTCGCTGCTGCTTGTTTTTTGGCCGTTTCGTTAGAGCTCCGTTACGTCGTCTTTAAGTTGCAAGCCATTTGACTTCAATTTTCGTTTGCTAAGCTCTTTGTACTTGTTAGCAGTGTATTGATTTTTGTGTTTGTCTATGTTTTTAAAACATAAAAAAACTTATGTTGAGAAAAACTTGCAGATAGAAATATCGACGGGCGATAGACGGCCGACACTTGACCGATATTTATGGTGGTCAGTCGATATGCTTCAATGCAACGTTTATTACACAAAATACTGGAAAAAATACTGACAGAATATGAAGTTAACAGTTTCTGTTAGCAAAGTTTGCGTTGCATTTGCTCCATTTTGCGTTCGCTGTTAACAGATGTTTATTTTGGGTGGCATCTCTGCTCTGTTCTGTTTGTTTTTAATGATATGATATAATTTATTACCACAACACAGTGCTTAATTTAAATAATATTTAAAAAAAAAATATACTGTCTGATTGGTACAATAAACCAATAGCTTAGCAAACGATTTTCAAGCGGGAGTAAATTCAAAAAACAAAAATTTCTGGTAGCACCACTTGAAACGTTACATTGCCAATGATGCTGGAACGGTACATGGGACACATGTTTGAAAATAATTGCTTGTCGAAATGGCGAGTATTAAATGCGTGTTCTGCTGCTAGTTAGATGGATTCGGATTCGAATAGCCGATGCGTTCGCTGTGTATCCTGCCGTTCTCGACTCTCTCAAACTCTCCTCTCGCTCACTATATCTCCCCGTGTCTTGTACACAACTCTCCCCGCCGTTCGTCTCCCACTCTTGCTCTCTCGTTGACTGTTCTCGTTATAGTGCGCTCTCGTGCGGCCTATCGTCGTTGTAGACTTGGCAACGCTTCGGCTCGGTCCAACAGCGGACCGACGCGTCTGTTACATTAGCATTAGCAGCATCCTTGGCTGCTGTGCTAACATGCCGCAGTGGCATCTGAGCCCGTAAACAGGCAGTAACAGGCATCGGCATCGAACAGCGGCAGAAATAGAAGCAGAAACCGAAACGGAGCCCCAGCGTCGTCAATGCACGCACGCACGCTGCTGCTGCCGCCGCCTTTGCCACCGCCGCCGATGCTGATGCTGCTGCCGTCGTCGTCGTAGTCGCAATTCGCAATTTCGGTTCAGTTACGCGCAAGATTTCAAGCAAAATTGTAGCATACTTTACGGTCACGGACGGCGCGTCGTGAATGCGGGCGTGCGCAGGGCAAAGTAAAAATTACGGTACGGTAAAAATCCCAATCAGAATCCGAAACAGGCACAGGCAGAGGCATACGCACACACACAGCGCAGCACAAGCAACGGAAACGGAAACTTCTTGTCTAAGACTTCTGCTGGCTTTGCGCTGCTTTTTCAAATAATTGTCAGCGGCCTTTCAAAAAAAAAAAATAATAATAAAAAAAGGAATAAAATAAAAAAAAAAAATTAGAAAATTAGTTCCTTTTTGTTGTATATATTTTTTTTGTTCTGTTGAATTTAGCAGATTTATTTTTGCCCAAATTTGCAACGCTTTTCTTACGTTAGCTGTGCCTGCTGCTGCTGCTATTTTTTTGTTGTGTGTTTAACGCGACGCGTCGCTAACGTCTCTGCCGCCGCCACCGTCGCCGCCGCCGCCAACGCTACTCGATTTTGTGCTCGCTGAGCACGCGTGTGTGCGTGTATACGTGTGCGAGCGTGAGTGTATGTTTGTGTGTTACAGTTATTTTTTTGTTGTTGTCGGTTCATGGTACTCGCCTTAATCCTCGCATGCCAAACAAAAGCCATGCCTACGAAATCGTTGGCAGGCAGCGAGGCAAAGTGAAGCGAAGCGAAATAAAATGAATAATCTCAAGCGCAATAAAAGTGGGCAGCATCAACAGCAAATGCAAAATAACGGAACACACAATACCAGCAGCAGCAGCAGCAGCAGCGGGAGCACCAGCCGCCTCAATCTGCAGCAGCAGCATCTTCGATGACAAGCAGCCGCAGGAGGAGGAAGCAGAGCATGAAGAGAAAGAAGCTAATTAACATAACGATACGCACAAATCAAACGCAACGCAACGTACCGTGAAATTCTAAATATTATTTAAACTAAATAAAATAAATGAATCAATAAATAAAAAAAAAATAAATGAATAAACATGTAATTGAGTAAATAAATAAACAAATATGTTATAATAATAATTGTAATAAATAATTAACTAATTCATTAATAACAACGTATTTGCCTGCCTGGAAATAAGCGCAATAAAACAAGTAATAAGCATATTTTACCTACATTTGCTTTGTTTATTTCATTCTGCTTATTGTTTTCATTGACAAACATGGCCGCTGGCAGCGATCGTCTAGGCGCAGCGACAGAGAGAGAGCGAGAGAGGGAGAGGGAAAGGGAGAGCACTCTCTTCTTATTCTCCTTGACACTATTTTTTGCAGAACTATTGTGTATAAATTTGCAAAATAAGGCACAAAACAAATGTGCGTGTGTGTGCGCGTATAAATCCACACACAAAGCTGTTGCCTGGCCTATAAAATGGCTGCTCTAACAGCAGCAGAGGCAGCACAGGCAGCAGCAGCAGCATCACAAGCAGCACAGGCAGCAGCAGCAGCAGCAGCGACGTCAACGCTGGCAGCGTGGTAAGCAGCGCGCAAGAAGTTGAGGTTATGTCTGCGCCGCAAAATGTGCTTCGGCTGGCCGCGCTGCCCTTGGCATAAAATTGTCGCTTCCACCCGCCCGCCATACGGGGACTGGGCGTGCCAG
The DNA here is from genome assembly GCA_018151445.1 of Zaprionus inermis. Lineage (NCBI taxonomy): Eukaryota > Metazoa > Arthropoda > Insecta > Diptera > Drosophilidae > Zaprionus > Zaprionus inermis. The sequence goes on from JAECXD010000285.1 coordinate 1,708,901, forward strand.
CGCGTTGCTGCTGCAGCATCCTTTAGCAGTAGCGTTTTTTTATTAGTGTATGTGTGTGTGCGCGGGTGTGTGTGTGTGTGTGTGTGTAAATGACCTAGCCCTATTTTTGGGATTTTTGCTTTCGCCTACTTGCGACGCGCGCTGGCTGCGCAGTGGGCAGCGACGTTGGCGACATTTGCCTTTGATTTGCCAGTGCTCTCGCGCTCGCGCTCTTCCCCTCTCTTCCGCGTGTGTGTGTGTGTGTGTGCGTGTGCGTCTTTTATTGCTTCCGTTAGCATGGCCTGCAAGCCTGATAGACCTGACAGACTGACAGGCTCTCAAGACAATTATGGGGCGATAGAGAGAGCGGGAGAGTGCAATTGAAATGCTGCGGCTGCACTGCAACTTCACTCCCACTTAGGCGAAGAGTTCGCCTTCTCCTTCTCCTCTCTCTCTCTCTCTCTCTCACCTAGCCTTTTCGAGTGCGCCTGCAAGCATGCTTTAGTGTAACCAAAAGCCTTACCTGCATAACTTGCTAGCCAAACGGTTTTAAGACCAAAATAAAATGAAATCAAATCCGACTGTTGCAATGTTATTGTTAACGAAATTGCCCAAATTTATTGAGGAATTTTAATTGCTGCACGTAACATAACTTTGAATTTATTGCACAATAAGAGGGAGAGAGAGAAAACTCTGGCATTGCATCACGCACTCAGCAACATTGTAATATAGCATTTATATACGTATACTATATAGCTGCTTTTCTTCGATTTTGTCTGTATTTTTCAAGATATCCCAACTTAACTCTCACTATGTTTGTTATAGGATGCTGTGCATATCCTTAAATGAGATGTTTACATGACAAATAATATGGTTTTTAGAGTACATACAGCTGCTATCAATACAATAGGCGTGATTTTCTATATATTGTTTTACTCAACGTACTTATTCTTTATATTCCTTTTATTTTACCTTTTTCCATTGCATTTTAATCACTAAATTTGTACATTTTGTATTAAAAATAAAAGAAATATATAATATTACTTTCCTAGATTTACCGCAGGTTTCATAACCTCAAAAATATTCTCCTGCAGTTCTTATGCTAATTTTATGTACAATTCAGTTTATTATTCAGTTTTCAGGGTAATATTCATTTAAAGAAAGCTATGTTCTTATTCGTATTCGATTGGGTATTATTATTAAAATTTTGCAATCTTTTTTCATATTTTGTAACCTTCTTCTTCTCTTTCTTCTTCTTTTACTTTCAGCCAACGCACAGTAACAGCACAAATAAGCAGCAGCTGAAGAAACTACTTTATTCTAGACATTATTGTATCTTGAAACTTGCAAATAAGCACATAGTAAACAACTATCGATAACGTAAATTAATCGAAAACTGCAACGCTTGTGAAATCGCTTAGGGAATCGAGTAGAAAATGCTCGCGAAATTTGCAACACGAGACGAGGCAACTGCAATTGTGGCAAACAGTTGATTGCCCCCGCAGGAACAACTGGAGGAGGAGAAGAAGGAGCAGCAACAGTGGGACAGCCAGCGGACACATTGGGAGAACGGTACAACCATTGGACACCGGGCCGAGATCGAGGGCAGAGCGCAGAGCCAAGGATCTGCGGATCCGTGCGCAATGCAAGCGAACAGCAGCCGATCCACGTTAAGCGCACAATCCTCGGGCACGCCCTCAGCCTCCACGATATCCTCATCGCAGGGCAAGGTGAGTCGGATACGGAGTGAGTTGCGTGAGCGAATGATGATGTACCCAGTTAGCTCAGTTGGCCATTATGGCAATGGGCAATAGACACAGATAGGGGCAGAGATGCGAGAGAGGGAAAAACTAAAGACTACACTCCAAACTGGGCGTCTCATTATGTGCGCCCATTGGCAGCCTGCGTCGGTAACAATGGAGTCCCCGTGGTAACCCTTTTGGGTTACTCGCCAGCGCCAGGCGCCCCCGTTCGTGGCCCACAGGTTCCCCAAGGAGCCGGGCTCGAACGGATGGATGGCAAGCGAGTGAGCGTTGCATCGGTTTTTTCGGCTTTTTTTTTTCTTTCTTTGCCTTTGCTCTCGGGCCCTAAGTGCCTGGGGCCCTGGCCGTATGGGTTGCTGTGCCTTTCCCGTATCCATTGCCCTCCCTTTTCACACACACACGCATAATCAGGACCCTGTCTCTGTGTGTACGCATCCTTTTCAAGTGTCCTTTGTGTATGGCAGCAATGTTGCGCTTCTCAATTATGCAAGCGTTAGCGATAGTCCCCAAAGCACTTTGCACCCCCGCAATACACTACCTTCTGCTCTTCCTCCTTTTCCTTTTTATTCCCGTACCGTCCCAACCGACCTGCCCTGCGCCTAGTCAATCTGTAAACCAGAACTCGTACTTACTTTCGCTCCTAATTAGGCCATAAATCGATTTGCAATCGAAATTGCAATAAAAGTTTTCGCTATTTCGAAAGCAAGTTCAAGTTAAGGTTAACTTTAAGGTTAGAATGCGGTTATCGTAACCCTACGACACAGACTGTATAGACCATGTGCAATATATTCAGTTTTTTGATAGATTGGCCTGTATATATGCGTTTAGCCCGAGGTTAAACTAAGTGTTAGTCATTGTAATATACATTTAGCTTAGATATACATCAAAATGATTGATTTGTGGTTTTGTTGGTTACATACACACCTTTAACTAGCAGTTAAATGTAGTTTCAAGCACTGTCAGCTAGACTTAGCCTACACAATCTATAAAAAGAGCTTTACTTGTGGTTAAACTGCTTGTTAGACGTTGTGAGATACAGTGGACTTAGAAATCCATCAACTTGATTGAGTTATGGCCTTATTAGGTTATTTAACTTGCAGTTAAGCTGTGTTTCAAGCACTGTGTTACAGATTTAGCCTACACATGCATCAAAATTTGTTTAACTCGTGGTTAAACTGACTGTTAAGCATTCTATATTGATTCAAGCTTAGATATGCAGCAAAGAGTTGGACTACTGATTTCATTTGTTACTTACACGCTTTTAACTTGGAGTTAAACTGACGCACAAGCACTGTGCTATAGATTAAGCTTAGATATTTGACAAAATGATCTTGATCTTCGGTTAAAATAAGTTTTAAGCGTTGTGAGCTTGAATATGCATCAAAAAGAGTGAGATATGATTACAGTTTTAAGTAACACGCACTTAACTTGAAGTTAAACCGATGGTTATGTGCTGAATATAAGCTTAAACTAAGATATGCCTCAAAACGATTAAGTTGCTGTCATAATTGTTGTTGTATCTGCCCACAAATGTGTCTGTTGAGTGCCGTCAATCAATGCGAGCTCAAACAATAATTTTCCGGCTATATTTCGATGGAATTAAATTGCTTGTTTGTGTCATATGCATTGAAATGTTAAGTTCGGATTAATTGTAACTTAAAAGAAGATGTTGCTGTTATTGTACAAGAGCATTTGGGATCAAAGGAGAATTAAGTGGAATTATTGTGTTGAAACAATTGCGATTTTCTCGGAAAATCATTGGGCAAGCATTTGTGCTTGTAAATCTAAATATACACATATATGTAGTGCGCAGGCGGCAAAAACCACAGGCAGATAAAACAGACGAACAGAAAGATAGACAGACAGTAAGACAGATAGGCCGAAAGGCAGACAGACAAAGAGTGAAACAGATTGACAGACAGAGCAGACGCAGAGACAGACACGATTTGATGCCATTAAGCAGACTAAACCTTTATGTAGTTTTCATGTCGTTATATCAGCCTGTCGCTTGTTATTTTCACGAATGATGACGCAGTTGCAACCACATGCAGTGCCAGGCAACACGACATGGTTATATCTGCCTCTGTTGCAACTGCTTTATCAACAATTGTTGCCTACTTTACAGCGCATCTGCGAGTTGTTCCTCGCGCTATTGTGCTATTTTTGGAAATGTTCTTGGAATTTGACTGATTGCAAGTGAGCGACATACACACGCAGAGGCACACATACACACACTTTTACAATACTTGCATTCATTCACTTGGCCATTCATTCTCATTCATTTACTCATTCCGGCCGTCATTCACTTCAGTTCGCCTGACAGATGCATGCGGCATTGCGGCGGTGTGTGGCTTGTGTGTCATAGCAGGCGTGTTGCCCCAGCATATTGACAAAATTCCATGAGGTGTGTGTGTGTATGTGTGTGTGTGTGGGAGAGAGATGGCCTCATCTATGTATTTTCCTGCTAAAAGCTATTTTCATTTTCCAAACAAATTTGCAAATTGTTTTTGGAAAACGATGCGCAAATTATAATTGTAATCATTTTGTTTATATTTAGAATTATCACCAGGGGCGCTTAAGTCATTGACATCTGACACACACACACCTGCACACACACTCGCTCGATCAGCGAGCAATTTTAATGCGTTAAGTGCGCTGATTATAATTCCTGTGACAGGTGAAAAGTAGAATTTGAATATGGAAATAACGTAGCTAGAGGCGTGCATAATGAATAGCTTTGTCATGTCATTTAATTGCATACCCTGCGGGGCGTTCAGCCAGTGTTGGGTAGTGCCAGTCAATAGGCATATGTATCGAATAGATTGCCAACTAAACCGTCACTCTCGCATTCTTTTCTCTTGCCTCTTCTTTCGCTTTCGCTTTCGCTTCTTCCCCCCAATACTTGTCTTTTTGCAGGGTATTTGCCAGTCGTCTGCAGCCAAAAAATTCTATTAAAATCTACCGACTATAACAAGATTTTCGTTGAAATTTTACCGACCGTTCCGGGCCGAGAATCGCAGCGGGCGAATGTGGATTGTTTTAAGTTCTGGGAAATTTCTCGAAGGGCAACCTTTATAGTAATTCCCCAGAATTGCGTTATCAAAAGGAAATGCAAATTGCGCAACGGGCCACAAATACTTATGACGAAGAACAAAACAAAAAAATAAAACGAAATGAAATGAAATTTCTTGTAAATTTAATTTTGCATAGCACAGTTACGGGCGCCATTTAAGAGCTAGCTTGCAGTTCGAATCGCCTTGTGAATTGCAGAGAGAGGTTTTAAATCGAATAATAATTAAATTTACTCGATATATGCTCGTTTAACTTGTTTCAAAAGCTACAGGCTTTGCAAAAGTGTATTTTAGTTTGATTAATCAAAAATTACGAACTTTAAAATTTGCAAATACTTAAAGTATTTCCTTTCTTTTCGCTTTCTTAGTTTTCATGAATATATAGAGTAGTTTCAGTGTTATAAACGCATGAGGTAACACTGGCACAGTTTTCGATTAATCGATAAGTCATAAGTATCGTTGCTGAAGAAAACTTTCAAATAATCGATTATAGTATCGAAAACAGAGGGAAATATAATACTCTAGCAGCTATGCGAATGATTCTGCGAATTTTCCGTCTGCACTCTCTCTCTCTCTCTCTCTTTCTCCGTCTCGCTCTTTCCCAATTGAACCACAAAACTTTCTAAAGTGTTTCAAAAACCAAAAAGAGAAAACAACAGAAATAGGAGAGTGAAAAATAATCGAAAGTGCATTGCTTCAAGTTGCACTAAGCTGCTTAAGCAGAGTGCCTCGAGTGCGCTTTAAGGCACACACACAAACCCCTCTACTCCTCTCCCCTAGCCCGTCTCACACTTATCTCTTCTCCTGTTTTGTTAATTGCAAAATTTTGCTCATGTCTTGCAGTGCCAGCGGCGTTGCGTGTCTCTCTCCTTCTCTCTGTGTGTTTGTGTATGTGTGTGTGTGCGTCGTATTAATTTAAACTGCACAAACACGCAAAACCGCCAAATCAACATGCAACGTGATACGTGCAACACGAGGCATACACTCTGCAAAACAAAAAAAATATTGATTTAAATCTGAACCCGAAAAATTGTTCTTGCCGCATATGAAACTAACACACCGAGTGAAACGGCGTACCCAGCGTGAGGTGACAACCCTACACTGCCTACTCACTCGCCCTCTATCTCTCGCACTCGCCCGCACTCTGCTCTCTGCTTTGTGCTTTGTTTCGCTCACATTTCGCCTCGCATTTTCGCCATTTGCATTGGCGTCGGCGACTTTCACGCGTTGCGCTTTGTTGCTATCGCTTTTAATTAAACATTGCCGTTTTTGCCAGGCACACACTTAACACACACGCACGCACACACACATGCAAACACACACGCACACGCACGCACTTAACACACACACACACGCGCGTAGTTGTTTGCACTGAACAACTGCGACAAGATTTCAACGCACGCCCCTTTAGTCAGTCAGTCAGCTGTGTGTGTGTGTGTGCGAGTGTGTGTGATGTGTGTCAGCGCAGGGGGGAGGGGGGGGAGGGGGGAGCGTTGGGGATGGCGAGAGGCAGGGAGCAGGGCTGCAGGGCGCTAGCGGGGTGAGCGAGGCAGCTGCTGCTGCTTTTGCTGGCCTTGCCCGTCACAATTTGAAGTCGAGTTGACGACGGGCAAAGTATGCTCGTGTTTGTGTGTGTGTGTGTGTGTGTGTGTAGCACATGTATGTATAAGTATGCGTATGTACGGCTCTGTGTCTGTGTACTTGAGCGTGTGAATAAGTCATAAAAAGCCAGTAAAAATCTCCGTTTGTCATTACATATTGTCATCAGCAGAACGCGCTGCCGGCAGCAGCAACAACAGCAGCAGCAACAACAACTACTACAACAACAACGGCAGCAGCAGCTGCTCAGACGGGGCGCCATATTTGTCGTACTTGAGCAGCTGCAGCTGCAAGCCAGGCAACGTTTGCTTGGCCAGCTGCAGCTGAAAAGTAGGTAACGTTTTTTTTTTGGTTTGCGGCCGCAGCTGCTGCTTTGCCTTCTCCTCTTCTGCTGCTGCTTTAAATGTTGCTGCTTCTTGTTGTTGTTGTTGTTGCTAATTGCATTTTATTGTCCGAAATAAACGCATCCTTGCGGTACAAAATTGATTGCATGCTTTTAAGCGCGCATTGAAAATAGATTTTCAAACATGTTCCGCAAACTGTTGCCTACTTTTGTGCGGCCTTAGTTTAAACCATTTGAATTATTAATTTGTTTATATAAATGAAGCTAAATAATTTATTTGTTTGCTTTGGTTTTTTTTTTTTAATTTCATTTTTATATTAGCTAGTATATAGTATTTTTTTATATATATTCTCCCTTTGATTTCCTGCATAATTGTTGCAAATTGACAATCGATAACGGCGTGCAGGCCGCTTTCCTGGGTGAGGCAGGCGGAGCGGAGTCGCTGACAGGTATTCTAATTACAGGCGGAATGTGTTGCTTGCCGCCGAAAAGCATGCAACACAAAAAATGATTGCAGCACGTGCTGTGCGTGCGAGAGCGGGAGAGAGTGAGAGAGAGAGAGAGACAGATACGGAGGAGTATGCCAAAGTGTAAATTACGCTTGAGGCGCCTTATGACACACGTTCCCCTACGCCATCCCCTTACGCCCCCTTTGTTCAAGTTGTCAAAACTTTGCAACTATTGCCATGAAATACGAAAAGTTTTTGCAGCCACTGTTGTTGCTGCTGCTGCTGTTGCTGTTGTTGTTGTAGTTTACAGCAGGCAACTAAGCATTTGCTTCATTAAGTGTAGCACATGTGTGTGTGTGTGTGTGTGTGTGTGAGCGGGTGTGTGTGTCTGTGCTTTTAATTCACAAAACACAAGCCGCATAGCGCAGCCTGGCGACGATGACGTCCACGCTGGCTGCGACGCAAGCAGCGCGCGTGTGTGTGCGTGAGCGTGTGCCTATGTGTGTGTGGCCAAGCAGTGTGCGCATGTGTCAGCTGGCGGCTCTAACGGTACATATGCTGTCACACGCGGCCTTAACAGCCTCAAAAAACCAACAAAAAAAAAAGAAAAAAAACTCTACAAGCAACAACAACAGCAGCAGCGCGGCAAGCAGCTGGGCAGCAGCAGCAGCAACAGCAAAAAAAAACGAAGAGAGAGAAAAATACGAAAAAGAAAGAAAAGCAAAGTCTACACTGCATTAAGGCTGGCGGCAGCAGCAGCAGCAAAGTCTACACAAGCAGCCGCCTTAGCCGGCTTAGCTTACGCTCTCACCCGCACACACACACACCCGCACACACATACACCCGCACACGCACACGCACGCTGCGCCTAGACATTTGTCTGATTAGCTAGCGTCATTGTGTGCTTCGCTCTCTGCCGCTGCCTCTGCCGCTCTGCCTATGCCTATGCCTCTGCCTCCCTCTCTCCCTCTCTCTCTCTCTCTCTGCCCGCCTGCTGCCTGTGTGTCTGTGTCTGTGTGTGCATCATTTAAAACAATATCCAGAGATTTGTTTCGCCAATTATATGTCAAATATGACAAGTCAAGTGTTTTCTGTCATTGTTGTTGCTGCTTTTACTTTTTCCTCTGCGCCTTCTCTGCTCTTTTGTGTGTGTGTGTGTGTGTGTGATTAGCATCAGCTTAGCGTAGGCTGCGTTCCGCTGTGTGCTGCACAGTGGTCGAAATTACAGTCAGTCTAATTAAAATTACAAAACTGTACAATTGATACTAAATCATAGATATATTTTTCAGAATTTGTGCAGTTTTTTTCAGGTTCTATTTAATTTATAAAATATATCAACTACTTTTATAGCACACTTTATAGCAAGTGCAATGCATTTAAGCAGGATAAATCAAGAGATAAGCTCAAACATGTTTATGGCACACTTTATAGCGCAACTGCCTGCAAGTGCATGGGCCGTGTGTTTTTGCTTGTTTATAGCACAGTTTATAGCACACACTTATAGAACGGGCACACTGTCATTTCCATTACGAAAAACTTTGCTCTACTCGACTCGAACTTGAACAATGCCCTCGTTTTGCAGCAAATTGTATCATTGTTTTGACTTATTTATTGTACGCAGAGTCAGTCAGAACGCTCCTCCCACCTCTGCACACTTCAGCCACGCTACTGAGTGCTATAAAGTCTCGCACACACACACACACACACACACACACGCACACTTAGTAATTTTTTTTGGGTTAGGGCATTTTATGAAGTTGTCGCCCAATGTGCAAGCTTGGCTGCGCTGTCTCTCTCCCTGTCTTCCTCCCTCCCGTTCTCTCTCCCTCTCTCTCTCTCTCTCGCTTTCTGTGTATGTGTCAATGTGTGAAATGAGCTCCAAGTACAGCAACAACAACAGCAACAACAGCAACTGACAAGGACGCTCATATGAAAACAAACGCATAATTTAAGCGTAATTGCTGTCATTTTTCATTCGAGTGCGGCTGTGGCGGGAGCCGGGGTGCTTGTGGGTGCAGCTGCGGGTGGAAGCGATGGGCGGCGGGGTGTGGCATGTGGCCTGGTCCAGCGCTAGCATTAGAGTCCGTGCCACAAGCAGTATGCGTGTGCACTGCGTATGTGCATGTGTGTGTATGTTCCTGACATTGCTCTCTGCCTTCTGCTTTCGGCCCCATCCCCTCCCTTGCTCACCCTCTAGCCCGGCCCTACGCCATCGCGTGCTGAGTGCCCGCATCCGGCGCTGAAGCGTCAATAATTATGCTGCTCTACAGCATACCCTGTTGCCCATTGCACATGCCCAAGTAAGCGGGTGTATTTGCAGCTGTGATAGGGCGCCAAAAATATATATACTCTATATATGCCTGCTCAGCATCGTTTTAGCCAATTCTGTCTGTTTGAACACGCCGATCTCGGCTATGAAGGCAGCTGGCGCTATCAAATTTGTTTGGTGTCTTCATGTATATAAAACTTAACTGTAATTTATTACAACTATGAGCTGCCTTGCACAGTGCACATGAGAATCGATAAATTGTGCTTATTATTGAAGTGGCAATATTAATTTTTTCACACAGCTGCAGCAAATAGCAACTTAAATTTCGAAACAATCGCAGCATAAATATGTATGCGTTAATTTGTTTCTACCTTTACGAGTAGCGCTGCCTGAGCATATCTACAGGGTATCACATAACTGCGTACGCTACACGTTCGATTTGTGCACTTGTTTCATTTTTTTTTTTCTTTTTTGCTGTTCGCTGTTTGTCGTTTGACTTTGGCGCCCTCTGGCGGCCAACAACTGCAGCAATTGGTGGACTTTTGTTTGCGGCATTGTTGTTGTTGTTGCTGTGATGTGATTAGGCTGCAACAACAACAATAATACAAAAAAAAGGCCAAAACTTTTTCGCGCCAAGTATCAAATGTCAAGTTGTTGTTGTTGCCTTTGTTGCACCTGTGCCCTTAGTGCCATTTGTTTTGTGTGGCATTGTCCTGCCACGCCCCCGCCCCCTACCCCTCACCCCGTCCCCCCGTGCCTTTGCTGCGGCTTGGCTGTGTGCCAACTCAACTCGTCAAGTCGAGTTCAGTTCGCTTGAGTTTTGGCTTGTGTCGAGTGTTGCTGCAGCTGCTGCTGCTGTTGCAGCTGTGGTTGTTGCTGTTGGCATTGCTGTGCGTGGCATGCAACCTTGCAACAATTGCACTTGCACCACGCCCAATCACCGCTGCCCAATGCCGCAGAGCATTCGCTTTGTGTATGCGCCCATCATCATTGTCGTCCCCCTTGCAGTGCAGCCTCGGCTTGCCCACGATTCCCCTTTTTGTAGCATACTTTTCGGCGCTGTGGCAAAGGCAGGCAGCCTTAAATGTTCTATTAAATAATATACCATCTATGTTATGGAACTGTTTTACATCCTGTTTAGATAAGAAGCTGGCAATTTATCAAATTGTTAAGTATAATTTCGATCTATAGAGTTTTGGCTGAGTTTCTGGCAATTTTTGCTATCAGAAAGCTAGAAAAGCGGCTACAATCCAGTTTTAACGTTATAAGCTTAGGGATTTCAAAGTTTGTATTATTATTTTTTATATTTATTATCAGTTGCCCAAGTATTTGAATTGAATGTGCCAAAAATGAATGTTCCAGTTAGCGAGTATTGCATATAATGCAGTTTATTTCGATTTCTATGTGCGTAGGGGGGCGTGGCTGTATTTTAAACATACTGCAAGTTGTGGGTAATATTGTCAGTAAATTTTAAGACCCCAGCTGGAATGGCCCGCGAGTTATAGACGTTCGTACAGACAGAATTGTTTAAATTGATGCGCCTGTTGATAGAAGCAAGAAAAAAGCCTACACAAAATGCTAAAAATATTTTATTAAATATGTATACATATTTTAGGCATTTTTGCAGCATTATATTTTAATTTCCTTAAAAAAAATGATGAATAACATTTACAGCAGTGCCTCTCAAACCTCTCTCAAACTTCACGCAGAGCTAATTAAGGCTATCAAATTTTTTGGTCAATCGCAGCTGCGCTGGCAAAACCTGAAGGTACCAGCTACTCGCACAGGGTGTTGCAGTTAGCCAGGGGTGTGGGCTAGGTGGGTGTAGGGGGGTAGGGGGGTAAGTCTCACGCATTGCCACACGAGCATAATTTGTTGTAATTAACATAACGAGCCAGCCCAAGCAATAATGGGCAAAATTTGCCACACACACAGAGAGAGAGACACACACACAGGAACACACATACACGCCTACACAGAGAGCAAAGCAAGAGAAATTGCGATTCCTGCTGTTTGAAGCAGACGCACAGCAGGAACATAGAGTAGTAGCGGGGGTGGGGGCGGGGGCAGTGGCAGTATAAAGGGCAAAAGAAACTGTGTGGGCAGAGGCGGCGAGGTAGGAGAGCGGCAGAGGGGGAAGTTATTCAAAGTTACCCGCATTTGAGTATAATTAATTTGTTTTTGGACACAGTCGCCCGCTCCCCCTCGTTTCCCCTAAAACCGGCAACGGGATTGCGTGGTTACCCCCCTCTCAGTCCCCCTCTCGCTCGCTGCTACGCATTAAACATTTTGCAGCATTTATGCAAATTACTTTATGAGCAGCAACTGGGACTATTTTCCAAACCGAGTGTGTCTCTATTAACCACCAGACCGCTCCCTCTCACTCTATCTCTCTCTCTCTCTCACTCACTCACTCTCTACCCTTCTTTCTCTCTCCTCTTGCAGCAACAAGTTGTCGAACTATCCGGCTATGTCATCATACTGGTTGAGAATGCAGAGGGTAAAATTAAATTATACGGCTCACCGTCCGATCGCGATAATCTGGAAGTGGGCGATGAGATACTCGAGGTCAATGGCCTGACACTGGATAATATATCGCGCACCGAGGCCATACGACACATTCACGATGTAAGTAAATCGTAATCATAAACCCAATTGATGCATACTAAACAGTTTGATATTCTTGCAGTGCATCAAGTCCTGCACGATCTGTTTGCGTGTGCGCAAGAAAAATGATTGCAGATTGGGTAAGTTACGGATTCAGTTTCAGTTTCGTTGCACAGTTTGGAGCGCGGTTTGAGCTGCACGCGTGACTGTCAAACCCAACAGCTGTTACGCTAGTCGCTCTGCAACTGTACGCTCGCTCTCGCACTCTCTTGTGCTCTCGCGGTCTGAGCATCGCGCGCAGCTTTTGCGCGCGCTCTCGCTCTTGTTCTCGCTCTCTTCGCCAGTCTCAGCTCAGCTACGCGACGTCGGCTTTGGCGCTGCGCAGCGTCAACTAATCGCATCAGTTGTGCGGCAACCGTTGCCGTTTTCGTAGCGTTCTCTCTCTCGGAGCGGGCAGCTCTTTTTAGTTTGTCGAAACGGTGAACCCGTTGCATTTCGTCGTGACGCAGCGCCCACCCCACCCCCCCTGCCCTAGCCGCGCTCGTTTGCCTATTGTCGGCGTCGTACCTTGCTCGCGGTCAGCGTTTTGTTTGCTTTGCTCTGCGCGCGCGCGCGTTGGCGTCGACGTTTTAGGGCGACTGCGACTGCGACAGCGACAGCGACAGCGACTGCGACTGCGACTGCGCTGCAACGTTACGCTAACGTTCTAACGTGTGTTTTGTATTTATTTTGTTTGTGTGTGTGTGATTTGTTTTTGTGCTTATGCTTGTGTGTTGCTTTCCGTGAATTTCGTGACGCCGCCGCCGCCGCCAAAGTAAGTGCTCAGCAATGCCTGTCAAACTATCTAAACTTGTTTTACACGTCGCTGTGTCGTGGCCAGCGCGCTCGCTCTCTCAGCTTGCCAGCTGAGCAATGAATCAGCAAGCGCAGTCGACGCGATGTCGACGGCAACAGCGACGGCAACGTATCGTTTTTGTGACGGAATTTTGTGTGTGCTTTTATTACCTTTTGCTGGGCTGATGAAGGGGAAATTGGGGAGAGCGAAGGGAAACGGGGGAGGAAGACATTTATGCAATAAACGCAGCGCTCAGATACATTTGTAGAACAGCAGCAGCAGCAGCGACAGCGGCAGCGACAGCAACAAAAGCAAGTGGAAACATTTTAATTTTGTGCTTTGTTGCTGTCAAACTTGAAATTTAGTTGAAAACTGAAAAAAGTTTCGACGACAGTAAAGCGGCTGTGTGTGTGTGTGTGTGTGTGTGTGTGTGTGAGTGAGAGTGCCTCAGTGTGTGCGTGTGTGTGTGTGCTTAGATAGACTGCCAACTTGGGCTGCAGCTGTCCATTTCTACACATTATCCGTATTATTGCTATTTCTTTTTCTTTTATTTTACCTCATTTATTTACTTTATGCGTTTTGTAATGGGGCGAAAAAGTGGTAAGAGCAGCAGAAGCAGAGGCAGTGGGAGAGCGGGAAGAGGAAGTAGTAACAAAATAGCAGGCAGAACAGGTGGAGGGGCAGGGGGCAGTGAAAGAGGCAGGCAAAGATGAAATATTTCCAAGCCGTGTGTGTGGAACATCAAGTGGGAATTGTGGGCGCTGTGGGAGCTGTGGATTGTGAGCTGGGTTTTACTACAGTGGGCAGCCGGTGTGCGCGCGTGTGTGTGTCTGTGTGTGTGTGTGTGGGAGTCAAGTGGCAGCGCTGCCAACTGGAACTGCTTGCAAAAAACCGAAATAATTAGAATAAAAAAGCAAAATTAAGCAACAAAAAAGCAAGTACAAGCGGATGGCGAGAGCGGGGGATAGAGTGAGAGAGGGGAGGGGTGAGGGAAAGCGACAGCTTGCCACGTGAGCGCTGCTCAAACTGTGCTCTCACGCTCGCTCGCATCTAGCGGCAACTGTGAAAAACGAGTTGGCTTTACAACAACAACAAGAAGAACAACAACAATAAGAACACTGAAACAGTTTGAGAGTGCACAATCGCTGCAAAACTGCACTGTGCCCATTGAGAGGGGGCGTCGTTTAGCATACACGCCCCCTACAGTATCTGCTTGGAGGGGGCGTTACGCAAACCGGGTTGCATAATCATTTCAAAAATGTGCACATATTTTTACCATGCGATCATCTCTCTATATAACAGTTTTATAACTTAACAAAAATATGAAATTAACTTTAAACAATTTAAGCCTCATTAATTTTAGTTTTTCATTGAAAATTTGACTAATATGCAACCATAGAACAGTCGCAAATTGTCTGAAAATAGTTAAATACTCTTCCGCAATTGGTCGATTTAGCCCTGTTTGTCGGTTTGAACACGCAGACCTCGGCTATTATAGCAACTGTAGCTATTAAATTGGCTAGAAGGCTTGCTCTATAGTATAGGCAGCTCGTGCTTATATTAAATTTGTCACGTCATGCCCAATGCAAACATAAAACAACACATATATGCATACTGTGTGCATATATCTACCAAATTTCAAACTGATCAAACTATAAATACACTATCCATACATGTGATAATTTTATAGCAATTTGAAGATCATATTCTGTATAAATTTAGCAGATTTTATTGTCTTTCGGAGCTTAAATGTTTTTTGAGCTTGACTTGAATTTTGTAGCCTTATCAGATCAACTATGCTTTCATCTCTTATATATCTGAATATATACACTAATTCCGTTGATTTTCCTCTTATTATTTTGGGGTTACGCGCTAAATTGGGCGCAAGACTTTCCAGTTTTCTTCTTAAAGTCAAATAAAAACAAGTCGGAAAGGCTACAGTCGAGCTGACTCGACTGTGATATACCCGCTACAATTCTTCGGAAAAACACGTGCCAAATGTGAACAATGCGTTCTTGCTTTTTATTTCTTTCCGTCTCTAATTTGTTTTGCCTATGCAAGTTCCACTCGATTCTTATTGGATGTTGCCCTTTGCTTTTATTACTCTGCAGTTATAAATTATGCATGTGTGATAGAGACGCCTATACATACATACATATATGCTGCCTCACAATACATCTCAACATATCTAATTAGATTTGTCGTTTGTATTTTGTGTTGCTGCTCAATGTCTCTTTCGATTTTAAGTGGCTTTTAAATATACTAAAAATTTATTTTGAATTTTGCAACACACTATAAAATAAAAAAAAATATAAGATACAAAAAAATAAATTTAAGTCGCCCAGGCACACCCAGGAGTTGAACTCCGGACGTCTCGCTGAACAGTCAACTACCATCACCACTCGACCACTGCACTTCTTTCGCAATAACCGATAAAATTGCACCATGAATATTTTCGGTGCACATAATTTAAAAAAAAGTTGCCACATAATTTAAAAAAAAGTTGCCACATAATTAAAAAAAGTTGTCTGCTGCTGGTGTTGAACTCGGGTACTAACATTAGGAAAAACCGACACAGGCACATGGCCACAAGGCAATACTATTTCTTGAATATCTTCCTTATTTATCGGCCGATCTTATTGAAACTTTCGCAACACGCCCGGATGGTGGTTTTTATCACATGGATAAAAAATGAATGCTGTAGAGCTATATTTGCAGCTATTATCGATTTATTATCGATTTTTGGGGGCGGATGGAGGCGTGGCAAAAATCCAAAATAAACTTGATCTGCGGGCATAATTAACACATATTGTCTCCAAATTTGGTAGCTCTAGCTCTTATAATAGCTGAGATCTAGGTTTTCATACGGACAGACAGACGGACAGACGGACAGACGGACAGACGGACAGACGGACAGACGGACAGACGGACAGACGGACATGGCTATATCGACTCGGCTGTTCATGCTGATTCAGAATATATATACTTTATGGGGTCGGAGATGTCTCCTTCTGCCTGTTACAAACATTTTCGGTTGGCACAAAGTTATAATACCCTTATACTCTTCGAGTAGCGGGTATAAAAAGTTACTTATTGCTTAGTTGTTTGCTCGCACACACACACAACCAACACACACACTTCAACAGACACACACACGCACACATGGTAACATTCCAAAGCCTCCATGGCTTGCTGTATAAAACCAAATCAATAGAGAGACGCAGACGAAGACGAAGAGAGCGCAAGAGAGCGCGCGAGAGCTTGTCTATTGCCCATGGTCCATACAGGTGTGAGAAGCGCGGGTGCTTGAGCGGAGCAGAGAGTGGAGGAGGAGGGACATACATAGCTGGGTCAGCATCCGAAATCCGGTAAGGCAAGTTTCTTGGCGTCGTCGTCGAGCGAATCGTGCTGTCTCTCTCTCTCTCTCTCTTTCTGTGTGTGTGTGTGTGTGTGTGCGAGCTGCCTGACGGTTTTACACGCGCTCCAATAATGGCGGCTAAAATTGAGCACACACACACACTCACACTCGATGCGCTGTTGGGTGTTGTGGTCGTGCGAGATGGGCAGCTGCGGTAGTAGGAGTGTGGGGAGTGGCAGGGGTGGGGGGAGGGTAGCGGGGTGTGTGGTTGGGTAGCCATGTGCTGCGATGTGTAAAAGTCAATGCCTTAAAAGAGACCCAAAGTGTTTGTATACCCTAGCTGAGGGTATATTCGCTATGGCCAGAAGCTTGCAAAGCACGGACAGAGAGAGAGAGAGAGAGAGACAGTGAGAGAGAAAGAGAGAGATAGGGAGAGTGTGGGAGAGTGGCACAGCGAGAGAGTTGGTCCAGCGATAGCAAAACAAACGCTTGAGACTGCAAAAAGAGTATTAAACATTCGATGCGCCCTACTGCACTTGTCTTTCTTCTTTTGTTTTGCTGGCCATGGACGTGCAAAGGGGCAAAGCCAAGCGTGGACAGGGGAGAGGGAAAGGGAGTAATTGGTAAAAAGGCTACTTCACAATACGGGGTGGGTGGCAGCAGCAGTCGCGGGCGGGCGGGGAGTAGGAGGTGTGAGTGCGGTATCTGTGACCAAAAGCTTGACCTCGACTTCTACGAAGAATGAGGAAAGCAGCAGCATCAGCTGAAGCCGTAGCTGCAGCTGATAAAGATGTGAATACACTCGTTACACTCGTGAGTGAGTGCACTCAGCTTGTGATTGATGTGATATAAATTCTCTTTAATACCATCATACCTAATTGATGATGGAGAATTCTAAAATATGTGTGAACCGTACCAAATTGAAGAAATATTTAAAAATAAAGAACAGCTCAGCTGTTTTGCCCAGTTTTCTTTTATATAGCAAACGATACTTCTACCGATATTACTGCCGATAGTGTAGGTGCTAGTACTGCCGATAGTATTGCCGATAGTGCAGTCGATAGAAAGCAATAAAGTATAAGCTTACTAACACACTTTAAACAAGTTTTTCTTGGCATACGATGTTAGTTTAATACTATCGTTAACTATCGTATAACTGAACTGACTAACTTATGCACAATTTGCGTATCTTATATATCTACGCTCTACTGGGTATCTGGCAGTTCGACCCAGTCTTTTCACTTGTCTCTTTTTTGCTGTGTTTATTCATTTGCATTACGTTTCGATTGTATTCTACGAATGACATGTACATTAGTTGTTCACCATGTGCGGGGTATCTTAGTCGCGCACACGCTCCCTTCCGCTGTGTCGCCTCTCTCCGCCCCTCCACTCGCTCGCCTCTTGCTCGTGTGGCCCCTTAAAAAAAGCGAGGTGCAAAGCTGTTTCTTCTGCCTCAGCAGCTGTTGTTGTTGCTGCAAAAGTTGCTGTTGTTGTTGTTCTCGATGTTGTTGCTTTTGTGCTTGCATTGTTTTCCTCATTCTGCTTTTACAATGTTTACGTTGTTGTCGTCGTTCTTTTTTTTTGTTATCATATTATGCTTTTTTTTATAGTTGGGGTTCTACCCGCAAGCTGGTGCTGCCTTTCACCAGCAGCAGTTACCGTTGCACTCTCCGTTGCGTTGCTCTTTCCTCGCATTCTTCCCTCTCTCTCTCTCTTTCTCTCTCTCTCTTTCTTTCTCTCTCTCCCTCTTTCTTTCTACTAAATGTTAAGTACATGATGCCAGCACTTCTTTTGCATACCCAGCAAGCGTACAAGGGCAGTGAAGGTAGCTTGTTTCCGTCTATCGATAGTTAAGTGAAAGCTTTGTCTGCGTTTATCGATCATTTTCTGCTACTATTGTGACCAATCAGTTATCGTTTGCTGCAGCCCACTTAACTAACACTTGTATAGTGCAGTACAGTGTGTTTCTTCTTGCTGTACATTAAAAAAAAAAACAATTTTAAAAATTCGTTGTTATTATCGTACAGGTAGGGGTGTACATATGTAGGGTATCTTACTGCTTGGGCCAGCGCGTCTGTAGCGGTTCTTATTTGTTTTTTTTTCGTTCTTAACGCCACGAACTTCGCAACTTGATGGCCATTATTATTTAGATGCTCTTTTCTGCTACATTGTTGCTCAGGTTGTTGTTGTTGTTCATGTTGTTGTTGCTCATGTTATAGTTGTTGCTGCTGCTGCTGATATTACCTCTGGAAATCGGCAGCTCGTATAATTGGATATGGGTAGATAACTTTTAAAGTCAATTTATTGGCTTGTTTCCGATGTTCTTACTATGTTCATTTTTCCTGTTTGCTACTGCCACTTGTTGCGAACATGATGGAACAATCAAAGCTTTAATAAGTGATATATGTAGTATAATAATTATATTTAACTGGGAGTAATAATGTTTCAGGAAAACAATGCAAACAAAAAAATAGAATACAAAATAAAATAAAATGAAAAAATATTAAATATTATATATAAATATTATATTAAATATTATATATGTACGTACATGTATTATATATATATATATATATATATATATATATATATATATATATATAGCTCGCTATTTGTATAACAAAATCAATGCTTATTTATGGGGCTAACAAATAAAAAATGAAATTGGAGATGAGAAAAAATCAAAAAAAAAAAAAAAAATGAAAACAAAATTGAAACTGAAATTGAAACCAAAACAGCTGCAGCTAGATGAAGAGGGGGCGCGCGCAGACGGGGTCGACAGTGCCGAGCGAAGAGCGAAGAACGAAGAACGAAGAAGCATGTGTGAGGCAATCAAGTGGGCAAATAAATAAACAAACGTGAGACAATGCACACCTGAGCAACAGTCGCAGTTGAACGCAGAGCAACAAAGCAAGCAGTAGCAGAGGCAGAGCATAAAATAAATACATATGTATGTGTATGCACGTGTATGTGTGTGTATGTAAGAAAAAGGTGAAATAAAACAAAGTGTAAAATTGAAATGCCAACAGGGCTGAGAGACAATCATCAGGGTCGTCGTTGTTCGTCATCCGCAGCTCACAATAAATTCGATACAAAGTTAAAATACTTTAAAAAAAATTATAAAGACACACATACACACACCGATACACAGACAGGTGAACACCCACATACGCTCCCGCCTGCGCTTTTCAGCTCTTTCAAATGACAACAGTTGCCACTCCCCTCTCTCCTGCTACGCCCCTTGTCATTGGCAATGTAAACAATTAGCAAGAAAGAAATGTTACCTTCGGCGTGTCGCAGTTTGTATACCCTACCTTAACATAGCCTTTCATTTGAACCCTTTTAAAAGACATCACATTTTTACTCGAGTAATTTCGTTACAAGTACCGCAAATCGTTCAATCGCAATGTTACAATACTTTAGCGATATAGCAACGAATACATCGCAGATATATCGCAAACATCGCAACCCTATAAGTCAACAGATATATCGCAACCACTGCATATATCGCAATTTTTGCGGTACTCGATTGCAACCATTGCAAAACTAAAGAAGTCCAGGTCTCTGATACATATTCATGGACTTCAAAAGGTCCTACTGTCTTCGAATATACCCTCTGTAAGGGTATTAAAAAAATATATGTATTGCCGTAGTGCTCTGGGGCTCTGATAAGCGATTCCACTCGACTGCAGTCGTTTGTTCGTTCCAACAGGCGTTTGAGTTACTTGTTGGCACTTCAAAAGGAAAGGGGCTGAAGAGCGGGGCGAGTGTCCAACATGGGGCAATCAAATCTTTTTGACACACATTGATATGCAATCGGAAGTGGAGCAGTTGCCTGAAGACGAGGAAGGGGTAGAGACAGGGGTCGGGGCAGGGACAGGTAGGGAAGCCAGTTTATGAGCTTATCGTTTAGTCGAGCTGAATGAATGCACTCACGCTGCATGAGCCAACAGTTACTCAGATATTCATATCGAAATTGTTCGTAATTATTGAATGAAAGTCAGACAGACAGGCGGACAGACGGACAGGCAAGCTGGCAGATAGGAAGAGAGAGAGAGAGGGGGTCTGAGGGACACATTGGAAATACTGAATACTGCAATAATTGTAAAACTTAATTGGAAAAAAAATAATTGAATAAAAGTGCAAAAAGTGTATTGACTGTATGAAACACGACTTTATGAAAAGAGAAATAAAATTATAAATTAATATACAAAATTAAATTTTCTTCCACAAGCTTTTTTATCGCCTAATTAGATTTCCATGCTGACTTTATTCAACCTTTTTTCAGTTTTTCCTACAGTTTTATAGTGATAATTCGCATGTAATGTGATACACACCTATTATACTGACCAGCAGTGTACTGTATATCAATTTTCGCATTGCTGAATTTAAGGTTAATGGGTTCAGACTGTTGCAGAGGCTCACACACATGCACACACACAAACGACTCGGCTGTTTACCCTTTTTGCCTGTGTTTGTTGACCATTTTATGTCTTACAGGGTATAAAAATATAAAAATGATGGGCACAAAAAGAGCAAGAGAAAGAGAGATTTATATGTTTGCTATTTCTTATCTGCGCGCACACAGCACAAAAACAAATAAATCTGTCAAAGCAAAGGCAACAAAAAGAAACAAGAAAAAAAGCTCCAAAAAAGAAGAAGCAGCAGAAGAAACAGCTGAAGCAGTTGATGGAAAGAAAAGCGAACATTTAATGTGGA
Organism: Zaprionus inermis; assembly: GCA_018151445.1. Lineage (NCBI taxonomy): Eukaryota > Metazoa > Arthropoda > Insecta > Diptera > Drosophilidae > Zaprionus > Zaprionus inermis. The sequence goes on from JAECXD010000285.1 coordinate 1,729,893, forward strand.
TTACGTGAGACATAAAACGAAACAAACTTTTCGACTTTCTTGCGACGACGACGACGACGAAACGAAAGTCGAAAACATGCAAAACATGCAAAAATCATTCGCATTACTTTCCATTTTCATACCCTGACAGAGGGCATATTAATTTAACCGCAAACATCCTTACCGAAAATAGGTCGTTTTTGTCATTTAACCTATTTGACAGATTTTACTTATTATGCTACAAAAACTTGATCATAATTGATTGATACGATTGAAATAGAGATTCCAAATATCAATATTATACAGTTGCAAATGTATATTTGATTTATTTTCATAGAATATACATAATACAAATAAACACAAAGAGTAGCTAGGGTATATAGCCTTCGGTGTGCCCAGGGTAACTTTTCTATCTTGTTTTTAGCATTTTTGGCTGGGAAAATAAAAACTTATGCATAAATGCAAATGGAAATGGAAATGGAATCGGATGCGATAATCCGCATAATGCGAGTAATGGAAAATAGTTAGGTTAGGTTAGTTTAGGTCAACGGCAGAGGCGCACGGAGGGGTGGAGTGTGTGTGCTGTCTGCGGGCAGGTGAGCTGAGTTGCGCTGAACTGCACTTACCGCAAGAGTTCATGGACAGGCGTAGTGGGTGTTCTAAGGGGTGACCCCATGGCACACGGGGAGCGTGTCCGGTGCGATAGATCATTTTGCGGTTATATAACCCGCGAGCACATGCTACGTAGATAAAAATACAGCGCAAAAGACAGAGCAAAATAAAAAAAAAAAAAAAAAAAAAAAAAAAAAAATGAAAGAACCCAGAGATAAAAGCAAAGTCTGAGTATAAAAACCGAAATCTTCTGGGCCAAAACTCGTTTCGCAAACGGCAAACAAAAGCGATGCTAAAAAGCGATGGCCAACAAACCGAACTGTGAAAGAGGGAAAGAGCGAGAGCATAGAGAACGTATAGTAGAAGCACCGAGAAAGGAATGCCAAAGTAATATTATGTATCTGAGGTGTATATACACACATACAAACAGAATGTTCAGGGTAAATCGAAGACACACACACGATGCAAACTGAACTGAGAACTGAACAACTGCGGAATGCTGCAATGAGCTGACGAACTGTCTCCCAATCGTACTAACAAATTTAACCTAGGCATACTCTATATTTCAAATATTACAGGTCTATTAAAATGCTTCAGATTGTCACGGGAAATGGCATTTTCTTCATTATTTGATCTCTAGATTGATTATCCATCAAAATATTGTGAATCTAAAATTTTCAAAAATTTGGATTATTCATGATACCCCCTTGCCTTATTTTAAAACTCCTATAAGGCTTCGAAAACCCATTACTTCCTTAAAAAATCATCAGATGTCGCGGGAAATGGCATTTTCTTCATTATTTGGCCTCTAGATTGATTTTCCGTCAAAATATTATGAATCTAAAATGATCAAAAAATTTGTTTTCATAATAACTAATTGGGAAATATTTAAATTGATAAATTTATTCAAGTAAATCTGGAAATTTCGTTCAAATTACTTAACACTGTAAATTACAGTTACTGTAAAAAGTCTGGCAACACTGCAGCATTACTGTTCTTGCTCTCAATTCAATTAATTTTATTTCACTAATTGAACCGTAGGGTACTTAGAAGTTGAGGCTCTATCTATTTGAATTGCACTTCGAAAAATATACTTCAGATAAATGTGTAGACGAGAGTCTTGGTAAAGCTTTTGTAATCTCTTAATTTGACTTTGACAGAAGTTTCGAGTACTTAAAGTTTTACTAGTTGTCGTTAAGCGCAGCCTTATAAATAAACTTCTAAGTTATTTTACTGAATATAATGCAAAATCTATGTATCTCGTCATTTAATAATGGGAAAGTGAAAATCGACGAACAATGGAGGAGAACGACGTAGTGCCTTAAGAACGAGCAAGTGTAAATCGTGCTCATGAATTAGAAGGGCAAACACAGAGAAAAAAAAACCGATGTGGGAAGATAGAGAAAAGAGAAGAGAGAAAACGACAGCGAATAGGAACCGATTGAAGCAATGGGAGAACTGAAATTGCTGCAGGCTAAAATCGCGGAAACTATGTACAAAATTTGCAACTTTTTTTTTTGCGCTATGATGTTAATTATTTAATGGTCAATTAGTCTTTGTCTGTGTGTATCTGTCTGAGGGACGTGAGAGAAGGGTGTCAAGTGGCTGTTTAAGTCACATCACGTATACGGCGAGTATGCCGCCATAAGAACGGAATGGGCGATAAAAGAGCAATATAAAAATCGTAGACAATGAATAAATGTAAAATACAATGCATATGCGAACATGTGTGTGCATTTACCAGTAAGGCACAACACAGTACTGTTTCAGTTTTAATTGACAATGAATTTTCATTTAAAACAGAGACGAAACTTTCAGATACTCTGTAATTTAGTTCAGCTATTATATTGCTTTTTTAGCAGCTCAAGATCCTCACTGACTGTGCAGGGTAGAAGAAAAAAAAACACTTTCCCATTAGTAAATAAGCAGTTTAATACATAAATAGAGGCGATTGCATAAAGAGAATGTGATGCAACTTAGAATCCCAGAAGTACGCACCCCAACAGCCTATAAATTATGTGTATATAGAACATATTTAGGAGTATTCGTGGCAAGCTTGGTAGCTGGAGCTTCTTCAATAGCCGAGATCTGCGTGTTCATACAGACAAATGAACTCGGCTAGTGAGCTGTTGCCAAAATATGAATATCTGTACACTTTGCGTGGTCTGTTATGTCTCCTTCTTCTAGCATACCCTTTCATGTTGATTATTTGAAATTTATTTATTTTAATATCATAATATTTAGCTAACCTGAACTATGCTCGAGAATTTTCAATCTAATCTTCTGTAAATAAATCAAAACTTTGCGCAACGTCAGTCAGCAGAAGGATGGAACTGAACATGTCTCTAGTACCAGATACTTTATCTTGCGACGCAACTTTTCTTTCTCTCTCAGCCGACGAGATTTCTATGCTGGAAACTAAAGAAAACAAGAAAGCAAGGCTACCTTCGGCTTGCCGAAGGTTTCATACCCTTGCAGTTATACAAAATATACAAGAAAGCAAGGCTACCTTCGGCTTGCCGAAGGTTTCATACCCTTGCAGTTATACAAAATATAAAATATATTTAGATTGCTGCTGGTTTCTGTGGTATTTATTGAACAATTATAACAGTACAGGAAGTCAAGATTTTTACCTGATTAAGGCTATGAATCAAACACCTGCTTCGAAAAAAAATAATTCTACCTTTATAATGCTTTTGTATATACCTGGTTTTCTTATATACTTAACACAAAATGTTATGAGGAAATGTCTTTGTGATGTAAAGGATCTGTTGGTCATAACATATAAATAAATTTGGAAAGTTCTCATTCAAAAATGCGTTTGAATAACAGCTATTTTTTGTTTAACAACTATATGTAATAGTACTCAGAATAAAATTGCAACATGAACCTTCATTAGACCGATCGTTGATCGTTATAAGTTATAAAAGTTCGATTTCGAACTTTATTATTAGGGACACACTTAGATTTGGATGTGGTAAGCCTGATAGCTATATCTTGAAATATAACGAAAATCGGGCGATAGGCTCCATGACAGCTATACGATATATCAGTCCGATCTGGCCCATTCCGACTTATTTAAAGAGGGCAGAAATAAGAAGCTTGTGAGCAAAGTTTCATGAAGATAGCTCAATAACTGGGGGACTAATTTGCCTTGCAACAGACAGACGGACTGACTGATTGTTCCTATAACAGCTAAAGAATATAAACGTCTGAGATATTTAAATGGAAAAACTAAGGGCGGGTTACTGTATAACATTAAAAAGTATTGATAATGTGCGGTATTTCGGATGTGCGGATTTTGATACAATTTTGACAGCACATTAAGAACGTAATAAGAATAGGATTTGCCAAATCTTGTTGTAATATCTTGAAAAACAACAAAAATCGGTCGATAGCTTCTATGACAGCTATACGATATATCGGTCCGATCTGGCTCGTTCCGACTTATTTACAGCCTACATCAATAATAAGCTTGGGTGCCAAGTTTCATGAAGATAGCTCAATAACTGGGGGACTAATTTGCGTTGCAACAGACAGACGGACTGACTGATTGTTCCTATAACAGCTATAGAATATAAACGTCTGAGATATTTAAATGGAAAAACTAAGGGCGGGTTACTGTATAACATTAAAAAGTATTGATATTGTGCGGTATTTCCAAAAACAAAACAGGTTTGCATACGAAAACCCTGATTTCAGCCGATTGTTCCTATGGCAGCTATATGTTATAGTGGTCCGATTTTTGATACAATTTTGACAGCACATTAAGAACGTAATAAGAATAGGATTTGCCAAATCTTGTTGCAATATCTTGAAAAACATCAAAAATCGGCCGATAGCTTCTATGACAGCTATACGATATATCGGTCCGATCTGGCTCGTTCCGACTTATTTACAGCCTACATCAATAATAAGCTTGTGTGGCAAGTTTCATGAAGATAGCTCAATAACTGGGGGACTAATTTGAGTTGCAACAGACAGACGGACTGACTGATTGTTAATATAACAGCTATAGAATATAAACGTCTCAGATATTTAAATGGAAAAACTAAGGGCGGGTTACTGTATAATATTAAAAAGTATTGATAATGTGCGGTATTTCCAAAAACAAAACAGGTTTGCATACAAAAACCCTGATTTCAGCCGATTGTTCCTATGGCAGCTATATGTTATAGTGGTCCGATTTTGATATAATTTTAACAGCACATTAAGAACGTAATAAGAATAGGATTTGCCAAATCTTGTTGCAATATCTTGAAAAACAACAAAAATCGGCCGATAGCTTCTATGACAGCTATACGATATATCGGTCCGATCTGGCTCGTTCCGACTTATTTACAGCCTACAGCAATAAGAAGCTTGTATGCCAAGTTTCATGAAGATAGCTCAAAAACTGAGAGACTAGTTTGCGTTGCAACAGACGGACGGACGGACGGACGGACGGACGGACGGACGGACGGACGGACGGACGGACGGACAGACGGACATCCATTTTTCGACTCCTCTGGTGATGCTGATTCAGAATATATATACTTTATAGGGTCGGATATGTCTCCTAAGGTGCGTTGCAAACTTCTGGCTAAAATTAATATACCCTCTGCAAGGGTATAAAAATATATTTGGATTGCTGCTGGTTTCTGTGGTATTTATTGAACAATTATAACAGTACAGGAAGTCAAGATTTTTACCTGATTAAGGCTATGAATCAAACACCTACTTCGAAAAAAAATAATTCTACCTTTTTAATACTTTTGTATATACCTGGATTTCTTATATACTTAACACAAAATGTTATGAGGAAATGTCTTTGTGATGTAAAGGATCTGTTGGTCATAACATATAAATAAATTTGGAAAGTTCTCATTCAAAAATGCGTTTGAATAACAGCTACATGATTTTTTTGTTTAACAACTATATGTAATAGTACTCAGAATAAAATTGCAACATGAACCTTCATTAGACCGATCGTTGATCGTTATAAGTTATAAAAGTTCGATTTCGAACTTTATTATTAGGGACACACTTAGATTTGGATGTGGTAAGCCTGATAGCTATATCTTGAAATATAACGAAAATCGGGCGATAGGCTCCATGACAGCTATACGATATATCAGTCCGATCTGGCCCATTCCGACTTATTTAAAGAGGGCAGAAATAAGAAGCTTGTGAGCAAAGTTTCATGAAGATAGCTCAATAACTGGGGGACTAATTTGCCTTGCAACAGACAGACGGACTGACTGATTGTTCCTATAACAGCTAAAGAATATAAACGTCTGAGATATTTAAATGGAAAAACTAAGGGCGGGTTACTGTATAACATTAAAAAGTATTGATAATGTGCGGTATTTCCAAAGTAAAACAGGTTTGCATACAAAAACCCTGATTTCAGCCGATTGTTCCTATGGCAGCTATATGTTATAGTGGTCCGATTTTGATACAATTTTGACAGCACATTAAGAACGTAATAAGAATAGGATTTGCCAAATCTTGTTGCAATATCTTGAAAAACAACAAAAATCGGTCGATAGCTTCTATGACAGCTATACGATATATCGGTCCGATCTGGCTCGTTCCGACTTATTTACAGCCTACATCAATAATAAGCTTGTGTGTCAAGTTTCATGAAGATAGCTCAATAACTGGGGGACTAATTTGAGTTGCAACAGACAGACGGACTGACTGATTGTTCCTATAACAGCTATAGAATATAAACGTCTCAGATATTTAAATGGAAAAACTAAGGGCGGGTTACTGTATAACATTAAAAAGTATTGATAATGTGCGGTATTTCCAAAAACAAAACAGGTTTGCATACGAAAACCCTGATTTCAGCCGATTGTTCCTATGGCAGCTATATGACAGCACATTAAGAACGTAATAAGAATAGGATTTGCCAAATCTTGTTGCAATATCTTGAAAAACAACAAAAATCGGCCGATAGCTTCTATGACAGCTATACGATATATCGGTCCGATCTGGCTCGTTCCGACTTATTTACAGCCTACATCAATAATAAGCTTGGGTGCCAAGTTTCATGAAGATAGCTCAATAACTGGGGGACTAATTTGCGTTGCAACAGACAGACGGACTGACTGATTGTTCCTATAACAGCTATAGAATATAAACGTCTCAGATATTTAAATGGAAAAACTAAGGGCAGGTTACTGTATAACATTAAAAAGTATTGATAATGTGCGGTATTTCCAAAAACAAAACAGGTTTGCATACGAAAACCCTGATTTCAGCCGATTGTTCCTATGGCAGCTATATGACAGCACATTAAGAACGTAATAATAGGATTTGCCAAATCTTGTTGCAATATCTTGAAAAACAACAAAAATCGGCCGATAGCTTCTATGACAGCTATACGATATATCGGTCCGATCTGGCTCGTTCCGACTTATTTACAGCCTACAGCAATAAGAAGCTTGTATGCCAAGTTTCATGAAGATAGCTCAAAAACTGAGAGACTAGTTTGCGTTGCAACAGACGGACGGACGGACGGACGGACGGACGGACGGACGGACGGACGGACGGACGGACGGACGGACGGACGGACGGACGGACGGACGGACGGACGGACGGACGGACGGACGGACGGACGGACGGACGGACAGACGGACATCCATTATTCGACTCCTCTGGTAATGCTGATTCAGAATATATATACTTTATAGGGTCGGAGATGTCTCCTAAGGTGCGTTGCAAACTTCTGGCTAAAATTAATATACCCTCTGCAAGGGTATAACAACAAAAATCGGCCGATAGCTTCTATGACAGCTATACGATATATCGGTGCGATCTGGCTCTTTCCGACTTATTTACAGCCTACAGCAATAATAAGCTTGTGTGCCAAGTTTCATGAAGATAGCTCAATAACTGGGGGACTAATTTGAGTTGCAACAGACAGACGGACTGACTGATTGTTCCTATAACAGCTATAGAATATAAACGTCTAAGATATTTAAATGGAAAAACTAAGGGCGTGTTACTGTATAACATTAAAAAGTATTGATAATGTGCGGTATTTCCAAAAACAAAACAGGTTTGCATACAAAAACCGTGATTTCAGCCGATTGTTCCTATGGCAGCTATATGTTATAGTGGTCCGATTTTGATATAATTTTGACAGCACATTAAGAACGTAATAAGAATAGGATTTGCCAAATCTTGTTGCAATATCTTGAAAAACAACAAAAATCGGCCGATAGCTTCTATGACAGCTATACGATATATCGGTGCGATCTGGCTCGTTCCGACTTATTTACAGCCTACAGCAATAAGAAGCTTGTATGCCAAGTTTCATGAAGATAGCTCAAAAACTGAGAGACTAGTTTGCGTTGCAACAGACGGACGGACGGACGGACGGACGGACGGACGGACGGACGGACGGACGGACGGACGGACGGACGGACGGACGGACGGACGGACGGACAGACGGACATCCATTTTTCGACTCCTCTGGTGATGCTGATTCAGAATATATATACTTTATAGGGTCGGAGATGTCTCCTAAGGTGCGTTGCAAACTTCTGGCTAAAATTAATATACCCTCTGCAAGGGTATAAAAATTGTTTGCCCAACTGTCTGTCTGTCTGGCTGTGGCAAAGTTTCACTAGAGATTTTTAAGTTTTTCCTAGTACGATTTTACTCTTATCTCTCTCGCTTATCTCCTTTTGCGTCTGTTCGGCAGCGAAGACGTTGAACAAAAAATGGCAAATGATTGCAAGTGTATTTTAATTACCGACGTTTTTTTTTTGTAGTGCTCTCAATTTGTGAGGCACCCTACCGAATTGACTGACCCGTTTGCAGTCTGATTCCTGAACAGTTTGATATGCATTGCATTGCAGGCAGTAATTGCTGCTGTTGTTGCTGTGCACTAATTGCTGTTGTTGCTCTAGTTTCACTTGCTGACACACTTCTCACTCATTGTGCCCGCAGTTGGCGTGCGCTTTTTGTTTATTGTTTATCAATTTCATCGATTTGCAGTCCTGCAGCCCGTTAGACACAAACCCACACACCCACAGAGAGAGCAGCAGAGCACTCGATGGGCACTCGATAGGCACTCGTTGCATAAAATTCGAGGCATGTTGCACGATGACAATGCTGCTGCTGCTGCTGATGTTGCTGATGGATTCTCTGGCCTAGGGAGGGGAGGCGGTCTACTTGGGGCACGCTTGGGGCCATTAACTGCTAATTAAGTTTAATAATATTGCAGCATATTGTCCCAATGGACTAGCCGACTCTAACATTTCCCCATTCCCTCTCCCCTTCCCGCTCTACCCTCTTGCAGAGCCTGTACCTTTGGCCCTGCCCTATTTACGGCTTACCGCTTTAACAGAGCAAGCTAAACATTTCCCTGACCCGCTACTGTGGGCAGTAGGCGTGGCACACACACATATAGACACACACACGCGCACAAACAAGATTAAAAGTCAAGAAGGTGGCGGTTGGGGAGGGTTAGGGGCGTGGTGCCTGCCTGCTGCATCGGTTCAACGACATGTGACGACGACAGCGGCAACGCAACGCTGCCTAATTGGATTTGCAAGCTGCAAGTGGCCTATGTCGGGTGGGGGGCTGAGAGGGGGCTGGGGTTGTGCGGGGGCTGTGGGGCAGGAATTAGTGCCATAGCTGTCAAAGCAGGGTCGCAACGCGCCCGCTGGCAGCCGGACGCGGCAGTAAGCTTGAGATTTAGCTACAGGCATCCCCTGCAGCAGCATGCCACCTGCCACTGCCACACCTCCTAACCGAGCTGCTGCTCCTCCTCCTCCTTCTTCTCCTCCTCCTCCTTCTTCTCCTCCTCCCACTCGCTCTGCGCGACAGTCACTCTTCGGCGCAATCATAAGACCCGAAAACTAACAAGCTAAAAAATCGACAGGCAGGCGAGCAAAATGAGCGACTCAACGACAAGTTACCATCTCTAGTTGACGTGTTATCGATTCGATTCTAATCGAATTAACGATAGTTGCTAACTTACGATACTTAGGCTGGGGAGGACACTGATATGGGCTACCCTGTTAAATGTATAGAATAAATTTATGTTTTTCGATTAATCGATTAGTCAAACAAACGACTAGTCGATATATTATATAATCGATTTATCGAAATAACAACTGATTGATTGATCGATCAAGCATGTACCTACTTACGAAAAGTAAAATAAGAAATTCAAATAATCGACAAATTGATCCACAAATAATCGATTAATCGAAAGATAAATAAATTAGATAATCGAATAGTCAAAAGAAATAAAAAAATCAAAGAGCCAACTAATAGTAAACTCTAAGACTTTTTGAGAGTCACATGCTATCGATAACTACTTCAACTAAATGCAAATTTCGATATACCAGTTGTGTTTGCCCATCCCTGGCAGGGTGTCGGCAACTGCAAGAGTGTTTAAATTAAATTCAAGTCGAGGCTGCTGCGTACGTACGTAGGATGCAGCGCAGGAGGAAGACCGAAAGAAAACCCATGGAATGAGTAGGGTATTGAGGGTGGCAAGTGAGATAGTCGGAGGCGGGGCAGCGGCGAGGCCGGGAGGTGCGTGTAGACGTTGATGTGGGCGTGCCAAACTGCAGCTGAAAAGCAATAAAAGTGACAGCTAACAAGTAAGAAAGCTACAATCGTCTATGCTCTCGACTGTCATATACCCGCTACGAGTTCACATGTGAAGCGCACTTTGTGTTGCATACTTTAGGGCGCAGCTGCGATAAGTTCCAGCACTAAACCTATATATTGAATAACTTCCTTATTTATTTGTCGATTTTCATGAAAGTTTCAGAGATGAACCAATTTATATTTAAGTTATAAATTACACATACATTTTGATTTAAGGGCGCGTTTGGGATTGTGGTCGAGCTCTTAAACAAACTCCGAGCTGCATGCAAAAAAATTGGATTTATTAATATTATTTTATGACGTTAACTAGTTGGAATACCCTTCTATACTATGCGTTAGTAACGGGTATAAAAAGTTGAGTGCGTGCAAAGGCTTTCGCTGGCACTGTGGGTGTACGAGACGCGAGGAGGCGGGGTTGGGGTTGCAAAGATTGGTTAGTTCAGTTGTCCGGGTTCCTTGCTGTCGTTGACAGCATAAAGCGAATTTTGAGCGAAACTTTTGCTTTTCCACATGAAAGTTGACGATTCCTTTGGCACTGCCGGCGCACACGAGGCGTGATAAAAAGCTCAAGGAGCCAGTACTATATGTAGTGCATGCATGTGTATCTATCTATTCACTGTATGTGTATCTATATATAACTATATATACATAACTATATATAGCTGGCTGCATCGTGACTGCCCTTGCGGCACTTGTGGCAGCCTCCTTAAATCGACATTGACAGCGAAACTCATTTACGTGTGTTTGCCTTAAAGATGCTGCGAAACAAATGCGATTATCGATAGTTATCGATACACACACTCGAAGATGCTACTTATATGATGTCTGCAATTCATTTTCAATTGTATCTTCAGCTCATTCTCGTAGCTGACTCGATAAATTTACTCAATTAATCGAGTGATTAAATCAATTTTCAACCGAATTGCCCCCGCCCTCAGTAACGCCCACAATTCGCCGCGAAATCAAACGAGTATTACCCCCCCCCCCCCACACACACACACCCAGCAGCACCCGCTGGGACTGCGACGGCGACGGCGGCTGGTCCGAGCACGGCCGAGATTACAATACAACAATCTGTGCCATATGAATTTAAGTCAGTTGGCCTGCTGTGTTCTGCCATATACGTCGATTCATATGCACAAAGTCAATAAATATATGTATATAGCATGTATATTGGACCTATGTATGTATAGGCGCATGTGTGCACTCAAAGAGCTGGCAATTTGTATTGTTCGATTGCTCAACTCAAACGGAAATGCCTTATTAATAAATACGTTCGGGCACACACTCATCCAGCATGCGCTGACGCCGATAACACTGGTTGCTATAAATGAATTCCTGTGCAAAAATTGTATGGTTGGGCAAAAAACCAGAGTGCTATTTAGTAGTAACACCAGCTATGACTAGATTGTTTTTACAGCTACGGCCTGTTTTCCGCAGTTTTACAAATCAACTTTTACCTAAAAAAAAAATCGAAAATAGTAAAACAGCTTCAAAAATTTCGCTTCTCTCTCTCTGTCTTTCTTTCTTTCCTGCCTGACTTCATAATGATTTCGCTTTATTTTAAAGAGTGAAACATACGTTTTGCTTACAAAGGGAAAGTTATTAACTGTAAGTTATTTGAGACAACTCAGTGAGACGCAATGCAGGCAAACAAATGCCATATTCGAGCTATTTGTCTGTATGAACGCACTAATCTCGGAGACTATAAGGGCTGGGAATGCTGAATTTTGTGACAATGTTTGCATATATTGCAGTATCTTTAGGTTAGGCTTCAAATTCGACCACGACTCTGTAAAACACAGCCTTATGTCAATAAATATGTTAGAAATTGAGATATTCAAGAAATATAATAGATAGTGTTAGGTAGTTGAATAAGATCGATTTGTGGATTAGTGACACTTATTTAACATGAATCCCCTTCGAGTTTTTCGATGAAACAACTCTATATATCACATATTTCCGACATTTTCCCACGCATATTTCATTTGTGGAATACCCCGACTAACTTTGCTTAAATACTATACATAAATCGAGCGTTTGCGAGCTGCCACTGTGCCACGCAATACTCGAGCAGCTCTTGTGGTTCTTGTTGTAGTTGTAGTTGCTGCTGCCGTTGCCCGCGTGCTGTGTGTGCTTTGTGTGCCTTGTGTGGTGCTGCGCGGTTCGCGGTTCGTGGTTCGTGGTCGCCCTGGTGTAGCCTGACAGCGACAGCGACAACATCTCTAACAGAGTTGCCTCATAAATCATTTGGTAGTTTGCCGCTGTTGCGTGGTAGTCGCCTTCGGGCAGCGACTCCTCCTCCACTTGCTTATGGAAAATTTATTAATTTCTTTATTCACTCACCCGCACTCACCATCTTTCTCTCTCTCACTCTCACTCTCTCTTTTGCAGCCTGGGATATTGGCAACTCGGTGCAGGACGCGTTTGTCATCGCGGTCGAAGAACACGCCCGGGAGCGTCTGCAGCGTCTGGCGGCTCTCAATCGTGTAACACCCGTCGATATAACGCAGCTATCCAAGAAGGTAAGCTCTCCCCCATCTATCCCAGAAAGTATAACAAAATTTGGAAATAAATGTATCAGACAAATGTGCAATATGAATTTTGATTATTTCCTGCAGTCTGTCCAGTCAAACCACAGTATTTACCTATATATATGTACTCTTCTAGAACATAGATGCTACTAACTATGCTAAGATTAAATACCAGTGTTGCCACCTAATAGACTTTATAAACTTTAATTATTGATTTCAAGCTTACTACTTTCTCCCAGATCCTTGGTAAATATTTGCCAGATTATATTTTGCCAGAGTTGCTACCTGCCCGTCGGAGTTTTCGTCTTTTGCAATCATTTTTTGTTTGTTTTATGTCAAAATCATTCAAAAATAGATTTAAGTTTGCCAAAACAAACTTATCTTGCATTGCCACCTTTTGCTGAGCATAGTACAGTGTGATCTGTCGCAGTACAGATATAAATATATATATACATAGGTAGAAAGTCATCTAGAGTGACTTTCGGGCAACAAAAGTCTCTACATAACTTTCTGTAGTTAAAATATGCCGCAACTTTTGAACTTTGGCAACTTGTTTTGTTTTCCATGTTGTTTCTGTCGCATAAACGTCGCCAGAGCTCACAACTCTCTCTGGATATGAAACTGAATGAATGATTGGGTGGGGGCCTACATACACAAGTAGGTAGGCATAGGTGTGGGCGTGGCAGATGGTTGGATGGATGGATGGATGGTAACTAGTATGAAAGTCAGCACATCTGGTTCAAAGGAAATATTTTTGCCGACTCCAAATTGAAATTGAAATGAAATTTGTGTTGCACTTTTACAACGCACAGACAGACAAACAGACGGAAAGACAAACAGACAGACGGACGGACAGACAGACGGACGGACAGACAGACGGACAGACAGGCAGTCGTACGAATGGTCATATATACATGCAGGCCAGACATGCAACCAGTTATATTTACAGTCGGCTGTCCATACTAATGCTGTGTAGACTCCACTTATATAACTAACAGTGAAAACAGTCAGTCACCCCACACTTCTTTCGTAACATCGCTGACGACCAACTCCCGGGCTGGCGCCCAACGATTGACCAAGTGAAAAAGAGAGGAACGAAGAAACAGTCACAAATTCAATTAAAAATTCAACAAACGCAACATAAAACGAATAACAAAAAAAAAGTGTAAATAAGTAAAACAAAAATCAAACAGAAAGCAAAATAAAAACTAAAAGTGAGGAATAGGGAGAGAGAAAGAGAGAGAGAGAGAGAGAGGGGAAGAGAGAGCGAAAGACAAACGTTGTGTAAACTTGAAAATAGAAAACAAATATAGAAATATATATATAAATAAAAAATAAATAGAAAAAAAAAAAACAAAGCTGCAAAAGGCGCACAAGGATATGTTGAACTGGCAGTTATCCTGTAAATGGCAGCTGTAAATTGAATAGAAACTTTGCCTAACTCGGAACTACCCCACATTTGGCCTGTTTACAGGGTATACGCATAATAAAACCAGTGTTAAATCAAATTCGAGCTGTGTATGTGGGTTGATTCGAAAGTGAGAGAGACTGCAGTCCTGCTGGCGTGAATGCGAATGCGAATATGTGTATTCACATGAATGTTCAACTGGAGTGTGGTCTAAAAATTCGATTGGTATGTGGAAAACACCGAATTGCAGCGACTTAATACCATTCTCTCAGTCGAACATGTTTATGGAAGTATAACTTGGTATATTTATTTATTTTCATTGTGTATTCATAAAAAGTACTCAATATGCTTAAATGAATCATATTCAGAATGCAGCGGAAAAGTTTACATTATCCCAAAAAACTTGCAAAGACTTTGGAAGACCCCTAGGTCTATTTAAATTCGCAATGAAGAATGAATAATAATAATTCAAAATGTTTTTCTTTGTGTCCCATAAGAGGGATTTGTGTTTGATTCAGCGATTCAGAATGAACTCACAGCTAACATAAGTGAACAACAATTGGCTTAAATTATAAATTGATTCATAGATTACGAGTATAATGAATCAATTACTGCATGACTGCTTTCTCTTCCCTACCATGTCTCTCGCTCTCCCGCTTTCCGTATCTTTTTGCAGCCCTCCCCCAAAATCCACTTCAAATGCCGCCTGAAGTGGAGGATTTTCGGGTGGGTTTTTAATTTTTTCCTTTTTTTGTATGTTGTGTCAGCGCCAGCTAAAGTCATCAAAATCGAATCCAGTCAATCTCTTGTTGCCAGGCCAACAACTGAACCGCAGACCGTACCGTACCGCATCATATCGTGCTGCAGACCAGACCAGACCAGACCAGGCCCAACCGTACCGAACCGAACCAATGATTATAAGTGCGATAAGTGCTTGAGTGCAGTTGCTTCAGCGGCTCTGCTGCTGGCGAATGATGAGCTTGACACACTCCACACACACACACACACACACACACACACACACACACACACACATATATATATATATATGTGCACAGACAGACTCACTCACATACTCACTGCTTGATAGGATGAGCCCTGGCAACTCGTCTTGGCTGTCAATAATCCGATAAAATGTGGAGGATAAAAAAAACAAGTAACAAAAGCTATAGGCAAGTGCTTTCGACTGGAATATACCCGCTACCCTTAAATATAATTATAATCGCAAGCTGATTTTCAGAAATTTTTTTTGTATGCTGCTCTACATATTCTAGCTTTTTTTTTATTTTTGGGAGCCAAGAGAGGACATGGCCAAATTTTAGGAAATAACTAACTAAATATTAACTAAGATATAGGCGTTCATACAGACAAATATGGCTGAGCAGGGATCAGTATACTTTGTGCGGCCGACCCCCGACTTTTTCTGCTGGTTTTCATATAATAAAGAGAACATTTGTGTTTCGATATGCCCGCTCTGTTTTACAGGGTGGCCAAGCAGAGATGAATGACTGAAGCGACGGCTTTGGTGACAACGACGCCAGTGGGCAGACACAGCAGTGCGAGGAGGAGGGCTGGAGGGGGGACTGGGTTCAGGTGGCAGGAAGGGGCTCGCGGCATGTGGGCATGCTGAAGTGAACTGAGCCAGGGCTGGATTTGTGGGTTGGGCGCGGGGTTAAGTATGAATGGATTGGTTAGAGAGTCGCAGCAATTGAACGCACAAGTGGAATGTGCTCGAAGCGTGAAGCATTTTCTGTTGGCATTTTTTGTTTATTTCGGTTTTTTTTCGTTTTTCATTTACACCCGATAACCCCCACACCCCTTGATTTCATTTCTATATTCATTTTGCAATGCACAGAAATTAAATAAACACTTATGCCCAAAATCGAACTAACTCTGATATATTCAAAATAAAGCTCTACAATTTTAGTTTTGCACACTTTCTATACTCTATACATTTCTGAAGACCATAACTATATACTACTATATATATGTCTATATAATCTAAGCCTGCAAGAGTATGAGACCCTCGACTTCCAGCTCTAACCTCTTTTTCTTGTTTTAACTTTATTTTCCTTGTCTCCTGTTTGCATTCGCGTGTTTGTGCAACACTTTGACGGCTGCCTCGATGGGCAGCCAGCTGTCTGTGGCAGCCACCTGTAGTGTGTGTGGGGGCAGGGTAGAGTAGGAGGGATAGGGCGCCGTTTTGGGGCGATTCAATTTGCAGGTTAGCCTAATTGCCACTGTTTGACAGTCATTGGTTGGCAACACATGCGTCACGCCCCGGCGTGCAGTAAGGCGGCAGGGAGACAACCTTTGATGGGGCTGCCCACGCAACCAGCCCGCCCGACAGCAACGACGACGACGTTGGACGCACCTACGCAACAACATAAACCTCAGCCAACGTACCTTAGCGCTACAGTGAACCCTGCCAAGTGCAGACAACACAAAAGGCATTTGACAAATTTCTAAAAATAAAACTGACACAGGAATACTTTAAAATGACATTAACATACAAGTGTAACTGACAATTGCGTCGCGGTAAACATAAATCAGTTATTCATAGCCATGCAGAGGTTGTACTGCTTTTGTCTAGCTGCTAAAAAATAAATAATAAAAGAGTATTTTATATAAAAAATCAGAGAAAAAGACTAACTGCATCGGCTGTAAAAATTTCATTAAAATCGCAGTACTTTAACATATAGTTTCCGTAGGAACAATCGGCCAAATTAAATATGTATTCCCTTGTTTTGCGTATTTGTTTTATTTATCGCATATTTACTCAATAAGACATGGGATTATGTTCCGGCTCGTTGAGGCCACACTGTATGAATATATTAATAATGCATATTTCATTAGGCGGAACACGTTGGCTGCACACAAAGGCAGCGAAACGGCACCTCCTGCGCCTGCGACAAGTTCGGGGCGTGTCTGGATTATTTTGGCTATCCTTAGTTTAATGAAATTTGATTGATTTGCAAATGGAGCCTGTCAGCATCGTTAAATGATGACGATGTGTTTTGCTTCGCTTGACTTTTTCATGCCGCCGCCGCCGCCATTGTTTGTGTGTTATCGAGCGAGAAAGGATGACAAAAGCCGCAAGCGAATCGATTAGTGTTATGGTATAAACATGGGAAGCCCCCCCTTTCCGTATATATATATATTGGGTCGGCACATTTAAATTAAATTGCCGAAAATATTAAGCTCGGTATGTGTATGTGTTGGAATTAGTAGGCAAACATATCTGTATGCAATCGGTTATCGAAAGCAAGCACATCTCTAACGCAGTAGCGATTAGTGCTGTGATAAGAATTTGGCTTGTTTTGTAACAGCCCAGAAAGGGGGCATTCAGAGAATATGTGATAATCGGTATACATGCACAATGCGACAATCGATAGGCGCCTTATGTGCTATTATCGATTAGCGATACCATGCTGCCAGCGATGGTTTGTTGATAGATGCGCAAGGGAATGCGCTTAGTCTATTGCTACTGATGATTAACGATTAGTTGTCGTTATACATTTTTATCGATAACTATAATTCGAGCATTTATCGATATTTACATATATGTACTTACATTTCTATCGATAATAACATTTAGCTTATTTATCGATATACAACATTTTACATCCTTAACCTGCCTCTAATATTATTTCTTTCTTTCTCTCTCTCTTCCCTGTGCCTCCCGTTCTTTGACCGACTGCCTCCTTGTGTTTCTCTCTCTCTCTCTTTCTTTCTCTCCCACTTTCTCTCTCTTGGTTGCTTCCTCTCCCCGCCGCCGTCGCTCCACTCTTGATTGTGCTGCAGCTGCAACAAACGCAAAGCGGCATCACGACCACCCAGAAGCAGGACCTGAGCTTCCTCAACGAGACGACGCCCATCTACGTGACCTCGTTCAGCAGCAATCAGATCACCTGCAGCAGCGCCACGATGACCACGGCCACAGCTGGCGGCCCGATCAGTGCAGCCAGCCTGGCGACAGCGACAACAGCGACGGCGACAACAGCAACACCCTCTGCGGCGCCGTCGGCGGCACTTATGAGCGCCGCCGTTGCAGCGGCCACAGCGGCAGCGGCAGCAGCAGCAGCATCGTCGAGTGAGCGCAGCTCAACAACGGCCGCAATTGTTGGCGCCACAGCAGCAGCAGCCGCGGCCGCACTCAAGCAACCAGTGGCAGTGGCAACGGGAGCAGCAGCAGCAGCAGCAGCAGCTGCAGTTGATGGAGGCACGTCTGGGAGTGGCAGCAACACGAGCAGCGCCACCGGGCACATCTATCAGACGAGCCAGGCGCAGCAGCAACAGTTGCAGCAACTGCAACAGCAACTGGCAGCAGCTGCTGCTGCGGGGAAGCCGCTGCAGGCCAAATCTCTGCTCGCCAGCAGCCTGCAACATTTGGCCGAGGAGGTAGACGACGACGACATGGACGATGACGATGATGATGTCGATGGAGCGAACTATTGTGGCATCACGTACATCAGCTACAACAACAAGCAGGCTCAGCTGCCGACAACAACGCTGCCGGCAACAACAACATTGCCCGCTGCTGCAGCAACACTGGCAACAACAGCAGCCATACATCAGCAGCGGCAATCGCAGCCGAAGCCAAAGCCGAAGCCAAAGTCGCAGAGACAGTTGCCGCCGCAGCTGAGCGGTGATGTTGTTGCTGCTGCTGCTGCTGTAGCTGCTGTTGGTGCCGGTGCTGGTGCGACACAGTTTGCCGATGCGCAAACATCACCGCTGGCGACATCGGCATCGGCAACAGCAGCAACTGTTGCTGGCAGCGGAGGCACCAACATTGTTACGGCGGCAGATATATCGTTGCCATCGCATTGCCACGCCCATGTGCATGGCACAACGACGCCCAAAACGGAATACTCGACCGCCATATCCAGCGGGCAGCTGCAACAGGCATTCGCCGAGCTGCAGCTGCACAGCAACAACATGCACAGCAGCAGCAACAATGGACAGCTGCAGCAGCAGCAGCAGCAGCATTTACTTTTAAGCAGCAACAATAATAGCAATAATTGCATCAAAGGCATCAGCAACATCAACAGCATCAGCAGTATCGGCAGCAGCAGCAGCAACATCATGGGCAACATGAGCAACATGGGCGCGTCCGCTATGAAAAATTGTGATCTTTTAATATCGAATAATATGTATCCACCGAGACGAGAGGTGAGGGGTTGCCCCTGGTGGCAACAACCGTTGTTGTTGTCGTTGTTGTTGCATGCATGTGTTGCACGCGTTATCGTTTTATCGTTTCGTTATCAGTGTTATCGATATGTTTTTCTTTTGCATTTTTGAATTTTCTTACGTTTTGCGCTACGATTTCCTCCGCTTTCTTCTGCCTATTTTGAGTTGTTATGCCTCCCAACCTCCTGTTGCTCTCTCTCTCTCTCTCTCTCTGTCTGTCTGTCTCCCTCTTGTTTATTCTTTCCATCTATTTGCTGGCTTTCACTCATGCTCTGTCTCTGTCTCGCACACAGTTACTAACTACGCATAACGATGATGTCATCGTTCATCAGTCCATCGATGGCCTTGGCCT
This sequence comes from Zaprionus inermis, assembly GCA_018151445.1. NCBI lineage: Eukaryota > Metazoa > Arthropoda > Insecta > Diptera > Drosophilidae > Zaprionus > Zaprionus inermis. Next base: position 1,749,589 of record JAECXD010000285.1, read on the forward strand.
TACGTACAGCGCACAAGCAGCAACAGCAGTAGCAGCAGCAGCAGCAGCAGCAGAAGCAACATCAATAGGCACCAACAGCAGCATCAGCAACCAGCAACAGTTGCAGTTCGAGCAGCAGCAGCAGCAACAACCACATAGTCCCACAAGTAGCATATCAAAAGGAAGAACTGAACTTTTACTGGGCGATCAGACGCTGCGACAAGAACGGTAAGTGAGCCAGAACTGTTTCAGAATCTAGTAAAATACTGCAAATACTTTTTACAGTATAAAATATACACAAATATGTACGTGCTAGCTGTACCTTTAACTTTTAGGGCTTGCACATGCGATTTTTAGCAATTTATGGGGGCGGCAGGTGACTGCTAGGGGCGTGGTTGTACGCTAAAACAAACCTGCAGTCACTGCGCATGCGATCACTAAATTTCACAACCTCTAGCTTTTAGGATCTCTGAGCTATACATGTTCATACAGACAGAAAAGCGAAAAAAACCGAGATACCATCTCTCTCAGACACAGTACGGGCGTGTACATATCTGCTGCTGCCTAATGCACCCTGTGTAGGGTTAGGAAATACTTAACTATTAGAAAAATTTTAAGACTTTACTTAATATTGGTACACAAGTGTATTTCGAAGGGTTTTTAGCTTGAGAGAAGTGTTAGATCTATAAAGAGTTACGCTGTTTATTTACTGTAATTTTTTAAATTAAGCAAAAGTTATATATATATATTTATATTGTATATTTAAAAGTATTGAAAGCTTGAAGAACACGTACTTTCATTTAGTTTAATTCCATTTCCGTGTTGCTAGCTGTCACGTCACAGTTGGACAGTCACTGTGTCTGAGCTAAGCAAGAAGAATGTGTTGCCTAAGCGCAGGGCGCCAGTGGCTTGTCAACCTATCGATAGATACATGTACATTACGATGAATCTCGCCAGATATACTAATATTGTATACCCCATAATATTGGGTATATTTAATAGGATGCTGCAATTAAACAATGATCGATATTATCGATTTTACGATTATTTTTCTAGCTCACGTGTAGCTATAGAGGTATATTTAGGGTATTGTGATCCAAGGATTCGAGGGGAACGAGAGGAAGAGTGAGAGAGAGCGAGAGAATAGAGACATATTACGCGCTAATGAAGCCTAATCCGAGGCGCCAACTCATGCAGGCCTCTAGACAGGCATTGAGGAAGTATCTGTGTGTGTGTATGTCTCTTCCCTCCCACACTCTCTCTCTCTCTCTCTCTCTCTCTCTGTGTGTATGTGTGCACTGCTGCTCTGTTTGTTTGTTTGCTTGTATCGCTATTTGCCAAGCATTTATTACCGTTTCGTCTTCAGTTCTGGAACCTTATGTTTCTGCATTCACATTTCGCACTCGTCCTGCCTCCCTCCCTGCCAGCCTCGCTCAATGGGCCCATGGAAATACCCAACTCAAGCACATGTGTCTATGCTGCACGTGTGTTTGTGTGTGTGTGCGTGTAGGAGTATGCGTTGTTTTTATGACTGCTTATTTATTTACTTGGCTGGCTCGCTGGGTTTTCCAGCTGGCTGCTTTGTCCTCGTTGCTTCTTGTGCACATCCTGGCCCTACACCCGACCCCCACTCCCCCTACACGCACCACTACACCCTACTGCATCCCTCTACTTGCTGCCACTCGCATATTTCTCGTTTCTCTACTCGCTCTACTCGTTCATTCATTCTGCATTCGTCTTGTTTCGCCCTGCGGCCAACGCAGATACTTTTCACACATTCTCCTACTCCTCCCCCTCCGCCTGGCGCATGGCGTATGCTCTGCAGGTGTCTGTCTTGATGGCTCTGTGTGTGTGTGTGTGTGTGTGCTGTATGTGTGTGTGCTCGCGTACTTATTGTGATTTCGCCAGCAGACCGCGCCCATCATCATTGACCAACGCCTCGAGCCGCCGCGCCTGTTGTCGTCTCGTCTCGACTCGAGACTCATCAACAGCTACCCCTACCCCTACCCCTACCCCAACCCGCCTTACAGTCTTCCCGCTCTACTCCCCTTTCTCCCCCACCATCCAGCTACCTCATCAGTGCCACGCGCGCTCTCATTTTACGCTCATTATTAATTAACGAGTTATTTTCCACACCCTGCGCTGAATATTTATAAATTTAAAATCGATTTCCCTTCAAAAGGCTCTCTCGCATCGCTCACTTGTTGCTCCCTTCCGCTCTCCCTTCCGCTCTTCCTGTCGCTCTCCTCCCTCTCCCTCTGTCCCTCCCTCTCAAGACACACGACTGGGAGTTATTAAATTTCAAATTGAAACGTTGCATCCCATCATCAAATATCCCCGGACGTTTCGACGAAATAATGTTAATCCATTAGGGTTGCCACCGAGTCTGCAGCGAGGCTTTTTCTCGGCTCATTAGCAGAATATGGCAGTCAGTGAAAAAAGGAGTTTTGCGCCAGGGAGAGAGAGGGGGGGATCGAAGACTTCAGGGAAGAGAAACGGAGCTAAGGGTTACCAAGTGTGTGCTATGGCGGATGAATCTGCTACAGATCCCGCTTGAATTTGCGGTAAATTATACTTTTGTATCTTTGAGATACTTTTATATCTTTAAGATACTTTTGTATCTCTGAGATCCTTTTATATCTTCCATACCTTTGATTGATACTTTTGTATCTGTGAGTTACCATGCTTACCTTTGCATCTTTGAGATACTTTTAGGTATTTGTTGCTTTAAGATACTTATATATCTTTAAAAATACATTCATATCTTTGAGAACCTTTTGAATTTTTGCGATACCTTTGTGGAAGTGATATATATTTTTATCTTCGAGTTAGTTTTTCATTTGAGATACTTTTATATATTTGAGATACTTTTGAATTTATACGATACTTTTGTAATATTTATATACATTTTTATATTAGAGTTACTTTTTAATTCGAGATACTTTTGTATCTTTGAAATACATTTGTATCTCTGAGCCTTTTTTCACTCACAAGAAACATTTCATTGCTTGAGCTACCTTTGTATCTTAAGTATCAAATCCAATCGAAATCGGCTCGCTCAATTATCGATTATGTGCCTCAAACATGCATTATGCATTACCGATTAACCGATGACCGATTAACCAATCGATTAGGCCCGCAACTCTCGACTCCGCTCGAGGTCTTTGCCCTTTTGTGTGCACCCGTGCTCGGTGTCACATCTCGTTATCTTCAATCTGAGATATTCCCTTCGGTTCTGCACTAATCCCAACTAATTGGCATGTAAGCTGAAGCCTGTTTGTCTCCCTTTGTCTGTTTCATTTTGTCTCTCTCTTTGTTCCTCTGCTTATCGTGAATATGAATATTCCATTTACAGTTGCCCGACCCAGGTAAATGTCGTGACGTGCCCTTCTGTCGGTCCTGTTCTTCTCATTCTCCTCCTTTTCTGTTGTCTCTCTAATTGATGTGTGTGCGTGTGCGTGTGCCATGGACTTGCCTAACGATAACAGACAAGTGAAGCCTCCCCCTCCGCCCTACCAATCGCAACTCAAACCGAAATCCGTCTCCATATCCATATCCATTTCCATATCGAAGCTGAAAGACAAATGTCATCAGCATCGATGCTTGTCATCTCATGTCATTGCAGCGGGGGGCGGGAACGAGGGCGAGCTTGTAGGTTAAGTGAGAGTGGGGTGAGACAAGTCGAGTCTGGCGGGGCACAGTTTTGCAGGCTGCAAAATGCACAACAACAGCAACAGCAATAACACAAAGAAAAGGAACAACAACACAAGCAACGACAGGCACAGATAATGCGCTTTTAAGTGCGTTGCAAGTTTGTGTTGCTGCTGCTGTTGTTGTTGCTGCTGCTGCTGTTGTCATCTTTGTCAATGTCAGTGTCACTGTGCAGCAATGCCTGTGCAACTGATTACTCAGCAGGTTTACTACTTCTTCTTTTTTGGGGCCATTCGAATAAGGAGGCGAGTGTGGAGGAGAAGGAGAAGAAGGAGGGCAGAGAAAGCGAAGGAGTGTGTTTGGGGGTGGTGCATAGGAGAAAGCGAGAAAGCAAACCAAAGAAGCAAGTGAAAGAGAGGGAGAAGAGAGCTAAGCGGAGATAAAGAAAGAGAGAGTCGATGATAGGTCGGACCCTATCGAGAAATAGTCAAATGGAAGGCTAGGGAGAGAAGAATAAAGACAGTGAAAGGAGTCAGAAGCACAGAGAAAGAGGTAAGGCAGAAGAAGGGGGGTCAGAGATAGTGAAAAAGAGAGAGAGGGAGAGAACAGAATAGAAAGAGAGCCACAAAGAGGGAGTAAGAAAAGAAAAATGTAAAAACTGTTAAAAAAAAAACAAGTAAGAATCTCTTCATATTTTGAATGGTTTTCAGGAGGTATGGAGGTATGGCTAAATGCTAAAAGATACTTAAAGATACTGAGAATATTGTCAACTAAACTGGCTACAGCTTTTGGGATCGTTGAGATATAGACGTTAATACAGGCAAAGAGACAGAAAGACGAATGAACAGACAGACAGACGCGCAGCCGGGCATGCAGACAGATGAATGATGCTTCTCTCTACCCTCTCTTCCTCTCTCTCTCTCTCTCTCTTTCGATTCCCTTTCTCTTACTTATCTGCATCCAATCGCATATCATGTTAGATTTGCCTTAGAAAGTGAAGGTAATTGAAAACGTTGCAGCATATAAGGCCGATCAGGAAAGATTGTGCGAGCCAGAAGGGGATGGCAAGAGGGGGCAGATGGCTGAGTAACTGTGTGAACAGTGACTCTGCAACTGTGTTTGGAAGGCGAGCTTCGCAAACGGCTTTGGCTTTGGTATGCGAGACATGCTGCGGTTGCTGCTGCTGTTGTTGCTGTTGTTGTTGTTGCTGCTGCTGTAATTGTTGTTGCTGCCGTAGACTGCCCCAAAGCAGGTCCGCAGCGGAGGTAATTGGCATGCGAGGCACGCGCAGGCGCAGCATATTTTGTGTGTGTGGCGAGCATTGAGGTAGGACCGCAATTGCTGCTGCTGCAACTGTTGCTGCTATTGTTGTGGCAATTGTTGTTGCTGTTGTAGTTGCTGCTGTTGCTGCCGTAGCCGTTGCTAATGCGTTGGTCACTTTCCCATGCAGCCATGAAAAATCAATTAGAGTCGCCGCTCTAATCCGGCTGCATGTGAAAATAGAGAAAAACCCGAAAAAGGAAATGGAAAAGGAAGTAATAGAGTGAGCGAGCGAGTGAGTAAGAGAGATAGAGAGAGAGGCAGACACACCTTGTAATTAAAGTATTAATTTCGGGCTGCCTAGCAACAACAACAATAACAACAAAACTACAACAACAACGCCAACTAACGCCCACATAACCTCAAACAGCCAAAGGAAGCAGCAGAGTGCAGGCAGCGCGTAAGCAGAGCGCGCGAGAGAGCGCACGCTTGACGTCAACTGCAGCAGCAGCAGCGGCGGCAGCGCCTCCTCAACTTGTCGCAGAACAAACTGAGTAAACATAAGAAAAAAGCGCAAGAAGAAAAGTTTCAAACATACAAAACGAAATCACATATGCCGCTGCCTCTCTGCCGCTCCCTCTCTGCCGCTCCCTCTGTCACTGCCTGCGCCTCTGCTTCTACTCCTCTGCCGCTCTCTGTCTCTCCTTTGCTGTGCGAGTGTGTAACTTGAGATAAATCCGTTATAATAACTCGCAGCAACTGGGCCGCTGTCGCAGTCGCAGTCGCTGTCGTTGGCGTGAGAGACAGACTGAGGGGGGAGGCAGCTCAAGTTGAAACAGGCAAAGGCGGCCTAAATGATGCCCGACAGGCACACACATGCATACACACACATACACACACACACACACATACACGGACATACCTCAAGTGTATGCCTCGTTGCCGTCGATTGTATCTTTGGAGGATGCTCAGCTCAGCTCTGCTCTGCCCTGCCCTGGCCTGCCCTGGCCTGCTCTGCTCGTAGGGTACACGCAGCGCCAACGTGTACGCTGACGTCGCCGTTGTCGTTGCTCGCACTTTGTTTTGTTTTCGTTGCGCTTTGTTTTGTTTGGCTTTGTCTTTTGTGCTGTTCTAGCTTTACCTGTTGTTTGCATTCTACTTATTTTCTAAACCTCTCTCACTCTCGCTCTATCCGTTCCTGTGCATACGCAGTAAGCGGGTGAGAGTGGGCAAGCAAAGGAGCAGCAAAGTGGAGTAGAAACGGCAAAGGCAGCAAGGCAACACTGCACAAAGCTCGTCAACACTGGCAGACAATATCAGTTGATTTACTAGAATTTACCAACACAGGCGTGCGTGCGTGTGTGCATACGTGAGTGCGTGATTTGCTGGCATAGAAGAATGCTCTGTTCACAATGCGTTAATTATTTTTGTTACCTGTGCCGCACATTCGTCGCTTTGCGCGCTCTCCGCTCGCACACAGACACACTCGCTCTCTCATGCTCGGAGCGCGCACAGCTCTCTTGCGCCACAGGCTAATAACACAGGCAGGCGCGCGCGAGTATGTGTGTGTGAGTCTGTCTGTATCTGTTTTGGGCATCGTTGTTGCTGTGAAGCTGCCTGCGAAGCTGCGCGCGCCAAGCCAGCCGCAGTTGTTGTTGTTGTTGAGCTGTGCACATAGCTGACTGTTGAGTCACGCACACAAACACACACGCACAACGTCAAACACACCTTTTGTTGTTATTTTCTCTGTTTTTTGTATGCTGCAGGGCATTAACAACAGGCTACGCTGCAAACACATACATACACAAACGTGCATATCTCAGCATGGACATGTGTACCTGCGTCGCCGTCGCGCTCAATTGCTGTATACCTTGCGGCAGCGCTGCCTACCTCGTTCGCTCTCTCCCTCTGCCACTGTGCCTCAGTTGCTCTTGAGCATAGCGCAATTTGCTGAAGTCGCTGCCTCCAAGTGTGCGTGTGTGTTTGTGTGTATCCTTTTATACCCACTCTCTCTCTCTCTCTCTCTCGAGTAGAGAGCGCGCTTTGAGTGCTCTGCACTTGCGCTGCGCTGCCGCCGACAGGTACTACAACAACAGCTCGGCAGGGAGAGAGCAACTTTTGCGCTCTCTCTTGCACTACGCCTCTCCCGCTCTCTCTCTCTCTCTGTCTCGCCCTGTGCTGCGCTTGAGCCAGCGTTTCGTTTCGTTTTGACGTTTGTGCACGCTCAGCTCAGCGCAGCGCAGCTCGCTTCGCAGTCGCCGTTTTAGTTTTTTCAGTCTTTGGTCGACTTTGTTCGCAGAGAGAGGTAAAACGTTTTGTTTGTCGCGTATGTGTCGCCGCGGCCAGTGCAAATGCAACAACAATAACAATTAACAGCGGCAGCAACAATTAACAGCGCATGCAACTGTTAACAGACCGGCAAATGTTTAATAACAGTGCAGACCGTTTTTCATTTGTTTCTTTTTTTTTTTGTTGCACCGTTAGACGCCGTCGATCAATCGACAACAAAATAAACAACAGTGCGCGCTGTTCTTGCTGCGTGTGTGTGTATGTGTTTGTGTGCGTGAAGAACTCATTAAATTGTCATTAGAGCGCCATTTACAGCGCTCTCTGTAACTGTTACACGCGAGAGCACGTTGAGCAGCGTTGCCAGAAAGTTGTTGTGTACGAAATCGAAGCAAGTGAACAAAATAAGCTGGCAAAAACTATGCAGTGCATGTGTGTGCGTGAGTGTGCATGTGTGAATGTGTGTGCGAGTGGTCAACATGCAACGGCAACGGCAACGGCAATGGCTGCCGCTGCTGTTGTTGTTTTTGTTGTTTCTGTTGCTGCAGCGAAAATTTCTTTCGAAAGTGACGAGAAATTGGCCAAGCAATTTGCAGTTGCTGTCGATGTTGTTGTTGTTGATTGACCAAAGTATTAATTACGCTGGCAGCTACAGCAACAACAACGAATGGACAAAAAATGCAATCGATGTTGTTGTTGTTGTTGCGGCTGCCCGTTTCAAATTGCGCGCATGCGCAGCGCACACTGCAAAAAAAAAAACGAAGTTGCTTATGTTATTTTATTTTTTATTTTTTCCCGAATGTGTTTGAACTACGTGTGTTTGTGTGTGTGCAGAGCTAACGCATTGCCGAAATGCGCCCAAGAGAACAAGAACGAGTATAAATAAACAAAAACAAAACAAAGCAAAAGCCAAAAGGAATAAGCGCAGTAACAACGAACGAGAAGAAAGGAGTGTGCAAAATGCGCATCTTAAAGCAATGGTGAGTGTTTTAGGGGGTAGGGTAGGGTAGGGGAGTGGGAGTGGAAAGGTAAATGTCTTGCAAATAAATGTGTGCCAAATAGATGCATAAATCTATCTAGTAGACAGCGCAGCAGATACAGCAGATTGCAGCTACAGATACAGATACAAATGCAGCTAAATATGCATCTTATCGCTGTGTCTCAGTTCTTGATAATCAACACGGTCTATTATTTTATATGCATCCGTGTATGTCTCTCCCTCTCTCTCAGTCTATCCCTCCCTCTCGCGCGGCGCATGCATAATGTATATCATGTTGTGCACGAGTATCTCATAGATACACCGCGCATTTAATATGCAAAACAACATGACAAGAAAGAAAAACAAACGCAAGCGTGAAGAAAACAAAGCAAAGCAAAATATAGACAAGAAGCAAAGAAAGAGAGACAGATAGAGGGAGAGAGAGAGAGGGGAGGAAGGCGAGGAAAGGGCAATGAAAAATTGTCATTAGGAATATTTTTGTGGCCTGCGCTGTAAATGAAGTGCACTCTCATATAACCTAACTATAAACACAACGAACTGCGAAATAGAAGAGTGACAGGGAGAGGGAGAGAGAGAGAGACAGGCAGAGCACAAGTGCGAATCGTGATGCGAGCGCTTACAACACGCACCTGCACACACACAAGCTCAGCTGCATTCCACGTGCAGGAGAAGTAGAAAAAGAAGAAAACCCAAAGAAAATAAAGAGGCAGCAAGAAGAAGGAAGCAGTAGAGGCCGAGGCCGAGACCGAGACCGAGGCCGAGACATGAAGAAGCTGGGAATTCATTCAATTTTCTAGCAAATTTTTGGTCAGATATTTTCTCACCTGCAGCAGCAGCAGAAGGAGAAGCAGAAGCAGAAGAAGAAGAAGGAGAAAAAGAGTAAGCGGCAATTGCCCAGTCTCAATTGCAGTCAGTGTGCTCTCCCCTGCTGCCCCTCCCGCCGCGCTGTCGCCTTTGCAGCGTAGTCAAAAGCCGCAACCGAAAGCCGACCACAAGAGCGTGATACACACATACTCAGACACTCAGACACACATACATACATAGCTACACTCACATGCGAGTTGTGGAACGCGTGATTCGTGCCTCCGGAGACGCGTGTTAACATTGTTCGCCTGATTGATTCACCTGGGAAACGTGAATGGAGCGAATGGAGCTGCGAATGCTGCAACAACTGGCACGCATGAAGGGCGAGAGCGGGGAGAGGGGGGGGAGGCAGGAAGAGCGAGGGAGTAGGTTTGCTGACCGCAGCTAGAGAATTATCCGGATGACAGGCATGTGATGGAGCAGGCCCTGGAATTATGTAGCAATTATTTATTGCGTGCATACTTTTAGGCGGAGTGCGAAATGAGTTCCTAAATAACTTCAGAGTTTATCAATCACACTGAAAATGAAGCAGGTATCTGCAAAATGAAGCCTGCAATTCGATGCAAATAAAAGTGGAATAAGTCTGTAGTGGTTTGGCTTGGAAACTAATAGATCTAACAAGAGTACACTGAAATCCACAAGTAGAAACATTACTCGCAGACCAAGAGCATTTCCATCTCTTGACCAACACTCTCATTGAGATTAAATTTCGCAGATAAAAGATGAATATATATTTTGCAATTGTGAAAACACTTTTCGAAGAAAACTTTTTGCATTTCACGCGGCAGAGAATCGAGGAAAATCACTGGAGAGTCTTGAGAACTAATTGCAAACCAAGAGAGAGAGAGAGGGGGATGGGAGATTCCGGCTAAGTAGCTAACAGTAGGTGCGATTTAATTGCTGCCACAATACGCATTTATTGAGAGAGAGAGAGAGAGAGAGAGAGAGAGAGAGAGAGTGGGTGAAGGATACTGATGCTGGGAATCAATTAAGCTGCAGCTCAATTCCGATTCGTGTTGCCTCGACTCAACTTTACTTTAATTGCAAACCCGTTAGCCTACCACCCGCTTCCCCCCCACATTTCGCCCAACCAGCCTGCTCCTACACAGCCACGCCCAGCTGTTCAGCAGGCACGCCCATGCAGTCAAGGTGGCCCTGCAAAGAGTTTGGCCAAATCAAGTCGAAAACCAAAATGCCAAAGCCAAAGCCAAATTTGTGCAATTCCAGAGGGAAGCTCCATGGGTTGAGGGGTAGTCAAGGTGTAACCAGGTGAAGCACACAGAAAGAGAGAATGAGAGAGAGAGAGAGAGAGAGAGAGCGAGAGAGAGCGAGAGTGAGCAAGAGGCAGATGAAGCGAAAATCTTTTGTTTGTGTTTCGCTTTTAATTAATACTCAAGCAACAAGCAAATTTGCATGGCAGTTTATGGAAATCTTAATTGTTGCAACAGTCGTCGCTTCACGCGCCTCGATTGGACGCCCAATCGAGCGACATTGATGCCCACCCACCCCCTCACCTCCTCTTTCCCACTCGCAAGTAGGTTGGCGGGGGGCGGTTTTGGCTTATGGCTTTGGCAGTAATTAAACCGAAGAGTGCAAGAGTGCCTCGAACGGAATGTGAAATTAAATGCCCAAAGCCGAAAACAATAGATGTTACGCAAGTAACAGATTGCCTGACAAGGGGTGCGGTGAGGGGACAGATACGAAGTCCTGTGTGTACACCCATCTAATCCAAAGTAGACACATTGACCGAAAATCCGAAATTGTCGAATTGATTGAAAGATATGCGAGAACTCAGAGCGAAGAACGAGAGAATTCAAGTGTTATGTATAATAAAATTTAAATTGGAATAACTTCATGGTGAAGAGAGAGTGAGAGCGAGAGAGAAGCAGCGATTGAGAGAGAGAGAGAGAGAGAGAGGGAGAGAGGGAGGAAGTGGGCGAGCCAACCTGTAGTAGTACATGTGCTCAAACTTGAGATTCGATTGTGAATTCAAGCGAAATGAGCTGTAAATTGAAATCAAATTTCAATGAATATGAATGCAACAATTCGACATATATTACATACCAGTTGTAGTACTAGTACTGACTTTATTAAGAACCAAAATTGAGTAAAACCTGAAGGAAATCCAAATGAAATTTTCCTTAGAGAATTGCTAAAAATATTTGACGATCGAAATTCAACTTGAAATTGAAAGAAAACCCTTAGGAGCAAAGCGGAAAAAAAGGAGGAAAAGGTATTTTAATTGAAATGCAGTTGAGGATGAGAGGGGAGCGAAAGAAAGGGGCAGTCAAGTGTGTGTGTGTGTGCCAATTGCAAATTGAAACTTTTATTCAGAAACATCTCGAGATAAAGTGGAAGGATGGATGGCTAGACGGATTAGGATCAGGGTTAGGTGCTGAGGGTTAGGATGAGATCTGAAGTAGGCGAGGGGTTAGCTGTAGGGTTAGGATTGGGTTGTGATATAGAGCAGGTGTGGGGTTCGGAGAGGGTAAGGGTTAGGATAAGATCTGAAGTGTGTAACGGGTTAACTGTAGGGTTAGGAGTAGGGTAAGCTGTAGGGTTAGCTGTATGGTTAGGATTGGGTTGTGATGTAGAGTAGGTGTAGGGTTAGGAGAGGGAAGAGATGTAGAGTAGGTGTAGGGTTAGCTGTAGAGGGAGGACAAGGTTACGGCTAGGATGAGGTCTAGAGTAGGTAAAGGATAGGTGTAGGGTTAGGCAAGAGTTAGATGTAGTGTTAGGTCTAGGACTAGAAGAGGGTTTCCTGTAGTGTAACAGTGTAGTGTAGAGTGTAGTATTAGTTAGGAGAGGGTAAGGGAAGCGGTTTACTCACAATGACAATCTATCAAACTATTGGCAAATGCGAATTGAGGTTGTGCACGAAATAGATTCAAGTTTAGCCAATTTAATGAGGTTTTTGCCAATCGTATCGGCCTTGTGGTTAATAAGCTTGCACTCTGCATAGATACGCGGTACAGGAATAGAATGCGATACATTTCGTTCAAGTTGTGCTATTGTGGAGCACCCTCAAGTGAGTGAAAGAGCGCAGCTTGCTCGACTCATTGTGTGTGGGGTGTAAGGGTGCTAGGCAGGAACACGGGCAGAGGCGGAGGTACAGACTGCGACAGAGGCAGATGCAATTGTATAGTTTTGGCCTCTGCTTAATTAGCTGCTCCTACTGGTGCTACCAGGCTTGCAGGGCTTGGAATGGCAGCTTGCGGGCGTATTGCAGGCAATGGTAGCTGGAAGATTAGTTGGGACAGCAACAGTAACAAGAGCGGGCGGAGAGGAGCAAGTGCGGGAGTAGGGGGTGGAACGGAGCTGGGAAAAGATGCAACTGCGTTAGAAGCAGCAGAGGAGGTAGGAGTGCATGTAGCAGTGGAACTAGTAATTGGAGTAAAGTAGAAGACGAAGTGGAAGGGCAGGTGAACCACACAGAGGGAACAGAGGGCAGAGAGCAGGCTCATGCAGAGAGGCAGCCGCAGTGAGAGCAGTGTCACGGCTAGGAGGAACAGAAACAGAATTAGAAGTAGCACATGAAGTAGGGAACATCAGGAACACTGGAAGAAATCAGCACAAGGAGTAGGGTTACCAACTGAAGTCGAGAGCCGGAGCAGCACCTACATAGATCACTCGGCGTGGCACTTGGCCAGCCACGGCTCTGGCCACAATTCATAATCGTGCCAACATCTACAGCGGAGCGAGCAACGTTCACCTGTCTCGAGTTGCGGCCAAGTTGCAGCTGCGGCTGCGGCTGTGGAGCTGTGGCTGCTGTCGGGATGGAGAGAGGGGCAGGCAATGCAAACATTGCTGCGGTTCGCCGCCAGCCGCTCGCTCCAATTGCCTAACCCAATGACTCACTAAGCGTGGTGGCAGCAGCAGCAGCAGCAGTTGCAGCAGCAGCAGCAGCAGCAGCACAAGTAGTTGCAACAATTGCTCAGCGCACAATGGCAGCAGCAACGACTTCCGCTGTCCGCAAATAAGCCTCTTCCGGTTGATGGACGCCCCGGGGGTAACTGTTGCTGCACGTGCCACTTGTTGCAGCATTGAGAGAGGCAGGGAGAGGCGCACAGGTGCCACAGCCCCTGATCAAACAGTTGGCCAACGCGCTGTCGAGCATGAAGCTGGGCAATTCCATTCAAAACTTTTCCCTGGGCGTGTCCACCTTTCCAAGTTCCACGTTCCACGTTCTGCATTCAGGCCTCTTCCTCTCCGCGTTCTGCCCCCTCAACAAGCCCACGCTATCTTATCAGCACACATACACAGGGACCGGGACAGACAGCTCGTTCGTTAACAATTAGCATGGCTGCAACAATGGCAACAATCCATTTGTCTACCACTCCCCTGCTCCCCTACTCCTCTCCCTCTCTCTCTCTCATCCTTTTGCCGTCTCTCGCGCTGTGTGTTCAGTTTATGATATGACAACCGCATGGTCAGTTGGCCAGAACTGCCCCGCACTTCAATCGATCCATACTTACCACAGCGAACGGGAGGGGGGGGGGGAGCCGGAGCGGGAGCGGCAGAGCAATTTGTTGGGTGTCATTCGCCATGTGTTTCTGTCATGCTTTGATTGTCAGCTACCCCTCGCAACTCTACTGAGTAATCCCTCTCTTTGTGCCTTTCTCACCACGCCCTCTCCGCCACTTGCCCTCCCTCTGTGCCCTTTCTGTGGCCTGCTGCCTTCAAACATTTTAAGACCCATTTTTCATTGCCTGCTCACTTGACAGTCCTGCTCGCTCCGCCTCTCTCGACCGCCCTCCGATATACAATTCGATTTGGATTTCGATTTCGCATTGGCTTTGAATCCCCTGCCCCAAATCGCAAGCTTCCTGTGCCACCAACTGGCCGTGCTGCCCTCGCAGCTAAGTCCTTTCTGAAGGGGTTAAGCACTCTTGCCCGATGCCACTGCCTCTGCCTTGGCCTCTTCTCCCATTATCCTAGGGGAAGTCCTTCTCGCCGGGTCGATTGCGGTCCTGCGTTCGTTTTGTTCGTCTGATTGTTCAGTTCGCCGCATTGCTCTTTTTGTCCGCTCTCCCGCATCTCATCCCGCGCTTTGCTCTCTTTTCTTCATTCTTCTCACTTCACGTCAGCGCCAAAGGCATTTTAATTCGTTTATGATTCCTTCCTTCTTCGTCTCGTCTCTTGTGCCGTACCCAACTCATTTGCGCTCGTTCGTTCTCATTTGCGCTCATTTTAATACCCGCTTTCGATAGGCTAAAGAGGGTATTTCAGCCTTGGAGGGCAACTGGGAAACCACTCTTATATAGCGGCTACTTCCAGGCTAGAGTATTCATTTTCGGTGTGTATAATCCGAATGAAATAGCAAATGATTTCGGCAAATTTCATTGCAATCTTACACGCAGCTTAGAAGTTATTCATGTATGAATTAAGTAATATTTTGAACGGGCTACCCTGGAAAGTATGCAACAAAAACTACGCCCAAGGGAAACTAATCTTGTTGGGCGCTTATGACTTGCTTAACGTGGTATTGAACAGTCGTGCATACCCAGCTCGACTGTAGTTCTGCTGCTTGCATCCTTCTTCACTTCTCTGCCCTCGATACCATCGCTGCTCATTGTGACCATTGTGCTGTTACGCAAATTAAATTGTCTTGGCCATTGGCGCATTTGCCGCAAATCGGTATTTTTAATGCAGCACGTCCCTTGCATGCCATCTCTCTCGCTCTCGCGCTCGCTCTCTCTCGCTTCCCCTTTCCATCTGTATAAATAAAGACTAACGCGCCACACGCCATTGACAGCGGAGGCTCTCGTGTCGCATGCAACTGCAGTTGCTGACGTACATTGCACAACGGTTGCCCCTCATCTCTATCCGAACGCACACACGCTGCCTGATTGCTTGCGGCGTTGCATACTTTTAGGCTGGCTTGCCTCCTCCCCTCTTCAAATCCCTTTCGCAACTTTCAGTTCTAAACCTTTAAGCCAAAAGTCGCACAAATTAAGCAGCAAATTGCCCCTGGCGAATGCAAGCCCCAAATCCAACACAAAACTTGAACAAAAGTTACGCACAGTGGAACCAAACTCAACAACTGTGCGCCGCCGTCTAGTACACTAGTCAATTATGCAATAATTAATTAAGACTTTTAATCGACTTGAACGAGAGGCTTTTTGAGGAAAAGCCTCTGGAAAATGTGTATTAAAAATGTATATGCGAATTTCATGCCGATTGTGGCGTAGCCAAGAATGAAGAGTGAAGAATACGAAAAGTCGCATTAAATATTTAACATGCGGTTAAGCTATGCATATATTTCGATTGTGTCGACTCATGTCAAGTTTGAGCAACAGTTTAATTGTTTCGAAATGGAAAATATGCTGCAGAGCTTAAGGAATGAACAGAAAAGAAATGTGGAATATTCAAAGATTGCGTTAATCAGCAGTTAAACTGTGAGTAAACTGATTAGCTAAATTAACCAGCAGTTAAACTGAGCTAGGGTAAAATTTGATGTCTCGTATAGACTTAGGAACAGCTGCTGCACTTGTTTTACTTGCGTTAATCATCAGTTAAACTCAGTGTAAACTAGTAATTTAACCGCTGGTTAAACTGCCTGTCAGCTGAACAATTTTAAATGCTTTTGCCCTGTCTGAACTTTAATCAGCAGTCAAACCGTAAGTTAATTTTGTTGAGCTACCTTCTTGTGTGCCGAATTGAGCCTTAACCTGCAGTTAAACTGCATGTTAACACAAAGCATAATTCAATACACGCTGAATGAATCCATTGCTGAGATCTTAGAGCTATTGAAATGTCAATATAAAAGTGGAAGATTCCATTTGACCCAGTGGTTTCGCCTCAATGTGCACTTTACCAATTTTCGTAATAAGAAGAGCAATCGAGGGAAACGCACCTGAGACGATTTGCTGACCGGAAGACAGGACAGACCGGAGATGAGTCTGTTTGTGTGCGGGTGTGCAGGGGTCTAGGGTGTGTTTGCGTGTGTGTGGGTGTGTGGGGGTGTAGGGGAGCTTGACAGCAGCTGTCAATGTGGCATGAAACTGTAATGCAATTTACGAGTGCCAGCTGCAACACTCGCTCCTTACGCGTTCGCCGGCACAAACTCAAGTAAATCTCCAAACCGAGCGCGTATCTTGCTGGTACAGCCAGGTAGCCAGCACTTTGGGGAATTGCAGTCGGAGCACTTGAAAATATATTGAAATACAGGTGGGAGTTGGGCGTGGCCGGCAGCAACAGAAGCAGCAGCAGCAGCTGACAGCACAAATCGTTGTCAAAAAGAAACTCCGAGACTGTAAACTGCGAGTGGGAAGGGCAGTTAGTTGGGTGTGGTTAGTTCCCCCGGGCAACTCAGCATTTTTTGCGTAGTTTACAACACTGCAAGCGGCTGTCAACGTGCAACAACGAAGCAGAGCGAGATTGCAGCAACCTAATCGACCTATTTCCCTCTTGCAGGCCCCGGCGTCGCTCCGGCTCCAGCATTGTGGTCATAGATGGCGACGATCTGAAGCCATGTCTGCCGGATGACTACATCAGTGGCCAGCATCATCAGCATTTGCATCTACAGCAGCAGCAGCAGCAACTTTCACAGCAGCAGCAGCAGCAGCTTGCACAGCAGCAACAGCAACTTTCACAGCAGCAGCAGCAGCAACATTATCGCACGCATTCTGGTGATATTAGGGAGATCGATCAGGAAATGCTGACCATGCTGTCGGTGAATCAAGATAACGGTAAGTCCGAGTCAATCAGACATTAGTTTTCAATTATTTTCCTAATTTTCCACTTGCTCTCTCCATCTTCTTCGGCTGCAGGTCCGCATCGCGAGATGGCCGTGGATTGTCCAGATACTTTTATAGCACGCAACAAGACGCCACCCAGATATCCGCCACCCCGTCCACCACAGGTAAGCGTAGTGACAACAACAGCAACAGCTGTGAAATTCCCAACCATCCAAGTACAACATGAGAAAACCCAACACCAACAGCAGCACCAACAACAACAACAACAACACTAACACGTAACCAATGAGCCTGCTTTTAACAACGGCAAACAGACACATCAATTACATTAACCATAGTTGCTAACAACCTAAATAACAACAACTGTACAAGTAACAATCGCTTGCCTAACCTCAACACACTCGAAAACACTCGAAAACACTCAAAAACACTCGAAAACACTCATCATCTCATACTCATTCTCTCGCACAACGCAACTAAACCAAACACAGAAACAATCGCACCACACCAACCACACAAGCACCATCACCAGCTTCACCAACGACACCACCAACACCAACACCAATACCAATACCGACACCAACAACATCCCGAACACCAACACCAACAACACCTCCAAGAACACAGCTAAAACTAACAATGATCATGCTAACAAACTGTTAATTGTTGCATATCATTCTTCACATCAACATGAACAACAACTACTACAACAACATCAACTACAACTACACTCATCAACAACATCTACAACAACAACAACAACAATTGCACTCGATGTGGCCACACAAAACTTGTACAATCAAAAACAACAATTGAAATTGGAACAAATCGAAAACTACGAAAACGATCTGCAAACGGAGCAACAGCAGCAGCCACAGCTGACAGCAGCAGCTGGCCAGAGCAACAACAACATGACAGCAACAGCTGCTGCAGCAGCAGCAGCTACAGGCACGCAAGCAGCACAACAGCAACAGCTGCCAAGCGGCAAGCTACAAGCGAGCACAGTTGGCAATGGCAATGGCAATGGCAACAGCAACAGCAACAGCAACGGCAACGGCAACGGCAGCAACATTGCCGACGAGTTGCTGTACATGGTCGATGGAATATACCGCAAGGGCGCCAGCTCACCATCGTCGAGCGGATTCGATGATACGCTGAGCAAACAGACGCTGGAATCGTTCGAGACAATTGCGTATCGTCATTTGCAGCAGCAGCAAACGACGAGCAACAGCAACAGCAGCCACAGCAACATCAACAGCAATAACAATAACAACAGCAACTTCAGCAGCGCAACTGCCACATGCAGCAACGGCAACAGCAACGATAACAGCAACGGCAACAGCAACTCGCTGAACAGCACGCGCAGCAGCAGCAGCAACAGCAGCAGCACACACATTGCCAGCAGCAGCAGCAACAGTGGCAGCAGCAACAGCGGTTCCACCGTGCCCGATGACTTGAGCCTGGCACCGCCTGGCTACGAGCCGACCAGCAGCAGCAGCAGCAACAGCAACAGCAACAGCAGCAACCAACAGCAGCAGCAGCAATCGGCCATGTTGCTGCCACTGCCATTGCTATTGCCGCCAGCAGTCGCAGCCAAGTGCATGAAGCATCGCGAGCTGCCCGTGGATGTGCCCGATAGCTTCATTGAGATGGTCAAGACGCCGCCGCGTTATCCGCCGCCGGCGCATCTCTCGTCGCGGGCATCGCTGCTCTCCAACGCGAGCAACTCGACGGCGCATACGACGCTCTCCTCGCTCAACTCTGGCGGCGCACCAGCAGCAACACCAACAGCAACACAAACAACAACTGCTGTTGCGGCTGGTGTTGCTGTTGCTATGGCAGCAACAGTTGCTGTTGCAGGCGATGCCAAGCGCAGTGCAGACGAGGTATAAGAAAATTAACCTAAAAAAAACCAATTGCGAGAGACTTTCTCTCTCCCTCCCGTATCACTTGCTTTCGCTCTCTCTCTTCTTCATCACCTGTCTCTCTCTGTCACACTCTTACTCTCTCCTCCGCTCTCTCTCTCTCCTCCTCTCTCTCTCTCTCTCTTTGTACTGTTCTACTCTAAGTAGTTTTTGACCACGTAATCCCTCAATTGCAGCGCTGCTGCTGACGGCAACACTCGATTAGCCTGCCGCCTCCTGCTTCTCACCACTCTGCCCCCTTCTGCGCCCCCCTGCTCACACTTCCTTCCTTTTGTCGGGTCATTTGCTGCCATTTTATGACATAAATCAGCTGCAATTTACATTTCATCGGAATTTACGTCAACTCTTCGCTCCCTTCTCCCCTTCCAACCCCTTGTCGAGGTAACACATACAGCAGCAACATTTACTTTGAGTTCAGCAGCAGCAGCAGCAGTGGCAACAACAACAGCAACTCCTCCTCCCCTCTCTCTCTCTCCCGCTTCTGCTCATTTTACCTTTCATAATTGTTTATTCAGAAACTTTTAGCTGTGCATTGCCCGCAGTTAGTAGGGGTATTCCCTGCCAAATGCAGTTGCAACCTAAGCTGCATAAGCTATCGCATTATATAACAGGGAATAGAGTTGCTGTGCGCAGGGTTGTGCATAATAATAATACGCAATGTTGCTTAAATAGTTCCGGGGAGATGGAAGCTTCAGGGACAGGCTCAGTCGGTAACTGTGAAGCATAGGTAGACACTTGTGTGGCTTGCAACAGTGGGCACACCCTGTCTGCCCCTTCATACACCCTGTATACCTGGTACTCGCTGTACCTAGTACTCTCTGTACTCCACGTATTTCCTGTACACACCGAATTCGCTCAGCTCCGGAGTTCTCTCTGTGCTTCATGAGCACCCTGTACTTAATGGGCACCCTGTACTTCACCCTGTACGCCAGCCCCTTTGGCGCGTTCATGGCTTTTTGATTTGATTCCGTTGCCTTGTTTCATGCGTAGCATAGGAATAGCATGGGGCGGCAGGGTACAGCCGGTATGGGGGGGGGTGCGCTCGGCAGCCCACCCGTTGGCAGTTGTTGCCACGTCTCAACTGTCGCGCTGCCCTAATTCCTTCGGTCTTCGAGACGCGCTCAGCGCGTTGCAGCGTTGCCCTCGTTAGCAACATAATCCTAAGCTTCGTCCGAGACCACGCCCACAACAGCCCGGCACAGGCAGCTACTGTGTCTACGCCAGTGACAACCCACAACCACCCCCCACCCCCTATTCCCCTCTCTGGCTATGTAGTTAAAGAAGAAAACACTCGAGTAATTTATATAGAAATCGCAGTCGATAAATTTTGCGCTGCTTGCGCGGCTTGAAGGCGTTCAGGGCAGGCTACTAGGGGGGAGGTAGGGAGAGAGCAGGGCCTGGAGCGGGGCTAGGGGAAGTGAGCATAATGATTGATAGTTTAGAGCACTAAAACAACAACAACAATGCGCAAATTGACAATGCAAAAGCAATTAAATGAATGACTGAATGAACGTTTGAATCAAACGAATCAAAGGGTAATTGCATTTAGTACTCTATGCGGGCGAAGGCACGCCCACATCTGCTGCGCACCTCGACCCCTAAGCCCCTCTAACCGCCCTTTCCCCTCGGCGGGCACTTTGGTCCAGTTTAGCTTGTAATTTATCGACAGGGAAAGGTTACGTCTTCTTCCTACTGTATCTGTATCTGCAATTGTATTTGTATCTGTATCTGCAACTGTATCTATGCCTTCCAACTGTATCTATGCCTTCCAACTGTATCTATGCCTTCCAACTGTATCCGTATTTCCCTAGCGTATCTGTATCTCTCGCTCTCTTTGCACATGTATCTTTGTGTGTGTCTTTGTGCCTGTGTTGCTGCCCCGCCTCGTTCTGCGCCTGGTGGCTGCGCAAAATTTAATTAAAAATACAAAATAAAAAGGCAAGCAAGAAAACAAAAAGAAAGCGAGGCAAAAGAAAAGCAAAAGTCAACGGGGGCAACAGCAGCAACTACAACAGCAGCAGCAGCAGCGGCAACAACAACATCAGCAACACCAAGAGCAGTCTCCATCACACACACGCACACACACACACATAGAACACCAATACATGTGCATAACTCGCTGAACACACACACACACACACACAAAGCAAACACACACCATAATTAATCACATACTAATCTAGCTCTCTCTCCCTCTTTTCCCCCACTCGCTCTCTCTCTCTCTTTGTCTTGTCCTGTGGTGCAGCTAAATGGCAACTCCAAGCCCGTGCCGCCGCCTCGAGATCATCTGCGCATCGAGAAGGACGGCCGCCTCATCAATTGCGCCCCCGCACCGCAGCTGCCCGATCGTCGCTGCCTTGTCGCCGGCAATGGCAGCGCTGCGGCAGCGCAGCAGCAGCAGCAAATAGCGCAAATTGTCGAACCGACGCTGGAGCAGCTGGACAGCATCAAGAAATATCAGGTGAGTTCTTTCTTGCCTTTTCCCCAAAGGGCACTTTGGCCCTGGCCCAGTTTGAATTTCCATTTGCGCCTAGGGGTAGGCAACAGATTCCTTCCCTTTTCTGTTTGCCTGTGACTGCCCAACTGTTGTGGCTGTGCAACTGTAGCTTGCGATTGCTTACTTGATTTGCAGTATTTTTTTGAGTATTTGCAACGGTATTTATACACTAAATACTGTGCACATCAATAAATTATTGAATCTAGTATTTAAGCCCTTGTTTATTTGAATATTTTGTAATGAATAAATCACAGCTCAAGGCACTGACTTGCCAACTGTGCCAGTGCAGCTCGAACTGTGCCGTGGTGGCTGTAATGCACGCTAAACTGTGCTTGGTTACAGTTGAGTGAGTGCAGCGCGTCATTGACATGCACAGCGGCAGTTCCGCATACCGCACCGCACACATAGTGCAACACCGTTGCCCTCTTCCTTTACCTCTCGACCCACCCGCTCCTCGCGAGCACCTTTTGTTTGCACGGTCACAATGGGCAACCGATGTCGGCGACGCCGTCTATGGCAACGCTTCCGGTTCGCTGTAGTTCTCAGTCCACCTGTCTCTATCTCTCTCTGTCCCTGTCTCTCTCTCTCTCTTCATCCAGCGCAAGCCAATTCTTATGTCAATTTCGTGACCACTGTGAATACAATGCACTTCAAACTGTGCGGCGGGGAAAGGGAAATTTGCTTTATCTAGCAAAAAAAAACTATTTGAAAGTTTACCGCGCACCTGATGTAGCAAGCGAGAGGGGGCGGGGGACAGAGAATCACCGTTAATAAAAGTTACTTAACAACTTTTTTCTGTGCGAGGGAGAGAGAGAAAAGGCGGAGGTAGAATGTGAGGGAGAGACCGCAATAACAACAACAAACATTGGACTGTGTGTGGGCGTAGGTAGCCAGCGAAAAGGGGTTAAAGCAACAGACGTGGGGCAGGGGGAGGGGTGTATTCATTGTGGCCAAGGCGGATGGGGCAACCATTACTCATGGGGTCGCTGGACGGAGGAAATTGTTAAATGCAATGATAAATTATGCAAAGTTTTAATCGAACCCAATGCGAGTGTGCGAGCTCTCTCTTTCTCTCATTCTCTGTGGCTGTGTGAGAGAGAGAAAGAGAGAGAGAGAGAGACGGTAAGAGAGTGAGAGGGGGAGAGGAGGGGGCTGGTGTGTACTGGAGCAGTTGAAAAGCGAAACTCATAAAGCAAAAAAAGGCAAAAAAATAACGTTAAATGTTTAATTAATGAAGGAAAACAGTTGCAGAACCACTGAAGCGAGCCGCTGCTGCTGCTCAAACTGTGTGTGCCTAATGAGCAATTTTGAGGTTAAGCAGGTGGCACAGGTGGACGAAGAGAAGAGCAGGGAAGAAGAGGGGAGGAGGAAAGTGGTAAAGCGGGAGAGGAAAGAGAAAATGGGTAAAGCAGAAAAGAAGAGAATTCAAACAGAGAGTGAGAGTAATAAGGCAGAGAGAGAAATAATATAGAGAAAGAGAGGGAAAGAGAGAAAGATAGAGAGAGAGAGTTGTGGTAAATAGTGAGAGAGAGCGAGAGAAAGAGAGAGAACGATATCGAAAGAAACAGAATAAAATACCATTTTAAACATAAAATATAGGGTATGTGCCAGTGCAGCATGCCCAGCTAGCTTGCCATTGCATTGACTGAACTGACACTAAAGCAAGACTCTCTGCATTATAAGGTATACTCGTCTATATATAGGGTATATTAATGTGCCTGATACTTTCCACAATTTAAAGGGTGTTTTGTTCTCTGCCTCTTCCGCCCACCTCCTGTCTCTAACTGCGCCTTATTTGGTTGCATTTGTTTATGCCACGCTTGGCAACGTGAGCATACCACTTCTCTCCTCTCCCCCCCCCCACGCTCACCGTACTCACCCTACCCCGCCCAATGAACACTCAAGTCGTAACTGGAATTTTATTTCGCTTTAAAAATGCATAAACAAAAAACGAGTCGGTCAATTAGTCGCACCTCATATATTTTGCACGTCTACAGGGTATATTCGAGCGTGTAGATAGTATAGAATAAGAGTAGAAATAGCGAAGGCAGCAGCAAAGAGTGTATGATAAAGCAATAAAGAGTGCGCAGAGTGCGTTAGAGGCAGAGAGAGAGAGAGAGAGCGCAGCTCGCCAAAGTAATCAATTGGAAAACAAACGATCGCTCTTATCATGCTTTTGTACAGGGTATCTGTGCGCCCGCACGCACGCACACACACACAGGGCACTGCGCACAGTGGAATAGAGCGGGACGACACACAAAAGTCATCGTATTTCGCTTTACACTTTGCGAGTTATTCGCAGTGTTGCTGCGTTTTGGGACAGCGACAACTGCGGCTGCTAACTTGGCTCGCACACACACACACACACACACACACACACACACAGACTGGGCAAACCCACACAGCACACACACTAAAACACACACACTCGCTCGCATTACACACGCCTCGCGCGCTCGTACTGAGCACTTGAACGCGGCAACTAAAGAGGGCGAAGCGGGTGAGTGCAAGCAGACAAAGAGTGCCAGAGTGAGAGAGAGCGAGTGAGGGCGATAGACTGAGAGAGAGAGAGGGGGGTAGACAGGCCGCCGCCGTCGCCGTCGTCGTCGTCGTCGTCGTCGCCGCTTTACCGCACACATTTGTTATGATTTTTCAGTTGGCATTTTTAGTTGTTTTTCTACGCGTTCTGCGATCGGCCGCGTTTTTCAGCCTCAGCGCCAGCTTAGCGGGCACCGACAGCAACGCGTGTGTGTGTACGTTAGTGTGTGTGTGAGCGTGATGCGTAATGAAGCGAGTTTATCTATAGATATACCCAACTATATAGCAGATATGTGGCTGATATATTCATATAATTTGCGCTACGCTAATGAATTGTTTTACCTTTTTTTATGTGTCTACGTGTGTGTGTGTGTGTGTGTGTGCGTGTTGCCAATTAGTTGTTGTTGTTGTGCGTGCCACGCCCCAGCTGCTGCAGTTAGCTGCAAGGCGCACCCAGCGACGGCAACGACAGCAACAACAGCAGCAGCAGCAATTGCGTTAAAAGCACGTCGCTTTAAAAAACGCCAAAAAAAAGGCTAAAAAGAATAAGCCACATTTGTACATTGTTATTTTTGATTTTATGGGCTATGGGCGTGGCACCCGCACCCTACACGCGCACGTAACCAACGCGACAAAGCGACAGCAGCAGCAGCGACAGCAGCAATCAGCAACATTTGTTTGAAATCTATTAGCAACAAAAGCTAGCACAGCAGCAGCAGCAGCAGCAGCAGCAATATGAGCAATGACAACAGCAATTGCAACGTGATCAACAACAGCAATCATTACTACGCAACAGCAACATCATTTACAGAGTGCAGCAGCAACAGCAACAACACAGTCTATGAGCAGTAACAGTATACAGTTTGAGAGTCACTCTTAAACTCACAACAGCAACAGTTGTCGGCGTGTTCCTGAAGCAGCAGCAGCAACTGTTAGACAGGACAATTTGAGAGGCACTGTGCCCTCTACTCTCTGCCCTCCCTTTCCCTTCTCTACTTCCCACTCTCACTCCGACTCCCCCCAAGCCACACTCTCCTCTCCTGCTGTAAAATACCTTCAAATTGTGTTTATTAAAAACAAAATGCGCTGTGGGATTTGCTGCTGCTGCTGCGGTTGTTGTTGTTGTCTCGCTGACTCACGACGCACGATTTGCATGCGTCGCCTCGTCCTACCCCTCACTCGCCCTGCGAGGACACAAAAATAATTATCAATAAACAGTCTAAAGTAAACGGTGTCTTTTTCGTTGCTTTTGTTGCTGCATATTTTATAAATATTTTGTGAACGTCAACGAAAAATGACAAAAAAAAAGCACAGCTGCTTCTCATTTGCAAAGCGACGCACGTAAAGGGCGAAAGCAACAACAACAAAATATGTAAATAAATAAAAGTAAAAACTAGCTGCAGTTGCTGTTGTTGTTGCTGCAAATCGCACGAGCGTTGCGAGTGTTGGTTGAGTGGAAAGTCAATGAAAATGTTGCTGCTGCTGCTGCTGCTGTTGTTCATGTTGCTGCTGCGACTGCTGAGCGGACAGCAGCATGCAGAACTATTGTTGATGCAGTTGTTGTTTTAGCTGCTGCTGCTGGCGACAGCTTTCGCTTTTTTGAGCCCTAAATGAAAACAGAAGCAGCAGCAGCAGCTGAATTTAAATGCGCATTAAGTTGCATTTCAAGTTGAGAAGAGTCGAAAAACCAAAATTCAAAAGTTGATCAAATTCAAATTTATGCGGGGGAGTGCGAGGGGTAGGCGAAGGGGGTAATCTGCATAGTTGCAGCAGCTGCTGCTGTTGTTGCCTTTGAACAACGCGCGCTGTAAGAAGTGGAAGAGGGGAATGCTAAATGGATAGGGGCAGGCACAAAGTAAAGTAACAACAACATCAACAATATCACCAACAGCAGCAGCAGCAGCAGCAGCAACAACAATTGAAATACGCGTGTGTTAAAAAAATGTGAAAGTGAAAAGCGACAATCGAATCGTATCGATCGATAACAATCGGTATAACATGGTGCTATCGACACTGCACATCAAACTGGAGACAAATGTTGCTGGCGAACAGCAGCAGCAGCAACACCAACAGCAGCGAGAACGCGCAGCAACTGACGCAGCTGCAACAATAGCCATGCTTGGCAGCAGCAACAACAACAACAACAACAGCTTGCAGATCATGAACAGCAACAGCAACAGCAAAGCACTGCAGCAGCAACAGTTGCTGCTGGAAAAAGAAAATGACAAACTGTCGGCTAATCTGCACAACAACAACAACAACAACAATATCATCAAATATTATGATATGAATGGCAATGGAACAGCAACAATTGCCACCGTATCGGCCAATGTTGCCGCTGCGGCAGCAATCGAGCAGCAGCAGCAGCTGCAGCTGCAGCAAGGCGCCTCCCACTCCGTTGGCAACACGCCGCAGCGTAGCGCCTCCTCTCTGCGTCGTGGCACACAAATTCAACGATCCTCGATGCGTTTGCGACAACAACAGGCAAGTCCGGCAGCAGCAGCAACTGTCGCTGCTGCAACCTTCGACTGCTATCGCCAACTGGCTTTATCTATACGCACACACACACACGCATACACTACACACACACGTTAACCAGTTAACTAGGCTGACGGCAGCAGCAACAACAGCAGCAACAGCAGCAGCAACAACACAAATAGGCATAAATAATTAGCCAGGCGATATCGCGAGCGTAGTGTGACTAAGCGTTATGCGGAAGCAGCGATACCCTATCTATCGATACTCTGTGCGGTTATCGATCAGTTATTGTTATCGGCTTGCTTGAAGCGACATACGTCATTGATAGTTGTTGCTATCGTGGCTGTAGCTGTGCTAGTGTCTTCCATCTGCCTAACTGTGTATGTGTGTGTGTGTGCTCTTTGTTTCGTTTCCACTTGTTCCACCTCTGCGTACAATATGTGGGTCAATGCCTCGTTATCTCTGGTTGCTCGATAACGAAAGCACTTGCAGGCACGGTTTTAATTTCACTTGTTTCCTTTAAATTGTTTCGTTTCCACTCGTTCCACACACAATTTCATTTGAAATTCTCTAAAGGTTATTTTTCACTTGCTCCAGTTTCACTTATTCCAGTGCCACTTGTTCCAGTTCCACTTATTCCACTTACATTTGTTCCAGTTCCACTTATTCCACTTACATTTGTTCCAGTTCCACTTACATTTGTTCCCATCCCGTTCCACTTGTTTTTCTCGCTCAATATATCAAGATTCCTCAGCATGTAACAAACACCTTCACCAACTCGTTATACCCTCATCGCGCGTAACCACAAGTCAACGTCAACAACAGCAGCAGCAGCAGCAACAACAACAACAACAACAACAACAACACTAACAACGCAAAGCAAAGTTAATACGTTTTTTTTTTTAATTTTTATTGTACGCGCATTTTCAATATTTATTTTATGCCCGTCGACAGCGTCGCGACGTTGCTTTGCCATGGGCGATGATGATGTCATGGCACATACCTTTAGAACAACAGCAACAACAGCAACAACAACAACAACAACAGCAGCAGCAGCGACAGCAACAACTATGGCTGAAATTGCGGCTAATTGTTGTTTTCCGATTACTGTTGGACCCTTGTGGGCTTAAGCGATCGATGCGGGGGATCGTAAAGTACGCCCCAAGTGACATTTACAGAGAGAGAGAGAGAGAGAGAAAGAAACAGGGCAGAGACAGTTGAAGAGACAGGCAGACGTTGAGTCAGACAAGGTGAGACAGAGAGGAACGTACAGAAAGACAGGCGAATGGAGAAAGAGGCAGGTCGACAGAGGAAAAGACAGGGAGACAGGCGAGTTGATGTGGCAGACAGACCGACATACTGAGAGACAGAGGGCTAGACTCGTAGAGAGAGAGAGATAGAGAGAGAGAGACTAAGGAAAACTCAGAGAAAGAGACCAACAGACAGAGAGACAGACAGACTTTAGAGTTGAGGCAGATATCGTGGAGGCAGAGTTACAGAGAGGCAGACAGACAGATAGACGAACAGACAGAGCGAGAGGCAGACAGGCAGACAGACAGACAGACAGACAGACAGACAGACAGCCAGACCAACTAATGCGGAGCCAGTGTTGGTTAAGTGCGCTGCGATCGCGTGGGCACGCGAGACAACAACATGAATGTGTGTGGCGACAAATGTGTCGAAGGTGTTTGCACACATTAAGTATACGCCGCACATGCTCGCCAGCTAATTAGAATTTGCAACCTATCTACGATAACTATAGCTACTTCTTCTTCTTCCTCTTCCCCTGCTTCTTCTGCTGCTGCTGTTGCTGATGTTGCTGCTGCTGCTGTTGTTGCTGCTGCTGCTGTTGCTGTCCAGCTACCTCATTCAATGTCAAACGCATTCGGATTACTGTTGCTGTTGCTGTTGTTGTCGTCGGCTTTCAAGTTTTATTTGGTTCACATCGTTTTTTATTCAAGTTGGCAGACTAAACTGAGCCCCCCGCCCCGTTACCCCTGCCCTCTACAGCTTCAGGCTGCCTCTGTCTGTCTGCATATATTTTGCTGATGTGCGTTTTTGTTATTGCTGTTGTTGTTGTTGTTTCCACATTATGCAAGTTCAGCAAATTTTGTTCTTTTTTTCCGCCTTAGTTTTTGGTTTTTTTTTCTTATTTTTTTCTTTTTGTTTCATGTTTCTCTGTGGAATTTTCAGCGCCTTTCTGTTGTTATTCAATTAAGTTTTTTTTCTTCTTACTTTTCTTCCTTTTCGTTTCATTTCCTCCGCCCGCTCTGCTGCTGTTGCTTTTGTCTTGCGCCGCGTAGCATCCCCAAAGCGAGAGCGAGAGAGAGGGAGAGAGAGGGAGAGAGCGAGGTGTGTGTGTGTGTGGGAAAAAGGCGGCCAAGGTCCCCCTAGCAGCAGCAGCAGCAGCTTTGTTATGTCTTCACCTCCCCCCTCTGCACGCCCCCGTGCCCCCTGCTCTACTCACCTTACCCTCAAGCAAGGCTGACGAGCTGCCGCCGCCACTTGGTCAAGTGGAACCGAAAATCGCAACTTTGACACGCTGCGTGCCGCGTTGCCGCATTGCGTCGCCCGTGATCCTATCGCGCAAATAAAACAAGTGTTCCGCTTTTATCGAGTGGGAGGGTAGGAGGTGGGGGGGGGGGGGTGGCGAGCACTCAGGGCGTAACAATTGATATTCCACGCGCTTAGCTATCGCCCAAACTGGACGACGATGATGAATCGCTTGGGCCGAGGTTTTAATTATATTCCCAGGATTGAATGGGGATGCGGTCGAAGTGGAGTGGATTTTTGTCTTAGGCTGGTAATTCCCAAGTAGAGATTACGTCTACCCTGACGAATACTACTACTGCTACAGTTTGAGCAGCACACAGGTTGCACAGTCACTGTCACAACACACTGACCTAATCCAAGCAAAGCTGCAGAGGCACTTGCCAGGCTTCTCGCACGCTGCAAGTGTTGCACGGCAAGCTTTGCGCCCCTCCATACCTCCCTCCCCTCTTCCTTGTTTCTCTCTCTCTCTCTTTTGCTTACCCTGTCTCTCTCCCCAGTCTCTCTCTCTCTCTCTCTCTCTATCTCTCTGCCTTTCTCTAAGCTGCAACTGTTCATCAGCTCGTTTTGTCAGCGTTTTGCGTTGTGTTTGTTGCATGAGGGTGCCCCTACCTCTGCCCCTACCTCTGCCCCTACCTCTGCCCCTACCTCTGCCCCTACCTCTGCCCCTACCTCTGCCCCTGCATCTGCCCCTACCTCTGCCCAACCCTCCTCCTTTTCGCCAACCTGCTCGCGACATAAGCCTAAGCTGTCTCGTCTTTTATGCTGCCCTTTTTAACGTGCCGCCGTTGCACGCGACGACGCGGCGCTGCCGTGTTGCATGCCACAAAAGCCACGCTAATTAAATTAACACAAATGCCGCGAATGCGGATTAAGTGCGCCACTTAGCCTCAAATGTCACCAGTCCACCCCACGCCCATTCCCCTCCCTCTCTCTCTCTCTCTCTCTCTCTCGCTCCTACTCACAATCTTCTTCCCTTGTCTCTTGCAGGAGCAACTGCGTCGACGACGCGAGGAGGAGGAACGCATCGCGCAGCAAAATGAATTCCTGCGCAACAGCTTGCGCGGCTCACGCAAGCTGAAGGCGCTGCAGGACACGGCGAGCGTTGCCACGGCCACGCCCCTCAGCAGCGGAGGCGGCAAGGCGCAGCAGCAGACGGCAGCAACGATGGTGGTCGGTGTGGAGAACGAGGCATATCTGCCGGATGAGGAGCTGACACCCACAGTGGAGCATATCGACGGTGAGTTTTTGAAACAGACAGGGCAGGAAGAACCTCAACCCTTAACCCTCAAACCGCCTTCCCCCTTTTCTCGCTTCCCCTGCAGGCTACGGTGAGCTGATCGCCGCGCTAACCCGTCTACAGGGTCAACTGGCCAAGAGCGGCCTAAGCACGCTGGTGGGCCGCGTCTCGACTGCGCACAGCGTGCTGGCCAGCGCCAGTGTCGCGCATGTCCTCGCAGCACGCAGCGCTGTCCTGCAACGTCGCCGGCCACGTGTCGCAGGTCCGCTGCACGTGAACGCGCTGGGCTTGCAGAAGGAGATCGTCGAGATGCTCTCGCAATCGAATACTGCAGCCGCAATTGAGCTTGGCAATCTGCTGACCAGCCACGAGATGGAGGGACTGCTGCTGGCGCACGATCGCATCGCGAGTCACACGGACGCATCGCCATCGCCCACAGCCGTCGCGACGGGCGCAGGTGCAGCTGCAGCTGCAGCTGCTACGCAAACGCTCAGCGGACACAGCAGCCCCGAGCCGGGCTCGAAATCTGGCACTGGCCGCACTGGCGGCATGGCCGTGCTGCCGCCCGTTGTGCCACCACCGCCACCAGCGGTGCCATCGGTGGCGCAACGCAGCGCAATGCCGCTGCCTTCCGTGGCGACGGTGTCCGGCGTCGGCGGCGTGCGCGGCGAATCTCCGCCCGGCATCGGCGGTTGCTTTGGCACTCTGAACGATCAGAACGATAACATACGAATCATTCAGATCGAGAAGTCCACGGAGCCGCTGGGCGCCACGGTACGCAACGAGGGCGAAGCTGTGGTCATTGGGCGCATTGTGCGCGGCGGCGCGGCCGAGAAGTCCGGACTGCTGCACGAGGGCGACGAGATACTCGAGGTCAATGGGCAGGAGCTGCGCGGCAAGACGGTGAACGAGGTGTGCGCGCTGCTCGGCGCGATGCAGGGCACGCTCACGTTCCTCATTGTGCCGGCCGGCAGTCCACCACCCGGTGGCGGCATGGGTCTTGGCCTGGGCATGGGCGGCAGCATCGGTGGCGGCATCGGTGGTGGCATTGGCGGCGGCGTCGGTGGCATCGGTATGGGCAGCGGCATGGGCGGCGGACTGGGCATGCATCGGGATACGGCTGTGTTGCATGTACGCGCGCATTTCGATTACGATCCCGAAGAGGATCTGTATATACCGTGCCGAGAGTTGGGCATCAGTTTCCAGAAGGGCGATGTACTGCATGTGATCTCGCGCGAGGATCCCAACTGGTGGCAGGCGTATCGCGAGGGCGAGGAGGACCAGACGCTGGCGGGCCTCATACCTAGTCAATCGTTTCAGCATCAGCGCGAGACAATGAAGCTGGCCATTGCCGAAGAGGCGGGTCTGGCGCGTTCGCGCGGCAAGGAGGGCACCGCGAGCAAGGGTGCCACACTCCTCTGTGCCCGCAAGGTGCGCAAGAAGAAGAAGAAGGCCAGCTCCGAGGCAGGGTAAGTCCCAAAATCAGTGTTAAATCCAATCGCATCATTCATTTCACACTTTCTCTATCTCGGCACAGTTATCCGTTGTATGCAACCACCGCACCGGACGAAACGGATCCCGAGGAGATACTCACCTATGAGGAGGTAGCACTCTACTATCCGCGCGCCACCCACAAGCGGCCCATCGTCCTCATCGGCCCGCCCAACATTGGACGCCATGAGCTACGACAGCGTCTAATGGCCGATTCGGAGCGCTTCTCGGCAGCCGTGCCGCGTAAGTATATCGACCCCGTCCATCTTACTTTCCATCTCTTGCTCTCTGTTTGCTTCTCCTGCTCTCTCTTTCGCTATCTCTCTATCTTATTGTCTCTCTCGCAGTTTTCTATTTGCTTGAGGAGAAGCTGAAGCCAGCAACCAAGGGCAAGGGCAAGGGCAAGGGCAAAGGCAAGGGGAAAGCCAAGGGTAAAGCGTATGCATTGTCGCCGTCTCCAGCGCATTGCTAGAATTACCCTAAAGCATCGCGTAATGTCCATTTGTTGCTAGGCAGAAGAGTTCTTCAGGAACTCGAGTCCATGGAATGACGGGGTAACCCGTCTAGCGCAAGGTTACAGTCTTATCCGAATGAATAACCTCTTCTTCAACGGATAATTCCATATTGTAAGGAGATAACCCCTTGTCCGAACGCGAAAACCCTTATTCGAACGAGTAACCTTCTTTTCAACGGGGTTAACCTCTTAAAACAACGTATTAACTTATTAATCTAATGGGTTAACCCCTTATTCAAACTGGTTAACCATTTATTCCAACGGGTTAACCTCCTATTTCAATAGGAAACTCCCATTTTGGGAGGATAACTCTAAATTGCTTGCATAGGGCTGGCTTTCTTCATGTATTCCTGTCATATCGAGTATTCCAGCTAAGAGCCCATACTAACTAGCTTATTTCTTTCTCGCTGCAGACACATCACGTGCCCGTCGCGAGGGTGAGGTTCCTGGCGTGGATTATCACTTTATCACACGGCAGGCCTTTGAGGCGGACATTTTGGCCCGTCGCTTTGTCGAGCACGGCGAATACGAGAAAGCCTACTACGGTAAGTTTGTGCTACGTCCATTTCAGTGCGGCTCGATCGTATCTCAACCTCTTGCTCTCTGTAGGCACATCACTGGAGGCCATACGCACCGTCGTTGCCAGCGGCAAGATTTGTGTGCTCAATCTGCATCCGCAGAGTCTAAAACTACTGCGTGCCTCCGATCTAAAACCCTACGTGGTACTGGTGGCGCCACCCAGTCTCGATAAGCTGCGACAGAAGAAGCTACGCAACGGCGAACCCTTCAAGGTAAGATATCGATAGACCAAATGATAGTCATTAATTGGAAAGGTTCAACATGATTGTATTTAATTGATCGATAGGGTATTTGATCAGTCAGTTAGTTGCAGACCCATTGTATCTCTTAAGCTTAGCCAAAGCAAAATCATTCGATTAATCGATATATTCTCTCACAGGAGGAGGAGCTTAAGGACATCATCGCCACCGCTCGAGACATGGAAGCGCGCTGGGGTCACCTCTTCGACATGATCATTATCAATAACGACACAGAGCGCGCCTATCATCAGCTACTGGCAGAGATCAATTCGCTGGAACGTGAACCGCAATGGGTGCCCGCCCAGTGGGTTCACAACAATCGCGACGAGTCATAATATCCCTCTTAATGCGCATGCAGAGCTTCCAAATAGTATGTTCCGCTCTCACCGCAGCCTCGTAGTATCCGATCCGATCCGATCCGATGCGCTGTCCGTTATCGGCTAGCGATCCCATTGTAAATACGTTTTCAACTCAGCCATGTTGGGGAAGCTGAATCGGAATGAAGCTGAAGCTGGAGCTGGAATTAATCACAACGTCCGCGTGCCCCCTCACCTGCGACACCCTCTCGCTATGTGTATAATCGAACCTGCACTAACCTGTATACGTGTTAGTGTGCTTTGCCTAATCGCCTATAAACTAATGTCTACTGTACTTAAACCCCAATCCCCCCAGACGCCTTTCTGGTTACCATATACTCGTATTATTTATCTATGTATATTTTCAACTGCAAATGTTTTCGAGCATTTTCGTATAATTATTATGATTATATATATATTTTTTTTTTAACTATGTTCACAAAAATTGTTATTCAATTTTAAAACTGAAGTAATTTTTTTTCGTAATTTTACGCTAATTGTAGCTTTAATTTTAGTTTTTACAATTAATCGATAAGTAAAGCATTTTACTTCGAGCACTTCCTTAATTTCAAATACGAATTGAAATTGCAAAAAAAAAAACACACAAAAACACGACGCGAGTTTCAATTGTTAAAGAAACAAAAAAAAAAACAAAACAATAACAGAGACAAGCACAAGAGCAACTGTAAGTCGAAAAAGCTATCGACATCGCTGTCGTTATCGGAATTGAAATTGATATCCAACTGAGACACTTTAAAAAAACTTTAAAAGAATACCGTTAGAAGAAAGACAAGAAGAAAACAAAAAACGAGAGAAGTAACGAACGTCAGTCCAAAATAAACATCCGAAAGAAAGACAAAGCGAGAGACAGTGAGAGAGAGAGAGCGCAACAGCGTGGGCGGGCAGAAAGCAAGCGAATGTTGCAATTACGTAATCTATTTACTTTATATAAATATATACATAAACTATACAACTACAACTAAATAAATATACACATAACTTATACGCAGTACTACAATTAATTTTTAACAAAGCGAAGATGGGAGAAAACGAAAAGAAGTAAAGCAGATAGCAGAAATGGACGGAGAACAAGGATGAAAGTAACAACAAAATCAGTACGTCATTGCCAAATACAACAAAGAAGTAAGAAATACGATAGAAAACGAAAAACAGAACACAAACCCCAAAAACAAAAGTTTAAGAACAAACACAAAGAAGAAGAAGAAAACAATATTCCGCCAACATGCAATAAAAAAATAGCAAGATAAATAAATAATGAATTAGTGTAGCCAAGTTATATAAGCACTGTAAAGAAAAAAAAAAACAAAACAAAAGAGAAGATACAATAAACAATGAAGAAGGGAGGATCCAGGCGTTAGTTTAAGAACAGCGAACTGCTACACACTCGTACGACAACGTGCAGTTGTTTTCGAAAAAATAATTGTTGTTGTATTTAATTAATTAATTTTTTGAAATGCGATTAGTGAACGACTAAATGAAAAATCGAAAAAAAAAAACTGAATGATTTAACGAAAATGTTTGCGTGTGAACTAATGGTCTAAAACTGAAAAAGTGGCAAATTTTAGGAATGAATATGAAATATGCATACGAAATACGCACGCACGTATCTAAGTCTGCGTGTGTGTGTGTGTGAACACGTATGTCCATAAGTGAAAATTTGTTGGGAGTGCAACAATTTTATTAAGTAATTGCTACCAAACGGCGTCAAGTAATTTAGCAAACTATGTTACACAATGTTGAACACTTGAAAGATTCTAAACAAAAACGAAATACAATACAAATGAAAAAAAAAAGAAGAAATATATTAACAAGTAATAATTTTTTTTTTTTTGTAGTCAACAAAGTATATAACAAAATGTGTGTGCAGTAAATTTGTTTAAGTTTTTATTTATACGTATTAAAAACAAAAATCAAATAAATATGAAAAATTATTAATTAAACTACAACTTTAGTATATTGTATATGTATGTGTGTGGCGTAACAAATTGATAAAAATAAACAAAAACGAAAACAAATTCAATACAACATAGGCACGGTTTAACAAGCATTGTACGATAAATACGAAATACCTAAATAAAATGCGAAAAGCAAAAACAAACTGAATAGCAACTGTTTTCGATATTTGAATGACAATTTCGATTGGCGCGCGCTGCACAGCAGTTAAAGGCTGCCAGCCAGTGCTGCCAGATAGCCAGACAGCATACGGAATGTAAGCTAACAGCACTACATGCGCGTTAACATTGCGTCGCCCGGTCAGTAATGTGACCAAATGCCCGTAGATTATCGTGATGAGTACTGCACACTGAAACTACCATTTTGTGTCATCTCTTTCGTTTTGTTTTCTATCGCATTTATTTTCGATTGTACAAACAGTTCGCTCGGACGCGTTTGCGCTATTCACACCCGGTGTATTTGGTGCGGCATCGTTAACGAGCCTTGTGTTGTGTTCGCTTATTTTTTTTTGTTAATTGTTGTTGTTGCTGTGGTTTTTTCAACTGCATTGGCAAACTGAGTGATTTTTATGGCCAACTATTAATCTTATCGCATATCAAGCCACAAGCATGAGTCGAAGCACAAATAGTAACAATTACTAAGTGTCCTCGAATTGTGAACTGTGTACTGCGTGTGTGCGTGTGCCTGTGCGTGCGTGCGAGTGTGTGGGTGCGTGTGGAGAAAGCACAGTGTGGCCTTAGCATTGAAACAA
The DNA here is from genome assembly GCA_018151445.1 of Zaprionus inermis. Taxonomy (NCBI): domain Eukaryota; kingdom Metazoa; phylum Arthropoda; class Insecta; order Diptera; family Drosophilidae; genus Zaprionus; species Zaprionus inermis. Next base: position 1,785,461 of record JAECXD010000285.1, read on the forward strand.
ACACTGCAAAGGCGAACAAGAACCGTAACAGCAAACAGTGAACAACAAACAACAAACAATTCGACAGCCACCGTGGTAGAAAGCGAAAGAGAATGCCGACAAAGACAGTGTCACGCCAGCAGAGCCAAACGCCCGCACAGCAGCTGCAAATGCAGCAGCTGCGGGACGTGGAGAATGGACTCTATCCGAATATACCGCCAGAACGACGCTCGCCGCAAGCGCGACCAGTGCGGCCGCCAACGTTGCGCCAGGATACCGTGGATATGGAGGAGATACCACTCAACCAGACAAATGCCATCCAGGAGCCGGAGGATCGTCGCAAAATGCGCGAAATATTCGATAAGGTGAAACAACACACACACACACACATACACGCAGAGTGTCGTCCTCATTCCTTTTGCTGGCTGTGTGCGTGTCATGAATGAATTTCCTTAGTTGCCCTTGGAGAAAGCGTGTGTGTGAATCATCGGCGTTGATGACGCTTGCAGTACTTCCCCCCCCCCAACCCCTTTCTCGACAGCATATGCAAGTTCTCGCATTGTCACGCTCTATTTTTGTGCAGCGACCGCTGCGACTGCGCGCTCTGTGCGCCCTAGCAGACCGCAAGCTTATCGCGCTACACCCCATCAACGCGTCAGCTGCGGCACGTTGAGCTCCTTCACTACGACAGGCAGTCAGTCAGTTTCACACTTTTGCATATTTCACCGCCTACATGAATTTTGTGTGCTCTTCGCAGTTTGTTTTCGCGACAGCGGCTAAAACAACTACAGCAAATTGACAGAGGGGGAGTTAAACAAACTGTTATCGCATATCAAAAATGTACAAAGCGCAAACCGGTTAAAAAAGCTCTCTTCTTGTTGCCATTTCAGAAGTTTGCTTTGTTTGAGCACTTCTATGAAGTGCCGCTTCCCTCTTCCCTCTTACACCCCCCCTCCATAGACTCCCTTCGTTCTTGTGCTGTATTTTCAATTCACAACATTCCAATCTAATGTTTGAACTCTCTATCTCTATCCCGCTTCCCCGCGCCACGTTCATTGGCCCCATGGCAACTGAGAGAACGCACACACAGACACAGACATTGCATTTCATCATTTTACTTAACCAGTTTTTGCGTTTCCTTTGCCTCTGCTTCGACTTGCTTTCTTCTTCGGTTTCGCTTGCTGTAAATGTTCTGTTTCTTTGATTCTTAGACTCGTTCTCTCTTGCTACTCTCTCGCTCTGAACAAAGCATCCGAATTGTTCATTCACACGTATTCGTGCTCTGAGACATTAATTAACATATTCTTGTTGATTTGACATTCTCCTGCACGCTCTTTCTTTCTTTCTCTCTCTCCGACTTCCTCCCTCTCGCACTCTCTCACTGTCTCTTGAACACGCTCTTCGATATGCCAAGAATATCTGCTGCGTAATCTTATCGGCGTTTTCGACCAAATCGGCATTTCGATTGGGGCGCATAACACGGCAAACTTTTTGATGGCCTTAAAAGCGCCTCACACTCACGCACACACATACCAATGGCTGTCACACACACACTCTAGCAACCTTTTTCTAATTGCAATACGAACTGCACATGGAGTGTGTGTGACTAAGCACAAGTTCGCCCCATGTTAACCCTCTTCCCCAATAGAGCCGATCCGCCGTCCGCCCTGCTGCCCCCTTACCCTCATCGGAAACAGAAAAACCCGCTTATCGCTCGTGTCTTTCGCCGTTTATTGCCAAATACTTATCTAAGGCTCATCTACAGGTTGTAAGATATAGCTAGAACACCCCCTCCACCAATTTCAGTTTTGTTTTTTTTTTATGGCTGCATTAGTCACAGTGTATCGGTCTGTCGCCGATCGCAATAGCCCATTACCCACCTGTGTTTACCTGTCTATGCAGGCTATAATTAGCTAAAGTCAGACACACGATACGAGTAGTCGAAAGATATCCGGACATTAACAATAGAATCGTGTGGAGAACTCGCAAAGATTCAAGCTAGACTAGCAGATACTTCTGGAGTGCAACGCAATGCAGTCTAACTAACCTATCCAAATGATATACCCCATTTCTGTTTAAGCTATCGAAAAATCGACAGGTTATTGGAATCGAGAACTACACACATGTTTCGAATTCTACGAAAAACCTGTTTATTTTCGCAGTCACAGACTAATTGAAACAGCTTTAGATAAGCATCGAATTACTACATAAAGCTGTTATCAAATTAATAGGAGTGCACCTTGAATCTGGCAAATAATGTAGAAACAGGAAAATATTTATAGAGTTTTATTAAGGCGAATTTACTTATTGTTACAAATAAATTAAAAACATAAGTTCGGTAACTACTAAATTGAATGTGTTTAAACATAATCTGCACAATTTACAGAGATATTGGAAGAAAATATGAACAGAATTATAACGAGCCGGAGTAGCGATACAAGCCGTGCCCCCTCCTAATCAACTCACTGCATTTGTCCCCGATTCGAGGTTCGAATGCGATTGACGATTGCATTGTTGCAACTCTGTTTGGGCAACCCTCGAATTACATGAGATATGCGACAGGTGGACAGGTGTCCTTATAAGGTGCCGCTGCTCGGAGGGGTAGCCTAGACTAGAGACACGTCTTGACTGCATTTGGGCACATCGTTGTGCAAGTGCCACATTGCGTCATTGGACACACCAATTTCGAAAACAATCAGTTGACAGAAAACCGTTTTATTTCAATTTCATTTCATCGTGAACAATTTTTCCTTTATTTTTTAGTTTTAGACAGAAATCAGAAATACCTGTAAACGGAAATATAGTAAATCAGGAATCGAGAATTGTTTTTTTTTCTGTTGTTGATGTTTAGGTTTTTTTTTATAGCTAGTTTAAGATAGTTGGAATGGGGGTGTTGCTACGGTTAAGTATAACTGAGACTATGCAGCTGAATATTCCATGTATATATCATCTACCACTAATTTATCTAATTGTCAAGGCTATCAACGAATCTATCCTCCTCGCTGTTCTCGCTGAGTGGATCCTGGAAGCGTTCATCGTCGCTATCGTCCAGTGACAAATCGTGGTAGATTTCGGTCTCGTTTATCTCGGTCGGCAGATCCGTATGGCTTTCAGTCAGGTGCTTCACTCGTTGTGCCTCCTTGTTCGGCTCACTCTTATGCAGTAAAAAGTGTATGGGTTTTGCAACGGGCAACGATATGGATATTGCTGTAGCTTTGATGGGGTTCTTCTGACTGGCAACGAGGTTCCGATTCAGTTTCTCCAGATCGTCATCCTCGCTGTTGATCACATCGTGCCAAATCTCATGATACGAATCGATTCCGGCGTCTTTGAATTTGTCCTCCTTCAGTTCCATTTGCAGCATTGTTCGAGTGTGTTGAAAGTGATGCCGCTGTTGCAATTGGTGGCGCGGTTCGCGTTGCGAGCGTGAATCCTGTGCGCATGATCGAGGCATCAGGTTGAACCAGATGAAAAGGCCACCAAGCACTGTGATGATCATGAGAGTGCCCACGCCCGAGAATTCCTGCGTATCATCCTGATCGTCGTCGTTTAGCCAGTCGCAACTGCATTCCCTGCTATCCGGATCGTCATTTGACCAGCCCACCATCTGCCTACTCGTCTGCCAGTATTGCGTCATTTTGAGGGTGGCCCCTGCAAGTAAAACGAGATTTGGCATGCGTCACACAAGGTCAAGGTCTCTAGTTCGGTCCCGGCGCACCTACACTTACCTATTTCGTTCTGATGCCAGTCTGAAGAAGCATAAGAGCTCACGCCTTCTCTGCCTGAATCCTAAAATCCCTAAAAGTTTTAAAACTAAACTAGTTACTTGTTACTGATTTTCTGACAAACAACACATCAAAAAATCCATCGCCTACCCAGTCGTGTCTCAACCATTCTTATATCCTCTCTCTCTCTCTCTCTCCCTCTCTCTCTCTTCGCTCTCTACTCCTCACAGCACGACTCCGACAGAGATGGGTTGATCAACACACTCGAACTGAAGAGTCTCATATCGAATGGCTACTGTCGCGACATTCCCGCGTATATAGCGGATCAGATAATGCGCAAGAGCGATGTGGATAACAATGGACATCTGGACTTCGAGGAGTTCTACACGATGTCGCAGCATCACAAGCTAATGATACGCAATCTGTTGACAAGATACTGCCGTTATGTGGTGCCACCGCCTAAGCCACTGGAGGGCGACGAGCCGGACGGTGCGTACGAGAAACAAATGTCTGTCTGCCCGCCACCGCTGACCATGGTCATCTTCTCGATCATCGAGATCATTATGTTTCTCGTCGATGTCATTTACTTTCAGTGAGTACCCCCCTCTCGCATAGCACATACATATTGCAGTCTTACTAAACTATATGCCTCTTCTAGGGACGATCCGAATCACAATCAGCGTATCGGGGAGAGCACCAATGGTCCGGCAGCGACTCTCTTCATCTACAATCCCTACAAGCGTTACGAGTCGTGGCGTTTCGTTAGCTACATGTTTGTGCATGTCGGCATAACGCATCTAATGATGAATCTAATCATTCAGATATTTCTGGGCATAGCTTTGGAACTGGTGCACCATTGGTGGCGTGTGGCGCTTGTCTATTTGGCCGGCGTATTGGCCGGTTCCATGGGCACTTCATTGACCAGTCCACGCATATTTCTGGCCGGCGCATCGGGAGGTGTTTATGCCTTGATCACCGCACATATCGCAACAATCATTATGGTTAGTTTCTCATATAGATCATGCGCCACTATCCAAAGACTCTAATTGGTTTTATCTTTTGCAGAATTACTCGGAAATGGAGTATGCCATTGTGCAGCTACTGGCGTTCCTTGTATTCTGTTTCACCGATCTGGGCACTTCGATATATCGCCACTTGACCGATCAGCACGATCAAATCGGCTATGTAGCGCATTTGTCTGGTGCCGTTGCCGGTCTCCTGGTGGGCATCGGTGTGCTGCGAAATCTCGAGGTGCGTCGCTGGGAGCGTATACTGTGGTGGGTCGCTGTCATTGTCTACATTGCCCTCATGACAACCGGCATCATTGTACATATCTTTGTGCCCGACTATTTCCCCAAAGCTGAATACAACTGAAAACCGCAATTTGAAATCGATTAGCTTTAAGTCGCGCATAGCCTTAGCCGCAGACGCAGCCTCAGGTTGTCCCCCTGTATATGTCCAAAGTGCACTTTGATGTTGGCCATCCAAAACTGCCCGAGTACTTGCTCGATTGCATCGAAATCGCGTCATCAATTCTCTTATATGCCCTTGCCTTTGTATCACGTTAATCTCGTGATCATTTACAATATTACCGAAACTGATCAATTATAACTCAGTTCAAAGCGATAACATAACGTCCCCATATATGTATTATCCTCTATACTTATTTATTTTTGTACAATTTTATACATATACATATACATACATACATATAAACCGACATATTTGTACGTACACACAAATTATACGTAATTCACGACGCAGCACGCTCTGTGGTAGCCAACTTAGCCGCCTGCCCCTTCCCCGAAATAACACACACGTACGCACACATTTCTACTGCTTGTGACAATCTAAAACTAGGTTTAATGTATTTTCAAAATAAAAGTGCTTACAAGAAAACGTTTACAACGTGTTGTCTTACAAAAGATGGAAAAAATAACGAAGGAAACTGTTTTTCAAACAATCAACGTGTGAAACGTTCATAGGAGTACGCAATTCCAGTATGAAACTTTGTAATTAGTTATAACTTTATATATATTCAACTTGATATATGTATATTTATATATAATAAAACGTTTTGATTTATAAAATAACCAAGACTTGTTAATTGTGTATTTCATATGCAAAAACAAAAACCAGTGTTCTCTTTATTTATCTTCAGTGAAACTGTATGCATCATGTATGTTGGTATTATTGTACAGGTTGTAATTTCAACGACACAACTGTATTACATCTATATGATTAAATACATTTTAGAGTACATATGCATATATCGTGTGCTTTATACATATACAATATATATACATATATATATATATTGTATATGTTAGTTAACCTTGATTAAAACTAATCATGAAAATACTCTGCGGATGTGGTGTGGGCTGGTGCGCTGCTACAAAGGCATTTACTATAACCATGTGTGATGATGAAATTAAGACTCAGTCTATATTCTCTCAAAGAATAATTTGGCGCGTTTGCGACTCCGTCTTCGCGTCTTGTGTCGCCCCCAATTCACATTCAACCAGGACTTATATGCTACGAATATTAACATGTCCTAAATGTGTAGAGAGCCGTTCGGATCGAACGGCGTCGATGCAGGAAATTTTAGATTGCATGTCTCGCTTTGTGAAACCTTAGCGACGGTCAGCCATGCCTGTGGCATCATGTGGTGCAGTATTGATTCCAGACGATCGACTGGCAAATATGCTATCGGCTCGTCCGACTTATTTAACAAATCATTCTCGGGCACACCGGGAATTGGCAGAACAACCGGTACACAATCCTTCTCGTTGTTCATGGCAAGTGCTCGGGTCACTCGCAACAGCTCATAGGTCAAACCCAGACGGAAAACGTTAAGCTGTTCGCAGTTCTCGTTGATGGCCTGGATGACATAGTGCATCATGTAGGCCGCGTTACTGTGAAAATTCGGTATTAGCAGCAATTCGCGAACCGATTTACAATCGGCCAACTGACGACTGAATGCGGCATCTACATTGACATTCACCAACTCCAGACGCTTTACGCTGCCACCGTCGGCAGCGAGTCTATCCATCAGTTCCGAGATGCTGAACGAGCGATTATTGTTTTGATTTTCAATGCGCAGATGGAGCAATTTTTTCAGATTAGGCAAAACTTGCTGACCAAGAACACCAATCTTCATGCCTCGCGAAGAACCAAGCACCAACGTCTCTAGATTTTTCAAATTCTGCAGCTGCGACAGCTCCAACTGTGCCATATTGTTTATACCGCGCAGACTGAGCTCACGCAAATGTTCCAGGTTTTGTAACGGTTGCAACGACACAATGCCTGCCTTGGGTTCAGTCATCCGTATGCGCAGCACTTGCAGGTCCACCATTTTCTCAATGTTGGCCAGATTGAGGGCACGACTGGTACATGTGGCGCGTAGCTCGAGCAGACGCGGCAAACGTTTAATTACCGCCTGAATGAACTCCGCCTCACATGCATCGGTACGCAGAATACGCAGTGATTTCAGCACACGCAAATCACCCTCCATACGCAACTTAGGATTGTCCATTTTGACTCCCATCATGTCCAGTTCGCGAGTGCGATTACGCGCCATGTCACGTAGACAGAACAGCCAGTTACTGATGTGCGTGTCACGCAGCTTCAAGGTGCGCCACACACTGCGATCACGCGCGATCATTGCCCACGTCTTGCATACATTAGCCATGCGTAGACGATCCTAGAAATCAAAAGATCAGGTGAGTTTATGCTACTGACTCCGAGAGAGTTAACGCGTTCTTCTTACGTGCAGGTCTAATGTCTTCATGACGGCCAGCATTATCTGGCAACTCAGATTGCCGCTGCCAATGCACTCTACAAAATTCTGACGCTTCTCCTTGGCCGATGAGATGCGCTTAGGATGATGTTTCTCATAGGCATCCAAGTCAGGATCGCGAGGCGCACTGCAATAAGAGAATGAATAGTTTTAGTTTAACTTATTGGAAATAATGAATGAGAAAAGTTATTATTGCTACAGGCGTTACTTATGTCTTCAGTATATACGTGTATGATTTGGATTATATCACTTTTGGATTTCAAATGATTACTAATTTCTTTTCTATAATCATATACGCATAGGAATTGAAGCATGCACACTGGAACCGATCCGAACTATTGATACGTTGTTGCCTGCGCTTCGGACTCACACTTGTAAACGCGGACGCGGTGGCTCGCCAGCAATGGCTAGAGCTTTGCGCCCATTAATAACAACCACCTCTTGTGGCTTGGCAGTGATCCTGTTACCAGCCCGATCAGCCGGATTATAGTCGCTAAGTAACTGATCTGGCGGAAGGGCACCGGGTAGCTCAATTTCACCGTCAATTTCAAGCATACTCCCGCTTCCGCTACCATCGCCGTTCTGATCGTAATTTGCATCTGTTTCTCCACCGCCAGCTGCCTTGGTGGCGGCGGCGGCGGCGTTAGCATTGGCGTTTACATTCTCATCAATCGGTTCCTTTTCCTTGTCCAGTTTCTTGATGCCATTAGCCTGTCCACGTGCCGTGGGTAGTCCCTTAGCCAGCGCACCACCTTTATTGCCAGGCTTAACACAGCGCTATAGAGAAAGTGAATTTTGTTTTAGTCGATAATCAGTTCAGTAATTTCTATTACCTACCTTGCATATATAGTTGTTGTTGGCTGACCCAACCGAATAGGCATTCAGCTTTTCCTTGATCGGTTGCAGGCAATATACACATATCTTGTTCTCTAGCTGAGGCTGCTGTGTTTGCGGCGTCAGCGGCTGTGCTTTCGCTTGCAGTGCTGCAACAGCTGCTACTTTGGGTGATTGCTTAATGTGGTTACTAGATTAGTCGGACATTAGGGAGATTTATTAGTCATTAGCAGAAAAAATCGACGTTGTTCGATCAACTTACCCACGTTTACGTGCACTGTTGCCGGTACTGGAGCCGGAACCGGTACCAGAGTTACTATTACTTGCAGCCAGGACGCGTGCATTACCCTTGACGGCCATTGTTGATGTCCAGCCTTCTGGTGGCGGGCTAGCACCTTTGGGCACCTTCGGTTTGGGCACACGTTTTCCAGAAACAGTCGCAAGGACAGCAGCTGATTGTTGATTGAAATTCGGATTTAATTTTTGATGTATTTCCTGATGTAGTTGCAGTTGCAGCTTCTTGGCTGCGACCAAGGACTTACGACGCAATGCAGCCGTCTGCGCCTGTCGTACCGTCTCGTACTGCTCCCCGGCGTTTTGCAGCTGACTTTGAAAGCAGAAATGATCTATGGTCAAGTCGCCTTTCAGTAGAGGTAAAATATCATCGCGGGAGTACATCTTTTTGCCGTCTGGTGATATGAATATGACGTCCCCGCGGTGGCGCGACGTTCCTTGATTGCTACGCAGCACCAGTTCACGCTTCCAACCGTATTGAAAGGGAAGCCTATAAAATTCATCTGTGGCCGGTAGCTTGACTGCCGCTACAGAGCGACGTCTTGCGGGCGTCTTGGACTCCGGCTTCTTACTACTTAACGCGGTATCCTTGGCAGCTACTGCCGCTTTTAGCATGGATTTCTCGATGATTATGTCGGCGGCAGCTGCAGCGCATACACTGCGAGCGCGTGTCATCATACGCGGCACCAGCTCAGTGTTCAGTTCGTACAATGACTTGGAACGATTGCGTAGATTATGACCGCCTTTTTCTTCCGTTCTTTTTACATGCTGTAAAGCATCATCACTTAACTTCTTAAGTCGTTTCTTATCACCATGTTCACTGCCTGAGCCTGCACTGCTTGAGATGGCACGTTTACGGGACGTTTTTTTCAACAGGAAGCCTGAAGATGAAGCATTCGAAGACTCTTCGGCAGGTGGAGCAGTAACAGGAGGAGGCGGAGGCGCATCGTTGCCAGTTGCCGATGAGGAACTGTTCTTCTTCATTAAACGTTTTCGTTTCTGCAGAGCAAAAAGAAGAGTAAGAAAGGTATTGAATTGGATTAGTTGGGGGCATCATTCGGCACATGTCCAAAGCTAAGCCTAAAATTCCACCTGGTTGGCCATATCAGTTTGAGTATCTGATTCTGACATTGGTTGGGGTTCATGTTCAGGTTCTGGTTCTGGTTCTGGTTCTGATGATGGTTCTGAAGGAAGAGAATCTGTTGTTTTTGTTGTTGATGCTGTAGCTGTAGCTACCGTAGAATTGTTGTTGTTATTGGTGGTGGTTGTTGTTGTGGTCTGCGTAGACGTTGGACTTGTACAAGTCGAATTTGTAGTAAGTGAAGTACTTATTGTAGTTGTCGTTGTTGTTGTTGTTGTTGTTGGAGGTGGTGGTGTTGGCGCTGTAGCCGTAGATGTAGCTGTCGTTAAATGTTGTGAGACGGGCGAGGAGGAAGCAGAAGAAGTTGACGCCGTCGACGACAGCGGCGCCGGCTGCGGCTCCTCTCTAGGGAAGACGCTCAGGCCTGTCGCACAAATTGCCTTTAGATCAGCGGGCAGTTGCTGCATTCAATATTGATACAGACATACAAACATACAGATACATATACAAATACATGAATAGGACAAATACTTTTACGTTTTTGCCTACTGCCTACTTACCTGCTGATCCAAATCTGAGTTGCTCTCCAGGCTGTGCGTCGATGAGAGATTCGGAAACGCACCGCTCCAGCCAACAAGAGCGACCTCCTTTGAACCACGACGCTTCTTGCCCTTACGCTTCTTCGCCTTGCGACTAGAGGATGTGCCTAGCAAAGGAATAAATCCATAATAAGATATACTTTCATTTTAATTTGTGCACGATACTCACCGTTATGTACGACATTGTTGGCGTGCTCTAACGATGGCTGCGACTGCCCGGATAGATCCGAACCGTTCTCATAATTATTGTTGTTGGTTGTTGTCAATTGTGAATCGTCGCTAGAGGTACTTAGGGTCGAGGAGTCCTCCAAGTGCCCCTTCGAACCAGACTTTGAGCTGCTGCTCGCGTCGTGGTTGTCGTCGGGCGAACTCATCATGTGCCTGTCAATGCAGAAAATGTGAGTGAGTGAGTAAAGCATATCAATTATAGTCAAGATTTGTGCGGATAGAGCAAAGAAGAAGAAGGTCAACAGTCTGCAAGTATGTTGGCATATTTACAGTTGAGCCGCAGTATTCAGCGCTGTTAACATGTTCGTCGTATTAACACATGTTTATACAATTGGCTCTCGTGTATCGCGAACTCATATGAAACGAAACTCCCTTTCCCCATTCTCCCTTACCATGGTGCAACTGTAATGGGTCATGCAATTGATTGGTAATATTTGTAAATAGCCGCACGGTACAAATACAATTAACTTATAAATATAATCCGATTAATACCTTATCGACTATCGACTACCTATGCAAACTCTCAATATCAGTTGAGAAATCTGTACACAGTCACAAGCACACAAGAAAAATAACTCATTAGCAAAACTTTAGAAGTTCGCTAAACAACACACCGTGTAAACCTGTGAGTGAATCGTTTATTTTTGCCGTTTGCGTTTTTGATCATAAATCGTTTGTTTTTGTTTGGTTTTATCGTTCGTTCACATGCACACACACACACACACTCTCTCACGTACACAAGCTCATGTACAGACAAAAAGGAATGTTAATGCAACAATCCCGTATTTCAAATTCTGATGTATATTTTCAATGCAGTTTCATAGAAAAACGCTAACGCGAACATGAAAGAAAAATACGCATAAAACGCAGTGCTGCCAGGTCTACCTGACTTCAAAAATCAAAGGTTCCTTCGATCTCGCACGCACTTTCAGATGTGATGCGCGCGCGCTCCTAACTCTGTGTGTGTATGTGTGCCGGTTGACCGGCTTTTTTCGCATTGAAATGCACAAAATGCATATAAAAATCAACCAAAGAACAGCAAATACATAGTGCGTAAGTGTTCTATGTTTTTGCAAATTTTTTCGATTCTCTTTTACCGACCGTTTTTCTTGTTCAACACTTCTTCACAGAGCGGCTCACAAAATTGCGCGTGGTTGATGTATGCGTGTGACAACACACACATGCACCGATTTACATTATTGCCTTTGTATGGGACCGACGCTGTAGCATCTTTTTTGCTTTGAAAACAAGCAGAGCATTTATAGCAACGAAATTCACTTTGTGGGCATTTCGTTTTCTAACTATAACCAACTTACCTGTTTTGGGACACTACAATTGAGCACTAAAACACAAAGCCTTATCAAATTCGTAAATTGGCAATTGTCGCAAAAAACACGTTCGTCCAGTTACCTTGATTGACTTCAACATTAGTTACAGCGCAATCGACGTATACTATCGAAATAGCATGTTATACTCAAAATGGTCATGTTATTATTTTAATTGTCTGTTATCTTGCAGCAGCGCGATGTTCTTGGACATTTCGGCATGTTAAACTGTTGCTATTTCTATCGATAAGAGAATGCTGGTATTTTTTCACAATTCAGCGTGACCAGCTCATGAAAACCAACAATAAGCCAAAAAATAAGGAGAGTTTATTGGAGCGCTACATTTAAATGTTAATCAGTTCGCAATAAAGTACACTGGTTAAGTCTGTTGGAAATTTGGGGGTTGCATTTTTTTTGCTCTATGGTGTGGTGTAACGGTTTGAAAATATTTTGAATTTAAAATCAAAAATTTTGACTATTCATGCTACCCGTTTGCAAGATTATGTTTTGAAAAAAATCAATATGTGTAGAAATATGTTTTTAAGCACACAAGTATAGCGCCTGCCACATTGGAGTCGCCCACCGCCCACCGTTCACCGTCCACTGGCTACTAATGTGCTCTCTGATCTAATCCCAGTTGCATTTTAATCTGATAAAATCGACCGCGTTTCGTAATAGAAATTTATTAGGTAATTGCCGCCGGCTTGTGATCAGGTCGAGTGGGTGTGAATCCCGCAGCAGCACTCGACGTGCTGCCGGGTGGAGGCGCGGCAAGCACGGGGCGTGCCTGGTTATTGATTTTCCAGCAGCTTACCAGCCAGCTGCAGCCTGCTCCCGTTTCTCCTCATGCTTCAGTTTATGGTCACTGTGGCACGTGTGGACGTGTGGCTGTTGTTTGTTGAATTTGGCATCTTATCGTCGGGGCACACGTGCCGCAGAACACACACGCACACAGCCACTCGGAACTGGCAGCGAATGATAACGAAATTAGCCACCAAAAGTGCTGCTAATTTGATTTTGATGCTGTCAACGACGCCCCGCGCCGACGGATTTTTTCTCGCCTCTTGTAGTGCAACTTTGATTTGATTGCCGCAAATCGGCTTAACTGGTGCCATTTGAGGGTTGTCCTGCTGCCCTGTTGCCCCGTTGCCCTGTCGCCCTGTTGTTATTGTTGTTGTCGGCGTGCGCGATCTGCCGTCTGTGAGCCGGATTAGGCACAAGTTCTCAGGCGCAACACGACGACAAAAAAGTGACTTGGCCAAGTGTCTGCCCTAATCCCAAACTGATGACCACGTTGACTTCAATTGATTTCTGACGAGGATGATGCTCAGCGTGGTCCAATCGCATCCAATCCGGCATTGCTGTTGTTGTAAAAGCTGACTATGAATATGAAATGAGATTAGCAAATTGATAAGAGTAAATCGAGTTCATTGTTCATTTATACTGTGGATTGTGGGAAAATGGGAAACACTGAAAAGCTCTGCTCAGCTTCTTATACCCTTCGATTGCTAAAAAAAAGAGTATCCTGACTTTGTGCAAGCTTATATAACACAAGCCGAGCCAATTTAGACTAGTCCTCCTATCTGTCTGTTTGAACACTCAGATCTCAGCTATTATTGTAGCAAGAGATACCAAATTTGGCAGAAAGGTTTCTTTATACCGTAGACAGTAGAAGTTTATTTATCCGTTTATGTTTAAGAAAGTATTCATTTCAGTCTCAGCTTTCTGCTTTGGCATAGACAAAGATTCATTTTGGGATTTTCAATGGAAATCCGAAGCTCACTTTTCCCACTTTCCCTACCTTCATCCAAATCATGAATAGGTTCGATGTGCTTTAATTGATTCTCTTGTAGAACTCTGGATTTGCACAATTATTGATGAGTTCTAGGTAAATCTGTTTTTTTTTTTTTTTTTTGAATTCCTTGAGAAGATTGAGCACAAGAGTTGCGAGTATCTGAACATAACTAACCAACCTACTGCTCCAAGTCCAAGTTTAATAAAATATATATTCATGTTAAGATATTTTCAGTTGAAAACCCGAAACTGTTCTGCACCTCAAGGTTGCCAATGCAAAGTTAAATAGTAGAACTGCAAAATTCACAATAAACAATGGGATGCAGATGAAGAAAGAGACAGAACGAGAGATGTAGTGAGAAAGAGAGAGAGAGAGAGAGGGGGAGAAAACACTGGGAAAAGCAGCGACCTTAGACATTTAGGGGATGTTTGTGTTGACTCCGCCCCTGCGAGCTAAGCGCCTGCGCTTGCCAATTGCCACATCGCCAGCCAAGTTGGACTCCGCCCTCTTTATACCCTTCGACCACTGAAAATGGTCAAAAAGGGGTATACTTACTTTATGTAAATGCATGTAATAGGCATAGGGAGGCGTGACCTCTAGTTCATCAACATATTATGAATTTAAAATTTTCAAAAATTTTGACCATCCATGATACCCCCATGACTCCAATAGAGCTTCGAAAACCTAGGGAGATGGCATTTTTTTCATTTATTGACCTCTAGATTGATTCCCCATCAAAATATTATGAATTTAAAATTTTCAAAAATTTGGACCATCCATGATCCTTATTTTAAAGCTCCTATAAGGCTTCGAAAACCTATACCTTCGTTCAAAATCTTAATTTTTAACTACTAGATTGATTGATACGAGGCAGCAGGATATCTAACGGGTGTGCTCGATTTATTTCTATCTCGTAGTTGCATATGGAACCATAGCAGTGGTTAGCAGGGGGGTTAGTTGTTTGGTGGGGGGAGGGGGCAAAAGACTAGGGCGTTAAAAAAATATCAAAAAGTTCGAACCGTTGAAATTTCCACGCTTCATTCGTAACAACTTTTTACAGCAATCCTTTTGACTTTAATCCCACGTGCTAATCTCTGCGAAGGAATCGCTGTAATTAGCTGACAAACGAGCTAGCAGCGGGACAGCGGTAGAGAGGCATCAATTTCAGAAGTGCTGAAGCGGTTTCAAAGGGTATGAGAGCACACAAAACACATGAATATGGGTAGAATAGAGGGAATCGAGTTTAATGTAAATTTCAACATGCCGAATCAATTTCTTTAATATGGGAATACACCCGTGAAACTAGGTTCTACTGGTCTAATTGATGCACAAAAAAATAACTCTACCTTCAAGTTCTTAATCCAAAAACGAAAGTTCTGACTTTAAAATAACGCTAGCATTTCGACTTTCAGCTAGTAAAAAAAATGCAAAAACTAACTTTCGGAATACTGTACTACCTTAGAATATTATTATACAATAATGTGTCTCTGAGATCTAGGCGCTCATAGAGACAGACTATATAAAGAATATGTAATCGTGGTGGGGTTCGCTAAGTGACAATATATTAAAAAAAAGCTTATACACTGAGAGACGGAAATACAGATGAAAATAAACCATATACTTGACAGGATTGAAGATATCTCCTTGAATATACCGCAAATGAATAGATCCATAAACAGATCTGATCCAAGCACCCTCTGAGTTGATGCCCAACTCAGTTTGGTTAATAGAAATACTCACGTACTAGATAGAAAGTAGCCGAGCATAAGCTAGTCAACTTCCATAGTTTTCATATAGAATTTAGTTAGTTCACTTCTGGCGCCCATACTAAATTGTTTGATTTCATTTTAAATATATTTCACATTTATAAATATTCATCGTATTGAACGTTACTTTTTGGTTTTGCGTTTTTGTTTCAATTTTTTCGGAATTTTGTTCCAATTGCCGATAACCGATTTGTCGATTTGCGATTGCCGATAAGTTATTGCCGTCACGTCAGTGATTACAGTTAAGCGATTATCCCTTTATCGCATACCGATTACCGATTAATCGATCGCTTGCCATGATGGGTGACGCGCTCGAGGGCAGCTTGTACTCGTATCTGATGGACGGTTGCCAGCGGATCAGCTACTGCCACAACGAAGACCTGAGCGGCGGCGAGGAGGCCGGCCATGGCGATGGCACCGGCAATGGTGCCGCGAGCGGCAACAGCAATGATGCGCTGGTTATGTGCAAGAATCTGTTGCTCGGCTGTCATCCGGAGAAGGCGGACGACTTCAGGCCGTACGTGTTCGAGCCGACGTGGTGTGTGTACATCAAGGGAGAGAACAACGAGGATATGGGTCGGTATGTGCGTCAGGTGACGTTTCGCATGTCGCCGCGGCTGCCACTGCGTCTCCATGTGGCCGATTCGGCTCCGTTCGAGATCACTGAAGTGTTGAGCACAGATTTTCCCGTCGAACTCAAGGTTGACTATCTCGATCCGACAATGACGTCCACCACGTACGTGTACAAGCCCGACGACATTTTCGATGGCAACTTCAATGTGGATAAACGCATGAATTTCCTGGGTCACGAGCGTCAGGATAAGATGTTCTTCATGAATCCACCGCAATCGCTGCAACGCTGCCTGAACAGCGATTCGAACAGCCGGATCGAGTCCACGAGCCAGAAGCAGGCGCTAAGATATCGACCCGAGGATCGACAAGCGAATGCGCTGCGACAGCCGACGGTGCCGCGTCCCATTTTCAATGTGCGACAGACGCCCACATAGCCGGCTACTTCAGGCTTAACAAGTGCGTGTGTGTGTGTGTGTGTGTGTGTGTGTGTGTGAGTATGAGTGTGTGGCTGAATGCGTGTGTGTCCGTTTGAATGGGTGTCGAAATGAATGGGCGAATGCGAGTGAATGCGTGAGAATGATTGAAGGAGCGAGTGTGTGAGAAAGTACTCTACTTGAGTGGGTGTGTGTGTGTGTGTGTGTGTGTGTGTGTGTGAGTGTGCCTGTGTGTGTGTGTGTATCTCTATGAGTGACTGTGTATTGGACCAAGGGTTGCTACGCTGGCACCGCCCATCGCCCCGCAGGGGATGACTGCGACTACGCTGCCTCTTTGCAACCTTTGCTGCCTCATTTATCTGCCGCACGCGAGGCACAGCGGACATGGCGTGGTTACCAAGCAGCTGCAATGGTGCAGACAATGCGGACGAGCGCAGCAGCACCGCCAGTCACTCCAGCTCCAGCAATGGCTCCGGCAGTGCCAGGCGCGAGGAGACAAGCAATGGCAATGCCAACGTTGCCCAAGTGCGTCAGCAGCAGCAGCAGCACCAGTCGCAGCAACAGCAGCCGCCGGCGCTGCTGCGTCATGCCACACCCTATGTGCAGCCCAAAACGGAATCCATCTCGGATGGCGATGGTGATCTCTCCGATTTCTCGCTGAACGATACCGAGGAGGATGACGACGAGCTGCGCGATTACATTGTGCTCAATGGCAACCAGGGCGATGGTAAGTGCAGCAGCTGGAAGAGAAGTGGCTAGACCCCGTACTTACCTCTCCATTTACCTTGCCTTGCCTTTCCTTTCGTCCAGCCAATCGATCGCTCTCGAACTCACCGCGCAGCGCCAGCAACGCCTATGCCGGTCAACTGGGTCCGCCAGGCAGTGGCTCAACTGTTGCTGGTCTGGGCTCGGCTCTGGGCGCGGCAGCCGGCGAGGGTGGTGGCTCGACCGGAGCAGGCAGTGGTGGCGGAGGAGGAGGAGGCGTACGCAAGGTCTTTACCAATACACGCGAACGCTGGCGACAGCAGAACGTGTCGGGAGCCTTCGCCGAGCTACGCAAACTCGTGCCCACGCATCCGCCCGACAAGAAGCTCTCGAAGAACGAGATACTACGCTCGGCCATCAAGTACATCAAGCTGCTGACTGGCATACTCGAGTGGCAGCAGCTGGAGCAGCAGCAGCAACAGACCATGGATGAGACCAATAACAATGACAATCGCATGACCAATGGCCATCATCATCATCATCATCAGCAGGTCGCGTCGGATGCGACATTGCACTACATCAAGTGCGAGCGAATCGACAAGGAGTCGCAGCGTGCCGGAGCCAATGATCTGCTCATGATTGTGCCACCTGCTGGTGCTGTCAAAACGGAGCAGCAGCAGCAGCAGCAGCATCAGTTGCTGCTGGACACGGAGGCAGCCAGTGCAGCCGCGCCCCCACACAAACCCAACGCCAGTGCTCGCAACGGCAGCAAGCGACGCCTCAAGGCGACAGCGGAGGCAACGCAAGCGACGAGCGACAATAATCCCAATCCCAATCCCGGCCAGAGCAAACGACGCAAGTCCTGAAGCAGCAACGCGAGCATTATCTGTCATCTTGGCCGTCGATTGACAGTAGATTTATTAATATACCAATCTTACAAAAATAGAAAACTAGCATTTTTAGGGTTACCAAAGCTTTGTTTTATTTGTGGAATCCCCAAAGAAGCTGCAAAAGGGAAGTAAATGAGGGTAAAGTGCACAAGTTAATAACTGCGAAAAGCTCTACTTAATTTACTCCACGTCGATTTTACTCGTTGCATGTGCGGTGTGCGGTATACCGCATGGAACTGGGTGAGTTTTCCCTGTTTTTTTCCAAATTACCCCAAAAGTATGCAGCAGATTTTTCCCAGCGGGTTCCTGCTTGAATAAAGTGATTTATTTTATTTTGAAACCAGCAATAGATTGTATCCAGCTCAAGCTAGTTCTGTTTTAGACCCAACTTGAATATTTTTCGTTTGTTTTCGCTTCTTCCTACCCGCCCCACGTCTCCCAAGCCATCGTAATAATGAAAACTCACATTCGTAAATTATTTTTGTTTTTAAATTTTATTGTTTTTTAATTAATGTTTCTTTTATGTTGTTTCTCGTGTTGTTGTTGCTGTTCTTGTTGGGTTCTGCTTTGTAGACAGTTTAGGTTCATCTTGATCTAGTGTTAAATGTAGATTTTCAATTTTTCTGTTTATTTTTCATTTTTTTGTTAAGCGAAACGCTGAAATTGTTGTTGTTGGGTGTGTATGTGTGTGTTTATATACTATATATCTTCATAGTTCTTCATAAATTTGTATTATTTTTTTTTTGGGGAAGGGTTTTTTGCTTATGCTTTTTTTTCGAAAACGCGTGTTGCAAAACATAATTACAAATCAAGGTGAGTAAAGTGTCGCGTGTGTGTGTGTGTGTGTGAGTGAGTGTGAGTAGATTATTCATATAATTTGTTGTATTTGTTTAATACATTATTTGCTAAAATGTTTTGGAGTTTTGTTTTTAGTTTAAATTTTTCATTTGTTTTTTGTTTCTCTTTTGTTTAGTGTTTTATATATTTGGAAATTATAATAATTACACATCTCTTGCTTTTCATTTTTTTTACTTTTTGGTATTATTACTACAGAACGCAGTTGCCCTCACTGCCCTCGTGCAGGTTACATATAGATATGTAAAAAAAAAACTCAGACAAGACATATTTGAATCTAGGAATACAGTTACATACAAATACAGTTAGTTTCTTACACAGTTTGCTTAAGCGAAAGGGGATAGATACATTTTCTAATCTGGGTATGGCCGGGGTCATAGACGGGGAACGGGGAACGTGGAACGGGGAAGGCAAGTACGTTGGAAAAGGGGGCAAATCGTCTATGGGCAGGCTCTCTTTATTTTTTTCAGATATTACTCGCTAGATAATTATGTATGTTTGTTTATATGTAGATGATGCTATTGCTTTGGGTCTGTATCCAAAGGCATCGGTCGTTTCCGCTTCGAAATTCCGTTTGTCTGTCTGGAATACATCTATGCTTGCACTTCCTGGTTATGGAGTATGCCAAGTGCCGCGTGGGTGAGTGTGTGTGTGTGTGTGTGTCTGTGTGAGTGTGGTGTGTGCGCGTGTGAGTGTGTTATATAAATATTAAAATTAGTTTAAATTTTCAATTGCAGCTAAACGTTTTTTGCGATTATTTTACAATTAATGCATAATAATCTTTTTGTTTTGTTTACTTTTTTTTTCATTTTTGCTTTATTTATGTTTGCTCTTTTGTTTTTTTCCTTGACTTCCGTTTCTCTGATAAATGTAAATTTATGTTAATGTTAAATGGGTGGCGTCGCGCGCTAAAAGCGTTTCTTATACATCTTCCTCTTTTTTTTTTTTTTTTTTTTATTAATTTTTCTCTTTTTTGGTTTTCTGTTTGAATTCTTCTTTGTTTAGCATGTTCTATTTGGGGTCTGTCATTATAATCGTATTTTAAATATGCTAGACTTGGACTGAATAACGGCACTAAATACTTAGTTAAGGGGTAGAAGGGTCTTCTGTCGGAATAGTAAGTATATAGCTCGCCGAATCGGATATATCGGTATATGTTCCTATTTTTACATATACATATCGTTCTGTTTATATATTATGTATGCATGTATGTGTGTTATTTGTGGGCCTAGTTGGATGATGCGGGAACTTTGGATCTTCACTTTCATCGTTTTGCCCACGCCGGCAAAAGGATTCAAGTTGTTTTCACTTTTTTATTTTTTTTTTTCTGCGATTGTTGTTGTGATTATCGATATCTATATGGTACTATATGAAGTTTGCTAGATTTTCGGGTCATGGATGCGTTTAATGGGACAACAAATTTTGATTTATTTTACTAAATATTTCTCTCTTAACGTTCGCAAATTGTTGTTATTTTCTTGTTGTTTCTGTTTCTGTTGTTGTTGTATTTACTATAATAATTTACGATTTGCAACACTTCCTTTTGTTAATTAATTTATATGTATAGGTATGCATATAGTATATGAAAGTATACATATATGAATGTATATTTATATCTTTTGTTAATAATACATAATTTTTTATTATTATTAAAGCATAACTTAGGCATTTGCTTTGCTTTGTGTTTCCTTTGTCCTTGCTTGGGTTTAGCTTCTTCACTTCACATCGCTTTGCTTTTTATTAATTATTTATTTATGCTAAATATTTGTTCTTGCGCCCATTGTACAAACACACATACACATACACGACAAAGCCTGCGCTCTGTCACGCACACGCACACGACCACGCAAAATCGAAGAAAACAACTCTTTTAGGTTAGAGAGTGTGCGCTCTCTAGGATCTCTCAAGCAGCAGTTGCTTGCGTGTGTCATGTGTATTCGTGTATGTGTGCAAGCACTGTTAATCCAACCGTTTTTGCTTTGTATTTGTTTTTATGCGATGCCGAAACTCCCCTTTTATTGTTGCCTCTCGTGTCTGTTTACCTGTGTGTGTGTGTGTGTGTGTGTGTAAGATTACTAATTGGTTTTCTGTTAAATTTACTTAAGCCCCGTTTTGCATTGGAGGCGAGCGAGAAAAAAATGTTCAATAACAGTACGCTGTAAATAACATTTACATTAACAGAGAGCGCCGCCATTGCGCTAACCCGACGCTGCCGCCTGTTCGGCCTCTGCTGCTGCGCCGTTGTCACCGCTGCCGCCGCCATTACCGCTACCGGCACTGCCAGCGCTACCGCCAGCACCGCCCTCATCACCAGCGGCAGCAGCGCCAGCAGCAGCCTCACCATCACCATTGCCGCTGGCGATGGCGCTGCTGTTCAAGGCGCTGTTAGACTGCGAGCCTGCAAATTTGGTGCAATAGAGAAGAGAGACAAATAAAATGGATTCAATTGATTGAGAATTGTTCTCGTTGCAGCTGCTGCTGCTGCTTAAACTGCGCAGCGAAAACTTGTAAATATGTTTGAGATGAACGTAGAGAGAGAGAGAGAATCAAACAAAGAGTAACAAACTGAAATATACATAGATAGAGAGACAGAAAGAGAGAGTGAAGAACGAGCTAGCGCAACAAGTTGACAAGCATGCAAAATACTGCGACAATGCGCCGAGTAGGAGGAGGAGCAATTACAATAACATTCAAGTGCAGCGGCAAGAGGCCCCCCACCCCTCAAACCAACCAAAAAACCAATAGTACACTGGTCGGAGAGACACCAACTTGCAACGAAAAATATGGTTTACGAATGAAATAAGGTAAAAAAGAATGTAAATTCGTTTAAATGATTTTTCTTTTTCTTTGTTTGTTTTTTTTTTTTTTTATTTTTATTTTTAATATTTTTTATTTTTGTTTTTCAGCATTTTTTTTGTTTCTTTATTTTGTTTTGTAATTTTGCTCAATGTGTATGTGTGTTTGTGGTGTGTTCTCTTCCATCGAGTTTCGCTTTCTTCAGCTTTTCGGGTGTATTTAGATTTCATTCAACTTATTCTTTTTTTATATTTAGCTTTATCAACAACTTTTGCCTATGTATTTGTTATTCTGATTATTATTAGCATTACAATTTGTTTACATAACGTTGTATGTGTGTCAGTGTGTGTGTATGTGTATAGTTGTTTGTTTTTGTATTTTAATTAATGTTAAATCATTGATGCATTCATGTCGGCTATAGTTGTTGCTGTTGTTGTCTGTGTCAGTGTGTGTGTGCCTAAATTACTAGGAAAAGTTGATTTAATTTTGTATGCGTGTGTTGTTTTTGCTTTAAATTGTTTATACGTAGGTAATTAGCATAATAATTAGTTTTAAGTGGTTTATAATAAACTATATAAATAAATATACGTTTTTCCATCATCATTTTCATCATCTCTTGTGTTTTCTACAATTTTCCGTTAATTATCTTTCTCAAGTTTGCAAATTTTATTTATCAAATGAAGCTATTGTAATAAGAAATTTCGCTCATGAGTCACTCGATGCGTACCACGGTTCCCGTGGGTGACGCGCTCAATTCACTCGGCTCACGCACAGAGTTACTTTATACGTTAATTATACATCTATGCATATTTAAATACATTTATATATGTATGTATATATATCGATACATATATATATATATTAATATATCTTTTCTCTTATGTATTTTTATCTACATATTGCAACTAAACCAGCGGTACGAATAGAATCATATTTATATATGCTGTGTATATGTATGTATGCATGTTTTTATTCTATGTTTGTGTGTGTGTGTGTGTATTCAGTATCCCTACGGGGGAAACGTCTACCATATACCTTATAAAGCATACAAGAGTAGAAGACAACGAACCGTTCTCACACTGCTCTCGAACTGTACCCAAACTGTTCTCGCACTGTTCGAACTGTTCTTGGCCACTCTAGTATTTGCCCTGCTCTCCCTCTCTCTCACTTCACATTCTAAATATACGTCTAAGAAAAAAAAAATGTTAAGTGTTAACATCGAAAAATTGTTATTAATTTTCATTTTGTATATTTGTATTTTTTGTTTTTCTTTTGTTTTGATCATTTTTTTTTTTGTTTGCAATTTATATTCATCATGTTGTTTATATTTATATATTTTAAGTAATTCACTAAGTTTAATATACATACAATTAGTTATTGTATTTTTACGTTAAATAGTTTTTATTTTTTCTTTTCCTTTTCATCGCGTGTGTGCTTGTGTTTGTGGAGATGTTGTTGTTGCTGTATTTGTTCATTCTCTTTTTAATTAAAAATTGTTTTTTTTTTTTTTTTTTTATTTTTCATTCTCTTCAATTGTTTTTTTTTTTTTTCGTTAACTCAATTACACGCGGATCGTTCTCATATTTGTTACAAAATAATAATAATTATTATTTAATAAAAATAATTTATTTATTTAATATGTATGTATGTATGTTTATAGATGTATTATGTATATAATGCGTTTTACAAAAAAAAAAGGTTTATCGATTAATTAGGTATTTAGACATAACGCAAAACACATTTATTTATATTTGTTTTGTTTGAAGTAATTTTAATTTTAACATAGCATTAACATTATGTTAAGTTGTCGCAGCTGCTGCGCTGTCACTGTTCTCGATGTAGCCGCCACCTCTCTCAAACTTATGTTAAAAAGACTTGTTTGTCTGCGTGTCAGTGTGCGTGTAGGTGTAGGTGTGTGTGTGTTTATGTATGTGTAAGTGTGTCGGATATACATTTCATACTGCACCCCTTGCAGAGGGGGTATACACATATAATTTTTGCCCTTTTAAGCAAATGGATCAACAAAATAAATCATAATTGTAATTGTCGCGTAATTTGTTATCGCTTTGCTTTCCATACTTTCTTTACTACACATATCGATAGACTTTCGAGATGGGAATCTCAAGAGTTTAAGTTAACATTATATGACAAAAAAAAAAAAATTAAATAAAAAATAATAATAGGCAAATTGTTTTATTGAAATTAAATATGCAATGACTTTGTTTAGTTTAACTATGTTTATAGGGTATCATAGTGTGCATATGTTGGTGTCGTGTGTGTGCGTGTGTTAGTGTTAGTGTGTCGGTGTGTATGTGACAATTGCACAGCGGAAAAGCTGCCAGTTCTCTCTCGCTGAGAGTTGATGTTGTTGTTGTGTCAGCTGGTTCTGGTTAATTATAGGTTTCTTTATTTATTAAAAAAAAAAATAAGATATTTATAATAATAATAATAATCATAATAATAATAATAATAAAAACAAGCCATTATCGGCATTTAGCAAAGACATTACTATTACAGTTATTATTAGTTCTTTTATTTTAGTTTTAAAATAAATTTAATTTTTATCTATGTAAAATGTTGCATTACATTTCTTCTTGTTGTTTCTCTTCTCTTCGTTTCTCTTGCAGTTATCCTTGTTGGTGTGCGTGTGTGTGTGTGTAAGGAGGTGAGTGTATGTGAGTGTGTGGGTGTTTGTGTGTGTGTGTTATGCATGAGTTTTACATATATTTATGTGTATTTTGCTATTTTATATCCATTTTTTGTTTTTCTTTTTATTTATCTGTGATTTTCTTTTCGGTTTTTTTGTTGTTTTTTATGAATCTGCGGCACAAATCGCTTTAATTAAATTAATTAATTTATTATATTGTTGTATAAGTCAATGTATATATAGAATTATATTTAAATGTTTGCCGGTTCTCTTTTGTTTTGTTGTTGTTGCTTGGTTGTTTTTGTTGTTATTGTTTTCATCTTTTACATTTAGTTTGAATCTCCCATTCCCTCCTCCATTCTTTCTTTCATTCATTTATTTTATTGTATACGCCTTTCTCTTGGTATTCGGATGTGTGTGCCTGTGTGTGTGTTTGTGTGTGTGTGTGTGTTGTTTGTTGGTTTTCTTTTATATATATTTTTATTACTATATATATAAATATAGATATATCTCTATATATATATATATTTGCGTATGTTACTATTGCCCCTATGAATCTGTAAATAAAACATGAAAGAAAAGAAAAAGAAACGCAAAAATTAAATGATATTCAATTTACAAAACAAAAGAAAAAAAACACGCTTAACTTAAGTTGACCATTTAAACCCAATACAATATGAGATTAACATAT
This sequence comes from Zaprionus inermis, assembly GCA_018151445.1. Classification (NCBI taxonomy): domain Eukaryota; kingdom Metazoa; phylum Arthropoda; class Insecta; order Diptera; family Drosophilidae; genus Zaprionus; species Zaprionus inermis. The sequence continues at coordinate 1,810,477 of JAECXD010000285.1, forward strand.
ATTGAAGAAGAATTTTGAATATTTTATAAGAAACACATCCAGACTATAATTAATCAGCTTACTTAATGAAGCGCCAGCAAATCAAATTGATAAAACAACAAACTACAATTACTACAACGGAACTGTGTATATCTAGTATTATATGAAATACATATTCATGTGAGGATGAGGCACTGGGACAGACAGGCCGATTGGCTATAAATATACATTATATAATAGGTTTGTGCATATATAGAGTAGTGTAGCTTCTAGAGTGCCGCATGCACCTTGTGTAGGGGCGAGGTGTCTACAAAGGAAACATTAACTTCGACGAGACGTGCCAATATTATTCGCGGATTGAAGATCGCCCCGCCCCTCATCAAGATATACACAAGATATCGCATATGGATCGAATTTCGTTTAAGTTCTAAATATTCTCGACATGTCAGTATAGATATATATAAATAGATATATATATGCATATTACCGAGTTAAATCATATATGGTCTAAAATTTGCACTATCTTTATGCCATGCAATGCCAGACAGACAGACAGACCGACAGACAGACAGACAAGGCCTGAACAGATTCATATAATATCTATGTATATACAGGCATGCTAGCTAGAAGATCGCAACTAGAAAGATATATGAAGAGAGTGTTTTGTTTTATGCTGATAATGAAAACATTTATTGTAGTAAACGCATGATTATACGACCTATAATATATATAGTGTGGGTGTGTGGGTGGTCAATGGATCCTGGGCAAGCTCTCTCATCCTTTTCCAGGGATGTGTATATGTATTTGGGGGAGTCGAAATGAGTTTAAGAAAATGGATGCGAAGCAAAGGCTAATAATAATTATTCGCTGCTGCAAGTTGCTCTTGAACATTGGTATTCACTTTCGATCGTGCCCCTTTGCCTATGAAATTTTGATTTGTCGCCAGATGGTTTGGGGTATTGGACTGGGACTGGGACTGAGACTGAGAATGGAACTGAGACTGGGACTGGGACTGGTTGAGATTGCTGTGTTTGTCTTGAGCTCGCATCATCATGGCATCATAGTGATCTTGATGCTGAACTTGATTTGCATAGGCCGCCGCATAGTTCGGATGCAGCAACGACGACGAGAGGTTATGATTTTGATTTTGATTCGGATTCTGATTTTGATTGTGTTGATTCTTGCGATTGTTCTTCGGCGAACGGGATCGCTGCATTTGAGGCAAAGCTAGAAGCCAGCAACCAAAAGAGGGGAGGGCGTTGGGAAGGCGGTAGAGGTTATAGTTAAAGTAAATTGAAAGCGATTTTTAAGTTGCAATTGTCTGGTCTGAAACTGATACTGATGCAGATACAGATACAGATACAGATACAGATGCAGATACAGATACTGAATCAGATATCAACTGGTCTGTGTGGCATTGTCATATCAATCATTATACAACATCATATTATGGTATTTAGTAGTGTGGCTGCTGTGATCGTGTCTGCGCGATCTATTGCTGCGCAGCGGCGCTGTGTGGCAACAGATTTACTCACCTGTTATATTGGTGCCACCAGCATTGCTTGTGGCAATTGCACCGGCTGCAGTGGCAGCTGCCGCAACACCAGCGCCGCCACCGCCGCCACCACCGGCACTAGATGCGGTTGCGGCATTCGATTGCTGCGCATTGGTTGCCGCTGCTGCTGCAGTTGGGGCAGATGTTCCATTGCCGCCTCCGCCGCCTCCGCCGCCGCCGCCGCTATTGTTGCTGCTGCTGTTGTTGCTGTTGTTGCCAGCTGAACCGCCGCCACCAGCGGCAGCTGTGTTGCCTGCAGCGCCTGCTGTTGCTGCTGCTGATGTTGGCGCCTGTTGTTGCTGCGACTGACCCTGACCCTGTCCATCCGCAGACGCACCGCTGCCGGTTGACGAGACGCTGGTCGAGCCACTGGCTGCAGTTGTTGTTGCTGTACCACCGCCAGCCGAGGCGCGTCCAGTTGCGTTTGCTGCAGCATTCTGCAGATGCTTTGGCAACAACTGTGGCACTAAGCTGGGCTGTATCGAGAGTTCTGCAGGTACAATGATAACGAATGATATTAGTGATTCTAGTCGCCGGGTTTCTCTCGCACTCACCATGCTCTGTGAAATTGAATAGTGGCGGCATCTCGCGTCCATTGGGCAAGGTGTGATTGCCCTCGTTGCGCAGCTCGTCGAAGAACGGATGTGCACAGGCCTTGAGCGGTGTTATACGAGCGCTGGGCGTGTACTCGAGCAGCTGGGACACCAAGTTGATAGCTTCTGTCGGAGTGCGTATACGGAAAACCTGTGCAAGGAAAACAACGATATGTCAGCAATTTTCCTGATATGCGCCAGAAAGGGGAGGGTGGTTGGACGCGGCTACAGCTCTTGTTCGACTGGGAGAGAAACGTGGGCGGAACATGGAGAAGAATAGAACAGGTACACACAGCACAATATAATCGTATAACACACATATATATATACATATATATATATATTTATTTAAGCGGATTTACAGGGCACACGGTGCACGGGGACGAGCACTGGGAGACGGTAAAAATAGAAACAACAATAATTAAGTCAAGTCAAGCAAATCAGTGAATCAATCAACCAATCAATCAATGCAAATTCAACTTCAACCAACGTATAACACTTTTATAGCAAGGGGCGGCGCGGCAAGCTAAGAAAAAAAACTGCTGTAACGTGTGCTTGGGGCAAAGCTATATACATTTTAAAACGGTTATACTGTTATATACTGTTATAACCGTAGCACAGTTGTGATCTGCGAACACTCGCTCACAAATTGTTGCCAATGCAGCTCGATTTAGGCTTTTTATAAATATACATTTTCTGACTTTTTTCCACCATAGCCAGCCGTTAAAACCGCTTCCAAGTGTAGCAGCTGTTCTACAATTGTTATACCAATCGGACAAACCGTTAGAAAAAGCAAATGTATGCGCATGTTATATGAGTGAAAGCTTTTCAATCATTTTTGTTTTTTTTTTCGCCTTTTTTTTCAAGCAAATTTTGCAAAATTTGTATTATAATTTTGGTTTATTTCTTCGTTTTCGTTTTCTTCTTTTTTTCGGCTTACTCTCAATTGTTGTTTCTGGTTTAGGGCGTTTGGAAATTGGGTGCGTTCGAGTAGTGACTGCAACGGAATTGTTATGTACATTTCAATTACGATTTGAAAAAACACACGAGTAAGAAAGAGATGGACAGTTGCAATGTGAGTGACAGTAAAAGACAGAAAGAGAGAGAGAGAGAGAGAGAGACTAAAAGCTGTGTTATACGACATCCAGTACGGTTAGTGACAAAGAAATGCTCTCCTCCTGCAGCAGAGACAGTAAGTAGACTCTCTGCTGCTAATGATAATGAATATCTTTCTTTTTTTTTTCGAAATAGACCCAGATCTAGATCTAGACTATTTATCCATGTGTTTTCGGCCGGAAAATGGCTTGGATTGGTTTGGGTTCGCGACGCAGCGATATTTGTGTATTCTATTGGGTATTCTCGCGAGGAATGCATCAACAACTTGTGCGGGATGTGGTGCGGCGAACTTACTTTCTGCCATGGATGACTTTTAATTTGTGGAAATTTGAATTCCGTATAGTTTGGATTCATTTCGCGTATTTGTTCTCTTGTCGGTGTGCCCAAGACTTTGATCACTTCAACCAGTTGATCAACGCCAGAGTCACCCGGAAAGATCGGCTGTCCCAGCAGCAGTTCGGCTAGCACGCAACCGGCGCTCCATACATCTAAAAGAAAAAGAGAGAGAAAATTAAAATATGCCAAATTGTATAAGAGTTTTCAATAGCCTTGCAGATAGTTCTAGTAATCGAATTTGACAATATATGTATGAACAAAGTATACATAATTAATTTGATCTTTAAAACATACCAAAAAGTGCTTAAAATACTGTAAACGGTCACCCTAATGTACCTATATGGTATATATCGATAGCAAACCTATTGAAATCAGCCTAACTTGTCATACAAATCGATTTACCATCACTCTACAAGGCTAGAGAAAAAACAAATACTCTCAATGCCTGCATACCAATTTTAGTTGTATAGTTAATGGCGCCGAATATGAGCTCGGGTGCCCGATAATATCGAGAACAGATATACGAGACATTCGGCTCGCCGTGTAGCAACTGCTTTGCGCTACCAAAATCGCACAGCTTGAGTACGGCCGTTTCCGGGTCGAGCAGCAGATTTTGCGGTTTGATATCACGATGGCAAATTCCCAGCGAATGGATATAGGCCAAGCTTCTGAACAATTGATACATATAGAGCTAGAAATAGAATAGAAAAATCAGTATGGTTCCGGACGAGTCGATCGATTCACAACTTACCCGTATAAAGTTGATTGGTATCGTTTGCTTGGTTTTGGCATATTGACGTGCCACTTTGTATACAGTTTCTGGTATATATTCGAGGACTAAATTCAAAAATACTTCATCACGCTGCAAAAGAGAGAGGGAGAGAGAGAGTAAAGTAAGTTAGTTTCTGTCTTTAATATGTTCTACTCTATTCGTATTTTATTATGAGAGATCAGGCGAGCTCCAAACTGCAATGCGGGGAAGATTGTTTGTTTGTTTCCGTTGCTATCGAAACTGTTTGCAAACTGGCGACTTTCAGCATGCGCGATATGACAGCAAAAACGATAACGATAAACGATTGACGAATGACGATTGTTTGATAACTTGGGAGAACTAGCAACTAAATGTAATTATGAAATTCGATTCCGTATGTTTTGAGAGCAGGTCGGGGACGGGTTGAGGGCGTGGCGCCAAAAAAGAAAAGAAACACATGCATACACAAAGTTTGCATTCGCTTTTTAGCTTTCTTTGTCGAGAATAATCGAGAGAAATATCATAGAATAGAAATATATTGAGCGATAATGCAAAATGAAAGCAAGAGAACGAGAGAGTGGGCGACAGATATGATGATGAGTCTCTCGATCGATCGTTATTTCTTTGATACCTGCGGTTTGAGCACAGCGGCTAAAATGCCCAAATCGATGGGAAACTCGGCCAACTTGCGGAACATATGTAAAAATTAAATAATTAAATATATAATCGATAACGATAATAATATCAACAATATCAATAATAAACATAATCATAATAATTATAAGAAAATATGCCGTGTCGAGAAACTAACGCAATTTTAGCTGGGAACCCACGCGAACTCTGATCTGATATTATCGCATCGTAGTATCCTAGTTCAACTTACCTTTTCACCACTCGAATAGAAAAAGTATAAAAGTTTTACAATATTACAATGCTCCAATCTGCGCATTATTTGCAACTCGCGATTCTAGACGGAGAGGGAGGGAGAGAGATTAGTGATCGATATCAATTTATAGTTTTAATGATCTTTTACCTTAAACCGTCTGTCTTGTAAAACTTTTTTGATTGCAACCAATTCACCGGTATCGCAGAGCTTCGCCTGAAATACGACACCAAAGCTGCCGTTGCCGATGACTTTTGTATCTGTATAGGAAACTTCTTGAACCCGATCGGTGCCTTGGCCGGGCGTGGCAACAACTGTGGTAATTTTGGAACCATCACGACCTGCGAGGTCAGGAAGAGAAAGCGAAAGAATGATAAAATGTGAGTATATACTATACATTAGCAAAAAAACAGTTTAGCTTAAGTTTCCCGTAGAGCTTGCTGTAAGTACACACACACACATATATATATCGATACGCTATCGTATATCGATCACTAAGTTCTATACCTATGGTCTCCCAGGCGCCCTCAAGCTTCTCCTTGCTCCTATCGACCTCCTTTGGAATGGACAATGCGACGCTGTGTTCGGGCCACAAATCATTCAATTTTCCGATCAATTGTTTCATGCCTGCGCTCAATTCGGGCACAGAGATCGAGAGAGAAGAGAGAGAGAGAGGAAGTGAGCGAGATATCAGAGAAATGGGTAAGAGGCTAGGGCAGGTAGAACACGTCCCAGGCATCTCTCACACATCATCCTGCTGCGCCGCGAAATCTCGTGCTCGTGCTCGTGCCTGTGATCGTGGTCGTGATCGCATCGTCGCCCTCTACCAATAGTTTCGCTATTTATTTGATTTGATTTCGTTTAATTTATAATTAATTTTGGCATTAGCGCAACTTTCAGCAGCTGCTGCGCCCCATCTGCCAGTCGAGGTGAGAGGAGGCAGCTCGGACCAACAAAAACGGGGCGTGGCAAGGCAACGTGACGAGCCAGATAGAGAGATTGACGTGCAGCCAGAGGTGCAGAGAGATTGGAGGAGGCAACAAAGGTCAACAACAGCAATTAAATGGGAGGAGAAGAAGGTAGCACGTGAAAGAGATAGCAAAAGGTGAATGTAGTAGAAGATGGTTGTAGCAGGGGCAGAAGATAGGAGAAGGTAGTAGGAGAAGGTAGTAGGAGAAGGTAGTAGGAGAAGGTTGTAGCAGAAGCAGAAGATAAGAGATAGGAGGAGGCAGGAGATAGCAGGAGATAGGATAAGGTAGCAGGAGAAAAGAGGCGTTAGCAGATGCAGGAGATGTGCGAAGGTAGCAGGAAAAGGTTGTAGAAGCAGGAGACTGCAGAAGCTATCAGGAGAATGCTGTAGCCAAGGAAGATTGCAGGTGAACAGAAGCAACAGATAACCATGCTGTACTTGGATCCTTGTACTGTTTTCGGGCCATGCTGGAGCTGCGCGTCGGCAACTTGGGCTTCTTAAGCGATGCCAAGAGCGCTGCTGACGCACTGGAACCGGCACCGACTGCAGTCAACTTTCCATTGGCCGCTGCACCCGCACGTCGCTCCTGATGCTTGCGTGCAGCAGCTGTGGCACGGGATGAGTTCGTCGTGGTTGCCGTAGTCGATGTGGACGTTGTGGATGATGATGACGACGACGACGAGGATGAGCTGCCCGACGAGCTTGAGCTGTTACCCTTGCTCTTGCCCTTCTTGCTTGCGGCATGCTCCGCTGCGGATGATGATGTCGAGTTGCCTGCATCTCCGGTTGTTGCCTCCGTTGTTGTTGTGCTGCTACCATCGGTGCTGCTAGTACGCGATTTCGATTTCAATTTATTGTTATCGGAATCGGAATTGGTCGATGAATCGAGTGTGGGCGGAAACTTTGGCTTCGGCCTAACGCCTGCCAATCCCAAACCCAAACCCAATCCCAATCCTGTCGTCGCTCCGCCGCCGCCACCGCCTGCCGATCCCATGCCCACACCCGTGTTCGCCAACGAGTGTCGCTTTATCGTTTTCGATTTGCCAGCACCTTGTGGCTTGCGCGGCGGCATCGGTGTCCAAGGTCGACTACTGCTACTCGCGGCTGCCTCGTGTGCGGCACGCACCGCTTCGATTTCCGATAGCGGCGCATTGTAATAGTGACGAGATGAGGTCGATAACGATTGCGTTGAGTTGAGCGCATTGAGATTCGAGCTCGAGTTTGAATTCGAATTCGAATTGAAATTATGCTTTTCGCCACAATCGGCTGGTGCACTGCCGGGTGTGATCGTTAGATCGCCAGCTCCATCCGATTCGCTGGCATCGTTTAGATTGCCGCTGCCAGTGGTGTTGGTGTTGGTGCTGATGATGGTGGCACGTTTCTTGCGCCGCACCACACGCACCACCTTGCGTAGGCGACTGGGCGCCGCCTGTGCTTGTTGCTCCACTTTGCCTGTGCCTCCTGGCTAGCACTGTGGGTGGCCAAGCAGGCAAGCGATGCTGATCACCAATTGCTGATCACTTGATGCGGCTGCTGCTGGTGTTGGTTGGCCTAGTTGCTGGTCTGGTTGCGCGCGTGTGGGTTTATTTTCTGCCGCCACTTGACCAACTTTTCTCGCAGACGACGTTTGACGTTTCAACGACGCGTCGATTAAAAAATCAAACGAAAACGATCGATCCGATCGATCTTCAAATAGCAAAAAAATGCACAACAGAGCAAAATAAATAAAAAAAAAAATAAAAAATAAAAAACAACAACAATGAGAAATAGAAAGCAAAAAAAAAAGGCACACAAAAGAAATCACATCGATCTATGTATATCGATCTTTATACGTGGGCTATTTATTTATATATGCTTATGTATGTAGTATATATTCCGTCCGTTTTTTTATATTAAACCCCGTTAGACCAAACAGAACCGTTGCGACGCGACGCTGCGCTGCGCTGCGATACGATGCGATCGCTCGAACTTCCGTTGCACAATTGGTCCGAAATGCTGCCGCTTTGCCCACATTGGCTCGAGCCATTGGCGAGCACACAAACTTGGCGAGGATGACCACGATCTGCGGCGACGAAGAAGACGATCCCCTCCCTATCAATGCCCCTCTCCACGCTTCTTCGATTCCACTCAGCCAGATTCAAGCTAACTTAAACAACGATCGACGACAATGAGTGACGAACGAGTGGTGTATCTTACGTTCCACACATAGAGTCCACAAAGGGAGCTTCGTCGCAGGCGATCGACATTTACGCATGCACACGCGATTTTTCATTTTTTTTTTTTTTTTGGCGCGTTTTAAAACGCGATCACTGCAACGCGATTTTGATCGTGCTCTTCTTCAGTCTCATAATTTATTTTAATTTAATTGCAGGAAAATTTTGCAAGCATGAAGATGCCATAGAAACATGCGAAGACGATAAGAGACAGACAGGTGAAGACGAGCTGCTAGACCAGAGAGAGAGAGAGAGAGAAAGAAAGCGAGAGGGGTAGGGTGCGTGCTCTACCAGAATTTGTACGTAGATGGACCAAGAAAGACAGAAGAACCCCAAGCTGATAGACAGACAGAGAGACTGGCGTACAGACATGATGGGCAACAGCAGCCAAGCGCAGCGAGGCATGCGACAGTTCTAGACCCCTCCCCCCCAGACCACCCCTTAACCCTACCCAACCAGCCCGCTGACAGCTCAATGCAATGGAGAAACGAACCGGGGAATCGAGGTGACCGGGGGTGAGACAATTTAAGGATAGTGCAATGCATTTTATTTCGTTTATAATACCATCAATTAAAAATAAAATCATCAAGAAAATGCCAAACCCGAAAGGAGGCCAAGCAAAAACAAAAAATGCGGCAAACATGGCATTGGAAATGTTTTTCGCTTTTTGGGGCGCCACCGGGTGGTGATTGCTGCCAGCTATAGGATAGAGAAAGAGAGAGAGAGAGAGAGAGAGAGAGAGAGAGAGAGAGAGAGAGAGAGAGAGAGAGCGAGAGCCATCTACAATAGGCAAGCTAGATTAACCTGAGCTGAACCGTCTTGCGCATTTTTAATTAACAAATATTTTTTTCGACCTTTTACAGGCTTTTTCAATCTCTACAAAACTAAGGCGCGCAGGCATCGCTGGAAGCTATGGAAAACGTTATCCTTAAATAACTCCAATGTTTATTGTTCGATCGATCTGAAATTTGAGATATAGGCACATATTATAGAGGTCTAACTATTTGCAAAAGCAGACAATTTTAGATTTAATAGTTCGCCTAGGAAATGTTTGCCTTTTTGCGGCCAAAATTTTGTCGATTGAATTTTCCGCAACAACTCTTCGCCTTTTCCCCCCCGCAATTGACCTGGTCGCATGGAAAGCTCAGCCATTTATCATCAATGTTATAAACAAGATTCTCAATACGATGTTGATTTATTGTACAAGGCGTGTTCGCGTTAAATGCCGCAAACATATTTTGGCTTATGTGGAAAATTAATCAAATTATTGACAGTGCACCACAACGTCCACCCGCGCTGACCGCAGGCCACGCCCGGACCACACCTCCGACTTACTCCCTGCGCCTCTGCTGTGCAGTGAGAACATAATTAAGTGCTGTAAAACAACACGCAGTCGGGCCGGGGAAAGTGTTGGGTAGCAGGTTAAACCAGGGGCGTAACTGCACTGGGCGTGACAGGTGGGGGGAGGGGGGTGTCAGGTAGTCAAAATACATAGGCGTTTTTTTTTTCGAATTCTTTTTATGTGGCGCAACTACTACGGCAAAAAAGAACGGATGAAAAAGACGACGACAAATCGATAAACAACACAGTTGGCAAGCGGCAGCAAAGAAGAACCTCTAGATGACGGCGAGGGGGGAAGGGGTGCGTACGGGGATGTAGCATGTGCAAAGTGTGTGCAGAACGTCGCATGACGCAGCAGAAAAAGTAAAAATCAGTACAAAAGGCAAGGCGAAGAGAGGAAACGGATAGGATCTTTAGCATATTCAAAAACTAAAGTCTAAATCGTTTATCTAATACAAATCGATCGTCACAACGATATCGATAGCTAAATTTGTAGTCAGTTGTCGATAGATGTGTGATAGATTTGTTTTTTTTTATCTTCTTGGCAGCTGTCAGCTCAGGTGAGAGAGGGAGAGCGGGAGGATGGATAGAGGGGAAGAGGGAGAGCAGCGATATCACGATCTGTGTGAAGGTGGTTTGGGGCAGCGACATCAGCGCTAAGATCACGAGATGACTCGAGTGCAGGCAAAGGCAATGGGCAAAACACACAAATTGGCAGGCGATGCTGTCTCTCTTTCTCTCTCTCTCTCTCTCTCAACCACCCCTGCTCTCTCGCTCTCTCTCTCTCTACACTTGCAGAGTTTTGTTATCGTTTGATTTGCTTATGCGTTAAATTTGCTTTTTTATTCTTAAAGTTCATCGAGGTTTTTGTTTTATTTTCAGTTCCCCCACTCTCTATCTCTATCTCACGCTCTCTCTCTCCCCACCTCTTTCTCTTGTTTCGCTTGTGCTCATTCTCATGCCACTTCGCTTGCATTGCATACTTTTAGGTGGGCTGCAGAAGCCGCAAAAGTGAAGGAGACCCGCAATGCAATTGCATAAACCAAGGAGGTGTAGGAGAAAGACGACGAGATGAAGAAGAAGGGGTAGAATGGAAGCCATTTTGATAACCAATCGATGGCAAAAGCAACGAAGAAAGAAAACAGAGTGCTCTCCCTCTCTTTTGCTCTGTCTACCTCTCTCTCTCTATGTCTGTGTCTACCTCTTCTTTCTCGCACTTGCAGCTGTTCAAACAGCGAAATATCTGCAACTTTAAAGGGCAACGCAGCTTAGCTGCCCCTTTAGGCACCTTATATATATATTATATACTACTATATTTATCGATATTTATTCAACAATTCTGTTTTTATGCTTTACAAGTTCATGGTCTTTCTTATTTATTATATATATTTATTCATTTTTATTGTATAACGTTAAAAGGTTTTCACTTTAAGACAGTTTATATATCGATATTTTTCTTTATTATTCGACATATTAAACGTACACACTGTGAATACAAACTTCCTATTTCCAGCAAGTTCTTCCCACTGCAGACGTTACATACTCCGCGGCTCAACTCGCCTATACCCTGCACAAAAATCGTCACAACGATCGACAGCTGAGCAAAGGCTGCTTTCGATAATTGTTTTGTTGCTCTTGTTTTCGCTACGCGTTTCGTTCTACGTCTGTGTGTGTTTTTCCACTGTCTGTTTGTTTCTCGGTCTGTCTGTACAGTGTTGCCTTGCTATGGTAAATATTTGCATTGTGGATTCAAAAAAAAAAAAAAAATTAATAAACCAATAATGATTTTTAATATTTCGTTGCTAATGATTTGCGTTATTGGCTCTGATTGATTTTCCAATAAATATTTAAATATTTGGCTAACTCATTGGCAGTTGATAAACTTTGCCTCCTCTTTCTCTCGCCATCTCTCTTTCTATCTCTTTATGGGTTAAAGATCAGTTCACTTCCGTTTAGTCAGTCTAAAGGCCCCCAGCGAATTTTGAAAGCAAATCAAAATCACAAATCACAAATAAAAAACAAGTTGACAAATGTTTTCAAAAGCAGGAGAAGTGGAGGCGGCAAGGGGAGCAGGGCAGAAGGCAGGCAACAGCTGTCAGCAACAGCGGCAGCAGCGGAGACACGCCTCTCATACACACACACACACACTCGCATACACAGCTGCACACACTGTGTGTACTTAGTGTGCCTTCTGTGGATTATTTTTGGAAAAGTTTCATTTGATGAGCTGAGACCGCGTGATTATTACGAACAACATACGACAAAAGCTGAGAAGAAATGTGTCTATAAGGAAAACAAGAAAAACAACAATATTCCCGCGTACGCGTATGTGTGTATGTGTGTGCCATATATGGCGGCCATATAATAATCAACATCTTTCACGACTTGACGCCCTGCTAAACTGATAACCTGAACATGCATCAGTCGTGTCGTCGCGGCTTCTTATCACTCAAAATCTCTGAGAGCAGCAGAGAGCGAGAGAGAGAGAAAGAGAAAGAGGGTGAGGGCGAGGCAAGGCGAAACGAGACAGCAACAGCAGCAAGTCGAGCACAATCTGCAGGGTATTTATAGCCACTCTATACGTAGTATACCAAAAAAAAAAAAAAGTAATAATAATAATAATAACATAATACCGTGATTCAAATAGTTGTGACCTCTTGCCCCCAGGTGGCGTTTTGCTTGTATTTATAGCTTAAGTCAACTTTGAAATCAATCATCAATCGGTAACCTATCATCCCTAACACACTATCACTAACCCAACTATGTGAGTGAGTGTGTGTAGTTTTCCTTTTCTATAGTTTTCCTTGAGTTGACTTTGCTTTCATTTATTTTCTCTCCAATTATCAACCTATACTATACCTTCTATAGTTAGCAGCAGTATTTCCCGCTTTTTTCCAGTCATATCTGGCTTTATTGTAAGATCGATTGCGGGAAAATTAAGTTTCTAGAACGGCAATTCTGTAGTTTTTCCGCTTTTTTCGGTATTTCCAACATTTTTCTATGTAAATTACCATAGCATTACCATACCTTTTTTACGTTTCTTTTTTCTAAAATAAATTGATAGCCTTTAATGGAATACAATTTTTTAAGTTGTTTTTGTGAATATCTATCTATATCTGCATTCCTTTCATCATAAACTTGCTTTGAGACTATGCAAATACCCTACTACGTGCTGTCAACCATTTTTTGTTCCATTCCACTATATTCCCTGCATTACATCACACAATTTGTGGTCGTTAAGCGTGTGTGGCGGAATTTACGTTCATAAAATGCCAAAATACTTTTATAATGCCCCTGTCGGTCGTACGTCCGTCCGTACGCTCGTCCGTCGTATATGGTCGTTGAGATTGCTAGGAACGTAGAATTTCTTTTGAAATACGATGACTTTTAGTAGCGAAACCGAGTGAAACAAAAAAAAAAGAGAAAATCATTCAGGAGCCAGCATAAATCAACATTGTTGTTGCACTCTTATCAATCGGACTGAGGCCCGCCCAACAACAAAGGCCAACAACGATAGCAGGGCTTGTTCCACTGTGCGACGACTTATCAGGCGACCCAAACACAAAGATGATTCTACAATATTTAGTTTAGCTTATAGTGGGGAAATAATAATTGGAGGGAGGGAGGGGGGGTTGATGTTTGGGAAAGCCAAGTGTTCTATAATATTTCCGCTATATTATAATGCATTTATCAGATCACCCTGCACCAAAGTCCAAAGCAGTTGACAAACAAAGGAGTCTAAAGACAAAGAACAGAGCAAGGGAAAACGCACAGACAGAGATGGGCGGCAAGAGCAAGAACAAAGCACTTTAATCTACAAAAGTCTTCGCCTTCGTCTTCGACTTCGGCTCCGCCTTTATTCGCATTTGTTTCATTCTGATATTCATTTTGCACACTGTACACAATTATATATTAATATACGAGATTAACGACATCGCGATTTGCGTTGAAACAAAGCTAATTGATATTGTACACAGAATGCAATGATGTTCCATATGCCAATTGTTTCGTAACTAATACAAAATTGCACGCTTATCGTGTTTCAATACCCTGCGTTCCTAACCAATTCGATTATCAAGCGTTCGTTCGGCTTGAGATAAGTTTCTTTTAATCGAGTAAACCCCAATTAAGCTATATATGTTAGGATGAAATTCCCATATCTAAACGGTGTTTCAGTGTCACTTGTTTTGCTTATCGATCATTTTCCCAGTAAAATCGGACTTTTAATGGGAGAGTTAGATTTATTTTTTTTTTTTTTTTTCATTTTATTTTTTTTAGAAAAATATTTTGTAGGCTTATTTTTTTCTGCGCCCGAAATTTGAGCGCACTGTGTGTATGTGTGCAAACAGCTTACCCGATACATTTTCAAAGTTACGCTTGATACACGCGGAATATGAAACATCGGAACTTACCTAGAAAGAAAAGAGAAAAACAAACAATTAGCAAGAATTCAGTAATAATATATAGTAATATAATATATAGTTGGCTAATATAAAAAGGCATGGTATAAGCGCGCAGCAAACTCTTGCGAGGAACTAGAAAATATATCGATAGTTGCGATAGTTTACCTAATATATGCTTAAATTTTTGCACCATTTTGGTCCAACTAACGCAGGATTGTGTTCTAGCCAATTTCGCAGTCTTAACCCTCTCGAGACAATCGCCCGCATCCGATGTAGCTTCGGCACCGGTCTCATCGATCTCATCATCATCATTATCGTTGATATAGTCATCGTTATCGTTTGCACTGCCGATGAGTCGATCATCGGAATGACGTCGGGCGGGTTGGGTATGTTTAATTCGGCTACGATTGCTGCTTATGTCTTCGTCGTAATGATTATCATGACTATGACTACGCACACGCATCTTCACTTGATCCGTATCAAGATCATTATCATCATCTGCGTCTGGATGGGAGGAGGGATTCGGATGTGGATCCGATATCTGTTTGTCGATCGTTAAACGATTTCTATCACAGTGTTTGGCTGATTGTGCCCGATGTGGATCGTGTGGATCATGTGGATCATGCGAATGATGTTGGTGATGATGATGATGATGATGTGGCTCTTTGGTATCGATGCCGCTGGCTGCCAAATTGGATGCCACCGTTGTGTTCCGCTTCTTGCGCTGCTCCTCCCGCTCGCGCTTGAGCAGCGCCTTCTGCTGTTTGGCCAAGCGTTGCTTTTGCTTTCTGGCGAATTTCTCTCGCAGCTTTGGGCTACCGAACTCGTCCAGATAGTACATGGTATCCTGCAGGCCATCCTTGCGATTAATGAGCTTCGCATCGATGTGCGGATCCTCGTTGATCTTGAGCAGCGGAAAATAGATGTGTCCATCTGTGGCCAAACTGCGTGCATCACGTCGTTTGGCTGCTGCCGCGGCCACCGTCAGTGGCGCCAGCTCCAGTGGCAGCTCCTCCTCCGCTTTCACTTTCGCCGCCTGCGCCGCTTTACGCAGCTGCTGCTGCTCCTCGTCGTGGGCAATGATCTTGATCACAATGCCAGACTGTGTATCATCCTCATCGATCTCATCGCCATCGATGGCCACACCATCGTCCTCTTCATCATCCACCACTTCTTCGTCCTCGTCCTCGTCCTCGACCTCATCCTCCTCTTCGGCCTCCTCCAGCTCATCTTCATCTTCGTCACCATCATCGCCATCGCCAATATCGACCTCCTCAATGCGATCCTCCACATCGAATCCCTGCGTGCCCGTGCTATTCGTACTCTTGTACTTGATGCGTCGCAACGAGATACCGCCAGTGCTGCTGCTGCTGCTGCTGATGCTGCTCAGCTCCAGCGCCGATGCTGCACGCGTGCGTCCAGCGGCAACACGCTGCTCTGCGCCACTGCTGCTGCCCAGCGACTCGCTGCTGCTGTTCGATTGTCCACCCCCAGCGCCGCTGGAGGCACCCTCATGGCCGCGCTGCTCTATGCCGCTGTCCTGGCTGAGCAGCAACTGTTGCTGCTGCTGCTGTTGCAATTGCTGCTGCTGCTGGCGTTGCCATTTCGGTTGCGGGCCGTGTAGACTGAGGGAACCGCTGCTGCTGCGCACTGGCAGCTGTTGCAGTTGCAGAAGCGTCTGCTGCGAGCCAATGCCAACGCTGCCGCTGCCGCTGCTGCTGCTGCCGCCACCAGCTGCGACGTTGCTGCTGCAGAGCTGCTTCTGCGAGGCGCTCGTCACGATGACGCCGCTGTCGGCTGAGCCGGTGGAGGTTTGCGTCGTGAAGCGTTCGCTGAGGGGAATTTTGATCGGTGCGCTAATTACGACCACGTTGATGTTCTTGTTCGAGTTGCTGTTGCTGCTGATGCTGCTGGGGGCGTGCACCGCCGGCGCGCTGACAGTTGGCGTCGACTGCGCTGCTGCTGCGACTTTTGCTGTTGCTGTTGTTGCCATCAGGTTTTCAATGTTGCTTTTCAGCGTGTTTCTTCGCCTTCGTTTCTTCTTTGCACGTCTTTAATATTGTTTTTTTTTTTTTTTTTTATTTTGCTTGCTTTATTTTCTATTTATTCCCTTTCTTTTAATAGTTTGTTTTTCTGTTTTTCGAGTTTTTTTTGTTTTTTTTTTCTTTTTAATTTTACACTTTCTGCTGCACGAACCACTTTGTTGCCTCAGAGTCACATTGCCTGCGCGTTTCAAAATCAATTGCAAACATTAAAAAAATAAATTCAAAAACTTTTCAACATTTTCAAACACTTAAAAACGTTTTTCGACATCTAAAAAATATGCATTAAAAATTTAAGTGCATTTTTAAGTGAAATTTTGTATGCATTTTTTCGATATTCATTTTTTGTGTTTCATGTGTAAATTTATTTGCTTATTTATTTTTATTGCATTTTCATTTATTAAATTATTTTATTTCATTTTATATTTATGATTTCAATTTTTATTGCCGTCTTGTTGCTGCTTTTTTTTTTAATTTTTATTTTCCTTTTTGCGTGCGTGCGTGTGTGTTTATCGCGCGTTAGTCTTTCAATTTATTTTCGTGTACTTTTCAATTTCGTTTGCAGCTATTTTTAGCCACAAATTCGTACAACAGAAATAAATTTTGAAAACAAAAATCGAAAACGAGCGACAGACACATGAAAAAATAGAAGTAAAATAAAATAAAAACTGTCGGGAAAATTAGAAATAGAAACACACACACGCACACACGCAAACAACAGAAGAAATATATTCACACACGCAATAAAAACAAAACACACGCACACACAGTGAAAAAAAAAGCGTTTTCCAAAAAAAAAATGTTTAAAAAAAAAAAATAAGAGAACTCTCGAAAAAAACGAAATACTTTTTAATTTTTGTTTTATTTCGAGCTACGCGTAGTTGTTGTTTGGCTTGCTGTTTTTGTTATTGCGGATATTGCGAAGCAGGGAGAGAGAACGCAATCAACATGTGTGTGCGGGCGCTCTTGAGGTCGCGATTGAACTGAAACTGAAACAGAAACACAGCAACAGCAACTGAAACCGAAACAGAAGCAGGCAACGGCAGAAACAGAGAAACAGAAACACACACACACACACACACAGAGCGAGTGAATTTCCAAATTATCAAACGACGACGACGACGTCGTCGCTGCTGGCGCCTGCTGACGCACGTTGACGCACGAAGCAAGCGCGCGCTCGCAACGAACGGCAATGGAACACACACACAAAAAGAGCGCGAGAGAGAGAAAGAGAGAGAGAGAGAGGCAGAGAGAGCGAGAGCGCGCGACGAAAAAGCACAAGCAGCAAAAGCGAAAGTCATCAGCTTGTGCGTTTGCCTGTGTGCGTCTGTGTGTGTGAGCTGGGAAAGTGGAATTGAAACAAGCTGCACAGGGAAACAGAGAACACAGAGCGCAGCATAGAACATGCTCGGTAGGGGAGGGGGAGGTATGCACTGCGCCTCGGATGCAGCCCAAAAAATTGGGACAATCTCAATTGGAAAATTCTGTTGAAATCATTCCAATACCCCCTCCCCACCTCCCTCTCTTCCACAATTCCTCCCATTTGTTTTTGTTTTTGTTTTTTTTTTTTTGCTTATCTTATCAAGCTTCAACACGTCGCTGAGGTAATCACAGCAGCAGCAACAGGGCTTCAATCCCCCTCTCATCCCTTCCACCAACCAACACACTGCACGCCTAATTTATCAGAGCGAAGGCGTTAAATCAAAGACAACAGGGTTGTCGCCTCGCCTAAACCCAATCAAAACAAAACGCAACAAAATCATAAACGTACAAAACAAGCTCAAATTGTCATTAGAAGAGCGAAACATAAGTAACGTGGGCTACAATCGAAGGTGTGCATGCCCTGCAAAATACCCTACGTCCAGGAAGGCGCGAAAATAAACTAAAGCATATCTACAAGGCGCAATTACTACTCGAAACAGTAGAACACAAAAAACTTACATAACTTTTTTGTTTATTGTTCGATTCGTTTGAAATTTGCTGGTAAGGTACATATTAGAGTCAGCTAACTGTATTCTATAGCAGAATATTATATATCTTATATGTTACTTAGAAATCGCATAGACAAATTTATTTGTTTTGCGTAGGCTGTGGGCGTGGCAACCAGTTTTTGAAATAAGCAGCATCTGAGTACGCTGTGCAGAGGGCTTCATGTCAAATTTGCTGTCTCTAGCATTTATAATAACTGAGATCGGTGTGTTCACACAGACAGATATGGCTAAAACGACTCGGTTTGGAATACTGATCAAGTGTATGTATGTATTCCCTTACTCAAAGTTAGTATACCCTCTACAAAGTAATTCCAAGTGCTACGCTGGATTAGGCAGGGCATTAATGGGGGGCGTGGCGGGTTGTTCTTGTTTTTTCCACTGTGGTTTCGTTGTGCGCGGGCGGGCGACAGTGGTTAAACCTATTAAATATGTACATATAGTAAAAACGCGCTCGAGTGTATGAACAACAACGATGGCTGAGTAAAACTATGGAAAGAACAAGAGAAGACAAGCGGCAACAAGAACGACAACGACAACAACAGCAAAGCAAATAACTAAAACAACGCGACGAACGACATTTAAGTGCAAACAGTGGAAAATTTTAGTGTTGCCTTCAGCTGTCGCTCCATAACGCTGCTACCTCCTCCCACTTAACACTCCTTGGGCCACTGCACACACATGAAAGCAACAATAACAACAACAACAACAACAACCAACACTTTGTTCACTAAGAAAGCCAAAGGACGTGAGGACGACGAGACCCTTTCGATGTGAAATGAAACGTAACCGACCGAGCGCAGTGGAAAAAGCGACCTAAAGGAATGCGCTTCTAGTGCTACTGCACCAGTGTGGTTAGGTGAAGGGAGGAGACGGGTTAAAGAGCGGAGAGATTAGATTAAGTCGAACCAACAAGGACAGAGATCGAAACTTTTGCACCGCCCCCAAGTTCAGTTGGTTGCGCTTTACCGTGCTTTAAATAGACACTAAAAGCTGGTTAGGTTCTTTAAGCTGAGCTAAGCGTAGAGCTGCATCGCGCTCGTTGGGTTTAGGGCTTGAAATCGGTTTAGTTAGGAAGCTACTACAAGAGATGGGCTTAAGCGACTACCCTAGAGCTGTGGCTTATAAATGAAAATCCTCTTTCAAATCGCTCTAGTTACTAAGATATTACTACTTGAATTCACAATCTATGGAGGGGTAAAGAGACTATCCTAGAACTAAACTATTACTACTAATTCTATATCCATATATATGTTGTTATCGTAGCTTTAGAGGCGGGGTAAAGCGACTACCCTAGAGCTTAGAAGTGCCAAAATGCACCCACTCCGAAATGGGTGTAGCTAAAATGGTACTAGATGACTATTTCCATATGTAATTATGGTTGGTTTAATGAGGGGTAAGACGACTACAATACTCAAGCTTGCTGCCTTCCTAAAATCGATCTTGTTATTGGACTACCACTTAGACTACACGATTAGGATTCTATATATAGATGTTCAGTCAACTTTCTCCCTAATTTGTGAAATACTGAAATACTTTCGAGAATTGTTCTCCTAACCCGAGACCCCCCACATGACCATAGTCATCCAGCTGACATTTAGCTTAATTGTTTAAGACCTTTACTACCATGTCTGCCTTCTCTCTCTAAACATATATATAAAGCTACTGTAGTAGTTCGTCTATGTACCTTTCGTTTTATTGTTCCAACTGTCGTAATCCCCCTATCCCCTGCTCACCTACCTCTTTACAACCCGTACACCTTAGCTAACCACAAAGCTTAACCAAACAAGTGCGCATTTTTTAGGGCGTGTGTATTTACTTTTTTATCGACTTTGACATTGAGCGAAGGGACACGGCACACACTCACACACACACATACATTTACTATGGACAATTAACCAGCTAACCCTTTCCCAACGCGTCATCGTCCTCTTCTTTATAAAAAAGTCAACCCAGTCGCGCTTTTTATTTATTAAACATAAATTGCGCGATGACTTTCTTCGTTTTTTGTGGGATCCAAGCACCTCCACGTGTCCATCATTCGGACCAAGGGGGCGGTCTCTCTCTCGTTTTCTTAACCCTATTATACCCCATTATAAACAAAGTCAACTTCAATTTACATGGCAAATGAGTTGAGTCCGCTGGAACTCTTGACGGACTTGAACTTGCATGTCGATAATTTTCCCCACATTCGGAGGAGGGTTATACATATTTGTATATGTATATAGTATATGTACCTCTTTCTGTAGTTAAATACACGTGTAGCAGGCGTGCAAGTGAAAAATATAAATAGATTTGAGAAATAAGTCAAGGGTTGTTCGTACACAGGGTACCTAACCGCCCCCCATAACACTTCCAGGGCCATGACTTTAATATCGATTCTTGAGAAATGCCCATTGTATATAATTAAATGTTAGCTCGGCACAAGGTTCGTTAAGGACACGTTTTGTGAGGTTTGCAATACCGACTACCGACTGCAAGTGGGTATATGCGTTATGCATAAGCAAAGGGTAACTGCTCGTCGTACCCAGTCTAAGGCAGCTACCTTATTCGATTCTCTACTGAATTTTCTCTTTATATTCTTTTTTTTTGGGTCTAGGCCGCTTGGCTATCTACCAAAATGTCTGCAACGTTCAACGATCTTGGATCCAACTAAAAATAATGCACAGCAACGCCCTCTGTTGGTTAAAGGTAACATTACATTACAAGCGAATAGAGAAAATAGAAAAAAACGAAGACGAACAAATGACAGAAAGACACGGATAGGGGGAAAAATGCTAGAAAATATTTGCATTTCATTTGCAAAACAAAAAGCGTAGAAGAAAATAAGCCAAGGGGTAGGAGGGTGGTGAGGTAGGTATGACGCAGGGAACCCTACCGATTTTCCGGGCTTAGTGCCTTCGGTAGTGCCCCTTCCTCTGCTACGCACTATTTAACCAAGACTCGGAAAACTCGGCGAAACGCGCCGCTTGAAACACAATGGAAGTGGAACGTTAATGGAACTGGCAAGGGGAATTAGTGTTAAGAAACAACAAAAAAAGAGAAATAAAAAGAAAAGCTGAAGTGGAAAAGCGAATTGACATTCCAATAGTGGAATGTGCAAGCGTTTATTGTCGGATTGGGTTGGCGCTTCGCAACGGCTCCTTTTTTTTTTTGCTTTACTGTCTCCTCTAATCGCCTAATGACCCACAGGAAACAACAACAATGATAATTGACAACTAGAAATAGCAAAAAACAAAGGAACAAAAGCACAAGAAGAAGAATACGACGACGACGAGCACGAGCCGTCAATTATTAATAATTGCATTGTACGGGGGCGTACGTCAGGCATTTAAAAGCAATTACGATTACATAGGATTACCGATTGTCGATTGACGATTACCCCGAATCGAAAGGTGCAGAATTCCACCTGTCTACATTACGAACTTCAAACGACAGTCCATAGTCGAAGCTTAACTAACTACTGTATAAACGGGGTTGTAGTCAATCTCTGAAAATGCCTTTCTACCCTCTCTTTCTCTTCCTCACTCAAGCAGCTTAAGTAATCTTCAAAGTAACGCCCATAATAACAGCGCGATAATAACAATATTATATCATATCAAATTGCTGCTAAAGGGAAAGAGGAAAACGTCAAATCGTTGGTCAGCTTTGCTTGGTTTAGGGATGGGTTGGGATGGGTTCGCTCGCTGCTGGCGTTAAGTAATTGCTTTGACAACGAAAAGGGAAGCAAACCAGACAAAACCAGAGTTGACTAGACGCGACACAACCACACATCACTAGCAAGAGCTAGAAAGATAATCAGACCACCTACAACAACAACAACAACAATGGAAAAAGGAAACAGGAACAGGCAAAGGCAAAGGCAACAACATAAACTGGGCAGGGCAACTCCGCAACACAGTTACAACGCGAACCGTTAGTCTGATGTTTGACATGCAAACAGTTTGACAAATGACAACATAAACGGTTAAGATTCCAGGCCTACCGTTGACATTATACCCTGCTCTTTCTAACTTACCCAGAGCGTGCTGCACTAAGCTGCAGCTGAGTCAAATTTCATAGAGATAACTTTCAAACTGAGAGTCTAATTTGCCTTGTAAAAGACGAATTTCGATGCTGATTAGGAATATATTTATTTATTTAAATTTTAGACATTGAGGGTATTACTGATCATATACCATTTTATATGTATTTTAAAAGGCAGCAAAATCGCATAATCAGATGACAATAATAGGACAGAGGCAAAGGCGACGACGTCAATTTGAATTTAGGCAGCGCTGCGCAGATCAAACACACCCAAGACTGACGTACTACAGTGGACACTGGCTAGCTAAAACTCGGCTGTAAGCTTTGTGTATTTTTGATAATAAACAAAAAATATATACACATATATAGCGACTACTACACTAACTTAATTAGTTTTTTCCCCATTTTGTTTTTTAGGTCACATTTTATTTTGCGCAGTCAGTCGAGTGTAAGAGACACTGTCGTCGGTTATGTCTATAACAATGTCATGTTCCAAATGGCAACAAGAACGTAGCGAAATAACACGAACAACCATAGAGAGACAGAGAAAACGAAGAAAAACAGACAGACGCATTGGGAACTGCGTCTTAGGCACTTTCGATGTGCGATAATTTTTAGTTGTTACGAGTGTTTGGGCATGGAAATGAATATCACATGCTAAGTATGGCTAAATGAGTGAGTGTGCGACATTAGTTAAATTAAATAATCATATGTTAATCGATGACGCATGAATGTAAAACCCTTAAAGACGTTCAAATTAAAATAAAACTACAGCTGCATAGAAACTCTATGAAACAAGCAACATAATGGAATGTTAATAAAAAAAAATAAAATAATAATGCCAAAAAAAAAAAAAAACACGGAAAAGAACGCACAACAAAAACAAGGTCAGTTTCTCACTGAAAGTGCACTTTGAATGGATTCAGCACGAAGTAAAAACGTTTGTTGTTCATTAGAAATTTGCAATCCCTGCCTGATCGATTGCGTTGACAGGTGCCTGTTCCATTTCCACTTGTTCCAATAGCCAACCGTGAAGGTCTGTCTCTCTGCATTGTGATTCGCCGTGAGTGCGCAATCTTATCGATACGTAAAATGCAAAGTTGCTTAATTAATCAACAAAATAATATATTTTTTATATATACAATAGACGAACGAAACGGCACAAAATGCGATTTATTATCTAAGTAATTTTTCGTGTTGCAGGAAACTCTCAAGAGAGAGAGAGTAGCGAGGGGGGAGTGTAACTATCTTTATGGCCTGCATTGTATATAGCTGGCAATTAAAGCAGTGGATAGAGCGGGAGAGTTGGGGTAAATCTTGGGTATTTATGAGCTGGCGACAGACACCTGTTGTACGACTGCAGTAAGTGCAACAGAGACGTTGTTGTTCTGCTTGATTGGCAACGTTAAAATCCGTAAACAAAAACAGGCAACGCGTCTCGCGCTGTAAACAAGTGCAACAACGGCAAAAATGACAATAAAAATAACATCGAGAAAGATTACAATTATCAGGCGTTACACAGTTGAAAGAGATAGATAGAGGGAGAAAGAGAGATGGACAGACAGACAGCGAGACAAACCGTCGTCTGTCAAGTCAAAACATTCCAGACAGAAAAACAATAAAATAAACCGCATTCATGCACTGAATTGAGTGCCATCTCTCTCTCTCTATCTCTCTCTGTGTCTCTCTCCCGCTCTGCATGACTCAACGCATACCCACAAAAGCCAAACTGATATTGGGTTAGAGTGGTTTAGAAACTAGTTCACATACATAACTCACTTCAATTGTCATTCCAAGTGCATTTGCACGTCAAGTATCGTTGTAGCATGATTTGGCATTTGCCTGGCTTAACCCACTGTAGCCGGAGAGAGCCTAACTGGGCTTCAAACTTGCCTTGTTACCCTTTTTTCCAATCAACTGTGTTGATTCAAAGCAATTCACTTAATTAACAACCCTAGATTCGACTATTTAAAGCTAATCATCACTTTAACATCTGGTCAAAGTGCATGTTAAGCAGTTTACAGCTCAATAAATGCAGCAATATTTATAAAATATTTTTATTATTTTTTTTTTTGTAATAACTAAGAGCATTTTAAACATTTTAATTGCTTTATTTGCATATGTAAAGCTAATCACCATTTAAACTTGTGGTTAAAGTGCTTGTTAAGCAGTTTGTATCTAAAGAATCTCAATGCATCTTTGCTTTTAGTATTATGAATTGTTTTTCTTGCGAAAACTAATCGAACAATGTTATATTTTCATGTATAAATGCGTTTTTTTTACGGCTATTAATAAACAAGATTTGAACGCGTCACAGGGGTCTCTCTCCATCTCTCTCGCTCGCTCGTGGAATCGTGTGATTCATCTAAAGTTTAAGCTAAAGCCGAACCTGATCTGTGCGTCTGAGGCTGACTAAACCGCGTTGGTGAGCGACACAGAAAACCCCCCGATTACAGCGAATACCCTCAACAAAATTAAAAAAAAAAAAAAAAATAAATAAAAATAATATATATTTTGCGTTGTTGTTCGGCCTTTCCCGCGGCCTCTGGTTAAAGCAAAACAAAAAACCGAAAGAGTAGAAGAAGAAAAAACACATAGTTGATGAATTTGCGGGCTCGCAAGTTGACTTATTAATTGCATCAGCCAATTCGAAAGAAACACACACACTCACACAGGTTGAGTGGCGTGCGGCATTGAGATGAACTGCAAAAGAGTTAGTGGGAGAGAGAGACAGGCAGCTCCCTTTTCCCGCTCTCTGTCACTCTAAACATTTCAATTAAGCAGTCAAAAAATGAATTGATTTTTCCTTTTCTTAAGTCATCGCGCTGACGTTTTCGCCGCATTCGCCCAAATTCGCCGAGATATTTATATACATTTTTTTTTTGTTTTTTTGTGTTGGGCCTACCCTGACCCGCCTCTGAGGCTGCCCACACACTGCACAGTGTGTCTGCCTGCGTGAATGTCTGCGCCATGCGTCATCAACGCAACGAAACTAAAGTAAAGTAAAGCGAGGCAACTACATCAACAAAAAGCAAATATCGAATGCCGACGCGCTCTCTACCTCTCTTTAGTTTCTCTTGCGCTCTCTTTTCACTATGTTTACCCCGGCTCTCTCTCTCTCTTTTCTTGTGCCTGTCAAAATGACGCAATGCGTAGTTGCGTTTGCGTCAGCCGGCAACGCAAGCCGCGACGCCAGCAGCGGCTACGACTTCAAAGTTAGAGTTTCTTAGCAATTAGCTTTTTTATGCACGCTAAGGTCAATACACAAAGAAAAAGAGAGAGAGAGAGAGAGAGAGAGAGAGAAAGAGCGGAATAGAAGAAGCCTTAGACATGCAGAGAGAGAGTGCAGACGCAGCGCTGATAAGAAGAGCGCAGAAAAGTGGAACGATTGCGAAGAAGGAAGCGGGAGAAAGAGACTCGCCCGCACATAATAATGACTCTCTAACTGTAAAGTTGTTGTGTGTATGTGTGTGTGTGTGTCTGCGCTGATAAGCTCGCCGCAATGAAACTGAATGTTGTTTCGTCATGTGTGGATTGCATTCCACACACAACACACACAGTAAACGGAGTCCACAGACAAAAGTAGGTTATGCTGTGCAGTAAAATTACTTATCATAGAAAGATATAGTCTGCGTTTTAGCTACAATACAATCCTACTGGCTTGATAGTAAATATAACTTTTTTCCCTTCAAATCTAGTTTTTTTTTAGTCACAAATGCGACAATGCTGCATTTTTTTATATTAAGTTTACATTTTTTTTTTTTCAAAATTAAATTTTTTTAAAGTTTTTTTTATATTATCTTATAATTTTAGTTTTATTACGTAAATCTATTTTCTTTTGGCTTTAAGCTCTAGAAAACGCATTTTTTTGGTATTAAATTTTTCTTAACTTAGCATCCACATAGAGAACATAATGTCTAGAAGTAATCATTCAAGTGTAAGCCCTAGCTCGCTCTATCTCTCTCTCTCCCTTTTTTTTCTCTCTCACTCGCTTGTGTTGTGGGTGTTATCGCACTTTGACCACGTGACACGCATGTGCCCAGTCAAATGGAAAATTATTCAGCTCGAATTCAAAACTCAAGATTTATTATCGAATTTATTATTCATCTGTTTTTTTTTTTTGCGGTATCAGTCCCTGGCGAGCAAGTGAAAAACCAACTTGATTTTTCTTCATATAAATAACAGCTTGCTAATTGACCGAACAACAATGGAATTAAAACGGAACAAGTTTTCAGATCCTTTTTTTAAAAGCAACGCTAATCGGTCGAGTCTATAGACATAAACCCGAAAAAACTCTTTTGTAGCTGCGTCGTGTTGTTTAAGTATCGTCTGTTGCATTGTCGTTTCACTTGCCAATGTTCTGCGCGCACGTTTCAATTCCAATACATTCCATGTTTGTTTTATTTTTCTTCTCTTTTTTTTAACGCTAATTCAATTTACACGCACATGCGAGCGAGAGCGAGACAGCGCGAGAAACGATACTCGCCATTAGAGATGTGCTAATTGCGATAGGTTTCGATAAGAGGGCGAAGAAAAGGGCAGGGGGAGTACGGATATTTGCAATTCTTTTGTGTTGTTTTGTTTCCCTGTCGTCCCCCCTGTGACTGCTCGATATTTGCTTGCAGCAAACTGGAAAGTTTTTTAGCGACAAATCTCATTTGATTGATCATGTGATCATTGAGATCGATTCGCAAATAACAGTTGCAAATGGTTCCAACACTCACGACCCCGCAGGCGGCACACCTTGGCACACGCCCGACCCGATAAAAAAAAAGCGCATATAAAAATAGCCAAGATAGGCGATAATTGCGAGCTGAAGGTGTAATAAAAAAGAATACCGCCATCTATTTTTATCTCGATTGTTTAGGATCGAATGCGATTGGCATAAAAAGTTAGTAGGCGGACGATAGACGGGAATAAAGCGGCATGAAACAGACCAGAACCAATTCAAGGTCGAGAGCTGGAGGAAGAAGAAGCAATAAGCTATGATAAAACAAGGAATCAATTAAAAATCAAAACTAAAAAAACAGAAAAAAACACTTCCATTGCGCGGCCCCTCGTAACTTTCTAAACACTTGGCGACCTTGTGGCAAGGGCAAAGTGCCAGGCTAGGATTGGGTAGAAGAGCACGAGCAGGGGAGGGGAGGGCCTGGGCTGGCTAACTGGTTTGCAGTTTGGCCTCAAGTGTTGAGCGAGAAACCGAAAACAACAAAAAACAAAAGAACCGCAACAAGTCAAAGCCACCAAAACACACACATACACACTCGAAAGGCGTGCATATATCACATAGATATACGTATACGTATCGCTTGTATGCAGTACTAAATGATATTATGCCACGGTGCTCAATAAACCGCAAAAGGTTAAATAATTGCCAGTATAGTATAGACAGATATGGTGTAGTGATGATAGTAATTGTCTATACATATTTCAAGACCCACTGCCTTCCTGGCTCCCTTCGAGAACTCAATGCTCCCCGATTCCCGAGTTGCAGTTTTCCCCGCCAAATTACGATTTTATTGTATATTGATGGCGATAAAACTCTAGCTTTACCTTTAAAAACTATCCAGCTTTTTTTTTTTCTATGTAAATTAAATAGTGTTCTATTGATATTTTTGATTATATATTCGAGACACTTTCAAATTATTTATTTTATTTTTATTACTTTTAAAAAAATGTTTTGGCCGTTTTAGGCTTAGCTTCCCGTTAAAAACAGTATTTATTGCAGCACCGAGTAGAGAGTGCAATTAAAAAGTCTCCTTAAAGTTCAATAAGAATTTCCACATTCTTGCATTAATTAAAACTCGTTGCATTTCGTTAAGTTTCCGTAGAAAATGCCAACAACAAGAAAAACAATAACAAAGGCATATTCTCCGTCTCTCTATCTCTCTCGCTTTCTCCGACTCCCCTTTTGTGACCGAGCTGGTTAATTATTTTCACCCATGCGTCAATTAATTGAACAGAGGTGAAACAGTGGAATGAAACAGCAGATAGTGCATTCATTGCAGCGACATATGAAACACGTGGAGTGAAACGGCGCAACAGTGGAATGGAACAATTGCATAATTGATTAGGCATTTATTGAATTGAAATAAGAAAAACAACGCACTACGTGCTGTCACTTGCAGCGGAACGCATGGCATGGAACAGCGCGCGTGTCGCAATTCCTTTTTGTGTTGTTTTGTTTTTGTTTTCGCTTATTGCGCGCTTTTCTGCTCTTTGTGCATTATTGTTAATCGATACAAAACAACAAAAAAAAACGACGCTAATTAATTCGATAACAAAGCGAGGGGCAGGCAGAGCATTCCCTCCGCAAGCGCTGACGACGTCAAAGCGAAGCGCAAATGTGCATGCACTTGCATGCTTCACTGTCATGTGTCGCTGTTGTTTTTTTAATTTATTTTTTTAGTTGTTTTTTGCGCCGTTTTTTGTTTTACGCAGCGCGCTTCTGGTTTCGACAAAAGTGCAGCGCGTTCTCCAAAAATGGGCGTGAGAAATCGACATCAATGCCCGCGTTCACTGCTTATGGGCGTCATCATTAGCGTCATTTTGCCATAAATACAACAACAGCAACAATAACAAATTAATGCGTGCTCACTCGGACACACACTCACACACACACACGCGTACGTGAAAATATTTATAAATGCCGAAGAAAGCCAAGCAGCAGAGAGGCGAGCAAATGCGCATTTATGGCACACACACGTGAGAAACGTCAAGGAGAGAGAGCACGCACACATGGCGGGCGGGAGCAGCGCAGCGCATTGCACCTGCAGCCGCAGGCTCCTCGCTCTCTCTCTCTCTCTCTCTCTCTCTCTGCAAAAGCTCATTAAAGCTTTTTGGCAACGCGCAGCACAGCCAACGCTTTCGGGCGATCACCGCTGCCGCTGCCGCTGCTGCTGCTGCTGCTGCTGCCGCTGCCTTGAACCATTGACACATTTTGCGCGTGGGTGCGCGTCGAAAGAGTGCAGCGCGCATAGAGATAGAGAGAGAGAGAGTGTGAAGAGAGCGCAAATGGTGCGAAAAAAAGAATCGGCTGTGCAAATGTTGTTGTCTATGGAGAAGTAGAAGCTGAAAAAACAAAAGCAAAACATAAAACATAAAGCGAAATTGAAGAGAGCAGACGCGCGGCGGTGGCTGCTGTTGTTGTTGTTGTTGTTGTTGCTCTTGTTGTATGCAAACATTTCTTCGTCTTGTGCTATTTTTATAAATACACAAAAGTAAAGCAACAAAACTGAAGCGAATGAGCGTGCAAAGGCAGCAACAACAACAACAACAACACCAGCTGAACGTTGACTGACTTGACTTCTGCTGCGCACAGACGGGAGCAGGCAATGGTGGCAGCAAGGGGGGAAGGGAGGCGGTAACGCGACGCGACGCCGGCTACACGATGGGGCTCGCAGTTCATGCGAATTTTTTTTGGGAATTTTCCACTGGCAACGCAACAGCAGCAGCAGCAGAGGCAGCAACATGAATAATTCACTTTTGGCCCAAGGCATGCGCTTGGCTGTCCCACTGTCTCGCTCTCTCTCTCTCTTTCTCTCTCGCTCTGTCTGCGTATGCAGCTGTGTGTGCCTGCGTGTGCGTGTTTCAACATTGTCGCCAATAAGAAATTGCATGCACGTACTTGCGCGCCTGCGCTGCCTACAGCTTTTAAACACAGCCAGCCCCCACCCCTCGCCTACCTTACTAGTCCCCCTCTCTCTATGCAATTGCTTTCCCCAACTAGAACTACTTTTTTCCCACTCTTTGCCCATAAGCAACGCCGCGCAGCAGCAGCGGCAGCGGCATCAGCAGCTAAATATCAAATTAGCTTCTGCGCAGAAGATAGAGAGAGAGAGAGCGAGCGAGAGCGACAGAGACACGCGCTAGCAAAAGCCACCCAATTAGCGCGCAGCCGCAACCAACAACTAAAACAGCAAACTGGTTTGAAGACACGCTCTGCTCAGCTCTGCCGACGCCAAAGATGCTTCTGCTGCTGCTGCTGCTGCCGGTGGCCAAAGCGAAGACGACGCTGACGCTGCTGTTTTTTTTTTCTCTTTATTTCTTGTTGCTCACTTGTTGCGTGGCGTGCAAGCGAGATGGAAATATTGCAAACTTTTCCATTGATGAATATTTTTTTGGTCAAACGGGAATGAGTAGATTTTGAGTGAGAAAGAGAGAGAGAGAGAGAGAGAGCGGGCGCAGGAGGAAAGCGACAGGCAGGCAGTGCAATGTTCGCAGGAGGAGGCTGGTCTCCATTGACGGAGTGACTGTCTGCCAGACTGACTGACTGTCTGCCAGACTGACTGACTGTCACTGCAGACAGACAATTGCTGGCTGCTGGCCAAACGCTTTCCAGAACTTTCGTTAAGTAATTTTACTCAATAATCGATAGCAAAAAGTTTATCGACATTTTGAAGCAGCCAAACATTTCAATTAGCATGTGTGTGAGTGCGTGTTTGTGTGTGCTTCTTCTATTCGTTGTGAAATCAAATCAAAGCAGACAAGAGATATTCAAATTGAGTCCAAACCACAATTTCAATTGAATCATTAATTAATTAACTCGATTATATTAATTATATATATATTTTATGTGTGTGTAAGTGCTCTAGAAATCAATTACACTGCACTACACTGCAAATAATTACCACAAGTAGAGTAACACGACAAAAAAAAAATTATATGTTTAAAAAATTTGTATATAGCGTGGTGTACGTATATAAACCAAAAACCGACAAAAACGAAAGAAAACCAGCAACAACAATTTTCTGCTGTTTCACTTAAATATAATTATTTGGGTTTTTTTTTTTTTCAATTCCCACTGTGCTTTGTTTGGTTGCTTTGCTGGTTTTATTTTTTTTTTTTTTTTTTTGTTTCTCTTTTTGCGCGCTTTGCTGGGCTCGTTCGTTTGGGTGGCGGCGCGCGGCTTAGAAGGGGGGCGGCGGGCTGCGGGCTGCGGGCGACGGCTAAACGTAACGAAGCGAAATGCGACGAAGACGACGAAATGAAACGAAATCGTCGAAGAGAGACACACACACGAAATAACGACGACGACGACGAAAGTACGTATACGCCAGTTCGGTAGATACGACGCGAGTGAACTAAAAATGTTGCCGCTTGAAGTAAAACGCAGCTACGACGGCGACGACGGCAGTGGCGGTGGCAGCGTCTCGCACATATGTGCGTGTTTGCACGTGTCTGTGTCTCTGTGTGTGTGTGTTTTTTTTTTTCTGTTATAGTTGTTGCTGTTGCTTTTCGCCCTGGAGCATTGAACGTTGTGAAGAACCGCAAGTTGATCCGCAGCAAGAGAGGGAGAGCGAGAGAATGAGGCACAGCAAGCTCCAAAGAGCGCACGCTATGGCAGCGCGCGCGCTCTTCCTCTCTCTCTCTCTCTCTGCCTCCGCGTCTTACTCTCTTGCTATGCGCTGTGCTAGAAATTCTTTCTAGAAGGCAGCAGGGGGGGCAGCAGTATTTTTGCACAAGGCTGCGTGTCTGTGTACGTGTGTGTGTGTGTGTGTGTGTGTGTGTGTGTGTGTTTGTGTTTGCAAGAGCGTGACTTGCGGTAACTATTGTAGTATTCGATTAGATGACGTCGACGATGCCGTCGCCGTCGCCGCAGTCGCAGAAATTATAATTAGGTAACACACACAGCACACACACACACATGTGCGCGCTCCAAGCGCGGCTCGCGCTCTCTCTCAATGCAATAACAACAAATCGTAAAAGCAGCAGCGGCAGAGCAAGCAGGACTTTCTGCACACTGGGCAAAAGAAAAGCTGCCGGCGACGAATTTCGTGCGCTGCCTAAAAGTATGTTACGCGGAAGTACACAAAATAAAAAAAGGAATGAAATGAAGCACGATATTGCTTGCATTAAATATAGCATATAACAAGGTTAGTTTTGGAATGATTTGATTTCTGCAAAATTATATAGGTCTAATTATTTTGTTGTACAAATTATAGCTAACGACAACACTGTATTAAGGTAATACTATTAACACTTGAGTGTAGTTTTTGGGTGTAGTGCAGTCACAGAGTTTGCTCTCGCTTACCCGCCATATGCTTTGGAAAACTTAATCGATATTTATCGGTATACATATATTGCCAAAATGCTTTTCAACTTACCTGAAAATAGAAGAGAAAAAACCGAAACGAATTAGTATTTTTAGTATATTAAAAAAAAAAATATATATATACGATATTTTTTAAAAAATTGTGCACGAGATAACTAACCCGCCATAGTTTGCGCAAATTGCTTGTCGATATTCCTAACCGAGTCCGGTTTACTCAGGGCTCCCTGTGCCGGTGAATCGTGATATGTTGCCGGCGCCTGCATACCCCCCCTACTTTGTATGCCGCCACCACTAATGGGAGGGCCAGCTTTGGAGCCTCCCTTCCCTTTGAATGCGCGATTTGCAGCCGTGTTGATTGATTAAAACTATTTTGTGCGTTAAAAAAAAACAAAGAAAACTTTCGGATATTGTTTTTTTTTTTTTTTCATCTAAAAAATTTTGCCTGACGCCCCCCAATACAAAATATTTAATTAAATCGTAGCAGAGTACTTTGTTTGTTACAAAATTGCGATGGAAAATGTGAAAAAAAAATTCTTGTATTGTGGAAAATTTAGACAAACAATGGCTGGCATACTGCTACCAGAGTCAGGCCTAACCTCACACACTCACAAACGAATTTGGCAACGATTACTTATCGAACAAAAAATATTAAACAGTTTGCATACCAAATATCGGTGCTTTAAACTAAAAACAAAGATTATGGTGAGTGAAGTCCTGTCGAGGTGGTAATAATTATCAGGCCAAAAAATGTACCATTTATAAAAATAAATAATTAATGTATGGTATCTTCTATTTCTTCCCTATACCATATGCAGTTCAAAATGAACTTTGCATGGTGTCGCTGCACTCAATTTTCAGGATATTCACACTCGATACGACGTGTTCATCTCATCTCTTATTTTATTGGCGAGATTAAAATTTCATAAATTACAATACAAAAAAATGCAAACAAAAAAATTGTATAAATTAGGGCATTTATTTGGCAAGCGGCCAATTGAACAGCGGAAGACGGGAAGAAGAAGAGGCAACGAAAAACGAATCACAATTGGAGTAGAGAACGAATGAACGAACGCATCATTTTTGGGGGTCACTGTGCGCACGAGCAACGAGAATGAAAAATACATGAATAAATAAATATTTATGAAAACGCAGTAAGAAAAATTGCCAGAGAGATACCCTGTAAGAAAAAAAGCTAATCTAATAGTTGAAAATGTAATGCAATTTCACACATTTACATTTACAGGGTGTGCACACTGAGGCCAAGGAGAAACAAAAAAAAAAGTAGCTAAATTTTCTCGCATTGCATTCGCGCAACGCGCTTGCCTTAACGCGCGGTATGCGCCCCCGTCTGTCTATGTGGGTCATTATCTTGTTTACGCCAAAAAGACGCGAACGCCGCTGTCGATGCCGACGCTAACGCTGTAGCGGCAGCGCGGCGCAACGCACGATCAAACACTCACGGCGCACACACAAGCAGAGCGAGGACAACATACCCTAAACATTGAGAGGGGGGTGGGGGGGAGAGAGAGAGAGAGAGAGAGAGAGAGAGAGAGAGAGAGAGAGAGAGAGAGAGAGAGAGAGAGAGAGAGAGAGAGAGAGAGAGAGAGAGAGAGAGAGAGAGGGAGAGAGAGAAAGAGAGAGAGCATTTTTTTGCGCACTGTGTGCTAAAGTTGTCGAAGAGCAAAAAGCACATGTGCATCGCGCACATACAGCCACACACACACACTCCCGCTAAATGCAACAGCACTACTCAAAAAAAATCATTGAACTAGTTATGTGGAATTATGGAATGGAATTATGAGCCACAAATAAAAACAAAATCCAAATAATTCTCGGAATTTTCTTTGGGAAACCCAGATACAACAAGTGATCTGCTTGTTTAAAGCTGATACCAAGTTTTGCATTCGTTTTATTTTCTTTAGTGCGCCATGCAATGTCTATTCGTTCGAAAAATATAGCAGGTGCATAACTGAACATATATATATATATATATATATATATATTATATTAATAATTAGAATTAAGCAAATGCTTATATCAAGTGATAATGACAGTATAGTTTTTGAGTGCGAAAGGGTTAAATATTGTTATTAGTTTGTCTTTTAAAACTATCCCATTATTATTATTATTAAAATGATTATTTTTTATTTTTGCTTTACCCTGATTTATTTAATTGACAGATTATCTTATGTAAACAAACAAAAAGAGAATAAAAGTGCTGCCCTTATTTATTCAATAGACAGGGTATCTTATGTAAACAAGCACAAAGAGAATAAATCTGCTGCGCTTTAGATAATTAAATTATTTCGCTTTTCACACGCATCGTCCCACTGTCCGATGTTGCCAACTCGTCCCTCATCGCTGCACGTCATAGCAAGGCGTGTAAATTAAATTAAGACGCTCTCACCTGATCGCTCCCTCTCTCACACTCACACGCGTCTTACATATTCATTCTAAATATTAATTGAATTTAGCAAAGCGACCTCTTGCGGGCGATCGAACGACCCACCCCACTGACAAGCAGCCGCCGAGGAGAGCGAGAGAGCGTGAGCGGTTTAAGCAAATGCATTTGTATGACATTGTGTGTCTGTGTGTGCGTGTTTGTATGAGCAGCATTAATGGCAATTTAAATTTCATTGATTTTTATATACATTTTTATTTATATTTTTTTTCTGTTTATTCTTTTACCTTCGAGAAGGGAGCCGGTGTTGATCAACATGCTCGTCGCTTTCAGCAGCCAATAGTAGAACCGAAAGAAGAGAAAAACGCTGTGCAGCGACGCCACCGCTGCGTTTTATATTTGAACTAAGTTATGCGCGCTGCGAAAATAAAGAGATAGACCGACCGACCGCGAGAGAACAGCGAATCGAACGAGCCGAGCGAAGAGAGTGAGTGTCAGTCAGTGTGCCAACTTCGCCGCTGTTGTTGACCTTCTTACTCAATTGGTACTGTTGCTGTTGCTGCAGCAGCCGCAGCAGCAGCACCAGCAGCAGCACAAGAACTTTCTTTGCGGGAGCGCAAGCAGCTTTTAAGTGCTGCCAGCGTCAGCGTTGCGGCGCAGTAATCGTTACACACACACGCAGGCAAGCACGTAAAGGGAGACGGGTGCGCAGCTTGGCTGCTTATGCGGGGGTAGGGGGTAGCGGGTAGATGGATTAGTTCCACTGCTTTGCCGTCTAGAATGCAATTCGACGAGCGCGTAGAAGAGAGCGAAGCGTGCGAGGAAGATAGCAACAACAAAAAAATAAAGAAATACGTCTTCGTAGACAGATTGCAATCGTTTGCGCTGCGCTGCCACTGCTATTGTTGCTGCTTTTGCGCTAGCACTTTTCATACACACACACACACACACTGCTTTCTGCACTTTTCACACTAATTTTACTTCACATTTTTGTGGCGAAAAAAAAAAATAAACGGCAAAAACAGTGAACCAAAAAAAAAATATACAGTATTCCGACAACAACAACGGTGGAGAAAATGTAAAGTAGTTTGTGGTTAGAGCGAGCGCGCGCGTTTCTGCCTTGTTCTCAACGTTACTTCGACTAATTTTGTGCTACTGAAAGGTAGAGGCGAATATAAAAAAAAACACACAAGCAGCGGCGACAATATTCAACTTGTGCCATACACAACTGTGTGTTGTAGTGCAGTCGCCGTCGTCGTCTCGGCTGCGGCGAAATAAGCAAACAGCAGCGACGTCGACTGCGACTGCGAACAGAACGACTCGTCGTCGATATGTGTCGACACATCTTTGCTCTCTGCGAGCGAGAGCACGCAGAGCTCCACACAACGACCAACGGGCGGGAACACACACACACTCACATGCACACGCAGAGTGAGGTACAGTGAGAGAGAGCGTGTGTGTGTGTGAGTAGGCAAGCGATGAGCGCGCGAGAGCCCATCAGGCAGCAGGTCGTGCGAGGTGAAACGTGTAGCATATGTGTGTGTGCGTGCATGTATGCGAGCCTCAGCTTGTGTCGCAGTGTATGTGCATATCTGTGTAGTGAATTCGCTGTGCTGGCATGCGCGTCACACTCGCCATGCGGTAGAGCTGCTGCTTCACCTACCTGTGTGTGTGTATTTTTTAAAGCACTAACACAAACAAGCACATGACGCGAGCTGCTCGTGTGTGTGTGTGTATGGAATACGATTTTCGGTGCGCAGCAGACAAAACAGCGGCTGCACTTGGCGTCGCCGTTGCCGCCTCGTCACCTTTTGCGGTGTACAGTGGGGTCGCAAACGCATTACGTGACCGGCACGGCGCACAGTGCGTTCACTGCATTGCAGCACACTGTGCAGTAGCAGCACCACATGCAGAGAACATTCGCAATAGACAGCAAAGAGACAGAGAGCGGGAGAGCGGAACGCAGCGACAGTGTGGTGAGTAAGCGTGCTCTACGTGCGTGTGTGTGTGAATAAGTGCGAAATCGATTGAACTTTTTGCTGGCGCTGCAACAAATGAATATTTCGACAGCTGCTGAGAGTGTGAGAGCGGATCTAGCGGGTGCGCTTATGTGTGTGTGTGTGTGAGGTTCTGGCATTGCTTAGTCAACGCAGCAACTCATTGATGACGTTTGTGGATGAACGAGGGCTGCATTGAACGTAATTAAACTATGTTATGAACCCTCGCAGGCGCACAAAACAAATGCAACAACGCAATTGTACGAGTAAATACGCAGTGCAGAGAGCGCGCGTCACAAAAAGAGAGAGTGCGAGAGGCGCGAGCGCGAGCTCAGGTGCAGCTGGCTGGCGTCAGCACAATCAGCTGTTGTTGCAAGTCGATTGCACTTGATAAGCAGCGATAACTGTGAAGCGCCTGATAACGATTAATCAGGCAGGCAGGCAGGCAGACGTGCGAGTTGGCTCACATCTCCCCACTCCACTCTCGGTTTCTCTTAGTCACTTTTTTACACACACACACACACACACATTGAAATAAAGAGGTCAAGCAAATTTAGTATAGTATCGCCGCTTCCTACTAATCTCACACATATCGACGCATTGTTATCGCCTTTCCTTAAGGCCTTCTCCCTCGCCCTATCGCGCTATCCAAGTGTCTGTTTGTCTGTATTGTTTAGGGGGACCCCTTAAACGTCTCTTTATCTTATTATATACGACAAGATCGAAAGATAGATTAGCCAAGTATAGATTGTTTTTGTGTGGCGTGTTCCAGTTACGTTTGCCTATTAAATTATTCATTTTTCAAAGAAATAATATATGAAAATTATATTACTATACACTCTATAATAAAGAGTTTGTGCTCATTATTACGCATACGAACTGACTGACCCATCTGAATTGTGCGCTGTCTGAGAGGAAGGTGTGTATTATCAATACTTGAAACACTTGTTATTTTGTTAGCGATAAGAAAAGCCCGCACGTCAATCAAATCGAAATGGAGAGTGTTCAGCAAATATGTGGGCAGTACGCGTCTACATCAAAATTTTAATTTATTTTTTTTATTAAAAAAAAAGTAGAATTCTCTACACTGGGAAAAATGCAAGGAAAGACTATAAAAAGTAGCGAAATCTGCGTAGAATCACAAAACAATCACTCAATCATCAATATTGTGCAAAAGACGAAACGATAGTGAAAAATAGAGTATAAAGAGACTTAAAAAATACAAATAGGAACGACTGCAATCAAGTTTTGTCTATATAAATACAAAGATTTGTATATGACAATATATTCTATGTTATTTTAATAAGTACGGCGCTCCACACCAAAATTTAGCTGATTTTTAGCTTTCAAAAGATTTTTATAAAGTTTGAGCGACTAAAATTAACCTAAAGACATTGCAAAAACCTATCGAGTTCTATAATTATCGAGATTATGCTTGATGCCAATGCAAAATATAAGTATTATATAGACCTATAGATGCCCATTAGTATTTCAAAAAATTTCGATGACCTAATAATCGCAAACGTGTACCCATTCTGCTGACTAGCAGTGTAACATATATACTATTAGTATTACATAGCGTGTTTTAGGTTTTATAAATGATTCATTCTCGTGTGTACTTACTGCAGGTTTTGACGCCGCCTAACACCAGACTCGGTGACTGTCTGTTACCCTCGGCAAAGGAGGAGGTTCTCGGACGACCGCTCATGGTGACAACGTTGTTGCTCTGTTGCTCGCTCCCTCTCGCTCTCGCTCGCTCGCTCACTCTAGCACACGACGCTGTACACCTGGGTTTTCCGTTATTGTTTGTTTGTTTTCTAGTTTTTTTTTTTGTTTTTTTGGTCTATTTGACCAATTTTTGTTGTATTTTTATTATTGTTACTTGTCCTTTGTCCCGGCACAGAGGACGAACACACGACAACGAAGGACGACGAAGACAAGGACGACAACGACAGTTGGAAGAGAATAAGAATAAATGTTGAAGCGAGCACGTGCACTACTCGGCTCGATTCTTCGGCTTTTCAATTACTTTCTGGTTTTTTTTAATTTTGTTTGGATTTTTTTTTTTTATATTTCTAGTATTTTTGTGTATATTTAAAAAAAAAAAAAAAAAACTACCACAACAACAAACACACACACGCGTCGTTTTCACAGCTGTTTTTTATGTTTTCTTTTTTGCTTTTGTTTTGATTGTGCTGATTGTTTTGAAGTTGTTAGCCTTTTTTTTAGCGATTTAAATATTTTTGTTTTGTATGATTATTATTATGCTTATTTATATTACTGTTATTTTTATAGTTATTGTTATTGGTTTTTGATTTTTGCTTCTGCTTCTACTCCTTATGCTGCTTTAGTTGCTTTGTCTCTACTCTGCTCTGCTCTGCTGCTTCTCTTTCGATTTAGCGCTTCTTTTCTTGTTGTTGTTGTTGCTTCCTCTTACGTGGGGCTAATGATGCTGCTGCTGCTCTGCTGGCACTTGTTGTTGTTGCTGTCGTTGTTGGTAACACACACATACACAACACACGTCAAATATGATCGAAATCGTAGCTGTTAAACGGCTGCAAGCAAAATGAGATTTTAATTAATAGTGCACAAAGGAAACACACACAAACACACACAACAGAATTTCGCAACACACACACACACACACAAACAAAAGCAAACTCAATACAATTGCAATCACAGCAGCGTCACGTGTTTCATTCGTCTTCCCCATTGCAGCAGCTTCCGCCTCGCTCACTCACGCTCTCTCGCTACTAACAATCACTTTCTTGGCAAGCCTCCCCCTCGCACACACACTCGCACACCTTACTCTCTCACACTTTGCTCTCTCACACTTTGTTAGAAGCACGTTGCTACGCTACGTTGCTGCCTGCCTGTCTGACTGTTAACTCGACACTGTCACTGTTATTGCGCTGTTAAATCGAGCAATGCTGCCGTTGCCGTTGCTGCTGCTGCTGCTGCTTCCTCACTCTGCCTACTTCTTCGTTTCAATGCCACGTTCTTTATAAAATTGCACAACACCAACATACGCACACACACGAACTGCAGTTAGAGCGTCTCCCTTGTTGTTTGGCTTTCCCTTTGATTGTTTCTTATTATTGGCAACGCTTCAACTTTGTACTGGTGGAGGAGGGAGAGGGGGAGGAGGAGGAGCAGAGTAACGGCATTTATGTATGCGATTGGCATAAGTAAAGTGCGAGGGTCGTCACACAAATAAATTGCAGTCAATTACACACACACACACAGCCTGCCTGTGCTGCTACAGCAGGACTAAAGGCGTCGCGGCAGGTCAGTTGGGCTCTGGGCGTGGCCCTGTGGCCTGAATAGACTCACTGATTGACCCCATTTTGTGTGGCCGTCGCTGCTGTCGCTGCCGGTCGCACACTGACAGCTGACGCCGCCGGCAAGTGCAGGCAGCGCAGTTGTAGCGCAGCAGCGTGGCGCCTGTGCGTCGGCAATGGAAATTTGTGAGCGCAGATTCAATTTACGCGCTGAAGAGAGTGAGAGAGGAGAGGAGACAAGCTGATGCATGTGCCGCAGAGCAAGTCAATCAGCCTGCCTGCCAGCCTCGCTGTCTGTTCATCAATCTTGATTGAGTGCATTATTCGATTGGCAGGCGAATTGAGTAATTGATTGGCCAACTAATTGTAATATAAAAAAAACTCTAAAATGCATTAAATTGTCAACAGCAGCGAGAGAGAGAGCGAGAAAGACAAGTCGACGGGCAGACAGACAGAATGACGACAGGCAGCGAGAGAGAGAGAAAGAGAGAGGTGAAGAGCGGAGGAGTGGGCTGACAATGACACCATTTAAAATTAACTAGAGCGCAAAAAAAGAGAGAGAGAGAGAGAGAGAGAGAGAGAGAGAGAGAGAGAGAGAGAGAGAAAGAGAGAGCGAGGGCAGTCAGTGAAATTGATGACTGGCGACCACGCAAGCACAGCATGTAATAAATTTGATCAAAAATGTATAAAACAAAAAGCGAAAAGGGAATTGCAAACAAATGGCCAAAGGGCAGCGGGCCCTCTGGTGGCCCAGAGGTGAGGGAAGGTGTATATGTATCGGCTTTAGTAAGCTGTCAGTTGCCAAGAATGATGACGACAATCGGTTCGAGTGTAATGCGGCAAGCGTTTTGACCCACAAACAACGCAGCAAGAGAAGCAGCAAAATGTCGCAGCGTGTGGGCAATGAGTTAGTGTGTGTGTGTGTGTGTCAGCGCCTTAGTGAGCTCATCCCCCCCTCCTCCCACAACACAAATAGTTACTTGCAATTTACCGACAACAATTATCGATTACTTAGTTGATTTATAATGCGCTTGCATTTGTTTTGCTAATAAAATATGCATATAAATAACATATCGATTGCATTATCGATTAATTGGGTCGACCAGGCAATCCTGGCGCCAAAATAAAATCAATGCGGCAGCCAGGGCGACAAGCGTTGCGCAGGGGGGAAGGGGATCGCACCCAAAACAGTATGCTATGAACACGACGCAGCAAATGACGAGCAAAGCAAAGCAAACAAAAGCAAAGTAATCGCTCTCTTACTCGCCCCCCTCTCTCTCTATCTCTCTATCACCTACTCTTTCTTGCCAAAGCAAAAATCCATCAAGGTTAAAAGCGTCATGGGGCAAACATTTTGGCAGCGTCAACTAAGCGACAAACGGCAAAAGCAACACGCAAGGGGAAGAGCGCAAGTTCAATCAAGGGGGGAGGGGGGTGAGAGAGAGAGAGCAGAAGCAGGAGAGTGGAGGGGGTAGTGTATTCGATAGCCATTCAATTTGGCAATTCGATTCGCTTTAGTTGCTTAATTGAACTTAAAACGAAACGTATACAAAGAGAAACAAACAAGTACACACACACAGAGCTCTCTCTCTCTCCCTCACTTTCACACACTGTATGTGTGGCACATTTTGTCGCATGTGGGCGGGGTAACACGCCCCCGCGTGCGCGTCATATTTTCAAATTTCTCTACATTTGCCGCCATTGTTGTTGTTTATATTCTACGCACCCCACTCCCACCAACAGTATCTCTGCTGCTGCTGCTGCTGCTGCGTCGCACGTATTTTTAGTCGCTTTATTTATTGACACACGCGCGAAACGAAAAACGTTTTGCGTTCCATTTACCCAATGGCCGTTTTTCTCGAGCAGCGACTGCGGCAGCAGCAGCGCAGCAAAGGAACATCTTCAACGCCTCCTCCCTCGCTCGCACGCCTTGCCCGCAGTAAGCGCCAAAAAGCAAGCTAGCAATTTTGCGCAATGCGTGCGTGTGTGTGGGAGAGTTGTATACAACAGCAAAAGGAAACTGCAATTCAGCGATAAATTCCAACGATATATTTATCATACAAAGTGCATATCGAATATCGTATTTCGAAAAACGTAAATGTTAAATTGCAGAATACATCTTAATGTTAAAACGTTGATCAATAATCAAGAGCGCAATTTGCCATTTTCTGTTATAAAATTAACAGAGTTGAAGAATAAATACCATAAGTAATGAACTGAGCAGCATGAAACAAAGAGCCGAGTGTGATTAATCTTATCAGAGACACCTGAGTGAAATAATCTATATAGGGTTTATTTGTTTTTCATTTTTTTTTTTACTGGGGAGTTTTAAATTTAAATCTACCCATATTGTGTTTGTTTTTTGTCTGCGCTTCTCTATCAGCAAATAATTCTAAATGGATAAGCAAGTGATAAATACGAAATTTGTCGAATCTTTGTTTGTGTGGTATTCCTTATAAAACGAAAAAAAAAAGCAGCTGATCGAAGAGAGAGAGAGAGAAGAGAAAGAGGAGAGAGAGGGAGAGAGGGAGGGAGAGAGAGAAGAGAGAGAGGGAGGGAGAGAGAGAGAGAAAGAGAGAGAGGAATAGTGTTGGCGATTCACCGAAGAGAGCGCGCGCGATCGCTGAAGAGCAGCAAAGCGCGACGTTTTTTCTAATGCAACCAAATCAACTCTCTTCAGCGCGCTGTCAAGCATAACTCTTAGTCTCTCACTCTTGCCTCCTTCTACGCTCTTTCCGCATGCAGTTTATTTACCGTTGTTGTGCTGCAGCGCGTTCACACTGTATACTTTTGCAACAGAGAGAAAACGACAAAAAAAAAACACACACACAAATGAAAACCGGCAAAGCAGATCGAAAGCTCAACGAAAACTAATGAATCGAGCCGAAAAAAAATAGCTGAGCAGCTGCGCTGGCTGTCTGTGTGTGTGTGTGCGTGTGCGCTTTACCACAAAGTTGCTTGCCTCACACGCACGTGACACACACACACACCCGCACCGCACACAAATGCAGCAATTATGTAAGCTCTTGGTAACAGCAGCAGCAGAGCAGCAACGCGCAGCTGACTAAGCGCAACCGCAACTAAATAACAGCAGCAATAACAACATTAACAGCAGCACCAGCAACAACAC
The DNA here is from genome assembly GCA_018151445.1 of Zaprionus inermis. Classification (NCBI taxonomy): domain Eukaryota; kingdom Metazoa; phylum Arthropoda; class Insecta; order Diptera; family Drosophilidae; genus Zaprionus; species Zaprionus inermis. The sequence continues at coordinate 1,853,536 of JAECXD010000285.1, forward strand.
CAACAACTAAACAAATACAACATTTCACGAGCACAATTCACATTGATTTCCAATGAGCAAAATATAAAATAGAAAAATAAAGAGAAAAATATGTGAAAGGAATTTCTACTTGGGGGCCCTGCTGCTTCTGCTTCTGCTTCTGCTGCTGCTGCTGCTCACTGACGTGAAAACCGTTTAGCACGAAGAGCACGCGGAGCACAGGACGCCAGCGTCAAGGCGGCGTCAGTGTTGACTGAACGCTCAAATTTCACATTCGCTTTTGGCTGCTGCTGCTGCTTCTACTGCTGCTTTTGCTGCTGCCGACGCCGCCTCTGCTCTGCTATGCTTTGCTGTGCTGCTTCACTGTTGGATGAGCCTGGCTGCCTCTGCTCGATTTTGCTCTGCTGCTCTGTGCATATTGTTGTTGTTGGTTTTGGGTGGTCGATTGTCAGTGCTGCAATGGGCGCAACTAGTGCTGCTTTACAACACTGACACGGGGTCCACCAATCGATTTGCAAGGAATGGAGAGAAAGAGAGAGAGAGAGACTGTGAAGCCGCAGCAGCAGCAGCAGCAGCAGCAAACAAAGCCAAAGTCACATTTAAAAAGCACACTCACACTGTTACAACTAAGCAGCGGGAGACACACATACTAGAGCTGAAAGCCTGAATCGGGGGCTGCTGCTGCCGCTGCCACTGCTGCCTCTGTTGAATAATCGATAAAAGTTTGCGGCGTGCAAATGTGTACAAAGAAGTATCGGAATGTCACGCGCAGGCGAAGGACAACGCAGGCGTAAAAGTGTTGCCAGCCGACAAAAACCAACACCATCACACCGGAGCGCGAACGTGCATGGAAACAGCTGTGGCAGGGAAAAGCTAGCAAACAAATTTTTTTTTTTTGGTTTTTTACAATTTTACAGAGCGACGCCACCGTTGCCAGGCAGTGGGGCAATTTGCACTCTTTCTCTGCACTTTACCCACACACTCTCTTTATCTCTCACCCTCGCACGTACACGTGCACAGCAAGTTGATAACTTTGGCTTACACTCAACCGCGAGCATGCATGCAAATGTGTGAGTGTGTGTGCGTGTTCATGTCGCTGCACTGCACTTTGCAATGATGACAGCGTGACAGCGACAAATTTGCACAAATTTCGTTTTATTTAATTGAAAATTCCTTTGACCGGACTCGTTCGTACAGCAGCATGCACAGTGTAGCGGACTAGCGTGTGCGCAGAAAGTTGCACAGTGGTTGCAAATGCCGATGTCATCGCTTAACCTTGAGATCAAATTTCCGGAACGTGTCGAAAAGTCACACAATTTTTCCAATTAACTTTATTTGCTGCACAGGAGCGAGAAAGCGAGGGAGGAAGAGAGAATACACAAGAAAACACTTGACCATTGATCTGGCACCACTGTGCACTAGTGTGGGGCAACAGTGACGTCGACGATGGCACGGAGAGCAAGAGAATGCGGCGCGCCAACGCAAAATCAATGCGCGCTAACAGCACCATGGACACACAATACAATTAATAAATATAATGCAGTTTCCTTAGTCATTCTTGCATTAAATCATATTAAAACGCATATATGTATAGTTTGTTAAATAAAACATTTGTATGTATGTATGCGCACACACATATACACATAAACACGCGCGCTGCCGCACGAACAGAAACAAGAACACTCACGCACACTGATAAAGGCACTTGTTCTCGTCACACTCACACAGACAGGCTGTGCGGCTGAGGCAGCGGCAAAAGGGGCGCTTGTGTAACGCAATTTCTTTTGCATTTAACAGAAATTAGTGTGTGCCATTGTGTGTGTGTGTGCGAGAGAGTGCGTGTTCAATGTGTGTGTGTGTGTGGTGCGTATAAATCTGAATGTTTGGTTCGATCCGTAGTGCTCTCTCACTGACCACACGAGAAAAAAAATATTGAAAAAAATAAGTTCTTGCTAGAATTGGTTTTTGTTTTTTATACATATGCCTATGTGCAGTATATACACGCACACAAATACACATGTACGTACTATGGACCATATGTATGTATAACTTTTATTTCGTTTTTGCGCTGCTATCATTTCTTTCTTTTCTTTTCCACATATTTCTTCACTGCTTTCTTTTAGCTACTGCTGTCGCCGCTGCCTCACGCACACGCACACAACTGCACGTAGAGCGACACACACACACTCACACATCTACTCAAATATACAATACATGCATACATACACACACACACATGCAAGCGCACGCACACTGAGAGAGTGCGACCCGCTGCCGTTGCCTTTTTTTTTCGTTTCGTTTCGTCTTTCGCTTATACACCTTGCTTCCGTATATACTTTTATTCGTTGTGTGTGAAAAAAAAACCGAAGAATCGCTGTTTTACAGCAGAAATCGTATGCGATATATTTTTCTCTTTGAAATACATATGTTTGCGGCACTTTGAACACAGAATTTCTTGTCTTATCCTTTTTAATTTTTAGCACAGTTTTTCAAATCAATGGCACTTCATTTTTTTTCATCTCTTTTTTGTTGGGTTTTGCCTTCGTTTGAGTTTCTTTCGTTCCCTTTTTATTCCATTCGCTTGCTTCATTCGCTCTACACCTCTCTATACGCTGCTGCTTCTTCACGCGCAACACTTCTCGCTGCTGCTATTGCTATTAGGTTTTGCTTCATTTTCGTACATTTTCGTTTGCTTCGTTTTCGTTCTAATTACTTTCGCTGCTCTCGCACACTCGGCGCACAGCACACACTCGCTTAATGCTCTTCTAAAACACACACATACACACACACACGCACACACTATTATAGAGGCACACACGTTGAGTTGGTAGTTTGGTTCTAGAGTTGTTTTTGTACAACTAACTATTTGGCACTTTCGGACAGTAATCGAAAAAAAAGAGTATTGTGTATTATGCGTACGGTTTTTTTTTAAATCGACTACCTTTTTTTGCCATTTTAATATGGCGGCCGTGTGTGTATTGTGCACAAAACGTCGCTACTGCTTGGGCTGCTGCTGCTTGCTACTGCTGCAACAACAACATAACACAACAACCACAGCGAGCCAACACTACTTACACTTTCACTAAACGAAAAATAATATGCGCCGCGCGTTCCACGTTCACGTTCGTTCGTGTATGAGAAGCAACTAAACTACGAATGAGATGCCAAAGCAAACGAATGAAAATTTAAAGAACATTGCACGATAATTATTCGATTTGTAGGCGTACTTTTTAGCTTCTTTCCTGCTATATTCTTTCCTACCAGACACAGTCTGCTTCTTCTGCATTTGCCACTCGAGTTGCCCAACACTGTCGAGGCGACGCAAATTTGCGTTAACATTGCTCGATACAAATGTTACGCGGTAATCGGCATCGGTAACGTGACTGTTAAGCGTAATGTTAACCGCATGCCAAGTTCGATCAATTTCAAAAGTTCGTTTCGTTCTCTTCGTTATTTTTTATTTGTTCATCAAACAATGCAGTTCGAAACAGGGGGGGGAAAAAATTATATGTATGAATGTATATGTTTTGTATATATGCATACAGTGGTTATGTTTACAAGAAGTTTGATAATATTTATATATATATATTGGTTGATAATATTGGTTTCATTTCATAATGGAATTATTAAGTGGGTGCAGAGCCCGTTATTATCAAATCGTATATACGTATGTATATGCATTAAGTAGTAGTATGTGTGTATGCCTGTGTTTGTGTATACGTATATATGTAGGTAACAAATACATTGTACAACATATTGCCCTATTTAATTGATTTAGTATTTCATCGTAAAATCTTCGAAAATTTAACAGCTATTTTAAATACAAAACAGAAACGCAAAAAGTACATAAAAACAAAAACGTACATACACAATAATATTAATAATAATAATGATAATAATAATATTAATAATTGCAATAGTAGATAATAGTGTTAATATTAATACAGCATTTGGCTAACAATAAACTAGAACCCTGAACCAGCCGAAGAACCCGACACCGACAGCGACACCCAACCGAATGGAGAAACCCAATTGTCTCTCTCTATCTAACTCTCACCCCCCATTTAGTAGGGTATCTGGTTCTGATAGTACTGGATCATATCATAGGTACGCGTACGGAAATTCTGATACGAATTACGTATGACCGCAAGCATGTGCGCCGCAGCCTCCTTATTATTTTTGGTTGCCACAAAACGTTGCTTCAGCAAATTGATCGTCTGTCCGCGGAAACAGGGTAAGCCCGTGTCGAGCATGAGCGAGACCAGCGATACAATCGCATCCTGATAGGGACGCACCGCCAGGAATGCCTGAACACACAGTTCACTGAACCATTTGAAGACCGGCGCCTCCATTTTGCCGCCCATTATCATGACCATCTCGTCGGTTAGCTTCATGTCGGGCTCGAAGCCGATGTTGCCGCCCGGCGACGATTCGAACATGAACCCGAAATCTGCAACAAAGAGATGAATGAGTAAGGTGCGGGGAATTCTTATTCCGGGTGACAAACCAATGTGTATGATGTGGCCATCCTTGTCGATCATAATGTTGCCATTGTGGCGATCCTTGATCTGCAGCAGATAACCAATTAGCGAATAGGCGGCCATGGATTTTACGAAATTCGCACGCGCCGCCTGAAACTCCTTGGAGCTCTCGTCGCCGTACTGATGCTGGAAGTATTCGGATAGACCGGAATCTGTTTGCCTGCCCAGTTGATCGCGTGACTTGGCATTGGGCACGCACTCGATGACGCCGCACTGTGGATAAGATATGCAGCAGATAATGAAAGAGGAATGGATCAAAGTCGATATCAAATCATTGCACTTACACCCGGCGCGGTGGCCACAACGCGATAGGGAAACAAAAACAGATCCAGGCCAACTTGTTGGAAGATATTCTTGAATATGGTGATCACTTGCAGTGCCAGCATATCCTGACGCACATCGTCGCCCACCTTGAATATGGCTGCCTGCCACGATTCGACGCCCAGTGTCATGTGTGCATCCTCCTGCGAGTTCTGTTTGCCATGTAAAAGAAAGAGACAGTAGTTGGAGAGCGAGAGCGAGCCAGAGAGAGAGAGAGAGGCAAGTATGCTTACCGGATTATTGGACACCTCCATGGCGCGTGTCTCCAGCTCATTGATGCCGCAACGATAGACACGGAAACGTGCCAAATACGGCGCCTTCGCCGCACTCTGCATGGGCGTGCCGCTGCTGTACTCAATGTCCAGTACCATCGCCTCCGGGTTCGAGGGTAAATAGCAACCCGACTGTACCTTGATGCGACTCAAGGCGGCCAGACACGCGTTCTTACGTTCGATACCCTTGGGAAACGAACGTATCTCGCCCGATACGGCAGTGATTTTGCCAAAGAAATCGAATTCGCGTTCATAGAATCGTTTCGCAGCACCCGAGAACGATGCAATAATGTTCTGCGATAGCATATCCAATGACTCATACAAATTGGGATCACGATGCTGCTGATCCTCGTCCATATACATGTTCGTCTGCATGTTCCATATCAATTGATGAGCCACAATTTGCGAACGTTTCGATATGTTCTTAATGAACTCGACCACATAGCCCATGGTATCGTGTCGCAGCGCCTGCACCAATTGCGGAATATACGGTAGCACCGATTCCGCTGGATACGAGCTGAGCGTCTTAACCGCATACTGTGCCGTCAACGGATGCGATGGATATTGACGTGAGAAATACGATAAGGCTTGTATCGGTGTCACTGCCGACCACGATAGTATATACACCAGATCGGGACTCTCTTGCAGCAGATTCTTGGTGGTGCATAGATATTTCAATGCCTCCGGTATGTGACAGACGGCAATGGGATCGGAGCAAACCAAACGTGACACCTCCTCGTCGATGGTTTCGGCGTTCTTGATGCGTTGCGGCAAAAACACCGCCAGTGCGGGATTATAGCACCAGGCCAAGCGAGCATAATCACGCCAAACATTCGGCTTATACGGACGACTGCGCCATTCCGTGATCTGTTCCTCGCCTGCAACAGAGTGCGAGAGAGAGAGAGAGGATGAGACGAGCACCTAGTTAACCCAAAAATCATTGCTTACCTGAGACAACCAGATCGGGCAAACTGTTCGGATTATACCACGTGATAAGAAACTCGAGCTCGACGGCCAGCAACTCCAGTATCAGACTGCGTTTCTTCATGTAATCCTTGTCGTATGAATCCTTTTGGTATTGCAAACGTTTGGAACGATTCGAGCGTTTCGATAGCGTCGATGTCGAATGCGGTATGGTATTGTACCAGCCACTGCCACCGCCGGCGCCGCTGACACCGCCGCCAACGCCTCCAATATTCCCCGTCGCGCTCATCGAGCGTTGATAGTCCGCACCGCCGCTTATCAATGATGCGGTCTCCGGATTGCGCACAGCCAGCATTTGTGTGGAGCTAACCGAGGCACTGGTTATATCATAATCACCCACTTCCGATGTGACCAAATGTTTCTTTTCGCTGCGCATCGTTTGCCAGAATTTCAATAGAATCATAATATCCTCGAGCAGCTGTTCGCGACTTTGATTCGGGCACGTGGGCGGTCCACAGAAATAGTCGAGTGCATTCGAATAGATGCGTTCCCTAAGTATATTCCTGGCCAGACTCTTGGGTATGGTATTGCCCTGTAGCAGCGACAAGCCGCATTGCAGCAGCTTGAAGCGACAACCCACCGTGGCCACTTGGCGATTCTGTCGACTGCTCTTCAGAATGGGCAAACAACGATGCAGGAGTAGGCAAAACATTTCCACCTTATCGCGATTACAATACTTGGCCGTGTCCACCATTTCGGATAGCAATTGCAACCATATCAAATGCGGTGCTATCAATATGGGTTTGCTAATCAGTTTGCAGCCCTCGTAGGCGGCCAGCGGATGTGTCACCTCCATTTCCCAAGCAAACAAACCCATACGCTTCTCGAACGTCGTCTGCCACGCGCTAACCATTTCCTGTATGAAACACAGTTCCAAATCCTGTCGTGCTGTCAGCACCCATTGCCAACACTCCACCGCCGTTTCCATTGCGGATTCGGTAAAGAGTTCCAGCTGCGAACTGGCCACAGCGTGCAGCAAACGTCGATCGACATCGGCGCAAATGATGAGGTAGGCAGTTGCGCGCCACAAGGCACCACGATGACTGGCATCGCTTTTCTCCGCACACGCTGCCCACACATCGTTGACCAGTCGATCGGCCAGTCCGGCCTTATCCTGTTCGCTTAACACCGACAAACGTCCGCTGATTTCACCAGCATATTTGCTGCGCAGACAGAGTACGGAAACGAAACGCGGCGTATCCGAATTAACGCAACTGGGACGCTTGCTGAGCGTGCTTAGCGTATTCCCCGGATTCAAGGTGCCGCTATTTACCACCGAATCGAAGGCCAGCGCCAGTCCACTATGATGTGCCAATACTGGTGTGGGTATCTGATTGGGATACTCCTGTAAATGGGAGCGTGTCGAACGTGGTGCCCATTTCATTGCCTCGTTCACAATACCCTGACAACGATCGGCGAAATCCTTGAGACGCAGTTCACGTGCCGGCAACGAGTCCATCAATTGCAATGTATACGGTGTCGATACTACACGCAACGTTGGCGTCTCCTCGTTCGGATCCAATGACAATGAATACGCCAGCAATTGCAATATATCCAACATGCACCACAAAACACGACGATTCCATAGCAAATGCGGAAAACGATCAACCAATTGCGATAGATACTGATCGGCAACCAGTTGGATTTGCTTATGTATATGATTGAAGTAGACCAGCAGCAGTGTTGCCTGCGATTCCAGCACCTTTTCGCGTATCTCGTCGTGCGCGTAGAGCACATTGCGAAACTTTTCAAACACCTGATCCGCCACGCTGTTAAAGGAAAAGAAAATGAGATCAGTTGATTGCTTCATGTTCTCCAGAGAGAGAGAGAGAGCGACTTATACTCACCACTTGACGCACTGCCAGATGCCCGTCTTGTCGCGCTGTAACACCGTGTCGCATAGATAACTCATGATGGGCTCCAGACTGGGCTCCTCGGCATTCTCGACGCGTAGCATTTCCAGCCAGTACACGCTCAACAGATACGTGCACTGCGCAAACGTAAGCTTATTGATCGAGGCGGCTACATTGTCCGACGAGTGTTCCAATAGCATTAGGATCTGACTGCGTAGCTCATTAACTGAATCACTTTTGATGGCCAACGTGTAGTTCAATTCTCGCATATCCGATTTGTGCGCCGTCTGCGAGATTAACAATGGCGATTTGGCTGCAATTTGCTGTACACCCTGATACCAATCCGCGGGCCAGAGACGCGCGTTCGTAAAGCCCATGACCACACAATAGGCCCAGAAATCTTTGAATAACTTATGCAAACGTTGACGCGGATTCTTGATGGGCGGCAGACGACGCATGAGCACCGCAATCACCGGTATCAACATGCCCAAATTGCCGGCACGCGAACTGGCCTTCTGTGCGCCCGGCGTATTGTCATACGAACGCTCGCCATCCAATCCGATTTGCACAAATAGCTCGAGTAGTTTACCCAACAGTTCCAGCATCTCGGTATCACCTTGTATATTTGCTGCTATATTACCCAATGCATTGACAACCGCATCGGAAACATGATGGAATTGCTTGCGATGCTCCGGATCGGAGTTATATGCCAGCGAGGCGGATTGCACGGTGACGCGCGAGAACATCTTCATGATCTCGTCGAAGATATGCGTTTCGCACTGCGAAATTATCATGCAACCCAATTGATCCACAATCAGTGCGTTCTGCTCCGACGGCACCTTGCAGAAGCGCTGTATAAAGAATTGCAAAATATTCTGCGTTGTCTTCGACGTATCCTTCAGTGCCACCGCGACATGACCGAGCATCACAATGATGTTCAGGCTGACTAGCGTCGATTCGCTGCGGACAAACAGAGAGTGAGATTAGAGCAGCAGTTAGGTATGATGAACGCACTCACCTTTCGTGCTTCTCGGCGGTAAAGAGTCGATTGGATACATTGGCCACCAGTGCCGGCACACAGAACTGATCGAGTGTGTGGGCGGCACGCAACGCTATCGATAGATTCTCAATGGCTGCATCGCGTAGTGCCTCGAACGCGGCTTGTCCGCTGCGTCCTGTGTTGCCGCCAACGCCGCCGGGACCGACAATTTGCTTCTGATTATCACCCAATATATTCATGACGTGACGCGAATCGGAATGCTGCACAACGATCTTGAATGGCGGCAATTCCTTCTCTTTCTTTTGCAGCGCCAATGTTTGCATTGCATGCGCATGTAGTTTACCCAATATGGGACTGGGATCGACAAGAAAATCGCGTAGATACGATATCGAGGTGCCCGCAATATTGGGAAATTTTTGCGCCAGCTTGCCCAATCCCTCCAGGCAGACCATCAGCAGCGGCATGTGATCCATTACGATTTTGTGGCTCAATATCAGATTGAGTTTCTGCGACAGACGACCGCAGAGTTTATCGGCCTCTGCGAAGTGAAAGAAATTTCGATTAGTTCGGGTTTTTACACAGCGGAGAAACGGGTGGCTGGGGGGGTGGGGGCGGAGCGAGGTTGCATGCAACGCAATGTGTGTTGCCGAGTGGAGACATGCCGTACGGAATAACGTAACGTAACGAACGAACGTAACAGCGAAGGTAACGGAATTGAATAACAAAATGTGAACGCAAAATCAAACTAAAGGGAGGGGGTGGGAGGGTAGACAAATATAGGGGAATAGGGGGAGGAACTGCAACTGGTACTGCTCTTGACCTTTCTTCAATAAAAAGTGCAAGCCATTTTGCAAGGATGGCACGTTATAGTCGACGTCAACTGTAAAATATAATTCCGTTTTGGCAAATCCAAAAAGAAAAAAAAATAAAATACAAAAAAAAAAAAAAAATAAGGAAAACCATAAAAATTCAACTCAAAAAACAACTGAAAGTTGAAAATATTAAAAGCTATACGCATCGGTTTGTACCGATATCGCGCTTATGCTAACCCAAGCAGTTGGCTTCTTTGTGATATCAGGTTTGCTTATCAGGCTGGCAGAGCGGGCAGAGCGATTCCGAGGTCGAAATTACGTAAGACATGATAGGGAATTATGTTTTATAAAGTATCTATGGGAATTCTACGAATATTTACACACATAATTAGGTAAATTCCTCGACTGTTTCTTCTTGCAAACTCTACAAATTCTCCACACATTTGGAACTATATCATATCATATGTTTAACTAGCTCGTATTTTGCCTAACGTATGCAAGATTAAGTTAAAAGTAAACACGAAACGTATGCAAATCTTTCTCAAATTTCAAAAACAACTGCTCAAATAAATTCTACATATATAGAGATATAGTTGAACATGGAAACTTGCTGCTCTGCTGCCTCAACTATCTCGAAACCAACTGCACGGGCGTACTAAATTCCTATATAGACTTAGCCTAATCTTAGTTCAGATATATATGTGCAGGGTTTCCCCCACTCGTCGTACCCGTCTCATCGCGTATGGCCCACACGAGTAGATCCACGCAGGCTGCATTGGCCATAATGTTAATCTTGTATTTGTTGACCAGTGCAATGCCGTTCTCCTCGCGCCTCTCACGCTCCTGATCCTGCTGTTTGTTCTGCAACTCGGTCTGGCCGTTCAGAAATAGACGCTTGACAAACTCCTGCACATCCTTGGTGAATGGTGTGGGTAAATCCACTTGATGTTGCAATAATTCGCGCAGCAATGTGACCAGAACCAAATTAAGCATCTCCGAGAAACTCTTGTAGCAGTTGCCATTATTCAGATGACGCGTAAATATATCACCAGCCAGCTCGTCCAGATAATCGAGTGTGTCCTTGGTGAGCAGCTTCTTGGACACGGCGAATATGGTTTGCAAATGTTGGATGGGAAACGGTGGTACACGATACAAGGGACGTGCTGTGCCACTTTTACTGGGCGATTCACATATGTTGACTCTCATGTGGGGGAATTGATTGAAGCTGGAACCGTAGCGTGTAAAGAAATGCGTACGCGGATCATACGGCACCGAGAAATAACTATGCAGCGATGGTTTCTGTTTGCCGCCAGTCGACACGGTCGATCTGATGCGATTCTCCTCGATGGCCGCCTGACTGTGTGCCAGCAAGCCGCCAGACATGGAACGTGGTATAATCGGTCGAAATTGTGTCGTGGCCAAACGTTCGCTACTGCTAAACGAACTGCCATAATTGCTGTTGCCATTGCCAGTGCCAGAGCCGCGCTGGATGGGCAATTGTTCCGGCGGAAAGATGCGACACAGTAGCGGCGGATCGTTGCTGGCATAGCGACCCATCGAACGTGCCAGGCCAAAGAGCAGGGGCACTGTGGCGTTGCACAAGACCTGCGGTGATGGCTGCGAGTTGCTATCCTTGCTCGGCTTGACAATGTTCGCCAGCGTGCCCAGCGTTTCCACCTGATTCAATATGATCTCCTCCCGCGAATCGGGACATTTGGCCGCTATATCGGAGAGCAATGTGTTCAGGCAAAAGCTGAACTTTTCCGCAGCCGGAATGCGCACACCTGACATGAAGATGGAGAAGCATTAAGGCATGAACTTAAGTTGATAATTTGGTGGCTTACGCTCATTCTTGCTGTGACGCTCATCTTGTATTCGCGCCTTGGGCAAACTCTTTGCCAGGCGCAGCAGATAGGGCACAATCTGGGTCTCGTGCTGGCAGCCGCTCTCGAGGAAGTAAATGCCCAAAGCGACAACCGCGTCCTGGGCACGCGCATCGAGGCAGAAGACACCCGAAGCATTCTCTTGCGGGCAGTAGCGGAACAGTGTCTGGACCTGTGGCGGTTGGTAATATGTGGAAAATGTAATTATATGAAATGTTTTTAGATATCAAAGGTCAGCAGGGGGCATATGACAACAACAACAACAACAGCGATGTGGCTGATGATGATAATAACAATAGGCCAAGAGCTACACGCATGTCTCTTGCGGCCAAGGTCAACGTTAGTTGCGCGAAAAATTCGATTTTCAATTTGCAGGCCAGCTGCCACCCCATACGCAACCCGACTCCCACACTTGCGCATTCACACACACACGCACTGGCACACACCACCCCTCCTTGTAAACCGACCTTGTCCCATGGCGTGGGCTGTATGCCAGCTAGCACGCGTGCCAGGCAGAGCACCGTACGCTGATACGTATACTTGTCCGAGGCGGTCATCTTTCACGCCTCTGCGTCAACTGTGTGTGTTATGCTGGCCTCCGCCGCTGCCACTACAGCCACTGCCTTCGCCTCCGACTCCGTTGTCGCTGTGACCCGCCGCACAACGTCTACGTTGCCGTTCGCTTCCGTTCGCCTTGACTGCACGTTAATTGTTGGAAATGCACGTTAGCACTGATTGCACTGCTTCTTGTCGTTAATATCGTCAATGAATTATTTATTTTGTTTAAATATTGTTCATTAAACGTTCGTCATCGTCAATCGTTCGAAATTTTTATTGTTTTGCTATCGAAACGTATCGAGTACTGATTTGTCATACTGTTATCGCGAGCATCGAGTACCGAGTACTGTGTGCGAGCTGCCAATTCATGTTAGTGCGGCTCCACACTTGACGAAAGCGCTCCACACCTATCGAGCGCAATTAGTTTTAATAGAGTACAAATATATTAAATATAGCTGTAGTAAGTTTAAGAATACAATTTCAAAATTTGTATATTTAAATTTTTCAATAAATGCGCATTTTTTGGCCGGGGCTTATTTTCATAATTTATGTTTAGACTTAACGCAAGTACATAGTTTCGTTAAGCTCGTTAAAATTCAATTACAACTTGAGCGAAAAATTGTAAACGTTTTGTGTTTGTTACGCAAAAACTACGCGTTATAATACTTAAAATATTGCACATATGCACTAGAAAACTATTCAATATGACTAAGCACAAAAAAAAAAAATTACGAAAACAAAACGTGCGCTCACTCGCGCCAGTCCCCGATGATGTGCGATGAGGGCACCAGTTCCAGGGGCCCGGGGGCATGTGCAAGGAAAGGCGGCGGCGGTGGCAACACAAATCTAGTTGGGAAGCCATAGGATTAGCAATAAGTTGGATTATGCCCGTAAATCGGGACTTACCTGGGCCTGACAACGGGCCCACTGTGCGAAACTATCGGGGCAGGAGGACCCTGTGGCTGCCGTAAATATGTGGTCTTCGACTTAACCTTTGCGAAGGTGGAGAATGGCGCAACGCCGGCGTCGACGCTTTCCAGTGTGTTGCGCAGCACGGGCGGCGACAGCGGCGGCGCGGAGCGTGTGTGTGGCATCGCACCTGTCATGGGATATTGCAGATAGCGGAAGAATCGTTGTCCACCCTCATTATGCGGCGCCTCCAGTTGCTCCAGATCGGTATAGTCGCTGTCCAAACCGTAGCCGATTCTTGCGCCAGCACCAGCGGCTGCAGCAGCAGGAGCAGAGGCGGCACCGCCACCACCGGCTGAGGCTGCAGCGGCGGCAGCTCCTCCATTGCCACTGCCAGCTCCGCCGCCTCCAGCTGCAGCTGCAGCAGCTCCTGCTCCACCTCCTCCACCTCCAGCTGCAGCTGCAGCAGCTCCTGCTCCACCCACTCCTCCTCCGCCCCCTCCCAATGACGGAGCGGGTATCACAGTCAGCGGTTGCGTATACATGGCCGACAGCTGGATGGGCACAAAGGCGGGCAGACGCACAGTTATCGGTGCACCGGGTCTGGGCCCTGGTGCTGCCGCTGGACGTGATGGTGTTGTAGCTCCTGCTCCAGCTCCGGCTGCTGTTGCTGGCCTTGCCGGTCGCTTTGGCGGACGTGCCGGACGTGCCGGCTTAGCCGGTTCCGGCGCCTGTGTCTTGGTCTCCTGTTCGACCTCCTCCCATGCCTCGAGTAGTGTCAGCAACTCATCCTTGGTCATTTGGCCCACGGTAATCGGGCTGTAGCTGCTCACCGTGTTCCAGCCCAGGCCGGCGGTGGGAGGACCGTAAACGGAGCGTGGGCTACGCGCGATAAACAATTGCTGCGCCTCGATGAGACCGCCCAGCAGAAGGATCAGCCATAGTTGCCCAGTTGTTGTCCACATGCTGTCGCCTGATGTTCACGTCTGTTGCCGATCCAAGTGGCCGTCGCCAGCTTATATACATCTCTGCCAGTGGCCACTGATCCAGTTTCCTGCTGCTGCTGTGCTACCTGCTCCGGAAAACGGAAGTGTTTACTCCAAAAGAAACCAACAACAACAATACGAGCGGTGGGTGAACTGGTTCAAGTCGCATCGAACGGTCACTCTAATCCAGACGACATAACCAAAGCGGTTGTCCAAGTGCAAGACCAGCGCAGGCCACATGCACAACCACAAAATCCCGTCACATATGCCGCCTAAATTCGAACTACTTTTGCCGTATACCCTGCAGATAGAGTGGGGTATACACCTGCCATGCAGCAGACTCGAACAGTTAATGTCGCTCCATACATGATAACCATATAAACTAGCTTATCTCACTCACTCTGCTCATTACAGGGTATGCCCAAGTCGCTGCCGACTGGCTCACACAATTCACTTGCTTGGCATTGCTTTTGCTTTTAATGGCTAACTGCCCGGGCGCGGAGGACTGTATCATGTTATTGTAGTTGTGGGCCAATTCCTGGAGCAGCACAAAACCAGTCGCCGCACGCGCGCACACTGTGCACAGTGTTATGAGGAAGCGTTTGTCCAAAGATTTTTTGCAAATTTATGTGCACTCGTACAATAAATTTGCGGCTATTCGGTTATTCGTACGGGCGAAGAGATCGATTTGCGTCTGCGCTGCGTGGATTTGTTTGGCCGAAGAGGGTCGCTCGAAAACTACCTAAAATTAACTGGAATTTAAAAACTTTTCTCCACGAACACGTATTCTGAGTGTAAATCACTTTTAAACAAACAGTTTATCTAAGATTTTTTTTTATTTTTTGCCAGGAACTTTGCCTTTCTATGCGCTGGAAACTCTCTTCAACGGACGCGGACACTGAAAACGGACTTGAATGAATGCAAATATTTAGGTGGAGCGTTAATATGCATAAACAAAATAAATTCCCATAAATATCTCACTTTAAACGCAGGCAAAATGAAGCCTCTGACAGAGCGGACAGTTCTAAGGCAACGCTGCGTGTCCGTACAAGAGAGTTTTTCGCAAAATTCTAAGTTGAAATATATAAAAACTCAGCTACTCAGCTGTAAGCCAGATAACCTGGCTAGATAATATATATAAAAGATATATACATATTTTGGAGCTCGTTGTGGGACTTAACTTTTGTTTCTCGCGCTTAAAAATTGATATTTTCGCAGAAGTACATTGTGACCGTACCGTACCGACCTAACCCAACGCTATAAAACCCATACTATAAAAACCACACGGAATCGAGCAAATTATCCAATCGGCACAGAAAAGCAAATTGTTTTCAGCGACTACTATTTTTGGAATTGATGCCACAATAGAAACATATATACATATACATAGCATACATAACTGGACTTCGGTAACATTGGGTTCGCACGTTGCAAGTTATCGCTAATCGGCTCGGCGCGGCTCGGCTACGGGTCTGGACCGGCAGCGATGGCGTTACGCATTCATCATCACTTGACCCAGATCGTTGCACCTGCGCAGACGCGCAGACCATTTTTGACGAGGTTTTACGAGCCATTTCAATTGATAACTCGAGCCGCAGGGCGACAACTAATGAACATCAAGATGAAGAAAGACTGCCAGAAAGAAAGACACAGCGAAAGGCAGACCGAGAGAGAGAGAGAGAGAGAGGGAAGCTGGGAAAGAAAGAAAGAAAGAAAGAGGCCGCATTCAAAGTTGATAGTATCATTTGTGGTACGTGAATAATGAATACTGAATAACTCGCTGAATAACTGAATAATGAATAATAATGCCTAATAAGCGGCGATGCGACTTGTCTTTGCTCATTACATAAACGAGGCGCATTGCACCAATGATTGTGCCCGCACTCCCCGCTCCGCCACACACCCCTCTCCAGCTGCCCATGCGCTGCACTATCCAAAGCAATTGGCGCAGGCGCGTCGCAGTGGCCGACGACGACGACGACGACGAAGACGAAGACGAATTACCGTTAATTGTCACAGCGCTCAGGCGACGATGACATTTTTTTTATTTTTGTTCAATTATTGCCTAGCTGCACAGTGGGCTGCAATGCACATTTCGTACGTAAAGCGAGGAAAAGTAAGTAAAAATTTGTAAATGATTAAGAGACAAGATTCGCGAATTTTTCGTCATATGGAATTAAAAAGGTGGAGATTTGTTTTTAATAATTACAGTCCAAACCTAATACAAAGGTTTTAGCCTTAAAGTTCCATGTTTAACAATTTACGGGGCGTGGCTCGGTGCTAAAATAAACTTAAAGACACGACAATATTTAAAAGTGCTATCAGCAAATTTTAGGGGGCCTAGCTCTACTAGTCTCAGAGATAAAGACGTTCATACAGACGGAAATGATTATATAGTTGCGCCTGTTGATTTCTATTCAGAATATGTAGATTTTATAGGGTTGCATATACGTTTATATATAAGTAATAATTATTGCAAATTATATTGTACAAATATTAGTATAAATTGAGCAATAATTTCTGCTACTGACCCCACTGTGCCTGGTTACCACTGTGCGCCCCGCTTAACGCTAAACAAGATTGCCAGCAACAGCAGCAGCAGCAGGCGGCACTTCGTGTGTATGTTAATAGGCGTGGCACGCTAGCTAGGGGGGCGTGCGGTTGGCAGTGCGAAGGGGCGTGGCTTAGCTGGCGAGGCTTGGGTGATTATGCAATCGCAGACGGCGACGGCGACGGCGCGCACCTAATGCGATTGGAGTTAAAGACCCTTTTGGCCGCTTGGCTGGCCCGCTCGACCTGACTAGCTGATCGACCCCCCTCCTCGTTCCCACTCCCCACCCCCTTTCTCCGTCTGGCCAAATTGCCAATGCGGCACTAACAATTGCGCTGCTTTCCATTGATAAATCAGCAATGTATATGGGCAACGTTTGGCCACAAATCAGACGCTTTTACCAACTGCCTCTTTTTTTTTTTTTTAGCTTTTTTCTGTTGCTGTTCCCGCTGCTTTTGTTTTGTTAACTTCTTTTTACTGCTGCCTTGGCTTGTGCTATGCTCGGCTATTGTTGCTGCTGCTGCTGCTGCCGGTGGGAGAACGCGCTGGCAGCGCACCCTGACCTGGGCCAAGCTCAGGCGCCGCGCGCGCGTTTTGCATAGCAGCAGCAGCAGCGGCGCAGTGACTGCGACTGCGCAGCATTTTTTGGCTTTCCCAGCGAGTCACGACTAGCGCAATTTTCTTGTCACTGTCACCAACGAACGCGCCGCTACACGCAACAAAACGAGGCAGCAGCAGCAGCAGCAGCGGCAGCAACAAGCGACGGCAGCAGAAGTCAAGAAGGCAAACAAACAACAAAACTAAAGACAACAACAACAGCTACAGCTACAGCAACGGCAACTGCCAAAAGCCAAATGCCAACAAAAAAAAACAAAAATATATAAAAAAAAAAAACATTTGCGCTGCGCTGCAGTCAACGTTGGCAGCGGGCTGTGTCGCCAGCGGCAGCAGCAACAGCAGCAACGGCAGCAACATTGACGATTGCAATGCGCTGATAAGAAAGTAAACGCTGTTTTAGCTGAGTCAACGACTTGGCAATACGCTAACTTTTCCGATCATGCAACACTCGCGGCTAGAATAATGGGCGCGCTGCATTATTTAATACACTTAACAGCATAAAATTGTTTAAATTAGCAGACGTAATATTTTTCACATGAATTTGCATTAT
This sequence comes from Zaprionus inermis, assembly GCA_018151445.1. Lineage (NCBI taxonomy): Eukaryota > Metazoa > Arthropoda > Insecta > Diptera > Drosophilidae > Zaprionus > Zaprionus inermis. The sequence goes on from JAECXD010000285.1 coordinate 1,871,353, forward strand.
TTAAGTTTCAATTTGAAGAATTTTCCAGCTTTTTGAGCACACGGTAAATGCTTGAGCAGCAGCCGAGTCAATATAGTCCATCTGTGTCTGTATGAACGCTTTAATCTCGGGAAATAGAATAGCTAGAGCCATTAAATTGCGCGACAATACGCGTATATTATTGTAGTGATTGCTTAAGTATATTGCCACGCCCCTGCTGCCTAATTAGACGTATAAAAACGCCATTTAAAGCTAGAAATGATTAAAACATCGTCAATAATTTGCTTGCATTGGTATAATAGTGTATATAGAATATACAGAACATATTCATGGTCTAGGTAGTGGAAATACGCTACATGTTTTCATAGGTAGCTTAACTATACATGTTTATATATATATATATATATGTATATATATATATCCTGCTGGTATTGCATACAAATGGGCTGGTTTAGGGCTTGGCTTGGCACCTGCTTCGGTTTGATATGATGCGTGTCTCTTGCTTCGCGCCAAGTTCGCAAAACATGCAAATTTACTTCCTGAAAAAAAACCTATGCACAATCGATAGTATCGATAGTTTAACTATTTATTCGATAAATCAATTGTATTTTGACAGCATCAATTGTTTTTAATGAATTTGTATTGGTTTTGCCTGGAAATGCAATATAAACGATATCGATAACATATTTGCTGAGAAATTTAATTTAACGCTAACATATTATCGATAGTTACTATCGATAGTATCTAAAACATGAAAATATATATATTTTTATATTTAACCAGAGCATGCTCAGCGTTCGCAGACCGCGAGCAATGGCAACAGTAGCAGCAGCAACAGCTACAGTGACAGCAGCAACAGTTGCTGTTACCATTGTTGCCGTTGCGACTGCGATGCCGACTGCGCTGCCGACTGCGCTGCCGCTGCCGCCGTCTGCTGTCGTCGTCGGTTTCGATTTCATTTTTAAGCAAACGCTCGACGCGTTCGTCGTTTTAATATTTAATTGTCGTCGCTCGCGAACAGACGCAACAACACGCCGCGCCGCACGATACGTACTGCGATATCAATTATTTTTTTGCTGTGTATTTCGATTGAGTGTGTTTTGTTTTTTCTCTCAGTGTGTGTATTACGCTCGACGCGCTTGCCAAAGGATATTCAAGCGTTTCTCGCACAGTGCACAAGTTCTTTATCTATTCTGTCATTCGCCATGTGGCCTAAACGTGTCGTCTGCCTTGTGTCGTCGTTGCTGCTGCTGCTGCTGCTGCTGGTGTCGCCACCGATTGCTGCGCGCAGCTACAGCAACGGCCTGATCTTCTACGAGTTGGCCACGCACACACCCTACTTGCCGCCCACGGTGAGCGTGTCGCGCGGACGCAATCTGGCCACGGTCAAGTACTCCGAGAAGGGTTCGATTTGGTCGACCTTCGGTCAGCCCTGCAACTGCCACGGTGCGGCCTGTGGCTGCTGCGCGGGTCTCAAGGTGGATCAGTACAAGTTCGATCAGAAGGGTGAGTAGGCGAGCCCAGGAGGGCGTGGCAGGGGGGGGGCGGCGGTGGTCGGAGCGGGCAGTAGTAGTGGGGTGTAAGCTGCGGGTGTACAAGTCGGCAGCATGTCACGTACGTTGCCAATCAAAATGCCACAAATTGTTGCACGATTGCATGCAGCAGACACCCGCAACTTTCACCCTCCTCCAGCTGCCACTACCTGCTCCAACTCCTCCGCCCCCTGCTCCTGCAGCTTGGTTTTGCTTCGGTTTCTATTGTTATTTCTCTCTCTCTCTCTCTCTTTGTCTGTCTCTGCTTCACAGTCTGCGCCAATGTAACGTTCGTGCCGCAGCTGGAGGAGGCACAGCTGGAGGTGTTTCTGAACGAGCGACCCTCCTCGAAATACGGCATCTCGCTGCGTAATCCCACGCCCTTCTGCATACCCGTCATGATGGGCGTACCCATGGCCATGTGCGTTCAGATGACCGATGTGGCGCTGGTGGGGAACAATTTGAACATGTGCATGGACTTTGTGGTGCGTCTGGCCACAACGGATCTGTTCGAGATGCATTTCCAGTGCATGCGCATGGGATTGGATGGCTTGCAGTACGTGGATAAGACGGGGAAGCCGGTACTGCCAGCGGCGATGCAAACGAAGACGGAGGAGGAGCAGCAGCAGCAGCTGGAGCAGGCTGAAGAGACGGGGGAGGCTGGCGAGGCTGGAGATGATGAGCCAGCGGACTATGACTATGCACAGCAGGTGGAGCTGGAGCAGACGGAGCTGCCAGCGTTGCAGAGCTACGGGGAGGCAGAGCGGGAGAGCGAAGCGGAGCTGGAGACGGAGTCGGAGTTAGAGACGGAGACGGAGACGGAGCCGGAGCCACTGCCAATTGAAAGTGAAATGCTTATGGCGAGCGATCAAGAGGTGGCAATGTCACAAGCCGACGAGCAGGAGGAGGAGGAGGAGCAGCTGGAGGAGGAGAAAGGGGATGATGACACAGCTGGCGAGAGTGAGCAGCAGCCGCAGCAGCAGCTAAACGAAGTAATTGAAACAATTACCAAGAGTCCAATGGCAGCCAGCGAGGCGCCAGTGCCAGCTGCAGCCACGCCAGCAACAGCAGCAACAGCAGCAACAACGACAACGACAACGACAACAGCTAAGCCAGCGCTGCAGCAGGCAGAGCAGCAGAGCGCTGAGCAAGAGGAGGAGGAGCAGGCGGAGGAGATGGAGACAGAGACAGAAAAGGAGGAGCTGGAGACAGAGCTCGAGGAGGAGAAGGAGCACGAGGAGCTGGCAGATGAGACGCAGCTGGAAGAGCTGGAGGAAGGCGACGAAGAAGCTGCTGAGAAGCAGCAGGAGATGCAGGAGAATGAGCTGCAGCAGGAGCAGCAGACCAGGCAGCCAGAGGTGTTGCTGGAGGAGGAAGCAACAACAGCAGCAGCACAAATGGAAAACGACAGAGACAACGAGGTGAATGTCGATGATGATGATGATGAAGAAGAAGAGATGGTAGCTGGAGGAGAAGCAGGAGAAAAGACAGAAGCAGGAGGAGTAGCTGCAGTAGCAGGAGGAGATGCAGCTGTCAATGACATGCAGCAGGCGGCAGAGGCGCAGGAAGCTGATGCGCAGCAGGCCGAGCCGCAGGCGGAGGAGGAGGAGGACGATGAGGAGGAGCAGGAGGAGGAGGAGGAGGAGGAGGCAGAAGAGCAGGAGGAGGCGGCAGCTGAGAGCGAAACGGAGGAAGAGGCAGCGTTAGAGACAGATGCAGCGGCAGATCATGATTCAGCAGCAGATAAAGAGGGGGAGACGCCACTAGCCACAAGCAATGAAAGCGCTGTCAGCAGCAGCAGCAGCAGCAGCAACAGTGGCAGCAACAGCAACAGCAACACCGGCAACATTAGCTACCCGAGCATCAGCTACGGCAACACAATCGACGAGCCGGCAAGTCGCGAAGCTGTTGATGATGCCGCTAATGATGTTGCTGCTAAACGGCAGCAGCAGCAGCAGCAGCAGCAGCAACGCTGGCGTCGCCTGCGACTGCGACAGCGCAGCGTTGTCTAAGCAGGCGTCGGGGTCGGAGTGGGGCCCGATTTGTTATTAATTTATTGTAATTGTTAATGAATTGTTAATGCGAAATGCTTGTTAATTAATTAATTATTTATTGCTAACATAGACAAAACAAACAACAAATAAAACATACGTGAGTCAAAAAGTAAAATGATGAAAACGAGTGGAAAACAACGTGGGCAGCCGCAGCAACATGGGCAACAGCAGCAGCAGCAGCATAGGCTGAACAGCAACAGCAACACGCGCTGCAACTGTTGCTAATGCCAGCAGCAGCAGCAGCAACTACAACAGCAACATCGAACGTTGCTAATCCAACTGTTGTAGTTGCTGCTGTTGCCGCTGCTGTTCCAGCGATTGCTGCAGCTGATTCATTGAGACGCCGGGTAGCTTGGCCAGACTTGCACGACGTCTGCGCTGCATTTCCAGCTGATACTCGTTGACAACGTTGCACAGCTCCAGGTAGGCAATCAGCTTGGGTGACTTCAGCTTAATGGCCAGATACATGGCCTTGGCCAGCGAATCCTTAAGCCGTTCATAGCGATTGAATGTGGCGTGTATCTGACAGATGAGGAATGTGCCATTGAAGCGCCAAATGATGCTGTTGCAGTTGCGTGCCTCTGCGGAAGTTAGGATCGGATAGAGTGAAGTTGCAGCCCGATCAAAGCTGTATCTGCCGCTCACCGTGCACTGCCTTGCGCGCCAGCGTCATGGAGATGGTGTTGTGCATCGCCTTCAGGTGACAACGCGCCATCTCGTAGCGCAGATATGTGCGCTCGATGCCGTAGCGCGAGTGCACCAAACGCTGCTCGAGCTGCTCCAGCTTGTGCCTGCGGAAGAACAAGGCGCGTTTAAGCCGCGTTAGCTCCCGGATCTGCTGCCAAAAACCTACGCTATGCGGCTATTGCGTTCATCATTGCGCGCGCCGAATTGCGGCATTCCATCCTTCACACGCTCCGCGGGCAGCCAATAGAGCACATTGAGATTTTTTGCATTTAGATAGTCGACGTTGCGGGACACGGCACAACGATCGATGAGCGCCAGTGCGAGTATGTTGTATATTTCCTGCATACATTCCCATTTCCACGGCAATATGCGCAGTGTTTTCAGTTCAATATTCGTGCTCATCACATAATCCACATAGTCGGCGAGACGATCGAATATTCCTTCGCGTCGCAGCTCACGCACCTTCCGGAGAATGCGAAAACAATCGCGCATCGTTTGGTATTCGATGCGATAGAGATATTGCTCGCGATACTTGTTCTTTTCGCCAGACTGGTAGATTGGTCTGCGGCAGTGCATCATTTTCTGGAGCGGGTTTGGGGTTTATTGATAAGTTATCGGTAATCGGTGAATCGATAAGTTATCGATAAACGTTGGGTGTTGCGTATAGAAGTGTTATCGGTAATCGGTGTGTATTGCTTATCGATAAATTATCGACTATCGTTTGTCGTTTAGTTTATCGATAAGTTGTCAGTTATGTTGGGTACTGTTTATCGATTTGTTAACGTCATTAAGCGATAACTTTTCATAAATCAAGATAACTTATCGTTAATCGATATCGCTTATCGATAACTCCAGCTTACCATAAACTTGCGCACTGTACCAAAATTTCCCGCAACCAATTCTGATAATTCCCGCACACCCTTCCGATTAATCGGATTAAGGAAATTGCAATCGTTGCGCAATTGACGCAGCATGGTCACATCGATGGCGCTTGCGCCCAGGCAATGTTGATTGTAGAGGCTATCGGCCGCCCGTCGGCGAGCCCGTTCTATGGGCGATATCAGCACATTGGGCTTGTCCAATATGCTCTCCACATCGCAGTCATATTGCGTCTGACGTTGTTCCCACTGTGGACGCGACATCAGCGTCATCGCGACGGGTCGCTGGCGTGCCACTTCGATTATAAATGGCCAATTCTCGAGCATGAATGGATTCAGTCGAGTGCCAACGGTGTCCTCAATCACGGAATAAACCTGTTAGGGGGGAAAACAATACAACTTCTCTCTCTCTCTCTAACTCCCTCCCTCTCTTACCCGCTGCTTGTGCGTGTCGATGCATTTCTTCATCGTTTGCCCGGGAAATTCATGTTCAACCGTGTGCAGAACAATGAGATTCTCCTCGAAGAGATTCGACTTGAAGAGCGCATTACTCTTGCCAAGCGTTACCTTCAGATTGGCAATGCCGCGTTTGCGCATCAAACGCTCGGCCTCCTCGCTATCGAGTACCGCCTCCTCCGTGCGTGCCATATCCTGTTTGCAACGACTGCGCTCGTCGAGCGTGATATAATATGGCGGACACGATTCGACGCTATTCATGTTACAACTGCAGAAGGGTTGCACCGTTTTGCGGCTGTTGGCGCAAAGATTCTCCGCGTTGCACACATCCAGCGAATAATCGAAGTATTGCAGCGCTTTCCGGTATCGCTCGCGGCGCGAATAGTATTGTGCCCAATCCTTGAAGATGCGCGCCTGTGTGCATGACGACCAATCCATGCGTTGCCATGGCTTGAAATGCGGCGGCAACATCCCTGCGTTTATGCTGCCCGTGAAGCTGAGCGCGGTGCGGCGATAAAAAGATTCGCTCGACATTGTGCCGTTTCTTTTGTTTTTCTGTGTGTGCGCGTGATAGTTACTTTGAATTTATTATTTATCAATTTGATCGGTAGCTACGAATTTTGGTCAATCGGCATGAACTCTCGCGTTATATGTAAACAATGTTAATTTTTTCAGTTGAGAAAATTTAAATATTTTGTTTTTTGAGCAGTGCTGCCAGGTCGGCTGCTTAAAGCTTGAGCAAGCAGGAGTCAAGCAGTGCGTTCCGCAAATGCGCCTGCAGGCACTGCTTACTGCAGTTGTATGCGCTAAGCAGTTGTGCAGCTGTTGAGCAGGAGCCAAGCAGTGCTATGGCGCCTGCCTGAAAGTGCTTACTGCAGTTTTATGCACTAAGCAGTTGCGCAGCTGTTGAGCAGGATGCTCGCCATCGAGCTCTGTCTGGCAACTCGTGCGCCGCCGCTACAGTCAAGGCGAAAATATTAGTCGACTGTCGATATTTATCTGCTTTCAAATTGCAGCAGAAATCTTATCAATCTTTATCTTATTTTTATGGCGAAAGTTGCGCGTAATTTGTTGATTATTATTACATTTGTTTTGTTACAACCTTGGAGTTCTCGCAACTTTGCGATGATCACGTAATGGAACCGACACAGTTTCCCTCTCTCTCATTCTCGTCTTGTCTCTCACGCCTCCCCCTCCGCCCACCCCACACGAAAGTGTTTGGCTTTCTCACAGCATTTAACACTGTCGGACACGGTTCAGTTCAACGAATGTTGCAAAGATCATGCTGCGAAAAACTAATGGAAACCCCACAGGTCTCTCCTTCTGCCGACAAAAACAAAACAAAAGAAAGAGAGGCAGACAGATAGATAGAGAGAGAGAGAGCGAGAGAAACAATAAGAAATAAAGACAAGCACACTCATAATCGGGCAAATTTTTATTATATAATTTTCAGTTGCGACCAGTCCAAATTATTTAATTACATTATTTTTAGCTGTTTCTTTGTTTTTTTTGTCTCGGGCTTTTCTTTTTACCTGCTTTCTTGGCCCAGTTGCATGGCGAACTGGCAAACGGGCAGAGACAACAATTTTATAACAATTATTACAAATATTTGTGGCAAATGTAAGATGCTTAATTGTTATTATACCGCATACCCTATTAAGCGTGCCGATAGCGGGTATGCTATAGTTTTCCCCTCGCTGTCCCGTTAAATTTAAAATAAAATCGATTGTTGGAAGTGTAATGGGGTATAACTTATCGATTTCGATACGATACTAATGAAACTTAAGTATTTATAGACTTTATCGATAACAAATACTAATTGAATATGGAATATTTATAGACGTTATTGATAACTCCGTACTTGATTGCATTAATTGTCATTTGTGTGAGTGAAACAGCACCACGGGGTAACTTACTAGTCGAGCTGTCATCGCAACATCCTCTGTGTTTGTTTCACATAATTTGTGCATTGCTTTTGTTATCTTTCTTTCGCTCGCTTTGCATAAGCGGAACACGAATTTGAATTTACTTGACCGGCGACGTGAACAGCAGCAGCAGAGCAGCACAGCAGGTCAGTACGAGAAAGAGAGAGAGAGAGAGGGAGAGCGAAAGAGTGGGAGAGAGTGAAGCAATCTGCTCGGGGGAGAGATCTTGGCAAGCGTCGTGTGATGAGTTCGGCGCGAACTCTTCATTTGTATGCCACATGGGGCTGTGGGTGTCGCTTTTTACGCTTATTGCGGAAAGAAAGTCGCCAAAAAGGCTGGCGAAACTGAAACTGAAACTGTTGCACGAGCTACGCCACTTGAGCGTCAATTAAATGCTGCCTTGTTGTTGCTTTTGTTGTTCTCGTTTTTTGCCTCTGCTTTACGTTTTATTTCGATTTATTTTTTGATTTAATTGAATTTTTTCTGAACTTTGAATTGAGCTTTGTCTGTTTTTTTTTTTTTTTTGGCAAAAAAAAAAAAATAACTGTAAACAAAAACGGCACAGAGGAAGTCAGTGAGCGCAGTGAGCAAGGCAGTGCATTCCAAATGAGTGGCAAGCAGTGCACGTCAAACTTCTTGTGGCTCTCAAACTGCAGGCTGGCGTAGTGACTTGAAAAAACAAAGAGAGAGAGAGAGAGAAAAAATGTTAGAAAAAGTATAATCGTCTGTGATACCTTTCTAATCGACCTTTAAGACTTTCTAAGAGCCCATCTAACTTATGTCTTAAATAACTTTTGATTTTCGTGGACACAAGCGGGCGTGGCAAAATTCAAATTATATTATTTGCGTGCAGTTATAAGCTATATTGTCATCAAATTTCAGAGCGCTAGCTCTAATAGTCTCTGAGATATAGCTTGAACAATATGTGCATTAGTAGATAAAAGAAACTAAATGCCTTATAAGTAGTCTCTGATTGACGGAAGACACAGTGCCTTTTCAACTGTTGTTCCTGCTAAAGACTTATATATGAATTTCTTACTTCTGTCTGCTTCTTCTTTCTACATATTTTCTCTTTCTATTGCATTTGGTGTCTATGAAAGCCTTTAAACTTAAATTTCACTAGAATTCACTTGTGCATCTCGAAAAATGTTTTTCGTTTGTCTCGCACTAAGAGGATTTTGGTAGAAAGTACATGCTGTACAAGGAATAAACCTACTCTACCCTCATGGCACTCTTCACACGTTTTATCCACATCCACATCTCTTTCCCCACTACTCCCCTGCAATATACGGCAGCTCGTCTAAGCGCGTTACAGACGATACGGCGACACTACACAAAAACACGTACACAAACACACCCGGTTTTTTTTTGGGGCAAAATTAGCCCTGTTGCATGCTACGAACAACACTCAAAAGCCGCAGTGCCACTCGAGCTAGAGCACCACCGCCTTCTCCGTCTCCCTGCCCTGCCTGCTGCAATTACGAGCTGTGCAAATTGAGTTCAAGTTGCCGCCTAGCGGTCACTTTGACTTCGCAATCATCGCTTGCACCGCTTGCCACAGGTCCCGAAACGGGTGAGACGCAAACGGGCACGGGAACGGGCTCAGCTGGTTGACGGGGCGGCAGTTGCAGGTGCAGGCGTAGAGAAATGGAAAAGGGAATGGAAATGGAAGCGATATATGTATCTACCATATGGGTAATAAAAGCAACATTTTTGCTTTCATATCTCTGTTCTATGAATTCTTGATTCCTCATAATCTTGCCTATATTCAACATTGTAGACTGCAATATAGATATATATGTAGGTGAGGCTATATATGCTTGTGCCTTATAGGAAATCGAAATCCTTGCTTCTCACTCAGCGTACTCCTTACTCCTTTGTCGATTTGTCTTGCTCTCGTTTTCCCGTTGCTCTTTAATCTGTTAAAAAGTTATAGATATAACTCTTTGAAAAAAGCCTCATATCATATCGATAAAAATACTTTTGCCTTAACACTTTCATTATACTGAAACTATAAAATAATAGCATAATTACAATTATGCTTACTCAGGTATGAATCTGGTTTATTATATAAAATACTTGGGAATATTATGGGGTTTTATTTTCACTTTAATCCTTTTCCCAAACCAAGTCGAATCCCATTTAAATTTCGTTGAATTAACAAAAGCTGCGCCAAAAATTCGACACGTTTTTATTTTCAACTGTTATGGCCGTGTTTATTGCATTATTTACGAGAGAGTGAGCGTGGGAGAGACGGAGACAGAGACAGTGAGAGAGAGAGTAAAAGTATTTTCGGTTGGGTATTCTATTCTATTCGATTTCGATTTGCGAGTGTTGCGAAACTTTAAATATTCCATAAAAATGTAATTTGATTCTGACCTACATCGCGCGTTAACTGGATGCACCCCCCCCCAATCCATCCCCTTGCCATATGGGCTGGCGTGGCGTCGATTGTGTTAATGCGAAATGTAACTGTAATTGTTATCTGAAGTTCTGTTATAGCAAACGGTTTATTTGTTGCTGCCATTTGACGCAATTTACTTATTGTGGGCACGGTCCGTGTGACTGAGGTACAGCACGGGGGCGGAGGTGCAGGGGGCCGGGGAGCAGCGTAGGTTCTCGACAACGAGGCACTTCGTCTTGGTCGTGCCGCATCGTGCGGCATGGCTCGTCGTGCCCTGTGCCTCGTGCTTCGTGGCATGCAGCATCAGCAATGGCAGCGGCAAATGGTTTCAGTTCGCATTCGTCTCGCCCAGCGGCAGGTTGTGTGCGTGCGATTGTGTATGTGCGTGTGCGGCGTGCCTCTGTGTGTGCGGCGTGCCTCTGTGTGTGCGTGTGTGGCGTAAAAAACTACGAACACACACTTCAAAAATTTCAGTTGCAAATTTGAAATTGAAATTGGAAAACGAAAATCGAAATCGAAGCGAGACGTGACCAACTTCAAATTGACGGGGGTAAGTCGTAGGATGAGAAGGAGGAGTCGAGGCGTCGAGCCGTCGAGCAGCCTGGTTCTTTGTTTTTTAATGTTTATAGCACTCGGCAAATTGTTGGTGTCGCTTCTCTGCCTTCTCACACATTAGTCTGCTTTTGCGGATTTCGGTTTTGTTTTGCTTTTTTCTTTTTCTGTTTTTCGTTTTTTTGACATATACAAAAGCCTCTCTAATCTTTGGCGCCGGCACGTGTCCCACAGCACTGCGTGCTTGATTTATTATTTATCCTGTGGCGCAACAACAACAGCAGCAGCAGCAGCTGAAGTCGCAGCAGTCGAGGCCTACAGGCTCGGAACAGGCGCAAAGACAAAATCAAGCATACGCCGCGTAAACACTTCAATGCGATTAACATGAATGTTTCATTTCATTTCTTTGCCTCTTTCTGCACGACCCAACTGCTTCAATAACCTGCTTTTGTAATAGCTCTAACACCTATAACCACCCCCACCCCCGCCCCTCTGTAGCTGCCTTGCCCCTGTCTCCTTCCTTTCTGTTCTGCCCTCTGTTATTTTTATCACACGAAGCCGCTGCAAATTGCGCCGGGCACGACGTGTCGCCACGACGCTGATCGAAGCCAGCAGGCAGCAGGCAGCTCCCTACTCCCTACCGCGTCTCACGCCGCCCAGCCAGGTGCTTATCAGACAGCGACTGATTGGCTTCGTTAGGCGGCAGTGGCAGCAGTTGCGTAATGTTTGCCAAATCAGCCGTGCGTGCCAGTTGAGCAGCTCGGCTCAGGCTCAAGCTCAGGTATTGCCTTACCATTCCGTTTCAACTGAAGCCATGAAAAATGCAGATAGTTTTGAGTGATTGCAGCGCCACCTGTCGTCGAAGTAAGTCAACTGTAAGTTGCATTACAATCGACACTGCAGACAGGCCAAGCTGCCACTTGCCACGTGCCTCGCGGCCTCTGCGGCGCTATGTGCAACAGTTTTGCGGCCACTTGTCACATTTAATTGGCTTAAGCGGCTTAGTCGTTGGCTTAAGGCCCCCCGCCCGCCCTCCTGGGTTAGAGGTCGTTGAACCCGAACGAGATAGCAGTGGCAGGCGGAGAGTGGGAGCGGGAGGGTAGAGGGAGTGAACCGCCCAGGCCATGCAACTAAAGCGTCGTTAAACGTTGCGCATCAAATTATCTTCCAGATTTATGGCGCTTTTTTGCTGCACTGTGGCACAGTGGGTTGCAATGTGGCACAAAGTCAGTGAGCAAGTTTTTTTTATGGCAAAATTGCACACTTAGATGCCATAAATAATTCAAGGGAACATGACTAAACTAAGCGCGAGAAAAATGCCATAAAATATGCTCATTTATTGCAAGCATCAACAGTTATGAGAGGAGTATAGCAAAGAGATGCATTTATGGATGCACTGATTGTGGATTTTCCGAACGATTTTAATCTTAACTACAGCCCATAGCTGTATCGTTATTATATTCTTATGGCAAATTTTGTAGAGTAGCTATACAAATTGTTATTGATTTCGTTTGTAAAAGAGTCTAAACAAATATTGCTATGTTAATTTGAAACTTTAGCTAAAAATGATCAATTTCGTTTTTATAGCAGCTGTGCAGTCTGTGCAGCCTTAAGTCTACAGAAAACATATGGGATATGACATAAAATTGTTGTCGATTTTAAAAAAAGGAGAGCTTGGGTATGTGTAAGTTTGCATGTAATCTTGAGCTCGTAATTTTCGCACAGTTTATAGCAATTTAGCTAAACTACAGTCTATAGCAGGTTTGCAACTTTTAGTGTACTATAAAAATAAAATTGACTATAAAATAGATTCCCTTTTGCGCCCCTAAATTATATATTTATCAACGTGAAATTTTTTTTTTATTCTTTTGAGTGTAATTAATTTTCTGCACATCACTGTGCTGAAACTAACCATAATTCCGGCTAATTGCGAATACCTCGCACATTCCTTCTTTGCCGTCCAACATTTTATTCCATCTATGCACATTCCACACGCAGGGCGCGAAGCAGCCGAAGCAGAGGAGTATACAATGCACAACACATTTTTATGGCACAAAAAGCACTTGCATTTACTTTTGATTTATGGCAAACGGGAAAAGAAAATAAAAAAAGTGTGCACCAACTGTTGGCAGGTTGAGCCGTTTTTTTTTTTTTTTTTTTTTTTTGGTTTCCGGCATTTTGCATTGTGCGGTTCTACGTGCACAAGCCGTGTGTAGTTTAATTAGAGCGCACTATACACGTCGATACGCTTGAGTGAAGTTTGCGACGTTGCCGTAGTGCAGTCTGCCGCGTGCGCGACTCAGCAAGGACTTGACAAAGAAGGCGGCAACTTGACTTGAAGTTGTTGAAGCGAGCAACAGGCACAGCTTGCGAGGCGAGCACTCTGTGTGCCCACCTGAATCTACTACTTTCTTAACGTCCCCTCCACTCCGCTCCCAACTCCCCCTCCCGCCATAGGCAAGCGCTGTCAGCGAGATGCTGTGATTTCGTGTCAGAACTCGCGCAAGGACTCGTCAACGCGAGCCGAGTTTGTAAATTCATTAAGCGTCTGAAATATGCATCAACATAATTTGGTTTTGTAATTAACAGCGGCAGAAAAGAAAGAGAGGAGAGGAGAGGAGAGTAGGAGGCGCGTGTTGCGGCTCCGCATACCGGGCGTATGAGCAATGCCTCGCGACCATGAGCATCTGCTGCGCGGCCATGTTAATTGAATCACTTAAGCCGTCTACTTTCGCTGCCCCTTTTCTTGCTTGTTTTGCCCAATTTCGCTTGCTTTAATTAAGCGGCCGAAACAGAGACAAAAGAGAGCTCTGAGCAGAAAGAGAGAGAGAGAGAGAGCGAGAGAGCAGCAACAAAAGATAACTCCCAGCCCACTGTGCAGGACCTAACCGTATTCCTGTCCGGCTAACCGAGACACGTACTCGCCCTTTTCTCTTTTCTTGTTTCTATGAAACGAAATGAAAAGAAAGAAAAGTGAAGAACTACATGAAAAATGAAAATTCACCAAAAATATGTTAAATATGTTCGAAATACCAAAAGGGCCGCCACTTGTTGTTGTTGTTGTCGTTGTCGTTGCTGCGGCACTCGTTGCCCTGGGCAAATGGTTGCCCGGTCAGGCTGGTTGTATTTGCCTTTGAGCTACCCTTTGATGGCGGATTTAAAGGGCAGGCTTGACTTTTATTAATGAAAATGGCATTGAATTTGTCTAGGGAGTGTATTAACCTGGTAAAGCTTAGCTGGAATGCGACTAGAATTGTAGTAGACTCTCCATCTATGTCAGAAACCATATGAACGTCGGTATGAACGTCTTTATCGCAGAGATTAGAAGAGCTCGAGTCTTCAAATAGGTTGACAATACTCATATGCTGTCCTGCAGCGTTTTTAAATTTATTTTAGAATTTTGCCACGCCCTCGTAGATCCATAAGATCGAATTGCAAGCGTAATTTTAAATTTTAAAGTTTGGAATATATTGATAACCTTGACTCTCATTGGTTTCCTTTGCATTCTTGGCAAATCTATTTTATTCACACTACAGAGTAACTGTTAGTCGGACACTGCAACGCACCGTCTTTCTACCTATTTGCACTTTTTTTTTCGCCACTTGTTGAAACTCATTAATTTCTGATGATGGGCAGAAAAGTTTTCGGTACTGCGTTCTTTTTAAGCCAATTGTGAGGGATACGTGAGGCAAGGCAGCTCAGCTCTGCATATATTTGCTTGCGACACGTTCGGCGACGGTTCGGCCGGGTAGGTGGCAATTGCGACGGGGCGGAGAAGCAGCGGGAAAAGGATCAATGTGCCAGTGCGGTAGGGAACATTTCTTTGTAGAGTATTATTTAATTTACATGGGCATGTCAGATAAGAAACGTGAGCTATGCGATGGGTTCGCCAAGCAGCGAGGGTGCAGACAAAGGACTGGGGAGCAAGTGAGGCAAGGTATAGAATAGGGAGCAGAAGGTTGGCAGCTTAACAGCTCTATAAACGGGGCCAACAATGGGCAACAAGCGAATGCTGCAAGGATATCGCGTTGTCGCCATTCGGAGGCAGCTGTGCAGAAACCGCCAGATAATGTAAACAAAACAATGCAAGCAGCTGCAAGAAGCAGCAACAACAACAACAACAACAACAACAGCAGCAACAGCAGCAACAACAGCAACAACAGCAGCAGCAGCAGCAGCAACAGCTACGAGAAAGACTACAAAACGGTCTGACGTACTGGAGGAGATGCAAAGATGCGCTCCGCAGACAGGCTGAGATTGCATCCTTTGGCGCCAGTACTTGAGACGATGGTAGGGGGGGCAGTGAGCGCGGGAGGGGGTGTAAAGTGGTGGCGTGTGGGCGTGGCAAAGCATGTGGCTTTGACTTAATGCGCATAGTAGGCAACAAGGACTAGCGAGAGAACAACGACAACTGGTTGCCAGCACGCCCAGCAAAAGCTCGAGAGAGAGAGGGAGAGAGAGAGAGAGCGAGATAGCGAGCGCACGACTAGCACATACCCTGTATAAGGTGCACTCAATAGAGCCGTTAATGAACAAGTTGCAGTGGAACAATTGATGTGCAATTGAAGCAATTTTGCATTAAATCCAGCCTCAATTTGAGGTTAGGTTGGCTGCACAATTTGAGGTTAGGTTGGCTGCCCCATTTGAGGTTAGCTTGCAGCCGAAGTGAACAAATGAAGTGCCAGCCAAACGCATTGAACTAGTTCAAGTTCATTAGACCGGTGCAATGGTCTACAGGGTATGCAAATAAATACATAAAATAAAATGAAGCAAGTAAAATGGTTGACAGCGCATAAAAAATGCTCGTGAATGAGATTTTTACGACTTCGGGGACTTCCCGCGGCGTTGTAGCTCGAACAGTGGGGGGAGGGCATGTTGTCGTACTGGTGATGTAGCAGCATGCGGGGACGAGGGCGGAGGATGCGCGGGTCTGGGTGATTCGACGAAACAAAGATGCCGCGTGCGCGCCAGCCGTAACTTGAGCTGAGCGGGGTAAAGCTTTCAAGTGTTAATGGCTTGTGATTATCTGCTACGAATGCGAGCGAATACAGTGAATACACTCGGGTGAATAGCATACACACAGGTAAACAACAAGAGCACGCGTGTGCTGCGCGTACTAAGTGCAGTTACAGTTCAAGATGGCGTCGAGTCTCACGAGTCTCATAAGCTGCTTACAGATCGTACGGTGTAGGGGAGGGGGGGGGGAGAGAGCTAGACTGTAAATAGCTGAAGCAAAAACTGTAATTGTTTTTTTTTTAAATGCACTCTAATTAAAGCAACATACGATTGATTTAATTCCAAGATGGCTGAAGAAAGAAAAACACAAAAAAAAACAATTTTAACAAGAACAATTAGGATGCTTTCGACTCGATTTCTATTCGGGTTCTGCTTGTTGTCTTTTTTCTGTTTTTCTTCCTCTTGCTCTTCTTCTGCCTTGGACCTGCGGCTCCTACGCCCCTTGCTCTAGTGTCCACATGCGAACACGCTCATTCGCCGCAAAATGTATGCCATAATATTTATGCATGTGAATGAAAAACAAGCATGAATATTGCGATAAACGTTTGCTGTACTCGACTAGCGTACACTCTGTACAGAAGGCAGAAAAAATTGCGGAAATTGCAGACAATATTTGGAAAATCTAATAATAAATTAAACTATAATAGTTCATCAATTTTAATGATTTCCCAGGAATTCTTCACAAAAATATACGGAATTTTTTCGATTCCACAAAAAAGCTTCTATTTTCACTTCACTCTTAATGCCTTTCGGGCGCTGTAAGGTCGAATATTTACACATACCCTTCGCCAGTCTGCTCTTTCATTACAGGGTATCAGGGCAAACTGACAAAATGCCTTTGGCATTCGTCGAGCAGAGACTGGCAACAGATTTTCATGCGGTACAACGTGAAACGAGAACGAAAATGAACATGGAAATGAAAATGTAGTCGTTGTAGTAGAGAATTTCGAGTTGGAAATGAATTTGCTACGGTCTTATGTATGTGCCAAGGCGTGGGCGGGGCGGTCGGGTCGAGGAGAATAGACAGTGGCAGGCAGGAGCTACGAAGTCTCTTCTCGAGGCAAAGCCGCAGAGTTGCCTTTTCACTTGCCATGTGATCGAATATCATGGCCAATTAAAATTGTTTTCCCACAGTCGGTAGTTGATTTGCGCACACTTCTACACACACACACACACACACACACACACACTCGCACACACACATACGCAGAGGAACACACATGATGTTTGCTTGTGTATCGATAACGCTGCGACGCGTTTTCAATTTGTTTTTGCTGATGATTGAGCAAATAAAAGACTCGATTCGCACAGTTTTCGTTCCTTTTTCCATTATGCCTGTATCAATGGATAGATAGAGACAGAGAGAGAGAGTGACAGAGAGAGAGGGGTAGAGCGATAGCTACTTGTGCGTTGCCCAGTTGGGTAGAGCCACATGAGCTTTTCGTCTAATGAATAATTATTGCCTGTTTATGGAAAATGCGAACATTTTGCATTTTTCTTGGCACGTTTTGCAATAAAATGTTAGAAATGTGAGACACAGTAATCGATAGGCAACAGAAAACTATCGACATTTGATTTGATTCCATCTACACTACTATCGTACACTACTATCGTACACTACTATCGTACACTACTATCGTACACTACTATCGTACACTACTATCGTACACTACTATCGTACACTACTATCGTACACTACTATCGTACACTACTATCGTACACTACTATCGTACACTACTATCGTACACTACTATCGTACACTACTATCGTACACTACTATCGTACACTACTATCGTACACTACTATCGTACACTACTATCGTACACTACTATCGTCACGCTCACTTCTATTCAATTTGGAAACCCTACCCGCTTCTGTCGCTCTACACTTGCACTACCCTTCCAATCGAATTGCCGTTTAAGTGCTAAACTAATCCGGCAAACAGCTGTGCTTGGTCGGGTAAGTGGTTCCATCACGGTATTAGAGCGCTCCCTCGGGGTGTCGTAAGTTTCCGCTTGGCGCCTTTAAAGACTCGTATTAATATGTTGTCGTTGATATTATTGAGGATATTGTACGTGTCTGCGGGCTGAGCTGCTGCCGGTTAACCGCAAGAAGATACACACACACACACACACTACCAAAGTGGCTTGGAACAACGCGCTCTGATTCAGTTGGGTTTGCGGCCACGCCCATTAGTACTCAATAAGTCAGGGTACAATGTTGCGATAGCTTGGGGCATGCGACATTCTGTAGCTGAGGGCTGCTTAGTCTGTCTTAGGCGTAGCTGGGCGTGGCAAATACAGTTCTGAACAAACAAATAAATACGTTTATTATAAATTCCACTCTCTAGCTTGCAACTCTCTAATTGCGACCTGCTTGGGCTGTTATTGCAATTCGTAGGCGTGGCACTTTGAATTTTAAATATACCTTAGCTGGGTAAGCTATATGAGAGTCTCTATGCCAAATTTCATATCTCTAGACCGAGTCATAGCTGAGATCTATGGGTAGATGTATCTATAGATGAATGTAGCGCCTTAAAACCTGAATATTAGCTATGTAGTACATGCAGAGCTAACTGCCGACCTCTGCACTTGCCTTAGCTCATATTTACAGGGTATATCGTCTGTTTCCCTGTCTTGTTGCATTTGCCACTCAATTTATTCATAGTTGTTGTTGCTGTGAGTCCAATTGGCCCATGACTTTATACTATTGTAACATACAGTTGTTTGTCTAGGCTACTCCATGTGGTGCGTCGTATCCTTTGCAGCTACTGCTTGTTACAGAGCGCCCTCCTCCTCCTCCTCTACTCTAGTCTACTCCCTGTCATTCCCTCTGGCATTCATGTTTCTCTTGAGCTCAGCTCATTGCAACTTTTGCAGCTGAGTAAGCTTTCTCTGCGTGTGTGTGTGTGTGTGGGATGACTAAACAAAGTTTTTCAATTGTCAGTCGGAGTACAGTCTCGTGGGTCCTGGACGTGTCCACTTAGAGAGCAGCCACATCTTTCGCAACTCATTTGCCTTCTAATTGCATAGAAAATGATTCACTTAGTTGTTGCCTCTCTGGTGTCCTCTAATCCGCCTCCTCCCCCCCAACCCTTCACGACTCACATTTTATTCGCAATCTGATCTGAGGCTTAGCTGTGTAAGTTCCCTTCTATTTAAATTTGCCACGCCTCCCGCCCGACCTCACACCAAAACTTTATAGCATTTTCGGTTTAATTTCATTTTCATTTTCACAAGTAAAAAGTAAAACTGAAATTGAAATTGAAGTCTAAAGTGAATTGCGAATTTCTTGCGTATTTTATGAACATAAATATTTAATTATCATGCAGGGCAGCAGAGAGGGAGAGAGAGAGAGAGGGAGCTAAAAGTCAAACAACTATTTAGGTACAGGGTATGGTTGCATGTGCAGTTGACTGTTAAGGGGCTTGAGTTGAGCAAGGGAGAGAAGGGAAGATGCCAGAGAAAGATAGAGAGAGAGAGAGTGAGGCAGAGAGTGGGTGAGCAAGAGAGAGAGGTATAGCGAGTGAGAATGAGAGAGAAACAGAGCAGTGTTTCCGGGCAACGCTTTAAAGTGTTTTTTCGCACATTTTTCATCGTTAGTTTTCAGTTGTAATGACGCCCACATGGCGCGCCCATTATGTAGTCTATGCTGCCAAACATACAAGAGGCTCATAACTATAATTTAGGCCAAAAACAAAAGCCCAAGCAACAACAACAATAGTGCTTTGTGGCAGCATTCATCATTAATTTTGGACAACAAGAGGAGACGCAGCGGCAGCAACAGCAGCAGCAGCAGCAGCGGCACCGCAACAAGGACACGAATATGCACTGAAAATTGGACAATACACTGACATTCACACACTCACGCACACACACACTTACACACGCACATGCATACATATATAGATAATGTGTTTGGCGAGTTAATTAAAACGCAACGCGTAATGTTGCCAGCGGCACAGGCAGCAACAACAACAACAACAACACCAGCAACATCAGCAACAGCAACTACAACTGACAGCAACACGCAAAGGGCTCCAAGGGGAGGGGGTGTGGCTGAACAAATTAAATGTATTTGCCAATTGCATTCACCAAGGTTTTGAAAAGGTTCACTGGGCATCGAAAAAAAAAATGTTTTTTGTTGAAAGAAAATTAATGCAAATTATAAAATATTTTAAATTGATAATAATTTGATATAGAATAATATGGATAATATTTTGATATAGTGAATATATACAAAAACCTGCACAAAATGACAAACCAAACCGAAATTGCTTGATTTTTAACCAAGTTATGAGGCTTGCAGGATTATTATTAATAGCATTAATTAGGAAGGAATATGGAAACGGCTTATTATAAATGTCTACCGCAATTTGCAACAGAAGCCAGACTTAAAGGGTTTTTTTTATAACTAATTTGAGCAGCTGATTAATTTTAAGCTGGCTAACTGTATATACGACTCGCAAATACCCTGTAGTAAACAGAGAACTGCTGCTTGGGGTTTGTGTTGGGTTGCTGGGAATAAAATTCAGTCAGAGTTTGGAAAACTACAGTTATGTGCACCATGCACGACTGGCAGATACCCTGTAGATCTTGAGCATAGCAGGATGAGGGAGGAGGGCTTGTAAGAAAGCCAGGCGCGACTAGCCGCTACCCTGTGAATTAGAAGCAGCGAGCGAGTTGCCTAAACAGAATTATGGGAATTGCAATGGCTGCAATTGCATAGTCGACGCGACTGGCTGAATACCCTGTGCTTAATTATTGTTTGACGAACATTCTGCTCGGGGTTGCCACCCACACAAACTCCGACAAAATATGCGTTTGGTAGCTTTTATAACTGGATAAGCGTACAAGTTGTGCAACTTAATTATTAATGCGTTGCGTAGTGTAGTGAAATTTTTTTTTTTTTTTTTGCGCGCCAAAAATATGCGCAGTTTAAATATTTAAACTGTTTAACATGCAGCAGCATGTCGCTGCGTGCAAGCTTCTGTAAGTTGCCCGAAAAGTTCTAATTGAAATTGTCGGCGCTGGCCAAGGGGAGTAGCGAACGGGGAGGAGACCGGGACGGGAACAGAACGGGCAGCTGCCATGTGAGAAATGAAGCGGGAAAAAGTGTGTGAATGACAACATGGGTTAAGCGAATGAGTGAAGCTCGAACAACAGTCGAGTGTGCGCTGCCAGTGAGATAAACATGGGTTAATACCGATGCTGACAACGTGCAACTGCAGCGATTTCCGGTACGGGGCGTGGCTGCATCCGTTGCCAGAAGTTTTGCGTGTCGACGCGTTTCCGGCTCAACTCACACACACATACACACACATACGAACGCGAACACGAACACACACAAACACGAGCAAACACTCGCACAAACAAACTCGCAACAAACTCAACCGTAACCCGAGCCCAGTGTCAGATCCTTCGCTGGCGACCTAACCCAACCTTGGCCAATTTGCGTGGCCGTGCTTGGGCCCGACCTTGGCCAGGATACATGATGTCTTTGGCGCTGGCGCTGGCGCTGGTTCTGGCTGGGCTGCCAACCAGTTAGTCAGTGTCAAGTTTTTGTCGCTTTGCCAAGCGGAGACACACACACACACGCACACACACATTTGATTTATGCGCATTCTGGCTTCGCTTTGCATATGACACAATTGAAATCGGCAACGTGGACATGCGGTGGCACGGTCACCATAAGCAGGCAATCACACACTCTTACACACACACGCACTCAGAGAGAGAGAGAGAGAGAGAGAGAGAGAGAGAGAGAGAGAGAGAGAGAGAAAGAGAGAGAGAGAGCGAGTGGGAGGCCGAGCCGCTTATTTATGGCATCTTTTAGGCGCTGCCTCGGCCGCTCGCAACTTTAGTTTTCCATTATGGCAAAAAGTGCGTAAGCTCGTAAACAACAACAAGCTCATTTTGTGTAATAAACTCGTGTGGCTGTGTGTGTGTTTGTGCGCGTGCCTGTCAGCTTTTTATACCCGCCACCTGTAGGTTTAAAGGGTATTATACGATAGGCAAGTCAAGTCAGTTGAAACATGTGCGTCTGTATGAACAGCTATATTTCGGAGACTACAGAGTTAGGGCTTTCAAATAGATTTTAGTAGATTTTATGATTCAACCACGCCCCTTAACGCCCATGCAAATCGAAAGATATACACTATACACTACACAAACTTCACTTTTAGGCTATTTTCTTCAAATTTGTATACGATCTTATGGTTATTTATAGTCAGCTGGATAGCGGGTATATCACAGTCGAGCATACTCGACAGTAGGCTTAATATTCTGTTTTATGCTCAGCTTTGTTTCGGGGCTCGTGCGGACAAATTGCTTGAAAGAAGACACGTGACACATGCTCAGCTCGATCATAGCAAAGCGCAGAGCAAACTGTGACACTTTAAGATACTTTTGTATCTTTGAGGTAGTTTTGGAGATAAGATAATCAAGTGTTGTATGTTAAACATACTTTTTGTATGCCTAATATGCTTTTGTATCTGTAGCAAACTTTTGGAGTTCATAATAGTTTCAGATACTTTTGTATCTGTGATATACGATATGTATAATTCGCTTTTAAGATAATTTCGTGCATCCATGTGTTTCATTTGTATCTTTAATATATTTTTTGTATCTCTAAGATACTTTTGCATCTCTAAGATGCTCTGGTATCTCCAATATACTGATTTGTATCGTTTTTTTCAAAGTGAGATCATAACTTGTGGTAGAATCTGCGTTTTTTATCTCAGACAGCTTGAATCATGACAAAACTGAATCACACGCTGACGCCTAAAGCGGCGTGTGTGGGTGTGTCTCCTCTGTGCACACACACACACACATTCATAGGTTGTTTGCCACTTTGTGTTTGCTCAAGTCGCTCGGCATCAAAGTAAGACAGACAGATGGACAGGGTGAGGGTGGCGGAGAGGCAAGGCAGACGCGGTACAAACCAAGCAGACAGGCACGAAAATATACGGGAAAAACGACGCCGTCGCTGACGGCGCAAATTTTCGCGCTGCAAAACTTGGTTGATTTCCCTCTTTATGACAATAACAACAGGCAGAGAAACAACAGCAGCAGCGACAACAACGTCAACAGCAACGACAACATCGACAAAGAACGATTGCGATTGACGTCAAAGTGCCTCTCAAACTGTGAGGCAAACAGTGAAGGACAGTTGCGAAATGATATGAAAAGTCGCTCATAATGTCGGAACAGCACGCACAGTGTCGCACAGACATAATGTCACACATGTGTACAGTTACATATTTATATTGTCGTTACCGGGTACAACTTGAGACTCTTAAAGCCTTAAAGAGAAAACGAAATTTGTGATGGGATTAAGGTTAGATTTTTGAAAGTCATTTTCCTATACACTGAAAAAAGGCATGGGGCATCAAATGAAAATTAAATTCACACATTAATAAATACATGTTTACACATTTTTTCCCCCCAATTCACAAAATGTGCTTCGCATAAACGTGTTATCAAAGAAGTTACACTTTTAAATCCCTCAATGATTGATGCTGAATTTGAGATTATGTGGACAAGGCGACTTACTTGAAATTGTCTCAGTGTAGTCTGTGCTTTTTTGTGCCATGAGTCGTCAATCTCTTTTTGAGTTGGCAGATTGAAACTAAACGGGCAGAACACTTCGATGTGAATCCGTACGTGATAAACGACTCAACCGTTCATCGGATACTTCGCCCGTTAGTTTTGACTGCAATATTCGATATGATCCACGTGGAGAAAGAGAGAGAGAGAGTGCCTGTACCCGCATTTGACTGATGAGATTTTCACGCAGCCTCGAGCTTTGCGTTTACCTATAAATCAAGCTGGCTGCACTGCGCACAGTTTGAGCCGAACTGAACATGAATTTGAGTAGCAATCAAAATGTGATTTTGTTGATTTATTGCGCATACAAAGCGGTTGCTTCGCCGAAGCCCCCCAAGAAATCTAATACCTCTTTCAGGCCTCCTGTTGCACGAAGCTGTGCTGTGTGTGTGTTTGCCTGCTGTTTTTGTATTTGCCAAACTGATTGGCAACAAGATTCCCCAACAATTGCGCATTACAATATGAGACGACGACGCCTCGAGAACCTTGAGACAAAAATCTGTGCAAATGGCTACAGAACGGGAAAGGTTTAGTGAAAAATTCCATCACCTTCGCCGCATAAAAAGAAATAAAGAGGCAAACATAATGACGGATATCCGTCACACCAGAAATAATGAATGTTTAGCCGCGTGACGTTGGCAAACAAGATAAATTGGGTTTGCACATGAAAAAAATATCATAAAAATAATGAAAAATAGCAAAGGCGAACTGAAAATACGCTAAACAAGTAGGGGTACGGTCTACTTGCGACTGCTTAAAGACATGGATCTTTGTTTACTAATCAAATTTATTATTTGTGTGGCTATAATTACGCTACACACCAAAGAAGAACATGCTTGCTTGAGAATTGCGCTTGTAATAGAATTTCCTAAGATTTATATTTTAGTGGGGGGCGTGGCAATTAAAATAAAATAAGCTTTAAGGCACGGAAATACATACAAGTGTTGTCAAAAAATTTAGTTGCTCGAGCTCTCATAGTCACCGAAATTGGAGTGTTCATACGGACATACATGATATATATCGACTTGGCTGGGGACTTTAACAAGAATATGTCAATATGGTGTGGTCCAACCTGAGGAAACTCAAATAAAATATTCAAGCGGCAAACTGAGCTGCAAATTGAAGAGTTTTGAAAGTTAGAAACTTCTTTCGAAACTAAAAACAAATTCATATTTATTCTTAATAAAAATAAAGTATACGCAGTGTTGTCAACCAGTGCCTATGTTGCAGGATATGGCAAAAAGTGGAAAATTCCAAAAAAAAAAAATGCGAAAAGAAAACTGAAGAGAAACGATGATAAGGATGGCTGACAAATTTGAGAGTCATCATGCTCTCGTTCTACTCGTTGCTGTTGTTGGAATCGCTTGGTTTGGCCAAGGCAAGTGAAAAAGTTATGAGGCGCCACAGCCGCAGCCCCAAACGATTTAATGGTCCAGCGAGGTCGAGGCGAAAGAAAGACGAAGGACACGCGATATGCCATTACAAGCTAAGTTTCCCAATGTGATTTATTCAGCGATTCAACTGGTTCGACCTATTTTCGACCTATTTTGCTTTGCTAATTAAGCAAGGAATTCCCGTGAACATTCCCTCCTGGATTAGCAGATGTTTTCATTCACATATTATTGAAACGGGCGCAGGTGAGGGGGAGTTGCCTGTTTGCTGCATGCAGCGCAGGATTAATTAAAAGCATTGACCGAGGTCAATGATGCGTCGTTTCGATGCTGTCTCTCCCGCCAGCAAGTCAATCCGATTCGAGCCGAGTCGCGTGCTGCGTTGCTGCCTGCTGCCATCGTCGTTAACCGCAAGTTTCCGACTAATTGTTGTTTCTGGCCCGTTATTACGGTTCGAGCTTATATTGCAATTAAAGCGACAGCCGTAAAGTATGCTTTAATTTACGCCACACTGCAAGCTGCACGATAAAAGGGATAAACAGGGCGAGGCAGATGGCAGACGAAAACTCATTAGTGCATCATGATGCTGCAGGCGTAGCCTGTCAGAAAATAAAAGCCAAATACGCCCTTTCGCACAAAAGGCCAAATTACCACACCCACATAGCCACACACAACCACACACACGAAGTCAGACACCCTGCCCATTTGAGCTGAGATTAGGAAATCGCACACATTGCATTTGCATTTTGCGTGCGCAGTACTCGATTCGTATGAAATTTATACCAATATTTTATAATTGAAATGTGGTTGGAGATGCGATCAAATCCCAAGAACTATGGCTCAAAAACTTAGCAGAGTGTTTAAATTTTTTAAATGTAAGCTGAATTTGAGTATTGTAATCGATTAAAGCGCTGGTTTAGTCATTTTTTCAATATATCGATAGTTTTTTTTTTTTCAATTGTTTCTCAAGTTTTCTCCTGAAAAGACAACAATCATCGAAACAAAAAAATTAATTTGCCCTAGACACAGGTTTCTATCGAAAGTATCGATGATTTTTTGTACAAAAAAAAATTACAAAATTACAGCTTTAAATGTTTCCCAATGCTCATAAATCTCTCAACTGTTGCTAATATTTTCCCCACTGTGCAAATGCACAAATAGTTAAAGTTTTAAGCAAACATTTTTCGGCATATTATATAGAAAGAGAGAGAGGAAGCGAAGGACAGAGAGAGTGAGAGAGAGCATGGCGGAAAATGCAAAAAAGTTGCTGTCACTCTAAGCATAGTTGAACCACTGTGCATCTGCCAGACAAACAGAAATGATTTGGCCAGCGAATTGCTGTAGTTTGTGCACACGCAGCAGTCCGCTGTCCTCCCCCTCCTGCCTACAGGGGCAAGAGGCTAGTGGCAACCGGCACGAGCAACTTGCAACTTGCAACCGGCAACTGGCGTGGCAATTAATGTAGCCACTGTGCAAGTTTTCCGCTCGCACAACTGTTGACATTGGCCCCGGACATTTATGAGCAGCATTATTACCATTATTACTACTACTATTATTATTATTATTATTATTTTTATGTCGGTTTTATCGCTTGGCACTTGGGACGAAAGTTCTTTTCAATTGCAGCTCGGCAAACTGTCAGATTATTGCAAAAGTTGCTAAGGAGGACACGCTGCGACGGCTATAACCTACCCGACCCTACCCTGCTCTGTATACCTTCTACCGAAACGCTCCCCCCCCTTTCCCCTCTGTGCCACGCCCAATGCTGCAAATTTGATGGATAAGTTGCTCGTTATTCGCTCAGCTGCTGGTTAGTTTCCCATTCATTCATTCATTGTTAGCTCGCTGTGATTCATTCTTATTCGCAACTCAGACTCAGATAAGGAGGAGGCGGAGAAGCAGGAGGAGGAGGGCGAGACTCGCGATTCTATTGAGAAATGTTAAGCGAATTAATATGGATTTAGTTGTCGAAGCAAGCGCTGCTTTAAGCAGCATTGATTACAGTTATCTGTCAAGTGGAAAATGGATTTATTGCTGTATATACCCGCTAAACAGAGGCTAGAAGGGTATACTAATGTATGTCGCCGGCAGGCAAGGGCATGTGCCTATATATTCGTATTCAATCTTAGCACACAAGTCTATTTCTTCGATCCTATGTTCATACGAACAGCAATATCTCCGCGAATATAAAAGCTACGGTCTTCAAATTCGCAGACAATATGTATTATTGTGGCTAGTTTATTTTAGTACTAGGTTACAGCCCATCTTATTGCAATAAATTGAAGGAAATGTATTTTTAGTGTAATTATAAAGATAGTACATTTGTTTTTGCTGGGTACAAAAGTTCTTACTATCTCAATGATTTCTGAAAAAAATTTGCTTGCAATCTGTCAATAAATATAGAAATTTTTTAAGATGGAATGTACAGGGTAGCGGGTATGGCAGACTCTACTGCAGCTTTCTTACATATTTTCTAATCTGTTGTGCTTTTCTTCTACTTCTTGTTTCCTGCTCGTTCCTTTTCGTTTCTTTGTCCCTTGAGGGCATTCAATAAGTGTTTGCCCGGCGTCATAACAAATTCTTGTTCTCGATTGCCTTGCGGAATCGATGCCAGTGCCACGCCCATCAAACAGGACCCGAGAGAGAGAGAGAGAGAGAAAAGGTTAAAATATATGTCACACACACTCACACACACTCGGCAGTTATTAGATTTGCATTTTACTGCAAGTTTTCCACTCAAATTTATGTAAATAAAATACGCAATTCTTGTAAATGTCCAAACCAAATCAAATTTGTATCCCTCTGTTGCCACGCCCCTGCCGCCCTACCACACACACACACACCCACACAACTTGCAACTGGGTCAGCTGTTAAGGGCAGTGATGCGGTTGTTGTTGTTGTGGTTGGATTTTTGAAGCCCGAACTAAAAATGAGGTACGCAATTTCATTTGCAGCGTGGCAGATTAATGGGGCATGCAACTGACCCAGCACGCCGCCCTGCCGACCCGCACTGCCACACTGCTTGCCACAACAATCGCGCGTGGGCAGACTTGGCAGAAGGGGCTGATGGGCGTGGCAATTACAATTGCAGTGCGCACTGCACGCTGCTGCTGTCGAATTGCGGTCATTGGCAAAGTTTTATCAAAACTTGTGCTCCACGCGCCGCAGCTATTGAGGCGCGGCACAGTGAGGCAAATCGCAGCAAAGTTTGAAGTGTGAAAAGAAGAAATAAGTTCGTGCTGCAATTACAATGGTATCATAATCGAAAATGACGATAGTTTTACTGCTAATTCGATACATCGTTTATCATTTAATTATTTTATTAGCTGTGCTGTTTTTTCCCACTGTGTCGCGACGGCTCTACTAATTAGGCAGCCGACATAAATCCAGTAGCTGACAGGGAGGGTGGCGTAGGGTAGGGGGCGTCGCACAAATCACGTTGATATATAGTCATCCGGCTATAGCACACATAATGCTAATGATGATGAGCGTGCTAAGCAAGAAAGATGCTGCCACGGCTCACAAAAATACCTAGAACTACGTCCTTCCCGCAGCCATCCGTCCCCCTCACGACTACGCCCCTGCATAGCATGTTGCGCTTACGCTTCCGCATCAGCGCGCTGCGAGGCTCAGCTGAGTTTGCTGAGCATAAAAGTTGCCGAAGTGGAGAAGAGAGCAGAGAAAGCCAAACAAAATGCGAACTAAACAAATAAGAGGGGCTGCATAAAGTACAGACAGGGGCGTGTTACAAGGGGGGCGGTGGGGTTCCCTAAACGGCCGCTCAGCTGCTGTCATGCATGCAAAAATGTTGTCAACACGTAAAGCGCTGCAAGCGTCGACAAGAAACTTTTTTCTTGCGCCTCTGACATTGTCGTTGTAGTATTTGTCAGGTTGCAACATTGCAGAGAGGGATCTCTGCCCCTTTTCCTCTCAATCTCAATCGGGAACTTGACTTACGGTAAAAGCTTTCTGATTTCCGCTTGCACACGCTTCAAGGCACAAGCTGAAAGACAGCTCTTTATGAATTCCAAAGCATTTACCAAGAGAGACTGTAGGTTAGCCAGCAACCCAACCCAATTCAGATCGATACTTATAGGCTAGTGGCCGTATCTAAATTCTAAAATAAACCTACTATAATTAGATATATTGTCACATAACTTAAAGGCCTTAGATTTTATAGTCTCTGAGATTTAGATGTTCATACGGACATACAAAGGTTAATTCAGGAACGTAATCATTTCAATTCGATTATCGTATTGACAATAAGCTTCTCGTATTCGCTATTCTGGCCTGACTTTATAGCGTATATGGATATGTATATGAATGTGTGTGTTGGCATCTTGACAACGCCTTGTAGAGTGGGCGTGAACTGTGGCGAGTTGCATTACCGCTTCGCAGACATCAAAGCAAAGAAGCAGGCAGACGGCGATGCAGGAGGCAGCTAGAAGCATCGAGTGGCAGCAAAAAAGTAGGCAAAAGCTTACACACACACACTCACTCACACATACACGAGGTTCAAGTTCCTGTCGCTGTGGAATTTGCATGAGTATTTTGAACAAAGGCTGCTCGCATACAGTTTGAGCAACACTGGCAGAAGTCAGATAGAAAAAAAAAACAGAACAAAAGACGCAGCTGCAAATGCTACGATGCGTTTTCTCCGCCTTTGAATTTGTTTGCAGCTTTTTGCGTGCAACTTGCCAAACAAATTGAAGCTGCCCCCTCTCAGCCACAACCATGTGCTGCTGCAAGTGAAGTTGACTGATGGGCAGGGCAATGGCCGATGGACTGACACTTTCAGCTGGGGTCGGCCATTGTAATAAACTAACTGTACCTAGGACACACACAAACTCTCACACAGGCTTATTGTCCCCCCCCCCAACTCGCAGCAGAGACCTACAAAAACGGTTGCTCCTTGATAAATGATGAGGGGCTATCAAAAGGTTGCAAGCTAATTGCAGAGGGGCAGACAGGGAAAGGGAGTGTAAGAGAGAGAAGTAGACGCAGATATGCTGTGGTCAAGTAGCATCAAATTTATTCCAGATCAATTGTCATTGCTCAGCTCCGGCCTCATTCCACAGCCTGCTTTGGTATGCGGGAATTTCCACTTTACCCTCAACCTGTCCGGCAGCCTGCCAATCCTGCAGCTTCAGGCTCTGCACATAGATGGCACCGAAATAGGCATCTGTCTTCGAGCCGACGGGACGTCGACACTTGAGACCAATGTCCTGCAGCATCAGTGGTCCATCGAAATGCATTAGATAGTAGCGCACACGCCAGGCCTCTCCCAGTGCGCCCACCTCGGTGGGCAACTGTGCGTGTCGCAGTGCGGGCGGCACCGTGGCTGCATTCAGTGCGCTTAGATAGCACATGCCGGGCATCATAATGTGCTCACCGTACTGCCCGCAGAACAAATACAAATCCTGTTCGGATTGACGCAACGTGCTGCAACGCAGCAGCACATCCAGCGAATGCTCATCCTCGGCATCCATGCGGTATGCATAGCTCAGTAGCAGCACACCCAGTCCCACCTCGAACTGGGTGAGAAAGAGCCTAAAAGCGCGTTCATAGTTCTGCACGCGCAGCGCACAGCCGCCGGCATAGGCCGTATCGAAGCTATGCTGAGCATTCGCGCCCAGCGGCACCGATGGTTGCAGTGCCTGGCGTGCTAGATTGAAGAACGGACGCGATGCCGCATCACGTGAGCCACACGCATAGCTGCCACGGCCCGAGCCCACACAGAAATCCGTGTAGAAGGGCAACTGACTGTACGGATGCGTGCCCAGCCATTTCCAGAGACGCGACCACCAGCGTTCGTTACGCGCCAAAAACGCATCGTTGAGCGACTCATCGCCAGCCACGGTGTGTATGTTGTAGCCATAGGACCGCAACGTCTCGTAGCACCAGGCCGGTGCAAAGATGCCTGCCGAGAAGCCACGTTTCGCAATCCTCTCCAGCGTTTGATCGCTCTGAAAGCGTGCCAACTGTCCGCGACCGAATACATCGAGGCCCATAAAGACACGATTCGATGGCACCTGCTCGCGCTTCACCGATGACTCGCTGGCCGCCAAACTCGCATCGTCCCAATTGTAATTGATCAGTGTGCCGTGGCTGACACGAAAGAAGCCCACGTTGCGATCGTTCAGCTCGTTTTGCCAGCGCAGTTTCCCATTGTCGATCACGCTGTCGTACCAGAAGACACGCCCGTGCGGCACCAGCTGCTCCGTCGCATCACGCAGCTTCTCCACAAAGCGGCTAATCAATGGAAGAGGGAAGGAGAAGAAAGGTTATTACGGTTACTAGCCAAAAAAAAAAAAAGGAAAGCACACAGGGAGTCAAGCCAAGTCAAGCCAAGCCAAGCCCATCCATTGAATATGCCATAAAGTTCGCGGCTATTCGCAATTGATGACGGCAATTCGCCGCAGATGAATTCGCTGCAAGTTTTATGGTGCAATCAAAATAGCTCAAGGGAGCGGCCATCAAATTTGAATATAATATGGATACCCTGAGTGAGAGTATGTTGGCAGAAAGGCAGGGTGTATGTACACTGCAGGGTGCTTAATCAGTCGACTACAGTCTGATTTCCATGTCGAAGCCAGTGCACACTTACTAGAGATTCGACTGGAATCAACTGACTCTCTAATACCTTGCACTATGGCTTAGTTGCAGTCGAGTGTGTTCAATCGGTCGACTACAGCTTGATTTGCCTGCATACTCACTAGAGATTCGGCATGCTTTCGGCACGCACTGGACACTCCACATTGACCAGCCAACCCTCGAAGCGAAAATGCCGACAGAGACGTGTCAGTCCGTCCACGGTGCGTTGCACACTCTCCTCGCTGGCAAGCACCTCGTGCAGCAGCCGACTGCCCGTGTCGCCCTCCACGATGTACGTGCCCAGCACGGGCACACCGTGCCGATGGGCGGCATTCAGCCAGCCGCTGGGCGGAATGGTTACATACTCGTGACTGAAGTAGCAGAAGTAATCGACGGCAGACCAGTGCATGAAGCGATAATCATCGTACTTCTCGGAGCTGATGAAGTGGCTGTGGGTTGAGTTTTGGGTATTATAGTTAGGGTATTATATTGTGTGTAAGTACTCACCGGTCGGCCAGGTAGTTGCCCATCATGTCGTGACAGATGAGCAGCTCGCGCTTGTCCTGCACCGTCTGCGGGCGCCGATGAGCGCTCACAAAATCCGCTTGCCTGTCCAGATATATTGCCTTGCCGCGCACTCCTGTGTCCAGGGAACGCACATAACGACTCCAGTCTATGTCTCGACTGCGCACCTGCATGCTCCACAGTTGCTCGTTGTTTCGCACTGGTTCCGCCTCCAGCTGAGCTGCAATTTGGGCAGTTAAATGAGGATCATAGTGACGCTGCTGTTGCTGTTCGTGCTGCATTGTTCGAGTTGCAAATGCTGCAGCTGCTGCTCGTCGAATGTGGCGCGTGTAGTCTGAGCAGTTTGCATTTATCTTTGTGTAACGAGACCGACAGCTTTTTTATCGCATATACAGTGACCGAGTTAGCTGGAAACATTTGAAGGCGACCACGAGTTCGATAAGAGGAGCAACAAGGCCTAGGCTTAGTAACCCAGTCCCTTCACAGCAGATGCCTGTCTCTGTCTCTGTCTCTATGTGCAGCTTGAATTCTAGTTCTATAAATATCGTTTCATTACGGAATCTACACTTCTTCCAATGAGCTGCACATGAAAATCGAACGTTTACGATTTAAAACTGTGCTTGCAATTACATTTTATTGATATTGGAAGGCGATAGTGGGCGTGACTAAATTCTAAAACTAATATACAGACCCGACAAGTGTTGCCGCCAAATTTGATATCTCCAGCTCTTATGATCTCCGATATTGAGGCGTTCAAACAGACAAACAGCTGATTGCAGGGATATCGAAATACTTTATGTGATCACATTTATTTTTTTCAGCTTTCCATGACATTAAAATGCTTGATTCTTTCATGGTATAAACGTTAGTCCGGTCACCTGTTCACTCAACCGATGATTGCAATCTGAAGGGGCCTCGATGAGTTAATCGGATGCGGCAGAGCGCGCTCGAAAGCAGCTATTGGAAACAAAAACGTTGCCGTCTTATCCTTTCGACCAACTTCATTTTCTACGGGCCCACACACACACACACTGAGACACAATTTCATTTGGATTTTGTGAATAATTCATGTGGTCAGCCGGCAGAGCTACAGTCACTGCCGTAGCAGGAGCAGGAGCAGCAGCTCCGTAGCCACAACCGGACACGGCCTTCAAGCAATTCCAATCGCAGTTCCTAATGTGCAGCAGCAGCAGCATGGCCAGCAGACCCATTGGAAATGTGCTGCCGTTTCCTGTTGTGGCTGCAACGCAGTGGAACAACTTTTCACGGCGAGAAAAAAGGATATGGACAGGATAGTAGAGGGCGGGGCGGGTGCGTGGGCGGCTTTGGTTGTTCGTAATAAAGGCAACTGTGGGCCGCGCCCATTTTGTGTGGCATTTGAGCGCAACGAGGCGTCTGAGCGTAACTTTAATCTATCATTGCGCCCTGAATATGGATTTTACAGCTGCCTGCGAGGAATATCAATGAGCTTGCAATGCCAGACGCAGTTTACTTTTTTCGTTCGACCCTGGCGTTAAATGGGATTACATGTGAATTACAGTTAGGAGACGAAAAGTTTAAAATTTTATTGCAGCTTTGAAAAACAGTGACAGCTCGCAAAGTGAAAACGGCCCGGCGCCGGTGAGAAAGGCGACAGAAATCTAAAAAAAATGTACAAATTGCACAAAAAATACTGAAATATTTTTTACAAATTAAGTTGAATTCTTTCATTTTATTATTTTTTATACTTTGTCTGCTTTCCATTTTGCCTAATAGTTGGCAATATTTAAAAACTGAAAAGTACCTCACTCAAGGGAATTTCCCTGTTTCAGAGCATCAACTACAATCAGCATGTCCTATTTTATAGGACAGCACTGTAGCGCAAAGTCACGCACGATAAGAGACCGCCTTCGAGCAATATTTGAAACTTTGATAACCCGTCAGATTTGGTGACAGATCACCGACCCGTTTAACAATAGATTTACATGCAAAGAGACGATTTAAAATGGCTGAAAAGAACTT
Organism: Zaprionus inermis; assembly: GCA_018151445.1. Classification (NCBI taxonomy): domain Eukaryota; kingdom Metazoa; phylum Arthropoda; class Insecta; order Diptera; family Drosophilidae; genus Zaprionus; species Zaprionus inermis. Next base: position 1,904,954 of record JAECXD010000285.1, read on the forward strand.
ACGGCATCCACAGGTGCAACATTTCATGGCGCAAAAGTCGCACGGCGTGTGTGTTTCGCCAGCAGACGGCAGTGGCGCCACCGTAGTGCGTTCGCTGCCGGTTTTTGTCGTTGGCGTTTGCTCTGCGGCGGCATTTTCGTTGTTCTCAGCAATGTCTGGGGAATGCATCAATTTATCTAGCGGCACCTCAGCGGCAGCTACTGATCTATCCTCTCCTCTCCCGTTTTCATCCATTTCCTCGACACACACAACAAATAAAACAAAAAAAAATAAATGAATAGACAAAGAAACAACTCGACGCACCGAGCAGCCGCTTGATTATGACTCAGCTGTCTTTTGTTTTGCCTTTCGACACAGTGTTGGTAAACTGCGAAGGGCACGGCACGGCAAGTCAGAGCAAGCAGTGCGCGCTCTAATTCAAATGCAAACAGCTGTTTGTGATGATTCTTTTATAAATTGAAAAACTCTATTGCATAATTCTACTTTTATTAAACTTCTTCATACTTCGATTACTTTTAGCGCAATACTATGTGACACTTTGGCAAAGGAATATACGAAATCCAGCCAAGGCCGCATTGCAGCGGAACACAAATTGTAATTAAAGCGAAGACAAAGAAAGCGGCCCACTCTGTCGGCAAGCTGCCAAGAGCCAGATATAAGTCTAAAGAAGCACTCTTGTTTTGTTGGCAGTTGCACAACTAAGTATTAAAGCGACTCAAAATGCCAGCGGGTCGTGTGGCCGGGAAAGCCGGTTACTCCAATCATTATTATAATGGTATGTATCGATGCAATTATAAATTTTAATTAGTCCCAGCTGCAGTGCAGTCCGTTCTGTGCTGCCATTGATATGCGCATTTATAATTATTGCATCGATTGAAATCGCATCGGAAACTGATTACAATATGCAGTTGCTTGCTGAGCTGACATTAATCTGGCCCGGCACGGTCACAGGCAGCCATATTCATTTCATGTTTTCCGCATTTAATGCGCATTTTAACTCTCTGCTCTTTGGTTTTTTGTCCCCTCTCTTCGTCTCACAGGTCGCTCCTATGTGGGCATCAATGAGGAAATCATGTGGGTTAGCATTGGAATGGGCGTCACCATAGCATTGCTCATAACGATCGCGTTATGCTACATTGCTCGGGAGAAGTGCCAGAAGCGTCAGCGCGAATACTACGTGACGGCATAGTTAATGTATGCAGCCTGCGAAGCTGCGGCGGTTGCGGCTGCGGGGCAATGCATCCTCCACATGGATGTGGATGTGGATTTGGATGTGGATGTTGACGATGTCGGCAAAGAGCAGGCCTTGTCTGTCAAAACAGTTATGGCAGCAATGCCCCAAGCAGAAGCAGCTGCAGCAACACCATACCCTAGTCCCGGAGCAGAGGCCAAGTCAGCGGGAGACCCAGAACCCGAACGAGCAGCAGCAGAAGCAGCAGCAGAAGCAGCAGCAGAACCGGAGCGTGTAGCTACCATCACGCACTGGGCTGTTGTTGACATTTGCGGTGCACGCAGCTGGGGATAGACGGGCATGGCAAAAAAAGCGAAACCCACCATTTTGAACAAATACACCCACATGCACACATTGAAAATGAGTATATAGAGTAAAGCACGGACAGACAGTTGCCAAGGGCAGTTGGTCAGCAAAGATTTTTTTTTTTTTTGATGTAATCAAGAAATCGTTGTAAGCATAGAAGTCAGTCAGTGGCTGCATTATTTTAAAGTGAAAATGTTACTGTATTTATCAATATTTATTAATAATAAATAGCAACAACTTTACTGAAACGAATTTGAGTTTTGAAATTGGCGCCAATTAAGCAGTGCGCAAACTACTGCAGCGTTGCCACTTGCTTGCGATGGCACTTTCAAGCACTAGCGAAGCAGTATTTCTACACTGCTTGCCTGCGCGCACACTGCTTTGTGCGGGTTGAACAGCTGTTTCTTAGCGCGTGGCAAGAAGAAGCGAGCGCGCACGTTTTTTTATTTACAAATTAATTTTTACACGCAAGTGCGATAAAATGATCGATAATATAACATTCAATGTGACAACAAAGCCTACGCCGAAAGCTATCAAGCAGGTGAGTGCAGGCATTTTGAAAAAGTTGAGATTAGATTGATACTGATTGCTCCACAGGTGCAGGCAGCGACAAAAAAGCCGTTGCCCAAACAGAAACGTGCTGCATCGTCGGGATTCGATTTCCAGTTCAATGCGGAAAAGCCTAAAATTAAAGCACTTGTGGTGCGACGACGTGCTGCTCCAGTGGCCAAAGAGCCTCCCGTTAAGGTAGCCGCCAAACCAAATGCGACCACAACTGATGGCGACTTGATGTTCAATGTGGTCACAACGAGCCACACGGCGCCCGCAGCCAAGACCACAGCCACAACAGACAGCGATCTGATGTTCAATGTGATCACGCCCAGTGTGACAGCTGCTGCCAGCAGCAAATCGTCGAGTCCAGCCGTACACACAGTTGCCGTAGATCAGGAGCTGATGAGCAAAGCGAAGGCGAAGGCGGATGCCGCCGCCATCAGTAAGCAGCAGTTGAAGCTGGCATTGAAAGGACAGCAACGCAAGGTGAATCCCAACAAGTTGCCACGTGCTGGAGATCTTTTCAAGGCACAATTAGACGCAGAACGTCGGCAGAAACGTGCCGATGAGGAGCCAACGGCAGAGGAGCCCAAACCGGACGCCGAAACGGAGCCAAAGAATGCGGTGCAAGCGGCAAATAAATTTCGCACCAAAAAAATTGGACTCTTCGATCAGAGCGATGTAGCTGCATTAAAACAGTTGGGACAGCGTGCCGTTAAGCCTGTGAAGGAGACCATATTCAGTGGCAGCAAGGTCGAAAGCCTAGGACTGCATGCGCACGCCGTGAAGAACCTATTGGATTTGCTTAGCATCAGTCAGCTGACAACGGTGCAGGAGAAAACCATACCACAGGTGCTGGCCGGCAAAGATGTGCTCGTGCGCTCGCAAACGGGTTCCGGCAAGACGCTGGCCTATGCGCTGCCCGTGGTGGAGCGTCTGCAGGCGCAACAGCCGCGCATTAAGCGCACTGATGGCGTGCTGGCTCTGATCATTGTGCCCACCCGCGAGTTGGCTGTGCAGACCTATGAATTGTTCCAGAAACTGGTCAAGCCGTACACATGGATTGTGCCTGGTGTTTTGCTTGGCGGTGAGAGTCGTAAGAGCGAGAAGGCGCGTCTGCGCAAGGGCATTAATGTGCTACTAGGCACACCGGGTCGCCTGGTCGATCATCTGCTGCACACGGCCTCGTTTAGGCTCTCCAAACTACAGTTTCTCATACTGGACGAGGCGGATCGCCTACTCGAATTAGGTTACGAACGTGATGTCAAGCAGCTGGTCGAGGCCATCGATAAGCAACGCGCTGAGGACGCCAAAGAGGCTGCTGTGATGCAACGTATGTTGTTGAGTGCCACACTGACTGCACAGGTGCAGCAACTGGCCGGGCTGACGCTTAAGGATCCACTGTATATCGATAATAGTGATGAAGCCACGGAAGCTGCGCTCAAGAGCACAAGTGGTTATCAGAAGGATGCAATTGAGGCGCAACAGGGCGAGCTAGACGATGGCCTGGGCGAGTATATGGAAGATGTGACGGGTGTGCTGAGTATACCCGAAAGTCTGCAGCTTAGCTATGTGGTTGTGCCGCCCAAGCTGCGACTGGTAACCATCTCAGCGCTGCTGGCCAAGGAGCTGGCGGCAAGTCCGAAAAAATTCAAAGCCATCGTTTTTATGAGCACAACAGAAATGGTTAATTTCCATCATGATGCACTCAACGAGGCGCTGACACAGCGCATTCTGGATGAAGACGATGAGGAGCTGGCCAAGGAGCAGGAGGAGAATGATGGTGAAAAGCCTTTGCTGCACGGCTTGCGCTTCTTCAAGTGAGTTCAATGGAATCAGTTCATCTTGTATCCTTATTAATCTCTGCATTCTTTGCCCTTCTCTGTAGACTTCATGGCTCCATGACGCAGACGGAACGTCAGGGCGTTTTTCGTGGCTTCCGCGACTGTGCTAGCTGTGTGCTGCTCGCCACCGATGTGGTTGGTCGTGGCATTGATGTACCCGACACAACGCTGGTAGTGCAATACACGCCGCCACAGACAACAGCGGATTTTGTGCATCGTGTGGGTCGTACAGCTCGTGCCGGTCGTCGTGGACGTGCAGTGCTCTTTCTGGCACCCAGCGAAGCGCAATTTGTACGGCATTTGGAGAACAAACGCATACGCATTCAGCAGGGTGATATGTATGCCTATCTGGAGGCTCTACTGCCCAGGGATGCGGAGGCACGTACCGTACAGGAGGCAGCATCCAATTTGCAGCATAAATTTCAAACGCTGCTCGAAGAGGATCGCGAACTGCATGACAAGTCGTGCAAGGGTAAGTTCCCATGGCGCTAGGTGGTTGGTAGTTAGTGGTAACCCCATCCCAGCTCAATCCTAGCCTGGCCCATGCCACGCAGTCACGCAACTAGCAATTTAATCCTTTCACCAAAAGGATATTAACTTTATAATTATGATTTCTGTTTTTTTTTTGCTGTCTCTCTTTGCTTTGCGAAGGGCTGAGAGCGAGGGAGAGACACAAACAAATATACAGAAGGACACTGTGCTGGCTGTGCTATTTTTCCAATTATAAGTTGGACGTTCGCGGCACGCCCACGCCACCTGCCGCCCACTTGTGTGACGCGCTGGCAACGCGCGTTAAAAACACAAAAAAAAAATTATTTCATATTTGAAGTTAATTTCGATTGCGTGTCAAGCGAACCCCCAAACCGTCCCCGCCCACCTCTTGTGTAAAGTGACCAGCTCGTCCTGTTCTGTCCTTTCATCGCACCATTCTCCTTGTCCACCTTTAATGCCCTCATTGCCAGCGGGTATATCGATGCGGGGAAACTTTGTGCACTTCAAAGTGAAATATTTATTTTTTTTTCTCTTTGGAGTATCCCTGTTTATATGTGTAGATAGGGTAAACCAATAGCTATATATATGTATTCCATATTTTTTTATTGCTATCTCGTTAATGTCCTGTTGAAATTGTAATTGCAGCGCGGTGGAGAAAAAAAGTTAATTAGATGTTACCAAGGCAGGCTGCAATGGGAAAAAAGGGACAGGGAGTAGGAAAAAGGTGGAAAATGGAAGGGCTGTCCTGGCGATATCGATATAGGGGTTGCCTCGGGCAAAGGGGGTATTCGCTAGTTCTGATCTGCCACGCCCCGTGGCCGCAGATGCGATGCAAATGAATCATAAGCTGAAAAATCTGGCAACTTGCTGCAGCAGCACGGCGGAAGCGGAAATTGTGCGAGATACACTCGAAACGGGGAAAACAATGGCAAAACAACAGGCCAACTGGAACAGGCAACTAAAGTGGTGGAGCAGGGGGAGGGAGAAGGGACAGACGGGGATAGAGGGACGGCACGCAGCCAAAATGGCAACTCAAATTGCACTTAAGCGTCGAGTCAAGCGTCAAGACAGGAAGCCACTTGGCAAAACTTGAGAGCACACACCCAGAAGGAGGAGGTGAATGCGTTGCTAGAGCAAAGGCAGCAGGGAACAGGGCAGAGAGAGAGAGAGAGAGAGAGAGAGATAGACGGAGAAAGAGAGAGAGAGAGGAAGAGAGTTAAGAGGGAGAAGGGACTGATTGCAGTCGCTGTGTGCTGCGTCCAATCAAAAAGCCATTAAAAAGTATTCCGCTTGAACAAAACTGTACAAAGCAGCAGATAAAAGCAGTTGTACAAATATCAGAGCAGGCAGAGAGAAAGAGAGAGAGAGCGAGAAAAAGAGAAGGAGCGGGTAATAGTAAGGAAATAAAGACAGTAAAAAGAGACAGAGGTAAAGAGTGCAAGACATAAAAGTTTCATATCAAATTGAAACTATTTTCATGTTGAAAATCAGAAAAACAAGTATTACTAACATAAAGATGCATATGTGGTATATAGGAGAGACGAGGCAGAAGAAAATCAAAGTCTAAACTTGATTAGTAATAGGGAAAGCAAAGCCATTGTAGGCTACATACAATATGATTGAAGAATAGATCGTTTACTAAGGGCGTTGGCTGCTACAATTTATGGAAGATGCTTCTCTCACTACCTTTCATTACTAATTGAAAAAAACCTGCAGAGATCTTTTTAGCTATTGATTTGAAACACCTTTATATTATTTATTCTGCTGAGAAATAAGATATAATCAATAGTATCGATGGTTTGGGTGCAAAACTATCGAACATAGTTTCTTTTGCTACTTTTATATCTCCCTCTTTCGTTGCTCCCATTGATAGATTACTCTCTTCCTTTAGGGAAACTAATAAAGCTTTTGACTTAGTCAATTTCAGCTTTATTTCTATTAATTCTCTCCACACCCCTTGCTTTATCACCGAATCATTAACTAAACATCAAAGTCTTTTCCATTGTTCGAATTACCACATGATTAACTACTTACCGGAGGGGGGTAGTAGGAGGGGTAAGCCTAAGTCGCAAATGGGGTAGGAGGGAAGGACAGAAAACAATCACAACAATTTGCCACGCCTACACCCAGTGGGTGAGCAACGGGGCGGAGAAACCACATGGACACGCGCGCGCTTTATAAAATGTCCGCTTGCATCGACGGTAACATTAGCCAAAACCACCCACCATCACCCAGTGACGGCACCACCCATCGCCACTAAACAATGGCCATGGAGTGCGAGACAGGGCAAGGCAAGGCAAGGCGAGTCTAGACTTAGAGTCGGAATGGGAATGGATGTGGGAGTTGGAGTTGGGCATCGGGCATCGGGTGGCATAAAAAGCCATTTTGTGCGGTTTTGCGTTAGCTTAGGGGGGGATGGCGTGGAATGGGAGGACGAGTGCTCGAATGACATTTATTTTATTCGCAACTTCCGGCTTGCAGACGTCTCCAAACATCCGGACTCGTCATACTTTTTGTTTGCTTAATGCCTGCCACTTGACTGTAATCGCATTTGCGGCAATTAAGCAGTCCCAAAGACAAGGGCTTGACTTTGAGACACCCACAGGGCCAGGGGATGATGAAAAAGGACGGATGCGAACGGATGAAGCTAAAGAAAGGACGGAACGAAATGACGACGGCTGCTGCAAGTTAATTGCCGGGGCAGGGCGACATCTTTGACTTTAGCTCGCTCGTTTCAGCTCTTTTTTTTGCTCTATACATCTCTCTTTCCCTCTCTCTCTCTGTCCTTCCTCTCTTTTATTCTTCTTTTCCGTCTGTGTTTCCCTTGTATTTGTTTGCATTGTTCAACTTAATCCTGCCATATTAACTAGAAGCTTACTGAAACAATTCGAGCAGTGCCTAAGTGAACCGGTGCAGGCGCAATAATAAACATATATATTAAAAACTAGCTCGAATTATCATTGTAATTTATATTTGTTAGCATTCATTTTGAATACAGTGAACCGGTTCAAGATTGGATCAGTCAACAGCGGCAATAGTTACGCTTAGGTAGATTCATAGACCAAATTGAGACATAAAAGTAGGTATTAATTGATGAGTGAATTTGTAAATTAGTTGGGACTGTGTTTAACCTACTCAGAACCGGTTCAAGAGTGGTTCAGGCATCTCAGCCAGTGACTACATAAGCTTGTGCTTTTGCTAACTGATTAGCTACATGAAAATATTTATTACAAATATTAAAAATTATTATAAATGCATTAGCAAATTAGGCAGCTGTAAACCGGTTGAAGTGATGTTTCCCTTGATGCGTTTCGAATTTGTATATCAAAAAGAATTACAAACAGCACGATCGGTTCAGGTTGCAACTAGATAAGCATCGATACAGTTGTGGTACGGTTGCATGAGGATTGCTCCCAAGCGAGAAGCGTTCAAGCTTGCGCTGTTTAACCATTTGTCAGCCTTAACCGTTGCACACCCCACACAAGGCAGCTGCCTCGTTTTTCATTTCACATTGAATTTACATAGACTAAGAGCGAGAAAGAGTGAGAGAGAGTGAGACTTCTACATCTACATGTGGTGTATCGTTCTTTATGCATGCGATGCTTATCGCAAGGACAATTGCGGCTTGGCAGAGCAGTAATTTGATATCATTGTTGTATAATTTGACATTGCCGCAGCATAAGTGCTGCGTAATTAGCAAGGACATGCCCACAATTCAGAGGCAACCGCACAAAAGGCCACCGAGGAAGGGCAGACAGGCAGGCAGGCAGGCAGAGCAGAGCAGAGCAGAGCAGAGGAGTAGGGCTAGAAATCCTTTGCTGACACTGCTCATTTGTCATTTTAACAAATTTATTTTGTAATGAATAACATAGCGCACTTAAGCCAACACATCAATTAATTCTGAAAGCATTAACATGCTCGTCTCAACTTCACTCACTCTTACTCTCTCTCTCCCCGCCTTTCTCTCTCTGGTTTTTTGCAGCCTTTGTCTCCTGGATGAAGTTCTATTCGACATTTCCCAAGGAGCTGAAGACCATATTTAACGTGCGCATCGCCCACATGGGACACTTTGCCAAGAGTTTCGCTCTGAAGGAGGCGCCCACCAAGTTTGCCCACAAACATGCAGCGCCCAAGGCGGCACCGCCCACCAATCGACTGACCTACACAGAGCGGTAAGTGACCAAATGGAATAAGAGTTGTATATAGTTTGAATTGAATATCTTCTCTCTCTCTTTCTCTCTCTCTGGCTGCCTTAGCGATCCGGATAAGCTGCAGCAGGCAAAGCGCGAGAAGAGGCGTCTTTATACTACCACAGTCAGCGGAGAGGTGCGACAACTGCAGCAGCACAAGGCAGGCAAGGATGCACAGCCTGGCGCACAGCGCAATGGCCATGTCACTGGCAATGGGCGCAGCAGCTTCATGAAGAGCCTCAACAAATCGCGTGCACTGAACATATCCGAGTTCGATAGCGGCTTGCCCTCCATTGGAGCGCCCAAACGGCGCAAGCAGGCGTAGGAGGAGATGCTGGAGAAGGAGACAGCGGCAGGAGAGATAGTGCTACTGCAAGCGGCATTTATGCGCGCTATTCAAGCGTTTAATCGAAAAGAAATGCTGAAAAAGGCCAAGACGAGCGAGTGCTGTAGAAACTCATAAAAGTTTCATTTTTCTCAACTTTTAAGCCCGGACGTCCTGCGGGAAAAGTTGCAAAGGCGGGCAAAGCGCAGCAATCGCTGCTAGCATATTTTAATCTTATCTCTTCAGTTAGTTTTGCCTTCCTTTTTCCGTTTTCCGTTTTATATATATATATATATTTTTCTAAACTTTTTTTGTAGTATGTTTTAAGGCAAAAATTAGAAATCCATTTTCCGCTCACTGCAGATTCATTCAGTTTTAAAAATGTCAATTCCAGTTTAGGGCAAGCGAGCCGGGGTGGGCAAGGAGAGCGGCGAGTTCCCGGGGTCTTGTCCCGGCACGTGTTGGCCGTCGCCGACGCCGACGCCGTCGCCTTTTTGTGCAACTGAAGCGCGTAATTTGTTGGACAAGCCATAAATAAATATGAAACATAAACGCATAAAAAATCAAACGATTTGCTTTCATTTACTTCAACCATGGGCACTCTCTAGCTTTCTTTTTATTTTTAGAAATATTTACGCAGGACACGTGCCGCCATAAGTAAGCTCGTGTTCCTTAATTGCCGCAGTGTATCGCCCGAGCTGGATATAGGGCTAGGCTAGTACACAGCGAGCGGGAACTGGCATAATACGATTGATTTTTAATTAGCCCACCGATTGATGGTTTCTGTGTCGGTCTCGAGAGTCAAATTGCTACGGCCAGCCAATCAAGCGTAGCCCCGCTCCCTATCTTGTTTATGCATGCTAGCCTACCCTACCCGTACCCAAGCCCCTATGGGGTAGCCTGACTCGCACACCCACTCAACGCTGCCTCGTCGTCTCGTTTTGAGTCCTAATTACGTGCGAGTGTCAACATATGAAATAATGTTTTGATTCAAGCTGCCGCTGGCACGCAGGTGATAGGTGACTTCTGGCGCCCACTGTCTACGCTGTACGGCGGGTACAACGATTGTGGCATGCAACACGCTGCGGGCAGTCTAATAATACTAATTAAAGGCCATGCATAAATTGTTAGTCAAGAATGTTGCAAGTAAGTACAAGTAACAATTAAAGAGATGCTATACTTTTTCGATTATTATTATATTAAAATATGTGAATCCGTAGTATTCCCTACTTTTCTAAAAACAACTTAATTTTTGTATTACTTAAAACAAGAAATCAACTTCGGAATTTTTCAACAATTAAAGAGTTACAATTCTTATTTAAATATTATTATATTAAAATATATATGTAGTATTCTCTACTTTTCTGAAACAACTGCATTTTTGTATTAATTTTAGAATTACCTGAAATTTATTTTACTTTTGTAGGAATAATACTTAATATTAATACTATTCTTTAGAGTATTCATCCCAGAGTCCTTAATTTCTCTATCAAACTATTTATTCCTAACTCATATAAATTCTTCACTCATTGACATAATGTTTCCTGATCTGTTTAAGTTGTTCTGGGTAGATCTGCAACCTCTTGTAGAGAATTTCATATAAAATACAAACTATTTGTTCTCAGTGATATCATATATACTTGTAGTTATATATGTCTCATTGTTCGAAAGGCAGTAGACTTTGCTGTAATTAATTATAAAAACTCAAGAAACATGTTGAAATCATCTCAACTACTTGTTCTTGCCTTATCCCTCTCATTGCGGCTCTCACACACTCTCTCTCTCTCAATCTCTGCTATTGTCCTAGATAATCCCAGCTTAGCTTTTAGTGCCTAGGGTATGCGCAGCTTCGGTGTGATTCACTTGGCCTTTGCCTGCTGTCCGTTGGTTGGTCATTTGCCACTTTACAAAGGGTTGTCGAGCGTTTCTAATGTGATTGCACTAATGGGTCGAATTATAGACGCATTAGGGTAAATTAAAATCCTCCTCGTTCTATGTCCACTCACGCACACACACACAGTAGCAGAGACTACTTAACTAGCGGGGGTTGCGCTGGCTGCCAATAAAAAGGCAACTCACTTAAGGCCGACGGTTTGACCCCCAGTCCGCCATCGACGTGCAGCCTGGACAGCGACTGGGGGGGCGCAGGCGCTCCACTGGGGTGGTTTTCTACGCTTTACATGGGCGTGCATGCCAGAAGGGATGTGTCTGGGTGGAGCGTGGTACCTGATCGCCGGGAGTAGGTGGTTGCTTGTAATGAAGTTGTAGCGGCTGCATCAACAATGCCATTGTCCATGCTCGCACTGTCTGTCCCTGTTTTTTTTGTGGTCAGGTGCAAGTGTTGCAGGTTTTACTCGGTTTCTTTTTGTATTATTCAAATTGAATAGGGAACACGACGTGTAAAAACCCCAACAGCTGTCAACATTTCGTTACAGGTGAAAAGGGCGGCGGTGTTAGGGCGAGGAGAGGTTTCACTTTGATTATGACAATCCTCTGACAATTGGTTTGCTCGCTACGAGCGGGGAGTGTGGATGGGGGGGGTTATGGGGGTTGCGACTAACGCCGCATGACTTTGACACCTTATTTCAGTTAAGCTTCTGCCCTACCCCTCAAGCCATACATAGCATTACTTACTAAACCATTTCAGTTGCAATTAAGCATATTTATAGCAATCTGTCTGTATGAACATCTACATATCCGGAACTATAAGAGCTAGCGCTACCAAATTTAATGACAATATGCCTAATGTATGCAGGCAGATTATGTGTATTTTTAAATCTGGCCACGCCTTCTCACGACCATGTAAATCGATGAAAATCCAACCTCTAGCTGTATTTGACTTGGTTAAAGAATCTTGTCTCTCTATATTTAAATAATATTTGATTAGCTTAGGCACAGTGGTATAAATTGAACTATCTGATGAAAGTACTTGCTCTGAAGCGGCCTGAATTACACGTTCTCCCCAACCAATTCACTACAGCCTAATATGCTCACTTTGCGTTCGATTGCGAGGCAACGCTACACATCGTTCTGATGTTTTTGATATTCCGCGTTTTTCCCAGGCATTTCCAATTTCCAATTATAACGCAATGCGATTGCGTGCACAAAATGACAAGCTTTATGAATTCGCGTTGGACTCGAGACAGCAATGGGAGCGGGTCGCGGAGATGGTCAGCACATGTGTGTGCAGAGCGAGAGAGAGAGGGAGAGAGGCGGCCTTTAAATTATGATTTCATTTGAGGGCGCCGAGCAGAAGTAGGAGCAGGAGCAGGAGCAGAAGCACCCACACAGCAAAAGCAGACCGGATATCAGGATGAACTCAAATTATACCTATTTTATGCAATGTTATGTTACGTTCCCCTCCCCCCTATCCAACTTGATGTGTTGCCTTTTTTACGCTTTCGTTTCTGTTCCTTTGTTGCCTTTTTATCCAATTATGTTCATTAAATCGGCATTTGAAATGAGCTCGGGCAGGCGAGGATATGGCCAAGGAACGCGTAGAGCTGGAAGGAGCTGCCTGGGGCTGACAGAGCTGTATTGGGGGTTGCTGTGTATAAACTTCTTAATACTTATTTAATTTGCCGATGCGATGCGATGCAGTCGAGCTGAATGCGTCGCACAACTGTCATAAAAATCACGCAGCGGAAATTATTTTGTCACCATTTATAATTGCATTGTCACATTAACAACAACAACAACAGCAGCAGCGACAGCAGCAGCAGCAGCAGCAGCAACGGGAAATAGTGTTGCTGCTGTTGTTATTATGGCGAGGACGATGAGAGGAGTTGTGGGAGCAGGAGGAGGAGGAGGGCTGATTGGGGGTGTTGAAAGCAACACCCCGTGCATTAAATCAAGTGGCTGCGGCAACTTCATACATAAATTATTGAAAAATCATTCTGCAAATAAACTCAACGAGACGAGGCAGCCAGGGCAGGCAAGCAGACGGACAGACGGAGAGACGGGGCAGACGGACAGACGGAGCAGACAGCAGCGATACGAGAGACAGCGCAGGCAGAGCGAAAGCAAGCCAGGGTCAGACAAGCTGCCTTTTGGGCAGGCGGTACTCGCGAGTAAATAAAATCCACCACCAGGATAACAGCAGCAACAGTAAGAACAGCAGCAACAACAACATCAACCACAACAGCAGCAACAACAACTCGAGCGGGAACAGCAACACGAACAGGAACAGAGACAGGGACAGGCATAGCAAACGGTACAGGAAAAGGGACAGGGACCGGGACCGGGACAGGGACAAGCACTGACTGACTGACTGTGTTGATTGCTTTGACAAGACCGCAAATAAAGCAGTAAATAACTGAACTTGTCTCGCTCACACCCCTGCACCCAATACTGTCCTCGCTGCCACAACTGTAGAACCAACCCAGAACCTCCCTAGAACCTCCCTAGTACCTCAACTGATTGACGCGTTCGCTTACATTGCGCATACGCCGCGTGCACACGCCAAATGACTCGACCTGGGGGCAAGGCACAGCGAGAACTGATCATGGGAATAAGAATCGAATTTGTAAAATGGAAAAAACTCTTAGGAAAAATGTGTTTAATCTTAAACTAAATGAAGGTAAAATGAGAAACTAGAAAAGTAGTAAGTATGAGACGAAAAAGTCGAAAAGCTTCGAATAACTTGAAAATCAAGAGAGTCTCGAGAAAAACCTATTTTTTTCTAAGCTATTGCAATTTGTGGAAGCAGCAATAAGTAGTCAAAATGAAATGCAGGGTATCTTAGAGTGTCGACTAAGGGGTTGACCCCAGTAGAACGACAATCAGCGGTTTCGGCTCCGACTTCACGCAGCATCTGCCAGGGGCAAATCCAATTAATTTCAATGCGCCTAAAAACTTTAAGCGCAAGCGGAGGAGGGTGAAGGGTGGAGGTACAACCCCCTCCCCCCACTCACGTTTTGTACAACTCTTCAGAGAGCAACCCCCGGGCGAGCTAATCGAAAGCGACTCCTGTGTGCCTCTCTCTCTCTCTCTCTCACTGTCTCTATCTGTCTCTCTGTGTGGCGTCAGTTCCGTTTCCGTCTGAGCGAGTGGCCCGTCTATTTATTTGCAAATGCAACTTGTCCAATTTGACAGTTGTCGCTTGTGAATGTCAGCAGGGGGAGGAGCAGCAGATGGAGCAGGAGCAGGAGCAGGAGCAGGGTGCGAGGCAGTCAAGCGTGCAAGTGTGAAAGCCTGTAACGAGGCATATTGCGATTGGATTTTGTGTAAATTTATTTATGTTAATTAGTTTCAATTTGATTTAATTTGCCGCACAGCACAGTATGCCCCGGGGTGACAAGGGGGTCGAGGGAAGGGGAAGGTAGCCAGTAGAGCGAGGAGTGCAGAGAGCAAGGAGTGTGTAGAGAGATCGGGAGTGGAGAAGCCACAACGAACTGACAATTAAAAGCACGTTAAAAACGCATTTAGCAAACGCGAAGGCAGCAGGCGATGAGAGAGAAGAGAGCAGCGCGGAGAGGGAGACAGAGTGAGCAGAGGCAGCAGAGGTGAGAGGCAGAGAGGAGGGGGAGGCGGGTGTGTAGACAAGTTTGGGATCCGTTTAAGCCGAAAACGCCTAATGACAGCTGCATTAATCCTGTGCGCTAACAAAGCGTTGAAGAAATCACTTTACCAGCGGCGTCGGCACTGGCAGCAATAAAACGAGCTGCAGAGCGACAGGCAGGGATAAAGAGCGGTAGATAGGGGGAAAGAGCAGGAAAGAGGGGGCAAGAGCCGGCTCGAGCGCTGAGAAATGACAGAGGCCGCTGCAGACGCCGCCAAAATCAGCGAAATGACAACGAGACATGCAAACAAAAATGAAATGATGAGCCACAGTTGAAACGTGGCGTGGCATCCGCGCCCGCGCCCGCTCCTGCTCCACCTCCCCCTCTTCTGCTCCTGCTGCCTGCGTCCCTCGATCACTTGTTACTTCAGCGAAAAGTCTAATTTGTTGATTATTTGCGACCGCCGCCGCCGCTCAACGCCGACCGCCAACGATGCCCCACGGCCACAGGCCACGATACTTCCGCTACGCACTTGGCGAGGAGCCGGCCATGGAAATGCTTATCGAAATGGATAGGGAAACCGCTTGCCCGGTGCCTGCTGCCTGTTGCCTGTTGCCCTGCCCTGGTGCCGCTTGGATTTATGATGCGCTGCGCCAACTGCCAATTTAAAGACAATTTGGCCAAGAGGCGCGACGCGAACTAAATTGCCGGCGATTTGTGGGCGGGCGCACTGGGGGTGAGCTGCTCCTGCTCCCGCTGCAGCTCCTCAAGTTCCCTGCTCCTTCACCCGCTGCTGCAGTACTTGAGCGATAGCTGCAGCTGGATGCAGCTCGGCGTCTCAGTCCGCGGGTGCAGGTTCTGGAGTGGAGTCGAGGAAAACGTTGCCTGATTAATAGCGTTTAAAGTGCAGCGGAACAGTGGAAGTGGAACATGCAAATCAATATGTTTGAGTTTGGTAAGCTGAAAAGAAAGAAAGGCTTTTGTGGTGGAACGGTGGCAATGGAACATTAAGTTGGAGGCAAATTTATGAGCTTGGAACGTAATAACGAGACACGATAAGAGTTCTAGCTTGGCATATGCTAGTGAAACAGTGGAAGTGGTACACGTGAACAGCGATACAGTAGGAAAGTGGAATAGACTGTGGAACAGTGAGATAGTGGACTAATAAGATAATTGTACAGTGAGATAATGAAGCAGTAAGGTGGTGGAACAGTGGAACAGATAGTGGAACAGTAAGACAGTGTTGTTACAGTGTTGTGAGACACTGAGACCGTCAATCAGTGAGACAGTGGAACAGTGAGACTGTACAGCTGGACAGTGGAACAGTAGAACAGTGCGACAATGGAACAGGGAGACAGTGGAACAGTGAAACAGCGGAACTGTGAGGCAGTGAACAGTAAGACAGTGTAACAGTGAGATAGTGGAACAGTGAGATAGTGGAACAGCTGGACAATGAAACAGTGAGACAATGGAACAGTGAGACAGTGGAACAGTGAGATAGTGGAACAGCTGGACAGTGAAACAGTGAGACAATAGAACAGTAGACAGTGGAACTGTGAGACAGTGGAACAATGATCACACTGCTAATCCCTCACACCGCCTCTACCCCTCCTCCGCCGACCACACACTGACCCTGCCCCTGCTCCTAACCTTACCCCTCCCCCTACCCGCGGCGCGTCTGCTGTCATCGAACTCGTGTCCATTTGGCAGTCGCCGCTTTTGATTTATGTGCACTTCACGCTTTGTCGCAACGCTCGCCCGCTGCCACGCCCCCCGCTTTGCCATTATCCCGGGCACGTGTGCGCACAAATTGATCCTTTATGAGCATTTTGCGGTTAATAATGCTTTAACTCTCCTCCCCCCACCCCCGCCTTCGCCCCTTTCCCTTTCGTGGCCACGTCTCGGGGTCAGCCTCATGAATCGCTAGATGAGGCAGACGGGCACGTGCCAGGGCCAGAGCTGGGCAGGCTGAGCCTTTAAGTGTAAATGATAAGCTATCGCCTGGGTATGGCTGAGGGAGCGAGTGAGGGTGCTGGGATGCTCGTGGCACTGTGGGGTTAAACGCGCCACGCGGACGGGGCCAAGGGGGGGCGGCAATTGTTTTGTTAGTTTGTTTTTTATACACACACACACACACACACACACACGAACAGTGAGAGAATAGTGGAGCGGGTAGGGGTTCGGGACCTTGTGACATGCGACACCTTTCTCTGTCAGCGAGTGTCAATGGCCACGCCTCTTGTGTTTGCTGTTCTCTCTCCCTCCCGCTCCCGTTCTCCCTCTCTCTCTCTCCCTCTTTGGTTTTTGAGCCTGTAAGCGCTTAGACCCAGCGCAGTCTTTGGGCAGCCTTGTGTATGCTACGCATCCGTACCCTGCGCGCGCGTGTGTGTGTGTGTACATAAATCCCAAATGGCACTTCACACTTAATTTGCTCATAATGCTCGACGTAATCCGTCTAGGACGCAGGACAATCCCCCGCCCTGCTAATATGCCAACAATTACACTGACAACAAAAATATTTGAAAATTGCATTAGGAGTAGGAAGTAGCAGGAGCAGCAGGAGCAGGAGCAGCAGCAGCAGCAGCAGCGGCAGTAGCAACCACCACCACTACCGTCGCTACCTTCCCACTCTCTCTACAGCTCTGGCAGATTTTCTGCTGCATTGATCCCCCATCGGATCTTATCAGCACCTTCACATATGCTCGTCCTGCTAATGCGTCTAATGTGACAAATTCATCCATCGACTTGATTCGTGTCCTGCCCGCTCGACGCGTTGTCCTTTTCAAGTGACGCTCAAATTCACATCGCTGATAAGAACTCTGAAAATTCCGAATCCCGAATCTCGAATCCCGGAGCCTTCGTCATACTGTCTGCTTTCATAATTTGTTCATGCGTTTTATTTATTATTTTCGGGTTTTCCTACTTTCATCGCGCTCATCCTCCCCGATCTCTTCGACAATTTGTGTTTTTAATCTCTCTCGCCCGTCGACAAATTGCCCAGATCGTTGAATCGCGATAGAAAATGGCAACAAATGTTTTAATTTTCAGCCACGCCGAAGTTAAGCCCCGACAACTGTTTGGGTAGTTGTAGTGCCCGCGCGCGAAACTCCACCCCACTCCGGGCTACCCGATTTGCCGATTTAGTTTCGTAGCGTCAGTTTTGGGTTGAGTGTTTCTTGTCCATGGAATGTGATGAAGCTGAAGGCGGATTCGCACACAGTAAGTGAAGACAATCGGAGTCTGGAAAATTAGTATAGAGTTTCCAGGTGAGTGGGGTCTCTTGTAGATAGCACAAGGTATTAAGTTTGTTGAAATATTGGCAAATCATTTCCAGTGTTATAAAATAAAGCAGAGAATATTTGTATATGCATATAAGTATAAGTGAAAAGGAAGAATATTAGCAAATAGTAAAAATCTGAAAATATAAAAAAACGATTACCAAGATAAATTTGAAAGCTACAATATTCCTCTTTAGTATGTACACTTACTTGTATCTTGCAAATAATAATCCCAAATTTGATTACGAACGGATGAAATTTAAGAAATGCTTTACTCTTGCTTGCTTACTTATTGTATTCGTATGGAATTCGACCCCTTAGACTTATCACACAGTATGTTGTGGATGTTAAGTTATATATAAGCTCAAGAAACTACACAATCCATGTGATTTATTTCTCGATTTTTATATATCATATTTTGATTTAGAAGTGTAGCCTTAAATTTCAGTTATCTGTTCAAGCCTTGCAAGCGTATTATATTACGTATATTGTATAGGAGATGGTCTTAAGAAACCATGGAAAGATATTAAATCACTTTGTCTATCGCATATCGTAGCATTTTAGCATAACAAACGTTTCGACCTGACGAAAGGAAATTAATAAATTACGAGGCCTCAGTCCGGTTGGGGGTGTTTGCATAAATCTAACGGGGAATCGCATATAAATCTTCAATATGCTTTCTATTTAACTTTTACTAAAGACTTCCGACACATTTCAGACTCGGCTCTGACGCGGTCGTCGACGTTGGCCGCGGCAGGTCCGACGGGGGTAGCTAGGGGAGTGACTGACAGAGAGTGGGAGAGAGGAGCGCAGGGGTTTGTGTGCGAGGTGGACTATGACAATGCACCTGCCTGCAGTTACTTTCAACACCTACACACGTCAGGCTGTGCCCGAGCGCGAGGGGTGAGAGTGTGCCTCCGGTCTGGCTCAGTCAGCGCCCGGGCCCTTTGGGTTTCGGCCTGGGCCTGGGCTTGGGCTTGGGTTAGGGTTTGGGGAGGGTGCGAGATGGCGTGACTGGCCTCCATTTGGATGCGGCGCCTGAAGTGGTCAGACTGCTGGGGCTCGGACGGACTGGGGCGCATTGTCTGTGTGTGTACGCCGGCCTGTTTGCCCCGAGGCTTGTAACTTATCTAAATGCCCACAATTATTGAATATAATCGCCGGAGAAAAACAAACACACGACGTGGAAATTTGCATGCCGCCTTTTAGGCGTTCCTGCGCTTCGCCGAGTGCAGCCAGAGAGAGAGAGAGAGAGAGGGAGAGGGAGATATTATATTTCTATCTTCGAAAAAGTATCAAAAATCTTAAGGATATTTTAAGTTATTTTATTTTAATTTTATATTTCTTAGATCTTCCAGTCAATTTACACTGAAAATGTTTAATTAATTCCAAAAATAATATCTAAATACCGATTACTCTGTGAGCAGCCCAGCTTACATTCATTTCCCTTTTATTTGTTACAAGATGCATCGCTTCGCGACCGACACATTCAAAACTATCATTAATAATGCCGCCCCCGATGGTCGCGTCCACCGCAACACCCTGTGCTGCTAGTGTCGCCCTGTCGCGCTGTCAGCTCGCCGCATATGCTGCTTGTCAGGCGGAAATGCGAAAAAAATGAAGAGAAAAAGCAAAAAAAATTAAAATAAAAAATTGAAATAAAATATACAAATAATAAAAAAGTGTCGTTAATTGCAGGCAAATTGTTGATTTTTCACAGCAAATTGTTTTTCCATTTTACCGTTAACCTTTACCTTGCCACTGTTGTTGTTGTAGTTGAAGTTGTTGTTGTTGCAAATTACAGGTATTTGCCTAAGTAAATGCAGAGTGCAGCGCGCGCGTGGAGCAAATTGCAGCCGGTCTCGAGCTGTCTTCGGGGCTACGACTCTGGCTCAGCCCTCGCTCGCTTTCTTCCGCTTGCAATTTGCCGCCCATTCCCAAAAACCGATTCCGAATCGTGTGGGCGTGCTTCCGGTTCGCTCGTTCAGCCCAACAGAATGTGCAGGCGAAGAGGGCGGGGCGTAAGGCACTGGGTGGTCAAGCACGGCAAAATCAAAAGTCTAAAATAATTGATAAATATTAAAGGTGATAACACATCCACATCTAATCATATGCTATTCAATACAAATCATAGTTATCGTTGTCGTTTAACGATTTATCGATTATGTATATCGTTAATAAATGCAGTTATCGTTGTAGCTTATTGATGTCAACTGAAGAAGAGCCTCAGTCAAGCTAGACAGAGCTGAGGAGCTACGGTAACAGGTTATCGATAAATAGGCTTATCGATATGGCTAGCTTTTTTAATTTAAGAACAGAGAGGTAGAGGGAAACAGTTGGAATTTTGACTTGCCAATCGATAAATAATAATTTAGATAAGGTTATCGTTATCGATAAAGGAACAGTTGTGTTTCTTTTACTTTCCTTCCCCAAATCGAATCACTTCAACGCGATGCGTTACTGCTGTGTGTTACTCTTCTCCCATCATCCATCATGCTCTCTCTCCCTCTCTCAGTCTGTCTCTCTTTCTCTCTCCTGTTCACTCATGACCCGCGTTGATTGCTTAAGCCAGGAGCGTAGAAGGGGGAGCTGGGCAGGGTGAGGCGAGTTCCCCCCTCGTACATAAAAACGTGCGACTAATTGAAGTTTATGTTTTCGTATGTTTGTCGAGCCAAAGCAAAGCGGAGGAGAGCTGGGAATGGAATGGGGCGAGGCGGTACATGCTATACATATGTACTATATGAATGGATGGGGCGGGGCTTCGGCCTGGTACTTTGACAGGCGGCGGTTGACTGATGCTGCTGATTTCCATGCAAATTGATGTTACAGCACAGTAAGCAGGCAATATTTCAGCTTCATTTCATAAATGCGCCAGGCGAAATCCCCAATCGCAGTCACAGTCCCTCGACAGACGACGCCGCTGCCCCAGCCCCTGCCTCCCTGCCCCGCCTTACTGCCAGTATAACCATATTAGCCCCACCCATTCGCAGCCGGGCAGTCGTGCATCCACCTATCATCCATCGATAAGCTGCCAAAGTTTGCATATCAAACAAACTGCCAAACCGTATTCGGATCAACCTCATATCGAGGGCGTTGATAATAACCCCAGCCTAATCACATGACCCTCTTGACACTTTTACTTTTCGATTTGCCCATCCAATTTATGCATTATATGGTTTTTGCCAATTTTAAAATCATTCTAATGAAAAATGCAAAAGAAATGGAGAAAAGTAGAGAGCTCTCGAAATGAAATGAAAAACTAAGGTAGGAAAAACTATGTTGCTTCGCAGGGCTTTTATTAAAGATATATGTAGACCTTTTTGGAAGCTGTTTTATAAAGTAAGATTTTAAACATTTCAATATTTTTTGAAAATAATTTTTATTTTCCGAGGATTACTTAAAGTATCACTCATTTTCCTTTGATTCGCGATTATTTTAAATAAGATTGCTTATGAAAATACAGCTCATCATTATTTCCAGTTACTCGATAGTACAAAATCGTTTAACTTTTTAAAAATGAAGCATATGCACCTGCATAACTTCCTAGAACATGAAAAAAAAAACATATTCAGGCTATGTCCAATTGCGACTTCTCGCAACGAATAGTTGCCAGTCTTATTGATTAACAAACAAATAATCCTCCTGTGCAGAAAGTATTTAATACCAAGATAATACGTATACAAGCAAGATTAGTGAGGCTTAAAGGCGGAGAAGATCTAATACAACACTTTATAGAGCGCGGCGCGGCGTTATGGCTAAGCTGAACTCTCTTTACGGTTAGCGTTGATTGTTTCTAACGACTTTCTAACGACCTGTGTTATGGTCTGTCATCCGGCTCTGGTATTTTGCAGCACGCTGACCAACACTGGCCAAGCACTGCATTCCGTCCACCTTATTCTGCACACACTTACCAGCACTTTCGCCAATTGTTGCGACTATTGCAGTAATTAGCAACATTTGGCTACCGACAACGATCGTGTTTAATTGAGCGTGCACACAGGGCAGCGCAGGCGGAGAGGAAAGAAGAGGGAGAGAGGGTGCAAGAGAGGAGCATGGGCGGCAGGCTGGCAGACCAGAGAGGGTCGCATCCGTGTTGCAGGTTTGTGTCATTTGTCTTTAATGAACGGTTGCCCACACCCTCTATCAGCTCTACCCTCTCCCTCTCTCGCCCTCTCTCTCTCTCTCTCTCTCTCTGCTGCCCTCCGGCATTGCTGCTGCTGCCGTTCTTAGCCAGCGCTACCAAGCGTCGCTTTTGTTTTAGCCCAACCACGTTAACATTGCTGCCAATTTGTCGGCGAAGGCGCAAAACAGAGAAACGCGCGTGTGAGCTACGAAAAAGAAGCGTGCAGCAAAATGTTTTGTTGGGGTGAGTACACTCGTTGCAGCGGCCAGTGCGACAGCCAAATGCGCTACGATACAGCATGAGTTGCGCTAAAGAACGCTATATACAGGTAGACCTACTTAGTAAAACCGGCACTAAAACATTTTTAAAGGCAGTTCTATTGACTTAGTAATAAAAAAAACATAAAGTTGTTAAAGACTTAATTCTACAATTAAGCCATATAATCGATTTTAAACCATATTCTTGTGTTTGTGTATCGAAGCTTATAGTGAGAGGGAGGTAGAGAGCGAGAGAGGGAAACAGAGACAATTTTGTCTCGCCAAAGAATGAAACATATCCCCTGGAAACTGTCTTCATATTTTGTTTATTTTGTTTGTTTTGTTATTAAGCTAGAGAGTTCATTCTTTTGGGCTCAAAGACACCTTGATGTAGCGCAATTACTTTACAAGTATTTTTAATATTCCCACTTGAGATTGCCCCTGCAAGCAGCTGACAGATTCGACATGCTCAGCGCACTGCGCTGCTTCTGCTCCTCGACGTTTCCTCGTAGCCGGTCAGCTGCTCAGGTGTCCTGGACTAAACTTGAAGGCTTGACTTGGCTTTGCCCGCAGCTCTCGACTCGCATGTGGCCGCAGTCACACGCAATGCTGCCCCCCTCCCCCCCCCCAAAGCTGCTGCTGCTGCGGCAGTTGCAGTTGCAGCCAACTGTGCAAGGTACTGGCCCGGGTAGTGCTTGCTAGTACCGACAACTTTTGGCCTAATAAATGCACTAATTGCGGTTAAATGCGTTTTGCATGCAATTATTATCATTAGGGGTTGCACTAGCGCCATCTCGCTCGCACATGTGCAGCAACCTCTTGCGGCTACCCGTTCCCACTACGTCCCCACGTCAGTTCCTCTATCCCTTTTTTATAGCACACTGTTTCAATTTTAATTGCTTACTCCTAAAGTTCTCCCCCTCTCGCCATCTCTCTCCCGCTCTTGCCTCCCCTCCCTAACTCGCTGTCTCACTCTACCGACTCTCTCTACTTTTCTTCAGCTCTTTTCTTGCCCCTTTACCCTCTTGATCTCAATTAATAGTATATTTCTATTATTTTTATTTAGACAAAAAAAATGTTTTTCTTTTCATTTTTTTTTTTTTTTTTTTTTTTTTTTTTTGATTACATTTACATTACAAATACAACGAGCACGTTTATTCTAGAGTAAAAAAAAAAATAATTGTGAAAAAAAGAAAATGCAAATTCTATTTTAAGTTTTTCTTCTTCCTCTTCTTCTTCCTCAACTTCTTCAGCTTGTTGCGATAATACAGTTTGTGGTTAGCTTAACTATCTCTTGCTTCGGCGTCGTCTTTATTGAGTAATTTACTTGTTTGGCTGCTAATTTTTACAACATTTAAATAAATATCTTCACATGGTATTGCTAGAACCTAACCTAAAAAAAAATTGTACTTATATCGAGTTGTTTCTGGTATGTCTGGAATTTTTTTTCTTTTTTTAATAAATTACTAAAAGCAAACAAATAAATAAGCACAGACACACGAATAATCACGCACACGCACACACACACACACTTACACTCTTCCTCATTCACTCTCTCTTTCTCTCACTCTTGTGTTTTTAAAACAAATTTTTGAATCATTTTTCCAGCACTTTGCTCCACTGTACCCGCTCACACCTGCAACTGATCCTCATCATCCGATTGCGCCTGCGAACTATCCACGGAGCGACCCGGCGGACTGCCCGGATTCAGGGTGGGACTCGGCGTCGAGGGTGGATGCGCTGGCGACTCCTGTGCGGGCACACCCGACGGCGATGGCGACTGCGGCTTGTGTATGATGCCCAAGCCGGCGGCTGCAGCTGCCGCCGCCGCTGCCGCTGCGGATGCTGATACCGATGGAGGCGGCGCAACGGGTCCGGCGGCGGCACCGGCACCGACACCGGCGCCAGCGCCATTGGCAGCCGCCGCTGCTGCCGCTGCGCTCTGATAGTAGCTGCTCAGCGAGGAGAGCGAACTGGAGGCAGAGAGATGCGAGAAGGGGGCGGCGGCAGCGCCCAGCGGACCCACACTGACGCTGGGCACACCGGCGTACAGATTGTAGGGCAGCGGCTTCTGCATGGCCGCCGCAGCGGCCGCTTGCCGATAGTAGATATCGATGCTGGAGTGTGGCGGTGCGCCATGCGCGGCGGCAGCTGCTGCGCCAGCGCCGGCAGCGGCCGCATACGGCCAGGCGCCCAGATAGGGCGAGCCGCCGTACAGACGCTGGAACGCTGCAAAGTTACCCGCCTCGGCGAGCAGCTCCAGTCCCACGGCGGTCTGGCGTTTCCACTTGGTTCTGCAGAGGAAGCAGAGCGGGCAAATCGTTAGCAATCGTTCGCATAGAGTTGCCATCTCTCTATCGCTTTTCTCACCTGCGATTCTGGTACCACGTCTTCACCTGGCAATCGCTCAGATCGAGCTTGTGCGCCAGTTCCTGTCGCTCCTGCACGCTGAGATATTTCTGCCGCTCGAACGACTTCTCCAGCGTCTGTAGCTGATGATCGGTGAAGGCGGTACGCGCCTTGCGCTGCTTTTTGCTCAGTCCGCTCATGTCGCTGGTGGAGCCGCTCTTGATGCTGTTCCCGTCGTCGTCTTTGGCACCTGAGGAACGAAGCAGAGCGCGTTGGGTAGGGGAAAGAGTTTAGTTCAAGTGTTTCCTTTATATGCTTCATTAGCTTATACTAGACTAGGGTGGTATGGTATGGCTTAAATGACGCGTGTGAACCGGTTCGCTTGCCCAGGAACCTATTAGGCGAGCTTGAGCCGGTTGAGTTGCATAAATCGTCGTAAAACCGTAGCTGAAACCATTCTGATTCCTCTTGAATTGTCGTAAATTATCAGGATGAACCGTTTCGGCTATTTTGCACCTCTTTTTAAGCGCTTCATATTAATTTTAATGTCATATTTGAACCGGTTCGGATGTCTAACAGCTTTTGCAATAATTTTAAACACAATTGTGAGTCACATTTGAACCGGCTCGGCTTTCTCAAGGTTCAATTTGTCGGAAATCTTTTATTTGCATTAGAACGGAACCTATGTGTCGCATTTGAACCGGTTCAGCTGGTTCAACTGCCATAAAACACATTGTATTCAAGTCTAAACCGTTTCGATTTGCCTTTTAGATCTATCAAATCATATGTATAACTTACTTGAACCGTTTTTTAGGCAGTTCAATTTACTTTACAATGGGTTACCTAAGATAAAGTGGTTCGAATTGCATCTGAGACCGGGGCGACATCAGCTACATAACCTCAAAGGACTGTCGATTGAGCAGTTTATGGCCAACACAATTGCCGTTTCTTGGCCAACTCCTAGCCGCTCTGCGTTTAATAAAAATGTGTAGCAAAATAACTAAACTTGGCCCAGTACCCACTGTGCCCGTTATCCGTTACCTGTAAGCTGTTCCCCGCTGCTGTACCCTCTACCCGTGCCCCTGGGCCACCCTTTCGCGACGGGGCTATTCGCCTAGCACGTTTGCCTTTTGCTACATAAAATTTATGTTAATTTATCTGATTGAGTCTACTCGATAAGCGAGGAACCATTGCCATTGCCAGGGACAGGGCCGGAGTCACGAGGGTCAGGGTCATACAAGGCGCACAAGCGTTAAATTAGTTAAAGCGAAAATTTGCCAAGTGCGCGAGCACACACACACACACACACACACATATATAAAACTGAAGTGACTCTTTGCGCAACTTGTGAAAGGGTATTTTTTTCTGCTTCTTCTGGTTTTCGGGGCCCAACCCGGCGAGGTAATTCGCGATAAAAAAAAACGCAGCAATTACCAAGTGGAAATTGTTGAGTCAAATCGGAAGGCAGCTGCTTAAGAAGAAGCAAAAGAAGGCAGCTTTCGCTGCTGCCGGGCAAATCACAGGGCTGCCAGCGTTCTCTCTCTATCTCTGTCTCTTACTCTCTCTTTGCCTCCTTGGTTGCGTATGTATGTCTGTCTGTCTCTGTCTCGAGGGCAACGAGATGCGACTACCGTTTATAAAACTGCAATTGCACACAGGAAATTGCCGTAATAAATGGTCGACAGAGTGCAGCTTCAACTGGGCAGAGCAGAGTGGGGACACACGCACAGTTCGGGCACACACACACACAAAGACATACAAGCTGACAGACATACAGCCAGAGATACGCGCCTGTTGGCTGTGGGGCGTCTATTAAAAGACTTTAAATGCGTTTTTTTTTATAACAATTTGCACAGTTTAATGATGTCTGTTCTAAGGCAAGAGACAAAAAGCAGAGAGACGAACAGATATACAGACAAACAGACAGACGACAGACAGACAGAGAGTCAGATAGACAGAGAGTCAGACAGATAAACATACAGACAAATAGACAGATAGATAGACATGTAGCTCAAGAGTGAATGAGATAATGCTAAAAGTTCCACGGCAAGAGACAAAGAGACAGGCAGACAAACAGACAGACAGGCAGACAGACAAACAGACAGAGATCGTGCAGTGTGACAGGATAAAGCTAAAGATTCGCGAGCGCAGAGAGTCAGCTCTAGACCTATATATAATTATTTTCGTGGCTAAATAAATATCACAAAAATTATATTTTGCAATCTTTCAAGCTGAAAGCTGGGCCCTTTTTCCCGCTGCATGGCCACGGCCACGCCCACCGCCCACAGCGAGAGCAGTGTGCCATTATCATTTCTGTATTTGTTGTTGTTGTTTTACTGTTTAAACAATTTTGCTGGCGGACAAATGCACACTTAGGTGAGCTTAGGAATGGCGCATGAAATGGAATGGCCACGCCAGCCCCCAAAGTGGTGGGGGCGGAGGCAGAACGGGCGAGTGGGCGGCGGTTGGCTAAACAAACAAAGCGTGAAAATGCAATTTTTCAGCTGCAGTCGAGGCAGCAACTAGAACATGGCATGTTCGTGCAATTTTTACAGTTTGTTTTGCAAAGCGGCTGCCGCTAAACAAAAGACTCAGGCAACGAACTTGCCATGACACTCCACACTCGACACTGAGCCAGCCGCCAGACAAATAGATTTCAGCATTCCGATTGGTTATCGCCACAGGCAGACGGGGCAGGGGCAAGGGAAGGGGGAAGGCAGACAGACAAATGTCATTACTAAACGCGAATTGAAGTAGAGATGCAGGCGGGGGGAGTGCTTCAAATTTAATTAATATAATGAGTAATAAGAGAAATATGTATTTTGTAAACTATAAAGTCTGAATTCAATATAGAATTTAATTGATAAAACGCCTATGATTATGGCAAAACTATGTGAACTTCCAAATATCGATGATGCATATATAATAATACTTCATAAGCTACACTCATATTCAAAGATATTGACAGTTAAAGAGAAAAGATAAAGCTGGCATATGATAATAACGGCGCGAAATAGTACTAGATATTAGAATTGCTCATATATGGATAATTATAATACTATAAGCATAATAACCATAAGTTAAATGTGATAACTGCCTAATAAAATTAAAATTACTGGGTAAGCTTCATGCTTATTATCGATTGTAGTTGAGAGAATAATTAGCTAGCGTAATTGCTGAGAGTAATTATGCAGAATTGTTAATATTCTATTAATTTTCTTTGAGGATCGTATCAAATGCGACTTAGCGTGATATGGATGGTAAATATAGGCAAGAGTAAGCATTTCCAATTTAGGATAATAACTGCCTAATAGTATAGATCGCTGCAAGGCTCATATCGATTGTAGTTATCGATAGTAATTATTCCTCTTGATGCCTTTCCTTTTAAGATCACAGCATATATCGATAATATATCTCTATATACCATATATATTCCCGTTCATAATCGATTTTTATAACTTTCATGCACTCCATTGTCAATTAGGCACTAGCTGCCCCTACGCCACCCCTTCTCCCCACCCCCCAATTAATACAGAAGCTCACCTCACCATTACTACAAACGCTGTGATCGTCCATGTGACCGCTGCCGCCGCCACCGCCGCCGCCACCACCGCTGCCCGCCTCATCGCTGTCGCAATCCTCGTTATCCTCGTGGTAATCACTGCTGTCGTCCAGCTCCGCCGACGACGGCGGTGGTGGCTGCCCATCGCCAGCAGCTCCAGTGGCCGATGCTGCTGCCGCCGCCGCCGCTGCTGCTGCTGCAGCTGCCGCCGCTGCTGCCGCGTTGTTGCGAGCCGCTGCTGCCGCCGCTGCTGCCGCATAATGTTGCTGCATGGCTGCGGCATATTGGGCGACATTCAGCCCGTTGGCCGATCCCATCTGACCGACGGCGCCGGCACCGAAGTGGCTCAGCTTGGCAGCTTGGTGGGGCAGCGCGTGTGCCGGATGCGCGTGTGGATGAGCGTGTGGATGAGGATGCTGCAGCTGCAGCTGCTGCTGCTGCTGATGATGATGCGCCGCTGCCAGTGGATGCAGATGACTTGGCTGCTGCTGCTGGTTGGGGGAGTGGTGAGGCGGCGGCGCTGGTGGTGCTAGACCGAGCATGCCGGCGGCTGGAGAGGATTCCCTTTCCCTATCCAGATGCTCGTTGCTGCCATTGTTGTTGCTGCTGCTGTTGTTGTTGTTGGCTGTGATGCTGTTATTGTTGTTGTGGTGTTGCTGGTGGTGGTGCTGCTGCTGCTTGTAGAAGGCAGCAGCACTGGCTGCGGCAGCGCTGCCCGCTAAAATGTCATTGATCATGAAGCGGGAGCGATTTGGCTTCAGATTGGCTGAGGTTGTGGTGGACATGGACATGTTGACCGGCGGTGGATGCAGCGACGAGGTCGGAGGTGGCGGTGCGGGGTAATGCAGGCTGTGCAACTGCAGACTGAGCTGGTGTTGCTGCTGTTGCTGGAGCTGCTGCTGCTGCTGATGGTGGTGGTGGTGCAGCTGATGCAGCTGGTGCAGGTGATGGTGGTGCTCGCTGGGCGCGTTACTCGTGGGCAGCGTCTGGGTGAGAATGCTCATTGAGTCTTTCATTGCCAAGCGGCGGCGGGCCGCAACGTGATTTTGCCGCACTGTGGCACCAAAACAATTTGCACACAATAACAAAAAAAAATACAACGAACTCAATTTGAAACTGTATCTTTGGCTGGCAATTGTATCTTTAGCTTGCAATTGTATCTGCAACTTTAGCTTGCAACTGTATCTGTATCTTTTGCTATGTATCTGTATCTTTAGCTTGTTTTGCTTTTGTTCTGCACTTCGAACTTTGAACTGCGATGACGCCGTCGCTCTGCGCTCTGCACAACGTCGCGCTGTGGCTGCCAAAACGAGACTAAACGCACCTGCAGCGCGCCAGCGGCACAAAACCCACACGCAGCCGCAGCTGCGACGTCGGCAGCGGCAGCGGCAGCGGCAACAGCAGCGACGGCAACAATTTTGCCACTTTGTCATAGGCGCTGGTGGTGGTGGTGGCTTGCCCGGTCTGTCGGTCGGTCGTGCGAGAGAGAGCGAGAGCGTGCTGGCTACGCCTGCTTGCCCCTTCGCACGCGCACTCCACGCCTTTGCTGCCGTCGCAGGCGAGAGAGAGGGCACGCTTGCTGTCTCGCTTCGGCGCAGCGCCATGTTGTTGGCGCGTGGTGAACTCAACACACGCTGCCGTGGTGAGTACATGCGACCAGTTTTTATAGCAAGAGCGTGCGAGAGCAGAGCAGAGCGGCAACGAGGGAGAGGGAGCGGGAGAGCGCGCCGTGAGAGAGCGCGAATGTCGGTCAAACGGTGAACGGGCAAAAAGTCAAAGCTGCACGATCTGCTGCCTTTAGGCGAGAAAGGTGGTCAAGCGGGGGAGGGGTAGATTTAAGGGGGCAGCGCCAACCACAAAATGGCGCCCTTGACTGTGGGGAAGTATTAGAAAAGGATCATCTTAAAAGGGAATTCGAATTGGAGTAACAGAAACAAGGAAAAGAGTGCGAGAGAGAGAGAAAGTGACAGGAATGCAAACATTTGTTATAAATTAAAATACAATTCTTAATCAATACAATAAATCGCTCAAATTTGTTTAAATTAAATATCCATGTATTTTATGCACTTTTAACTTGCTTTAAATACAATAAATTATTGCTTTATAAGATTAAGTACAAGCGAAGCATTAAAAGCTTGTTAATACTGTCTTGCAAGTTAAGATTAATGATTACTGTAACCCTAATAAATTTAAACTGCACTCCAATACAGAAATCTTGAAAATTTTATTTGAAAAGATATTATTACATATAAAGTATAAAGTTGATACTGAAATTACACAAATAAAAATTGTAGTAAATTTAAGATAAATGATTTGCATAGTCTAGAGCGAAATGGGGAACCTGCATTGCACTACATTTATGAAATATTCAACTAGTTTATTTATAAATATATTTATTAAATTCTTTGAATCACATAAAGTCAATTTATTTATAATCAGCATGAACAGGCAGCTCAAAATGAAGATTTGTCTGTACGAACACCTTAAACTCAGATACTACTAGAGGTAGAGCCAACAAATTTAGTGATAATATTCATATCTAATGCAGTATATTTAAGATTGCTATAAAATTTAACTACGCCCTCCGAAAATTGTCAAAAATCGAGT
Source organism: Zaprionus inermis (assembly GCA_018151445.1). Classification (NCBI taxonomy): domain Eukaryota; kingdom Metazoa; phylum Arthropoda; class Insecta; order Diptera; family Drosophilidae; genus Zaprionus; species Zaprionus inermis. Next base: position 1,935,571 of record JAECXD010000285.1, read on the forward strand.
TGTACGCGTAGTTTGAAAGCTAGAATGATAATTTTTGGTATGAACAATTGTTATCGATTTGCTAATGAGCGCTACTTATTAGGTGATATTTGGAATAACAGGGATGTTATTATATTGAAAATTATTGTTCAAAACTTGATTAAGTATGTGCATCTACTAGGCAAGTCTAGGAAAGTTATGCCTTTCCATGGGAAAGTATATTTCTTTCTGCTTCTTCGGCTTCTTCTTCATCTTGTTTTGGCCCTACTTCGTGTACCTCTGTCTGCCTGCCTGCTTGCACTCCGAGTACGCAAACAAAGCGCCAATTAAAATTTCACGCCAATAGCTCAGCAGCCTCTCAGGGTCTCCGAAAGTGGCCACATGTTGCCACCGGACTAATTACATTGGCCGGCGGAAGTGCAGCCAGAAACGGAGCAGCAGCGGATCCCTGAAATGCAATTTGTCGAGGCGGCAAACGTTTGATTGATATTGATTCGGAGCTGGCGGGGCAGCGGGAGTGGGAGAGGGTACTGCACACGGGGTCATTAGCTGTGCGGTTAGTGGCAAAAGGCGCAACGAAATTAGAGCAGCAACTGACAGGACGAGGCAGGCACGGCGGGACAGAGGAGACAGACGGTGCATGGGACTGGACGCATGCGCGCGCTTCAATTGCAGCGAGCGCATTTAAAATAATTAGACTGACTCTCTCTCTCTCTCTCTCTCTCTCTGTCTCCTGCTCGCACAAAGGACACAGAAGTTCTCTCTGGCTGCACATGCCCATGCCCATTCGGATCCTGATGACGGTTATTGCATTTAAATGGATATAATTGCGGCCTGGCAAATACATATCCTGCGGTCGCCTCCTGCGGTCAAATTCCAATTGAATGCTTAAAATAATTGTGCAAACTATGTAAAAGTCGCCAACCGCAATGCGCAGTTGTCCAGGCAGCTCCTCTTGCCTCTGGGCCTCCTCCCTCCCTCTCTCTCTCTCTCTCTCTCTCTCCCGCTCTGAGCTGGCAACTTGCCAGTTTTTCCGGTCGCATTCGCAGGAAGCCTTTGCCCCGTACGCCAAAAGACAATCCCCTCTTGCTGTCTCCTGCAGCTACGCCTCCTGCGAATTTCGTGACCATGTGGAGCTGCCTGGCTGCCCGGCGGACTATCTAACTATCTAATTAGCGTGTTTGTTTGCCAGTTAATGTTCACTAATTTATTGACTCCGCTGGCTTATCAATGTGTTTGCTCCGCTGTTAACAACATCCGCAACACAGACGAACCCCCAGTCGGCCCAGTCTCGCACTCCTTGTATGGCCTGGTTGCCTGCTCGCCTCTCCCGCACCTCCTCTACTCGACTCTCTTCGAAGTTGATAGATAACGCTTGTGCGGCATCGGATTCTGCGGCTCGCATACGAATTTCTCCTTCAAGCAGCGGCTCTCTAGAAATGTATTACTTAAATTGGAGTATATTATTTTATTTTCATATGCTATGTAGGTTAGCACAGGCAAATTAACATCTCTGAGACTTCAGCTAAAGTAGATTGTCTTTAGAAATTCTGTTAGCGATAGTCGAGTTCATAGAGAAAAACTATGGAGTAATCGCAAGTTAAGAACTCAGCAGATTCCTAAGACTGATCAATAATAATCTCTAGCTAATACTGTACTTAAAATAGGTATAAAGAGCTCTACAATTTAGGTTGTTGCGCTATTTTTATTCGAATTCTCGTAAACGATAGTTAGGTTAAGGGAATAAATTATCGCCTAGATGCAAGAGATAAACTATATCTATATTGCGGTATATTAAATAAATAATCCTGAAAGATTTCTTACATTTCGTGTGGGTTTAAAGCAATAAGGCACAGCTTGTCACTGTTCGTTAGTTAAAAACATTCTAAACCAGCCGAATCAATGCGTTCAAATACATTTTCCCCTGTAAATCACAGAATCATCACTTTTCACATCACAAATGCAATCGGCCTACAAATCACCCAGGCAGCCATCTACGACGATAGTTTCCCCCACATACTATACTTAAAATATATATATATTTTAGCATATTATCTACAAACTAGGTTCTATAAATTCTCGTGCACTTATCTTTCGTCAAACTAAAGAGTTCTACGGGCGCTGCCCACATAAAGCATCTCAGAGCGGTAACAACAGCATCTCCTTCGCCTGCCGCTGCCTCGCCCTCTATGTCTGACTGTCTTCCGCTTTGTGTAGCTCTGTCTTTGTTGCACTGCCGTGTTTGGGGAATCTTAATCGGCATCTTTGATATTATAATGTTCGTGTTACTGCGTGGACAAACGTAATAAAATAACTGATCGTTGTCGCTGATAAGTTAATTTACTTTTAATGTGCTGCCCTTCGCGACGAGGAGAAACGAGGAACGGCGTGTGGAGAACGGAGAATGGAGAACGACGAAGATGTCGATCCCGAGACAATCGCAACGTGGGGGTAAATGGCTTTGTAGGTGACAAAGGGTCTCCCTTTGCCCGGCAAGCGCGCGCGTGTGCCGAGCGTCGACTGATTTGTCAACAAGAACGGGCCAACAAAGGTGACTCCGATTTATCGCTGCTCCAGATCAGCCAGCACGCCAGCAACAACAGCAACAGCAACAGCAACTCGCTCAGCAACAGCAACAATAACAAAGATAAAGCACAGCTGAGGCCAAAATAAATAAAGGATGCGACGTATAGAACGGCGCTCGTTTAAAATTGATGTCGCCGGACTCGAACTTGGACTCGGTCGCTGTCGACGACGCTGCGGTAGTTGTTGCTGTTGCAGCGGCTGCAGCTGTTGTTGTTGTTGTTGCCCACTAAATGGCCGCAATTTAAATTTTTAGTGCCAGCTTCAGCCTATAAATTCTACGCATCTAGCTCGAAAGGAGCTAAAACCGCGGCTGCTGCGGCTGCCGCTGCCGCTGAAAATTATTTTGGCACCTGTGCAAAGTATTTTTTATAGCCTCGCAGAGCGCGTATGCGGTCTGTGCAGCGCTGAGAGGTTCACAAAAGGCCAACAATCAACACCTCGTTGCGCCTTGTTGATGGGCACTACCCGCAGAAGGGTAGCGTGGTATGGTCAGTTGGTTTGGCGGTCCATGGAGCAGGAGTAGTTAATGTAGATGTGGTGCTCTACAGAGACGAAGGGTAGTCGATTGCCGGGAGGGTATAGGCATTGCCCGTGGAAGGGTAGCACCATAAAGACTAGCGGTAAGGAAAGAAGCTGATTAGCTGTGGAGCAGGTAATGATGTATAGAAAACTACTACCTAGTAGGGGTATGTGGAGAAGGTCATTTCTATCAAGTTTGCAAGACGGTTTTCTATACAGGGTGTATTCAACGCTGTTAAGTAAGGTAGCGGCTTGCCAGAAGGGTATTCGTTTCGCCAAGTAGATGAGCATTACCTTTAGCAGGGCAGCGTGGATAGCTGAGCAGATATTCCCTATAACTGCAGTATGTATATGCATAGCACCCTATAAGAAAGTGTAGCGAGTAGAAACGATATGTGGAGACGCAGGGTATTCCTCGGTCGTTCTGCTTGTGACAACTGCTCTCGCCATAGTCGTTAGTCATTAAGTTGTGCCGTCTTGTGGCAGACTCTCTTCTTATCGGCAACTCTTTTTTTTCTCGCAGTCGCTCTACCCATAAAACATTTCAAATTTGCTTCAGAGAGTCCACTTCCCGTTGAAATTCCAGTTCCAGTTGCACTGGTCATAAATCTACTCATATAGTCGCAGTGTGGTATGATGTATCTACTTATGCGTATACCCTAGATATCAATAAATTCGATGCGATACAACTTTATAAGTTCTGCTGGCCGTGGCTGCAAAGTGAACAAGTTCCTCTTATCGTCGCGAGGCACCTGAAATCTAATTAGGCGCGCAGCCTTGCTAAACGTCGGCAACGTCATGCGGCACGCACGAGAGCAGCCAAGCTGCCCGACTGGCAGTTACTCAGTGAATCTACGTCCAAATCAAAGCACAATCGAACTATCTACTTAAATATCTTACTTAATACGCATCGGAAGTTATAAAGAAGTTGCGTTTATATAGTGCCATATACACAGGAAATTCGATCAGCTTAGGTCAAACGGTTGCTGAGTTCGTCAAGTCCACTTAGCGATTTTAATGATTACAGGGTATGTGTATACGCCCAATACGTACAGTACATTTCAAATGCAACGTTTAAGACTCGACTCTACAGCAGCAGTTGCAGCTTCGAGCAGCTAACACCCCCCCTCCATCCACTCTCTCTCACCCTCTCTGCCTGTTCTCTGGCTGACCACTTGCCATACCACCGCGTCCCCTCTACCACGCACGTTCCAGTTTCAGTTTCAACTCCACGAACGGAGGTGAAAATGCATTTTATGACTCAATTTGGTGCACATAAAAATATATTTGTGGCCCCGCCGTACAACAAAGTGCAACATTGTTGCGCGCTGTGGCCCACGGTGCGCTCTACCCGCTCGAGGTGTGATAAGACGCGGAGCCTCGACTCTACACCGTGCATTGTGTCAGGTGATTCGTCCGATTGTTGTTAATTTTTATGTGCAATTAATCGGCTACGCGCATTGAGCATTTATAAGCATTTCTCGCATTGCTTTCAACTCTCTCAAGCACATATCTCTCTCTCTTTGTCTCTCTCTCGCTCTCCCTCTCGCCGTCATTCTTCTCTCACACGAAAGGTCGCAGCGGGGCTCCCAAAAAGAAATTAAGTCGTTTTGAATTAAGGTGAAATGCAAAAAGGCCCCCGTTGCAGCCATAAAAATAACGTCTGGCAACATTGTGCAGCATTCTGCTTACCCTCCTCTCTCTCTCTCTCTCTCATTCTCTCTCGCTCTTTCGCGCTCTCTCCCACCTTCTCTGCTCTCTCACTCTTTAATGATGCCCCATAAACGTGGGCAAGGTGTTTGCGTCCGGCTCAAACTGAGGCTGCAACTTCAGCAGCTGCTCAGATCGCTCATTGTCAGCGCCCGAATAGGGTTCAGATTGGGGGCTACGACTCGGACTCGGACATGGATGGCAGGTTCAGTGAGTTGCGTCCCGCTGGGCAGCGCTTAAGGCGATAAACTGCCGGATCTGTCGGTGGCGTCGCTCGGGCTGGTTGTGAGTTAGCTCTTGGTTAATTAGCAAACGATGCATATAGTGGTTTTAATTAATCAATCGACAAGTTGTCGATTCACGCAGCCATATCTTGCACAATTAGTTATCGATATATATAACAGTTATTTACGCCAATCGATAAGCTATCGATTATGGGCAAATCAATAGCAAATGTATTTTCTTAAGTAAATTATTTCTTATCATATCAAGCACTTATCGATTGTCTTGCGTTAACTCTGAGCTAATTAGATTCAAATAAAAAATGTGTTTGGCCACACTAAACCGTATCGATTGTCAGCTTATCGATAGTTAATACGATAGTATGGCCTGGTAGCGTGCATTCAAATAACCATTAAACGGCAACATGCCAACGATTGGTCTATTATCGATTAATATCGATATATACGATAGGCGCTCGCGCTCCATTCTGAGCTGTCCTTGGCCCGTTGCCATCACTCGTAACACGCTCAGCTATTGGGCTAGTTCCAGTTCCAGTTCCGCTTGCAGCTCCGGCTCTACACTCCTCCGATCTGTCCCTGGCAATGCCTCCTCCTCCTCCTCCTCCTCCCTCCTCCTCCCTCCTCCTCCTCCTCCTCCTCCTCCCTCCTCCTCCTCCTCCTCCTCTTGCCACCCACCTCGTTTGCCCACCTAATTGCATAATTTCATATTCGGCGACGAGCAAAGGCTTTCGTCTGCAGCAGGGGTGTGGTTGGCAGGGGTGCGGCTGCGAGAGGGGACCGGCTGGCTAAGAGGAGGGGCCAGGAGGGGGCTGGCTTAGCCGTATTCACTGTGGGGCTGTGTGCGTTGTGGCAGTTTGCTTAATTGCCACGGCCAAAAGTGCCAAAGAAATGCAGCTCACTAATTACAACAACAAGAACAAACAGGGCCGACAAGCGAGCGAGCGAGTGAGTGTGTGTGTGTGTGTGTGCCAGTGTGTCCTTCAAAAGCCAATTGAAGTGTGGCAACGTTGCATGCGGCCGGAGGCATGCAAAGGCATGAAATATATGTAGAATTTTAAAAGTCATAAAATTGCGGAATGTCGCCAATTAAAATAGTTGCACTCGTGTGTGCGCGTGTCTGTGTGTGAGTCAGTGTGTGTGTGTGTGTGCGTGTGTGTGTCAGTTGTTGGTGTTGGCCGTGCGTGTTGCACATGTGACGTGACATAAATGCATGTCATGTTCGTTGGCTGTTCCGTGCGTTTTTATTGCCCCCAACCAAATGCGGCACCTGCAGCAGACCCTGCCTGTCCCAGCCACCGCGACCCCCATCCTGCACTAAGCAGGCCGGCGCGCCAAAAACTATGCAACACAATGCGCGCAAATTGCGCAATCAAATTACCAACAACAACAACATCACGAGGAGAGCTCTGCCCCACCCCGACAAGTTGAGCTTAGGCAATCAATTATAATGTTAGCATGCAATCGCAGCAATTGGTCAGCTTAAGGGCGACGAAGACGGGTAAGGGGCGGCGGGAGGGCTTAGGGGACAGGCAGTGGCTCGGCACCCAGCGGCACCCAGGGGTTGACATTACAAAAGAGCCTTTTAGAGCCTGTGCAAGCCTTGTCGTTGTTGTTAGCCTAAGTACGGGTCAGCCTTTTGGTGTCAAAGACGAACGAGTCACGAAACAGCTGCCCGGCTGGGAAGGGCAGGGTAGAGGGGCAGCGGGTGGGGGTTGGAGTGGGAGGGGGGCTAGCCCGCACCGGGACTCAACCCTGACTTAGTGTAGTGGGCTTTTAATTTCCAACGTTTAACGTGAACGCGTGCAAATTCAAGGAGGCTCCCCCAATACAACTTTGTACTCTTTAGCGCAATTTAGTTGCGCTTTGCATATGCGGTAAGTCGGCCAGGGAGAGGGAGTAGGTAGGGCTCGGGGGCCGGAGAGGTATAGTTCGCGGGGGTTTGCAACCCCCGGACAATGCACTCAACTGTAACAAATGATTGAAACGCATTTGGCGACGCAACGCGCCTGATTCCATCAATCAATCGATCCGTGAACAGACGAGAGACGACAACACTTTCTGACTGACCGTTTCAATTGACGCGCTGCGTCACAAGCTGCGTATGATTAATGTGCAGCATTGCTACCCGAACTTCAATTAGTTCGTGCTTGTACCGAGCGAGTCAAGGGGTATTTGCTGTAGGTGTTTACTTAGCCCCCTCTTCGTACTCCCAAAGTCGGCAGGCAGTTAGCTGGGGGATGGGTTAAGTAATGGAGATTGCATGTTGAATGTTATGGGGGTTAGCTAAGTTCAGCTAGGGTATTAGACAGTGCTATAGTGCGGTAAGTTGGGGCAGACATAGAACTGGACTGATACAAATCGGGAACCCAATGAACGGTTCATTTTGAGCCCAAGCTCACAGTGAGCTGTAGCGCAGCGCCTTAGTCTCTCTCTCCCGAGGTGGCTAGGACTCTGCTTCTCTACTCAATTGACGTAGGAGTTAGAGTATTACAGCTCTAGGGATTGCTAGGGTGTGAAGCTATTAAACTACCCCTGATCAATACGTTGCTTTAAACCCTTGCAGACCCTGTCTTTTCGGAATTCCTTCTAGGTCTAAGCGCACATATTTTCTAAGAGCAATCTCTAGACTCCTTGCTTCCTTCGTTCTGGGGTTTCTAAGCTTGGTTCTTACGACACGAAGTAAGCTCACATGCAGTAGGCTTCCCGAGTAGATATGCAACAAAATATAGTCTGAAACCTTCAATTCATTTCAATTTGTATCATATTAATAGACAATTGTGCGTAAGAAGAGAGAAAATGCGTTATAAACTTGTTAAGGAATATACCGTAGAAACTTCAGATGGGTATGCTATATCGGCAACTACGAATATCCGAAGTGCGTTGTGGATTGAGGAAAGTAATAAAGTTTTCGAGTTAATACAACTTGCGGCAGCGTGGCAACAACAAAATGTTTAATTGGCTTTCTTGTTGCCTCTTGCCGTCTTCTGCCGGCGAGTCGAGCTAACTGTTTTAATTACAGCTGCAGCAACAACAACAACAACAAACTGAACTAGTTAACGTTGTTGTTACTTTCAGCTCAGCTCTGCCTTTTGCGGTATTTGTTTCCATCGTTTCTAACATCGGTTTCCATCGCATTGCAAATTGTGTGAAAATTGCTCGCTGAGCTTGTTGCGGTTTTTCACAGGCGTCGTTCGCTTGTTTATTATTTTATTTTTTTTTTGTTTCTTTACCAAATGTTTTCCGCCTACGCCCCCGCGCGTTCCACCTGCCCCTGACTGTATTAACTCAGTTAGCTCTACTCCGATTCCCAACCCGCAGCGCACTCATAATTTGCGATTACTGCCGGTTATTGTTGCTGTTGTTGTTGTTGTTGCTGTTTGGATTTTAATTAGTTTATTATTATTTGTTATTACCGGTGCAGTTAGACGAAGCTTTAACTAAGCAATTTTCGTAGGTGCTCGTTAAGCCGCTTGCTCGAAACACTTTTTTTCGGCAGCGTTTCGAACGAACCGCTCCAGCGACGCGACGGGCTTTACTTCCAGTTTCCCATACAACACACAACGATATGCCTTTCCTTTCCGCACTATAGAAATGTGGTACTATAATGCTGCATGCTACTGCTGCAGTGCCTGAAAGTGAACTGAAGTGGTTCGAAGTGGGTTCACAAGTGGTTCACAGCCATAACTCGCGAGATTTCGACGCTGTAAAGTTCAAATTTGAGCTATGGGTCTCAGGCATGATTTAGTAGCATAACCGGTGCATAACCGATTCGCTAATGATTTGTAACCGCTTCCTTAGAGGGTCCCGAATGAACCTTGCTAGCAATGGACCAGGTTTCCAAGTGGTTCGGCCTTACTTGCTGCCTTACAACTGGTTCACAACTGGTTCACACCCATAACTCTGTTGATTTTCAAGTTACGTACTTGAAATTTCAGCTATGGCTTCCAGAGATGCGTCTGCATCGTTTGCTCGCATAACCGATTCGAATAAGTGAAATAAACTGGCTATTCAGTCAATTTTCGTGCAGTAGCTCCTACTTCGCCGCGACTTAAATTACAATAATATAAGTATATAGTATACCATTTGCTATAATGGCAAACTTACACGAAATCGACTTTATTTACGGCCAAACGAATTAGGCCAACAAATGGGAAAAGCTGTGCGAACGTTAACGCTAATCGCAACTTAAATAAATTGCATAAAAACGTTTTCAAAACGAACTGGCGAGGGAAATTCTTTGCAGCATTTTAGCCACATTTCCCTTTCGCTCTCTCTCTCTCTCTCTCTCATTCGCTCTTGTGTATTTTTATACCCGCTACTCGAAGAGTATAAGGGTATTATAACTTTGTGCCAACCGAAAATGTTTGTAACAGGCAGAAGGAGACATCTCCGACCCCATAAAGTATATATATTCTGAATCAGCATGAACAGCCGAGTCGATATAGCCATGTCCGTCTGTCCGTCTGTCCGTCTGTCCGTCTGTCCGTCTGTCCGTCTGTCCGTCTGTCTGTCCGTATGAAAACCTAGATCTCAGCTATTATAAGAGCTAGAGCTACCAAATTTGGAGACAATATGTGTTAATTATGCCCGCAGATCAAGTTTATTTTGGATTTTTGCCACGCCTCCATCCGCCCCCAAAAATCGATAATAAATCGATAATAGCTGCAAATATAGCTCTACAGCATTCATTTTTTATCCATGTGATAAAAACCACCATCCGGGCGTGTTGCGAAAGTTTCAATAAGATCGGCCGATAAATAAGGAAGATATTCAAGAAATAGTATTGCCTTGTGGCCATGTGCCTGTGTCGGTTTTTCCTAATGTTAGTACCCGAGTTCAACACCAGCAGCAGACAACTTTTTTTAATTATGTGGCAACTTTTTTTTTAAATTATGTGGCAACTTTTTTTTTAATTATGTGCACCGAAAATATTCATGGTGCAATTTTATCGGTTATTGCGAAAGAAGTGCAGTGGTCGAGTGGTGATGGTAGTTGACTGTTCAGCGAGACGTCCGGAGTTCAACTCCTGGGTGTGCCTGGGCGACTTAAATTTATTTTTTTGTATCTTATATTTTTTTTTATTTTATAGTGTGTTGCAAAATTCAAAATAAATTTTTAGTATATTTAAAGCCACTTAAAATCGAAAGAGACATTGAGCAGCAACACAAAATACAAACGACAAATCTAATTAGATATGTTGAGATGTATTGTGAGGCAGCATATATGTATGTATGTATAGGCGTCTCTATCACACATGCATAATTTATAACTGCAGAGTAATAAAAGCAAAGGGCAACATCCAATAAGAATCGAGTGGAACTTGCATAGGCAAAACAAATTAGAGACGGAAAGAAATAAAAAGCAAGAACGCATTGTTCACATTTGGCACGTGTTTTTCCGAAGAATTGTAGCGGGTATATCACAGTCGAGTCAGCTCGACTGTAGCCTTTCCGACTTGTTATATATATTTATAATTTCTTTTCTGTTTTTTTTTTTTGTTTTATTACACGCTCTCATGTATTATGCAAAGGCAGGCGAAGGCAAAACGCGAGCCCGCAACGAGCACGAAAATTAACTGTACTATAAAAGGTGGAAAATTGTGCAAACAACCTACAAAGAGAGCGGCCCCGCAAGAGGCCACCGCCGCCGCTGCCAGCCGGCCCCCGCGCCGCTCCTGCGCACTGTGAGTGTGCGGCACAGTGGCAAGAAATTTGCATAATTATGATTAATACGAACGGAGGCAGAGAGGGAGGTTGCTGCGTGGTGGCATAGAGGAGTGCGGGGTTGAGGTTTGCACTTTTAAATGCATTCGGAAACTGTGCGAGCTGGTCGAAGCAACGGGCCCGGCTTAGACTCCGCTCCTGTGCGGTTGCACAGTGGGCCGGAATGCGAGTTGCAGCCGCAGCGGAGTGGGCCGCGTGTTTTCCGGCATAAACGCTCGCAATCAAATTCACATAAAATAATTCACACACCAACAACAAGAAACTGTTTGCTGGTCATGCAAAAGTAGCTGACCCTCGCCCACTACGCCAACCCCCCACCCCCCTCCCCATTCCCCTGCCAGTACGCCCCTGCCTCGTTTGCTCTCGCATTGGCGTAAAATTACAGCAACAACAGCGAGCGGGACAAGGCGCAGGCGAAGGCGAAGGCGACTTGGCCCATTTGTTGTTAGCCAAACAAACCGTCGTTTAGCGGCCAGAAAAAGACAGCCAAGTGGCGGAGGGGGAGGCGGAGAGAGGGGCAGAGACAGCCAGAGACAAGCGCATTTAATTTGCCTGATTAGCATTTTTAGTCACTTACTTAAAATGCGCGCACGCATAAAACGCATTAAAAATGTTGCGTTTTCGGGCTCAGGTTCGGTTTGTTCGGCTCTCGTTTCGTTCCGTTCCGATTCGTCGTTCTCACAAAAAGCATGAAACCTATTTGAATATACATATACATATATCGAGATGAAATATGCAGGAAAATGTTTATATATCAAACGACACGAAACCACACACAGTGCATGCCATGGGCGGCGGTGGACGGGGCGGGCCGGGGCAGTTCGGTAAGGCAAACGCGACCAAGGAACGCAGGAACCAGTCGGGCATATGGTGACGAAATGAAACTTGTTAATTTGTTAAAGGTGCGATAAGCTAATTAAACTCGGGAGAGAGCGAGAGAGAGAGGGGAAGAGAGAGAGAGGGAGAGAGAGAGCGAGAGAGAGAGTGGCAGAGGGAGACAAGTTGACAGATATTATGTTTAAAATATTCATTACATGAATTTTCCTAAGGGAATTGAGTGTCACAAGGGGATGGTACGTTCTGGGAAGGTTATGCTTCTGACAGTTATGAAAAGCGAGTAAGAGAGCCAGGCTCGACTGTGATATACCCGTAAATACCTATACCTTACAACAAAACTAAATTGTTTAGCTTTTCGTTCTTTTTCGATTTACGAAGGCGGTATGGGGTGTGGCCAAATTTGTTACATACCAAAAGTTGCAAGCAACATTAGGACACACTCTTACCAAATTTGATAGCCCTCGCTCTTATAGTCTCCGAAGTATACGTGTTCATACGGACAGACGCAGATGGTTCACGCGTTTTAAGACCTCTTGTGGGGTCACCTCTCTATAAAACGGTGAACCAATAAATTGAGTGATCTCTCCACGACCAAGATCCGGCTTAATGAAGTTTCAATTTCAGATCTGATCTAATAAAATACAAGATCTCCATTTTAATGTTGCCTTTTCGATATAATATGATATACGCTACAGAACTCTTTTGGAAAACTGGTTCCAACAAAATAATTAGCCTCTGAGCTTTATATAATACTGTCTAAAGTAATTAAGTATTCACTTCTTTTAAGTTTCAGATAATTTTATTCGCTTTTGGTATATTTTTTTTTCATTTTTGCTTTTGCCGAGAGCGTTTGTTTTTTTTTTTTTGTTCGTCTCTTTTTCTGCTTTGCTGTTGCTTTTGCTCGGCATTTTTGGTCGCTTTCATGGCGTATTTTGTGACAAATCATCGCTGGATCATCACTCAATTTGATATAGAGGCGCGCTTATCCTGGTCAGGCTGCGGTGCTTCAACGACTCGTCCTGCCCGCCTTGAGTGACAGCTGATGAAGCTGTGACCGCAGTGTGACCGTTGTTGGTTGACGTTTGTTGACACATCTCGCTGTCATGATTGACGACCTCTCCATCTCTCCCGCTCCCCCCCTCTTCGTCTCTCCCGCTCTCTGGGCCAACTGACAAGCACGCGAGGCTGTTGATTTATTTTCGTGCCCCGAAAGGAACTGAATCGCCTCGCTCACCCCCCTTTTTTTCCCGCACCAAATCATGGTACTATCTCGACCTAATGAATTTCAAATGATGCGGCAATTTTCGCTCTCTGTTCGTCTCGTTTTTTCCTCCGTATGTGTTTTTTTTTATTTTTGTTTTCATTTTTCTTGTTTTTGTTTCGAGTTATTCGCCAACATCTTTTGGCTCACATTTTCCTGCCTGCTCGTCGGTCGTTTTTAATTGCCAAAACAATTTTCTATTACACTTTGGCGCCGTGTGTGGCTGAATGCGTGTGTATGTGTGTGTGTGTGTGTTTGTGTGTCCATTGTCTTTGGGGCGCGGAAATGCGCTTCGATATAACTGCAAGGGGCGTGTCAAGTTTTGTGGGAAACTGCGCGTAACAAGCACGCAACTTGATCCAAAACAAAAGTCTGCGTGTACAGGAAACGCAATTAATATGTGTGTGTGAGTGTGTTTATATAGCTGTCTGCCTGAGCTTATCGGCAACGATCGCATGGTGGCAACCCTATCAATTATGCGCAGTATTTCAAAGTATTTCGCAAGAACCGCACTGATCTTTTGTCAACTTTGCAGCGAAAACACAGAGCAATCGTTGTTTGAAAGTGATCGAAAAGCAAAATATACTTTTTAAAACACTAGCCTGCTCTATTGTTTCAAAGTAGTGCACCCTAGGCACCTTCAAGTTAGTGCATGCTTGTATTTATTTTCAATGAACTCAAATATATGTGCTACTAATAATTTTGATTATCGAAACGCGAGTTATAATTGTGCGAGCACTACACTGATCCTTTTTTCGAGGTACTGCATTCTGGGTACCTTCAAGGTAGTGCAAACTTGTAAACTTGTAACATGATCGTACAGCGAGTTATAGCTTGGAGTACCCTACCTCTACCTACTACCTCTTTTTTAGGGTACTGCAGCTATAGTACCTTCTCGGCAAAGGCAGCTACAATATCTGCTACATTGAAGTCAATTTACAGGCGAATCCCATTACTTTATATGGCATACATGTTTATTTCTGTGCGTTGCTCATGTGCCGCACAATAACCACAATTTCGAGCTCATTAGGCGCAGACAGGGTCCCCGACTCCATAATTCGGCCAGTCTATAAGCCATAGAAAAGTCAAATATAAATACACAACAAGAACAGAAACGACACGACGCGACAGGCACAAACAAGTCGGGGTCGTTACAAATCTCTGGGCAAAGTACTTCATAAATATCTTAAATGAGTTTCCTTTTGTTCCACATTTTATAGGTTCTACGCCATTTTCCAGGGCCCGTGCGAGGGTCGCAAGCGTTCGCTTATAACGACAGTTATGATTATTGTTTTTGTTTAGCCCGAGTGTGTGGGGCAGGGTAGTGGGAGACAGGTTGGAGGGGGGGTGCTTGAGGGTAGTGGCGGGATTTCGTGCTGCAGGCAGCGCCTTAAATCATATTGTGGCACTATCGGCACAAAAATCAAATGCCTTCGTTTAAATGCGCGATAGCAAAAGGCGAAACAGTTTCCCGGACTGCTCGACGAAATTCACGCAATTAGTTTGCCCCTAACCTCAAGCACGTTAATGTCGAAAAGGCGTCGGAATTCGTTTGGCCCGTGATGACGACGACGACGACGCCACCGGGCACAGTTCGGGGGCAGCTATAGCCCAGTAGGACGCGTCGTAGGACTGAGAAATGCGTTGGGAGAGTTGAGAAATGTGAGCACGTGAAAGTTTCCTGGCCTCAGCTAGTGCCACTGCGACCTTTATTTTTAAGCTTAAGTTAGAATTGAATAACAAGTAGATAAAGGAGAATGCGTGTGAATTAGGCCACCCTACTCCCAGTTTTTTTAGAGAACTGCACTTTTGGCACCTTGCAGGTAGTGCAAGCATTTTAATTCTGTTTCTTGCTTTCTGCTCAATGCAAAAATAGTTATAATTTTGCCTATGTACTTCTGATTATTTTATTTTTAGTAGTTTTAAAGGTACTGCATAATTGGTACCTTCAAGGTAGTGCAATAATATTGACAAGTCATCTGAGCATACCTACATACCTATACACTGCTTAGTTAATTTGAAGGTAGTGCACTGCGGGCACAAGGTCCTTAAAGTGTCAACTATCCCCGATGCAATACAGCAGTTCCTAATAGCATTCTATGGGCATTTCGGTAAGGTAGCTCGGCTCCGTATTGCTCAATTCGTGCGTCACTGGGCTACATTCTAGCTGTACCATGGTGCGAGGTGCTTTTCGGTTTTCATTTTCCTTGCGACCGCCTCATTAACAATAATTTTGCTTTAATAAATAACGCTAAAACATGCGCTAAATAACATTTTAGCTGCCAGTCGACGGGAATTTGTAAGCACAACACGCAGGAGGGTGCTGAGGTGGAGGGGGTTGCTGCTGCCGCTGCTGCTGCTGCTGCTGCTGCTGCCGCTTCTGGTACTGCTGCTGGCGTTGAAATTAATGTACCGCCAGCGAGGGCGACACTAATTTGCCTGTGAACATGTCAAATCAGCCCAAGAGTGAATTTTACGCTACCCCCTCCCCTGCCCACCCCTTCCCCACTGCCAGGCGACTGGCGTCGCCGGCGTCAGCGTCGCTGCGCACTTAATGAAAAGGTCCTTAAGTGCTTTCCAACGGTATTTTGTTTCCGTTAGTAGTTTTTTCTCTGACGTCGCTTGCCCGTTGATTTGTTATTGTTGCCATAGTCGAGCATAAATCATGTGTTGGACCTGGAGGGTGGTGGTCGGCAGAGGGTTGCGGCACACACGTGAGCCGAGCCGAGCCGGGCCGAGCGGAGCCACTTGACTTGGCTCTTCCTCGCCGGGTGGTTGCGGTGCTGCCATGGGAAGTGATTAAAGTCATTTAACCCACTCTGAACACGCGGCCGGCGAAACTGCGCTAAAATTAATTTCTAATTGCGATGGCAGTACACTTACACACACACACAGATACACACAAACACACCCAGCGAGGAACACACATACACGCGCACACATGTGTGCGGCAATTCCAGCAATCAATATGGCAAGCAAATTCAATTAGACGCAAACTTTGGCGAAAAACTCGCGTGAAAAGCGCCCGAAAAAAGCGAAAACTTTCATTTTGATTAATTATCTGCCAGAGAGAGAGAGAGAAGAGAGAGAGAGAGAGAGAGAGGGAGAGTTGGGGTTGGCAACCCTTAACCCTTTGCACAGTATGTGGGGGGAGGGGGGCTGTCATGCAACCCTCTTTGCATATGCTAATTGAGCTATAAAAATACTTTGTGGCGCCCAAAAAAAAAAACAAGCAAAGTGGGAGAAACTGGCAGGCGGGATGGGGGAGAGAGCAAAGAAAACACAGTCATAAAATGCGGCACAGTACACGCCCCCCTTCCCCACCTTCCACAGCATGGGCGCAGATTTGTGGCGCAGATTTTCGTCTTGCAACAAAAGCAACACACTCACACACACACACACACGCTGCGCTAAGTCTGATAAAGCTGCCAGGCTGTGGGGCCGGAGGAGGTGGAGCGGAGAGGGTGTAGAGCGGGGAAAACTCATGCGTGATGCTTTCACATAAAAATTATGGCATTCAGGGCAAATGGAGCTTAGTGGGTGCGGGTGGGGGGCGGGGTTGGGGTCGGTGCGGCAGGACCAGTCGCAGGCAAAGACTCACATGCTGCACAGGCTGGCTTTTCTTAAGCTCAGGCTGAGCGGGAGCAGGCAGGCGGGGGCAGGCAGGGGGTGCTGGGAGAGCGGGCGTTAGAAACATGATTTTTATTTTACGCAACTTAAGTGCGAACAATAAAAACGATTTGAGGCAGATTATGGCAACCGGCGACGACGAAGGCGAAGGCGAAGGCGACGTTCTCCTGCGACCTCGGATCATACTAATGCAAATTAGTCATGGGCAACGCATATGCAAAGGCCGTGCCAAGTCAGCTAGCCGACTGACTGTGTGTGCCCATGGCTGTGCACTCCCTGCCCCCTCCCGTCCCGTCCCGTCCCGTCCCATTCCCTTTTCCCACCCCCCAGCCTGCTGTTTGCCTTGGCATTTGTTTAGATTTATGAGTGTCAGGCGTATTATGACCAACCACTTGACTTCCTGCCACGTGTGTGTCACAGTGTGTGCGAGTGTGTGTGTCACATTTTATGCCCCACACGTTCACCGTTAGTCCCGGCGTCCTGTCGTCATTGTGGGCGTTGCTCGATTGGCCACACGGCGCATACGCAACATCCGTTTCAGTCGTTCCCCCTGTGTTTGTTTGCTTGTTTTGTTTGCTCGTTCCCCGTCGCTGTTGTCGTTGTTGTCGTTGTTGTTGTTGTTGCTGTTGTTTCTGTGATTTGTTTACACTGGCAGCGCACAATTAGCGTCAACTGAGACTTGTATTCGCAGGCACTCACAAGTGATTCACAAGTAATTCACAAGTATGGCATTTGAATCTCTCTCTCTATCTCTCTTTGCACGCATGGCGTATACGCATTATACGCAAATATCCATGACTAATCATCTGGTAGTAGTTGTAGCCTTGTTGACTACTTATTCACTCATTTTCATTGCTTCACATATTCGTGAATCGCACTCACTCTGCTGTTTTATTTCAGTTTTGCGCTGTTTTTTTAATTTATTTGTCGCCTAATTCAATTTCGAAGCTGACAAACTTGTGAGTTGCGGTGTGAGTGTGTGAATTGCGGTGTGGGTAACTCACTGAGCGTGTGAGTGTGCATGAGTGTCTGCTTGTTTCTCTCCCTATCTCTCCCTCTCTCTCTCTCTTTCACTTCCCTCTCGCACTCTCTTTGTTCGCTTTCGCTTTGTTCTTTATGGCGCAAACTTTGTCGCATTCGCATCATAATCTTCTAGCCCACACATACACACACACACTGACACACTCATATAGTCAGCTAATTCCCCGACAATCCTGCTCCCTTTCCCCTCTCCTAATCACCCACCCCGAGGCCAATTACAAGCGCCCGTCCGGGGCAAATTGACTACAAAGGCAAATGATATTAACATATAAATTGCACAAAGTGCCACTGATTTAGTTTCATTTGCCAGACTCACACACACACACACAGGCACGCACACACAGATACACACATAGCTTCACGCACACTCTCACACACACACACACACACACACATAGACTACCATACACATACACTGACTGGCTTCGCTTTTAGCAGTTTGTTTTTACGTCTTTCGGCAAACATTTACGTTTATTATGGGGATTTTCTAGCGCAGAAAAATAACGCTTATGTGCACACACTGTCACACACACACACACTCACACACAGTCTCACACACACACACACGCTGTTGACAAAAGTTTGATAGAAAGTTTCGCTTAGTTTGTTGTACGCGCTCAACTGACGTCAGAGACGTCGCTATCGTCCTCCGCCGTCAAGTTCGCTCGCTCAATGGCGGCGGCACAGACCATCCAATTCCCTCCCCCCCCCACTCCAGACAGACAAACCACCCACACGCACATCCCTTAACCGCCTTCGCTCTCCCACCCTGTGCCCTGTGCCCTGTGCCCAGCTTGGCAATGACAGCGCCATCTCGTTTTAGCGCACATTTCCGGTCTGCGTTCTTGGCTAATGCTTATCTAGCGCCTGTCGCCACCCAGCGCCCCCTTTAACCCAGCCACCCTCTTGTCCTCTCTCTCTCGCTCGCTCGCTGTCTCTTTCGCTGCTTTGTGCTCTGCATAATGTGGCCCTTTTAGCTGCTTTCACATACAATTTACTGTCTTCTCAATGGCAACAATTTATGCTCCTCTGCCGCTTCTTAGTCCTCTTTCTTCTCCATTCGCCTCGCCTCTTCTGTCTCTCCTGTTTCTTCTACTTTTTCTTCTCAATTTTTTTTTCGATTTTTTTCTATTTTATGGGCAAAACGTCGCCAGCGGAAATTGATATTTGTGGAGGAAAAGTTTGTAAAAGACTTTGGCACACATACGCGAGACCTATGCGAGGGTAGTGGGGTGCAGCAGGGGAGGGGAAAGGTCCTTGGCTAAAATGCTGATACAGTAGGTCAAAAAGGTATTCAACGCAATACAAGGATTTATTGGAGATTTATGGCTGCAAGATGATGAGAAAAATAAAGCATGTGCAAGGATGATTTTAAAACGATAGTTTAATATGCGATAGTTTGCTCAATACTTGTGGATAGTTAAGCGTGCACTGTGAGGGTATTTGTGTATCTCTATAGTATGCTGTATTCTGCTAGAACGATATGCGATAGTTTGCAGCACCAATATCGATGGTAGGGTTCCTTTTCTTGCTGGAAACTGATTCCATATAAGTCTGGGCTTGTGTCTTTCAACCTTAACTTACTGTATTAATTTCTAAACGTATTTAAATTTTGTCTAGTATTATAAAACTGTTATACCGATGCAGGAGTGTGCTCTGCCTCACTTTTTTTTTAACGCTTTGCCGATAGTAAGTGCGATAGTTTGCAATAGTTGGTTTCAATGCGTGAAAACATAAGTTTTCTTGCAATAAATTTGCATAAAATAACTTGAATTGTCTCCGCTCGAGACCAGCACAGCCAAGCTCCACTGTGCTTGCATTGTGGCAACTCAAGCCGTCGTAGAAGGGTTGCCAGGGCTGCTGCAGAGGAGGGTCGCAACTGGCGGGCATTGTATTCGATTTTAAATGCAAGGAAATTGTTAATTTTATGGCCGACTATATCCGCCGGGCAAATCGAGCTCAATTTCGAAGCTTGATCGTTGCTGAGCAGCTGCCGCTGCAACTGGGAGAACGGCAGCGGCACCGGGATGGGGGCCGGTGTGGCATGGAGCCATGGGCCAATTCAAAATGGCCGCCTGCCGGCCAACTGGGCAACACTAAATGCACCAATCGCATTATGGCCGCACCAGCGTTTTGGCCCCTCTCAAATTGCCAATTGGCAATTGCAGTTGGCTCCGTCGAGACGATCGATGGATCGATCGTTCGTTCGTTGAGTCGTTGCATTCCCTGCTCCCTGCTCCCTGCTCTCTCCTCCCTGCCTCACCTGCTGCTGCTGCTGCCAGGCCTGCAGCGCTTCGGACCACGTTTTGCAGACATTGTGCTGCAGACTACTTAAAGTAATTTCGTTCCCTGCTCGACGGCTCTGCCGCTCCACGTCTCCGTCCAAATGAAATGCATTTTCTGTGCACGTCCTCGTGTCCTGCGGGAAGGCAGCCGCACGCAGTCGAAGTTGGGCGGGCAGCAGGAGTGGGTAGGGGCACGGGCAGGGGGTGCTGTATCTGTTGCAGCATTTGTGGCTCTTTGTCTGCCATATAATTTGCACAAATTGCAATTTAGAGAAATAAAGGAAAAGCACAAACGCTTCGAACAAAATAAAAAAAAACACGAAAAACGAACAAATTCAGAAAAATACAAAAATTATTTTATTATTCTTTTTTGCTTTGTGCGCTGCGCTACGTTTTTTTGAACGGGCATTTTGGATATGTGCGAGATTTATGGAAATAATACTTTGTTAAACGGTGTCAATCAGTAACTAATCAAATCATAATCGATTTATAAACGATTCATAACCGATTCAGAAACGATTCAGATGCGTTTCGTAACTGATTTATGAGTATCAAACACTGCATAACCAATGCGAAGCTGATTCAACGCATTTTGCAAGCAAAGGTATAACCGATTCATAACCGTATCTTAACCGATACAAAACCTATTCATAACTGATTTCCAACCTATTCAAAACCGATAGTTAATCGCTTTATATTCCATTCAGAACGGTTACAGTGTCGGTTCTATGTTTCATGTATAAAGTCTTAACCGATTCATAACCGATTGGAAGGGTTCTCCTTCGTGCTATAAGAGTTCAAGTTGATTATCTAACCTAATTTTCTTAAAATATTTTCAATCAATTTCTCGACTTATATATGATACTTTATCCTTCATTCCCTTCCCCATGAAATGTAGCGCCTTATTTAAGTCGCTTTAGCCGGGCACCTTTGCGGCCTGCCCCTATGAAAGCTGACCTGCTATAAGCCAGATCGTTGTTGTCCTTGCCCCTCCTACCCCCCCCCATACCCTCTTCGCGCTGCTTGTCATCATCGGCAGCGACTTCGATACTGAGTGGGAAACATAGAAATCACGTTTTCGCCATCAACGACGCAAATGCAACAATTTTCAAAAAGAATCGAAGGGGCAAAGAGAGAGAGAGTGAGAGAGAGAGGGGATGGGGGATGGGGAGGGGCTGCAATATTTCTTCATAGTATTGATTATCGGTTGTAATGTTGCAAATTAAATGGCTGTACCACAGTTCCACAGCGAGCTGCAGTCAACAATCAATCAAACAATCAAACGCAACTGGCCATCAGTCAATACGGCGAGCGGGCTGCACAACTGGCCCGAGCGGTTGTTGTCGGTGTGGTATTTATTTGTGGAGACTGTAATTTCGATTTTTCGAGCATTTTTATGAGAAAACTTAGCAAAAATTAAATTGCCCGAACATGTTGTGAAGGAGGGGAGGGAACTGGGATTGCGACTGCGATTGGGACTGGGACTGGTACTGGGAATGGGAATAGGCATCGCAATCGGATTTGAAGTCGTAGCTGGAATTGGAGTCGCTGTCGGAGTCGAAGTCGGAGTCGGAGTCGGAGTCGGCGATTACCGCGATACGGCAAGGAATTTATGTGAAAATTAAATGGCTCCAAAATTGATGGGGGTCTGCTTCGGTTTGCTTTGGCTAGAGGAGGTTTCAGCGTCTTGTCTCGGCAGAGGCTGACATCGTTTCCAGGCCCAAGAGATTCTCTCAAGACGTTGCCTGTAATCGCGGCCAGATCTGGGCCCGATAAAAATTAATTATGAATGAAGCTGGAAAATGTAATTGAAAATGCAAACAGCAAGTGGAAAATCGGGCAATAGTCGAGCCAAGTCGAGTCGAGGCAGCGATTGTTGGGTGAAACTCAGCGTTGCAAGCAATTAGCCAGTTGCTGCAGCAACTGTTGCAAACGAGATTTACTTAGTGGAGCATCAAGAAATGCTCATAATGAAGCACTTAAATG
Source organism: Zaprionus inermis (assembly GCA_018151445.1). NCBI lineage: Eukaryota > Metazoa > Arthropoda > Insecta > Diptera > Drosophilidae > Zaprionus > Zaprionus inermis. The sequence goes on from JAECXD010000285.1 coordinate 1,957,370, forward strand.
AATTTAATTGTGTGAACCCGCCAGCACGCGGAGTAGAGCAGTCAATGCGCGAATAGACCCAGCCACCCATCCAAACCCAACCGAATCCAACCGAACACAACCGACCCATCCGACCCACCGATCTGCCCATTCAACGAGTGTAGGAAGGCGCCGTTCAGTTTTGCAAACAATGCCCGGCAAAATGAGTGCAAGCGCAATGATTAGGCGTTTGAATGAGTGCTGGCGTGAATACACTCGAATGTGCCGCGAGTAGCTTGTACCGAGCACCTGCTTAGCGGTAGTGCCTGCCGCCCAGCTGTTTGCTTATGGGTTAATGTGCCTGCCTGCCTGCCAGCGATACCCGTGATTCGGGAAGCGAAACTCTAGCCTAATAATACTATATCATTTTTAATGCTCAGCCATTTGCTGTCATTATACACGTAGATCATATAAGAAATCTATGTAAATTTATCAAGGTGTTTGCCTTCCTTTTCCTTGAAGAGTGTGTGCTACCTTGTTTGGCCATACTCTTCCAGCTAAATCTACACAATATCTGGTGAATTTACCTTGCAATTTAGTTTCCTTTTTTCAGTGTTGGTTAAAGCAAAATTATTTATTTGTAAAGCTAAAGCAGCTCGAAATTCACCTGGAAAATGTTTTCAAAACTGTTTTCTGCAGAAACTTTTGGAACATAAAGCGTCTCAAATAAATTTTCAGTGATCATCAGCGTTGAAACGTTAAACAGTGTTGGCTAATGCCTTTCAAACAGCTTTTACTGCTCTCAGTCCACATGCAGTGCCTGGTATATAGCTATTTTCTATACTACGTGCCTACATCGAATAGATACCGAATAGATTGGTCTTTGAAGTGATCGGCGTTTTGTAACTGGATCCATCGACGGCAGCGGCAACGGCAACTGCTAGTGGCCTGCCTTGCCCAGCCAAGGCATTTAGACCGAGATCGACGCAGTCTCTTTCGATCGCAGATCCGATTACGGATTACGAAGATAACCCGGGCCGGGTGGGTGCGAGTGCGACTGCTCTGGCACCGCAAGCGGTATAAATTGTTGCTGCGAGTTTGTTCGTAATAAATGTTTAGGCGCTTGATTACATAAGATCGCAATTTGTCGCGATCTGAGGCGACCACAAAAGTTGCCTCAGTCTACAACTCGAGGCGAGTGAGACGTAACTAATAATAATAAAGATAATGCCCTTACCCACACTGGCATACAGAGAGAGAGAGAGAGAGAGAGAGAGACATGTGCGATATACATAGTCGCGTAATGAGCTGCTATCGATTTACACACAGTGCGCGCGATCATTATGCGCACAGAGCGGCGCAGTGAACTCGAGGCGGCATTATTAATAAGCCACAACAACAATTACAACAATGAACAGCTGCCGGCGCAGGGGGGGGGGACGGGTTGGGGTGTAGGTGGTTTTCCGGCAGAAAGGTAGCTTGTCGTAAGTAGCTCGAAACAATTTTGCGGCCTAAACTGCGCCCATTCCCCCCATCCCATCTCATCTCATCTCATACCATCCCATCTCATCCAGTTGAATGAGGCCTCTGCGCCTCGCCTGCTGCTGCCTGGATGATTAATGCAAGGCAATCAGAGCCTTTGACTCGCTCAGCGACTACTGAGCGCGTACGCCTCCACCCGAGAGGAGTGCGGCTCCGTCTCCGTCTTCGTCTTCGTCTCCAGCTTCATCTGCGGCTCCATTACAAATGAAGCCAGTTGACTTGTTTTGTTTGGCGACTGATGAATGCAGATAAAGACCTGACCCGATCCCCGCTACCTGGAATGCCTTTGATGGCAGCGCCTCGCCGCCTAGGACAAAACGTGCAACAGTTGCCAGTTGCCAGCTCCAGTTCCAGCTGGAACGAGTTGCTGCTGCCGCTGCTGCTGATGGTGATTGATGGATGCGCTGCGTTGCGCTGTGCTGCAACTGATCGCAAATTAAATTGAAATTAAATTAACGAACGCAATCGTTGAAAATGCTATCAAAGTGTGAAATTAACATTCTGCGCTAATCACTCGGACTTGAGGCACGCGTTGCATGCCGCCACCGCTGGATACCGCGACCCGAGGCGGCTTGAGGCAGCTTGAGGCGATTCGAGCCTGAGTCTGAAAAGTTGAAGAGCGTCTGCTACGATTTGATAAGCATCTCAATTTAGCTTCCCCGCTCGCCTCGGCCGGCCAGCTGCAGTTTGCCACCCAAAGCGCAATCGGTATTCAGACTGGTATTCGATGCCCAATACACCGGGTACTCATGGCACTCATAACCCTAACACGTTGCACTTTTTGTGGTAATTTACATTTGGTTCGCTTTTATCGCTGCGTTCGCATCTTCATGGGGAGTCTGCGTGTATTTTGGGTGGTTCCCTCGAGGGTCGGGGGTAGTTAACCACCCTGTCAACCGAGCGAGCAAATACGAGCACACTCGGCTCACAACTCATTTCGAGTGGCGATTCGATGCGCTTTTCGGGTTCGAGTGTATTCATTTATTCGTTTATGCCTTTACGCCGATCAGGGCGCAACATTTGCGGGAAGTGCGTTGGGTTACGATGAGATGATGATATGTTAATGTGTTTATAGGGTATTTGTGTCTAATACACACCATCCCTCACGCACTTTCTCATGTAAAACTCTTGGTTTCTCAGATATGTCTGTATGTCTGTATGTACGTCTATATCTCAGAGACCATAGGTGATACAGCCACCAAATTCGGTCACAACACTTGTGTATCCTAAAGGTATTTTCTTCAGGCTTTCTTTTACTCTTAAATCGAAAAACAATTGCGAAATTGCGAGCGTTACTTTAGGCCCTTAAGTGACTAAAGCTTACTAGTTCTTTCTTCCTGAAGACTTACTCTTTCTAGTATTTCTGCTAAAGACTTAGTCTTCCCAGTTCATCTTCATAGGCAGGTTGCTCCGTTTGCCTCATCAATAAGCGAATCTCTGTGAGCTGCTGCGGCCACCCAGCGTATCCCAAAAGGGTCCGCATTGCTTCCCTCTAACTAATTGTGTTTTGGGCTGGAATTGATCATAGAATCAAAGTGGTTTCAGGGTGGTGCTCGTCCCGATGCCGGGTTTCCTGTGCCCAGCCAGACAACATTTTTCATCAGCAATGCCAGTGATGCCAAATCGCTGCAACAATTTGCGGCAACACTACAAAAAGCAGCACAGGCAGCAAAAGCAGGCTGTGTCAGGCAAAGACGTTGCTTGGAGCTGCAGATGGACATTGCACAGTAGCCACATTGGGCTAAAAGATTTCGATAACAAGCAGCACGAGCTTGGCCGCCAAGATGAAGATGGAAGATGCCACCAGAAGGTAGCTGCAACAGCAGCAATACCAGCGCTGCAAGAGGGTCGCAGTCGAGCGCATTCATTAATAACTCGCGCATTGATCATTAATTTTTCAACGGCGGCGCAGTTAGAGGCCGTTTCATTAATCCTCCTCCAGGTCCCCAAGAGCATATGGCCCTGGCAGCGACCGAGACCGAGACCGAGACCGAGACCGACACCCGTACCCATACCCATACCCATACCCACTGTCGACTACAAGGTTGCAAGCTAAAGTCCAGTAGCAACTGTCGAACAAAATGCACTACCAGTTGTAGTTCCAGTCGAAGAAGTTTCGACATGCCTCCAGATGTAGTTACCGCATCCGGGATAGGGTGTTGCACTCTATTAGATAGATAGATATATTCGAAAATTGGAAAACTGCGAAAGCGTAAAGATTTCAACGGGTATGTGGAATTTGAAGTGTATCCTACAAGGTGGAGTTGATATTGTAGTAGAAAATGCTGAATAAATAATATTACATCATATTTAACTTAATGTAAACAGTTATAACTCTTATGATTCGGAAAATAAAATAGATGTTTAATCTAGATTTTAAAAAACTTTATTTATTTATTTAAACAGACTCGTTTCAGTCAAGACTATTTAAATTTGTTTGTAATTGATAATACGATATGATCCTCAGCATCATATAGCATATATTATGCACTATGGGCTATAATTTGCAGATAAGACAGCTTCCCGTAAGCAAAATACAATTTTCTGCTCGATTATTATAAACGATTTGAAGATATATGCCCTTGCCAAGCCTTTCCCAGTTCATTGAACTTTAAAACCCAATTAACGTCAGACTATTTGGGCATTTTGGGGCATGTGATTGCATAAATGCATGAGCACTTGCCCAGTGTGTGGCGCCTAGATATGGCTTTATGCAAATGTCGCCAAAGGACACAGATGCCCTGCTGCCGCCTCTGTCGGGGACTGCAACGGTCCTGAACATGCAAACTACCATCCGTGAAAAATCTCGTGTTGAAATATTTTAAAACGTTTTTTGTGCCTGCCTAAACAGAAGGCCTACGGCCCCTTCTGGCGGCGTACTGTGTCGGTTCCAGCCTCTGTCTGCCTGCCTCAGACTGTTACACTCCCACCCCTGTCGCTCTCTCCCCCACTCGGGCTTTTCCTGGCAAACCATTTGAAAATTTCGTTTAGCAACAACAACAAGGGCGCGCATAAAAGTCCAAACAAACAAACAAGCAAAAAAAAAAAACTGAAAAGAAAAGCTGAAAAATCAAAGCGAAATCGAAACAGGATAAATAAATGTGCACATTTCCGTTTGGCGCGCATATCCTGTCCGCGCTTCCTACCCGTGCCGGTCTGGTCTGGTCTCCCTGGAACCCTGCGTGCTCCTCTCTCTCTCTTTGCTTTATATAAAGTATGTATTATTGATCTGCCGCGCATAAAAAGCCCATTTAAAAATGCCTCGAAAAAGAGGCGAAAACAGACGAAGCGGCGCGAATTGAGCCCATTCCTCGCTCCGCCCGGAACTGGCCCCCAACCCCCTCTCTGGTTTACAGTCGAAAAAAAGGACCAAAATTGTGTAGAAAAATTGTCGCGCAGCAGCAGCAGCAGCAGCAGCGGGAAAATGGCCAGCAACAACAACAACAACAACAACAGGTCGAAATTGTAAAATTGGCCATTTTAGCTTTTCGGTTACGCTGGGCTTTGGTTGGGTGGCTCAGTCCCTCACGGAGAGAAGCGTGGGGCAGCGGCAAGGGCAAGGGCGGGGAAAATTGGAATTGGAATCGACATTGGTTTGGTCATGCTCTGGGACCGTTTGGCGGCGCAGGGTCTGTGCCTTCGGTATAACAGAATTTGGCTGCATTGAAGCAGAACGCAGTCGCTGAGCGGCTGGCAAAATCAACAAAAAAAGCTAAAAAAAAAAAAAGCCAAATAAAACGAGACGAATGTTTTCTATGTAAATGCGCTACAATGAATACGCGTGATGCTGTCAGGAGTTGCTGCGTGAGGCATATTGGTTTTCAGTTGCATTTTGGCAACATTCTGGTCCTATAAACTGTTATACATGCTGTTATACAGCCTGAAATACTTAAATTGTGAAAAATAATGTATGCTAAACCAAGTGCACTGTAATGGATAGTAGGACAGTTATTACATAAACTGTTATACAATGCCGAGGTTAGTGAAATTTTGTGCTACAATGCTCTTTCACTTATTATTTATGAGTCAGTATTTTATTGGAAACTGTTATACATACAACTGTTATACAAACTGTTGTACAAACTGTTATACAAATTGTTATACTCTGCAACAAGAACTGTGATAGTCTCCTCTTAACTCTTAACTCTTAACTCAACCTCATTTGCCAAACTGTTATACTTGCAAACTACACCAAACTGCCCTCGCCCGCCCCCGCGCAGTGTCCTTTCACAGTTCACGACCCGCTGCACTCTCTCTCGCAAAACCGTTTGCTCATTTTGCCCATTTTCATTTTAATTTCACGTACAATTTTCCCTTTTTCCAACTGTTTGCCAGTTTATCAGTTTTTTATCTGCCTCGTTCGCTGCTTGCCGTTCCCCCCCCCCCCTCGCTATTTTCCTTTTTGCAAGATTTTCTTCTTCTTATTTTTCTTTATTTTTCATTCCTTTTGCAGCGTTTTAGTCTCTTTTATTCCTCGTCGATTTCCATTAAAATTCAATTGATGCGCCATAGATATAGATAGATACAGGGATTGGGCAAGGGACTCCGAGTTTTGGCGGATGTGCCAGCCAACTATCTGTCGCAATCTGTCGGAATATGTGTGCATGTGTGCATATGTGTGTGTGTGTAAGTATTCACAGTGATTTATCGAGCATTAGAGCAAGATTCAAAATAAAATTTTTGGTTAAGTGCTTGGCAAAGCAGAGCATTTTATCAGCAATTCATGTGGGATTTCCAGCACCCCGATGGGGTGGGCAACACACACACATGCACACGCACACACATATGTCTACTCACACATGTCACGCTTGTTACAATGTTAACAGAGAACGGAACCAGTCAAGGCACAAGAGAGAGAGAGAGAGAGAGAAGAAAAAGAAGACAAGACGAGACGAGACTAGACGACTTTATAAAGCCATCAAAATGCAATTAACCCTTTTTCACTCGCTCTCTATATATCCGATCTATGTTTGTTACGCGTATTTCAGATTTCCGGAGATGGCTGGGTCGATGGCTGAGAAGGGGGGTGGGGGCAGGGACTGAAGTAAATTAAAACAAAAGTCGATGGCAGTTAAAACGGAAGTCATTTTCCAGCCGTGCATAATGAAATAATTTCGGGCCAAATTGCTTTCGAAACGATCGCAGGGCTGACACACACAATATCAACTATATATAGTCCCGGTATATGATGCTTTATGGCATGTTATACGCTGTGTGTGTGTGTGTATGAGACCTGGCAACGGGAAGGGGAAGCGGCACAGCATCTGCATGACAATGGGCCAAACACGGTGGCAATTCAAGTGGCGAAAACTAATTAAAGCGTATAAAAGTGGCGCATTACAACAATAGCGGTCGCTGCGGCGGGGGAAGGGGGTTGAGAAGAGGCAAGGGGTTCTGCCTGCCTAGCTGCATGCATAATGCGAATTGAGTTTGAGCGACGAACTCAATTAGATTCATGTGCGCAAAGTTTTTTCTGAGTGATACCGATCTCCATATCTGTATCGCTCTCTCCCTCTCACAGCCGCTCTGCCTCTCTCTCTCTTTCTCTACCACTAACTGTCGCTGCCTCCCACTCTCTCGTGCTCACCTCTCCCCCTCCCCCTCCCCTCTGTTTGTCTTTTGTTTAGCGCATTTTCACAAATTAATTGGCAAAGTCGCACAGCTGTAGATACAAATGTATCTGTATCTCTGCATCTGCATCTATATCTGTATCTCCATATCTGCTGGCATGCACAAGTATCTGACGCGTAATTATATTGTGCGCCGCACGCCGCACGCCGCATACCTCATACCACATCACGTTCACGTTCACAATAGACATTTGTGAAATTGTCACTGTTTAGCATATTTGGTCACGAAACGCTTCAATTTACCTCGCGTTACGCTTTTGTTGTTGTTGTTGTCCCGTTTGTTGTCGGTTGTTTGTTGTTTGTTGTTTGCTCTCTGCAGTTGTTGTTGTTGCCGTATTTGGCTTTTTTATGAGCCAGAACAATTTATGCGTTTTTGGCTTTTTATTTCTCGTGGCAGGAACTGATGCGTGCGGCCAAATGGAAATGGAAATTGCGACTCGGATGCGAATTGAGAGCGGATAGACAGGTCGCATGGAGTATGATAGAGCTATAGATCTGAAATCGAGCTATTTTATATACTTTTGTTGCGAGAAAACTGTAAACAACTTAAGTATGCAATGCAATCATCTGAAGTCTTTTAGATCTCTCAAGTTTGTCGCGATAATGATAACATTAGAGTAGAACTTGTTTACTTCTGGCTAAGCTTCATACTTCAAATTGTTGTTACTTTTCGCTTTCTCGTAGGCTATACGCTTGTTAAGAATGCATGGAATGGTCTGTATTCATTTTGTGCAAATGTATGAACGCGCAGATCTCAGCTATTGTAAAAGCTAGAGACATACAATTTGGTGCGAAGATTAATGTTTATTGTTCGTACCTTAAGCTTATTTAAAATACTGGGTACAACGCCCATCATGCTCACAAACTAATGTGAAAAGATTTCAGTAGAATTATCAAGCGACATACTAAAGCTACAACTTTGTGCTCTAGCATATCATAAGCTGGTTATAAAATGTATATTTTACCCAAATTTTAAGGCGATCGAGCAGCAAACATAGAAGTTATTGAAGTCAGTTTAGGCAGCAGTTGAATTTGTTGTTTGTCTGTCTCTGTCTCTCTTTCTCTTCCACTTCTTGGCCACGCGTAACTTTGGCAAATTAAATTGAAATTTCAACATATTTCCGCTGGGTCCAACCTCTTTTCAATGGCCACCAAAATGGCCGACAGAGCGACGTGAATATAGCATAATAATAGCGCGACAAGCGGCCAAACCAGAAATCGTTTCGCTAACTTGAGCTGTCTCTGTGGCTGTAGCTCTGTTTGTAGTTGTATCTCGTAGCTCGTAGTCGTAGTATCTATTAAGTTTTTGCTTGTATCTTTGGCGTGCTCGCTCAAAGCCGCAAAAGCCACGCGCATAATTATGCGGCACATACGCGTCGTATACGTAATTATTAATTATGCGCACATTTGCGCCACAAATGCGATCCAAATCGAATCAGATTCGAAGCCCGTGCTACCTGCCAGACTCACCATCAGGCTGAGATCTGTGTCACTTGCTGAAGCCGCAGCTGACCCAAATCTCAGCGCATATGCTAGTGGAGGCGGTCTGTCTCCCTCCCTCGCGCTCTCTTTCTGCCATCTTCTTCATTGCAATTAACTGTCGCATGCGATGGCCTTAACTATGCACATAATAACCCAATTTGAGTGGCGCACAGATTGCCACCAAAACCGAATGCTGCCACTGCTGCCTCCGATGCTAATATCGTGCCCAAAGCTGAGAGACTGGCTTTCGCCTCAGTTGAGTTGAGGGGGGTTAGGGGTGAGCCAGGGTAGGGTAGGGCAGGGTAGGGGCACTCAGCCCTGGGAAAATCTGTTGCAATTAGCTGCTCGCTTTAAAAAAAACTAAACACGCAGCGAAAACAATTTCTAAACGCGCTCAAAACGACTTAATTATGAGTGAGAAATATGCGCGGCAACCGCGTCGCGAATCTCCAGCGTATTTAACTGTCAGTATGTGTTGCGCAGTCCCCGTTTCCACTCTCCTCGCTCCTCCCTCCTCCCACGACCCTTTCGCTTGCTTAATTGCGCCCACTCAATCAAATCGGGGCAACTTCATTAGACATTTGCGGTGGAAGCTGAAAAAAAGTCGAGCAAACTGAGCAAACTCGACAAGAAACCTACAAACCGAGTTCACACGCGGTCCGCAAATAATTAGCAACACTGTGGCAGGCGCCCTCGCATCGTGGGCGTGGCACGGCGAGAGATGCACGCGCGCACACAAGTTACCCAGTTACTTAGCGGGAAAGATACATTATTGACGCGAGTTTGCCATAGAACCAGGTACAAATACCGCAAAGAGGGTCTCGTCGGCACCCTACTTACTCTGCCTCTCTCTTCCTTTCTCTGCCTCTCTCTCCAGCGTTAGGTATCTTATAAATAATGCTCAATATACTCTCGCTCACTTAGTAAACTAAATAAGGGTTCGCTTTTGCCGTCGAGACAAGCTTAATGATTAAATCATGAAATCGTTGTTTGCGGTGCACCGCACATAGTTACTTGAATTCAGCAAACATCTGCCAATATATACTAGTATTTATACTTATATATTCGACTAATAGGAACCCTCCTACAGCAGTGATTACACAAAACAGAGTGGCATCGACCATTGAAAATTGTCAAAACAGGATATACTAACTTTGTGCTTGAAAACCCATAATTTCGTTAAAAATCATCAGATTGTCGAGGAAGATGACGTTTTCTTCATTATTTGACCTCTAGATTGATTCTCTATCAAAATATTATGAATTTAAAATTTTCAAAAATTTGGACCACCCATGCTACCCCCTTGTCTTATTTAAAGACTTCTATAGGGCTTGGAAAACCCATAACTTTGTTAAAAATCATCAGATTGTCGCGGGAGATGGCATTTTCTTCATTCTTTGACCTCTAGATTGATTCTCTATCAAAATATTATGAATTTAAAATTTTCAAAAATTTGGACCACCCATGATACCCCCTTGTCTTATTTTAAGACTTCTATAGGGCTTGGAAAACCCATAACTTTGTTAAAAATCATCAGATTGTCGAGGAAGATGACGTTTTCTTCATTATTTGACCTCTAGATTGATTCTCTATCAAAATATTATGAATTTAAAATTTTCAAAAATTTGGACCACCCATGCTACCCCCTTGTCTTATTTTAAGACTTCTATAGGGCTTGGAAAACCCATAACTTTGTTAAAAATCATCAGATTGTCGCGGGAAATGGCACTTTCTTCATTATTTGACCTCTAGATTGATTCTCTATCAAAATATTATGAATTTAAAATTTTCAAAAATTTGGACCACCCATGCTACCCCCTTGTCTTATTTAAAGACTTCTATAGGGCTTGGAAAACCCATAACTTTGTTAAAAATCATCAGATTGTCGCGGGAGATGGCATTTTCTTCATTCTTTGACCTCTAGATTGATTCTCTATCAAAATATTATGAATTTAAAATTTTCAAAAATTTGGACCACCCATGATACCCCCTTGTCTTATTTTAAGACTTCTATAGGGCTTGGAAACCCCATAACTTTGTTAAAAATCATCAGATTGTCGCGGGAGATGGCACTTTCTTCATTATTTGACCTCTAGATTGATTCTCTATCAAAATATTATGAATTTAAAATTTTCAAAAATTTGGACCACCCATGCTACCCCCTTGTCTTATTTAAAGACTTCTATAGGGCTTGGAAAACCCATAACTTTGTTAAAAATCATCAGATTGTCGCGGGAGATGGCATTTTCTTCATTATTTGACGTCAAGATTGATTCTCGATTAAAATATTATGAATATAAAATTTTCAAAAATTTGGACCACCCATGCTACCCCCTTGTCTTATTTTAAGACTTCTATAGGGCTTGGAAAACCCATAACTTTGTTAAAAATCATCAGATTGTCGCGGGAGATGGTACTTTCTTCATTATTTGACCTCTAGATTGATTCTCTATCAAAATATTATGAATTTAAAATTTTCAAAAATTTGGACCACCCATGCTACCCCCTTGTCTTATTTTAAGACTTCTATAGGGCTTGGAAAACCCATAACTTTGTTAAAAATCATCAGATTGTCGCGGGGAGATGGCACTTTCTTCATTATTTGACCTCTAGATTGATTCTCTATCAAAATATTATGAATTTAAAATTTTCAAAAATTTGGACCACCCATGCTACCCCCTTGTCTTATTTTAAGACTTCTATAGGGCTTGGAAAACCCATAACTTTGTTAAAAATCATCAGATTGTCGCGGGAGATGGCACTTTCTTCATTATTTGACCTCTAGATTGATTCTCTATCAAAATATTATGAATTTAAAATTTTCAAAAATTTGGACCACCCATGCTACCCCCTTGTCTTATTTTAAGACTTCTATAGGGCTTGGAAAACCCATAACTTTGTTAAAAATCATCAGATTGTCGCGGGAGATGGCACTTTCTTCATTATTTGACCTCTAGATTGATTCTCTATCAAAATATTATGAATTTAAAATTTTCAAAAATTTGGACCACCCATGCTACCCCCTTGTCTTATTTTAAGACTTCTATAGGGCTTGGAAAACCCATAACTTTGTTAAAAATCATCAGATTGTCGCGGGAGATGGCACTTTCTTCATTATTTGACCTCTAGATTGATTCTCTATCAAAATATTATGAATTTAAAATTTTCAAAAATTTGGACCACCCATGATACCCCCTTGTCTTATTTTAAGACTTCTATAGGGCTTGGAAACCCCATAACTTTGTTAAAAATCATCAGATTGTCGCGGGAGATGGCACTTTCTTCATTATTTGACCTCTAGATTGATTTTCTATCAAAATATTATGAATTTAAAATTTTCAAAAATTTGGACCACCCATGCTACCCCCTTGTCTTATTTTTAAGACTTCTATAGGGCTTGGAAAACCCATAACTTTGTTAAAAATCATCAGATTGTCGCGGAAGATGGCACTTTCTTCATTATTTGACCTCTAGATTGATTCTCTATCAAAATATTATGAATTTAAAATTTTCAAAAATTTGGACCACCCATGCTACCCCCTTGTCTTATTTAAAGACTTCTATAGGGCTTGGAAAACCCATAACTTTGTTAAAAATCATCAGATTGTCGCGGGAGATGGCACTTTCTTCATTATTTGACCTCTAGATTGATTCTCTATCAAAATATTATGAATTTAAAATTTTCAAAAATTTGGACCACCCATGCTACCCCCTTGTCTTATTTTTAAGACTTCTATAGGGCTTGGAAAACCCATAACTTTGTTAAAAATCATCAGATTGTCGCGGGAGATGGCACTTTCTTCATTATTTGACCTCTAGATTGATTCTCTATCAAAATATTATGAATTTAAAATTTTCAAAAATTTGGACCACCCATGCTACCCCCTTGTCTTATTTAAAGACTTCTATAGGGCTTGGAAAACCCATAACTTTGTTAAAAATCATCAGATTGTCGCGGGAGATGGCATTTTCTTCATTCTTTGACCTCTAGATTGATTCTCTATCAAAATATTATGAATTTAAAATTTTCAAAAATTTGGACCACCCATGATACCTCCTTGTCTTATTTTAAGATTTCTATAGGGCTTGGAAACCCCATAACTTTGTTAAAAATCATCAGATTGTCGCGGGAGATGGCATTTTCTTCATTATTTGACCTCTAGATTGATTTTCGACTAAAATATTAGGAATATAAAATTTTCAAAAATTTGGACCACCCATGCTACCCCCTTGTCTTATTTTAAGACTTCTATAGGGCTTGGAAAACCCATAACTTTGTTAAAAATCATCAGATTGTCGCGGGAGATGGCACTTTCTTCATTATTTGACCTCTAGATTGATTCTCTATCAAAATATTATGAATTTAAAATTTTCAAAAATTTGGACCACCCATGCTACCCCCCTTGTCTTATTTAAAGACTTCTATAGGGCTTGGAAAACCCATAACTTTGTTAAAAATCATCAGATTGTCGCGGGAGATGGCACTTTCTTCATTATTTGACCTCTAGATTGATTCTCTATCAAAATATTATGAATTTAAAATTTTCAAAAATTTGGACCACCCATGCTACCCCCTTGTCTTATTTTAAGACTTCTATAGGGCTTGGAAAACCCATAACTTTGTTAAAAATCATCAGATTGTCGCGGGAGATGGCACTTTCTTCATTATTTGACCTCTAGATTGATTCTCTATCAAAATATTATGAATTTAAAATTTTCAAAAATTTGGACCACCCATGCTACCCCCTTGTCTTATTTTAAGACTTCTATAGGGCTTGGAAAACCCATAACTTTGTTAAAAATCATCAGATTGTCGCGGGAGATGGCACTTTCTTCATTATTTGACCTCTAGATTGATTCTCTATCAAAATATTATGAATTTAAAATTTTCAAAAATTTGGACCACCCATGCTACCCCCTTGTCTTATTTAAAGACTTCTATAGGGCTTGGAAAACCCATAACTTTGTTAAAAATCATCAGATTGTCGCGGGAGATGGCATTTTCTTCATTCTTTGACCTCTAGATTGATTCTCTATCAAAATATTATGAATTTAAAATTTTCAAAAATTTGGACCACCCATGATACCTCCTTGTCTTATTTTAAGATTTCTATAGGGCTTGGAAAACCCATAACTTTGTTAAAAATCATCAGATTGTCGCGGGAGATGGCACTTTCTTCATTATTTGACCTCTAGATTGATTCTCTATCAAAATATTATGAATTTAAAATTTTCAAAAATTTGGACCACCCATGCTACCCCCTTGTCTTATTTTAAGACTTCTATAGGGCTTGGAAAACCCATAACTTTGTTAAAAATCATCAGATTGTCGCGGGAGATGGCACTTTCTTCATTATTTGACCTCTAGATTGATTCTCTATCAAAATATTATGAATTTAAAATTTTCAAAAATTTGGACCACCCATGCTACCCCCCTTGTCTTATTTTAAGACTTCTATAGGGCTTGGAAAACCCATAACTTTGTTAAAAATCATCAGATTGTCGCGGGAGATGGCACTTTCTTCATTATTTGACCTCTAGATTGATTCTCTATCAAAATATTATGAATTTAAAATTTTCAAAAATTTGGACCACCCATGCTACCCCCCTTGTCTTATTTAAAGACTTCTATAGGGCTTGGAAAACCCATAACTTTGTTAAAAATCATCAGATTGTCGCGGGAGATGGCATTTTCTTCATTCTTTGACCTCTAGATTGATTCTCTATCAAAATATTATGAATTTAAAATTTTCAAAAATTTGGACCACCCATGATACCTCCTTGTCTTATTTTAAGATTTCTATAGGGCTTGGAAAACCCATAACTTTGTTAAAAATCATCAGATTGTCGCGGGAGATGGCACTTTCTTCATTATTTGACCTCTAGATTGATTCTCTATCAAAATATTATGAATTTAAAATTTTCAAAAATTTGGACCACCCATGCTACCCCCTTGTCTTATTTAAAGACTTCTATAGGGCTTGGAAAACCCATAACTTTGTTAAAAATCATCAGATTGTCGCGGGAGATGGCATTTTCTTCATTCTTTGACCTCTAGATTGATTCTCTATCAAAATATTATGAATTTAAAATTTTCAAAAATTTGGACCACCCATGATACCTCCTTGTCTTATTTTAAGATTTCTATAGGGCTTGGAAACCCCATAACTTTGTTAAAAATCATCAGATTGTCGCGGGAGATGGCATTTTCTTCATTATTTGACCTCTAGATTGATTTTCGACTAAAATATTAGGAATATAAAATTTTCAAAAATTTGGACCACCCATGCTACCCCCTTGTCTTATTTTAAGACTTCTATAGGGCTTGGAAAACCCATAACTTTGTTAAAAATCATCAGATTGTCGCGGGAGATGGCACTTTCTTCATTATTTGACCTCTAGATTGATTCTCTATCAAAATATTATGAATTTAAAATTTTCAAAAATTTGGACCACCCATGCTACCCCCTTGTCTTATTTAAAGACTTCTATAGGGCTTGGAAAACCCATAACTTTGTTAAAAATCATCAGATTGTCGCGGGAGATGGCACTTTCTTCATTATTTGACCTCTAGATTGATTCTCTATCAAAATATTATGAATTTAAAATTTTCAAAAATTTGGACCACCCATGCTACCCCCTTGTCTTATTTTAAGACTTCTATAGGGCTTGGAAAACCCATAACTTTGTTAAAAATCATCAGATTGTCGCGGGAGATGGCACTTTCTTCATTATTTGACCTCTAGATTGATTCTCTATCAAAATATTATGAATTTAAAATTTTCAAAAATTTG
The DNA here is from genome assembly GCA_018151445.1 of Zaprionus inermis. Lineage (NCBI taxonomy): Eukaryota > Metazoa > Arthropoda > Insecta > Diptera > Drosophilidae > Zaprionus > Zaprionus inermis. The sequence goes on from JAECXD010000285.1 coordinate 1,972,776, forward strand.
GACCACCCATGCTACCCCCTTGTCTTATTTTAAGACTTCTATAGGGCTTGGAAAACCCATAACTTTGTTAAAAATCATCAGATTGTCGCGGGAGATGGCACTTTCTTCATTATTTGACCTCTAGATTGATTCTCTATCAAAATATTATGAATTTAAAATTTTCAAAAATTTGGACCACCCATGCTACCCCCTTGTCTTATTTTAAGACTTCTATAGGGCTTGGAAAACCCATAACTTTGTTAAAAATCATCAGATTGTCGCGGGAGATGGCACTTTCTTCATTATTTGACCTCTAGATTGATTCTCTATCAAAATATTATGAATTTAAAATTTTCAAAAATTTGGACCACCCATGCTACCCCCTTGTCTTATTTTAAGACTTCTATAGGGCTTGGAAAACCCATAACTTTGTTAAAAATCATCAGATTGTCGCGGGAGATGGCACTTTCTTCATTATTTGACCTCTAGATTGATTCTCTATCAAAATATTATGAATTTAAAATTTTCAAAAATTTGGACCACCCATGATACCCCCTTGTCTTATTTTAAGACTTCTATAGGGCTTGGAAACCCCATAACTTTGTTAAAAATCATCAGATTGTCGCGGGAGATGGCACTTTCTTCATTATTTGACCTCTAGATTGATTTTCTATCAAAATATTATGAATTTAAAATTTTCAAAAATTTGGACCACCCATGCTACCCCCCTTGTCTTATTTTAAGACTTCTATAGGGCTTGGAAAACCCATAACTTTGTTAAAAATCATCAGATTGTCGCGGGAGATGGCACTTTCTTCATTATTTGACCTCTAGATTGATTCTCTATCAAAATATTATGAATTTAAAATTTTCAAAAATTTGGACCACCCATGCTACCCCCTTGTCTTATTTAAAGACTTCTATAGGGCTTGGAAAACCCATAACTTTGTTAAAAATCATCAGATTGTCGCGGGAGATGGCACTTTCTTCATTATTTGACCTCTAGATTGATTCTCTATCAAAATATTATGAATTTAAAATTTTCAAAAATTTGGACCACCCATGCTACCCCCTTGTCTTATTTTAAGACTTCTATAGGGCTTGGAAAACCCATAACTTTGTTAAAAATCATCAGATTGTCGCGGGAGATGGCATTTTCTTCATTATTTGACCTCTAGATTGATTCTCGATCAAAATATTATGAATTTAAAATTTTCAAAAATTTGGACCACCCATGCTACCCCCTTGTCTTATTTAAAGACTTCTATAGGGCTTGGAAAACCCATAACTTTGTTAAAAATCATCAGATTGTCGCGGGAGATGGCATTTTCTTCATTCTTTGACCTCTAGATTGATTCTCTATCAAAATATTATGAATTTAAAATTTTCAAAAATTTGGACCACCCATGATACCTCCTTGTCTTATTTTAAGATTTCTATAGGGCTTGGAAACCCCATAACTTTGTTAAAAATCATCAGATTGTCGCGGGAGATGGCATTTTCTTCATTATTTGACCTCTAGATTGATTTTCGACTAAAATATTAGGAATATAAAATTTTCAAAAATTTGGACCACCCATGCTACCCCCTTGTCTTATTTTAAGACTTCTATAGGGCTTGGAAAACCCATAACTTTGTTAAAAATCATCAGATTGTCGCGGGAGATGGCATTTTCTTCATTATTTGACCTCTAGATTGATTCTCGATTAAAATATTAGGAATAACAAATTTTCAAAAATTTGCTGCCCCCTTGCCTTATTTTAAGACTCTAGAACTAGCTACCCTGTTGTCTGCTTCGCTACAGGGTATCCTTTTCGTAGCGTATCCCAACTTGATTCAATTTTCAATTGCTACGTGGCTCCTTTTACAGTCCACCCTCGATAAAACATTCCAGCGCTTTTTTGGCCGCCCTATTGGATTTCATATTTGGATTTAAAAATTTTACCGTTCTCTTTAGTTTTGTAGCTGTTGTTGCTGTTGTTGTTTTTGGTATTCGGTTTTGGGGCTGCATAGCGAAACCTTAGAAATGTTTCATCGTTGCCCAGCGAAATTAGCAAACAATGTAAATAACAGTTAGTGGCGACTTAAGTGACTTTCAGTACCCCCTCACTCTCTCTCCCCCTCTCTCTCTCTCTGTCTGTATGTCTGTCTGTCAGTCGTTGTGTCCATCATGTCCATCACGGTTCTAGCTAACCACAGGCATGCCCAGCTCTGTCTCCGTGTCTCTTACTCCGGCTTCAGCTTTGGCTTCGTCTTTGACTTGCTTCTCATTCACGCACACTTCATTGCTTGCGGTCACTGTGGCAGCTCGTCCCTGCGCTCCCCTTCGCTACCGGTCCTCGGGCCAAGCCGTACCGCTTGTCAACGCGAGGCAACGTCTTGGACTTTGTTAAACCTTAAAATTAGTTTAAGTATTTAGTTACCAATTTAGTGCCGAGTCCCAGGCCCGAGCTGGGGCAATTGACAAGTGAAATGCAGATGAGGAGACCTCGAGCAGGACAAGGTAGAAGGTAGAAGGTTAGCTTGATTGCGACTATGAGTGCAGCTACTACGATTGTATCTGCGTGGGGAGGGGCGGCAGGAGTGTGTTGATGTTTTATGCGGTTTGCGGTAAGCGACAGAGGGGGAGGTAGCTGGCAGAGTGTTTGGCAGTTTGTCAACGGTAAAAGGTATCTACAAACACAGATAGATACTTGCTTTATTACGGGTAGTGCGGGCCATGCATGCCGTGCAGCTCGCACTGGGTATGGTTGAGGGATGAGTGAGGGGAGCTAAGGTACTTAGCTAGGAAATTATGCTTAAAGAATATATTAAACTTCATTGATATATACACATCTTAGGCTCGATGCTTGAATGTGTCTGAATCAGGAGTTACTTGAGACCCTGTTGATCTCTGATCAACAGGATCTGCAATGCTCTACCGGAATACACAAACGGGCAGCTTTGGCTCAATAGATCATCGCAATTAACGCAGCTACGTGTCGCTCGAAATGTATCTACAAATTGTATCGACAACGACAGCCCGATCAAACCGTAGTCAGTTAAGTTTCATATTTATTGGGTGCGTTTCTTTTTCGTACCCTCCATCATATTTTTTTCGGTATTCGGTATTAAATTGTGCGGTTTTTGCGGTGTTGCCGGACTTAAGTACCACACATTTCTACAACATTTTCCACTTGACAACGGGCGAAAGAGGAAGCCACAAAAGGCAGCAAAGCGAAGACGAAGACGTTGGACAATGTCATCGGAGCTGACTGGCGCAATCATAGGGAGCGCTATAAAGCGGCAACAACTTGGACTATTATGGCCGGTGGTCAAGCATTTAGAGTCTGTTTAAAAGGAGTCGCAGTCGCAGTCGCAGTCTCGAGGCGAGTCTCGTTCTCGTTCACGTTCCTCTTCTCGTCCAGAGTTGAAATTTCAAACCGTTGGAGCGCAGCTAAACGTGTTGAAAGCCGCACGGTCCCGCTCTCTTTGATTGATGATTGCAGCTCAGAGCCCCGACGACTCGGGATGCCTTTCAACTGCGCATTGGCCAAAAAAAAAAAAAAAAAATTAAAATAATAAAAGAAATACACAAAAACGAGCGAAATAAGCAGAAATTGCTGCTGCGCAGGTGCTGATAGGGAGCCGAGGATCGCGGTTTGGGTATGGGCAGGGGAACGGTCCGGGGGAGCGGTAAGGGGGGGTCCGGGGCTGGGTGCAGATCATGGCCTCGTGATTAAGCGCCAAATGTATTCAAAAGATTGTAATTAAGGCCACAAAAGCTGCAGATCTGCAACGGCTGATAGCCGCTTGTTAACGGCCAGACGTCAAACGAACTGACTGCAGTACCTCCTGCCCAACCCCGCCCCCCACTGTACCCTCGTCTGGGCCAGCAACGCCCTCAGCGTGCTGCTGACTCATGCTGACGCACAATTGGCCCCTCCAAGTGCCCTTTGTCGCATGCAAAACGCCAAAAATTTGTAACGCAAACCAGATCGAAGCTGCGTAAACGTATCTGTATCTGTAGCCGTATCTATAGCTGTGTCTGAAGCTGTAACTGTATCGGCAGCTGTATCTATTCATGCATGATACTTGGGTGGCATCCACAACGCGCGTTAGGCTGTGCCACTTGGGTATCTGTGCACTTCCATGTGGCATGCAATGCATTTGAGATACATTCTCGGCAGTTATTTTAGAGTGAGTATCTGGTGAATGTATCTGTAGGTTCTGCAGCTGCTTAAAGCCGTAGCTTTATCTTCTATCTTTCACAATCGTTTTCTACATGTATATCTATACATTTATCCTTATATCTATATCTATCCTGTTCTTTATTTATTTAATCAACTTAACTTGTATCTAAACTATATTTTTCTTTATTGTATCTGTATCTATACCTCTATATCTATGGCTATCTCTATCGTATTCTTTGCTTATTTCAACTGTATCTTAATCTCTGTTCCTCACTTTAAGAGCATCCGTAGTTCGACTGATTCGTGAGCTAGTTCTTCATTTCCTGTACGTATCTTTTATGTGTTCATTTCGGCGGCGTTTGCCTTTTGTAGTCCACAAAGTTAAAGTTTCTGTGTCTGTTTCTGCTTCATAATTTATGCAAAATCATTGGCCGATCGATCAATGGTCGTCGCCCGCCGTGCTCGTCGTACTCGTAGCCGTGCACCGTGCTCCGTGCCAAAAGCCCAACAACAGTGTCGAAAACCGAAAACCAAAAGCCAAAACCGAAACCAAAACCAAAACCAAAGCCAAACTGAACCCGATACGGCGTGGAGGAAGGGAGCGAGAGAGAGAGAGAGGCAGAGAGAGAGAGAGAGAGAGAGAGATGCCGCACAGGTGCGAGCAGGAAACGAGCCGCAACTGCCACGCATTTAATTGGATTATGGGCCAAATCCTGTCACAGCACAACTATTCCAATGACGCACCCACACGACACACAGACACACAGCTCGGGGCAGCGGGAGAGCGGCGGTCTCTCGGACCTCGAGCCTGCTCGGCCTGCAACTAATTGCAATCGAATTAGTCAAGGAGCTCAGCAACTTTTCCCGGCTCAGTGAAGGGAATGGAAAATAGAATGGAAAGCAGTGGCAGGCACAACCGCGAGACATAGTTCGCCCTTCACTCTCGGCCTTCGTCTTCGTGTACGTCTCCGTCTCCGTCTTCGTCTCCGTCTTCTTTACCATTTCCGGCTGGCGTCAGGGTGGCGCCTGCGCACGGCATTTAAAAGTGGGCGTGCCTGATGACTTAAAAGGTTTTTAAATGGGCGCTCTGGCCCGGCTACTGGCCCGCGTTGCTTGCTGCTTGCGGCTCTTCGGCTCTTTGACTTTGCTCTTCGCCGACAGCGACGCCCCAAGCACCTTAGGGTACCCGAGATCCCAGTCTCAGTCTCCGTCCCGATCCCATTCCCTTTCCCGGTAGGTTCATTGATCCATTTCCTACCTTCATGCGTTGCCGCCGCTCACCTTCACAACAGCAACAACAATTATGAATCGATGTAGAGTACATGGATATGTGTTAAACGTTTTCCCGAGACTATCCAATTAAGCAGTACCCTACAAGCCCGACAAGTAATCTCAATCGAATCGAAACTGTCAACTTCAATGGGGATCGGGATACGAAACGGATCAATAGTGTCGAAATTGTGGCAACAACTTAATTGAAAGTAGTGCAGAGTTCTTGCTGCTATTAGATCTTAGATCGTTCGGCTGTACGATGTTTCCTATAAGACTACAACGAATTTTACTTGCACTGCCCTAAGAATACCCTTTGTTTTTGCCTGTAGTGCATGCTACAGAACGATGTACCGACCGATCATTCGCACAAAGTCATTTTAGCCATGTTTGTCTGTATGAACCCTTTAATCTCAAAAAGTATAAGAGCTATGCTCTCCAAATTTGACGACAATATATGTGATTATTGTTATTATTATTTAGAATTTAGCCACGCCTTCTTCCGCCCGCGTTAAACGAAATCTATTGTTGGCGCAGTTTTAAAACTAGAAAGTTTATTTTTTCGATATTTTATACCTGCTTTCTAGCTCCACAAGTTAGTCTAATCCCAGGCAACTTCCTTGGTTTAATTCATTCCCCTTTGACCTCTTTTTGCAGCTCATTTCGATTCAATGATTATTTCTGAAATCGAGTGAATTTCGGTTTTCGGTTGCATTGTTGTATCTTTCGATCGTTCATTATCCATCGTTTTCTTTTTTGCTGGAACCCAAAAAAAAATATTTAAATGAGCTTTTAAAAAATTGTTAGCTACTGTTTGACGCACTCGAGAAACCAATGTGAATCAATGGGGGAAAAAACTCGAAACCGAAAACAACAACAGAAATATTTAAAAAACCAAAGCCATCGACACGGCCTGCGGGGCGACGCGTCGCAGCGTCGGCGCGGTTCTCTATACAAAATTATAAAATTGCTATTATTAATGATTATAAACGTTTTTTGTACACTTTACTGGAAATTGACAAGCGCTTATTAACGATCTTATAATAGCGACTGATCGACCGATCAACTGATCGAGCGGCCTCATTGTCCTCCGCCAGCCCCTGCCTCACCCTAGTCAATCCCTGCCTAGTCGTGACTGTCGGCAAAAATCTATCCACTCATATGGTATACTAATATATCCAATACATTGACTTTAAAGTGCCAGCGGCCCAAGAGAAACAAACAAAGAAACTCGACCCGAAGACAATAGAAAACCTGAGATATTTGCTCAAGACAGGAAGCCCCTTTACATAATTAATCAGTTTATAAATACCGTAATACGTAAAGGGGTAAGCGGGAGAGAGGGGGGAAGCGATAGGGCAGCACATATCGAAAAGTCATTCGCCCCGAACAACACGCAACGATCAGCGATAGTTTGTCCAGTTGCAAAACTCCCAACTGAGTTATAATTCAAACGCTATGAGATTTTCGCGATAACATTATATATAGTTGAAATCCGAAGAATCTGGGAATCCATTTAGCTTGGTGCCCAGTAACCCTACCTTCACAATAATACTACATAATATGTGGGTTGTTCGGCAAGTGTCATAAAAACAAGACGAGGCCTGCCCAGATGGTTAGACGATGCAGTAATCTATAGACGCACTGACGCATTGCGATCGGAGTATGTCGGGACCCTCAAGCGTCCATTTAGCAAAAGGTACTGGATCTCAAGTGGGCTGGCTCAGCGTTCCACTAAATTGTGCACTTTGGGTATCAAAATTGCGAGCATTGCGTGCCAAGCGCTATGCGAGGGGAAATTTACGGCAAATGAGTGCGTAACTAAACGCATGTATTCAATGCACGTACCCCTACCCTAGTACTCTCAGCACTCCCCGCACCTCTCCTGTCTCCTAGTCCAAGGGGTGTGCGTGAGCTTCGGGGCTGTTCGTCGGTTATTTAATGCCGCTTTTTACTATATATTTTTTACATACATAGAGACATTTGTCATTTTTAGCAAATTGCCAGTTTCCGTTCGTAAACTCTTGACTCTGTGAGTGGGGAGAAAAATGTATGTGAGCTTCATGCGATAGAAACTCCATCGGACAGACAGAGAGAGATAGAGAGAGATACAGAGAGAGACAGTCAGAATTCGAGGGAAACACGGGGAATGCCACAAAATTCACTGGAAAAATGTTTAAAACATTTTCATATTTTTTTCTATTTTGCATTTTTTCTCTTTTTTATATAAATGGGCAATTTAGGAGCACAGTGAAGCGGAAAGGCCCATCTAGAGCGTCAGAACAGATATAGCAATCGGGGAGTCAGAATCGCAGTATTGGAATTGGAGTTAAATTATAAAGTGCCGATCTGATGCTACGAATCAAACAACGAGCTCTACTTTAGCGGTTGAACATTAATTAGAATCCTATGAGAACTATATAGAATATGCATATTTTTCGAGCGCATAACCATCACTCAAGTATTTACTTATATTATATTTAATTTCCTATAGCTAGCTCTACAAATAGCTGAGATCACTGAGATTAATTGTCCCTACTTGTGCTAAATTGAATTCTACTAGACAATCTTATGTAATATGCCTTTATTCTCGTAATTTAATTGAAAACTCGCAGCAATTTCAGCTGATCGATCGCTACGCTATGGCAGCTTGGCTCACTTATCGATCGATAAGTGATCTATTAGCACAAGTCGCTTCACACATTCCAGCTACCATTTAAGCTAATGAACTACCAACTGGCAAATCTTGTGGCAACTCATCATCATCTGCGTTCCCGCTGGACTACAAGAAGAGCAAGCAGAAGAAGAAGAAGAAGAAGGAAATGCTGATCTTGTCTTGATCTCTTGAACGGCAGCTGATGATCATCATCAATTGGTGAGGTGAGCTCATGGCATATTTCATAACCAAAGCGAACCGATTGGCCATTGTGCGTCTGACAGAGCATCTCAGATGCTGCCGCGTCATCATTCTCCTCATGATCATGATGATGATGATGATGATGATGATCATGATCGACGGAGACGGCACAAACGCCCTCGTCATTGTCGGTAGCAACTACCGGCTGACGCTTTGTGGCTCTGGAGAGCGATTGCCGTTGAGGCCTCTGAGGTCGTCGCCAGGCGGTGGGCGCACAATTTTCGCGCCTGATCAAAAGGCAGCCCGATCGTTCTGGATCGGAGTAGGAGTGGAGTGGAGTGAAGTGAAGTGGGTGCGGGGGCAGCAAGGGCAGCGGAGCAGTTGGTCAGCGACTGTGTCGATTATGAACAAAAATAAACAAAATCGCTCGGCGCAGATCAAAGCGCTGATCAAGCTCAGCTTTAAGCTGTTGTTGTTGTTGCTGTTGCTGCTGCTGCTGCTGTTGATTTAGGGTAAAGTCAGGGGGAATGTGGCAGCAGCGGGGGCGTGTCATGACGAGATAAATGCACAGTTTGCCGCATTTTAATTTCCTTCGATCTCTTCGATTTCTGTTTGTTCTGTTTGTTTTCTAGCGATAAAACAAAATTAAACATACACGAGAGAACGGAGAAAAAGTGCGATAGTGAGAGTGAGAGCGAGTGAGTGTGTGCAAGAGAGAGCGACGCGGAAGCCAACTGAAATCCCTCTGAAGTGGGCTGGAACCACTTAACACAAATTACGCAGCAAAATGTCGAAACGAATTGAAACGTTGAAAACGATCAATGAAAAACCCCAAGCGGGGCACCAAACTATTCCGATCTCCAATTCCCATTCATGGAAAAGCAGTCATCACACATCGCAGCCGGAGCGAGCGATGATCATCAATGAAATGGCAAAATGCGGCGGGTTTTTTTTTGTATCTTACAGATACACGGAGTAATAAAATCAACAACAATCGAAATCAAACGCAAACGTATCTTTCTTTAGACCCGAACAATATATTCTAATGACAAGCGCCTCGACATTGGAGCCCTTGTAGCAGATTACCGCCCCACGATCGATATGAACACGTTTATGTGTCTCTTTATAATTATAACACCTCGTTAGTTATTCTTTGTTGAAGCATTTAGGCTCAAACACACAGTGAGAGAGATAGAGAGAGAGACTGTGTGCTACTGAAACGGGTAGAGAAAGATCACATTGATTGATCGCATTGCAGGCAGATCGTAGATCGTAGAGAGTTGATCTCACTCATTTCACAACTAATGTGGATCGCATATGACTGAAAGTTTTGAGTTTTTTGTTTTCAATTGATCACAAGACTCAAGATCACCGATATTGAGTTTTCTGCATACTTTTGCAATAACGAACTTATCTAGTTGGAATCTGTATCTGATCTGTATCTGATCACCGATCTTGTACATCGATCGACCTCAAACCTGCGAATTTTCCTTATAAAGTCAATAACATAATTCGAATCTGTAGTGATCTTCGATGCTCGCAACATATTAAATGCTGATCGCTGATCTAGAACGGAACACTTTAAGCGCTTTCTAGTTGTACATCAAATACCTCATATTTTAATGATCGACAGTTAGGAAATGCATGATCGATCGATCGATAGATTGTTTCACGATCGCAATCGTACGATCGTGCTATCATTGGTTCCCTCATGCATATGCAGATGATTGAAATGAGTTGTTTCTGCTGCTGTTGGGGGCAATCGGCACAGTCTGTCGAGTCTGTCTAGGCCTCATGACAAAGTAATTAGCCTAAGCCGTCAGTCGTTCAGGAATCTCATGCCCCTGTCCATACCGATTTCAAATCCCAATTTGAATCCCATTTTCGAAAACCAGTAGCCAATATTTTACTAAGCGAAATGGCCCGTTGAGGCGGTTTCTTCGTATCGTTTCATTTCGTATCATTTCTGCGTTTTCTTCTACCATTCATTCTCCAAGTTAATTGAGCAAAAGACGATGGCATAGAAAATGCGCCATCGGCATAAGGCACGCAGATCGGGTACGGATCGAGCTTCAGCTCGAGCGGGGGTCGAGGGCTCATTTACAGTAGCAACCATTTTTCAACAATTTTGCATAAATTTTGAACGAAAGACGTTTTCACAACCAATAATCAAGCTGCTGAGCCGAGTTGATTGCCAACCAGCCAGTCAGCCGGCTGTGGGGAGGAGAGCACGGAAGCAGGGAGGCAGGGAGGCAGAGACGGCAGAGAAACGAGTTGAAAAGCGATTTCAAGAAAAAGATTTAATGAAGTTTAGCACGATCATTCCCCTAAGAGATGCCAAGAGAACGTCGAACGTAGAGCTCTCTAATTGGATGCATTGAACGCAGATCCTTTTGTATGGCTACAGAATGAGAGCGACAGAGAGAATGAGAGAAGAAGAGGCGGGGGGGGGGGCATGGTGAGTGGGTGTGTTCAGCCCCCACAGATAAATGATCGAAAGCTGTGGAATAATGAGATAAACGCGAAAAATTAGCAGTCGAAATGGTTGTTTGGCATGGATTTTCGAATGGATCGTAGATCGGTCGGTACGGTCGGTGCGGTTTTTTGTTCCTTAACTTCGGCTTGGCATGGGCTTTTTCCGGCTTTTTTAATCCAATCACGCAGCTGCATTTACCTGCTACAGCAACAACAACAGCAGCAATGGCAACTGTTGTTAGCCTAATTATAGTCGGCCGATCGGTTGTTGTTGCCTCAGTTATTTTTGCATATTTCGCAATTGTTATTGTAATTGGCCATCATGGCGGCCCCACTATGCGTGTTTCTCTCTCTCTCTATCTGTGGGTGTGTGACTGCCCTAATGAGACCCCTCATCATACACAACCATTTTGACCAACTCCTCTCGTAAACGAAAACGTTTTAAAGCTTTTCATTCAGCACTTTTTGCCGTTTTCCGTTCTCTGATTACCGATTTCTGATTTCTCATTTCGCCGTCCCGTTTCGCTCTATCCGCGGCCCTTTAATAATCGACTGCCCCCTTTTCTCATTTCCCACTTGCGTCGCAAAAAACTTCCGACAAAGCTTAAAGCGCTTGGTCAATGACAATACGCAGCGACCCTGCGCAATGAGGGCCCAAACGGCGACGGCGGCTTTAACATTTCCGGCTTAAACGATACCGATGTGCCGCAGATGCCGCAATTACGCCCAAGCGTAAGATCACTCGAGCTCGAGCTCGTGGAGCTCACCGACATTCGGCGGGGACTCGAGACCGAAGCTTGTGCGCCGGACGATCGTAAAAAGAAACGAGATTGAATACGATCGGGTGAGAATTACTGGTTGATATACTAATTGGAGTTAATAACGCATAAGAAGATCCCTTCGCAATTGAATGGGTTTGTTTATTATCTTTGGTTTAATAAGTAAACTTGACATATTTCGGCAAATTTAATTATTCGAAATAGTTTCAGGCCGAAGTAAAGATCTCCGCCGATTATGAGCTTAATGTTCAAGTTTCTTCGACAATTAGATCTACTCGATTTTAATCGAAGGTTAAGTCTAGCCCGTCCCATAATGTAATACCCTTCGGCAAACACTTCACTAGACATCACAACGACTTTGTAAATGCCTTAGGATCACTAGCTGAGTCAATATGGCCATATATAGTCCGTATGTTCGTCTGTCTGTCTGTTTGTTTGTATGAACGCCTATATCTCATGGATTATGGGGGGCTTCAGCTATCAAATTTTGTATAAGCATTCATATATGATGTAAAGTTTTAGAGTGAGTTTTAGAATTTGGCCACGCCCCCTACCGCCTACATAAGTCACTGGCAATTGAATTGCAAGTGCATTTTTAATGCTAGAACTACCATTTCTACATACAGCTGTATGCGATGCAGTTTGTGTGTGTGTGTGTGTGTGTTTCTGCCTGAGTACCGTTAGTATTTATCTGGCGCAGTTGGCGCATAAATCAAATAAATACGCTATATTACAACCATTTGAATTCTAATAAGTTCGTTTCCTGAATGCGATTGCTGCGAGTGTACGCGTGTGTGTGTGTGTGTGTGTGTGTGTGATGGTGTGAGTGCTGTCACGTTATGCTATATAGTCGCGTATAGTTGTATTTGGTATTCATCTCTTTTTTCTCAACTTGCGCACACTTAAAAATGAATTTAAATAAATTTCACGCTTGGTTAAGCCAAACGGACAGCGACAAGCGACAGGCGAAAGCGACACACATAGCGCAGCGCATAAGAGAGGGAGAGAGAGAGAGGGAAGAGGAAAGAGGAAAGAGGAGGAGAGAGGGAGAGACAATTATAATAATAATCATTTACATTTGACATTGGCTGACTGAGTGGCTGCGACTGCGGCTGCGACGTTGGCAGCGTGATAATTTATCATTTGATTTGCGCTTCTTCCTCCACAGACTCTCAAGCGGCGCGCGTGAGAACAATTAGAGGAGCTGCCTGATTGCGTTAATGATGCAGCCGCAGGATGCAGGAGTAGGTAGGCAGAGAGAGAGAGAGCGAGAGAGAGAGGGAGTGGGGGGAGGCCTCAACTCTGACCTGAGAGAGGTGACTTTTATTTGCATAAAAAACGCATAAAACGGCAATTTGCAATCGACTTGGCTAATTGAAGCGCTCAACTGGAAGCGAGCAAGGCGCTCGCTCTCTCTCTCTCTCTCTATAAAATATATATATATATATATATATATATGTCTCTCCCTCTCTCTACGCTCTCTTCTGCCACCTCGCGCGCCATTTGTTGGCAATTAATTGAAAGAGCAACAACAACTACAACTACAGCTACAACAACAATTGACAATTGTTGCATTAACGTTAATTTATGTGCGGCCAGTTGCTGTCACTATCGCCGTCTCCCTCTCTCCCGCTCTTGCCATAATTGCCTCTCGGGTGTCTCATTAAAACTGTGTTTTTTTTTCCTGCTTGGCTTGTTATGCGTCTATTATTGCGTCTAAACTTTTATCGCTTTTTGGCATCTCAGTCCAACCAACAACGCGCAGCTGGAACAATGCGCAATGACTCCCCCTCACTCTCTCTCCCCATCCAGCGCTACCTTTCCCACTTCCATTCCGACTCCAACTAGCACTACGAGATTCCGGCTTGGGAGTAGCATAATTATAATTATATCAAATTTTGAAACCATTTAAAACGCATTAAACGCGCCGCAACCGAATCCAAACCCGAATCCGAATCCGAATCCCAACCTGAACCTGAACCCAACGCAGACATACCTAAAACATCTCGCACTCTACACACTCTGCTCCTGCCCGGAGATAGAGAAAGAGAGCAAAACCTGAGCAAGAATAATTACGTGAAATTGTTGCTGCTTTGTGTTCAATTATTTATAGGCTAGTTTATTAAAGAGCTGCCCCATTCCCGAAATGAAAAGTGACCGAAAATTGTTAGTGTGTGTATGTGGAGGCCCCCATTCATAAGAGCTCCTAATGGGGGCAATCGTTAAGGCGGCACACGCACTGTCGGCCCAATAAATCGAGCTATATGTATCATTCGATAATTTGTGGGCTATTACGGCAAGTACCTTTTGTCTAAAGATTAAAAGGAAGCGAAAGAGAGAGAGAATGAGGTAGAACATATTGAGTGTACTACCATCTATTTAGAGGGTCATTGAGCATGGGTAAAACAGCATAATAATATATATAGTTACATAATTATCATTATTTATTTAAAAAAAATATCTGTATTATAATCCCAAATCTGCTGTGTGTAAGGAAAGTTCAATGGGATTAACTAGTAAAATAAGTATGAGTATTTTTTTGTCGGCTTCATTTTTGTACCTGTACAAAAACACCGCAACATAAGTTAGTATATTAAAAGTGTCTTTAAAAACTGACTATGCAGTTCCCAGGCAGGTAGAACTTCCTGTATTTCGTAATACTGTAGTTTTAGCCTTAATAATTATTCAAAATTTCCACAAAACGTGAAATTTTGAAAATAGGTTCAACTTGATTCATATTGCAATTATTATGATAGATATAGTTTGGGATCACTCAAATTGGATAATCGGATGAGTCAAGGAACAATTTCAGGTATAGCTATAGGTGTGTGTGAGTGTGTATATCGAGGTAATTGCGTTAAAAGTGCTGACAGTGGTCTGAAGAGGAAGAGAAAGAGAAGAGAGAGGGAGACGAAGCGGAAGGTCTACACGAGGCGGGAAACGCTGCCGATGAGATAATGATGATGATAATGATGATGATCACGATGATGACAGCGCTTTGTTGACAAAACAGCCAAAACAGTTAAATGCATTTTAGTTTATATTTTAACAGTTGGTTAAGTTTTGTTTAGTGATTTAAATAATTGCACGACGTGGCGGCGGCGTCGGCGTCGGCGTCGTCAACGTCAACGTCGACTGCAGCTGCGACGCTTGGCGCATGACACGCAAAGTCAGAGTCGGAGTCGGTGTTGGGTTCGTGGAAATGGGTAATGGTTAATGGGTACGGGGAACACAGGGTGCACGAGCTGGGAATGGAAAAGGAACTGCAATTCGCGCGACAGGAACAATTAAACGAGCGTCGAAGCGCAACGTTTATCTACCCTCCCTCTCTCTCTCTCTCTCTTTCGCTCTAGTTCTCCCTCTTTTCCCCTCCTACTGCCCACTCGCTCTCGCCCAGCTTTCGTTCTATATGTTAATGTACTGTCCGACGTCGCACCGGGGAGTTGTCTCATTTATCAGGCGCGCAGGCGCAGCTCAGGAAATTTCTCGCACTCGCCGAGCCGAATTTAAATATTTTAATCGCATTGTTTAACAGAAACAGCAACAACAACACCAATAATAAATACTCGAAAAGATAGTGAAATTAATTTATTTCACACCGAGCATAAGATACCCTTGTTGCCAGTCGGTTTGCTTAAATAGTTGATAAGCAAATTTGTTATTTTTTTTGGTAATTTTGGGTATATTCTGGGTATATTATATTATTTGGGTTAATTAATTGCGAGGAAATATAATAATAGATAAACTATATTCGATTTATTACGTATTTCTTTACACTTCCAAACTAGAAATTGTAAAAATAAATATAAATAGAAAATATGCGTAGTTTACTTAGCTTCAATTGAAAAAATATGATAGAACATGGTATAAAACTATAAATATGGAATTTATTTTGCACTTCTCTCAAATTGTATACTACAAATTATAAAAATAAACTTAAGCTGTATACAATATAGGACATTGCATAGTGTAACAAGCATGTCTTTTTTCAACAACTTTAGCTAGATTTCCAGATACTATAACATATCTCTAATATAATATAACTTTACTATAAACAATCAAGCCTTACTGCTTCTTGCTCGGTCTGGTATACCCTGTAAGTGTATAGCGACTGAAGTTTTGCCAAATCCGCAAGACTTGCATTTCTCTCCCTCTCTCTCTCTCTCTCTCGCGGACCTGTCTCTCTGACGCAGCCCGAGCTGGACGCCCGATAAGCATCGCTTCCGGCCTGCAGAGCTGCGCTGAGCTGCTGCGGCTCTGTGGTTAGTCGTGTGTATCAAATGGGGTCTGCGGCACCTCGCGCCTCGCCGCCCCTGGCGGAGGGTCATAAAAAAAAATATCTTTGCTTTGTTTTGTTTTTGTTTTGTTCTCGTTTTTTTAGTTTTTCTGTAGCGGAGATAGAAAAACGCGATACTAATTTTTGGTACCTACATTTAATTTTACTATTTCGTGTGTGTGTGCGTGTGTGTGTGTGTCGTGCATTCTAAATGGAAATCTGTAAATTTGTTTTTATTGTCATTATAATTTTGTTGCTGCTGTTATGTTGCGCCATGTCGGGCCCTGTTGTAGCTGGTTCTACTTGGCTGATAGCGTTTAGCACCTGACATTTTAGTGGCAATTATAACAGCGAGCAGAGTCAACGAACCTGGCCAGAAAGGGACGGAGCCAGGGCGAGTGGGAGAGAGCAGATCGGAGGATAGATCGTCGGCCTCTCTAACGGTTCAGCCGAGTTTCATTAGAAGGCCATTAAATAAATGCAGAGTTTAAACTAGAGTCAGTCTCCCTTTTCCTCTCCCTCGCCCTCTCTCTCGCTCTCTCTCACTCTGCCAGTTAGTTAGTCACTCAGTTAGTTAGTTAGTTGGGTTAGTTAGTTCGCTGCTTGGGCCACAAAACGAAACGAAACGTCATGTTGCATGTTGTCATGAGTCATAAAGCAGAGTTGCATGTGCGCCCCTCTCTCTCTTTCTCTCTCTTTCTCTCTCGCACGTGCAACACGGCAGCCAAGTTTTATGAAAGTCGCAGAAAGAGAGCGCAGCTTAAAATCAAATTAGAAAATAAAAATGCAAACAGTAAAGCAAAAAAAAAAACCAACAAAATATGAAAAGGAAGTGCAAATTTGACTCGCGATCGGATGTAGGCGACAGCTAAGTGCGCTACAAGAAATAATTTAAATAATAATAATAAATAATTTAATAATTCATATACTTTTGCAGGGTGCGATTTCACATTTTTCATCTCCAGCCTCAACAAGTATATATATTCTTGTTCCTTTGTAATTATTTGTAATACTCAAAAATTATTTTTAATTAAAGTAGAATTAATTGTAAAATAATATTGAAAGACAGAATATGCTCCTCTGGCACTCTCATCTCACGGCACATACAACCCGCAGTATACCCTGCAACGTGTTCTCGAGGTGCGCTTCGATGTGCTACGCTTCTCAGCGCGATTTCTTTGCCCTTGCATCGCTCCGAGGGAGTCCCAGTCCCAGCCCGGACGCCGTAGTGCGATTACGAGTGGGGATTGGGACTTGAGACATGGGAATGGGCCTGGTACTGGGCCTGAGACTGAGACGGAACCTGCACCGAACGGGTACTGGGCCTGGGTGGCTTTCATTACGTTTTGTGTAGCGTTTTTTACTACATACTGTGATTACGTTTACGATTACATAAGAATATAATATCGCAATTAATCGCATTTAACACAAAAATGCTCGGACCGTTCCAAAGCAGGCCCCGAACTTTGCGTGTTGTTGTTGGTTGCATTGTTGCTGCTGTTGTTGCTGTTGCTGTTGCTGTTGCTATTGCCGGGGCAATCTCGGCACGACATACAACAATTAAAAAACTTTTTTAATAATCGCAGCGTTTTTTCTTGAATTTAATTTGATGGTTTGTTGGGTTTTTGCCGGCTTCAATTCGCATGCGATATCACACATACACACACACACACACAGAGAATCTTCTTCCCCTTCGCCATAGCACTCACTAACTGTACCTAATCGGGCTTCGATCTTAACGATCGCCCACGATCAACTTGAGTCGCCCTGTGCCTTTCTCTTCTTATTCCCTTTATGGAGTCTATTTACACGGTAGGCAAATCGATTTCGATTGCGATTCTTCGTATCGATTAATATTTTACGATCGCCCACGCTAGAAAACTTTCCGATCACATCTTAATCCCAATCCCAATCCCAATTGCAATCCTAATACCGAACCCAAATCGTATACGATTCTCGTCATAATCAGCAGATATACGAATCGACGACTGAGTCGGGCTTATTCGTTACGATGACCACGTTTATTACGCCCAAATTGTATTTTATTTGGTGTTTAGATTAAAAGATTTATGGCTACAAATTATGGTACTTTATGGGGCGATAACATTTCCGTTCGCTCGCCCCGAGACTTAACTACGCGAGGCCGAAAACTACTTAAACTCAACTTAATTTCTTCTGACCACAGCGAGAGACGAAAATGAGACCGGCAATAAAAAATTAACAATTAATCTTGAATACAAAATCTAACGGCCAAAAGTCTAGCCAGAGTCTCTTCAGAGATCTACGTAGAGGCGGCTCTAAGACCAATTGAGTGCCCATTATTAACGCCGAAGCCGAAGCGAGTCATAAAACTGAGAAATTTATTCTCACACCTAATTTGAGTTAGCCAGATAAGAGGTCTCTCTCTCTCTCTCCCTCTCTCGGTCTTTCTCCTCCCGAAAATAGCTCATTAACGCGTTGCGGAGGCCACTGCAAAACACACACCTTAATTTGTCATTAATTTGCATATGGAGAGTCCAAAATGTGCCCAAAAGGGTCGACTAGGTCGGTATCCACCCCCACGAAGAGAGCCATAGAGACCGAAGAGACCGTAGACCGTAGACCGTAGACCGTGGACCGTAGACCGTAGATGGTCGGCAGGTTCGCCCCCTAAAACAGAAGAAGCAGAGGAAACCCGAAGATTAGATTAAACGCAATGCTCGGGTCGGGTCTATCGCTAGGCTGGTGTGAACATAACTCTTAAACCAAATTACAATAAATCATTCACAAATTCCACTTTTCACCTACTTCGGAACAACCGACGGACCTCGGCGATCGTCGGACTCAAGCGGGTACTAGGTACAGCCCAGACAACCACTCAAATTTGAATAATGTGGTAATAATAGACGCGCTTCAGTTGATGTAATGAGTTGTAGTGGCAGTCAGCTAGTTTGCTCGGCTTCGGGTTCGGGTTCGGATTTTCTGGGTTTCGGTTTTTAGTTATATTTGGGCATACCAAGCCAAGTGTACCCGCTACACTAGTTGCTGGAATAGCCATACAAAACTGGAGAAATAAAAAAATGCTTATAGTCAACAGTTTAACAGAGTTTTAAGTGGAATACTCTTTTTTTGATACGCATATTTCCTATACCTTTCGGTATGGAATCAAGAAATTTTGTACTCCCATAGCTAACTTCGCTATTTAACTCTGACTAAAATTTAAATTGATTTCAATAACAAACATTAAAGTTATAAGGCCAGTTACCGCCCCCTAGCGTGCATGTGAGTTTCAACGCCGTCCCAGGGTATTTGAGGGCTGGCTAGAGCAGCGCACACTCGCGTCCGCAGCGTTCCCACTTGTTATAGTCTTGGAAACACTTGTTCTTCGCTCTCGACCCTATAAATTAGTTTTTAGCAAGAGCATTTAACGTCTAACGAACCGTTCTACGCGATGCTTTATCTACTTTTCCTTATATTATAATGCGTTTGTATTTTCCTATTCGTATTATTTGCTCGCTATTCATTTTTTCCGCATCAGCGATCCGAACCCGGGACGGGCCTCGACGCAATTAATCACATAGCCAAATTATAAAGACGCGCTCGCACTCATTTAATATGCATATGAACATTTGTTCTTAGATAAGTAAATGGTATGGGGGCAGAGCGCGTAATCAGTGAGATCGCAGCTCATAATTATAAATATATCTACAAGATCTGAATCTATTAGTTGAAGAACTTGCCATAAAATGCATTAATATGCTATAAAGTGTGTGTGAGCAGGGTAAACAGGTGTGTGTGTGAAAATGTGGAATGAGCAGAGTGCATATTATAGAATGCATATTATAGAGTATTTGAAAAATGTCTGTTTGAATGCACAGATCTCAGTTGTTATACAAGTTAGAGACACCAAACTTGGCATGCAGCTTGCTGTACATTGTACGCAGCTAGTGGGCACTTAAAATTTTGGTTACCACGCCCACCGCCTATACAAATGAATAATTCAAGTTATTCGAGTTACAGAATTTTGCTTTAACATATAGTAAGCTATATATATTAGCTAACTAGATTTTAAATTTCATTTTAATTGAAGCATAAATACAGAAGTTATTTACAATAATGTAAGATATGAAATATTTTCAAGCTGCGCAAGTTATAACTTTTACGTTTATTATTATAAATGTGCTTAATATTTCAAAACTCTTTATATGCTCTTTTATTGCTTAAAAAGTTTGCAAGTTGGCCTATAAATGTGTATGGCAACACACCGCTCTAATCGTGCCGCTTATAGACCGTTAGCGCTTGCGACTTATACCGATTAATCGGCAAATGATCTGTGAACGCGACTGGCAGCGCGCGACTCTTGCACCTGCAGCTCAACGCGACGCGACGCGGCCCGACGCGACTCCACTTGGCTCGCCTCGACTCGACGATCAAATTAGCAAGACGTGAAAATGACGATGGGGCGGCTCAGTGATCTGACTACACGCTTTTCCAACCGCGCTGCGCATGCGCAAAGCGACAGCAGCAGCAGCAGACGACGACGACGACGACGCTGGCAACTTCCGCTGTAGACTGAAATTTATGCAGTTTTAAGTAAATTTGTTAAATGCGCGCTTTAATGCTTCGTTAACGCTTCGTAAATTTTTCACAAAAACAACAAAAAACGAAAACAAAACCAGGCAAAAAATAAAATGAAACAGAAAAAACACGCGAAGGAAAAACTGAGTCAAGCCAACGCGACACGACGTGACGCGACTCAAGAGGGGGCATGGGGCAGAGAGAGGGATGATGAGAGACGGGCAGAGAGAGAGGTAGCTGGAGCTGGTACGCAGTTCGCTAGAAGCGAAGAGCGCATAAAAGTCAACCACCTGTAATGAACTGACGCCACCGCAATTTAATTCAGTCCACACACCGCACACCGCACCGCGCCACACCGCACCGCACCGCACTCGCACTCGCAGTAGACTCCAGTTTTGTGTGGCAAGTCGCGTCGACTCTCAGTTTGCAGCGGTGCAAAACTATATGCACCGCTAATGAGCGGACGAGAGCGGTTGCTGCCCAGTTGCCCCGTTGCAAGTTGCCCTGCTGCCCGCGCCTCGCCCTGTGGCTTTCTCGGCGAGCGCTCTTAATTAGTCATAGTCACACTTAGGCCCATGTAGGGTATATATATAGCATATATATATGCATATAAATCGTCTGTATATACGGCCTTGCCACAGCCGCTGCCTCTGCTGCTGCGGTTGCAAATTTCCTTTGAAATTTAATCTATTGTAACTAATTAAGCTGCGACCGGTGGCCCAAGGAAAACGCTTAATTTGCTGTTAATTTTGCAGCTTGCGGCTTTTGCATCAATCGACGCTGCCAACGCATGTTGCAGCAACTGCAGCAGCTACAGCAGCAGCAACAACAATTGTTTGTAAATTGTTTGCATAACATTTTACACCAGTTTACCTGGGCCAAGCTCAGCTGCGGCTCAGCGCATCTATGAGATACTTTTGCCGCACACAACGTGTAATTACGAGTTGCTGCTGCTGCTGTTGCTGCTGCTGCTGTTGCCGCATCTCCAACTGTACCTGCTGCTGCTGCCTCCACTGATTAACTTGTGCATTGCATAGCTACGGCCGTGCGGGATTAATATGCTAAATCTTTCTCGTTTTGCTTTCGAACTGCATTCTTAAATGTTTTGCTGGCTGCAGCTACGCGAATCTCTCATTCTCTGACGATCTTTAACGTTCTACAAGCTGGAATTGGGCAAGACCGGAAAGGCGTATAAAAAAAGGGTATTTATGAAAATTCACCTTGTTTTGTCAATCAAAACTTGTTCTTAAATGTTGTACTGGCTTCCGAAATATTCGGAGAGAAAGAGAGAGAGAGAGGATGAAGAAATGATAAATATAGTTGATTGTTTTCCTGCGCTTTTCCCAGAAGTCTCTCTCTTCTACCTCTCTTCCACATTCGTAAACGTTTTACTGACTGCGAAAAGAAGGCAGCAAGAAGGCGGAATAAAGAAATGCTTGCTCTCGGCACATTAAAAGTGCTTTCTACACACATTTGTTGAACATTCTCAATCTTTTTCTTTTCTCCAATCTTTCTCTCTCTCTCTCTGCCTCTCTAACATATTCCTCAACGTTTCACTGGCTGCTCAACTGAAAAACGTTGCATACTTCGCGTCGCTTTGCATCGCCTCAGATTTGCAATGAGCCGATCGATTTTATCGCCGGCCATAATGGAGCACCGGCATTAACTGTAACACATTGCGCCCCTCTAACCGCACAGCCTGTGGACCCACTCCTCGCCCCATCTCCCTGTCCCCCTCTCGCCAACGGACAGCACTTAAGCTGGCTAATTGTAATGTGCTGCGTGATGCATCCGCAATCCGAAACTGCATCAGTAAATGTATCCGTAACTGCATCAGTATCTGTATCTGTATCTGTATCTGTATCTGTATCTGCAACTGTGACTCTGACTGCGTCTTGCGCTCTTCAAATGGCCACTTTTAGGCGTGCTGTCAATATTCGTTAAGCCATTTCACATGTCGTTTGTACGCTAAAGTGTCAAACCTGACAACAGTCTCGACTTTTGCTTAATGATCTCTCTCTCTCTGTCTCTTTCTCTCGCTCTGTCTGTCTGTCCCACTCACACACGCTATGTCTCCTGCACTGCGCAAAAATGTGTAGATATTCCATATATTTGTTAAATACGAACTCGATGTGGCAACAAAAACAGATCTACAATCGAGCTCGCGCTTCATGGAAGGGAAATAGTTTTAAGAACGATTTATATAAGAGAATCAGAATTTTATATTTATTCAAAAACTTAAGATCATGCTAAATAAGTAATGGGCATAATAAAATTCCGTTTCTTCTTCCGAATTTTCTAAGATCTTTGCCAAAAACTGTTCTGAATGATAAATACAAAGAAATTTGTGTTAATAATTAATTTTTTGAATTAATTCGGAATATATTGGTTAAAAATTGAAAGAATTGGGATATATTAATTGTAGATAACATACACAAAAAAATTTGTATTTTTAATGATGTAATATTTATATTTAATCAACTTATGCGGGACTATGCATTAAACAAATCAAGTGTAACTAGCTTACAAATTGTATCAAGCCCGTACTTAGTAATATCAACTCAATCCTAACTCTAAGTTAAAATAGAAATTCATTGAGCACTTTTTTCTTGCAGTGTAGCCCACACTGCAGTATGGAAATAAATCATAAATGCGAAATCGTCTTGACGGGTTTTCTCCTTTGCAATTATCAGCATTATGTTTTCGATAAAGTTCGATTTCGGTTACGGGTTCGGATCGGGCTCGGTTCATACCCCCCCCCACCACCCCCCATACCGACCGAAATGCACTCAACCTTCCTAACACTCCAAAAGCGTCTTAATAAACTTGTTGGCAAGAGAGAAAAACGCTGGAAAAAAACCGAAATTATAAATCGTTTCTGACATTTCAATTGACAGTCGCCAATGAGCGAGTTAATTTTCCAACTTCAAGTTAAGCGCGTAGCCAGAGAGACAGTGGCTGCGAAAAAGCACTCGACACTCGGCACTCGGCTTGGCCAATCAACCTCAGCCTCCCGCCTCGGCCTCCTCGGCATCCACAGCCTCTCATCCCGTTCGCCGCCCCGGCTACTGTGTTAGCTGTCGCTCAAAGAGGCGATCAGCGAGTCGAGTCGAGTCGAGTCGAGTCGAGGCGAGTCGAGGCGAGTCGACAAATCCAAAATGTGATTAATTTCGTGCATATTAGAAATCATTTTTCAATTACCAAGACTTCCCCCTGCCGTCCGACCGATCGACCGATCCGGGGGCTACTTACTTGCCGGCTTACTTACGGCCTGTTATGATTTCTGACAACTTATCAAATCGAACGACAGAAAATCAAAAGTGATATCAATAAAGAGATCAACGAGCCGTCGTGTAAAACTGTTAAGAGAAAGCAAAAAAAAATGAGATATCAGAAAAAAAAGAAGGAAAAGAAAACTCAAAGCCAATACACACTCACACACACTCACAGTGTCGCATATGAATCTAATGAATGAATGTGTAAGAAATTGTGGCATAGGCGAGGGCAACTCGAGATCGACGCGACGCGGCTCGTTGCGGACCGATCGCGACGGTCAAGCAGACAGCCAGGCAGCGGTGCCCCTTCCCGCTCGCTCTCTTACCCTACCCTACCCCTCACTCCCTCCCTCTCTAGCTCTCTGAGGCAACGCAACGCAACGCATCGCAGCGCGATCTTTAAGCTGCTTAGGGGATTAGTGTTTTGAGACATTTGACACGTTAACGTTGCACACACTCACACTCACACTCGCACACACACGCACACCTGGTCTGTGGCAACTGCCCCACTAAATGCCAGAAAGGAAGTGCGTTGCGCCGCTTAAGAAATGAATGCAATGAATGCGCACAAAACTCAAGTAGCCATAGGCAGGGACAGAGGCAGAGGCACAGTGGAACCTCCTCATGCAGCGTCACAGTAATTACACAGGGCGTGTGTGCGTGAGTGTAGCTCGACAGGCAGTAGCCCCCTGTGAATAAAGAGTGAATAAACTCATGAAGAGTTCAATATGTAAAAAAAAATTAAATACACTGTAGATAACTCAAATTGCTTAAAACTCTTGACACTCATGATTGTATTCGATGTTATTCAATGAATACAAGCAGTGCATGCAAGTGAATACATTCATACAACAGTGGAACACTCAAATAGCTCAAAACTCTTGACACTCATGATTTTGTTATTCAATGAATACGAGTAGTGCATGCAAGTGAATACATTCATTCAATAGCAGAACACTCATATTGCTTAATACTCATGGCACTCATGAGTGTAATCAAAGCAGGTGCATGCATTAAATGAATACATGCAGTGAATACACCCACTCATATAGTACTTGGCACTCACAACAAGCAGAACTGACTTTTGCAGATCAAACTCACACTTGTACATGTATTCGTATTCATACTCACGTGTATACTCACACTCTCACAATACTTATGCATATTCAATATTCACAAGCGTTGATGCATATTCAAATGTTGCAATTGAATAAGCAGCGTTATTCGAAATGCATTCACTGCAAATTATATTCACATTATTCAGAAACTGAAAACGTTTGCACTCGATCAGAAACAGAGAAAGAGAGAGAGAGGGGGAAGGGAGGGAGGGAGAAGGAGAGTGCGCGCTAAACTGTTTAGCTGATACACTTGTTTCAGGCTCCACTCATACACTCACACACTCGCACACTCATTCATTCGTTCGCTGGGAATGGGAACTTATTCACACTCATTTAACATGCATGCAACATTCCCATCGATCTTTGCTAAGCGGCCACAAGGCGCACTCTCTCGCTCGCTCGCGCTCTGTCTCCCTCTCTATCTGCGCTACTTAAGCTTGCCCTGCCCCCTCCCTGGCTGCGCAGCCGCCTCCTGCTGCCGCTGGAAACGTTTAAGACACCTTTTTTGGTTACGCGCCAATGCGCAGCAATGCAGCTAAAAGCCGCGACGCACTGCAGCAGCAGCGGAGGCAGCAGAGTCGGCAGCGATGCCTGATCCCGCGTCGAGTCCAAACTGCAATTCCTTATCTTAATCTTGGCAAATTTAATTTAAACTCAATACGCAATTTACGCAAAAAGCATTTTAGATAAAAGGACAAAAAGTGAGTAGAAGCGGCTTATGCAGTCGATGCCGCCACTGTTTCGCATCTCCTTCTCCTTCCTCATTCCTCA
This sequence comes from Zaprionus inermis, assembly GCA_018151445.1. Taxonomy (NCBI): domain Eukaryota; kingdom Metazoa; phylum Arthropoda; class Insecta; order Diptera; family Drosophilidae; genus Zaprionus; species Zaprionus inermis. The sequence continues at coordinate 1,998,304 of JAECXD010000285.1, forward strand.
TTCCTCATTCCTTTCTCCTCGTCTACTTCCTCCTCGAAAGTTGACAAATGCCAAAATGCAAGCGGATTGTGTGTGACACTTTGTTTGAGTGGTCCGACGGTCCCGCGTCGAGGTCGCAGGCAGGCAGCAACTTGCAACGCGCTGCGCGACTCGCTTGCAACGTGCCTCGACGCGACGCGACGAGGCCTGCGCATAGCGACTTAGCCGTGCTGCACACTGGAGCGGAGCGCGTGACACGAACACGATTCGGCAGGAAATTGGAGTTTAAAATTAATAAAATATAGAAGAGCATATTCATCTAAAAATCAGTATACTACATTTATAATATTAAAAAAGTGTTAAAATAAAAAATGTATATTAAAAATATTAATGAAAAAAGTAGTAAAACTAAATAAATAATTTTAAAAAAGTAGTAAATAAAGTATAACAATATTAAGGTAGTAATATTGATAATCAATCGTGATGTATTACAATTTCTAAGCTTACCAAGTTAATTTGAGTGTCAATTACGCTTACAAGCCTAAAATAATTATTTTCAAAATTGTTATTTTTATATTAAAATCAAGCTTAAAGTTTGAAAACTTATGAAAACTAACTAAAAATTTATGAAATGCGCAATAAAGCTCAATTAAAATATCGCATCGAAGTAATTCCAATGTTTTTCCAATTACAACCCATTTTCATGCTCTCCTTGCTCCAACTATCGGTAACTATCGTGGCCATCGCATGGCACATCTCTAGCACACGCTGCAGCTTTGCATCCGAGATGCATTCAATCGTTCAAAGCGTTTTGCGCTAAAACTCACGTGACGAGTGCAGTGAGAAGAAGGACGAGAGATCAGAGCGAAGCGGATTGCGAAGCGAACTGCTCCCTTTTCTTAATGACTCTCTGTCTCATTCTCCCTCTCTCTCTCTCTCCCTTTGTCTCTGTCTCGCTCTACGCTCCGCAGCGTTATCAGATTTCTTAAGTGCAAAGCGAACTTGTTGGCTTTTTGTCATCTTGAATGTTTGAGCCGCGAGTTAAATGTGACACTCGCTTTGAGTTTGAGTTTGATTGGATTGGGGGAAGTGCATGCGAGTTCGACTTGAACCTGGCGTGGGAAAGCCAAATTAAAAATTGCAATAGGACAATGCAAAAGGGAATCTCTTCGATATAATCGCCAGAAACTAATAAACAACTTAAGATCTTTTAGTTTTGGGTAGAGCTTCAATGAAATGCTTAAATAACTTAAGTAAAGAATATAAATGATATACAAATTGAATATATATACACTGTATATGCTAAGCTATCAATCTATATGCAGTGTGGGCTGAGTATGACAACCCTAGAAGTTTATAGTAAGCCAGATCTGTCAATACTTTCGACTGATGAAAGTGAGGTTCTGCAGCTACCGTAGATCCACAGCTACAGTCACAATTGAGGTAGAACAGAGCAAGGGAAAGAGAGAGAAGAGCAGAGCAAGGGAAAGATATAGAAAGAGATCGAGAGAGAGCAAGGAAAGAGAGAGTGTCAAATGAATAGAGCCATAAAAAGTTATGTTCGAAAATTGAAAAACCATGTTAGACGAAAGATCAAAGCGCAGACACATCGCAAGTCCCCAAAGGCAGTTAAAGAAACTGAAACATTCGTTTTGATTGCTGATTGAGACAAATGAAACGTTCTTTAAACTGGCAAAACAACAACAACAACAACACAAAGGAAAACAGCGACAACTCTGGCCACACGCCGATTCAACTCGCTTCGCCTGGCCTGTTGCCCTGTCAGAATGCATAAAAATTCAAATCACAACACGCCGCAAAGTCCCCAACAACAACAACAACAAACATCAAAGCGCAACAAACTCCAATTCCAGCTCCAGCTTCAGCTCCATTCCCCTCGACTCTCCTTCTCTCCCCCTCCCGACTCTGTTTCCTCTCCCCATCGCCTTCTCCATTTCCATTTGGGTTTGTGCCTTCAGATTTGGATTCGGCTTTGGTATCGTTATCGGTATCGGTTTCTCCGTCTCTCTCTCTCGCTCTCTCCCTCTATCTCTCTCAATTTCTCTCTCTCTTTCTCTCTCTTCCTCGATCCACATCCCAAAACTCTCAGATTTAATGCTTATTTGCCCAAAGTCAAAACAGATCTCATTGCCCCGTCAGCCCTCCCTCCGCTCTACGACTACCACTTGCCAAAGCATCGCACCTCTGCCTTCTCTCTCTCTTTCTCTCTCGCTCCCGTCACCTCACCTTACCTCGTCTCGTGTCGCTTTGCCTCGTCGTAATCATGACATAAAAAAGCGCAACAAAACCGATTTTCAATTCAATTTCAGTGTGCGCGGCAATTTAATTAAACTTTTTTTAGCTCTTTCATACCCTACACGAAGGGTACCGCGCTGGTCTTGTCGAATGTATCTCGAGTATAAATAAGGGATATCGTATATAATACAGAAAATTACTTGCGTATAAAATTTAAGCAAGAAATATAGGTACGAAATAAAATTTATAGTTTTTGCTTATAATAATATATCGCTCGATTTTAGCTTAAAATATGTGCTGTAGTTTCATGGAAAAGTGCAATTTCTACAAATATAAATAGCTTATTTAAAACAGTTTTCTTGATTTCCAGGCAAATAAATAATAAAATAATGCTCGATCTTCAAAATAAAATGGAAATAAACAGAAAACTTTGAAATCGTATAACTTTATCACATTTCCAACATATATAATGTTATAGTAGAATAATTTAGTTCTAAAAAAATATATACTCATGTTATAGTTCCCGAATTCTCAAATTTCACAGTCTTTCACAATTTCTGCATATAAATATGCGGCAAAGAGTCTGCAGAGTGCGTTTTACTCGATGTTTACGCGATCGTTCTTTGTTGTTTATTTGATTTGCTGATCTCAAGCCTCAGTGCATGCAAATTGTGTGTCGAGTGTGTGTGTGTGTGTGTGTGTGCACAGTGTGCTAAAAGTTATTAAATTGGACATGCGATTAACATTATTTCACTCTAAATGACATTAAATGCACTCGCATTGCAATAGCTTAGCCTAAATGTGTGTGTCTGTGTGTGAGTGTGTGTGTGTCGGAGTGTGTCATAGTATGCATGAGCCTTGCTTGAGCTGTGGGGAGAGCTTTAAGCACGCGTGTAGGTGTGAGCTGTGCGTGTGAAAAGCTTGAGCCGACCTTGAGCCTGAGCTCGCACACGTGTCTCTGCTTTTTTCTCTCTCTCTCACTCTCGAATTTGCAATTCGATTTGGCGATGTGTATCACTGCAACGTGTCGCTGTTGTTGCTGTTGTTGCTGCTGCTGCTGCTGCTGTTGTTGTTGTTGCAACTGATGTGCCGCATTGGCTGAAACAATGCCACAGCTTCCCAGCGCATCGGCGCTTGGAGAGGCCCCACATGAACGTCTCGATCTGTGGCTGCAATTAAAAGCGACGCGATGCGATGTCGCAGGCGGGGGCGGGGGGCGGGGGCAACGGCAGCGTCTGAGAATGCAACAGCAACAACAACAACAGCAGCAACAGCAACGTGTAATTGGCAACGGGCAGCGTTAAACAAAAGGAAATGTTTAAACAAATTATTTCGAATTAAACCGCAGGTATTTATTAATGTTTTGCGCTCGGCCGAGCATGGCGCTTGCAACGCATTGCTCGACCAGTTGTTGTTGCTGCTCGTGTTGCTGCTGCTGCTGTTCACTTTTCAGTTAAGTTTTTCCCATTTTCCACGTCTGTTGCACACTACTCGCTGCCTGCTGTTTTCCTTTTGCCGGTACAAAGCGGCGTATGCGTAATTTGTAAACTGCTGCTCCCGTGCCACACTGACTGCAAAAACGTTTCAATTTCGCAGCTCGCAACACGGAAGTGCCCCGCAATTTTCGGCCATCTCAACCGACCGCCCCCACTCCCCTCTCTCTCCCCCCACCCACTGCGAGCGCAGCGTGCGCTTCGTGTGGCATGCAACATGGCCAAGACGAGCAATTAAATCCATGCGGCTTGCGGCTTATGCAATCGCCTGTGATCGCGGATTTGCTGCGCTGTGTGTGTATGTCTGTCTGTGTGTGTGTGTGTCTAAGTATGGCACTGACTTGCACGAAGAAGAAGAAGGAGGAAAAGCAGAAGAAGAAAACGTAGTCTAACTAAACTATTTAAGCACTTAATTGCAATTAATTAATTAATTATGTGATCATGCAACATGTTGCTGGGGCAGGCCAACTAATCCCATTTTCAGCAAGTTTGCCACACTGTTCCGACTTGCCAAAGTTTGAGAAAGCGGGGGAGAGGGAGAGAGAGCAGCAGAAGAAGAGTTAGAGACTTTAATAAGATTTACCTGTTTGTATGAACGCATAGATCTCGGCAACTACCAGGGCTGGAGGCACCAAATTCGAGCTGAAGATGCCTGCAACTGGCAGGCAGCTAAAGCTGATGTTTAATCAGGCATGACACGCCCAATGCCCACAAAAATTGATAATTTCTATTTTAAATCAACTTATTTATTTACACAACTAAGTGTAAGCTCTCTATAAAATAGCTTAAACCATGATTTAAGTGAGCCAAAGCAAAAAGAGCAATTTATTATAAAACTAATGCTTTTGATACTAGCTAAGGGTCGAATTGTATATCTTTCTATTCTTTTCTATACTCTCTCTCTATCTACTGTTTTCCCCCCGGTCCCCCCTCTTCCCAACCCATTACTGACCCACTATCATATCATATCATAATGTACTTTCAACAATTACTTAACAAATTTTGTAACAGTCACTGAAATATGACATCGAACTGAAGACTGAAGCTGAAGCCAAGGCGAAGAGGAGGGCATTAAAGGTCTCTCCCTCTCCCCCACTCTCTCTCTCTCTCTCTCGCACACACAAAGGGTCTGTGTAACTGTCATAATTAAAGTAATTTGGTAGAAAATTTTTAGCCAATTAACCAAAAAGACGCAGAAAATGTAAGGCGAGAGTGGATAAAACGTGTGGCAGACAGGGCAGATGGGCAGACAGACAGGCGGAGAGACGGACGGGCAGACAAGCGGAGACGTGCAACAAATGCTACTTAGTTTAATACTTTAAAAAGCCACAATAATAATAGCTACAGCAACAAAAACTCCGACGATGATGCCAGCAAAAAATACCTGGAAAAGACCAAAAAAAGAAGAGCTGAAAAAAGCTAAAAAAAAAATAAAGCCAAAAACGTGCCCCGAAAATAGTTTGACAAAATCGAATCAAAATCGTAGCGTATTTTTACGCATTTTAGTTTCGCCCATTCGACTGGGACGTCAGGTGATTGACTGCTGAGAGGGAGAGGTAAGCGAGAGAGTGGGAAAGAAGGTTGGGGGGGTAAGAGAAGAGACAGACAGATGTGCGATATATGTACGGTATTTCTTATGCGATAACCCGCTCGAATTTCATACAAATCTCGAGACACAGCGGCGACTTTTCTTGTTCTTCGAGTCCTCTGACTTCCCTTGCTGCGCTTTGCCTTACTCTCCCTCTCCCTTTCTCCCTTTTTCTCTCTCTCCCACTCCCTCTCGCTGGCATCCCCTGCTTGGGCTGACCGCAAAAGTTTTGACGCTTAATCAGCAAAATCAGCAAAGCGTTAATAATGCCACGCCCTTTTGTCTGGCGTAGGTCCACTCGATTCCCGACGTTTCTTCTAGTCAACTGTCACAAGAAATATGTCAGAATGTGCAAATCGAAAGTGTAAACTGAGCAAGACATGGGAGGCGAGGAGAGGAGAGGGGAACAGATGGAAGATATCGGGGTTGCTTGAGGGCACACGAGAGCGAGCGATTGTAATCGAAACTCGGCCCCGCTCAGCAATCTCTGTATTACCTTATTTGTGAAATATCAATAGAAATTTATACGGCGTATATTCTTCTATTTTACATTCAAAAAATATATTCAAGATTCTTGATTATTCTATCATATTTTTATAGATAATTATTATACTATTTACTGTAAATATAAAATGAAGTATAATGATTAAAATACTTTGTAAATGATTATAGGAAGTCCCATATATCCCAGGCATTCTTATCCTCTCTATGAATTACAATAAATAAATTGCATATTAAATTAGGAAAAATTGCAGTAATTATAAGTAAATAATAAGTAAATATCTGTTATATTTCTGTATATTATTTTAGGAACAGACTTCATTCATGCTTCACTCTATGATTCTTCTCTGCGTTTGCTTCCTCTGCTTCATGTTCTTTATCTTTTTCTGCTTCTTCTTAGGCGCTGCAGTAGTTCTAACCGTAGCTCTACGCGGGTTTCCCATGCGACTGTTTTCCCCTCATCGATTTTGATTGATTCACTCATTCACGCACTCATTCACGCACTCATTCATTCATACACTCAAAATGCAATCTCATTGTTTTTGTTTTTGTTGTTGTTTTTGACCCGCAGTTTTGTCACTCTCAGCCGACCCCGTGGAAATGCATGCAACCCTGGCCGGGGCTATTTGGATACTTTGTTGCTCCCCCCCCCCATCACCCGCTCTGACGCTACTTCGATCGCGTCATATTACAAATACAAATTGAAATCGACGTCGCCGCAGGCAGCGACTGCGCGACATGCCATAAAAATCACAGACAAACAAGAAACTCACCACAGACAAGGAGTGTGGTGGGGGGAGGGAGGGCGCGGGGTGTGGTGTGAGGCGTGGTGGGGCGAAACCAGTTGGCAGGCAAATCGAACAGCAGCAGCAGCAGCGACGCTGCGCACGCACTCAGCGAGGCTGCAAGTGAAGCTGCAGAGAGCGCAGTGTGAGAGAGCGAGCGCAGTGTGAGAGAGCGGAGCTGCCAGACGAGACGAGACGCTGCGACGCGGCGACTCGGCGACGCGTCTTTGTCTGCTAAGCTGGCTCGTTTAAACTCCGCCTTTTATTTTCTAATTGATTTAAAGTGTGTTAACTTCCGCTGTCGATAATTTCGGTCCAGCCAGCAGCGCTGCCTCGCTCACTCGCACACACACACACACACGCTCGCTTCGTACGCCACGGCACGGCACGACGCGCCGCTCTCTCGTTGCGCTCTTTCGCTCTCTCAGCTGGCAACGCTGCTCGCGTGACAGACGAGCCGTCTCGCTCTGGCGCACGCATCAATCGTTTGCTCAGCTTTCGCACCAATAAGCAGCGGCGGCGCAGACGGCAGCCGCGACAGCGACAGCGACGCTGACGATTGCCAAAAAAGCAACGACAACAAAAGCAACAACAACAACGACAACAACAACAAGAGCAGCAGCAGCAGCCACTTGGCTGCCTTTTTACAGCAAATTGTTAATTAATCTTTATGGCGCCCACTGTGCACCCCCCCCTCCTCCCGCCCCTGCGCGACACTGCAGCACTTGCTCACTCTCTCTCGCTCGCGCTCGCTCTCAGCAGCGTGGCTTGCTCGCTCTCGCACACACGCTCTTATGCTGCTCTTGCTCTCTCGCGCGCGCGTGGGTGTGCAAAGGAATTCGCCTTGCTGTGTGGCCCTCTCTCCCCTCTCCCTCAGCGCCCCTTGGCTGTTACAATTTTGACACCTCGTCTGCACGTCGTGCGCGTTAGCGTCGCTGCCAACGCCGCAGCCGACCACGCTGCCACGCCGCCAGGATGTTAAGTAAAAAGCATTTTCAAAGTTATTTTATGGCATTTAATGCAGTTTTGGATACAGAAAAACTGTGCGTTTAGATACTTTGACTCGAAGTTTGTGCGCACACACACACACACACACACACACAGAGAGCGAGCGAGTTTCGCTATGTGTGTGTGCAGTCTGTCTCTTTTTGGCAAAGCTAACGAGGAGCTTAGACAGCGCACCCTGCGCGGCCTCTGCGCCTCTCTCTACTCTCTCTCCATGTGTGTGTGTGTATCCTGCTGCTCTGTGTGTGGGTGTGTGTGAAAATGGCGTACGTAACGGAAACGCTTTTATGCAATTAGAAGGCAAGTACGTGGACAGAGAGAGACAGAGAGATAGAGAGAGGGAGCAGCGCGAGGATGCCTTTTCTTGCTCTTCTTCCCCTACTAGCTGCCTAACAGTAAATTAGCCTTATTATGGCGTGAAGAACACAGCATTTTTTTTACTATATACTTTTTTTGCTCTTTAGTTGCATAAAAAACCAGAAAGATTCAATAAATTGAGGCAAATCTTTTATACTGATATATTGCTTTTTCAATGTTTACTTGAATTACTTGAAAAATATATTAATATATTCATATTATATATAATATATAGTGCCTATAGGTCCATCAAATTACATTAAAATATGCAATATAGCACAAGCTATACCAGACACTGATTTCAATGCAAAATATAAAAACCCATGTTAAGTTTACAAATATAGAATGGTAAAATACTATTATAATATTTTAGAATGCGTTACACACATATTTCAACTTAAAAGATTATAGAACTTGTATAGAAATGAGTGAAATACATTATAATAAAATAATGCTACTATAGAAGATTTCAGAATTGATATATACACATATTCCAACTAAAACGATTAAATAATTTAGAAGAAAAATTAGAAATGCACAATAAGATAGTTACTATACTATATTTCATAATATTGTTAATAGAACAAATAATGTAATTTTTTAAATTTCAATACGAGTCCAGCGCATTAATTGGGTTGCGGTGGGGAGAGGGGATAGGGGGCAACTCTGGCAACTTTGTCGTGCCTGAGTGTAAAGTAGAAAATCGATAACTAAAACAAACTCAGGCAATAATACTATACACAAAAAAAAAAGGCGCTTACAATGTCAACAAAAAACAGAACAAACAAGCCTCGTCCATGCGATGCGCCGCGATGCGATGCGATGGCCATGCAAAATGACCCATTACCGTTAATTAGTTGCGTTTAAAACGGCAACTGCTGCAGGCGACTAATGAAATGGCCGCAGTCGATAAAGCGATAAACAAACAACGAGCAGCAACATCGCTTGTTGCCGCAGTGACAATTTAAGTGCAATTAATTTTTTGCCCAGCACTGTGTGTGTGTGTGTGTGTGTGTGTGTGTGTGTGTGCTTGCAACATGCAACAGCAGGGGGCGGCTGCCGGCTGGGTGTGGCAGCCTTGGCCAAACTGTTTGTTGATTTTGCCCACTGTTGCAGTTCTCGAGCAGGCGATGCGGAAGAGCGCAGGCGGCGCGCAGACGGCGAGCAGGAGCGCAGCCGGGTAGGAAGCGGGCCAAATAAATATTATGACGCTATTATTAAATATAATTTGCTGTCATGCCATGCCGCACACGTAATGTTGATTATATTTTAATTAATCTTTATACTTTAATGCTTTAATAATTTCATTTTCGTTTTTCTACACGTTTTGCAGCTCCCAAATCCGGCAAAAGTATTATATTCATATCATATATGGTATAATCGTGTATAAGCTAAGCTTTCATTATGCGCAATTAGCGATGACTTGAGAAATCTACAACTAATTGCTGGAGTTAATTTAAGGAACTGCAAATCGCTGAGGCATTCTTAATTTGTACTATAATAAAGCAGATATATGGTATGATATTAATGTCCAAACACCTTACGTCATTGCTTCCCCCAACAATATCAAATCTTTCATTTGCAGATTTGTATATATTTGGTTTATTTTTATAATTAGCACATTCAAAATGAGCACATCTACTTTAATCTATAAAATATGCTGTCAAAATTTCAATAAGATCGGACTAGTTACCATAAGAAAATCGAAATATTTCGAGGAAAATAAAATATTTTGGACTTCATAAGTTCCTGAAGCTTAAACGCAAAACTTAACGAGACGGGAAACCTTTTTTTCCAATTTGCTAAAATAAGCATAGTAAAAATATAATAATCTCGAAGTTAGAACCTCTTTCTAGCGGTGCTGCCTGTGATTATCTACAAAAATTGCTTATCAATTTAATATATAAATGATTATGCTACGGTGTGGTTAGTTTGATGACAATCCTACGTCGCTTGAGGGTTGCAACTCTGGCGCGCTCGGGCTGCTCGATGGCTGCAATCAGCATGCGCCTAACTGTTAGTTAAACACTCCACTTGGTAATTGGAAACGGAAATATGTTGGTCAACAATTCACTTGGCCCGAAACTGAAGTGGACGAGAACAGGACGAGAAAAGGGAACGAAGGTGGAGAAGGAAGGAACCGAAAGCAAACAATGCACGGGCGCGCTGTTACGTGTAACTGTAATTAAACGAGTCAGCGATACATGATTTTAACGCCTGTCCGCGTAACCTCAAAGACAGAGAGGGGGGAGAGAGAGAGGGAGGGAGAGAGACAGACACGAAAACAGAAACACCTGAGCCAAAAAAAAGAACAAGAGCAGGTTCGCTTTGGGCTGCGCTAAGCGGCTTTTAAGGACGCGGACAGAACACGTTGCTCTCTACTGTTTATCTAGTACGAGTGCGAGCGGGGAAGGCAGCGGGGAAGGTAGCAGGGAAGGCAGCCAGGACAATGACGCCACAGAAAAATGCTACGTGCACAACATGTGCAGCCCGAGCCCTAAGCTCGAGCCCGAGTGTCTTGTGTCCTGTTGTGTCATGTCCTGACCAGTTTTGTTTTCATTGCGACGAACATAAGTGACCAATTTTATGTGTCATTAAAATTGGACGCGGCCAGGTCGCCCGCTGCCCGCTGCCCGCTGCCCGCTGCCTGCTCCTCAGCTACTGCCCGCTGCACATAATTAAATTACACCTGTCCCTGTCCCTGTCCCTATGCATGTCCTTTATCCGCTCTATGCCTTGTCCCTTGTCCTTTGTCTGGCCACACAGTGGCAACGCTTAAAAGTTCATTAACGCGCCTGCGCGACCGACGAAAGCGTTTACCGGAAATGAAAAGGTCTCTAGTCTCCTCGAATGGGAGATGTAGGGTCATCTATCCATAGCAGCGCAGATAATAATTAACCCGACACATTTTACAGTAGCAGTGGCATGTCCCTCCAGGGACGGAGCGCCACGGGGCGTGCACGAACGAGCGGGTTAAAGGGACAGCTTCCCCTGCCGCGAGATGCTCGAATGGGAACTCAACGCAGCTGAAATCTCAAATATTCCGTGAACTACATAAATAGATTGAAAATTAGTTGAAAATTGGTCGAAAATAGGTTGAATTAGAGCGAAATAGGTCGAAAATATGTTGTTATAGATTAAAGTGATTGAAATAGGTCTAAAGCAATTCGATTAAGTCAAAAATTCACAAAATATGTCAAAATAGGTCGAAAATAGGTTAAAAAAAAACATCGAAATAGGTTTAAATGAAGCGAGATAGGTCTAAAATAGGTTGATATATCGTACATTAAATTGGCTAGAATATCACAAAAATATCTCGATTAAATCAAGATATCTCAAATTAAATCGAAAATAGGTTGAAATATGTCGAAATTGATGGTATCATTACCCACAAAAACATATTGCGCTGTAACGATTACATCTTAATTGAGCTTAAACCGATTGAAAGCCAGAGTGTTTAAGATCTACCAGATTATTACAATAAAACTTGCTGAGAATAGCTTAGAAATTTCGAAAATACATTAATTTTAAGTTCGAAAATCAGTAAAGTTATATAACTATTATAAACATAAGGTATATCTATGCAAAATGCAATGCTTGGGGGAGAAATGGAAGAGATTTGGTAGCTGAGAACTTGATGCCCCTGATTGCCCTTGCTGCTACGGTGCACTGGAATCGACCTATACTATTTGGCCCATGGAAATTATAAAGTTTTCCTGCGGAAACTCAAGAAATTCAATTAGCATTATGGATACGGTTGTTTTCGCCTGGTTCAGCTACCTCTGCGAGCCGGGGGAGATACGCTCGGCCATTCGATTCGATTACAAGAGTTGGGGGATTCGTTTCGAGGCCGATTTCGAATTTAGAGTCGAATCTCTGGCTTTCAATTTAAAACCAATCTTGAAGCGCAGAGCTAAACGCCGATCATTAAAGGATCATTAGTGCACATAATCTGATTATAATGCGCTCAGTTTCTGCTCTGTTTTAGCTTGGCTTTTGCTACCCTCTCCCTCACTCTCTCTCTCTCTGTCCCTCTCCCTCTCGCTCTCGCGCTCCCTGTGTTTCATTCTCATTTAGTTTAGTTTTCGTTTTATTAACAACTTTTACCTGATCTTTTCGGCGATCTCTTGGGCGATCTTTGTTTATGACTCGGACGCGAACGCGGACTTGGGCTCCAATTAATGAAGCACATCCCGTTGGCCAACGTGGATCGCGTGTCAGCGACAAATCTTCCAGCGGGGCGGGGCAGCGGGGCAGCGGAATTGACCCCTGGGAATGTGAGATTTGTCGGTTTCAGAGACAGTGACAGGGAAAGGGCACGGGAGGGGCGAGGGAGTGCGCAGAGGGGTTAGCCGAGTGAGCTAATGTGCCGGAAATAGAATTATGAATACGTTGGCGTGCGTAATTTATGCCGTTGCAAATGGGCCAACTAATTGGTACGGGTTCAACTAGCGAGCGAGCGAGAGTAAGCTGCCCGAGAGTCCATCGCGAAGTCGAAGGCTTTTAGATTTATCTATGGCCTAGCACTAAATAAGCGACCCGCTCTGTATCCTGGGCACAAGCCTCGCACCGCAGCATCGCAGCCGAGCAGCCGAGCTGCATGTGCCGCAGACGCAGGCGTTATAATTTACACTTGAGCTAAAATATTGATACTCGAAAAGCAATTTAGATAAGCCGCCTGGGACGGACACAGGCGCAGGCAGGCAGGCAGGCAGGCACTGGAAATTCCGCTTCACACCTACAGTGAGGTGTGAAAGGTGTCGCTGTGTGCGTGTGTGTGTCTCGGCCCGGCTAAGTGCGTGGCAGGACGTGGCACCGAGGCAGCTGTCACCGCGTCGAGGCGAGTCTGCGCGCAAAAAAACAAAAAACGAAGTAGAGGAAAACAATAACAACTCGTCTTAGCCTTGTTAGAGCCTGAGCCGAGTCTGAGGCAAGTGGCACCAGCTGTCAGCGGCAGCCCGACGGGCCACGCCCCCTCTGGCCTGGCCTGCCCTGCTACGGATCTAGTTGCGGCATTAATGAGTGCGCGATAACATCAAAAGGCCAGACATGATTTTCAGGCAGTCGCATCGCATCGCATTGCAGCGCATCGCGGGTCAAAGGGCAACTGCTGCAGCGGCGCCTCGTCAAGTGCAGCGGTTCTCACACCCCACGCAAGGAGGAAGTTGCAAGCAGGCAAAGGCGAAGCGTATAATTAACGTTCATTTATTTTCGAATTAACATTCGATCAGCAGCGGGGGGGTCAGTAGGCAGCAGTCGGCAGGAGGCAACTCTCTGGCGGGGGGCGTGTCTGGCAAGCATTAGCAAGTGCTGCCCTCGCCGCTCTAATTTGCAGCCCTGCCCTAACCTGTCCCGTTCATTTTACGCCGTTTTTAGCTGCAAGTGGAACGATAGTCTATCGATAGTTGAGCGATAGTTGAGCGATAGCAGTGCAAAGCTATATAAAGTGGCTAGTCAACTACGAGCTTATCAATTTCGTAGACATATCGATAATACGATATATTGTTTATCGATAGCTAGGTGTTTCCATTATTTAAAGTAACTAGCTAATAGATATCGCGCATATATCGATAGTTAATATTAAAACTAAGTGAATTAAATGATATTCTATGAGATTCTCTATATTGATCTATATCTAGATCTATATATTGCAAGTAAGCAAAGTAAATATGTTTTAGCTAGGTTATGTTCCGCAAGTTTAAGCGATATTTGTAGGTTATGTGTATAGAAAATGCTAGAAAGCTTTCAACTTAGCTTAAAAATTTAGTTTTAATAGCATAGTTTTATTATTTCAGAATATTAGCACTTCTAGCTTCCTATTGCTTAGATTTCTTCAAAATTCTTCAAAATACTGAAATTTCAATAGAGTTTTTTACCTAAAATGCATATACAGCTCGAGTTTCTGGCTAAAATTGAATCTAGTTAGGTTGTTGTTTAGATCTTGTTATATATTAGTATTTTATAGGAAATATTTCTTTGTAATACCAATATATCTCACTCTATTTTATCGGTCTCTTTGCACTGCAAGCTCAACCTAACCTCACTCACCCCCGACTAGCTACGTAGTTGCCTAATTTGAGTGCCACTTGAGTTAACTTTTAAAAGGCTGCACACCACCAGCCTGCACCCCCGCCCTTCGCTCTTCGCCCTTAGCCCACGACTACCTGCAGCACTTAGTGCACGCCCCGCGGCCCTGTTCTATCGCACCCCCTCCCACCCCTCCGAGCCAACACTCCGCTCCTGGCTAATGACAAAGTTGTTGTGTGTCCTGCGAACAAAGCGCAAAAAAGGCAAAGTTGACCGTGCTTAAAAACAAAGTTGCCACTTTTGCAGGCAGGCCCCATCCCGCTCCGCCCCCTACTCCTATTTCACGGACTCGGGCAAAAAGTGGCGCCAAAGAAAGAGAAATGAGCAAAAGGAGCGGAAGAAGGGGAAGGAGAACAACAAACAAGGCCAAAGCGAAAAAATGCAAAATGTTTTTAATGCGAACACTTTTAACACTAATGGTGCCGGAATATTTAATTTAACACCTCCCCGACCCACACCCGTCGAGAATCGCGCACAGCAGCGGAGCGAGGCGAAGGCAACAAGGGGGTGGCAACAGAAGCCCACATTAATGCGAGCATGAGGCGGGGCAGGTGAGGCAAGCAACCCCAAGGCGAAAGCATACCGCAAAACATGTCAAATGCGACTTGCCCACACCCGGCACCCAGCAGCAGCAACCCCCCCCCCCCCCCTGCCAGACTACGCCACTGGCAACTCACACGGCACAGCAGCACGCAGCTTGACGCAGTTTGGCTGCGCTTTTAAACTGGAGATGTTTTTGGCGTGAATTTGTTAATTCGGCACCAATGACATAGCCCAGTCAGGGTAGAGAGCGGGAGAGCGAGAGCGAACAGTCCCATCCCCAGCCCTGGCACCAGCAACAGGCGCAGGGTTGGGCAACGCCACGCTTTATTTTTCAGCAAACAAACATTTTTTGCTGCTCGTGTTGCTGCCGCGCGTTGGTGTTGCGAGTTAAAATTGTTTTAATGCCGGGGCAAATTTATGCAAATTGCGCTCTTTTTGCATATTTAAAAAGCGAATACACGAGCACTTTGCCAAAGTAATTTGTTACATAATGGAGGGCTCCAGGCTCCGAGATGCTGCTGCCAGCCCAGCGCACAGGAAGGACAGAGCGAGAGAGAGAGCGAGATAGAGGGAGAGCAAGAGAGAGAGCGAGCGCGAGGAAGAGCGTGCACAGCGCCATGTTGGAAAAGTTTAATTTGCCATAAGTGCGCGCCATTTTGCAGCGTTTTCTCAACTTTTTAATGGAACCTACAAAAGCTGTCAACAAACAGCAACAACGATGGGCAAAAACCAACGAGTGCAGCAACTGACCAAGCCACAGACTGTAAGATACCCTACATATGTGCTATACAGGCGACTGTATACAGCTGGCAGGCTCGTTCAAGCCAAATTTCATAGCTCGAGCTTGTAGTTTGATCGACGTGTCCAAGTAAATAAGCATATTTTGGTTGTCTGTAGAAATCTTTTAAATTGAATAATATCCTTCGCTATCTAAGGCTTACAGCAATGCACAAGTCAAATTTCAAAACTCCAGCTGCTATATCAAGCAAGATCAGCAAAAATCTGTGAACAATTTACTAAATATGCGATTCTCTTAAATGACAATCAGTCTTATAAGGATCTCAGCTAATTCGCTTTATAAAAGAACACTCTAGCCTTTTTTTTCGGTACCCTGTCGGAATCTTAACAATTTTATAATACTCACTACTTTTCAGTACTTCCAGCAATGCACAAGTCAAATTTCATAACTCTAGCTATCATATCAACCAAGATCTGGATAAAAGATCAACACAACTTTCGGAAAACTTTACTTAACACACGCACGCACTTACCGTGTCGTTTACAGGGTATCAATGAAGGAAGAAAACAAACCAGAAACCAAAATGGCCAGCTATTGGGGTCGCCTTTGGGGTGGTAGCTGAAGTGATGGGGCCGGAGATGAGTGGGCGTGGGCGTGAGCATGTCACAAAATTATGCAAATGCCGTTTGGCTGTTAAAATATGTTAATGTGGTGCGCTCTCGCTCTGTTCCTCATGCTCCATCTCTTTCTGCACTTTGCAGCACAATTCTCGTCATTTCTCATTTCTCATTTGTCATTTCTCGTTTCTCGTTTGTCGACTGCCGACAGTCTCTCTCTCTCTCCCTCTCTCATTCTCTCTGTTTGCTTGTTTGATGCTTTTAACAAATTTCAACAAATGAGTGTCGATGGGCAAGGGATGTGATGTGGGTTGGGGAGGGGAAAAGGGGCGTAGGGGTACAACTCCAACAGCAACACGCCACATGTGATGCAAATGGGCAGATTGAGTTGGGGTCACTTGTGTGATGCAATGCAAAAGTGTCAACCAATCTGTAACTGCATCAGGTCAGAGCATCATTGGATCGCCCTGTAGCCCGGATAAGAACTTAAACAAGGCTCTGAAAAAGAGTACAAACTCGGAGCATAAGCATTGAGTTCTCAAAAAATATGTTTATCAATTCTGCAACATTTTCTAGCGACTTGTACATTAATCTGTCTGTATGAACAGCTATATCTCAGAGGCTTTATGAGCTAGGGCTACCAAATTTGCTGAACATATGTCTGTAGACTGCGCGCTTATTTTGGAATATTGCCACGCCCCCTAATTCTTATATTTACTGAAATAAATTAATTGGTAATATCGTTTTAAAGCTATTGCGTTCATTTTTACTGTGTGCAAATGATTTGTAATACTTCAAACTTTACAAGCACCCTCAGTAGTCATGATATAATTATTAATTACCAACACAAGCCCACCTCCCTGCTCCGCCCCTCCCCAGCCCCGCCAGGCAGAGCAATATAATTCCACACAACTTGACGCTGGCCAGTCAAAATGCAACTTTCCAAAACGCCGACACCTACGCAGAGAGGTGCAGAGATTGAGCTGATATGTTGCTGGATGGATGGTTGTTTGGTTGGTTGGTTGGATAGACGGATGGATAGCAGCGATAGCAAGAGCAATAAATTGCCACGCCCCAGAGACAGCAGCGCCGGCGACAAAAACAAAACCGAAGACAATAATAAGCTGAGAGGGCGAGCGGGAGAAAGGGAGAGAGGCAGAGGAAGAGAGAGATTGGATGGGAAGGGGGCACAGCTCAATGTCAGCATTAAAAGCAACGGGCAACAAAACTTGTCAACCTCTAACGATAATTGAGTCATAAACTTTATCTAATGACAATTTATGCCATTGAAAACAAAACACAGAACGAGCTAAATATAATAAAAACCCTGGCTCCGAGACCGGAAAGATCGAGATATGTGTATGTACACTGTACTATAGTGAGTGCGTTGTATAGTCTGGTGTGACATATATCTGTGCGTGTCTCGCATAAATCGTAGTCTTGCGGTTTTAAATCATAACTTGAAAACTTCATAACAATAACACGATGATAATCACGATTATAATGATTGAAATGGTGCCTCATTAGCATTACGACGACCCGAACTAGTTGCCGTTATTTGGCCAGATCGCACTCTCTCCCGCTCTCTCTCTCTCTCTCTGCATCTCTTTCTCCCTCTCTTTCCTTGTTCAGAGTCCAGTAGTTGGGTCAGTCGACACAATTTGTTTGCGTCAATTACAGAAACCACAGCGCACTTTGGCAACGGCCTCAGGCCTCAGCACTGTGAAAAATTGCAATACAATAGAAAAGGAACCTCTATAAGATGATCGACTGCAACAATCGGCTTTTCGAGTAATTACTCGCCTTTATTGCGATGCTTGCGATCAAGTACGGCACAAAATGCGATGGTTGCAAGCAAGTAACGCAAAAATTCGATCTTTTGAGCACGTGAATCAATCATATTTCCCTTTCTCTCAGTGTATAGTTTCCTCTTCGCCTCTCGCGAAGCGTAAATTTCACCAACGTCAAACAAAACCCGCACTAATTAACTTAAATTTCAATTAAAATGTCTTTTGTTATGTGATTTTTATGTGGTCGGGTCGCCCATTAGTTCGTAGCGTGGCGAACCGGAAACTTTTGTCACCCAAAGTATGCTAATGAACGCGCACGTCCCTATGCCTCTATCTCTCGCTCCCTCCCCGCCTGCCTGCCTGCGCTGGCACCTCGCTGCGACCACGATCGACCTGCCTATGTGGAGTGCTCGTTATAATAGTCCAACCAACCAACCAACCATCCATCCATCTCTCCATCTCTCCTCGTCGTCCCAACTCGTCGGCTCGTATCATTTCATTTCGGTCTGCGGTTTCTCGCGTTTATTTGTTAATTTTTTGGGTTTTTTAAATAAAAATTTCTTCATTAGCGCATAAATTAGGTTTAATTACATTTTAGTTGGCTTTATTAAAAATCAACTGGCTCAACGACACCAAAAAAAAAACGGAGTGCAAAATGGAGGACAAAACGGAAATGCGACAGAGTTTCCAAGTTCGTTAAAGTCTTTTCATATGGTAGGGGACGAGCTCTCAATTGGGATTTAGTTTAAAAAAATGTTGGATAAACAGAACTCTATCGTAAGATCACACAACTCTATAGATTTATATTCTTCAAACTAAAATAATATCATTCGATTGTAAACTTAACTTAAAGCATTTTAATTATCCTGGAATGTAGGAGAAATAAATAAGAATATTTGCGCCTTGAAACCCTTTCGAAATGCAAATTACGACAGTGACATCTTTTCCATTTAAGGCTCAAGATATCATTAGATAAGTAGGGGAAAAAACTAGTGTAGCTAAAGTGTTACTTTGGGTTGTTTTTGGACGCATTAAAAATGCATCTAGCTGTGATTACGAGAGTGGTCACGTTTCATGCCGTCTTCCATTGTTGTGTAGCCCCCAATCCTCACAGTTGATGCCCCGGTTGGAAGTCCGCTAATGGAGTGCCTAATTATGGGATCATTTCGAAAGACTGGCGCTTGAACAAGTCGCGAATTACATGGGAAAAGCGACAGTTGTCGCTCGCTTTCGTCTCACATGCCTTGTGTAATAGGTATGTGCCCCGCCCCGCCCCGCCTCTTCCTCTACGCTGCTTACCGAACCCCCTTCCCAAATCCTATCACTACGCACCTGCAAACCCCTTTCGTGACAGCGCGCTGGGCAGTTCGATCACTTCATTAATCACATACCATTAGCCTGGCCAGGCCAATCGATTGTCAAATGCTCAGACTCAACTGCAGGCGAAGAGTGAGTGTGGGAGGAGTAGGGGCCAGAGGGGAAGGGCGGGGTAAAAAACAATTATATTTATTTATTTTTATCGTCGCTTATTTATCTTAATTACTTTTTCTCTTTCTCTCGCGTCGTTGAGTGGCTGTTACTCTGGTCACGTCCTGAGACTGGGCCTGAAACTGTCCCCGCTTCGCCCCCGCCTCTGGTACTGTCAGCGTACCCTTCCACACTCCGCATGTTGTACAATTCAATTTGGTTTCTCGCACAGCTGGAATACGACAAGCAGAAATGCTGTGTGTCTGAAGTGCATGACTCTCGTATACCCTACATGAGGTTGGTCAGCTAAAACCTGCATAACTTTTAAACTGCTCGAGGGAATCAGCTGAACTTTGAGAATTGGAAAGTGAAGTGTGAACGAAATGCACACTCCAAGTTTCGTTTATATAACTCACAGACTGCGCTAGTTATTTGCCTCTATACTTCGATATACCCCACGCAACTCGCACGCAAGAATAAAAACAAAAACAATTCAATCAACTGCGGTTCACTGGTAATCGTCGTCGTCGTCGTCGTCGCTGTTGTTGTTGCGGTACCGCGTTATCGCCCATTGATATCCTTTTTAATGATACGCGCGCTGACCAAACCTTTTTCAAGCGCTGCGACAATTAGAGAAGCCTTCGCAACCCAAACCGATTTACCTCATCGTCGCGTCATCGTTGCGTCTCGTCTCGTCGCGTCGCGTCGCGTCTTGTCGTATCAATTTACTTTGGGGCGGTGGCGTTGGTAATGGAGACACGGTAACGTGTCAGGCCAGGAGCGGGGCGGGGGCGGGTGCGAAGGCGGTTTCTGAAGGAAGTCGTGGCAGCACAAATATGTCATCAAAATGTGAACGAGATGGAGAGAAGAAGAAAAAAAATGGTGTCGTTTTGATACACCGCAAAACAAAATAATTCATCAATCATGCACACTTGACCGGACCGAAGCGGACCGTACCGAAGACCGGAGACTGAGCCGAACTCGTACGCATTGAACTAGTCGAGCGCACAGTGGGCCGCAACGAGGATTCTGCTAGTTGAATGCACTTGAAATTCGATAATACTTGCAGAACATCTTATGTGAAGCAAAATCAATTTTATTTTTAATATTTTAGCATATTTTGTCTAAGTTTAAAGGCAAAATAACCCTACAAAACATTTAGAATATTTATAAATTCGTTTCTAAATTATCTTTAAAATTCGTACAGTTATGGAAAAAACAATAGACACTCTTTCAACACCTTTTCACGCTTTCGCGTATTTATTTTCTTTATTTATTTTCTATTTAAGCTCCGAAAATATCTAAGAAACCGCAGCTCAAATTTATTGAAGAAGCCCCAAATACACGTTGTGTAATAAACAAAAGATAAAGAAAAATACTTATGTTAATTTGCCTTTTAAATGTATTTTAAAGTATTTCTACTTTTCTTCTTCCAAAATGTGTATTTCTCTTCCATAAATAACATATTATTTTCTTTAATAAATTAAAGTACATATAGTAGTATATTATAAAATCGTTTAATTCTTTTCTACATAGATATAGATATATATAATACTTATATACCATTTAGTAATCTTCCCCTTTTTTATATATTATATAATAGAATCTTTTTGTTTCTCCTTCAGCTGATCAACTTGATTATCCTGTTTTGTGCCACGGTTTCCCTTATCGATAACATATACCTACGTATTACTTATGTTGTGTGTTGTATTTGTATGGGCCTGTGGCTACTTCTCGGTAGTACCCCCTTCCACCCTGCCAAACGTGGCAGCCGTCTAGCAGTCAATCGAGTGAGGCAATCGCCGCATCCTTTAACTAAATTGATGGCCGGCGGTGTGACAAATGATCATCAATCACATTGCGTGGGTCGAGGTCGCGGTCGCGCTCGAGTTTGTTGTTGCCGTAGCCGTTGCCGTTGCCGTTTGATGTTTCAGGTTTCGCGTCATGCACTCGAGTGTCCTCTAAAAGCGGCACGCCCCGTCGCAGAGAGAACGATGGGCGAGAGGGGGAGGGGATTGCTCTATCGACGACTTTCGCACGACGCTTAACGATTGAATAGTTTCGAGCAATTTAAGCCAAGTTACCAAGTTACCGAGTCACCGCGTGGCCAACTAGCCGACTGGCCAAGTGAATGGGATCGAATGCGAGTGTGAATGCGAGTGCGAGTGCGAGTACACTCGCACACTCGTGAGTACACTCGTATTAAATGCAAATTGGCAAACGTTCAAAATGTAATCGATGCGCAGGCGATGCGTTTGCGTAGGTAACCGTATCCCTCCCCTGAACGAGCGAGAGGGGGTAGGCGCCAGGGGAGTAGAGGTACGGCGGGGTGGAGTAGAGTTGCAGACACAGAGCACTCTGTGAAGCGGGGCAAGGCGAGCCTTTTTGACCAAGTTAAGTGCTCATTAATGCGTAACACGGAGATTGGAGTCGACGAAAAAAAAAGGCCATGCTTCGAGTGCCTTTAATTGTTATTAAATTACCGAAGCCCGTTCGAATGAGTGTGTGTGAGTGTGTGAATGAATGTGAGTTGCAAAAGAAAAAGCATCGTGCATGCCTGACATGCAAGTACACCGAGTGACAGCTACCCTGTATGCGATAACTGGAAATCCGCTTGACGAAATGTTCTGAATCTGAGAAAACTAAGAAAAGATATACACAAAAAGGTGTATCAAAAATCAGGCAGTTCCCTTGAGAAATATAATAGTTATGCACTCAAGAAAGTCAGCTAGAATTCAACTGCTACCCTGTATAGCTAAAACGCGATAGATTGCGTTTACCTGGACGAGATGTGCGGAAATTTTGAGAAAAATAAGAATAGATATTTACAATGAAATGTATTAAAACTCAGGCAGTTATCTTTGAATTTCGAATAGTTATATGCTCGAGAAAGCGAGCTGTGTTAGAAAAAAACACAACATGCCTTATGCAATCTCACCGCTTATTTTACAGGGTATACGGACCACACTGGTGGCATGAGAGCACATTTAATACATTTTGATTTTATTTTAAACATTATGTAGCGCCCTATTGTTGTTTAGGCTTTCGCTTTAAAACGCCATGATTTTGCATATTTAGCATGGCTGCAGGGCAGCCGAAAGGGAGAGAGAAAGAAGTAGAAAAGCGAGGGAAAAGGGAGAAGTAGAAGGAGGGCGCAGTTGTGCTCAGTTCATTCAACTGAACACTCAATGTTGCCCCGAGGCGCGGCAGAGAGACGGGGTAGCGCACTGCAGCGGGGTCCAATTCAAAGTCAAAATCGGCGCACAGTAGCCAGAGACCCAGAAACGAGCAGAGCGGATGGAAAAGCGATCCGAATCCGTAGCCGAATCGAAATCCAAATTATTGACACTTGAGGTGAGACGAGCCGCAGGCCACGGCTGTAGAATATAATGAGGCGTGGAGTACTCATTCTCTCCCTCTCTCGCTGTCTCTATCCTTCTGTCAGCTACCGAAAATTGTTCATTAATGAAACTTAATTGATTCCATTCATTAATCATTAAAGCATCGCCCATGGGATGAGCTCAAGTACCCAGAGAGAGAGAGAGAGCGGGAAATAGGCGTCGCATCGTGTGCGTGTTGGACACTTCCGCTCTCCACACAGAGCAGAGAAAAGGGTTATACCTGAGAGAGAGAGAGAGAGAGATGACGCAGCTAGGTATGGATTACCATGCCAAGTCTGACTTTCACTTGACTCACACACACGGTATGCTCAAATTACACGCAGGCAGGCAGATCGTAAACTAAGCTTTGCCCATATATCATCTTGCTAAACATGGAACATTATTTATGCTATAAAGCAACAAATATCCAATAGCTCGGGCGGCTCTAGCGTCGTACAGATACCCTATTGGCCGAGAAGCTGTCGAGTGTTGCTCAAAAACTGTGTGGAAAATAAAGAAATTTCAAGAGCAATACCTAGTTATCATCTAGTAAATATATTATATATATAATATATTATCATCTAGTATATATATAATAAATAACTATTATATGTAAATAATTGTATTTGTCGATTTTCTGTCAGTTAATTTCAGTTATAATATGAGTATATGTATATGTATATAGCTAGCAGCTGTAGTAATACCTATATAACATATGGTAGATATGCATATATCAAGCTGAAACTCTGTCCAAGTTGAGTTCACCACTCGAACTATATAGAAACCCAAGATCATTGCGCTGGAGTGCCAAATAGCTATGATATATGCATGAATATATGTTTAAGCCGATTTGCTACGCCTGTAGCATGTTGCCTGCCGCATGCCGCATGCCACATGTCACGGCGTGAGGGAAACTCTCAATAATTTTGATTTAAAATGTGCGCAGGCGCAGCTCAAAGCACCGCAGCCCGAAGACACCACACGGGGCTGCATGTGACAAATTTATGAGACGGCGACGAGCCCAGAAATCACTTGGCCAGCGTCTTGGGTTGTGTTCGGTTGTGTTGTGACAATGAAAACGTTTTCGAGCGGCTCTATTGAATAGCCCGCAGATGGAAGGATGGCCGAGGCAGGGGGGAACTTGAAGGGGGCAGGCAGTAGAAGATGCAGAGGAGGAGTTGCAGGCGGCAAGCTGAGCCGAGCTCGTGCGCGCCATAGAAGATGCGCAAGCCGCTTTTTTGGGGACTCTTTATGGCAGTGTGCTTTGTGTGTGTGTGTGCGAGTGTGTGTTGTGTTTTGGGTGTTAAATTTATGTTTGGCTTTTAGCTAAATTCAAATTCTATCGCTCAATTATGTTGAGATAAAAGGAAATTGCTGCGACATTAACACTTTCTTAATCTGATGTTCTGAATTTATGTGCGGCCGTGGAATTTCGTTGGCGGCGACTGCGGCGGCGGCGTCTGCCCCAGCTGCCTGCCCCATTTGCCACATTAATGCCACGCGCAGTGCGGAGCGGCGCAACAGATCTTGAAAAAGGGTTCCAGACCCGGACACGGACCCGAACCAGCTCGAAAACAGAAAAACAAAAAGCGAAAAGCAACAGCAAAAGCAAACGCAAAGCAAACCAAACCAAACCAAACCGTGCGCTGTTTATTTTAAAATTTATTACCAAAATTATCGACTAAACGATGCAAGCAAAAACAATCGATAAAAGTGAATTCTTTAAGCCGGGATGGGGAGTGGTAGGAAGGGAGAGGGATGAGCTGGACAGGGCAGGGCAGAGAACTCTCTGGCCAGTTTAAAAGCCATTGCATTAAACGTCAAGAAAAACCTTTTAATTTGCTTGTAACAAAAATTTGTTATCTCCTAAACTGTGCCATAAAAAACGAGAACGCAAACGAGCCAGGCCAACACGAGGCTGCGCTGCACTGCTGGCGCGACAGAGGCAGAGGCAGCTGGAGAGGGAGATGGAAGAGGGAGACGCGAATCCATTTTAATATATCACGGCGAATGGGGAAGAATTGGGTACGGGATCGGACTGGAAATGGGAATGGGCATGGGCAATTGAGAGGAGGGAGAGGGAGAAATGCAGAGAGAGATACGGAGAGAGAGAGAGAGAGAGAGACGGAGAGATAGTGAGATGGGGAGAGGAACAGGCAAGGAAATTTGAAAATCAGTCGCAGTCGACATTCAGTCTGGGCGCGACTGCAGCTCTCTCTCTCTCTCTGTCTCTCTTACGCTCTCGCTCTCTCCCTCCATCGGTTCGGGACTCTTAAAAGGTGTCGATGTTTAAGTTTAACATTGTTTCGCGTTATCGTTATAGTTTAGTGGCAGCAACAACAACAAACAGCAAAGGCGGCTCAAAACCCAAAAATAAAAAAAAACCGAAAAAAGCAGCAACAACGTCGGTTTGAGCCTGGCTAATTGATGCAACTTTTATGGCGGCGAAGGGAGTGCAAAGCAGAGCAGAGAGAGAGGGGCAGCGTGAGAGGAGGAGAGTGAGAGGGAGGGGGTGGCGGCTGAGGGGTATTAAGGTGCCTGGCAGTAAGTATGTATGTATTTTTAGAGCACGTTTACAACGCGGCGATAAGCATCGCAGCACTTGAGATAACAACGCGGCCAGCAACAATACTGGCAACAACAGCAACAACAACAACAACAACAATACTGGCAACAACAGCAACTGCCTTGCTCTCTGCGCTGTTGTTGTGGCATCTTGTGGAGTATTTGGAGCACTCGGCTACAACTTTTACATTATGCACTTTGAATACATCTTGTGCGATAAGCCACAGCCGCGCTCTTGTTGCATGCCACCCCTCCCCGGCCACTCCACTTCTTGCCTCTCTCTGCACCCCCCCTAGAGCCAGCCCTGGCCTGGTTTTTGTCTTGGCTAAAATATATTCATCACAGCATCGCGCTGATAGTCGCAGGCGCTTTAATGAATGGCCAGTCTCTGCGTCTGCACTGTCTCTCTCCCTCTCTCTCTCGCTCTCTCTCGCACACTACCCAGCCGTAGGTAGGTGTGCTAATTGATGTGCCATCTCGTGGCCAAGGCTTGACGCACGCTGCACGTCGCAAACGGACACGGACAAGCCGGACGAACGGACATGGCACATTGTGGCGCGTGGGCTTATCGCGCCCAAAGTTGGGGCATCATAAAGTTGCCCGTTGTCAACGTGCCTCGCGAGCCTTCGCACACACACACACACACACACAGGCGCACACACACACACTCTCTGGCCCGGCTAATGCATCAATCTGTGGGGCAACTATTTGATTTATGTGCTGTAAAAGCGCTGCGAATCAAACCGGGCAAATGCAACGTGGGGCAAGAGCAGCAGGCAGCAGGCGATAGGCAACAGGCCGCAGCTGGACTCACTCGCAAAACTATCGTGCAACTATCGTATGTACTATCGACTCTCGTAGTGTGTTTAGCTTGAAATTCTCTGCATGACACATGTTTGAACTGAAAAAAGGAATCGATAGCATTTCATTTTCTATATGTTTCGATATATCTTTAAGTTCTACATACATAGATATATATATATATATATATATATACATATATATATTGAACGACTATCGTTATTACTATCGATCTGGTTATTTATTGATTTAAGAAAGTATGCAATTGAAACAATTGAGACTGATATTAAACATGGACTATATTTCTAATACTATCGATAATCCATACTCTTAAGGTCACCCCACTCTCCACTCGATCTGCGCTTGACCCACAGCACTCTTATGCATATTTTAGTGGGTTGATTTGCCATATCTCCAGCTATTATAAGCCACGTTTAATGGCTCTATACGAACTGGAAATATTATCGCAGAGAGAACCAGAATTTCAGCCTCATCGGAACGGAATTATGAATGACGCTCGAAACGGGGAGAATTATAAATGCGAAATTGCAAAAAAGTGTATCGTAAAATGTCGATAGATGTTAAACGCAACGATGCGATACGAATTTCAGCACTTCTATCGATCTGCTACGATCTGAACCTAATCTCTACCTGTTTCTCGGACGCGTCGAACAGTCGGTTCGATTATCGTATTATCCATTTATCTATCTTACTTATGTCAGTCTCGATTTGGTTGCCATACAAAAGACCACTTTAAATCGATGGCAATGCGAGCGAGTGGGATAGAGAGTCAGAGAGGGATTGAGAGAGAGAGAGTGAGAGAGAGCGTATACCGATAGGGGTCTAAAATGAAAAACTAGATAAATGTTGTACAAATTGTTAACTGCTTTTTTATGTTAATCGTTGACTATGTTTAGACAAACAACATAGCAAAGAGACCGAGATGGAGAGAGAGTGAGAGACAGGGAAAGGGGGAAAGGGGCGATTGAGAAAAATGACAAAATCAAAGCGCACGCCAAACGTTTTGGAGAAGTTGGCCAAAAGGCAAAGTTGGCCAAAAAAGCAGGTGAATTTTAATATCGAAATTAATTTATGAAAATTTATAAAGCCAACGTCGCGTCGCATCGATTCTATTTCCCATTTCTGCAAACCGCGCACCTCGAGCCGAGTCGACGTATCTGTATCTCTGCCCTGCTCTGAATGTATCTGTATCTTATGGCCGGTTCGACTCGGCTCGGTTCGGTTCGCTGGGCCTGTCGCCGTATCTGAGCGCGAGTCTGGCAAATGGCTTGCTAAGTGGTTTTAACACTTTTATAGCGTTAAGTTTTTAATTTTATTCGCTAATAAATAATTTAAGCCAATTCTCTGGCCGCAGCCACGAGTGAGCGAATGAGTGTGTGAGTGTATTCATTAAATTGTCGTGCCCTCCACGTTTTGTTTGCGACTTGAATTCAAATCGAATTCGATTTAAGATTTCCAGCTCGCCCAGACATTGCCAGCTATATACACATCGCATATATCTTTTATGTATATCGGTTTACCCAGTTCATTCACTAAAACACTCACACTCACGCTTAAGCTTGCTCACTAATCGAATGCGCGATGTTTGGGCAACAAATTCGACGACAGGCTTTGTCAGTGAGCGCGTTTCTTGCTTTTGTTCGAAATGACATTTAAGTAATTATCTAATTAAGTTAACATTTTGCTTAAAGATAAGTGCTAAATTATTTATCCAATTTCAAAACCCCGATACACCCTCCTCCTCCTCCCCCTCACACACGCACATACATTCATCTCTTAGCTGAAGCCTTTTGTTTGCCTCCATTCATTCCGCTCAGATCCGTCTGTCTCTGTGTTTTATGGCGTTTCGTTATTCTAAAGTCGAGACTCGAATCTTATAATTAGGTCAGACCATCTATAGAGTACTGCTCTCGGGGTAGGGTATGAGCACATATGCCTTGTGCCACAGCATCAGCTTCGGTTCTCATTTGTTTGCTCAATACAAACGCAATATACTATTTTATTCTACTCTCTATTTGCTTATTTCTTAAATCATCATTTCTTTCTTAAATATTTTTTTTTAAAACTCATAGCACCACTTATATATTTGTATAAAGTTTTCCCCAGTGACTCAGGGTATTTAAGCGTCGTTCTGCCTTCAGTTTTCTACCCTTTTCCGCTGTTTATGCATTTTTATGGAATTTGTTAATGCGCCACCTAAAATATATTTCTTGTCGATTATCTTTTGTGCTGGCTTTTATCTAATTTATATTGTGATCTCAATATTGCCTTGGCTTTTGTTCCTGTTTTTTCTTCCTCCTCTCTTCGCGCTTTTCTATCTCTGTCTCTGGCTTGCGTTGGCATCGCATTATGATTATTGATTTGTTCGATATTTTTACTATGCTCCGATTTGATTGCCCTCGCGCGGGGGCAGCAGGCCAGATATGTTGGCGTTGGGATGAGCCAGGGTAAGGGTAGGATCTTAGGTCGGGGTAGTGTGTAGAGAACTCTGTGGGGAATACCTGGATTTCTTAGGTTTAGCCAGCTGTTTTTCTCTTTTTACTATGCCCTTGTTTGTATGAACAGTTAAAACTCGGATAGTTGAAGAGCTAGGGCTACCAAATTTGCTAAGAATTTTTTTTTCTTACTGATTTTTAATTTTAAAATTTTGCCACGCCCTCAAAAAGCCCTGTAAAGCGAAATAAGCAAATTGCACGCATAATTTTAAAGCTAGAATTTTGTCATTGCTTTCTTTTTCGCTCCCTATTTTTTCGTGCTTGCCCACTCTTTTTCTTTCTTTCTCTCTCTCTCTTCCTTTCTCTCCACACTCTTCTCTGCTGCAATAAAAAATCATTTGTACAAATCAATCTTATCAGATAGATGTAATCAAATCTGTTCAAGGATTCAAGTGCAAGCAACAATTGCCGCATTTGCTTGGTAATTCGAGAAGCTTACAAAGTTACCATAACTTCTCCTGACCATCCCCTCTGCCCCTCTGCCACACCCATGGCCTGCACCACAAAGCACCCAAAACGGCAGACGGTTGCGCAGTGGGAGTTCCGCATGGCAAATGAAAAGTACATCAAAATAATAATCAAAAGTAATTTGCAACAACAACAGCAGCAGCAACAACAACGACAGACGGCACTTGAAGCAGCATCGAATCGCGTCGAGTCGAGTCCATCCATCTCCACATCCTGCCGCGAGGACAGGCGGGTTGTTAGCTCTGGTCACAAAGCGTATGCTACACGACGACGGGGTGCTCCCTTAGTAGTGCTGCTGCCGCTGCCGCTGCTGCTGCCCCCCCGCAGCTCCTTCCACTTGGTTTACCGCGCACATCAACACCCTCAGCTAATTGATGACAAATTATTATGAGCCGCTCGCACCCAAAGCCAATTTTGATGAATGGAAATGGAAATGGAAATCGAAATAGAAATGGAAATGGAAAATGTGTCGGCGGAGCGAGAGATGCGATGTAGGGGATGAGGTTGATGGTGTTGGTATTGGCCAACTGGCATCGAAATGCGGCTGACAACTGTCAAATTAGCAAAGCGCCGTCAAAAGAGGCGAGCGCAAAGAGAGCGAGAGAGCAGAAGCAAACACAAAAGAAATTAAGCCCAACAAAAAAAAATATATAAAAATAAAAATTACATTTTACATACGAGAACGGAAGGACAAAACAGCAGCACGAGCCAAGGACGCGTAGCCGTTTCTATTCAAATTGCGAGCATGTTGAGGTCGTCGAGCGAGGGTCGCCAGAGAAATGTACCGCATGGAAGCGATGATAGTTAATGGAAAAAAAAAGTGCTAAAGAAAATAGCAGCTTAATGAACCTATATTATATAATACTTTATATATATTAAATTATTCAAATATAGTATTTCTAGTTTATCTCGAGTGTTAAGTAGCATTAAAAGCTGAAATTTGGTAGGTAGACTTCAGATATATAGTCAGCTTGGCTTAGCAAATTTCAACTGCTTTGGAAAAGGTTTAACTCGCGTGGCTTAGGAATTTAATGATTAAAAGTTTTAATTTTATAAACAAATGCACATCTATGATCAGAATAGTAGTTGAGTTGAGTATTATTTTCGTATTTTCTGTGTAAAATAATTTCAACAAACATTAATTTAATATTTTGCATTTTTGAATGTAAAATTAAAGAAAATTCCTAATAAAATTAAAAACAAATTTAAAAAATATTTATTTATCTTTCTACTTATTTAAATTATACGAATATTATTATATCCCTTAATTATATATATATTTTATTATATATACTAGTTAGTAAATAGGTGTAGTCGTATAGACAAACGTGCGTGGCAACCCTCGGTCATCATCATCCCCCAGAGCCGGCAAGGACATGGCGTGTCAAAGAGAGACTCTGCGTGCCAGTTGAGTTGAGCTGGCGCGGCTTAGCTTGTTGCCTGCTGTTGCCTTTTTGGCCCTGGCACAATTGAAAATTGGCTCAAGTCGGCGACGGCGGGACAGGGCGGGGACCGGGCGGGGACCGGGCGGAGTGCAGTGCAGTGCCGGGTAATTGGATCCCGTGTGCAACTGTTTGCTTTTGTTTGGGCTTTTGTCTGGTCATTAGCGTGTGCAGCACTCGCACTTGGATTTTAGCAGCGTCGCCAGCGGCACCTCGGCACAGCTTGCGGTCCAGTGCCGGCATGGCCGGTGAATCGTGGTGTGTCCTGCTCCGCCGTAGGCGCAGTTTAGTCACACTTCGGTTGACACTTGGCGAGTGCCACGTGCCGCAGGCAGAGGCAAACAAAAGGCTGCCACATGCTGCCGATTGACTCCTCGCCTAACCGCCTGCCCGCTTCCCCGCCTGCCCTGGTATCGTCTTACGCTGAGAACCTTTTGACATTGGCGTGTGCCCTGGACTGGGCTCCACAGCTGGAGCTGGGAGGGCCGCAACATGCCACAACATGCCGCCACATGCCGCCACTTGCGGCATGCAACAACATTGATCGACGCTGATTGCGCTGCACAGTTAGGATTGATTGAAAATTTGTAAACCGCAAATGCAATTGCGAAGCGAATTGCAAATCGAAGACGAAGATGAAGCTCCAGCCGTATCTCTATCTGCATCTGTATCTGCTGCCCATTTGTATCTGTATCCACGTATGTCGGCAGAGCGAACGCATGCAAATTGGGCCGCAGGTTCAAAACCAGTAGCCGCCACCGTTGCCACTGCCACTGCCACTGCCACTGCCGCAGCCGCAGCCGCAGTCGGTCTGAGTAATTTGCAACGTTTAACTGGCGACGGAGGCCACCGACAAATCGATTTCTGCAACTTGTGGCGCCACAAAGCCATTTACAATAATTTAAAGGCAGCCGCCAAACTGAGCTTGTATCTGCATCTGTAGCTGCATCTGTAGCTGCAACTCATGCTGCGATGACTCAATATTGATTCAGACTTAACCTTGCCACAACCTTTTGCAAAACCCTTGAACCCAGCGCCCTCTGTCTACGCTGAAGACTAAAGACTGCAAGTTACCCATTAAAACTATGCTAGCACAACTTAAGACATCTCGTATGCCACAAAGAGTACTTGCAGGTTAGAACAGTCTCAAAAAATGAAACAAGACTGTCATATCTATCTATATGTTGGTATGAACGCATATATCTCAGAAACAATGGCAGCTATAGCTATGAAATTTGCTGAAAATAGGTAAATTTGTTTATTTTATAGTTAAAAATATTTATAAATTTTGCCATGTCCCTTTAAACTGTGAAAACAATATTCTATTGCATTTTATTTGATTTAACTCGCACTCTTTTAACTTAACTCAATTGCTCTGTAGAGCTAAGCTTCTAATCAGCAAATTTTCTCTCAGTGTATGGCACATAAATTTCCAACAGTTTCCGGCTGCTGCGTCTTGCTGGGAAAGACGAACCCAGAATGGGGCGGAGAGAGGCAGCCTTCTGCTTCCGGCCCTGGATTGAGCGTGATGTGTGTGGCAAGTCTGGTGGTGGAGGGGGATGTGCGGGTGCGGGTTAAGGGGTGTGTGCTGGGTGGTTCGCACTGTCAGTTTGTCAGCTAAATTCGATAAACACGCATTTAGCGCACAAATTTATTGATAGCGGAAACGACAACATGCAACGGCAGCGACGGCTGCTGCGACTTGCGCCATTATGTGCAACAAATTGCGTGTGTAATGAAAGGCAACCCCCTCCCCCCCTCCTTTACCGCTCTCTGGCTCGCCTCCCCCGCAGTGTGTGCTCTTCTTTATGCTCCAATCAGCTCGTGTCCTGTGACAAATTAGCCTGACAAAAGGCGGCATAAAAAAGCCGAGCAGAAGGACGACAAAAGTTGTCAATTAGTCCGGCAAAAGCCGGCGATGTCGCAGACGCCGAACGCATTGCTGCAGCTTCCGGCGTGAAAGCATTTTGTCAGTCTGCAGTCGGACAAAGAACAAGAAGAAGCTGAAGCTGAAGTTGGAAGTAGCCTGCTTTCTGACAATGGCTCAAATGGCCCAAAAGAAAGCGCTACAAAGAGAAAAAACGAAGTAACTGCCTGCATATTTCTTAAGCAACTTCCTGCGAAGGGTGCGGAGATATGTACGATAACGATAACGATAACGATATGCTAATGTGCTTCACTGTACTCAATGGACTGTGAGATGAGTGCAAAGTTCTATGAGTCTGAAGAAGAGAGAGATGGAGAGAGCTTAAGTAGAGAATCTCTTAGTTTTTATATGACTCGGGTGTTGATAGTATGTGATGATGGCATGGGAGAATTTAAAACCCTACAGTCCAGCTATAACTAGTTCTACACTTGGTCCTTGCTAAAGAACTGCAAGAACTCATTTAATTTCAACTCTTTTCCCTCTTGCTAACGCATTGAAAACCTCATTTAAACGTCGTGCCTATATAAACATGTCAGCCGGCCTTTCTGTCTATATATCTACATATACATATTTGAATATCTTTATATATGTTATATATTTATATATTTATCTATATAACTATATCTGTCTATCTGTCTATCTATATATCTATCTATCAATCTATAGCTGTCTATCTGTCTATTTATTTATCTATCTATCTGTCTATCTATATATCTATCTATTTATCTATCTGTCTGTCTCTCTGTCTCTCTGCCTGCTTACCTGCCTGTCTGCCAGTCTCTCTGCATGTCTGTCTGCTGTTGTATTTATCTGTATAAACATCTAGATCTCAAAAAACTATTAGAGCTAGAGTCCCCGAATTGTGACAGCATTCCCATACCTTGCAGTATCTTCCAGTTTATTTTAGAATTTATCCACGCCCGGTTCCGGCTCTCAAATCTCTAAACATCGATTTACAAACTTGAAACCACAGCTAGATAGTTAATTGTTGGTGTGTATGATAATTTATTTAAAACAAATAAAATAAATAAAGAAGTTAGTCACAAATTGTATATCCTTGGAGCTGTCACATAGGTTGACAGGACATAGTCAGCCACTGTATGGCTACTTTCGAGTCCCAGCAAATTTAGAGACTCCTCAAAAGCTCGTCCCATTCCATCTTGAAAAGTGGCAAAGTCGCAAAAAAACTTTCGCACGGTTTCGACCGGCAGTGGCGGCGGCGGTACTCATAAATTTATAAGTGGCACTCATGGAAATTCAAACGGTCGGCGGGAAAACCGCAACAAATAATCAATTTGCTACAGCACGGCGAGAAATCCCAGGAAAGTGTTCTACTGAAGAGAGAGGGAGAACGAGAGAGAGAGAGAGCTACACGCACTACGCACAAATCGAACCCTTCACACTTGACAACTCGACTCAATGATTGACTCTGTGCCAGGGGCGGCGTGGCAGGGGGGTCGGGGGTTGCTGAGAGGCAGCGCAAATCGGATTCGCTTAGGCGCAACCCCATAAATTAGAGCGCAAAGCGAAAGGAAGCGGAAGCTATGCAAAAAAGAGGATTGTCATGGAAAAAAAACCTAAGTAGCGAAAATGGCAACAACAACAACAACAACACAAAGCAAAACAAACAGCGGGGTGCAACCCCCTTAGACCGTCCCTCCTCACCCCATCCCGCTCATCCACGCCTTGCAAGGGTTGCAACTCAATTAGAAACGTTTCACGGCGACCGGCGGCACTCGACTCGGCGACTTTGGCTTTCTCAAGCTGCCAAAAGGGCAATCGAAGAGTCGCCACTCACGGACAAGGCAAAAGAGAGTGCGGACAAGAAGGACGGGGGAAGAGAGGAAGGTAGTGAAGAGTCAAGAGAGCCTCGAGTGCAGCTCAAGAGCGGCCACTCGCGACTTGAGTCGAGTGCGCAAGTTGCAAGTGACGCAGTTTATGTGCGCACGCAGCGTTCCCACAGTCACAGTTCACAGTCACAGTCACAGTCACAGTGACGCAAGCATAGCCAACAATGAATGAAATACCTCGAAAATAATAAAACTGCCATATAAAACGAACTAATTGCGATCCCTTCAATAAAAGTAACGCTATATACCTTAACTATTCCTGGCAAAACTACAGTAAATAGTGCTTCGATTTGTTTGAAACTTTGGCAGCACATAAAAAACATATGAAACTTGCTATATGCCAAGTTTGATAGCAATATTTTTGGAAACAAGCCAGATAAACCCGGAAATACAACAATATAAGGCTAAGAAGCGACTGCTCCAGATATATCTCATATACCGTCCTACAGCTCACTGTGCTCATCAATGAATTTTGTGCACGAAAATGTGCATTTCAGGCAGTGTGCAGTCACCGTGATCGATCACAGTGACACTTCACCACCCTAAAACGAAAATGCAACAGTTTTTCAAGCACGCCACGAGTGGCAGCTCTCGTGTCAGCTCGCATTAGGCTCAGCAGGAACAGTGCGCGGTACTCGGGCAGTCATGCTCGCAGGATTGCGCACTTCTTCGAACCCTACTTGGAATCGCTGCACACCCCTTGACCCGCTGCTGCCCCTCGATTTGCCCCTTCTGCAACTGCAGCTTACTTGTTTTTTATTTTTTGTTTTTTTTTTTTTCACGTACGTTGTTTCTTTATTCTTTCATCTTGCTACACACAAAGCACATCTTAAGATTAGGCACAAAAAATGAAAATAAAAAGAAAAAAAATAATAAAAAAATTCTGTATTTCTTGCTTGCGAAAAAAAATGGTTGCTTTTGTTTTGTTTTATGTACAAAAAATTTACAAAAATTCGTTACAGGCTACGATGTTTAAATAGTTTCACAAAAAAAAGTACATATGAGTTAAGTCGACTCTAGGCTAGATTTACATACATATATATGCTACATATAATAGAGACACGCACACACATATCAGTATATACAGCTGCTATACAAATTATTGATGTGTTGCCATAAACCAACCTCTTCGCAATAGCAGCAAAAACGTCGTCGTTGAAACACTTCTATTATTTTGCGCGCCGCTGTATGTACACACATGTGTGTGCGCGTGTGTGTGTGTGTGTGTGTGTTTGTTTGGCCGGGTAGGCTCCCCTTTCCCGCCCCTCTGAGATCCAGCTCATTCATGCTGCCCACTACGCCGCTGCTCACACCTCCAGCGCCAGCTCCTCGTCGTCCTCATCCTCCTCCGCATCGTGCTCCTGCTCCTGCTCCAGCTCATCCTCGCCACGCTCCACGGCATGCTCCCGCGCCGGCGACAACGCTGTCAGCGGCTGCGGCACCTCCTGCGCCACACCTGGCGAGCAGCTGCGGGCCAAATCCTCGCCCCCTGCTCGGCGTGGCGGCGGACTACCCGGATTGAGAGGCGGACTGGGCGTCTGCAGGCGCTGCCTGCTGCTGCTGCTGCGCTCGTAGTCGGCTTCGCTGTTGGCGCTGTGACTCGTGGCGGGCGAACGTTCGCGTGCGGTGCCCAACGACGGAGGCGGCGGCGGCGGCGCTGGCGCCGACTGTGGCGCATAGTAGGCGCCCAGGCTGGCACCCGGTGGCGGTGGCATTCCCGGCAGCGTCATGCCCGGCGGCATGCGACTCGGATAGATGTAGGAGGCGGGCAGCGCGGGCTTCTGCAGTGCGGCAGCGGCTGCTGCCTGCCTATAGTAGATGTCAATGGCCGAGGGCGGTGCTCCGTGTGGCGTCTGCGCAGCGGCAGCGGCGGCATAGGGCCAGGCGCTCAGATACGGCGAGGCGCCGCCGTAGAGACGCTGAAAGGCGGCGTAGTTGCCCGCCTCGGCGAGCAGCTCCAGTCCCACAGCGGTTTGGCGCTTCCATTTGGTTCTACGAGAGGAAGAGGGAGAGAGCGAGCGAGAGAGAAGAGAGCAAGAGAGAGAGAGAGAGAAGAAATTCATTAGTTGTGTGTGTGTGACGAATGCTTAAAAAAGGCGCAGGCAGGCAGCAGCGCACTAAGCCGCTCGCACTGCGGTTGCACATTAATCATGTTGCCGCCGCCGAATGTTGCCAACTCATGCCGCATGCCGCAAGCTGCATGCCGCGTGTCCTGCTGCGCAAAACGATCCCGAGCCCGAGCTCGAGCCCGAGCCTGTAGCTCGTCCCTGCCTATTATTGCTGTTTATATTTCGCACATAATTGTTTTGTCATTTATCTTGCGCAGAGGGGAGGGGGGCAGGGGAGAGGCGACAGCACGCCCACACTCGATGCAGACACACTAAATGGCCAGGGCAGCGAAAGAGAGAGAGTGAGAGAGAGAGAGGGGGAGAGGAAGAGAGGCAGAAAGACAAGTGCCTTTTTGCCTTGGCAAATCCTTTAATCGTCTCTAGGCGCCAGCCTGATCCTGTTGCCCTACCCCCGGCCCGCGTTGCACTTTTTGCGCACTCATCGCACACAGCTGTGAAATGCTGTAGGGACAAACAGGATCAACTGCAGCATCGGCAAAACAGGATCAGTTGGTACAGTCACAGTTCACAGTGGGATAATTTGATAATTGCGAGTGGTGAACGCATTCATTAATGAGTTTGCAGAGTGCTCAGGGGCTGTGACTGTGCAGTCGTGTAATTTATAGCAAATTTACATGTGCTATAAACTGTATATTTTACTATAAACTATGCCTGCCTGTATGTGGCTGCATGAGCAGCTATATAGTCTATACATACATATATTTTATAGCAAACAGCCTGCTGCACACGAACATATATCTTTTTTATAGCATGTCTTACGAGCTGAAACAACTTTAAACCCTGTGTTAGCTCAATCGCGCTTTGCCAAGTCGTGGAAATATTATATTTATAATATTGAACTGCACAAGAATGTATATCATTTATAGCAACACGCTCACAGTTGCCCTAGCTGCGATTTGGACACGAGAGCGCATTGCCAAGTCGCAGCGCGCTGCTTCATATCCGGTTGCGTATCAGTCTCCCCATCTCTCTCTCACTCCCGCTCGCTGTCTCGCTCGCAGGCTGCGCTGCACGGCGTTAATGCCCGACAAAATGTGACAAGTCATTGGGCAATAATTAAAAATGAAAATAAAACGCTATAAAACGTAATAAGGCAGCGGCTTTTGCAGCTATTTTTAAACGGGGCAGGCAGGCGGCTGCGACGGCGCTGCCATTAGAAATCGCCACAGAGTCGGATGCGAGCGAAAGAGGTGCGCAAAGCAGGCGCAAAAGTCGAGCGCTCAAAAACGAAAGACTTAGGCAACAAACTTGCGCGCAGAGCAGACAAAAAGTAAACAACTCATTTAATAAACAGCGACGCCGGCAGCGTTTTACGACTTCTGCACAAAATGCAGCAAATTAAGCAATCAGCATAAAAACAAAATGCATAAACCCCCCCCCTCTCCCTCTCCCTATCCCTATACCTATCCCGCTGCCTACCCCTCGGTCTGCTCCTTTGCGCGGCACTATTAAAATGATTTTTATGCGAAAATTGCGCGAAGAAATGGGCAGTTGCATTAAAAAGGCGCTGATTAGCACAGTGCGACCCCGCACCCGGCCTTCCCTCCAAGCTTTTGCCCTCCCCTCTGCCCACCCCCCCCCCTGCCTGCTGCTGCTGCTGCAAACTCAAAGAAGCCGCAGCCAGCGCTGTCGCCTGCGTCTCTGGCTTTACTCACCTGCGATTCTGGTACCACGTCTTCACCTGGCAATCGCTCAGCTCCAGCTTGTTGGCCAACTCCATGCGATCCTGTACGCTGAGATATTTCTGCCGTTCGAAGGATTTCTCCAGCGTCTGCAGCTGATGATCGGTGAAGGCGGTACGCGCCTTGCGCTGCTTCTTGCTCAGGCTGAGACTGAGATGGGACGAGTCGCCGTTGGCGCCACCGCCGCCGCCTGCGCTGCCATTCTTTAGGCTGTCGTCGCCATCGTCGTCCTTGCCACCTGCAGCAGGGTAGGAGAGAGAGAGACAGAGAGAAAGAGAGAGAGAAGGTGAGTCAGATTAGTCAGGTTTGCTGGCTGCGTGCGCTCTTTAGTTTTAGTTTTATTGCGGCGGCACATGCAACAAGCGGAGCAGTAACAACAACAACAAAGTTGTGGCATGCCACGGCTAATTTGCAATTAAACACTTTATGAGCACAGATTGCAACAACAACAACAACAAAAACAACGACAGAGTGCGAGCGCAGCTTTTCGCAGTTCGCTTTTCATGTTTTCCGCATGCAACGAGAGGCGCGTCTCGCATGCACTCATTGATTGATTCGAGTGCCCTGTGGGGGCACACTGAGCGAAAGAGTAGAGTAACACATGAAGAGCGCAGGGAACTATTTCTTTCAGACTATCCGTTACTCACGCCCAGGCTGCGCTTACCCCTGCAGTTATGGTAGTTTTACAGCGCATATTAGTTTTATTTTTTTATTTTTTGTATATTTATTCAAGTATTTATGCTTTTTTGTTTTTAATTTATTTATTATATGTCCAAATGTGTAGTAAACCCGCTGACTTATCGCCTAAGCGCGCCAACTTGCTGTTTGCTGTTTCTTATCGACTGCATTAGCAGAGGTTTCTTTCTGATTTGTGTCTTATTACCCTACACTTTTAGCTATATAACTTTAACTTAAGCTGTTTCTATTTCTTTTTGCATTTATTTCCTTGCTTTTTGCTTTATCTTGCACCTTTTCCTATATTCCCTGTCTGCTGCCGTCTCCATCTTAAGCACCGCAGGCAGTGCTAACTGTTTTGGCTTCGCACAGCAACAGCCACAACAATTGCCGTGGCCAAAACGCAGCAAGCAAAACATTTCCGCAATATAACGCGTTGCTCTCTTTCAAAACACCCCCCCTACCCCTTCAGTTGCCTGCCCTCCGCCCACAATCTGCTGCATTAGTAATTAAGTGCTTGTGGCTAAACTGTATTAAACATGCTTAAGTGTGCAGACAACAACAGCAGCAACAGCAGCAGCAGCAGCAGCAGCAACAGCAGCAACAGTGAGCAGCGACGGGCACTTCCTTCTTCGCTGCAGCTGACTGACTGCGCCTGCCCGACTGACTGAATTGTTGGCCAAGTTGCCAAGTTGTTGCTGCTGGCTTCGTCTGCATTTAATTGCGCTCGCCAGCAACATTTGCAATTGGCCTTTTTGCATTTTAATTAAGGCAGCTTCTGCTGCTGCTGCTGCCGTTGTTGTTGTTGCTAAACGTTTATCAGCATTTTGATAATGTGCACGCTTTAAATGCGCTCAGCAGCAGCAACAAGCAAGCTTGCATAACGCTGACGGCGCGGCAGAAGCTAAGGTGGAAGAGAAAGAAGAGGCAAAAAGAGTGAGAGGGAGAGGAGGAAGCAGCAGAATGCAGGCACAAAGCGCACTGCGAAAAGCGCAGTTAAAGCGCAAGAAAAATTGAATGCGAAATGCAGCGAAAAAAAAACAAAAGACTTAGGCAACGAACTTGCAAGGTGAAAAAGACTTAGGCAACGAACTGGCAAGGTGCACGCTGCGACGCTACGACGCTCCGACAGGCCACACGCTTCGAAAAGTTCAAGTTGAAGTTGAGAGAAGGGGGGCGGGAGGGGGCAGGGGCAGACGAAACGCAACGAAATATCAATTTCAATTAGTGACGAAAAATGAGCAAAAGCAGAGGCCGCAAAAGGCGCAGCAAGAGAGCGGGAGCGGGAGCGAGAGCGGGAGCGGGAGAGAGCGAAGTGTGATACGAGTGTCTGCTTGTCGTGGCAGATCAGCGCACAGCTCATTTGACAGGCGGCTAAGCTGGGACCGAGACTGGAGCCGGAGCCGGGACTGAGCCTCAGCCTGAGGCCGAAACGAAACTGAAGTGGAGCCGCCTTAGCTGAGCAGCGGCGCGAATCGTAGACGTTCGGGGCTCAATTTCAAACGACGGCAAATCCTGCCATGATCCTGTAGAGCAGCAGGCAGAGGGAGTGGGAGCGTAAGCCGGGGGGCGGGGGCGGAGAGGCAGAGGCAGCAACTGTCGCTCGCACGCGTCTCAAGTGACACGCGAGTGTCATCAGAGCCAGCAAAGTGGCCAACAAATTTGAGTTATGAGCAACAACAACAGCAACAACAACAACAACGCAGTGGAATGTGCTGAGATTCCTCGACTGTGTTGGGCTTCGATTAAGCCGTTAAAAGCGGCATTTTGCTGCGTTTTTTTTTGTTTTGCACAGACGAAAGAGAGCGAGAAATATAGAGAAGAAAAAATAGAGGGAAAATAATCTCTCCCTGCCTCGAAATCGAAGCTCGCAGCGTGGGCTAAGAAGTTGCCCCAGACTGTGCAGCATTGAATCGACACCAAGCGTTTGTGTGTGTGTGTGTGTGTGTGTGTGTGTGTGTGTGTGTGGGCCGCTTTTTATGATTTTTTTTCGAAAATTTCTTTCATTTTGTGTGGCTTGTGTCTCAAATCAAAACAAAACATTTTCTACAATTGACAGCAACGCGGGGTGCCTCTGCCTTCTCTACACCTCAACCCCCCCCCTCACCACTCGACACTACCCTGCTCACTTTTGATTAATTTTAATTGAGTTTGGCACGAGAGAGAGAGTGAAAGAGAGAGAGAGAGAGGGAAAAAAGTGCGTGAAATCTACAGAAAATTAAATAAGAATTTCCGGGAACGAATCGATAATAAGTTCGGCAGCAGCTTTAGATAATTATCGATATATTCAGTTGATTTTCTTAGCCATAGCCTGCTTTCTTTTGCGGCTAACAATTAATAGAACCAATATAAACGTAAAATTATTGATTTATTTTCGATAAAGTTGGGCGCAAGAGGCGCCCATAAATAAAACGATTATAGCTGATGGTTTTTGTCGGGTTTATATGGGAAAAATGTTGATAATGGAGACTGCTAATGGTATAGCACGAGCTATAAAAAGCGTTATATTAGTTATTAAATTAAACGTGTAGCGATCAAAATTCTCCTTAATAAAGAAAGAAATCTTTCATTTTTAATAAAAATATTTCTTTTTTTTTCTAGATTAAAATATATATGTTTTGTTATACTTGTTATTCTATTTTTATGCTGCTACTTCTGTTAGTAATTTCTTTTAAAAATTTTAAGCTCTTTAATCAAAATTTAAAATTCTCTGCTAAATATTTTTTTATTTTGCTCCAATCGACCTATTTCAGCTCATCAAATATGTGAGCTTTTAGTTTCATTTCATTTAATTAACTGCGCTGCTCTGCGACACGAGTAGGGCCGCCCCGCTCCCCCACCTGCTGCCCCCTCCTCCTCCTCCCAGCCTGCTACAACACTGTCGTTTATCGCGTCGTGCCGCGACTGCGCTTCCACTGCGAAATCAATTTCCAACACACGTTTACGACTATTTAATAGTAATTTGTCATAATTTGCATAACGTTTAAAAGCGCTTAACAAATAAATAATAATAAAAAAACAGCAACAGTAAAATCAATTAAATTGTTGCATGCAAAAGGCTGTCAAACGTTCACTGAGCACGACAGGCAGAGAGAGAGAGAGACAGAGAGAGACCGAGAGAGCGGGCGAACTGTCAAGGGTAGCGAGTTGGGTTCGCCTACACCTGCAGCTGCCCCTACAGCTGCGCCCGTTTCGGCTCTGCCTACACGCTCGACCAAGGCAGCGAGGCGCTAAATCTGCTCAAGCTCGTAAAATGTAAAAAAAAAACAAAAAAAAAATTCAAACACACATTTTGAGTATTGCTGTCTCCCCCTGTTTCCCCTCTCTCGCTGCAGCTTGTTAAGCTTGCAGGAACATAGCAGCTATTCAGCTATATATATACAATATATATACATATATATATTATTATTATATTATTTTATACAAACTCACCACAATCATCGCTGTCGCTGTCATCGATTGTGCTCGCCTGATCCCCGCTGATGCTGCTGCCATTGTTGTTGCTGCTGCTGTTGTTGTTGTTGTTGTGGCTGCTGCTGCCGTTGTTGTTGCTGCTGTTGTTGTTGCCACTGTTGCCCAGCGAATGCAGCATCAAAGGCGAACGCGATCGCTCATCGTGTCCATCCAAATGTCCAGCGGACGCGACCAGCGGCAGCGG
The DNA here is from genome assembly GCA_018151445.1 of Zaprionus inermis. Classification (NCBI taxonomy): domain Eukaryota; kingdom Metazoa; phylum Arthropoda; class Insecta; order Diptera; family Drosophilidae; genus Zaprionus; species Zaprionus inermis. The sequence continues at coordinate 2,040,604 of JAECXD010000285.1, forward strand.
TCTGTGCAGCGCCTCAATGCGCTCCCTTTCCCTCTCCCGTTCCCGTTCCAATTGCAGCTGATGATGATGCGGATGTGCGTGATGGGCAAGCGGATGCTGCGGATGTGTATGCGGATTCAGTGACTGTTGCTGCTGCTGCTGCTGCTGCCAACGAGAGAAGGTGCGCGAGAATGAGTACCAAGTAGTCTAAACTGACTAAAAAAATAACTCTTTCTATAATAGATACTATAGATCCTATTTACCTATACTTTATATATATAGAACACACTCTGCCGAGCAGCGATCTATAGATGATTCACTTGAATGTTGAACTTGGCTGAGTTCCAGCAAAATCTCCATCATAATCAATATCTGTATCTGCAATCTGCAAATTCTCTAATCTACATTCAAATATAAAACTTTGAATAGAATACAGACTCCTGGCAAGGGTTAGCTTAAGTTAAAGCTCGGCTATTTGCGCACTTCCTTAATAAATCGAAGTGTTATGGTTTAACAAGCTGATGAGCAGCTGCTAAACAGAACTAATATTTATCCATGCTTTATATATAGATTTGTATGTATATGCATCTGTGTTATATTCATCAATCTTGTTAACTATCTACCTATCTAATTGTCTGTCTTTGTTTATCATTCCAGCTATTAATCTATCTTTGCATTTCCATATATCCAATGATATATATATCTAGCAGTCTGTATGTCTCCTTTAGCTATTTATCTGTTTATCAGCATATATATTCTTATTTTTATCAGTCTGCCTATTTATCTAACTATCTATTTGTCTGTATACATATCTATTTATCTATCCAACTAAACATATATATATCTGTGTATATACCTATCTAACTATCTATCCAACTAAATATACCTTGATCTATCTATATACCTCTCTATCCAACTATATATATCTCTCTCTCTATATATATATATTTTTACTGTCGTTCAGTTAATACTCTTAGCTATTTAGCTATCTATCTATCTATACAGAGTATATCCATATACTTATCTACAGCTCATAACTATCTCTTTCTCTTCTATTACATAAAATATCATATTGTCTATTCAACAGCTTGAGCAGCTTCACATACATCTGCTTTCCAAGCTATACATATTTCTATCAATGCATCTATCGTTTTCCCATACATCCCATAACCCTGCCTCTGCCCATCTTTCTGGCCATTTTCCTCTGCAGTCGATCCGCCTATTGCTTCGATCTCTTCACTCACCGTGCTCCATGGCGCCGTCGTGTGGCAATCCTTGGCCAGCGGTGGCGTCGAGCCCTCCCTGCCCGCCTGGCCGCGTCCGAAGCGATGCAGATGCGCGTGCGGATGCTGCTGTTGCTGCTGCAGCACGGCGTAGTGGCTGGGCGGGAAATGCGCCAGCAGCGGAGCCACATGATGATACTGCTCCCGTTCGCGTTCACGTTCACGTTCACGCTCCCTTTCCCGCTCCCGCTCGAAGCGCAGCAACTGCTGCTGCTGTGCCAGATAATGCTGCAGTGCAGCCTGCTGCTGCTGCTGTGCCTGTTGCTGCTGCTGTTGCTGGTGTTGTGCCTGTTGTTGCTGCTGTTGTTGTGCCTGTTGCTGCTGCTGCTGCTGGGAGTCGCGAGACGTGGGCGACGCATAACAATCGTCCGTTGGACTGGCTGAGCTGCGTCCGGCCGCTGCGGCCATGGCTGCGGCAGCGGCAGCAGCTGCAGCGGCGGCTGCAGCAGCGCTGCCCGCCAATATGTCGGTGATCATGAAACGTGAGCGCGGCGCTTGCGTGGCCGACGGCGACGGGGTCAGATGGGTGCCCGGAGTGTCCCCAACGGCGGCCGTAGTTGTGGACATTTCCGGTGGCATTGTGGTCATGTATGTGTGTAGAGCCTGCTCCCACGCACGCACGCACGCACCGACTGCCTTCCGTTCTCCCTTGCGCTGCTCCCTGCCTGCCTATCTCTCTCTCTCTCTCTCGCTAAAGTTCACACACGCTTGCCGTGTTGCTTTTAGTGTTTATTTTTTGCACAGTTTTTTACAGCTTTTCTTGTTTTTTTGCCGTCGGCACAAACGAAACAAACAAAAAGTAAATGAACAAAACAATTTCTGCGCGCTTTTGCAACGCGTTTTTAGCAGTTGTTGCTGCTGTCTCCGCTGTTGCTGCTGCTGTTGTTACTGTTGCTGTTGAAACTCGCGTTTGTTGTTCGCGCTGAGACGACTGCGACGACGACGACGACGAGAGCGACAAAAGCGACGCTCAACAAAAGCCGTGAGACAACCGCGCGCCTTTGGCTTTCAACCGAAACTGAGCCAAGTGTGCTTGAGCTGCTGCTGCCGTCGCTGCTGCTGCTGCTGCCGTCGCTGCTGCTGCCGTCGCTGCCTGCGCTGTTAATGGCCAAAACAAAAAACGTAAAGCAGCGTGGGGAGCGCAGACAGCAACAACAGCAGCGCACACCTGTCGTTGTCTCGCTCACACGCGAGAGCAATGTGGCCGTGGTGAGTTTCCGAGCTGCCGCTGCTGCTGCTGCTGCTGCTGCCATCTATTGCCCGCATTTATTGGTCGTAATTGGCAGCAATTGACATTCATTAGGTTTCAATCAGCGCACGCTCTCTCAGCCAGTCTCGCGCTGCCCTGCCTCTCCCTCTCTCGCTCGCTCGCCCGTTCACGCTCGCTCTCTCTCGCTCGCGTGGCGTGGTGAGTTGCGCTGCTTTTGACAATGGCCGCGGCGTGCGCGAGCCTAACGGTTGCTTCTGCTTGCGCCATAAACCAGTTATGGCATGCGGGACGCGCGCGTGCAGCTGCGCGCTTTATGGCAACTGGCGTTTATGGCAAACAAATTATAGCACACACGCTGCGCGCTGCAGGATGCTGCAACCCTCGCCTATCTAACAAGCTCCGCCCCTGCAAACTGGTTGAGCACACACACACGCACGCACACACACACACACACACACACAGGCGCAGGCGTTACTCTCGCTCACACACACACTCGCGCAAGCCGCACTCTCGCTCACACACACACAGACGCACACGCATGCACTCGCTTGCCTTGCCTGGCCTTGGCTTGCGCTCTCTCAGCGCGCGCTCAGCTAGCGCGCTCACTCTCTCGCACACAGCGCCGCATTTAGCTGTGACGGGTCTGGCCACACTCGCTCAGTCTGCCCGTGTGTGCGTGTGTGCGTGTGTGTGTGCGTGTGTGCGTGCCCGCTTGTCAGTTTGCCAGTGTGTGCGTGTCTTTTGTTATTTTTGCGCTTGTTAACACTTTTTGTTTGGCATTTAAACAGTAAATTGGCAGCAGTTAAACGCTGCGCTCGCTCTCTCGCTTGCCCTCTCTCTCTGGCAGGCGTGCCAAGGCAAGTGCTCGCACTCGCTCACTCTCTCTCTCGCTCACTCGCTCTCTCTATCTCCCTCTCTCTCTCACTCTCTCTCTCTCTCTCTCGCTGACTTGCTTAGTATCGATGTCAATTTGCTGCCTAATGTGCAAGTGAATGACTCGAGCCGCGTCTGGAGTCGAGGCGTGTGGGCTGGCTAGAAGGGGTTGAGGGGGCAGTAGTAGGTGGTACGGCCGGGGGCTGGGGGCGGGCGGAGGAGGCGCAGTGTTGGCTTGCGGGCGCACACACAATGGGCGAGCGCGTGTGGCTGCTGCGTGGGGCTGGGCTTGTGCAGACGAAGATGCTGCCGCCTCTGCGACAGCTTCAACTGCTGCGCCGGCTGTCTCTTCGCCAGCTTCTCTAGCTTCAGCTGCTTCTTCTACTACCCCTTCTACTGTCTCTTCTCTTTCTTTTGCCACTACTCCTGCTTCCTTCTCCTGCTGCGCTGTTAGAGCTCGCTGCAGGCTGCTGCAAATGCTTTGTTCTGCTCTCTCTCTCTTCCTCTCCCACCCTGTCTCTCTCGCTCTGTATGCTTTTAAAAATGGCTTCATTACAAATGACAGCAATTAGCTTTGTTGCTGTTGTAGTTGTTGCTGCTGCTGCCTCTTAGCTGCCAGTGTGTACACACATGCAAAATGTCTGCTATATTGTTATTTTCGATTGTCTATGGGATTGATTCAGCATCAGACTAACTGGAGGCGAACGCGAAGCACTCGCACACAGACGCAGCAAGGGGGGAAGAGCTGAAGAAGTAAGGGAAAGAAAGTAGAAAAGAAAGGAACAGCAGCCAGGATAATGCACATGCACTTAGTTCAATCAAGGCGAATCTGTGCCTTCAAAAACTCAATACAGTTACTAAAATAATAAACTGGTTACAAGTACATATGCCTATACTTCCTATAGGCTATGTGTACTATTCGATTCCAAGCAAATTTTCAAAAATCACTTGTCTCTTCATAATACATCAAAAATGCATGCTCTAGCTTGAGAATCATGCTTGTAATTCGATTTTTGTTGTTTTATTTTTACTTTATTATTTTTACAATTTAAGTTTTAGCACAATGCAATACCTACGAATGCTGTCACAAAATTTCCCGACGCCAGCTCTTATAATCTCTAAGATCTGCATATATTTTCTAGTTTTTTCAGAACTTTTTGTATAAATTTGCATGCTGCAGTCTCATAGATATTATTTATTTACGTTATAAATAAATCGAAATAACGAAGCAACTTTATATATTGTTTACTTGAATAGATTCTCATTGGCAGTTTTTTGTTATTTTTTTTTTTCAGATATTGCAAAAAAGTCACAAAATTTTATTATTATAAATTTTCTGAAAATATTAAAAATATGTAAACAATTAAATTTGATATGAAAAATATATTATAGAGATCATCTGTACATATTTTGTGATAATCAGTTGAATTCGTCTTTAATCTCCTGCTGCGTCTCTGTCTCTCTGTATCTCCCCCTTCTCTCTCTCGCTGCCAGTCGCCATTTTGTGGCTTTCTAACGGCAATTGCGGCAAAAAAACAATGCACAGTCGCAATGGAAGTTCATTAAAAGCCATAGCCCAAAAAAGAAGGCGAAAGAAACGCGAAGAGAAGCGAAAGAAAACGAGAAAATGCCACAAATTATTTAAAAAGACATTAAAATGACACATGGAACGAGGTGTGAGAGTCGGGGCGAGAAAGGGTGGGGGCGAGAGGAAGGAGGAGAGGAAGAGCGAGAGGACGGGGGGAGAAGAAGTGAGGCACAAGCAGTGTGTGATTGCTTAGCTTTCCCAGTGATTACTCGAACTCATTAACAGTTGCAACAAACTGCCCAAGCGAAATGGACAAGGAACAGAGGGAGAGAGTATGGGAGAGAAAGAGAGGGGGCAGACAGAAGGGAATAGAGCGTAGAGGGGTCAGGGTGGCGGCAATTGCTGCTTGGTTAGTTGTGTGTAAATTTCACACTGTTTTCCACTGGCCAAGTTATTTTAATTAGGCGAGTCGCGTCGAGTCGGATTAACACCCACAACGGAGCAGCAGGAGGGAAGTGGAAGGGGGGTACGAGCAAGCGGGGGTGGGCTGAGTGTTGGGATTGCCGGGCAACCCCCCAGGGGATGTGCTTAAGTGGCTTACGGGGTGTGGGGAGGGGGGAGGATGAGGCTGGCTTTGAAGGTGTCGTAATTGCACTCAGCTAGCGAGATGCACGATAAAAGGAGCAGGGCAGGAGGAGAGAGAGGTAGAGGGAGAGCGAGAGGAAGCAGGAAAGGCGGGGAGAGAAGTAGAGACAGGCAGAGAGAGAGAGAGAGAGAGGGCGCGCGCGGGGGAAACGCTTCAACACAAACAAATTAAAAAGCACTTAACAGTTGAACTGATGATGCCGGTTTCGAAGAGCAGCAACGAGCTGCTCCTGCTGCACCTTCCAGGCGCCGTTGCCGCTCGGCCCCTACCCCGCCCTGCCGCTGTCCTCGCCCTTGCCCGCGCCCTTGCCCATGCCACGGCCCATGATCATTTAGAGCTCTGTCAACGCCGCGAGCTGCACTCGAGAGCCGCGTCTGAGCTCGTAAATTTCTCGAGACTGTCGGTGTGGCGTGTGGCGTCAGTCAAAGCGAATTCAAATTGCCCAAGTTAACATCCTGTTGTTTGGATCACCCGGCTCCCGGCTCCCTGCTGCCCGCTCCCCGCTCCCCGCTCCACACCGCACTCCTCTCCAGCCGCCTCTTAATTGAGGTTTAACACAACATTTACCGCTTTTCGCTAATCGCCTTGAAGCCGCCGCCAACTCCGTGTCCGCATTGGCGTCTGGGTGTGGCTGCGCGTCTACAGCCTCAGCTCTAGCTGTACCGCTTCCCCTGCCCGCTGCCCGCTGCCCGCTGCCCTTGGCCCTGCCCGCTCTCTACGTGATTTCATTCATAAAAATCGCTTGCTGCGTTTTTCTGTTTTTATTTTGGCTTCAGCTTCGGCTACGGCTACGGCTTCAGCTTCGGCTTAATAACAACACGTCATGTCATTTCATTTTCGGCCAGGGTCTCAGACTAACACCCCCCCCCGTACACCACCCTAAGCAGCCTTCAGCCAGATCACCCCTCCTGCAGGCAGCTAATTCCGTTGGCCATTGAGAAATGTTCATCACGCAATGTCGCGTCCGCGATTTGAGCTCCTCGCGCGGCTCTTTTCATCAACGAATTCGATATTTGTTGCTGTTGTTGTGCCTGCTCTCCTCGCCTCTCCTCCCCCTCTCTACCTGCCCTGCACGTATAATAATATTGACGTTTGGCCATTATTGACCCTCGTTAGAAGCCTCAGCAAGTCGCCGCACAAAATTTATGAATTTCTTAACGAATTTCGATATTTGGATTTCTCGTTTTTTTTTCTCCTCGATTGCGTGATTATTAATTGATATGGCCGCATTAGTACTTTGATAGTATCTACTTGAGCAGATTTATTTTGGTAGCTAGTTTACTGAATGAAATAATCATTACGATAATGTGAGTATAATTGAGGCAGTTTTTCTATTTTTAAATGTCCGAATGGAAGTTGTGATAATAGTTAGTTGGGTTGGCGAGAAGGGGAAATTGTAATACATTTCGAGAGAGAGAGAGGGAGAGTGAGAGATTGTGCCAGTTTTAATGAGTGAATTGTTATACACCAATTCTGGCAGTGATTCTCCTAAGTGATGCCATAAAGCACACAATTTCCAGCGACTACCATGACGCCCCCAATTTCGATTTTCGACTTCGAAACCCGCGAAGCCTGCGCAAAGGTTTTTCATTTCATTGATATTGTTTTGAAATGAAAGAAATTATATATGCATGTGTTGGAGGGGGAGTGACGGGGGAGTGTGCCTTATCGCGGGCTATATATCACGTTGACAAAGAAAAACCATAACAAAAGCAAAGACAAAATCGTACAAACCTTAAAAGAGCAACAAAAAGCGCGATCGAAGGCGAAGCGGTCTGCCTCTTACACACTCCCCCTCTGCCTACCGCTCTCCCTCGCTCCCTCTCTCTCTCTCTCTCTCTCTCTCTTTCACACACTCCATCGTCACTCTCTATTAAACAAATGGCCCGTGACCAATGACAATAACAAAAGGCGATAAATGTATGCTAATTTCGATACGATATACACACAAACTCGTGCGTATATCGATAAATAGCTGTGTGCGGCCTAAAAGCCGAAAGATGCGCTAGATAGCGGAGGAACTAGTGGGATGAACCGAGAGGCAGACAGAGTGAGAGAGTGGGAGAGAGAGAAGGAGAGCGGGCAAGACAAATAGAAACGAAATTAAATCAATTTAAATATGGCATTAAATAAGAGTACAAAATCATGTTTAGACTAAAAGGCGACAACACTGATCGCATCGGCGGGCAAAGGGCCGGCCGCTCTCTCTCTCTCTCTCTCTCTCTCTCTCTCTCTCTCTCTCTCTCTCTCTCTCTCTCTCTCTCTCTCTCTCTCTCTCTCTCTCTCGCTCTCTGGTTTGCTGCCCTTCTCGTAGGCCAGCCCCCCACCTCTCTTTCTCTAGCTCGCTCTTCCTCTCACCCTCTCTCTCTCTCTCTCTAGCGATTTAAGCGCGCATCGAATGAGCCGCAACGAAATGAATCGACTTTATATTTATCGCCGCACTAAATCGCCGCAATCGCCGCAATCGGGCGCATTCGCTGCACAATTTGTGGAAATTAATTTACAGCTTAAGCCGACCGAGCGGGATGGGGCCCGGCGGGGCGGGGCGGGGCGTGGGGCGTGCGAGACGCGTCGAGAACTGCACTTAAAACGCGCGTAAAACGCGTCAAGCGCCGCTAATTATGGCCAAGCGGGCACACACACACACACACACACAGTGACAAAGGCGCAGGCACAGTGGTACGCACACCCACTAAAATGGGTTGATTGTCACATGCTGCAGATAAGTTAAAAGTGCAGCATGCTGCACAGGCAGCGTGGGGCAGGCAGCGAGGCAGCGGCATAAATCGCGCCACTCGCTCAAAATCTTATCGCCCGAACACATCAAAAAGTCAAAGTTTTTGCTTAACAGCAACAACAAGATCGAAGACAACAACAACAACAGCCACAACAACAACAACAAGAGCAACTGCAACGGAAAGGCGAACTGCAGCCCCCACTCGAGCATATTTTTCATGCTAAGAGACTTTTAAGCTGTCAACGATGCCGCTCATAAAAATCGACCAGCGCACCGACGGGACAGACACTGCATCGTACGGGCAGGCAGACAGACAGACAGACAGGCAGGCGGTCGGGCAGACAGACAGCCAGCGAGAGTCGGACAGCAGCCGCATGGCGCGCTGCAAACCAAAGTTGCCCGCACAGCGTCAAACTGTCTGCCATTGTTTCAGGCATTTAATGTGCTCACACAGCCAGCCTACTCCTGCTGCCCCTCCTTCAGCCCCTCCACTTGCGTGCAACCTCTACAGGGAATCAAAATGCTGTCCACAGATCAGTTTTATATAACACAATAAACTAAAACACATTGAATCCGCAGCACTCATTCGGTAATTTCTTCTGTCTGTTCGTCTGTCTCTCTTGTCTGTCTGCTCGTCTCTCCGTTCGTCTATCTGTCTGTTCATTTGTTTATTCGTCTGTCTATCTATTGATCCGTCCGTCTCTTCTGTCTGTCTGTTCGCCTGTCTCTCATCTGTCCTACTGTCTGTACACGTATCTTTTCGTCTGCCTGTTCGTCTGTATACCTGCCTTTGTCCGTCTGTTCGTCTATATGTTCTTCTGTCTGTCTGTATGTTCGTCTATCTGTCTGTCTACTTCTTCGGCTATCTGCTCCTAAGTCTGTATATCCATCTCTCCGTATGCCCGTTTGTCTGCTCGTCTACTCGCCTGTCTTTCGATACTGCCTGTCCTTCCTTCTGTTTGTCAGTTGGCCTGTTCATCCTTCGTCTATCTGTCTGTCTGTCTGTCTGTCTGTCTGTCTGTCTGTCTGCCTGTCTGCCTGTCTGTCTGCCTCTTCGTTTGATTACAGTCTCTAAAAACTTCACAGTAGATCAGTTTCATACAATATAATACAGAAAAGGAACTTGAGTTGAGTTTTCTTTTTTGTCATAAACACGAGTCTGCTGCGACCACGCCCCCTCAAGCAAATCAAACGAACTGGCAGCGGCCACTCCCCTTTCAACTTGGCCATCCATACCCTACCCCCTCGCGCTCTGCACGCTGCTGCGCTGCAGTTGATAAGGACGAGCAAACAAACAAATGAGCAAATCAACAGTTTGGGCCATGTAACAAGTTGCCAGCAACACGTGCCCACTGTCAATATGAGTGAGTGTGCGAGTGTGTGTGTGTGTGTGCGAGTGTGCAAAAGATGCTGACAATTGGCAATTGCTGCTTGTAATTCCCAATCTATGAATAACAAATAGGCCGGTGCCAGGCAGAGCTCACGCCGAGGGCCCCGAAGAGGCAGCTAGAGCAGGAATAGAGGGGAGCACACACGGTGAGCAGGGCGCCACGTGGGGGGGGAGGAGTGCAAGGGCAGCAGCTGCTGACAAATCAAATCATAATGTGAATTTTAAAGCAAGCAAACAACAAGAGTTGCTGCTGCTGCTGCCGTCGAATAGGCAAATGCAATTTTACAACGTTGTTACATGAAACGTTTGGCTGGGCGCAGGGAGGAGAGCGAGGAGAAGTCAAGCGAAGAGAGATGACTGCGCAAGGCAAACGGAAACGGAAATGGCGTCGTCACTTGTCTCCCTCGCTCGCTGCGTGCGTGAAAATGAGATGGCATGCATTATATGATGTTGATGCTGATGATGATGATGATGTTGATATACATACATATATAGGACTTACGCTTTGACGCCTTTTGATTTGATTGTCTATGACAGCGCGGCGACACGCCCCGAAAGCCTGCAGCCGCCTCCAACCTACCTGCCCAGCCCCACCCCCCTGGCAGCTCCCCGTGGAGCCCTGTGCCATTTGTAATTCAAGTCAAAGGGCAACAACACGTTGCTGTTGTTGTTGTTGTTGTTGTTGCTGCGAAAGACTCTGAGGATTATAATTTCTTTTTCGTTTCAATGAATTTCATTTCCGTACACGCACGAGTTGTCACAGCACACACACACAGCTAGAGACACGTGTGTGTGTGTTTGTGTGTTTTGCATTTTTGACTCAATTATAATTTTACATGCAAAAATGAGCTCTGCCCGTATAGCATAAGTAACGGCACTAGTAATCTGATTGCATAACGTGATCGAATTAAAATGCATATTACAAGTATTCACAGTGATTCGTGGACACACAGAAGAAGTACACTCTCCATACGCCATTATAATTTATGCCGAATACGTTAAGAACTTGTGAATAATTAACGCAAACCCAATCAAAGTCAGCTATAAATAATAAACTAACTTAAATAAGTTTCGAATGCAATATGCATGTACACTTATTTATATAACATGTAAATATAAGTAACAAACTAGTTTAAATAACTGCTATATTTATTATTGAACCGTAAGTAAATTTCAAGCTATCATAATTATTGTACACACCAAAACTGAAAATTGCGCTGGATATGCAATATTAACTGATTTACAGGGCGATAGGAGGCGTGGCCAAATTCGAAAACCACCAAATACATACAAGTGCTAGCTCTAGCTCGTATAGTACCGGAGATGTGTAGGCGTTCATACAGTCCACAATCTAAATAATCATAACATACTTATATTAATAGAAAAGTTCCCCAAACCCAAATGCAAAACACCTAGACGTTCTTCTTCTTTCCTCTTTCTTTCACTCAATAAAACACTTAAGTCTACATTTGTTACAGGATTGGTTTGACAAAAAGTAAAAAAAAGACGCGCATTTTGCTTGTAATAAGAACCATTTGACGCACATAAATTCCGAACTAATTACGATGACGGATCGATCGAAACTCGAAAATCGTTCGAATTAATTAAAATATAATTGAAATCTTTTGTTCTCTTCTTTTACTGCAGCTTATTTTAACTCTACTTTTTTTGTTGTAACTTGTTTTGGTTTTTTTTGAAAAAGGAAAATGAGAATGGGACAGAGGAAGAGTAGGGGGGGGGTTCGAATTCGAATCATAAGCCAAAAATATTTGTATATGAAATTAAAAAAATCATTTGTCGAATTTAGAAAAATATCTATAAAATATTAATATAAACCCAGCGCACTTGGTTAACGAAAACGCAACCGCAACGTGAACATTCTCAGTTGATAAATGATATCTCAGCGTTTCCTCATTGCGTATGCGCGGTTATCACTATATTGATCTGTGGATAAACCTCTGGCTTCGACTCGGACGTGATTAGCTGCACCATACGTTGCTGTAGCTCATCCTGGCTAGCCTGTGTGCCCGGCGGTATCATCCAGATGGCATCTAAAGTGAGAAGCATTCAAATTGCCAATTATAAATTGTTTAATTCTGGAAAAAGTTGCGACTCACCGCCAAAGTACCAACCATTTGGCGTACACATACGCCACATAATGGCCGGCTGTGAGGGCATCAGCTCTGCCAATATATCACATGTTTCGCCCGGACGCAGGGACGGCACATTGATGCGTTGCGTCTGTATTGGCGATGTTAAATAACAACCATTGGGCCAGCGTTCGGTTCCATCGTTTTGCAGCTGAAATGCCTGCTGTTGCGCATTCACGTGCTGACCCTGTACGATCTTCATCGATGGCAACGACTGCAGGCTACAGAAATCCAGATAACAACCGACGGCAGTTTGCAAGCTCCTGCAAATAGGGACGCGGTATGCACATATAAGTAACAATTACGAAATGGATTCGTTCGTACTGCTGCTTACCAGTTGCTCATCTCTAAATAGAAACGTGCCGACTCCCGATTCATTTGATTATTCATCAGACTCTGGAACTGGCTGATCAGATCCTCGTGATCTGTGGTGCCCATGCAACTGAACTGCTGCAGCAGCTGTGAGTCAATGTCATAGTCATTCGTTGGCAGCGCCGTGCCGAGGCCTTTGATTTGCGTTGCTTGTGCGGGTAAAGGTAACGATAACGGTAGCGCTGACATGGCTGGCACGGCTGAGGAGACAACAACACCCGTCGTGCCGGGCGGCGCTGGCAATGGTATCGCACTGTTACTCATATCCATCATTGGGTTGGTTGTTGTTGTCGTATTTGTTGTAATGCCAAACAGCGGCTCGCATTGCATATCCTGAAGCAACTGCTGCTGCTGCTGCTGTTGTTGTTGTTGCGGCTGCGGCTGCGGCTGTCCCTGCTGCTGTGGCGACGGAGTCTCTGTTGCGCACTGTGATTCGTAGTTTTCCTCCACATCCATAGCGGCGTTTTGGCTCTTGTGATAATGCGTAAATTAATATTGTTCACCTGCAATAGAATTGTAAAATGTAAAATGCGTTGTTAGCACATTGTTATTGTTTAGCTGCGGCTGCTGCTGCTGCTGCTGATGGTGTTCTTGTTGTTGTTGTTGTTGTCGCTGCTGCCGTTTCTATCATTACTATGCAAGACAATGGGACACGACATATGAACCTTCTTCCACTGATGTTGTGATCCAGCACTGTGTTGCCTACTGATGCACTCGACACGATTATTTTCCCAACTGCTGTATGCACATTAATGCGCTTTGCATTCCTGCACTTTAATTTTACATAAAAATAGACTAAAACATTAAAAAAGCAGCAACAGTGCAACAAAATACGTAGTGTGACCCCGAACGGCTTAACGTTAAAATCAAAAATATGCTTTAAAATACTAAAAAATACCGAAAAATAATATATGCATGGTCGATTGTGAAACGATGCACACGGTTATCAGACATGTTATGCTTGCGTCGATAACACATTTAACAGAGAACAAGAACAAAACGAGTAATCGATGAAGATGCACGAGCATCGATAAGTGATTTCGTTTCAAATTACTAACCATTTCAGAACAATTTACCTATTGTAGTACCTAAAAAACAACCCACTTAAGAACTTTTACCGACAAATAACAACACACATTTGGTATTAATGTTTCTTTTAAAATACTTGATTCAAGACATTGATAATTTTTTTTTACTGAGCCGGCGATTTGTGTATGGCCTACACATACAAAATATTGTTTTTGTTTTTTATTTTCAACTTAATTCTAGGGAAAAGTAAAGAATTGATGACCGTGAAAAATAGGGAATTGAATATCTATGAATGCCGTCAGTTTAATTTGTTTAGATATTAGTTGCCAGTTTGTTTGGCTGGTCTGGATGAGGGAGAAGGTGGTGTGTGTTGACTTTAACGTCGGCATCAGTAGTTTAGCGATCCCTGAAGAGAACCGAATGCAAAGCATCAATATCCACCTCCACCCCCGATGAGTTTGTGGTGACGGTGCGAGAGCTGCAAAGATAAACAATAAAAAAAAACACATCAGACTTTCGCTCAGCGAAAAGTCGAAAATCATTGAGTAATTACCTAGCCGAGTGTGCGGCACGATTCGAAGAGTGTGGGTTGACCAGGACACAGTGCATGGGCTGTCCGTCAAATTCGCGCTGATGATAGGCATCTACAGCCATCTCGGCATGCTCTAGCGACTTGTAGATGACTTCAGCCGTGCCCGGACGCACCACATGTGCATCGTACATGGGTCCAATGTCGTTAAAGAGCTCCCGTATGTCCGCTGTAGTGACATTGCTATGTAGATTGCTAACCAAGAGTCTATACCCGGGCTTATTGTTCACCACACTCAATGGCAACGGCATGGACAACGTTGGCGGACTGCGACGCTGGTGCAACGACGACAATCCGGATGTGCTCAGATGACCCTTGGACTGGCCACTACCATTCTCATTGGCATAGATGCCTTGCGAAGCCCGTCGATCCGGCTCGCCGCCAAATAGACGAGCACGCAGTGATTCGGGTAAATTAGAGCTGGCCACCAAGTTACGCTGTCGTCGCTCGAACAGCTTCTCTCCATTGTCTACAGGTCCATGGCCAACATGCGGCCGTGGTGGTGGCAATTTTGGACGTTCCACACGATTGCGAGCTGCTTCATAAATGGCAAATGGATCAACACCACTTCCCGATGACCCTGTGATCTCAACATCATCCATTTCAAGATCGTAGCCATCATAGCTATGTGCCATTCTGGAGCGTGACACAGACGGCTGCTGAGTGCTGCTGTAGCTCGATAAATGTAGCGTGCGAGCCATTTCCTCTGCAAGCACACATTGCAAAATTGTAATAAAAGAAAAGCAAGCTGACTGCATTATAGTAGTTACCATCCTCCAGCTGCTGCATATTGTCATAGTCCACATAGCCGCGTGGCACGAATGGCTTAGCTGACGAGTTCAGACGACTAGACGACTGATACGTTGATCTGCCAGGGACTCCGGACTTGTAGCCGCCATGTGTGTGTGGCAGATCATCCTTGGGATCCCAGAGGGTTTGCACTAAGCCACCGCCGGGACGATTGTTCATCATTATTATGCGCTGACCAAATCGTCCCTTATGCACAACATCGGATCTCGGTTCTCGCGGAGCGTGCGGAGGTAAAGGCATTGGCAGCGGCATACGCTCCTTCTTTCGCTCCAGCAGCACGTTGCGGGCATCAATGCCAGAATCACGGATGTTCTGGTTTAGTATATCGCGTGCATCGACAATTTTGGCGCGAGTCTTCTGTATGATCTTATTACGAGCATCAAAAGTTTGTGGACGTGCAGCCGGCTTGTTAAGCGGTCGTCGCGGCTTCATCTGTACGGGATTGCTGCGTGGCAGTCGCGGCATAGCACAAATGGAAAAATTAGATAAATCAACGCCATTTTCTTTTGGGTTTTTGTGCGGTCCACTTACAGCTTTTTGTCCTTGTTCCGGATTGGATTGTTTATGCGCTTGCGCTCGATTATTTCGTCTAAACTCAGGTCCACGTCCATTGTGCTAGTTCTGTGCGTCGTCGGCGCACTTGTTGAGCTCGATTAAAATAAAGTGCAGAAATTCATGCAGATACTAAAATATTGCATCAATTTTTGCAGTAGTCAATGCGTTGTTGCCGTCGTTGCTGCCAGCGAAAAGAGTCAAGCGGCGGCCAGGGCTGGAAACTGTGGTCGATATTAAAAGAGTCGATATTTCGAAATCTTCGATAAGTCTCATCGACAGCAAATGAGTTATATTCAAAAAGCGAATACAGCCATTAAAATTGGGGTCGTACACATACTCTACTTACAAAATATAAATTGCACTCAATGTTGTTTCGTAAAACTGCCGATATTAATATATTTGACTAAAATAATATCGCAGTGTAAGTATCGACTTCTATCAAAAAAATATCGATACTTTCGTATTTTCTTATACATTTTCACAGCCGCAATGCAAATTTCCATCTCTACCGCCGCTGCTGTTTTGTGTTGTCAATTATTTTTTGGTTAGAACTATTTTCACTTGTATTCGCAACTCACTGAAAAGGTGCCGCTGCAGTTGCTTAAACTGCCGTCTGCTCTCAAGAAGGAAATTAAGCAACTTTCTTTACAGTTTCCCTAGCTGTAACAGCATACGCCGCATGCTAAAGATAACACTAACTCCGCTCCAAGACCAACACCAGCAACAACAAATTAAAAATGAATCCCTGCACTGTGCCCACAGCCGTGCCCGATGTTGACGGAGACAAACGCTGGCAAAGTATTCACCGCCGTTTCATATCCGATTGTCGCGAAAAGGATCCGGACGTCATATTTCTCGGCGATTGCATATTTGAAACGCTACAGGATACGGAAACCTGGAATCAATACTTTGCACCGCTGCACTGCCTCAATTTTAGCATACGCGAAGATCGTACCGAGCACGTTCTGTGGCGCATCGAAAACGGTGCCCTCGATAATGTCAATCCCAAAATAGTTGTCCTGCACGTGGGCACCAATAATGTGAGCAATAGTGCTGCCGAGGTGGCCGACGGAGTTCTCGCGAACGTCACAAAAATACGACAAAAGCTGCCTGGCGCCTACATTCTGCTACCGGTTAGCAAAATACGAAATGATCGGGATGGAGGGAATACTCGAAACGTGCTAATGCTTGCTTTCTATTTGTTCACTTGCAGTCGCTTTTACCGCGGGGTCAGCAACCAAATGCGCTGCGCGAGAAGAACGCACAGATCAATGAACTGGTTAAGGAGCAGACCAAGGGACTGGATCGTGTGCAAACTGTTGATATTGGCCAGCGGCTGGTGCAAGAGGACGGCACCATCAGTCATCACGACATGTTCGATTATAAACATCTAACCAATACCGGCGCCAAAAAAATACTCGAACCATTGCACGATTTGCTATCACAGATACTCAATGAAAATGAAGTGGAACATGATCTCACACCATCTGAATAGGTCCTCAGAGTCAGTTGTGGCCCACTATATGAATCCAAATCCTACCTAACCGCTTGATCTTTATAGCAATGAAAGTATTTACTCGCTTATTTATCCGGAATTTTTTTTCCAAACGAAACAAAGCAAATCCAAACTGAATAACGCAAGTTTCCTTAACTAATACTATATATACAGACATACAGCTTCGAAATCATATTTAAATCAAATCCCATTCCCTTAGGTTTAAACAACACTGACAATTTATTTGGCATATGCTTCTTAATATGCCTAACAGGATAATACAGTCACACGTGAAATTTTGTATTTTGCATTTATACTAAATATAATTACGATTTACATACATTTAATATGATGCATCCATCTCCGTGTCATGGCCACCCGAAAAATGAATTACATTCCCTGAAACTCTCTCAATATCTTTAGATATTTAAATACGTATACATATGCATTAAAGTGTAATATTTTTTTAAATCATAATTTTGCATATTTAAGCTACATATAGTGTAAACAAAAAAGAACTACGTCAGGGGAATTCCGGCATAGGTGATTCAAATTAAGAAGAAATGTGAATTAAGCAAGAAATTCAGGAATTTGGCAGCTAAGTAGGATTTTAATTGCTGCTTGCACATTTGGATTATGTGTGTATATGTGCGTTTGTATGTATGAATAAAGTAATAAACCTTTGATCATGTCTCTTTCTTCATTAAAGCATTTGGGTATCAACAAAGACCGATGTCATCGATAACGGTGTGATTTAAATATCTGCTTTTATAAAATATCGATATCTCGCGATGAGCTCTTGCTCATCGTAACAAATTACTGTTGCAGTGATTTAGCCAAACCAGTAGAAGAAGCCTTTGTTTACATTTTTAATTGTCCACACAATTTCCATAGTTGATAAAGTAAAGATTTTTGTATTTTGCAAAACACAATGAGCTGCTACGGATGCAGCCGAAAGTATGGTCTCTTCTGCAAGGAGGTAGGCACTAATTGGGTATGCTCGTTCCAATCAGCAATAATTTAATTGGCAACTGTTTTACAGTACGGTTGCCCCAACTGCGGCTACTCGTATTGCGCGAAATGTCTAAAGAGACCAATAGCCGTACCTCGACAAGGCAACAAGGTGCTCAACGTTTGTCTCATTTGCTTCGATAAACTGTCAAAATTGCAAGCGGTGGCCGATGCCGAGAAGGTAATAGACTGTGAGGCACTTCCTGGTGAACTGGTGACTAAGTCGCGACTGCCGCCAAGAAGCACATCGCCACGGGATCCCGAAGCAGCAGATGCAATCTTTGAGTGAGTATATTAGGCAATACAACACGCAAAAATTCGTAATATTATGCCTCCTGCTTTTAGTAATGTGCTGCCCTCGGAGGAACTGGCTGCTGTACTGGCACCCATAAACACTACTGGGCCGAGCGATGCGAGACCAGCTGCCTCTGCAGCAGCCACAAATGCCAGGGATATAGACGAGAATCTGGACAGCACCATAAGCAAGCGCTTGCAAAATCTTAAGGCTGTAGAAACAACGGATGATGAGATTCGTGAGCGACTATCTAACTTGAGCGGCATGTCGCACCAGAAGAACTACGACAAAAAAGACCTCCTGCTGTCTACAGACCAAAGGACGGATCAAGATAAAATTAAGGATCTTCTGCAACAGTTTATGGGCGAAACTGAATTGGATCAGCGCGTTGAAACCGAGCGCAACGATTCGCTGTCCGACATTGAACGACGACTGCGGGCACTGCGCGATACACCGATCGACGGCGCCGCTGCTGCAGCTGGAACAACTGTTGGCACAAACGCTGGATCAACGGAAACTAATACCCCTAGCGACAACGAGGACGAGAATGATGAAACTGTGCTGCAAGCCATTATGCAAAAGGTACCCTATTCCCTATTGTAAACTGTCTCACGGGCTGTATTTAAACTGCCTTTCTTGCGTAGTACGTTGCAGAATCTCGTTTGCCGACAGGGGATAATCCTCTGGACGCTGAACTGGGTGTGAGCACGCCAAATACAAATAAGGAGGCCACCGAGGAGCTGCCCTGGTGTAATATATGCAACGAGGATGCTGTATTTCGTTGTATTGGCTGTGATGGTGAGCTCTTCTGCGCCCAGTGCTTTCGGGAGTGCCACGACGACGACGAGGAGTATCGAAGCCACGTCAAGCAAAATTACACTGTGCCGCCCAAATTCAAAGAGAATCACTTCTAACGCATTTATAGTTATCAAACTTTGTTAGATTTTATTTGTATTATGTTTTTTGTTTATGTAAATTAATAATTATGGGGATACATTAGGAAATGTACCTAAACTGATAATTTCAAAGTATGAACACATACTTTCTATAAAGAAGGAATTATGCAGTCTAAAATTTTGTTAGTAAGAAAGTGAAAATCAAAACTTCAGCTTATGTTCCAGCCGAAAAATCAGAAAATATACATACACGCATATATACATTATCTAGATCATATTGGGGTTCAATAAAAAATATGTTGTTTCATAGGGATTTAATCCAACGTTAAGGCAATGGGGGAGGGCTTCAAAACTGAAGTTCCTTAGAGCAAGTCAAAAATAATTTAAACCTATGTTTAAATGCATATTCAACTACAACAACACGCAGTTATGTGGCTGCTAACAATTGGGATCGATCAATTAAATTAACAATTGTCGGAATACATATGTATAATGAAACTAATTAGATAATCGGCAAACATCAAACAAATGTGAAACAATTGCGTTAAGCTATACATACGGAGTATTCCTATATGACGCATCTATGGTAAATTGGTCAGTTATACAATTGGCTTGGCTTATCAACTAAATTCGATGCGTATTGCACAAAACAGCAACTGGAATTCCAATAGGATTTCTAATCATAATCATATCAATATGAATCGCGTGACCATTAAACCGAAATGCGCATCTTTTCCAGATATTTAGGCACCAAATGCTGTGCCGAGTAGCGTTCAAAGGTGAAGTAATCAAAAAACTTATCCCTATGTCGACGAAAGATCTCCGGATTGCGGCACCAATTGTAGAGCATTTTTATCAGCGAGTTGGATGTATTGTAGAGGTTCTCCTTGGGATATATTTCGGGATAGACCAGCTTGTTTGGCGCAATAGGATAGCAGCCACAATAGGTGGCCTCTAGCATGGCAACACCGTAGAACTCATGGCCGGCCGTCGAAATGACAATGTCTCCAGTCAGCAATGTCTTGATGTATTCCTCGCGGGTCAGATAACCGAAATTAATGAGCTTCGAGCCCAGTTTCTCCTGTAGACCTTCGAAAGCCTCCGGCACCGCCTGGTAGGCCTCACCGCAAATTGTCACCTTAAAGTCCACCTGACGCTTGTTCAGTTCCATTAGCACCTCGACGAACAGCTTAGGATTCTTGTCGTGCTCCCAGCGATGAGGCCATATTAAATGCAAACAATCCGTGTCCGCATCGTTCTCCATATCCATGATGTGTCTCTTATTGGGAAACACGTGAAATTTAATGGGAAAGTAGAGTACTTCGCATTTCTTCTCGATGCGTTCACGAATGTGCTTCAGCTTGAAGTCAGGCTGAATGTTCAAAAAGGGCTGTACATTGTCCAGAAAGGATGTCCGATTAAAGTTCGAATTGAAGAGCACAATATCGGCGGCCAGGCTGAGTTTTGAATAAAGTTGCTTAGTCAATGTGGATTAAAATCAGTTTGACTGCACTTACCACGTGAGAATCTCATTTAGGCCATATTGGCAGTCGCGCTCCTTTACCTCGCGCACCGGATAGACCAGCTGATTCTCGTGAAAGTAGACAATCTTCCGGCAGGTGACCAGGTCGGGACGTACACCAATCAGTTCAGCCAAGTTAAGCACGGAGCTAGTAATGAGCACTTTGTACTCGTGCTCTGGTGGTATCAATTGTGAGAAATACAGGGCCGAGGTGCGTGCGCGCCAGTGCCATTTCTTGGCGGGAAGACTGAATAGCTCATAGTCGTCCAGATTAAGACCTGAAGGGGAGAGATTAGAACAGTTTTAAAATCGATCTAAAGCTACTCCTCAACAACTACTCACATTCGATTAACGTATCTATTAATTGTTTATGGCTGCCGCCGAAGAACGGCTCGATAATTAGTATCTGCGGCTTGGCCGACATCCTGCTGCACTGACGGACCGCAGACAGTGGTCGGGGTAGACACCTGGGCAAGGCTATTGTTGTTGTGCAATGCGACAAAATGCGTTCAGCCTAACCTTAACCCTTGGCTAGACCAGCTGCACATGTTTTCCACATACTCCACTCGATGATTTATGTAAATAATCTTTCTATACGCGATTAAGCAATGCTGAAACGCATATGCATGCCATTCAAGTTTGTAGCATGCGATTTACATAGGCTTAGGTTTCCAGTAATCATGCAATGAAAACGTTAAATATTATTAAGACGAATACAAGCCGAGTGGTAAACAACTGTGCCGTGTGAGTGCAAGTGAGATGCAACATAAACAAAGTAGCAAGTCGTCGACATATCGATACATGCAGTCGATGAATGTTTAATTTCACTGTTAAGTGGTTTTGTATCGATATGAGCGGGAATGAGTAGTTTTCGTTGAAATATCGATTCCAAGATGAGTACGAGTACTTTGATGTGAAATGCCGTTAAATTTAAGGCCGAACTTTGTAGGTTTAGCCTCCGCCTGCCAGCTATATTATATTCCACATCCGATATTATTCTATGCGTGCCGCCACGCACTGTTACTTATCTTCTGTAAACTTATCTTCGCATCAACCACGCAACAGCGACAGCTCAACCATATCAGAGCGTCACAAAAGGCAAAGCGCTTGCCGGTCAGTGTGGCTCCTGCAGGCACAACGACATGTCCGACGACAGACGCAGTTTCTGGGATCGCCACGAGCACAAGTTCTATAGATATGGCCACATCTATGCCAACATCTATGGCCAAGTGGTCATTGACTATTTGCCACAAAAGCCGCTGCGAGCTCCATTTAAGGCGTTGCTCATGGCATACAGCCATGCCTTCAGCCTGATGCTGATTGTGGCCATTCCCTGTTATTTTGGCTATCATTTTCAATCGCTAACTGCGACCGACGATCGCCGTATGCAGCTGGTTTTGTACGTGAGTTTTGCGAATACTCTGATCAAGTATGTCACGGTGATTGTTACCTACCTGGCCAACATGTTCCACTTCAAGGATATCAATCATCGCTGCACTCTGCAAAGAGCCAAGCTGGAAGCGGCCTTTGCCGCCAGCTATCATGGACCATGCTGGCCGAAGCGAAGTTTCGAGCGTTTCATGTACTTCAAATTTGTGCTGATCAATATCATGATGGTGATTCAGGTGTGCGGCATCTTTGCCGTTGCCGGCACAGAGACAGACGCAGAGGATGCGGTACGCTTGCGCCAACAGTTCGCCATCTATTCCTTTGTACTGTGGAATTATACGGAGAATATGGCAGACTATTTCTATTATATCAATAGCAGTGTGCTAAAGTATCTACGTCAATTGCATCAGCAAGTGCTAGCCGTGCTGGTCCAGCTGCGTCGCTTGCGCGGATTGCCGCCACGGCCTGGCCTGCTGATGATGCAGAGCTGCCGGCTATGTGATCGCATCGCTCTGCTACGCTCCCGTTTCGTCGAAATCCATGAACTCTATGTCCAGAGTTTTGGCATGCATCAGTTTCAACTGCTCGGCTTGATGCTGACCACATTGATCAACAATTTGACCAATTTATTTACGATATTCAATCTGCTCGCCACGCAATCGCTGGCAGATGTCTCCTTGCCGATTGTGGTGAGTGCGCTCTACGCGCTGGGATTCTACATTGACACCTATATCGTGACCCTGGTCAATGAGCACATCAAAGTGGAGCTACATGGCATGGCCCTGACCATGCGTCGATTCTGCGATTACACCTCGCTGCGGCCGCCCAGCCTGGATAAAGAGGTGACCATGATTATAACATTAGTTCGGCAAGCTTGTTTTCTACCTTCACTTTTCTCTTTTCCCTTTACAGTTGGAACACTTCTCGCTGCAACTGCTGCACTATCGACAGCCTATGCTGTGCGGCCTATTGCACATGAACCATCATCTGGTCTATCTCATCTCCGTGACAGCCTTCTCCTACTTCATAACGCTCGTGCAGTTCGATCTCTATCTGCGTACCACCAAGGCGACCTAACTTGCTTGCCTTCCAGTTACACCAAGTAATAACTAACGGACTAATCAACTGAGTAACCGAATCATCGAATCAATCTGCACGCAGCACCTGCTAATTAAGCTAATTGAAACGCACAATCAAACGCGATTCGATCATATCAATTGTCTTTCGACATACGCAATGCTCACACATTCTAGACTACAAATCTATTGATTAAGAGTCGATTAATATATATACTATACTATAATATATATTACTTGAAAACTTGTGAATATTTTATTATGATTATGCGAGAATGCAGCAGAAAGTGTGAGTCCTCTCCCATGTTTCAAACAGACCTTACTTCATCCTTCAATCAACCATATGCAGATGAATATGGGGGATTAGTTAAGCACACACAATGTTTACGTATTGAATTTGTTGTTTATTTCAAATGTCGCATCGTTTGATGAACTATTTAATGATAAATAATACATAATGTAGGATTCACAAAGTGTTTTTCTTTTTTTTGTTTTTACTTTTTTCGTTATAATTTAATTTCGTGTGCGTGCCTGTGCGTGTGAGAGTGTGTGTGTGTGCAAGAATACGAATACACAGCACTGTACAGGTGTGTATATATGTACATGAGTGCCAGGTGAGTGTGCGTGTTGTTGTATTTAACTATGCCACGACCGCGAAACCTCTGAGGTTACCCTAATACAGCACTTGATTTCCTATAGGCAGCCTCGACCTATCAAAAAAGTTCAGCATCAGCAGCTGCACGGGCGACCCTCGCACAGTACGTGCGTGTGTGTGTTTGTGTGTGTAACTCTATAAATGTGTCTATATATATATATATTTTTTTTTTTTTTATCTGGATGTATATGTAGCACCGCTAGCGCTGTAAATTTCCATATTTTTGAAACAGTTCTAGTAACAGTGGACAAGGTGCAGATGTGGGCAAAGGGATATGGGAATAGGGTATGGGGGGGGTTTAGGGGAGGGCTTTACTACTCCATGTAGACAATTTTAACAATCTACTCAATTCTCTTCGGTTTTCTTCAATTTTAACTTAAATTAGTTAGTTCATAGTAAGGTATACTTAAAGCACTTATTCGCCAATGGACAACAAATCGTTTAACTTTAAAAGGCAATCGAATAAGTTGTACTTAGGTACGTGTTGATCTTTTGTTATGCTTTTTTTTTCTTCTAAGTTTTCCATGTGTCTTCCAATAACAATAACAAACATATTTCTAGGTGTCGATTGTAAAATGATCAATGGGAGTCTGGGAGGGGGGCTAACTGATCGTTTAAACTGAATTGCAAAATGTATTTAATTTTCTCATTTACTTGGTAACTCGACTTCTTAAATTTCAGTATGTGTTTGATGGGTGAGTATTCTGATTATAAGTTATTATCGTATTGGTATTACTTATTATGCGCTTTCTTTCGTTATTATTTTCTCTCGGCATACCAACAAGAAAAACTGATAAAGGCACCATATGATGAAATGCTTCCACGACAAACTCGTGAAACGATCTCCTTGAACAATTATGGATTGTTAAATGCCCTATTCGGTATTCGCCATCATACGTATACGTATGTATGTATGTATGTGTTAATTATTCATTAATTTCTTTTTTATGTTTTCGTTTTGTTTTTTTTTTTTTTTTTTGGTAAATTCTTGCATATAATTCTAAGGCTACATCAAAAATTGTCTTTTGGTTTTCTTTTTGTTTTGCATTTTCTTTCTTTGATTTTTTTTTAAGTTTACCTTTCTTTTATTAATTTTTCTTATTACAAATGCATCTAACGATGTTCAAGCTATATCTGCCAATATCTAGGTAATTTTGGATATACTCGTAAATGCGTTAAATAATTGCATTTAAGGCTTCGGAACAGTTTACCCTCGGAACGACTAGTCGAACACGCGCCATCAGAAAACGAACGGGCTTAAAACCCCATAAGTATGTGAACAGCTCTATATATATATATTCACTATATATATATATATAAATGTTTGTATGTGTGTATGTATATATTTTGGTATATGATACATAAGTTATTATAATAATGCCGTTACTCTAGTATACATAAAATCCTTTATTATCGATCTATCAACTAGTTGAACATCTCGCGCACAACACGCGTGTAACCAAGCACTTTCAATTTTCTAGTCAATTTCAATTTTCTTTTTCAGTTTTTATCTTTATTTGTTTTGTTTTCATTTTTAATATCGATTTCGATCTCCAATTAATCCGATTTTGTGTACTTTGAGATTGCTTTCCGTTTGAATTCGTTTACACAGCTAGCGAGCGAGGTCACAAAAGGAGTTTGCTAGGCGGATGTATTTAATTATGTATTTTCATTTCATTCGATTGAGACAAATTCGTACAGTATGTACAGACTAAGGTAAACCGTAGTGGGGGCAGTAGAGCAGAGTAATGAAAGACTCGTAGTAATTATGTTCGTTTAGAGTATATGAAAGCGATTATATAGTGCTTACGCTAAAGTATGTTATCATAAGTTCCATTTGCGAATCGGCATTGACATCGAATCGATCATATACGACGCGGGCTTATAAACATATGTATTGGCAATCTTAAGTACTAAGCGCAGCCCCAATAGTATCTGCTGTAGCTGTACTCTATAAATGTATCGCCGAAAAAAAAAGTTCGTCTATTCGAGTCGAACTGTTGCTCGTTTTTTTTGATTTATTTTTTCTTTCTACTTTCGCAGTCGTGGCTCACTCGAGATATAGTTTATGGATTCATGTGTGTATCTGTGTGTGTATGTGTGTTTGGGGGAGCTGTGCACAATTCGCTTCAATTTACAAAATCATCTCTATCGCACGTTTCTCTATAAGTTTTTCTTTTGAATTGAGTGAAGAAATTTAGTGAAAAAGCTTTCTTATTATTTTCCTTTTTCTCTTATGGATGAAAAATATTTTGGTTTTTGTTTTGTTTTTTCATAGAATTTTATGTTGTTTCTGCTTTTTTTTTTTTTTTTTTTTATTTTTATTACATTTACTGCTTTCTTTAGATTTAAATTAATATAATTCGCTTAGGTTTGTTTATTAAATACAACAATGTGAAAAAGAATTTCGTATGCATCAGCTGCACGTACATATACTGTTCGATATTTGTGTATATAGTAGTGTGTGTGTGTGTGTTTCTTTGTTTTTATGGTTCTTGTGATAATTTACAAAATAGATATAGATGTATGTATGTAGTCATATTACAAAATAGGGGACAGAGACAAAATGTATAAGTAGAACGCGAGCAGTTTCCGTTACAGATAACAAATGTGTTCGTTTCTTTTTTTTTATAAGTTGCTGCGGAAAGCTGCGAGCGAAACACAAAACATATAGAAAAAAATTAAATTAATATTAATTTGAATTTTACTAAATTTCTTAGGCAAAAAAATATATATGTATATGGAGCGAAAAAAAACGAAAAAAAAAATAATACGACGGGGACGGGGTCGGGAGCAATTAGCAGTTATGTGCGTTGTCTACCATTCATAAATTTGTTTTTGTTTTTTGTTTGAACATTAGCTAATCATTTGCGGTCGATATATAAATATGCACATATATATATCTGTATATATATAAAAAAAAAATAGTAAATACCATTCAGGTATTTGAATTGCTGCAAATTCAATTGTAAAATTAAACCGTATCGGTGTGTGTTATCTATATATATATATATGTATTATATATATATTTAGATATATATATATTTATAAATGTGTGTATATGTATTTGTATATGTTGTATTGATCGTAATATGCTTATGCGTCCACAACTTTTTGTTTTATGCTTTTATGTTAAGTAGTAAAATGACTTTTAGCATTGAAAGAATCTTCTCCTCTCTGCAGCTTTCTTCTCTACTCTCCGGCTATATTTCGCGGTCTATCCCTCTCTATCTAGTTCTCTCGTTGCTGGCGCTTTACTTTAGTTAGGCTACATGGTATTTGTGTACATACATGCATATACAATATGTATGTGTATATAGATATATGTATATATATATATGCATACATAGGTCAATACATGAATCTTGATTCTTATCGTGTGATTAGTGTTGCATTAGGCAAAGGCGCGTGGGGAAAAAAATACAATACATCTAACAACAAATGCACCAACTTATCGTCGTCGTCGTCGTCATCGGCTATGTGTATATATGTACCTATATAGTCGTATTCGCCAACTGAGTCAACTTCAATTGCTATCATTAACGTAGTACGTTTGACGCTAGTCGCACTTAAAGAGTTAGACACATACATATATATCCCGCACACACATATAGCCACCGGGTATATGTAAATGTAGTTGTATATGTATATGTGTATATAATGTATAATAATGTACCATATTATCATTAGCGTCAACATAACTAACTCGCTAAAACTCTCGTATAAACATCAACATAAACAAACAACACTAACTCGCTTAACGAACGTTTTTTCCATCCTCCTAACACTTCTCGATTACCTTCTACCTTCTACCTCCTTCCTACTTCCTTCTTCATTCTACTTTAACGGGTTTCTTCATATTAGATCTTATGTATAATATGCTTCGCTTTGTCTCTGTGTGTGTGTGTGTCTGTCCTTTTTGTATCAATTTTGTTCTAACTAAAACTAAACAGCCGCCGCTTCAGTTGTCCGGATGAACCCAACTTGGTTTGCTTCGTTTATATATTGTTTCGTCTGCTCTAGGACTCATCTTTTGCTTCGGCACGGGCAAATGTCATTTGCTTATCGAGACAAGAACCAATTGTTGATGCTGTTGCTGTTGCGATTGTTGCTGCTGCTGTTGGCCTTGTAGTTGTGGTGCATCAGTGCGACGATTTTTGTTGCGGCTGATTTGTTGTTGATGCTGTTGTTGTTGCTGTTGTTGTTCTCGAGACAGGTCGACAACGTACTCGAGGCGGCAGTGTCCATGTTGTTGTGGCTGTTGGTCATAGAGATTCCTTCGATGGTACCCAAATTGTTGGTCCCGATTGCGACCAAATCATTGATTTTACTTTGCTATAAATTTCCTCGATCGTATCGCCTTGTACAACGCCTAAACAAGTGAGAAAATCATTGTATTGACTTTAATATAACAAAGTTTTCAAGCAGCATATTACCCGTAAAGTATTCGCCGAATTCTTGCTCCATTTTAATAGCACGCTCGTACGTCTTCTTTGCCTGCTCCTCGGTCATGCGACGATTCATTTCCCTGCGTCGATTCAATAAATATCGAATTAACTGATTGTCTAATTATTATTTGTATTGTTCGACACTTACATGACAGAGTCCACGGATTTGGGCTTGATAAAGACGGCAACCGGATAAAGCTGCGCCACTTGAAGACGCTTGATTGCATTGCCCGAAACATCCAGTATGCAGTGCTTGCCCCGCTCAGCCACCTCGCGCACACTGGCCACCGAGGTGCCATACAGATTGTCATTGTACTGGCCAGCTTCGATAAACAGATGATTCTGTATGTCACGTTCCATTTGCTCGCGCGACGATACAAAATGATAATCACGACCATCGACCTCATATTCGCGTTTTGGTCGTGTGGTATCTGTGGAGTGTATTGCAAATGATTGAGAATCAGTCGGCTTAGGGAATATTTATGTGTAGAACTGAATCTTTACTGGTCAGATACAAAATAAAAATAAACTGAAGCATAGATCATGAATCGATTTCGATTACTTCACTTACGTGGCACACATGAGCCGAACTTGTCTGGATATTCGGATATCAAGTCATCATTGATGCGATCCTTTAACGGTCCCAATATGATAACGGGACGCGTATAGTTGATGGATAAACGCTGCACGGCCTCATAGGACAGCACGTTCTCCTCGGAAGCTGCAAGCATAGTAGGCATGGTATTAGGTTTTGTGCGGGTGCAAAATCAAAATGTACAAAATGAGTGGAGAGTACTGGGTACTAGGTACTGGGGTCCTCGGGCCGAAGCGAGGCCGGGTTGGGGCAGTAAAGAACTAAAACAGTTTTCTATTGCAGGGGAGTGAGGTGTTGGGAACATGTTAATGTTCTCAAAATTTTGCATAGAAATTAAAAAGAAATAGTGATATAGAGAGAGAGAAAGAGACAGGTGGCAAATGAAAGACATTGAAAGAGAGATAGAAAAAGGGGAACAAAAGAGCCACAGATAGTGTAAGAAAATTGTATTTCTTTTCAATTCAATAGTGACTTTATCATTTACAATATCTTTCAGCTCTTTAGATGGTTCTTTGTGGGTTGCTTCGGTAGGTTTAGCAGGCCAAAGAGAGCGAGATAAGAAGAGCGTTAAGTGGGGGAGGCCAAGTAGATTTTTAGTGTAACGAGCGCTTATGCTAAAATAAAAGTTATGTAAACAAATAATATTTCCAATAGAATGACAAGAGAAATTATCAAAATAAAAATATAATATATAATCTTCAATATTGTTTTCAGAAATAATAATAATAATCATAATCATAATAATATAATCGATATATATAAGCAAACTATATATATAGTATTTGGTTTTCGTAATCTCTATGTAGCCGGGAGAGAGGGGGAGGGGGTTGGCGGAGGCGGCGTCAACGGCACGGGGCATGGTTAATACAAACAGCAAAAATCAATTGCCATCGAATTACATAGGTAGTAAAATAGTTTTTCGGGTTAAGATTAAAATTCAAATTCAGATCAAGATTAAGATTAAAGTTCCGAATTAGAATTCAATATAAATAAGAGTCGTCGAATTACATACATATATACATAGTGGTTGCTATTATATGCTAGGGG
Organism: Zaprionus inermis; assembly: GCA_018151445.1. Classification (NCBI taxonomy): domain Eukaryota; kingdom Metazoa; phylum Arthropoda; class Insecta; order Diptera; family Drosophilidae; genus Zaprionus; species Zaprionus inermis. Next base: position 2,070,184 of record JAECXD010000285.1, read on the forward strand.
ATTACAGACAAAACAACTGGTGCCATACGATCTAGACGAGCAACACACGAATACACGAATATACGAATACAATACTAGTGGTAGTAGAATCGCCATAATCAGATATAATCGTAATTCGGATTCCAATTCGGAATTACGTATTATGTTTCTTGTTGGTTAGGGGTATTTTAGTATTAGTTTCTGTTTTAGTTGTAGTCGTTAGTCTATTAATAACTAATGCATTCACAAGAACTAGAAACTATGTGGAATGCGAAACTGAAAATATAGTTAGTACAATACAAACGACAAACCAAATAATACAATGGTCTATACATGTACTATATACGACCACAAACGATGATTTATGTGAGAGGTAGTTTTCTTTTTTTTTTTTTTTTTTAATAATTAACTTAGGAACTATGCTATACATATAGATTTAGATATTTATATTTGTATGTGTATATTTATTCTTTTTTATAGTTAGCTTAGGCAGATTGTTCAATTTTCTGGGATCGATTTTCGCATACTTTTTCAGAGGTGGTTCGAGATTCTTCTTCAATTACGCATGGTTTACTCACTCTGTAACAGCATGTCATGGGTAATCTTTTGCAATTCAAGTTAAGATATATAACTATTCATTAGTTTATTAAAAGAGTTTGCAAAAATAAGAGAGAGAAAACGAATGTGAGAGATACATGAATAAAAACAACATGATGATCGTTTGTTTTGCTGTGAGTGGATTGAAGTAACCCCAAGAATTGATTAGATAGATCGATTGCTCCGGTGGCGGACTGAATGATGTATATAGTATGTATGCATATTATAACAAACACTTCTTAAGTTAAACAACAATATTTATTCAACATCATTTTGTACTCAGAAAATTGCGTATTCAAATCGATTTTTTAATACATCATTTCATTATATTATATATAAAGAAATATAGTTTCGTGTTCCGTTTGTTCCCACTTAATCGACTACTCAATTATACAGTTATTATATGTTTATATATTTAGTACAATTAAGATCTATAATCGCAATGGGGGGGGTCTCTTTTCTTTCTTCATCTTTCGGCGGGCGATTTTTGATGTGTCTTGTGGTGGAAATGTGCGTGCAAATGTTACGATATCGAGAGCGATAAGTGATTTTTAATAGAATGGAAAATATTAAAGTACATCTATCAGTGTGGAATACTTTCGATTGCATCGCTACGGAATTTGCTTGAACAAACAAAAGAATATTAAGGAGAAATGAATAAAGCACAGCATGGAATTAAGCAAATATTATAGAACAACTCAATAATGTCTGTACGATTCTTGAGAAAATAAAGAAATAGTTGATCGAAATAGCGAATATGGAACTTAGAACTTACGAGAGAACAGCAACAGACAGGCAACGCACAAAAACAAAACTCTAAAAAACTATACTACGGAACTATAATATTTCGATAGGGAAGAGATTATCGAAAATCGTAAAGCATTCGAAAACTGTTCTCACTGACGAAAGCTATTTCGATAGCTAGGCTGAATATACGAAATGACTACGACTAAGAATACGTTTACATGAAACAGAATGTCGTTCGAAGAGCATCATTAGTATCCCAATTCGAATCGAAAGAATTAAGTTCTAGTTGAACTCTTTATTGGGCATTAAAAAGAAATAAAAAACATGATGAATTAACAAAGATAAAAAATGTACCGTAGTGCGCTATGAAAAAATTAAAACATATGCAAAGTTCGGTATAAGGTGTACGGTATATGGTGGAGTCCGTGATAAACAGCTAAATGCTAAGCTAAAGAGTTCAGGTACATCCTAGACTAAAAATATTTATTCGAAATTCAATTCGCAAAAGGCAGAGAGAAAACGAGCTAGAGAGAGATAGAGCGAGAGAAAGAGCATGAGAGTGAACATGCTGAGGGGTAGACAGCGTGTATGAGAGCGAGAGAGAGAGAGAGAGAGAGAGAGAGAGAAAAAAAAAGAGAGTTAGGGCAAGAGATAGGAAACTAACTAAGGAAAATTGCTTGCATTTTCGTTTTTAGAACATAAATGAAAGAATAAAAAATGGAAAATAAGAAACCCAAATGAACAGAAATATATATTCTTGATATTGTATATTTTTTTTCGGCATAGATTTTTTGTAAACCTATTTTAAGAAACGTAAGCTTTAACTTGATAATTAATTCATAATATTTAAGGGCCTTTATAGCTGTTTTGTTGCATTTATATGGTTTGTTTGGTTCTTTTACAAAAATTGTTGCTTAGTTGCTCGACTTACGATAGTCAGCATCATTATTCTCCAAGTAGATTAATGTTATCTGCTCCATATCGGGTAATTCCACTCTGTAGATAATCTCGCCTGCGCGACATATGCGGATCGATAGGTATTATAGGTCGATTGGTAGTTGTTGGTGATGTACGAGATAGACGGGGTTGATAGTAGTAGTAGATAAATTTAGTAGTTTTTGTCGCAGTACATGAACGATCGCACATATATATATATATATATATATAAATTAGTTAATATTTATATAAATATATATATATATATATATAGGATATGTGTTTTTTATATATTGAAGTATTATATATAGGTATATAAATATTGATGGTTCCATCGATCGGTTGAAAATGTTCGTTGGATTCAATCGAAGATAATACAATCAACAAAAAATCAAAACAAAACAAGAATATATATATATGAATATTGAACATAAGGTTATCGTATTGACACAATTTTTTGTTGTTGTTTTTGTAGATGTAGTTGTTATTTGTGTGTGTATGTGTGTGTGTGTGTAAATAACATGGCAAAGGTCGAACAATTTTGATGTAAAAGAATATCGAACGCAACAAAATCATAGCAAATGTCGTATTCAATTGTTCCGAGAGATGTGAGTAGTAAGATTGAATAGTTGTAGAAGAGGTAGTAGTAGTAGTAGTGGCAGTAGTAGTATTAGTAGTAGTAGTAGTTGAAGTAATAGTAGTTATAGTTGTAGTAGTAAAGTCGAAAAAAGCGCAGAAGGCAGCAGATTGTGGGTGAAGCAGTTGGTTTTTTTTGTGGTATATTATGTATTTCGGTTTTCACAGTTGTAGATTGAACGGAAAATACAAAATAGTTAACACACACAAAGGTTATGTCAATGGGAAAATATTATTCATTAAAGAAAAGAAAGAAAAAGATACAACAAAATTAATCATCGATATAGTATTGAGAAACCTGCAAAATTTAAATGATCTTTTAGACAATTTGTTGTGTTGTGTCGGTGTACGTGTGTGGGTGTGTGTGTGTGAGTATTTGTGCGCCTTATGTGGGTGCAATTTCAAAACAGAAAAAATACCTAAAAGCAAAAAAAAATAGAGTAGTTGATCTGACATTTTCAATCTCTCGATTATGCAGATAGACTGAGGACACACACAGATACATACATACGTATTCATCACACACTCAACTCACACACACACACACATTCATTCATCGAACATTGTGAATATTTACAGGAATATGTGGCAAGCCTACCATTGATTCACCAATCGAATCGAAAGTACTCAATCAAAATACTATGAATGCGAGTGAATGCCGTCAAATGAATAATTGTGAACATTGTGAATGAGAGAAGGCAAATACTACAACTTTGGGAACAGATCGAAATCAAATACTAAATAAATAAAACAACTTTCGAGCCGAAGTTCGATTCATTTCGAAGAAAGAGACAGCAAAACAATTGCAACGATAACTATGTAAAACTGAGAAAGCACCGAGAAACTCTTAGGTCGCTCGCAGTGCAAATTTGTAATTACTTAATAAATATAGAGCGATATAGAGTATACGCTTACTTAGTATAATTAAATAGCTTAAACTGGCACAAAACTAAATAACAAACTGACACGATTAACACAAAGAGCAAAAGAAGTGTGGTTATGTACAGAAAATACATTTAACACATAGATATATAATAGATTTTTAAGATATATTCATGGGTCCATGAAATATCACATCATATATAAGTACAAAAAAAAAACTATTAAAATTAAATGAAAATCGACCGGCATGACTGCCTTCAGAAATTTACAATTTCAGAAACTAAAAAATACTTTCTATAATGAAAAGGTAGATAGAGCAACTATGCATTCGAGTAGTTTCTATAATACCGCATTTCCTTGAAAGTTCCCTGCAATGAGATGCTGTATGAGCATAGATCTGATCGTTTTCCGAAACTCTGTCGACCTATTTCTTAGGGGTTTTGTACTTATACCGTATTGTATATAAAGTATTTCATATGGGTATTTGTAAGTTAAACATAAATAACATTTAGAAAGTCGATAAATAAATTAGAATTTAGTTTCGAAACAGTTTAGTTGGTTACGGCGAGCACACACGTATGTGAACACATACCCATACTCGTATCAAAATGGGTATGTGTGCACCGATTGAGCTGACGATCGAGTACATTATGTGCCCGAGAGGGAGAGAGTTCAACAAGGAACTAAACGAACGAGTTTCGAACGTATCAAGAAGTATCATAGTAGTAATAACTGTAAAATAAAATATGCAGAAACTAGTTAAATATAATCTCGGGTGTTCAGAGTTGTTTTCTTTTTTCTTTTATCGATACTAACTATATACGTTAGTATGTGTGTCATGTATGTATGTAGCGAGAACTTAGATTACATTTTATACAAAATTCACAGATCAATATACATGTTGAGTATTTGTTTGTATAGATCGTATTACTCTATTTAATATCATACATATAAATAGCAATATTTACACATACGATAAGGACACGAGTATAGATAGATGTACGTATGTGTATGTGCCTGGAATGAGTTAAATTGTCTGTCAATTTTGATGCAGAAGGAAATAAATACAAATAAAAAAAAATTTAGAAAGGTATATCCAATTCAGTTTAAAGAGTACATCGGTTGATCAGTCATTGCAACGTTTAAGTATATGACACAAAAAATAATAGAGAAAATAACTGTCACAGTCCTCGCTCTGTTCGGTTACTATACATGTACATATATATAAAAATTATGTACATCTATGTATGTAGCATGTGTAAGAAGATAAATAATATACTAATCATAAATAAGGATAGTAAAATGTACAATATGTTCATGTAGTATATATAGTAGATCGCTTAGAACTAATTTATATGACTTATGGAGCAACTGTGTATGTTATTATGTATATATGTATGTTTGTATGTATGTTTTGAGTTGCCAAAAAAAAATTGAAAGAGCGAGAGCGAGAGAGATTTCTGTTGAGTGGGCGGGGTAGTTAGTAAGTTGTCTGTGGACATGGCGACATGAACTGTTGTGGGCTACGGGTATAGGTATTAGTAATAAGATAGTAAGTGATGATAGATCATGGGATGAGTTACGAGTGAGCACTGTGTTTAAGTGTGTATGAATGTGTTAATACGAACTAAAGAGATGTCTGTGTCGATTTGCTTAGATTCTAAGAATTGATCTTGATATAAATACATATATACTAAACTTTATGAGTCTAAGTGTACTTGTGTATGTGTGTGTGTGAGTGTGGGTGTAAGTAGTTTTGAAATCTAGTTAAGCTTCAGGTTTATAGTCGAGTACATACCTCCTTCAGCGTTGGCATCGTCTTGTGTGTAGCAAAGCATAAAAGCTAGATAAATAAAGAGAGAAAAACGAAAAAAAGAGAATCGAAAAAGATATACGTTTCGGTCAGTTTAAAACAGAATAGCGGTAAAATATAGTATAGATAAATATGAAGTTATAGTATAGTTATAGGAGAATCGATAGTAATAGTAGTAGTTCAAATAGATTTTAACGTTTTTCAATGTTTTTTTTTTTTTTTTTTTTTTTTTTGGTAATCTTGATGTGGAGTAAGATGAACGAACAGTTGATACACTTCGGAGAGCGAGAGAGATAGATAGATAAAGAGAGAGAGAGAGTATGAAGTTGTAGTCGTATGATGTGTGTGTTCTTTTTTTGTTGCTGTTTTGTAGCCGAGACCTCGACTCAGATGTTTAGCTGTACGAAGAAGGCAGGAGGAGCAAGCGCTATATTAGCCGATCCATACTCAACATATTGAAACGCTGAAGCACCTTGATGATAATACAGGAATACATTCACGCTAAATTTACATAATTAGATGATCATGTGTGTATGAATGTGTATGTGTTGTTAGTAACTCGTGTGTTTGTGATGTATGTGTGTGTGTTTTGTAGATCCGATCCCCGAACACGCTAGAACATAAACCATGTGCATACACCGATCTCTAAACAGTAGTATTTTTTTTCTGATACATAATATGTATATATATATATATAAAGCCAACATACAACATACACACAGTACATATAGATCTATATATGCATATAAAGAGAAATATTTATCGATAAACGATTACACAGACACACTTACGCTGCGGCTCGTTCGCCTGATTGTTGTTTACATTGTTTACATCGATCTCACTGTTGCTGTTCACGAATCCATTCGCTATACCATCAAATATATGTATATGATCACGTACGATTATATGTGTGTGTTTGTGTGGGTAGGTTTGTGTGTGTGTGTAAGGTTTGGGTACCATCGCAAGTAGAACAGGAACAACATATGAAAGTAAACGAAGAGAAAAGGAGAGAAGACAAAAACAAAACATAAAAATGAAATTATCGATAAATCACAACAAAAAGGAACATAAAGAGACATAAAACGTAAGATTATGTGCTGCAACTACTATCGATAAATAGTATAGACTTACTATCGATAGCTCAGCTATTCGAACTCACGCCGAATCGCACTTAAATCTTAACTTAAATCAAATTAAAATATGGAAACGGAAAACATGAACTGGCTGTGTGTGTGTGTGCAGGAAGAGCGTGTCTGTGTGTACGTATGTGTGTGCGAGTGATTCGATACACTTAGTAGTACAATCTGAAGAAACACAGTTGACAACACACTTGGATAAATGTTTATTAAAATAGAAACAGAAAAACAGAACAGAATTTGAATACACAACAAATGTATCAAGTTTTTTATGCACGTCGCAACTTAACATAATAATAACAATTATATTTAAAATAATAACATTAATAATATTACTGAGTGTCACAGCAGACAGATGCACACACGCACACGTAAAACGAGAGACAAAGACAGAGATAGAGAGAGAGAATAGCACACAGAAAGCGTTCACAAAATACACAGTAAAAAGTTGCCGAGAGAGAGAGCAAGAGAGAGTTGAGAAAGTGCGCGAGATTTTTGCGATACTCTGCTTCTTTTCACTGTTGTTCTTGTAGTTATAATTGTTGTTGTTCTTGTATTTTGTTAATTAATTGATACAATCGCGACACGCTTATTCGGTTGTTAATTCGCGCGACATCTCCGTGAGTCTTTGTAGAAGACCGAAGTGAAGAGACTGTGTGTAGACTCTGACAGACTACTTACGCTCTTGATCGCTGCCGTCTTCGTTCTTCTCATCGCGACTCTTCATGAATGGGAACTTGCGTGAGAATGTGAAATTCTTTTTCTTGCGATCCAATGTTGATTGCTATAATTATGGGTAGCCAGGGATAGAGACAGAGACAAAGAGAGAGAGAGAAGAGAACACATTAGTAAAAAGGTCTAAAGTAATTGCGCGATAATAACGTAGACCAATTCCAACTGGAGAAATAATTCCGTATGAATTTTAATCTGATTTAGTCACGATACGTGAAAGATCTGTTAAAAGAAAGCAACAAATCATAGAGAGAACTATACGGAAGATTTTTAGAAAATGTTCTATTAGTTTCATTTAAATAAACAAAAAGAATTCCCTAACAAGAGTTCTAGCAAGATCTCTAAAATATCCTAGTCTAGTTTTAGTCGCATACGCTTTCTCCAGCTGATTCTTGGTTCTCCACGCCAAGCCATACCTTATCTAGATTATTATTTGCCGCCGCATGTCCCTGGAACTTGACGCTGCGATCACGTGCGCGCATCTTGCGCTCCCAGCGTCGTTTTGATGGCACAATACCAATCTGTTCGTCCTCATTGTCACCGAGCACACGACGTGCCTGCCACCATTCATCGTCGGAGGCATTGGTCACATGCAGGATGTCGCCGTGCTTAAAGGGCAGGCCGCGTGACGGCAGACCATCATCGCGATTCGGATCATAGTCAAAGAGCGCGCGTACATAGAGCGATCGCTTCTGTGTGGTTCGCAACAGTGTGCCGGATCCGCCTGCGCTAAGCGCCGCTTGCTGTTTCAGCTCCTGAATGCGTGCCTCAAAACGATTGTAGTCCTCGGGCCGATATTGTGCAACCAGTGTAACAACGCCACCGGATGTCTGAATGCAAAAAGGAGGGAATTATATAATCGAGATGATTTGAGATCTGTGCGATCGATCTAATCTACCTTGAGCGCCTGTGCAGCTTCCTCGTGCGTGGCATGCGTCAAATTCACGTTGTTCACACTGAGCAATTGATCGCCGCGCTTCAGTTCGGAACCCAAATCCGCTGGACCGCCAGCCAAGATGAAAGACACATAAATACCCTGACCATCCTCGCCGCCGACTATATTGAAGCCCAAGCCCTGCGGTCCCTTCTGTATGGTGATGGTGCGTGGTTCTCTGTGAGCGAATGAAATATATTAGGAACAAGATCATATTGAAGAATCTACAAGGAAGAGGGTTCTGCAGTACGCTCTAGCTTAGTACTACTCACCTGGTGATATCCTCTGTGCTCACGGCACGCGGTGTACCCGGTGGCACGGCCGCCAGAACATTTGTCGATGCATATCTCGATCCCGGTTCTAAAAGGCGCCGCAATGGTTTTTTTTTTGTTTATTTTTCAAATTCGATTTGTTTTTTTTTTTTTTATATTCGAAAAGAAAACAAGCACAACGCGTGTATCGCGTTTACATACACAAACACAAACAAAGACATGAAAATAAATGGTATTAAGGGTAATTAGTGGAGAGATCGCGAGCTCGTATATCTTTAAAGTGAATATACGATAGGAGAACCCCAGACTTAGACAGAGAAAGAGAGAGAGAGATACAGAAGGAAAGAGAACTGAAGAAAACACAAAACCAGTAGAACACGCGAAGCGGACGCTCGATAATTGAAACCGGATATCATAGAAGTATTTGCAATTATCGAGCGTCCACAGTCAGATCGGTTAGTTGTTAATCACGTAAAATAACTAAGGTAAAAACTAAGAGATTGAAGTAAAAGTTCTAAAGATATATATAGTACAAGTTGAGATGGAAATTGGAAAATTGTATAGAATGAAGAGCGTGCTTATTTAGTGAAAGAAGTAGTACATATAAATATTGATAAAACACACGCTATAAGAATAATGATGACAGAACTGATAACTATGAACAGTACACACACATATATAGTATATATAAAACACGCTTTTCATTCTTAGTAACTAGATTATACAGTTATGTATATATCATATAGATATCAGATACAGTTCATCGACGATGTTTGACGTTCAATCAAGATGTACACAATCAACGAAAGTGGAGAGAGAGAGAAAGTAAGTCCTCGTCTTGCAAATATACACATAAAGACACACGCAAGTGTATGTGCGAGTGACTGTGCGTGTGTGTTTGTCTGTGAGTGTGTGTGTGCGTGTGTATTCTGGTGAGATTGTCTACATCTATGATGATGAGGACTAAGAAGATATATAAAAATATTCGGGCATGCGAATACGATCTAACATTGCCTGATGGGCGCGTGATTTTCTAGTTATAGGTCGTAGGTCGTATCGTAGTATTGGATCCGTATCGTGAAGTGTTACTTAGTAACTGTGGCGGTGTGTGTGTGTGTGACGAGCAGCTAGCAGAAGCACGCAAGCAAAACAAGCTGTACAAGCTTACTAAATGATCCAGCAAGGATCGAAGAATCAACGCACAGAGAAACTGATCGCGAGAGACAGGTTGATTAATTGAATGAGCTACACGGGTTAGAGTGGGGCTATAAAGTAAGAAAGCGCAGCAATAGACTAGCGGTTAAGTTAGTGAGAGATTACAGAATTATGCCAAGTTTTATACATGTTAGGGTTTAGTTGAGAAATGCAACTATCAGTTATAATACTTATTAAAATGAATGTGTTATAGATTAGTTGATAAATGTATCTATCGGATACAATAACTATTGAAATGGAACTGTTAGCCGCCGCCGTTAATGAAATATACATAGTGAGAGCGAGAGACAGAGCTTAGTGGGCGGAATGTTTAGTACGAGTGTGGTTAGTCGTAGTTGCAAACAGGATTTGCTTACGCCTTGGCAAGGGAGATTGGGAACGATTGAAGTCGGCACAGCTAACAGCCATGGGCATTGCAAGCTTAGCATTAAAGGCGGGTGCGGGAGCAGTAGTGACAGGAGCAGCTGCTGCTGCCACTGCATTGCTGTTGTTGTGGTTGTTGCTGCTGCTGCTGTTGTTGCTGCTGTTGTTGTTGTTAACATTATTGCTGCCGTTGTTCAAGTTGCTGTTGCTGTTGCTGCTGCTGTTGTTGGTGACTGTTGTTGCAGCTTGTTGCGAGCTGGCGAAGCTGTTCATGTTCGTATTGGTGTTTGTGTTCGAGTTGGTGTTGGTGTTGTTGGTGGTGGTGATGTTGGTGGAATTGGTGTTCGACTTGATTGTGTTTGTGATGATAGCTATGACTGAGTCTGGTATAGAGATTAGAGACGTTGCCGTTGCTGGGCCGGTGGCAAAATCAACAACCGTTTGCCCCGCATTGTTAAGCGCACCTGTGGAATCCGTTGTCATTCGTGCCGCTGCTGTTCCTGTGGTCGCCAGCTGTGACTGTGATTGTGAATGCGCCTGCGATTGTTGCGATCCAAGCTGTCCGCCACTAATGCTTGCGGCAACACCGCTGCCAGCAGCACTGGTCGCTGCCGCAGCAGCGACACCCGACTGCGATGCACTGCTGGTTAAATGCTGCGTCTTGCCCACAATCAGTGTGACCTTATCGGTAATGGACTTGAGCGTGCCCACAGCCAGTTCGTGCGACACATTCTCCAGATTCTTTTCGCTCTGTAAGCAATAAATTCAATCAGATTAATCTCTCTCTCTCTCTCTCGCTCAGCGTATCTAAGCCCACTTACCCCATTGGTGCGCACCGCAATTAGCTTGTCGCCAATCGAGAGACGCCCATCCACTTGAGCGGCACCGCCATCCATTAGCTTTGTCACATAGATGCCATTGTCGCCGGGTATATGCTGGTTACCAATGCCGCCGGCAATCGAGAAGCCCAATCCTTTGCCGCCTTTAACCAAATCGATTTCAATCACCTTTGGCCCCGCCGCTGCCGTCGCCGCGACCGTCGCTCCTGCCTCGCTTGCGCCACTGCCATCGTGTACATCGGCTGAGCCGGCGGCAGCTGCGGCAGCGCTGCTTGCCACACGTTTTCGCTTCACATGCAACTTGACAATGTTGCCCGCCTTCTTGAGCGCATCCACAGCGGATGCATGTGGCACATCGACCACGGATACATCGTTAACCGATACAATGATATCGTTGATACTCAAACGACCATCAGCTGCAGCAGCACCGCCTGGTATTAATTTCGTTATATATATCGATGTGTCTGTACCGATGTGCGGATTATCCGTGCCGCCGGCAATTGAGAAACCCAGGCCAGAGTTGCCACGCTCCAGTTGAATGTCCTCGTAGTACCAACTGTCATCGCCGTTCACCTAGAGATGGAGACAGAGACAGAGAGAGAGAGAGAGAAAGAGACCGACTTAGAGAAAGATGTCAAGAATGGTTAAAAGAGACAAGTAACGATATTTTGATGAGAACAGGTACAGGGGACTTTCACATAAGCTTACAATCGGTTATCGTTTATCGATTAATTATATCCATTATTATTATTATAATGGCGTTTTATGGTTGTGCGCATGCAAAAGTGAGTGAAAGTATATAATAACTGTATATTATATTATTATTAATTAAATATATTTAATACTTGGACAAACACAGAGGCGATTAAGACGAAACGAAACATATAATGTTGCATAGAGTTTATTTCTCTTTTATCATTTCTAAAAACAAAACACAACACATTTTTCTAATTACGCTTCTTGCTTACCTTCGTCGAGGACGCCTTGTGTAGCTGAAAATTGTTTTGGGAATTTGCCAGGAGAAGAAAACTTAGGATTGTGAGTAAAATTTGCAATATAGGTGAACTTAAAATAAGCGTGAATAAATAGGGATAACTCTTTGATCAATGTGAATAACTAATGGTGAGATAATATGCCTAAAGACCAGAGATGTACACAGCAAACCTTAGGGACTTTCAAATCTAAATACCAAGCACCTTCTATCGATTTTTTTCGATTCTATGCTTAGGAATATCGATTAAATCTGTCTTTAAGCTGCTTTTGTTATTAGATTCCTTAATTCTTACAAAAAAAAAAACAAAATTATCGTTTTAGTCGATATGAAAATCGACTCATTGTCAGCTCTAGTAAGAAACTGTTTGGCTGTTTTTCAATTTAAATTCGAAACGGTATCGAAATTAGCAACGTTTTGCCCTACCCAAGCTTACGATTTCCCATGCCGCATGCCCCACCCAAAATCAATTTGTACAAAACGTTTGTCATTTATTTGCGCACATACGTGTACAGCAGAGAAGAGAGAGAGAGTGAGAGAGAGAAAGGAAGATAAAGAGAGAGCCCATGTAAATGAAATATGTAAGTTACATAAATTCTTCACGTAATTTACAAACTTTCGAAAATGTGAAAATTGCAACATGGCACAAAAGCCAACAAAACTGACAATAACACGCCCACACACACACACACACAGACGCACTCGCACACACACACACACATATATGTGGCAAATGGGATCAATTGATTAGCAGCCAAGTGTAAATGAATTCATTAAGCCGCCGCCCCGCTCAACTCCACAAACAAAATTGCAGCCGCGGCAAATGCAAAGCGAGCTGCGACTGCGGCGGCGGCGGCGTCTGCTGCTGCTGCTGCCTTCTCATTTAGCGCTGCTCACGTGCGCTGCGGCGCTCAAATTGCTTATTAACCTTTGACGTTGGCGGGGTCAACTCGCGAGTGCTGCTACGTGATGTGAGTAATGGCTCAGTCGCTGTCGTTGCTGCCTCTGCTGCAGCTTTCGATTTGGAGCAATTTTGTGCCAAAGCAACCCACGTGCCCTCTCCATAAAAAACGAGAGCGGTAGGTCAGGTCGCTCTACACATACACACACACACACATGCAACACTTGTCTTTCGCAACTGTTTGGGAACAGCTTAGTAATACGAGATGTCTCTCAACTTGGAAAACAGCTTTGCTTTATCACCATTAATACCTGACTCACAGTCAAGCGCAGCTGGTTAGCTTGGTTTAGAACTATCTGTGAACTAAATTCGATTTTGGGTATAGTTGCGGGGGAGGGGTTGTACTGTGTGTTATGTAAACAATTACATCATAAGTGAACAATTGGAAGGTCGCTCATACGCTACGTAGTACGTTCAGTTTTTAGTAAACACGCACACAAACTTACACACGTATTCGTAACACTTCCCCTGCCACTGCTCTACCTGCCTGCCTGCTTTTTTTTATTTCTCATTAGCAAACAACCGCAAAGGTATTTTCAATTGTTGTGGTTATTTCAGCCTTAGTCAAAGGCCATAAGAAAACATGCACACACACACCTGCGCACGTGTGTGTATTATCGCCAGCATAGACTTTCGAAGTTCTTATCTTATCTCAGCTAGAATCGTATGCTTTCGTCTATGCTTGGGCTTGGGCTTTAGTTTTGGTTTTGGTTTATTTTTCTGGTTGGGGGGTTGCCTCATGTGCATGATAGTTCCAATTTCAGTTCCCTAGTGTGGCAATTGAATTCCGTTAGCTGTAGATACCAACTACACTCATGCTCACAATTTAAGATACACTTGAGACACTCTCTCTACATTTCTTTCTCCCAGTCTCAAGTGTAGTACATTTTAATGCACGCACTTGAATTACATATATTTTTCCAAATCTTTTAGAAGCTTTTTTCAGTTAAAAACGAACAAATTTGAAAATGAATTTTATGGTTAGCTTGAAGTGCCTTTATATCATGTTTATGGAAATCTTTTGTTCTCAGTTTATTTTTATGGCTTAACGTATATTTTTACGTATAGACTTTTTTAATGTTTAACAGCTTGGCCACCCCAATAAATTGAGCAAGTGCTACCCATTGTGCTTTCTTCCTATCAAATTTGGTTTTTATTGAAGGTTTATAGCAGAAAATATTAACGCATTCTCGATTTTTTAAAATATTTATATTGATTTTTAGCTTGAATTAATTTTTAAGCTATAATTTCTAAATTAAACTTTAATTTTTGCGTTATTTTAGCTTTTTTGTTGGCATATCTCCACTGTATTTATTTGCTTAAATATTGGCAGCACTGTCTATAGCTGTGTATATAGTGTCTATAGTCTATAGGTGTCATAAACTGTCCGATATTGTGTATGAGTCTTGCGTGCTATCTTCCACTCTTATCCCCCTCTGCTGCCTCTCTCTCTATCAGTCGCTTTTGATTCCATAAAGTGCAGTCTGTCTGAATATATTTACACAAAGCCGATGAGTAGTTTCTATATATAAAGCCGACACCTGTACGCTACGTAATCGAACCCAAATCGGAAACAAATCATATATAAAATTCAATTGAGTCAACGTAAATGTGGTTCACTATATTCATTCCATCCCATCTGGTGGCCAGAAATGGCCACACGAATGCGAAACGCGTGAATCAATCGTCGGCGCGGATGGACGTGAATTGTTTAAACAATTTTTGCACTTAGTTTATATTGATTTTTCATATTTCCCCTCAATTTTGTTTATAGGAAAATCTTTTAACTATATAAAAATAAATAAAAGCAATTTATGATTCTAATCGACTACGCAATACACAATAAGAATTTTAAATAAAGTTGTAAGTGCGATCGAAATTCAAATAGCGTCAAGGTTCCAACGATTGACATGCAGTTGAATAACTAACATGCTATATATCAAGTCTAGACTGTAGAATACATTAATTTCATTCAAGCATCTACATTGGGCATGTGAGGAGTGGGAGGGGGGGGGGGGTGAGCTTTCAAAGACATTGGAATTTGCTGTTGCATTTGGGTGGTATATTATCTCAAGGCAGTGTGAGCAGATCTATTTCGAGCAAATTGTGCGATCTCCAAGAGAGGGAGAGAGAGAGAGAGTGAATCTGCCAGAGAGAAAGAGAGAGAGAGCGAGCGTTGGGAAGGAGTGATGAGCTTGCACACACTGCGGAAGAGCAGACACCACGACAAATGCTACACACACACACATACGCGCGCGCGTACTTAAGTAGGTGACATTATGCGTGACGGCATGCGAGAAAAAGAAAGGTATAGGCAAAAACAAAATGAGATGCAGCCGTCAATTTTGCAAATTGTACAATGCACGCCCATTTAGCATATGCACATGTGTGTGTGTGTCTCCGTATGCAGTAGCAGAAATTCCGTTGCGCATGCGTAAAGCGACATTTTGCTGAAGTTTTACGCTCAAATTAAACACACACACACACACGAACGCATACACAATACAAACGATGACAAACACAGACTGAATGAGCTCTGCTCTGCCGCTGCTTTGCGTGCGCAGCGGTGCTCTGCTTCGCCTCGCTCTACAAAGAAAACTCGTTGTACACGGCCAAGAGAATTTGTGCTTTTCATTTATGTAGTTGTTTTTTTTTTCTTGGTTTTTTTTCTGCCTAATGCTGTCTGAACGTCTGGCGGAATTTATAAATAAACCATGGAATCATCAGTCGAGTTTGTGTATAGAAAAATACAAAAAAAAAAACCAACTGAACGAACGGAATCACTTTCTTGGACTGCCAAAAACGGAAATTGCATAAATTGGAAAATTTGTTATCCGCGACCGAGCGCTAGGTGGGTTGGTGTATAAGGAACATAGCAAAGTAAAGCTGTATAAATGAGATGGTTCCTTTCCTAATTAAATATGTCTGCTATCGATAGTACATGCATAGCTCGATTCGATTTGATTTAAAAAAAAAACTCTCTCATTCATAATCAGCAGCATCAATGTGTGCATAAAGTGCTGCCAATAAATTGCGTTTCTCTCAAGCACACATATTTCCCAATTGTCTGCCCCGCTATAAATTGGCAGCACTGATCAATTGATCGTCGCAATGGTATGTACTATCGATAGGCATGCTTATTGAATTTGAATGTTGCAACAATTGTTCTTTACCGAGTCCAGGTTAAATAGCGATGAAACTTTCTTAATGAAGCCACCGCCGCTGCTGCCGCTGCCATCCTGACGTTTCTTTTTGCGTGTGGTCATATTCTTTAATTTATATTATTATTATTATTATTACTATCACAACGCGCTCGCTCTTCCTCTCTCGCTCCCGCTCAAGCGCTTAACGTTGCACGTAACGTAAGACAACGCGAACACACAATAACAAATGCCGGTTGAGAGACGACGTCGCAGTCGAAGTCTGCGTAAACGTTTACGTTAATTGTCGTTACGTTGCAACGTTTCGTTCGTTACGTGCTAAACAAAATAAAAAATATAAGGAATTTCACTTTAGCTTTTAGTTCATAAGTACGCACATATGTACAAAGCACACACGCCGATATACAAAAATGTACTTTATTTTTATATCGTGTACACACTCGTTCATTGGCGTTATTTGTTGAGTTAATCGCACTCTTGACGCGTGACTCACGATGCTGTTCACTGCACACTGGCACCAACAAGTGTCATCCACAAACAAAAACAAAATATATATGGAATTAAATAATTAATAATAACAAACTAATAAATATGCGAACGAAAACGAGCGGCGCGCGTAACCGACGTGAGCGAGTTCGAACTACAACTATCGCCAACAGTTGCCAGACAGCGTCAGACTGTTTCTGCTTCTGTTTTCGAGCGTGAGAGAATCTTCTAATCACACACAAACATACGAATACACACAGACACAAACGCGTATAGGTTATGCTTTCCAAATTACATCCATATACACGTACATATTTATTTATTGTTTGCCACAGCAAATGGCAAAAAAAAAAACCACAAAAAACAAACTCTAAGCACGCTCGCGCTCTTGCTTTCTCGCTCGCGCTCGCGCTCTCACTCTCCTCTTATTCTCTCAGTGTCAACGCCGCCGACTATTTTGGTATTTTTTGCGCTACGCCTTGCATGTGTATAACCTACATACATTGATATACATATATGTATGCGCGTTTGTATATGTTAAACGTATAAGTGTACGCGATTCTGACGAACGTAAAATATGTAGCGCAAGCCAAAGCAACGGCAAAAACATATTTGAAACATTAATTTGTTTTAACTGCTGACTACTATTACAACCGAGCACTGATTACACTTTGTTTTGATATGATTTTAGCGCGTTTGTGTGTGTGTGTGTGTGTGCACGTACATATGTATGCATAAACATTTAAAATTCTAGCACTTCGGTTGGCACACAGGCTCTCTTGTTTCTGGTATTTTTCAGGTTATTCTAGTGCACACATATTTTCTATGTGAAAGAGACAAATTTGCACTTGTTTTTCGCATTGATTTGGCAAATGGATTGGAAAGCACAACTTTTCACAGACCGTTGGATAGATTTTCTTAATGCGTTTACGCCGCAATTATGCGATGCCTGCTTCTTTTCCCGTGTTGTGTTGTTGGCATTTTTCTAGCGAGCCAGCGACTGACTAGAGCTGCGCGAGCGTCCGATTGTTGTCGAGCCGACGAAACCGACCACCTCTAGCATGCTAACACACTACTACTACTCCCAACTATCGCGACTGCAACTCACGATGTTTTGGTATGCGTAACCGGTTATACTATTACCGCTGAATGGCTTAACACCGTTTTTGGCTGGCAACACCGTGAGTCTGTAGTTCACACTGTAAACTTTACAGCTCTCCGAATTTGCTGACACTGTGAGAGCGGCGGCGGCTTAGCGACGACCAACAACAAACGATTACCTATGCAAATATAATTACGCTTACATACGGATTGCACATTGACACGCACTACAATTCAGCAACGACGTGTTTACTTTTTACATTTTTATTTATCTAGGGAGTGACGCTTGCGCTTCGTCTGCTAGAGGCGGTACTGCGGATCGATAGCCTGAAGCCAGACAATCGATGCTTTTGCAAAACGATGCCAGGCATCGAGCAGCGAGTAGTGTTGATCAACTCTCGATACAGAGTTGATTCTAAGCTCAGCGCGCAACAATTTAAAATTGAAAACATTCAACCGCATAAGACAAGTAACAACAAAAAACAAATAAAATGGGTCTGCCAAAATATTGTGATTTAATTGTAATTGAATCTAAATAGGGGTTAAAACAGTGAGTAGTGGTAATAAAAAATATGTATACAAACCATACAATTTTAAAAATTAAACAATCAAAAAAGAAAAGCAGGAAAAACATATTTGTATATGCAATTTTATATTGTCGTTTTAATATCTTATAAAATACATAAGTACATAGAGAAGTCGTAAAATTACAAACTAATTGAACATGAACATGCCCGAACTAAAGATGAATGCGAATGTTGTTTATTAATCAAATTGAAAACAAAATAACAACAATCGTTTATAAGTCATACATGTAAACGTGGCGTGAGATATGGTAGTTAACGTGAGTGGAATGATTTCCGATGTGGTCTGGTGAGTGTGTTGTGGAATAGTCGAATTTGTAGTATTAAAACGATCAACATAAACACTGGTTAGGGTTCAATTAGGTACAGCGGAAACGGAAACAAGCGCGCCATTTGGCAGCCATTTTCGTTTTGGAATTAAAGAGCGCTATTAATGCGCGCCCCCTTGAAAACGATTACCGATTATCGATTAGCGATTGCTGTTGCTTTGCATGGAATATTCGTAGTACGGGGTAGGGGGGGAAGTATTGGGAGCTCAACTTGGCAACTTTTGAGATATGATGCAAGATGTGTCCCTGGGGATTTAAGCTATTAATTGCAGCCACTTACGATCTGAGTCCCGCTGCGGGCTGTCGTGGACTGTGATTGCGTAAGATGTTGCTGCTGCTGCTGCTGCAACTGTTGCACCACCTGTTGCTGCTGCTGATGCTGTGTGGGTGGTGGCGCGCGATTGTGGCGCATTTGTTGCTGCTGCTGCAACGCTGCTGCGTCGCCTGCGTCGGCTGTGGCATCTTTGGCGTTCACCTCGCACTCCGATTCGATGCGCATGCGTTGATTCTGCCAAAGAAAATTGTGAAAGATATTTTTATTATATTTGTACGTATGTGTTTGCCTGCATACTGTGTGTGTGGGTGTGTGCGTGTTTATTTATTATGCAAATTCAGCAAACAGTTCAATGACACAGGACTGCGCCAGCTGAGCCACAACTGTTTATATGCCCATTATATTTGTTCGAAATTAAACAAACAAAACTTAATCATTTCCCTCTTTCAGTTTGTTTATATAAATTTAATAATTTTAACATTTTTTTTAAATTTATTTCACTTTATTTTGTGCTGTAAATATCTTATAAATAAACACTTTTGCTTTACATTGGAACAACAGCAAACGTAGCTGCCGCTGCCGCTGCCGCCGTCAGCGTCGCCGTCATGCAGCTCCTTTTCGCGCCTCTCCTGCGCCCGCGACTTGTGCTGCTGCGGCTGCTGTTGATGTTGTTGCTGCTGCTGCTGCTGTTGCGGTGGCGGCGCCGTTAGCTGGCGTCGACGTCGACGCATACGAACCGGCGAACGCGAGCCGACATAGTTGGAGAAGCGACGTCGCGAGTGCCGCACAATCGACACCCAATCGATCATATCGTTATCGAGAGTGTTGTAAATCGAATGTAAATTAGTTTGCAATTTCTTTCACTTTTCAATTTATTTATTTGCCTTTTGTTTTTTGCCCTAAGTGCATAAAGTCACAGCTTGGCACATTGCCTATGCAAATTTAACATAAATATTTAATTGAATTTGTTTGGGTTCACAAAACAAAAATCTTTTTCCCGCTCGTGCTCTCTTTCGTATCGCTTCTCATATCTCATATCCATATCCCTCTCCCAGGGCTGCTAATTCGTTTTGCAAGCTCTTAGAAAAGCGTAGCAACAAGTTGTAGGTACACACTGGCATAACCACCCCACCCCCCATGACATCTCGAGCTCAGGCTTCGTGTTACAAAAGATGCTGTGTGCGTGCGTGTGTGTGTGTGTGTGCGAATTGTTGCCATTCGCAATGCACCGCACTCGTTTGTTATTGTTCCGCACGCTCACACAAATATACTTATATACATATACGCGCATATGTTTATATATGTACAATTTTTTTGTATTTAGGTAAATATATTTTTTGCCCTAATGCTTTTATCTTTGCTTAGTTCTTGCTTAAAAATTTAATGTTACGTGCCACGTTACGTGTGCGCCATATTTCTTGCTATACGCTTACCCAGACTAACACACACACACGCACATCGCATATACTAGAAGTTCACATGTTGGCCAGACAAGAAAACATCAAATGAAAATCTGTTTGGCAACTAGATACATACAGACAGCGCTGTGCAGCTGATTAGAGACAGTGAGATTTTGAATATTGGCTTGATTTTATAGTAGAACAGGTAAACAACTTTATAAGTTTTTATACCCTTAATTATATTATATTTTATATTCTTTTGAAATAATATTTGTAACCTATAATTAGCATGGGAATAATCGGTAAAGACTGCGGTTTTTTTTTTAACTTTTTTCTTTTTGTTTTCAAACTGCATCTAATCAGCTGAGGCGAAGTGTGCTAATGTACTTTTTGGGGTGGACCTCATTTCCTGTATACAAAACTCTGCGTGTGGGCGTGTGTGTGTGTGCGCGCGTGCACCTGTATCACGAAATCACAATTTTCATATCCCCAGTGCAAATTGCGTAGCTTTTTTGGGAGCTCAACGAAAATGCCAACATTTGTCCAGCATTATTTATGGGTTTCAATTAAGTTTTACAGTGACAAATCCACTGGAGCATATACTATGTATGTATGCGCTAAGCTGTCCTACTGCTAGGCCTTATATTGTGCGATTAATCAAATGGCGGCAACTTGCTGCTCCACCCAAACTCATCGAAATCACAAGACAAGTCGCGTTGCTTCAATCGCTTCAATCGAACGTGCGCGAAAAACTGGCGAAAGACAACGACGGAAGGCGATGACGGGCGGCAGCAGTAAAGCAGGCTGCCAAAACAAAAACAAACAAAAAACAAAAACACATACACACACGCACACACATATGTGTATGCATGTGTGTGCATGTGTTGCTCTAATAAGTTGCCCAATGCCAGCGCGGAAAATCTAAAATGAATCAAACAACATGAATGAGTAGCCCAAAGCGAGTCAGTTAATGTACAGACGGACAGGCAGATGTACATACGTGTGCATGTGTGTATGTAAGTGAGCACATCTGTCGGTGCCCGCAAGTAAGAACAACGAAATATTTTGTGAAAACATTGCCAAGACGTATACGTAATATATACGCCCCGTCTAGTAACATCACACACACACACATCAGCAGCAGAATATATATGCATTACAGGTGGAGCGCCTTATTAACTGAGACAACACGAGCACAAAACATGTTCGGTTTCCGTGCAGAGATCAAGCGTTTCAGCGATATGGCAACGCTCGATTGAGGATAAAGGCCTTGGCATCTGCTACAGTTGATGTGGAGTGAGCAAGCAACATGCTTTTGCAAATGCACATTGATGCTCAGCAGCTGTTTGCTATATGCATATTTCAACTAAATACTAGACACAGTATTATTAGTTCACAATTGTGTGCACAAATTGCCGTAGCATTCACACACACTTCGATGGTATTTTTTAGGGTCAACGCATTCAACATATGCACATTGATATTGAAATCGAAATTCGATAAATGATTAACCAAACGATTGATGCAAAACGATTGATGCACATCGAACATGCAAATGTGAAATTGAAATTGTGCTTTATCATGTTTCGAGACGAAAACAGAGAGAGCGTGAGAAAGTGAATATGGTAGCAGCTCAAACTTAAATAAAAAAAAAACACAAAATAATTTAATACCGGACGCGCGAATCAGACACGCGATTCCAATTTGCACGTTACC
The DNA here is from genome assembly GCA_018151445.1 of Zaprionus inermis. Taxonomy (NCBI): domain Eukaryota; kingdom Metazoa; phylum Arthropoda; class Insecta; order Diptera; family Drosophilidae; genus Zaprionus; species Zaprionus inermis. The sequence goes on from JAECXD010000285.1 coordinate 2,092,268, forward strand.
GTTACGCACAGCAATGTGATAAAGACGACGGCTGACAGGGGAGCGTCGCGTATGACGGACACGGCAAACTTTTGTGCGACTTGACACGTCGACAGCGCTGCTGTTACTGCCACACGCGGCTCGCGCGACGCACCAAACCAATTGCCAACGTTGCCAGCGTCAACGGCAACGTCGACGTCGACGGCTGTCAAAGGCAACGCCAGGCAAGAGAGATGGTCAGCAAGTTTGCGGGCGGGTGCTTTAGCGACTTGAGCTACAGTTAAACAATTGATGCATTGTGTTCGCTCTCTCTCCCTCTCTGTCCTCCTCCCTCTCTCTGCCGCTGCATGTAATCGGATTATAACACATTCTTATCAGTAATCTCTTATCAGCAAACAGTTAACAGTTAGCGTTTAAGAATCAGGACTCGCAGCGGCTCAGCTTGTAGCTGTAACAAGTTACTCACACACACACACACATACACACGCACACACAGCCATACGTTTCACGTACTACGCATGTCGCCAGCCGAACGGAACCTGAGCCGCAGCTTGAGCCTGCCCGGGGACAACAACAAAGTTTGGCGACGGCCGGAGATGGTGATGGCGTCGGCGCAGGACGAGGCAACGAATGAGCCGAAACAGCACGAACACGACGACACGAACAACAACAATTTGTGCGAGTATGTGTGTACATGGCACTTTTCAGCATGTTCTTGTTACGAACAACCGCACCACACCCACCCCCGCCCCACACGCCCCGTCACGGCCCTGCTGACTGGGTCAACACAAATCATGTTGCTGGCAGTTAAGTCCTTATCAAATTAAAAAAGGAAACAAAACGAAACACCTCGCAGGCGCGTGTGTGTGTGACCTGGCTGGTTGCCTGGCTACAGCTCATCCACACAGTGAAAGGCAGGCAGAAAGAGAGAGAGAGAGAGAGAGAGAGAGGGACAGAGCAAGCTAGCTTACCATAAAAACAGTTAAGCTAAAGCACAACCCACGCGGCAATCTTGAAATTACAGTGGAAACCTGTGAAATTGGCCTTGCCTCAATTGTTTGGCACCTCGTTACAGTTGACTACTTCCTGCTACTGCTCCTGCTTCCCCTACTGCTGCTGCTTCCCCTACTGCTGCTGCTGCTGCTACTCCTCCTGCGACTGCTACTCTACTCTTCCTCCTCACACCGGACTCGCTTTGCATGCTGTCACAGCATTCCGATTTCAAGTTTACGCCCCTGCGCTCACGCAAACTCCTTGCCCCTCAATATAATCGCACTTATATAAGCTATATACATGTATACACCCACACACACACACACACACACAGACCCTATATACACGCGTATATATCATCATAATCGTCATCGTCGCTTGGTCATTCCTCATCAGTCATCGCTGGACACTCATCACTCATCGGTCGCCAATAGTTCTTCGGGGCCACCGCTTAATGTTAATGGACGAATTAGGGCACCCCCATGCGCAATGAATCATATCGGGATTCATAGGTTTTTTTCAGTTAAATGGTAAACCATTTTCTCTGTTGATTTAACTGATTACGAAACTACTTAGGCTGCTTGACGCATCACAAAGTGACTGAGGCAAAAGCATTTTTCCCTTTCAGCGAATATTACTTGAAATGATTTCATTTTCAGCCAGGATGTATGTGCCTTAAGAAGACTTAAGAGAGATATGCAAGAGAGTTTCCTAATACCGAGTTAGATTATAAAATTAAAAACCCGTGAATTTTGTAATATTTTCTTAGAGCATTTGCATTTTCACTTGATTTAATAGTTGCACTGAAATATTAGATAGCTGTACAGATAGATAGGTATGTATAATGATAATAAATGCATGATATGATGATATTTGATGTTTGTATGTTATGTGTGCGTGCTTACCAAAATCTCTTCCAATTCATTTTTAAATGTTCTGCTCAAGGCCTCGGCGTGCGCGGCCGCGTTCACGTTTTGATTAAGATTTGAACTTGGATTGGGATTTATGGCGTCGTTGTTAAACTCATAGGCGCAATTGCGATTAATATTGGAAGTTTTTATTAACTGCGAATGAGCAAAGTCGGCGAGAGAGAGAGAGAAGGCGAGAGAGAGAGAGAGAGAAAGAGAGAGTAAATTGAAGATATAAAGAGATGAGAAGATATAGAGCTTTGTATGAGAGACAGCAAGAAAGCGTGAGACTGCAAAACTAACGTATATACTATCGATAAAATCGATTGACATTTTACTATCGATAGTTTGTTTAAGCTACAACTAAACAAACTATCGATAGCATCAACTTTTAGAACAGTTACTTCGAAACAGTTATATTTAAAGCAAATGAAAATGTAAAGCAAATTGATTAAGTGGTAAATGAGTCGGGCCAAGATGAATGTATAAATGATGATGTAAGGCACCTAAAACCGAATTCTAAAGGATTAAGCAATAAACTATGAAGCTACACACACATATAGACGGATATAAAGACGGTAACTGCAACAAGTAGAGGAAAAACAAGAAAAACTAATCAGTTTACATCTGACTAACATCCTTAGCGGGTCTCACACAATTACCAGCATACTTGCTATCCAGCTGGGACCAGAACATAGCTACATATATATACTACAGTCGATAACTTTCATTCACTTACATCGGCGATTTTGGTTGCCTGTCCGTCCTTCTCCCATTTGGTTGCAATTTGCAATGTTTCGGCGGTCTTTTGTTGTATACTCTTTGAGTCATCCAATAATGTTAATTCATAGAATTCTTGTATATCTGAAATTCGGAAATACAACGCAATTAATTCATTAATTTATAATAGGATTCTTATTGATCTAACAATTATAATCAGAAGTAGAAATAAGATAATTAGAATACTAAATTATTGCACCGCCTAAAAGCAGACTATACTTTTTAGTAAGGTAGCTGCACTAGAGTTCTGCATGAATGTATTTAACACGGCAGAAAAAATCGCACATTGACTCTGACTCCGCATTAGTTGTTTAATCCTTTTTTATTACTTTTCTGCCAAGCATTACAGGGTATACAGAATACTAACTAACTCCTTAAACGTGTCGGGCTCTCGAAACTTATAAGCACCATTAAAAAAAGAAATGGGCTGAGCTCAGCACATAAACTTGCCATGCATTGTATGCGACTTTTCTCGAGAAGCAGAAAAAAAGAAAAAAAGTGTAAGAACTGCGCAAAACAAACAAACAAACGCCATCGAATTCGATTTTGAACTTAAACTGGAATAGGGAAGTTCGGTTCAATATGCAGTTCTTGTCTGCTCTGCGCATTCATGCGGAATGATAGAATACTGGGGGGGAGGCTAACTAATCGATATGCTCTGTGCTATAACAAAAGTCAAGTGCCCTAAATGGTTAAATTCAATGCGCCAATTTAATTTCCTGCACACGTCACAGCTGCCACAAGAGTGTGTGGCACCATGGGTCTACATGCCACATGTAGTACATGGAGAGATACATACAGTGCAAGTTTAAACGAACTGAAACTGGAACGAGAACGGAAACTGAAACTGAAACTGACATGACAAATAATCGTGTTTTTAGTAGTGAATCAGGCAGTTGGCAGTTGGCAGACATATACCATACATAGTTTGAATAGTTTTGGAGTGGATAATGATGTCTGTTCTACAGATTAGCATGTGGAAGACTATGGGGAGACAGATAGGGTCTTACAAATTCACTTTTACAAACTTAAAAAGTCTGCATCCATAAAAGGCATGCGTCAGATAAGTACAAGTACTTTTATGAATGCATCATTTTCGTACTGGGACCAATTACAATGCGATGATTGCGGTGCTGACTCGCTGCAGGCCCCTGCTCTGCGTATCAAGGCCACAAGTAACCAACCAAAGTGACAGAGAATAGGAATACACACTACTTTCTCCCATCGGGATTCAAAATATTCACTCACCGAGTAGCGCTTGAAAGAGACGCGATTTAAATATGCGAATAACTCGCTCGATTGCAATACGCAGTGCACGGTCCTGTGGCTCCGACAGGCGTGCGTGATAGTCCTCGAGCAGCTCAAGGGCGCGATGAGCTTCTGCAGAATGCAAAACAGGAGAGAAGAAGAAGAAGAAGTAAACATTCTTGATTAGTAATCATTATTAAAAGGTCTAAAATAAAAGTAACAAAATTAAACCCGTTGCAGTGTAGCATGCTACAAAGGACCTTCAACTTGCCGAATATCGTACACAATATCATATCTAATTTGTCTAGCTCTCTCTCCAGCTGCGTCTACCCACTACACGTCTCTCTCTCTCTCTCTCTCTCTCGCAGGCTCTGTCATTTACCTAGACGATACACCTGCATAAGATAAGGCTCACTTTGGGGGTCCGCTTGTCCGGTTGCCTCCGTTTCACCACAGTGTTGCCTGGCTGCAACGACCAGCAGCTCATTCTCCATTTCCTGCTCGATTTGCTGTCGCTCGAATGCCTCCATGGAGCTACAGAAGCGACTTAGCTCGTTGCGCAAACTCTCCTGGCTACCGGGTGCCGCCAGCGACAATGCCTGCTGCTCTGTCTCCACTCTGGGCTGCAGTGCAGCAGCCGTGGTGGAAACAAGTTCGAATTCCTCTCGCGACACATCATCGCTCTCGGATTTATCAAAGTAGCCGGACTCCACATCGGGTGTACGCTGCTCCGTAGCCGACGAGCCGAGCATGTGACCATAGTCGAGCAGATCCTGCGCTGAATAGAAACACTCGACAGATTCGCGTACATTGGCCACGAGTGGTTCCCGCTCGGCAACTGCAACTGCCACGGCAACAGTTGCAAGAACATCGATTTGCCGTGGCATTACTATGGCTTCCGCTGCTGCTGCTGCTGCTGCCCTACGCTGCTCCTCGCGGCCCAGCAGCTGCTGCGTTTCGGCCAATGCCGCTGCCGAGTCTTCAGCATCATCATCATCATCATCATCGTCGCCGTCGTCGTCATCGTCGTGGCACGTCTTGTCATCGCTGCTCAGCAGCTCCTCATTGGGATCGCTGCTACGCTCGCGCTCTGAACCCGAATCCGAATCCGTGTCTGAGTTCATTTTTGCTTGCCGAGCAACCCGTTGCCAGCACCTGCTCGAACCACGTCCAACTAACTTATGATGAACGCTTCCAAAAACGTCAAGCAGCGCGTCCAAAGTTGGTCCGACCGCAGGTTCGATAAATCAATAAAGATTGACTTAAAAAACAGAAACGGCAGAATTAGTGGTTCCTCCGGCCCTTAACCAGCTTTTTCTCTGCCTAAAACTATGCCAGCTGCCCCACCCCACGCCCTACCCACCACACAGTCCACAACTATTTATGCTTAGCTCTAGACTCCGCCCGGGATTGGCATGGAGGCAGGGGGGCAGGCAGGGCAGGGCAGCCAACCTGGATGACATTGCCATAATGTCGTCTGTTGCCCCACAGACTCTTGCCAACAAATTGACTATGCATCCGCCCCTTACCTACCTGCTGCCGCTCACCATCTCTATATATATAGGCAACCATACACAGATATAAATTCGTGTATAATTTATTACATATGTATGTACCGTGTACCGTGTAAGCATGAAAAGCGCTGCGCGTCTTCGCAAACACGTCACATGCCGCCTATGTTGACCTTCATTTATTGCCCATTTGGCAACGTTTTTGATTTTTTTTTTTTTTTTTTTAGTTCTATTGTGGTTAGTTTTGGCGCAATGGACAAGTCTGTGGATTGCAGCAGGCAAACATGTATGTTTATTATTTGTATATATGTGAACATATATACTATAAATATCTGAATATCAAAAGTTTTCGTTTTACTGCATTTTCGAAGATTTCCACAATTGTCTAAAAACAAATGTGATTCTTAAATTCTTACAAGTTCATGTAGAAAGTTGTGTGAGAGAGAGAGATCATTAATATCAATACTATATCTTTCTGCTGTTAAATAATTTGTTCGATTATTATCAACTAGTAGTTTTTAAAAGAAATGGATAGTAAATAAATAAAGAATAGTAGAATACCCTTGGGTAAACCCGTATCCAAATTGAACGAACAATTACCCATCGTTTTTTTTTTTTTGTATTCTATACAAATACACTACTTTCTGAACTGTGATGATATTTACTTATCGAGCTTCGGTATCGGGTAAAACAACAACAAAAATAGAAACATTAATATAGCAATCAAAGAGGGAAAACTTACCTTGCTTTTTGACTGGCATCTTGTGAATTTATTTTGTGTTTGCTTGTTGTTGTTGTTAATCGGTTTTTCTTTTTTGTTGTTTTCTTATTTGCTTTGTTTTTATTTTTTTATTATGTCTATTGTGTTGTTTGACTGTCGTTAAACTCTATTTATCACTGGGTTTCTCCTTCTCAGACGAGTTTCATGTGCTCATAGTACGAGGAATATCGGCTACTATGTGCTGCAATACAGATACACATATAATATTATTTTTATATATATTTTATAGCAATTATTAGTTCTTTAATTTGATTTGTTTTCATGTGCAATTCAATGCTTTTATATTGTTGCTCTTTCTTTGTTCTTTTTATGTCAGTTTAATTTGTAATTTATTAATTTAAGGAACTATCTTTAAACTCTTTGATTATGCACTATAATAGAGCGCTTTTATCGCGATCGTGTGTGTGTATGTGTATGATGTATGTGCATAATACGAATCGAATTTAATCGCCATGATTAGCTTACAGAAAACATATCATTAGCATTTTCGAAAAACAAACCAAAACATGTGAAAATATATTGAAACATATTGAAAGAGATATCTCTGTGTCTCGTTATCACGCACAACGCACGCTCAATACTTTCAAAAAATGAAAAAAAATAAACAATTTACAAAAAATTCAAAAATTATTCAAGAATTTTGTCGCCCGAAATGCGGCGCTACTGTCTGATTTTTGCCGTCTTCTGTCTGGCGTCTGTGTACAGTGGGCTAAGTATGTACGCACGAACACACACGAGCATAAGTACATTCGTTTCATTTTACGCTATTTCAGCAAATTCTCTTGCGGCTTCTCTGCTGTTGTTTAGCGCTCTCGCTCGGTCTATATGCGATATATATATAATTATATATACATATATTTATGTCTGCACGGGCAGATATTGAAATGTTATTTCGCTCTGCGCTGCGGCTGCTGCCAGCATTTTTAATATCTTACAATTTAGAAAAACTTGCACAAAACACTAAATAAACTACTCGCGCTTCGGAAGCGTTTTTTTTTTTTCTTATTCTTTTTCTTTTCAGTTCTCTAGGCACCCGCGCCCCCCACAGTACAACAACCGACTGAGCGACCGAGCGAACGCGCGAGCAACCTAATTGCTTGGTACGCGCTTGTTCCTCGCGGCCAGAGTTGTCGAGTTTACGCGCAAAGATGACGATTATTATCACACAGCACACAGTGTAAACAAAGCACAGAACATAGAAAAATGGAACCGCCACAGCATACTTAAATACTTATCGATAAATATTTGACATATCAATATTAATTATGTGTATCATACTATCGATTTATTATTAGCTCTTATGTGTTCAAGCATACTTGGAATTTAAATGCCCAATTGATCAATAAATCACAATTTATAGCGCTATCGATACTATCGATAAATGCCCATGGTAGTTATGGGCCAGTGTCCAATGAACTTTAGCATTTTTATGAGCATGTTAAACTTGTTATGCCATCGGCTTCCCCCTATAAATATCACATCAATCACCCTGTAAATTAGACCCACTATAATAAAAATCACTTGATTGTGTGTAGGGAGAGAGATAGAGAAAGCGAGAGAGAGAGAGAGAGTCTAACACCGATTGAAAAGTGACGCGCTCAAGCGTTCATTTCTGTTTTCTCTTGTTCGGCTCGAAAGCAATTTGCTTCTTCATACTAGTGTACCATCAATCCCTATCTGCTTCTCATTTGATTCCGTGAGTTAAACTGGGAATTGGAAATGTGCTTAAAGCTTATAACTCTTTGTGTACATTTTATACGGTATTTTTCGGGCACAAAATACTGAAAAACCTACTCCGGAAAGTAGGCTACAGAAAAAGGTAGAGACAACTTTTAAATCAACTGTAGATTCGTATTAGAGAGTTAGCTTTATGAAACTCTTTATTAGGCAAATAAAACTGCTGCATAAACATAACGAAATTCCCTCACTTTTAGTACATATATTCAGCAGAGACCCGGGGTATGCCCGCAAACAACGATACGCCCATTAGGCCAAACCATTTCTCCATTTCCGTGGTACATTATCATATTTCATTTACAAATCACAGTGCAATGGCACGTTTTACTGGAGCACTGGGAACCCGTGTCGGCGGATGAGTGGGCGGGGGGAGGGGGACTGCGCGCGGGAATTGTGATGCATATTACTTAAGCGACGAAGGAGCGGCAAATGGAAAAAGAGGGCAACCATAGAGCCGAATGTTGATGAGCCCAAGGCGAGAGCGAGCGAGAAACGCAAATATCCGACGCACATGTATGCATGTATGTATATGTCTGTGTGCGCTGTGTACGAGTACAGTGGCAACGCCGGCAAGTTCAATCACCTCGCGCGCTGCTTGGCATTACAAGCCGATTAGGCCGCTGCTTATCCTGTCGCCCGGCCAAGAGGCCAATTGATTGCCCTCGCCTTGGCTGCGAAGCGGCAATTATTGTAATTGTACGCGGCGTATGATTGATATTCGAAATAATGAATTGCTCCCAATATGCCACTTTATAAGTCTCGCATTAAATCCAACCCGCGCGAGTAGGTTACACTTTTTACATATGTATGCGCATATTCGCGCGCAGATGTACACACTGGCGCTCTGTAATCGGCGCAGAGTTGTTTGAGTGTCTCCCATTTACATATATGCACACGCACGCACATCCTTATGTGGGTTACACGTGCGGGCATTACACACATCTAAACACACACACGCACACGCATATATACAAATCTACACAAATACATACAAATGTCTATGTACATACGTGCGCCTCGGGGCGAGCTCATTAAAGTATGCTATAAAAAAATACCCAGCAAGTCTCTGATAGCATCTTCTTGCAAGTACATTTTCGATTTTCCATTCGATTTCTTTCTGCGTTTGCCTCCTCTCTGCCCTTTCTTTTTTGTTTTTTTTTCGTCAGTCAAGTCACCGCGCGACACCGATAAATGTATGCGATGACCTTGACGCGCATCGTTGCGTTGTGATTTGCTGCTCCGCGCTAAACACACGTACATACATACAGCTGATAAAATGTACCATGCAGAGATGTACACATGTGCGTGTGTCTACGCACGGGATGTACGCTTGTTCAATGACCCTGACCGCAGTTGATGCCAATTAATTAACTGTCTTTTTAAGCCACATTTAGCTCGCTTCATAACGATGTACAAAAGTATGCGTGTGCGTGCGTGCGTGTGCGTGCGTGTGTGTGTGTGCGGGCAAGTGAGACAGGGCAAACGTGCAATTATATGTACAATTGTATGTAAAGATGTACGTGAGCGCAACATTGATTTATTTCACTTTTTTCTGCTTGAATTTATGTTATTTTTAGATAATCCGAACAAATACATACGCATAAACATACATGCAAATGTACATGGGTACAAATTCAACTACATACACACACGTACATATGTACATACAGATACGAAGGTAGGTATTTATGTTTCTGGGGGGGAGGGGGTGGAGAAGGGAACCCAAAACGGGAGCGTGGCCGAATGAGCGCACAAGAGAATCGGTGAAAAGAATTTTATTCTATAACATTTTCAAATCATCTTGTTACCGCATTTGCCGCCAAACACTTTGCTATGTAAAACATGAAAATGTACCCATGTACACATTTCTGTGTGTGTGTGTGCGTGTGTGGGTATTAGTGAGCGTACCCATTGGAAAAGGTGTTTATGTTATGCATGTGAAACTCCTAAATGTATGCTTGCAAAATGTACGCTTTTTCTCTTTAACTACTCAAATTCGTTACATATGTATGGTGCTTATAATGTTTATAACTGTAAATTCGATGCACGCTGTTTAAACTTTTCACTCACGACAAAAAAAAAGTTGGCATTAAAAAGGTTTGACATTTCTCGCACCGTTATGAGCTCACTGACGCTCTGGCAGCTGATGCTGCGGCTGTCACGTTACACACACACAGACACAGCTACGCACGCACACACACACACACACGGATACGATTGCTGTGCTGGTCGATGCCAGGGCACTCATCACTATTCATTTTTAAACAACATCCCTTGCACACACACACACAGGCACACTTGCATCGATGGATGTATATACATAGTGTACTATGTACACTAGACTATGTAGGTATATAAGAACTGATGAAAAAATATCAGAAAAAAAAAAAAACAACAACACGCACCCAGAAGAGCAACGTTTTTTCTACTCCTATATAAACGTATATGCGCGTGTGTGCGTATGTATGTACACACGATTTTCCTTCTCCAATTGTCAATGCAAATTGCACGGTGTGCGCGCGTGTGTGTGCCTATGTGTGCGTGTGTGAAACATCAAAATATTGCAAGTAGCATTGTTTAATATCACAATTGGCTTTTACATACACGCTTACACGTCACAGGACATGCGTTTGGCACTGGCCTCAGGCATTTTATGTTAAATATAAATAAATTTCTGTTCTCGTTTGCGTTTGGCATGAAGCACGTTGAATTTATTACGATTTTCTGCTCTCTCGTATAAGCTCGCAAGTTACTTTGGCTGCTGCTGCTGCTCGCCGTGGCTGTGGCTGCCTGGCAGCCAGTCTGCCTGTCTGTCTGTCTGTCTGCCCCGCATAACCGGCGCATGCGCTCTCTTTGCCCCTGTGCCCGAGTGTGTGTCGGTGCGCGACTCCGACTGAAACGATGAACACACGGTACGGCAAGTGCAGCGAACATACACACAAACTGCCGTGACAGCACCCGTTCATGTATGTGTAGTGCCTAATGTGCTTAATTCACATGCATTTAGTATCTCTCTTCGTATAGACACACAATATGCATAGTGGAACGCATATTTTAATTGATTTGCCTGCACGAAAATCCTTTCGATAAAAATGCCGGTCACTATCGATACCTATCGCCGATACCTATCTACTCGACGGCCGAACAGCTGTTTTCTGTGTTTGAGTAAACGTGACCACGCGTCCCGCACAAGTTTATTGTCCATGCGTATAAACGTTCGTTTAATATGGCACGAAAACGCAAAATCCCAGCAAGAAAACACCACGGCGTACGTGATCCTCTACAGCAGATTGAGCAGCGGGAAAAGAAGTATGTGATGCAAAGGCTTTAATTCAGCATTTGCTTAAATGCAACAATTGTTTACATTTGTCTTACAGACTCGCCAACGTGACCAACAATCCGCCCACACAAACCGACGAGCAGCGTACCTCGCATAATTTTAAGCAATTTAAAAAAATATTGGACGCCGCCAAGTCCGGTAAAAAGGTGAAACTCAGTGGCATAGGCAAGGAGGACATACCCAAGGCTGCGGGCAAAATTAAGGGACAACCAGCAGCAGCAGCTGTGAGTAGCAAAAAGCATGCAAGCCGCATTAAACAGTTTGCCGAGGAAACGGACAAGGCTTATCTGCGACGTGTGAATCGTATCACAAATGCATCAGTGCGAGAGGCACAGTACGAGGCCAAGTACGGTGTAAATATAATACGCAATCCACAGACAGGCGAGGTAACGCTTCAGAAGCGGCCGAAGAACGAAATTGATGAGCTGCTGAAACAGAAACAAAAGGAACGACGATTGGCCAAGAATGGACGTAATAAGGGCAAGGCAGCAACGGCCAAGACCACAATGGACAAAAAGACGAGCAAAGAGCTTATTAAACGAGCCTTCAAGGAGGCGGACGAAGAGAAGGATCTGGTAAGCGCAAAGTTCCCACTGATTTAAATGGTTGCCCTTTTTAATAAGTTTTATTCGTTCCGTAGGACTCTGCACCCACGGAGTACAAACATGACGTATTTAAATTCGGTGAAATTGTTCATGCTCCGCCCACACTAAAAACGCTGCCGCGCAAGGCAAGCAAAAATGAGACTGTACCCAGACCTGGCCGCAAAGCGAATCTGTTGCTCAAGTCGCTGATGGACCCGACGACAACGTCGCCCCAGACAGCACAAACGATCGCGGCAGGCGGTAAAAAGAAAACCCCACAGCATCAAACCCCAACGAAGCAGCAACTGAAGGGCAAGCGAAAAGATCTTCCCGCCGCGACGCGCAACATGCTCGATGGCGAACGAAGCAAAATGATCGAATTGTACCGGCAACTGAAGAAGGGGCAGCAGAGCGGGGTGGCTACAACGACGACGAGGAGGCAATAGGCAGCGACACTGTTAAGATTGTTGTAATGTTTTTTTTATTATCTTTTTATCAAACATTCAACCTTGGGGAAAAAGAAAAAAACACAACAAAAACAATATAGTACAAGATGTATTTGTAGTAGTTTGTCTCTCTCCACCCATCTTATTAGTTGCCTCATTTTCTATTTGGTTTCAGAATTTTGTCGAAGTTTCGTCGCTATCAAAACACGCCGCAGACGGTGAACGGCATAATAGAAATTTAGCACCGCTTTGTCCAGATTGCCTTCTCTAGCAAAACGCACAAAAACTTCTTACATGGTAATTTTTGAAATTATTATTAAAACGCTTGCAGTGAACCGGAATTACATGGTCTATCCGAATGTCGTCGAACCGTTGTTTGAAGAAAAAGTCCAGCTTCATGATTATTGTTGCTATTGGCATTGTTATTGTTCTTATTGATGTTATTATTGTTGCTTATATCCAGTTTGACGATACGCCGCCACCGGATAAAACCATTGTGTCCAATTATGTTGACTAGTGTAAGGTACTTATGAGGTCTACATGCCGCCAGAGCTCTGATTTTGTAACTTCTGGGCAAAACGATGTGTTATCAACAGTGATGTGTCGATAAACCGATCCACACAATTACTCAGACACGTCTCTGTGGCATGGTCGAGTTTGGTGCTCGGTTTTCCAATGCACTTCTCCCAGCAAATCTCATTGAACTCGTGTATCTGTCGATAGAGAAAGATAAATGAATGCATTACTCGATTGTTTAACTGTAATCCACAACTCATAATCATATGCGTTATGTATTTACAGCAGCTGATGCCGCAGTCCTCCTGATTCGCTTACATACCTGTGCATTGACCAGTGCCTTTTGTTTTTCAATCATTAGAAACTCTTGCAATTCCTTATCGTTGCCGGATAGATTCTCAAAGTCTGCCATTGTTCCAGTACAAAGTTATAACGTTTGATTAAGTTTTTAGTGAAAATATTACACAAAACGAAATAAATCTGTCGCTTCTCGCCCAATAATTGGAATTTCTAGTTTTGAGGTTATATAAAAACTGACAGTGCGAGCGCTGCCAGATTACGGCATATAGTACAACACTGAGAATTCTTACAGCAGTGTTGGAAAGTACATAGCAGCGCAAGATAAGCAGCAGAGCGCTGCAACAAGTTATCGATAGTTAGTGAAATAAAGTAGCGCTAGACAAAAACAATCAATGGTGATACTGTATATTTTTTTCCGTCTTTTGTATTTACTTTATTTATGTGTTGCGTGTACCCCCACTCCCGCAATGCATATATAGTTTGAACTTTCAATTCGAATATAAGTAAGTGCATGAATATAGCATATACACACACATACCGAAAAACTGCGCATTAATGAGGCACCGACGCAGACACGAACGTAGCCCCAAATAGGCAGCTAAAATACCATTAAAGTGTTTTTGTTTTTGCTGTGGTGGCCGTTACGCGTTATTGCAATTGTAGTTGTGCCATTGGCATTGGCAGTGCGAGGCGCCAGTGTAACCGTACCTGTGGCCCAAACTTCACCTTCCCCTGCTGGCGCTAGCCTCCACCGCCGCCGTCAAGGTAACAAGCTCACTTCGCAATTCGCCAGCCAACGAATGCGGGCACTGCTGCTCCAATCGAAGCGAGCAAACTCTGATAAGCGAGAAGAGGGACAAATCGAACAACAATGGACGATAGCAGCAGCGGACGTACCTCGCTGGCCGATAGCGCAAGTCTCGCAACAGCATCACTGCAAAGCGGCAGCTCCAATCAGAACATTACAAACGATGGCTTTATCCACGTCCTCAATTTTCAAAAGGGTGACTTCGAGAAATTCTCGCCAACGTTGCTTTGCGAACAGATTTGCATGGTAATATGCCACGATTTAGGAATTCTGCCCACGGCACAGCTGCTGTTCGGATTGCGCGAGCACAGCAATAGCAATGGTGGTAAGAGCAACAGTAAAAGCAGCAGTAGCGGCAGCAGTTCCTCATCATCAGCATCAGCAGGTGGATCTGCGAATGTGCGTGAACGTTACAAGTGGCAGTTGCCGGGCGAGCATTTGTCCACCAATGTGCGGTATTGTTTTCGCATGCGTTTCCGTGTGCCCGATCTCGACCGACAGCTGCCGGAGATCGATGCGAACAGTCATAAATATTTGTATCATCAGATGCGCTATGATATGTTGCATGAATTGATTGACGAGATACGCTATCCGAATCACAAGGATAAGGTCATGGGACTGGCCGTCATGGATATGCTGATCGACAAGGAGGAGCAACAACTGAATGCCCAAGCGGTCGAGAAAGCCTATAAGAATTATCTGCCACGCAATCTGCTGCGCGAGCACAGATTCTTTGTGCGCTCGAAGATCTGCACACGTTTTGTTCAGCTTATTCGTATAAAGCCCACTGTCGATCATCTTAAGTGGCATTATGTACATCAGATCTGGAACCTGGCACCTAGCTATCTGACGGAACAGTTTAAGGCGACCGTAGAATATTTCCCAAACGAATCGACAACGGAACCACCAATTGTTAACGGCACCGGCAGCATAAGCCACTCGACGCACACATCAACCACAACCCTAGTCACCGGCTCCAATACCACATTGTCCACAACGGCCACCGGGAACGGTAATCAGCACCACAATGACAGCGGCAGCGACACTCACACCCTGCCTGGCTCACATTCGTCTCACTCGAAACAGCACAAACTACCGCAACAGCAGCCCAATTCGATACCCGTCTATGTGAAACTCTGGTTCCACGATTCACCCGAACCAGGCCTGAAGGTGGCGCGTGTCACATCTGAAGCAACTCTCAAGGTAATTTGAGCGTTAGCAAATTCAATTTTAGGCCCATATCCCATATGCTATCCCACTTCCACTCCCACTTCAGCTCAATTCTGTTTACTTAACCGGCTTGTGCTGTTCTTTGTTTCTCGTAAATAGTTTGTTATTTATTGGATTGTCATACATATATATATATATAAATATATTCATATTCATTACAGTGGAGTCTTGTTGCGGTCGTCGAGGACATTTTCTCGTTGTACAAAGAGAGCGGCACGGTTGTGCGCATGGAAATTGTCGGTTTTCCCAAGGGATACCACATGCGCTTTGAGACCGAGCCCGAAATGAAATCATTCATATCCTATTTAGGCATTTACATAAGGTGAACATGCTCGACCGTCAGAGAGAGTGGGAGAGAAAGAGTAAATATAATAATTAATTATGATTTTGACTTACAGATTGACTGTAAAATGGATGCAGGATTTGTGTCCGTCATTCAAGACACCATCGTTGGAGGAGCTTGATCGTTTATACTGTCATGGTCCGATCGGAGGCGGTTATTCGTTCATGAAGTTGCACGAGAACGGCGACAAGTGCGGCAGTTATATAGTGCGGCAATGCGATCGAGAATTCTACACCTTCTACATTGATATAAATACCAGAATGTTAGTTCCAATCCAATGAGTATTCAATTCCATTATTTTTCTGTAAATTGATCGTTGATTTTCTCTGCAGCGTGGCCAGAAACAGCGATCATTTGAGATGCCAAACGGAAACATTTAAAATCCTGCGCACTGAAAAATGGAAACTTTTCTATAATGGTTGCGAGCATCAGTTCGATCATCTGACCGATTTGGCGCAGTTTATACAAACCGATAACATGGATCATATTCGCATACCGGCATCAAAATACGATAAGCCGCCACTGTTGCTGCTCTGTTTGCCAAAAAACTTGATAACCAAAAAGACTGAAGCGAAACTTAGTGAAGCTGAGCTGCTACGTCGTAACCCGCAGATATTTAATCCAAAAACCGATCTGCAATGGTACAAAGGTAAGAATGCTTTGCATGACATGTATTTTATATTTTCAAATCTTTATTCACAACATTCTTTGGCTGCAGACTCGATGAATCAAAGCGACGACGATAAGGTGTTCACAATGCGTGGCGATTGGATACAGCAGGGGGCGTTCAAAGAAGTTCCAGTAACAATGAAGATGCTGAAGGATGATTCAAATTTTCAGGACTTCATGAAACTGGCACAAACATGGAGCCTTATACAATCGCCGCAGTTCATAAAACTTTATGGACTGACAATATCGGTGCCATATACCATGGTGATGGAGTTCTCGAAATACGGGCCACTCAATAAATTTCTGCAGATGCATAGGGACATAAGCATGTACTGTCTGCTAGACATGATGCATGGGCTGGTACGTGGTATGCACTATTTGGAAGATAATAAGATCGTGCACAGCTATATACGTTGTGGAAATCTTTTGGTTACCAAATATGATCCCGAGAAGTATGTGCTAGATGCCAAAATCAGTGATCCTGGCTATCCGCGTCCCTATTTGATAACCGAGTGAGTGAAACGTGTTACTTCGATCTCCAGCAGTGCATTTAAAATAATTCTTCACAGCTCGCCCTGGATACCGTTCAAGTACTACAACAATTTGGAGGCAGCCAAACTAGAATCGAGCACACAATTCTGGGCATTTGCAACCACCATCTATGAGATCTTTTCGCGTGGTCAGCTCGCACTGGAGCGATTGACACAAAGTGATCTGATACACAATCGAACCATCTATGGTGGCATACTGAAACCGCTGCCGCAGAGTTTGTGTCCCGCAGAAATTTATAGCACCATCATGGACGGCTGGAGTGAGGATCCTGACAAGCGTTTCAGTCATCACGATATCTTTACGAGATTGAATGCGATTAAAACACACCTGCAACGAAATTACGATGTACCTGAAACGGAAGTAGAATCCTGTATGAAGCATTTATACTTTATTCGAACTTGTATTTGATTATTATTTTTTAACCAATCATCTGCCTTCGTTCTGCTCCATTTTAGATGAGTACACGGAAGAATCCGATTATAATGGCGATTATACAGCCAACGGAAATGGCATGTCGAATGGGCAACATGATTCAGGGGATAATGACAGTCTCAATCCAATCCGCAGTGCGTTCTTTGCCAATTCATATGATCTGCCGCTGGTGATTCAATTTTCCGAATGCAAAGTGCGTTATCGTGAGAGAAACAAAATCGGTCAGGGACATTATGGCACCGTATATCGTGGCGAACTCGAATACAATAACAAGGATCGACCGCCCGAGCAGGTGGCCATTAAGAAGCTAAAGACGGTGCATGTAACGGATGACTTTATACGTGAAATCGAAATAATGCGCAATCTGAATCATCCGAATGTTGTCAAATTCAAATACTGGGCCGAAAAGTCAATGAGTATAATCATGGAGTACTTTGAATTTGGTTCATTTACTGTGTATTTAAGTTCTCATAAACCCAATCTCACCAATGACCGCCTGCTGGCCTTTGCTTTGGATATAGCATGCGTAAGTTTCGAAGTTTCCATTTCAAATGTTTGCGAACTTGTTTGCCAATTAATCTTTTCTGTGCGCGCAGGGCATGAACTATATGTCCAGTAAGGGACTAATACATCGTGATCTGGCTGCTCGCAACATTCTAGTCGATCGGTCGTGTGTAAAAATCTCAGATTTCGGACTGGCGCAATTTGCCAATGCAGATGGCTATTACTATGGCATCAGTCAGCGCGATATACCCATTAAATGGTGAGTAGTGTGAGTCGGCACATTGCAAGTGATTCTTTTGATCATCGCATTGTTATTTAGGTACTCACCGGAGGCAATTGAAACCTGTAAATTCTCATCGTATTCGGATGTCTGGAGTTACGGGGTCACGCTCTACGAAATGTTCTCACGTGGCGACGATCCAAATCTGGTTAAGGGCCAAGAATTAACACAGAACGATTTTCTGAGTCGCCTACGCAGAGGCGAAAGGTATGCAAAGATCCCTAAACTTTTGTCGGTCATTATTGTGTAATTTATTTTAAATCTTTATTGTAGACTACCAAAACCGGATCAATGTACAGATTTTGTGTACAACGAACTGATGCGACCGTGTTGGCACGAAACACCCAAATCACGTCCGACATTTTATCAAATTATACAAATAATTTCAAGAGAAACCGGCGCCAATTTGGCCTTCAGCGGGCAACTGCCACAGCAGCAGCAGCAACAACCGCAGCAACTGCAAGTGCAGCAATACCAACAGCAGCAGTTGGAACAAGAAGAGCAACCATTGCATCACAGAAGCTCCGCATTGGATAACGAATGAAACGAATCCCAGCCAGATAGACTGGCCCAAAATTAACCATCATCCTGTCCTCGCTTAATGGCGTCTGATTGCCCATAGCAACTGAGAGCTTTGCGGCATGTGTTTTTTAATCGTTTTAAGTTGTTATATTTTTTACGTGAACTACTTAATCCACACACACTCTCTCTATCACAAACACACATATACATATACCCGCAAACTCATACGTTTTTAAAACGTCCAACGCACGTGCTTTAAAAAGCAGACATGATTGTTTGCACTTAAGCTAAATACTAATATGAGACAAAATACTATTATATATGTATGTAAAAACTAAAAAAAAAAAAAAAAAAACAAAACAGAAAAAAATCTAGTTTTAAACTAAACTAAACTTTCCCATCCTATAGTTCCACTGCCCGCTTTGTTCATCCTTTTTAATCCCGTGCTTAATCTAAATTTTCCCCCATATTTTTCTTATACGTTTTTACGTTCTCACAATCAGCCCAGCAGATTGCTAGCTGAAATTCTCATTTTAGTTTGTTATAAATTTTTAGATAACATTGTTAAATATTGCTTAGCTTGATGTAATTTTAAAATGTACAAAATATAAAAAAATATATTAATGGAAATTGAATGACGCAAACGCATTGTCCTTTTCCGGACATGTATTTGAGCACGACGGCACCCACACTTATGTTAAAACCTAATCAAGCGAATATACGAATCATATGTAACGATAACTTACTCAAAATATATATGTGCACATATAGCTAAAATATATATATATATATATACATAGTATATTTAAAATTTGTAAAGAAGAAAACACAACAAAAAAAACTGAAAAACGAAATAGAAACAACGATTGACGTTATCAAAGAGGGTCAATTATACTTTATATACCCATATGCCATTTTAAATCAATAAAACCCATTGATAAACTGTACGCCTTTATTATCCGGTACAGGAAATGCAGGAAACATAAATTAGAGCGGGATAGCATGCTATGAGTTGAAAAGAGATCGACTGTGCATGCGCCGCTCCTTTTAAAGCTGATACTATAAAAATGAATCTCTTATCACAAAACATATTGCCAGACTAGATAAATTTTTAATTTCAAGCGAATGTTTAATGATAAAGCGTTTTGCAAAAAATGGTTGTTAGGAAACATTTATCAAATGCTGTCGAAATGATAAGCTCGATATATTTTTCTTAAAAAAAAACTAATAAATAAAGTTCAATCAACTCTTCGAAGTTTTTTAGCGCCTTTGTCTTTTTTTTTTTTCACAAATTGTACTTAAGTTAACTTATGCATATGACATATTTACAAAAATTGTCCTACAACTAACATGTTTAGCAATATTCCGCCAATCTACAGACTATTGTATCGTGACACCGAATGCTAGGAACCTTCTGTCTTTTTCTTTTTCAATGTCTCCAGAACTCCGGCGAAGTTCGCTGTCTTTTTCTTGGCCGATTTTGGCGTCGATGTTTGGCTACGAACACGCATCTGAGTCGGAGCAACATCGTCGCTGAAGTCAAAGTCATTCGCCTTCTGTGGCCTGCAAGAAATGCAAAAAAATATATGACGTGAATACATCGAATAATGCATTTCCCTTTGTTTACGTACTCCTGTTCGATTGCTTCAGTGGCCGCTTCGAGCTCTTTGTTGTTGCCACCGGCATTGGCGTCTGGCGATGGTGCGCGCCGGCCCGGAGTTTGCCACTGCAGCTCCGGAATAGTTCCAGCTTCGAGCAACAGATAGTAGTTTTCCAATTCTTCAGCGTTTGCTGCAAATTTATCAGCCGCCGTTGCAGTTTCCACTTCTGTTGCCATATTTTTGTTTTCACTTCAATTTTCCAGTATCTCTCGCTCGGTTTGTGTTGCCAGTTCGATAGACGTTCGTGATCTATCGGCATCGATAAGTCTTGTTAGTGTTGTAAAAGACACGTACTACGCGCGCAACTTGAACATCAAGTGCAATCAATTTCTGTTCTATAATCTATAATTTGTTGCTTATTTCATGGTATTGTACTAAGTACTATGTTTATCAATCGATCATGGAATTTGGCTCGCATCATGATAAAACCCGACAATGAGTCAATTGTATAAACAAATGTGTCAGTTGCCTTGCAAGTTCACTTTTTGCGATATGAATAAAATTTCTTAAGTTAAGACAAGAGTTTGAGCGATAATAATTTCCATTAGTTAGTTCTTAGCTGCATTAGCTTGCTTGCCCTGCACTTACCTATTTAATTTTGCTATCTAAACGAAGCAAATGTCATATCTTCTTAAATTAAATATTTATGTTCTGAAAATCACATGCAGAAAAATTGAACAATGAATATGAACATACATTGAATTATTCAATATATTTGTTTTATTTTTGATTACTAAATTCTTAGAACTTTATTCAAAATTATCATCTCATTCTTATGCTCATTTCAACCGGCTTTCGGCTTACATTTATCCCATCATGCAACGTTCCAACGTACTTATCTGATCTCATCTCAACTTGCCTTGCCACAATTCGCAATTCGAGCTAATTTTACTTGACACAGCGTCCATCGTGAACTTTAGCAAATTATCATTATTATTACCGTTATCATCATTATCATTATCAGCATGATCATTGTATCTTAGAAATATACATTTTATATTGTTGTTCTGCTTTTGTTTTTCTGTTTCGGTTCTTCTTTTCGTTTGTTTGTTTTGTTTTGTTTGTTTGTTGTATACTCGTATATGTATAAAAAGAATAATTATTATATTAATTAATTAATTAATAATAAACACACAATTTCATTGCAAAAAATTTCTACAATACGTAATTAAATACGGATACGTCCTGATCGTTGGTATTGCCACCACCTCCACCGCCTCCGCCGCCGCCACGATTCGATGAGCCCGACGATTTATTGGATCCATGGGCAGCGATTGTGAGCTGATTGGTCTGATGTATAACAGAGGTGATATCGCTTTGCGATGCAGATATATCCTTGCTTGTGAGCACATCCGAACTGCTCGAACCGGACGAGATGTGTCGCTCGGCGATCCCGTACTGTATCGGCTGATAGCCGTGACTTGGATTGTACGTGGCCGAGTATGGCATATAGATCGGGGGATTTGGCAGCGGCCCAATGTCACTTGTAATGCTCTCCGTATCGGCATGGCTGAGCGCATGGGCATGTGAATGCGGATGTGGACGCATATTTGGATTGCGCTCCTCGTTGACCACATAATAGCATTGCTCCGAGAATGTCAGCTTGTTGACCGTGTGTTTGATGTAATTGTTGCGCAGCATTGCCGAGACAATGCGACGCGCCTCGCGTCGATCCTGCACATCCTCGACATTCTCAAGCACCCAATTGACTGCATCGGCACCAATGAATGCATTCGGTATGGTTATTTTCAGCCACATGCGATCGCGTATCTCCAGGCCACTGTCCGGTTTTGTCATGGCCTTGACAATCTCCTCGAGATTGTTCTGATCGAGTCGCTCCTTAATCGGCTCCGGTATATCCGCCATAATACTGTCGTGCGAGGTTAGCGCCTGTGTGTGAGCCACCCATGCGCCCGGATCAATCGGACGCACCGGTTCCGTGCGCGGTATGGTAAAATAGCCCTTCGGATTGGGATCCCAGCATTTTGCGACCACCAACTTAATTGGGCCCGGCTTCTGTACCACCTCGCGCAGTACACGCACCGCCTCATCGTTGGTCATGTTCTCGAAATTAACATCGTTCACCTGTAGTATCATATCGCCTGGCTCGATGCGTCCATCCAGAGCCACAGCGCCGCCCTTCATAATGCTGCCCACATAAATGCCGCCATCGCCGCCGCGATTCGATTGACCGACAATGGATATGCCCAGAAAATTTACCGCCTCCATGTTGATCGAAACGGTTATTATGTTCAGCGACATGGTTGAATCGGTTATGGAGCTGTACGACGATGTGCGCGACATGCTCGGCGCACGCTTTTTACGTCGCTGCGGCTTCTTGCGCACTTGCAGCCGTTGCACGCTACTATAGTCGGTCATATCACGATCCAATGTTAGCTCCGATTCGGTGCCAAAGAGGCTCGTCGAGTCCAAATCACTGGACAGAACCGACGCCGATTGATATGTGAGTGGCGGCGGTTGCAGCATCTGAAGCGGACCGAGCTTATGCTGTTGCTGCTGTTGTTGTTGCTGATGTTGCTGTTGGTGCTGCTGCTGTTGCTGTTGTTGCTGATGCTGCTGCTGCTGATGTTGTTGCTGCTGCTGCTGCTGCAGTGCTAAATGACTACGCACACGCATCTCGCATTCGCTGGGCGGCAGCTCGGAGCAATTGTCGGATTGATTTGTCCCGTCGGCAGAGACAAGCCACGAGACGACGCGTCCATTGAAGCAAGGCAGAATTGTGGCGTCGTCGGCGATCTCCTCCTTAACAACGCCAAAGTCAGCGTCCATTGATTTGAAAAAGTACTTGTAGTTGTTGTTCTGTTTATTGAGCACCATCTTGAAGTCTTTGAGTGTCACCTGAGCGGAGGGTATCGGTATTTTAACCAGGTAGGGTGTACTCTCGTCGTCAATATGATAAATGACTTTCGTCTCTTGGCCATTTGGTCTCTCTGTATCCATTGCGTTGGCTGCGTATTAAATTCGATATTTTTCTGGTTGAATTTACTTGATTCGTACGGTATATCGGCAATTGGATGTATAATTATTATTTGTAATTATAGTCAACACTTTTGAGTGAACGCAAAAACACACACGGTTTTTCTTATTTTTCTTTTCGTTTTCTTTTTACATGTACATATGTACTCCTCGCCTCGCCTCGCCACTTCTCGACACTCCACTCCACCTCACGCTTATGCTTTTTGGGTTGGGTTGTCAATGGAGCCGCAGCAGCTCCTCCTCCTTCATTTGTATATGTAGCCACTGCACTGCTTTTGTTGCAGCTCAACAACAATGATTAATAAACATTTGTGCGCGCTTTTCGTGCACTGCGCAATACTGTGTGCAATTGTTTTTATTTTTCTTGTTTTTTTTTGAGGCGTTCAATAATTGTAATTTTGGGAGACAAAATATATATATGTAGGTAAATAATTGACAGCGCTAGACTGATATCGATACGTGAATCGAACCAGGGATGCTACACAACTCACGCTCAAACAAAAGGAACAAAGTCGTGCAATAGTTATCGAGGTGAATTCAGTGACACATTTCGATTGAACAAATAACCAATACTCTGTTAAAATTTTAAAATGATGCTTTTAATAATTTGTAATATTAATACTGATATATACAAACTTCAGATAGGATTTAGTATGGTTATTTTAACAATAATCACATATCGATAGCAAATGGCTTGCCTCAAAAATTAAATATCGAAATTAGAGCTGCATATGCAAATACGTACGTGTCTCTCTTTGATTACTCTGAAAACATTATTTATAGCATTCACTTGCAACAAATAAGAAAATTACAGGAAGTTCTTCATTTAACAGATTATGCAAATATATAAATTACTTATTTTTCGACCTGAATAGGGACACACTGGTCAATGCCAGTTGACGGTGGTTTCTTTAACCCCTTATAAACGGTAGTGTTAATTAATTGATGATATCAACTTGTTTGGGAAATAAATCAAAGATTGTTTTTTTTTAATTAATTTTATTTTATTTTATTTCTCTTCATTTTGTTTCCATTGATTGGGAAGAAAAGTCGATTTAACAAGTAGATGTACATAATTCTATTAAATTTCATCAATGTTTCACCCAACCGAAAAATAAATTGTTTTTACCATTTTTATTTGTATGTATATGTATATAAATATAATGAGTTCATTTATATGGATTACACATGTTGTCGATTTACATAGAATTAACATAAAATAAGTTCTTGTATTATTGGTAACTCCTTTCATCGCTTACAAATATATGTAGAAATAAAATTAGATATTTTGTTTCTTTCGGTTTTTGTTTAGTTTTTTTCGGTTTTTTTTTTTTCTTTATTTAATTAAATACACCTTCCAGTCTGGTGTAAATATTACTGTTACATATAAATCAACTACAGTTTATTTATTTGCAAATTAAAAAGTGATTTTTAAAAAAAAAACTACACCTACATACATACATTATGTAAAATTACTTTTTAAAATTATAGATTTTACTTTGAAAGTCGTTCGTCCGAGCTGCAATCGACGCGTCTCAATTTGCATAATTATGATTACTGTTATTATTATTATGATGAATTAAATATTATTATTTTTATTATTATTATCATTATTAAATATAAAAGATGCATGTATATAAAATAAAAACAGCGGACTCTTGGCAACCGCCAATTGGGTTAGTGAAGTTTCCGACATTTACTTTCCGATTTCCTCACCTCAAACACATTTATACACATATATATTTATATGTATGTATTTAATTAATATATATTATGTATATACACATATATGCATGTGTGTATATGTATATATATATGCATTATTAATGTATAGAAGTTGAGTTAACGAACAGCTAAAGTAATTATTACGCTAAAGTAACTATTACAGCTATTTTTAAATTGAATACAAAAAAAAACCATTATTAAAGATAATCAAAATAGATATATGTAAATATATATTTCAGTGTGAGTGTGTGTGTGGGTGTATGCGTAGTATACGGGTGTATACAACAAGCCCAAGTGACCGGCATACATTCATACATACAATCCGCCAGTGTCTGTGTGTGTGTGGGTTCATGAATTCTATACATAACCAAGAAGCAGAAACCAAGGTGGAGCACACGTCTACTTGGACGTGACCATTTCGACGAGATCACTGGACAGTGCCAACGAGTCGACAATATCGATGAGCAACTCGACATCCTTTACAGAACTGATCACCTCCGGTGCCCCAAGCAGATTGACATGTTTGCCCTCGATGTTCGCATAGAAGCACTTGTTCTTGAAGATGATGGCACGATCGAAGGGCACACGGCACTTGTTGCGATCGAGCACAGATCGCCTGAAGAGCACACAGGATGGTTGATATTTGTGCCTCTCCTCTTCGGGTATATTATAGCTTTTCAGATCTCCAGTGAATATGGTCATTGTCTGGCGTTGCATCAGTGTGGGCGACACCTTGTACAGCGTTACCTTGCTGGTCCATTTATTTGATGGCACCTTGATGCGTGCGGCCACGTTGGCCAACTTGACGAGCGGCAATTCGAGGCAGGTGCGTTGCTGTCGTGTCTTGTTGGTGGACTCTTTGGGCGTGCTAATCACATGCCAGGTCTCATAGCATGTGATCTTCTTGACGATGCGTCCGTCCTCCTCGCAATAGGTTGTTGTCTCGGGTGGAAAGTATTTTGGCGGTTTGCAATCAGCTTCGGTACCAGCACCCGATGCAGCTGCCTCCCTTTCATCATCCTTAGCCGCAGCATTTGCTGCTGCTGCTGCTGCAGCCGCCGTCGCGATCGCGTTCTCTTTGGAGCGTCGCTGAACGTTGAAAACGGTCATCGATGTCGAGGCAGTTGATGGACTTGCCGGTTTCTTGAAAACATCATCGTCACTGCCTTCGCCCAGCAATTTGGTGAGCTTACGATCCACTCCAGTGCCCAACAACTGTTGATATTGCCGAGGATGTCTTTGATTATTGCTGGCATTCACGGGAGTTGTCGTCGTAAGGACATGACGTCGTTGTAGACCCCGAATTAATGGACGCACGACACGCACTTGAGTTGTTTTGCCCGGCGCTGATGCATGTGCTGCTTGTGGTGATATGGTAATGTTGTCATCGTCGACCAGTTCGTGGGACATATCCTCGTCCTCGGTATCGCCGCCATCGGGCATGGGGCACAGCTCCTTGCCCATGCTCATCAGTGGCTTCATGGGTTGCGTCTTTTTGCCCATTTCGGCATTCAGTATTCTTGGTCGTGGTTTCACATCCAACTTGTTGTGATTGATACCTCCTAATGATGATTTTGTTGTTGTTATCAATCCCGTTGTTGTTGTTGCTGTTGATGTTATGCCTGCTGATGCCTTGAGTCGCTTGATGTTGGCACCCAGGCTGGTCGTGCTGCTGCTGCTGTTTAGGGCTGAGCCTGATGAAGGGGCGGATGTGGATTGCAATTGATTGGTGCGTGAGTTGCTGTTGTTGTTATTGCGTGCAGCGGGCGTCAGTTTCTTACTGTTATTGTTGTTGTTATTGTTATTATTATTATTATTATTATTATTGTTGTTGTTGTTGTTGGAGGACGCAACGGTGGAGCGAGTAATGAGCACATCATCCTGATTGATAATGTCATCGATATTGACAATCGTAAACGTAGGCACATCCCCGCTGTCGGCCTTCAACTTAACACTGGCCGCCGCGCCAGCACTAGCTCCGCTTGCCGCCAACGCCTGTTTCATCTTCATGCCCGATCCTGGCGGTCGACCGACTGGGCGTGGCTGAGGCTGAACTCCCAATCCCGCAGATCCCGCGCCCCGTGCAGCTGTGGCTTGCGCGCCCACCTTTAAGTTGGACGGCGGTCGCCCTCTGACGCCTGTTGCCTGCACCAAACGCACTCCACCGCCAGCTCCTCCTCCTGCTCCGCCACTACTGATATTGTTGTTCATCATAACCTTTGACTTGGTCAGACTAATTGTCGTAGTCTTTGCGACAGATGTGCTGCCATTTATGACAGGCGTCGGCCGGCTGCTAGCACCACCGCCAACCACTTCGGCGGCCATCCGTTTGCGTGCAATGGGCGTATCGCTAATATCCTCGAGCTTTCGTTTATTACCCACCGTTACGCCAGCCGTGGCTGCCAGTTGGGAGCGCGCCAAATTGTTTGAGGTGGCGATGGTACGACGCAGTTGCTGCAATTGTGTGACTCCACCACGTCCGGACTGAGATATGCCACGTCCCGCCGACGACGTTAGGCCACGTGACGCCGCTGCCGCTGCAGCATTGGCAGCGGCTGTTGCGGCATTTGGATTCTTTGGTGGCCGTCCACGTCCACGTTTCACTGGCACTTGCTTCGGTCGCAGTTGCTCGAATTCACCTTCACTGATATCATCATCATCGTCGGATTTGTGATGTTGTGGATTGAATGCCGCATCGTTCAGCTCATCATCATTGTCATCCTCAATGAAATCGTGCAGATCCGCATCATCATCCAAATCATCGGCGGCAAACAACTGTTTGCCCATACGCCTGACGGGACTGTCACTGGCCATGGCTGCCACATATCTGGGTGTGACCATGTCTTCGCTGGCGTATTTTGGATTTGGTTTGATTGAGCGACGCGAACGACTCGCCGCAATCGTTGGTGGCGGTATTGCCACTGACGTCACGGCTATTTTTGATTGTTTGTACATTTTTTTCGGCGTTTCGACGTTGCTTGTAATAGGTGGCTGGGGCTCCTGTAGCGGCCGCTGTATTGAGTTGTGGCGCTTGTTTAGCGGCGTAAAATCCTCTATGGACTGTTCGGTTTGGCGTCGTTTGCTCAATGTGTTTCCCTGTGGCTTGTGCTTAATCAGTTGTTGCTTGGTACGAGTACCTCTTGGTTTTACAACTGCAGCTGGTATGGCGACGGCGGCGGCTGCAGCGGCGTTGGCAGGCTGTCGCTTCAATTGGTGCTGCTCTTCAATGTTACCAATGGACGCAGCTCGTCGTGTGGTCCGTAACTTCTCGCTGGCTTTCTCCCGCTGCTTTTCGACCTGTGTACTTCTAGTCGGGATGGGGGCTGTGATGGCTGCGGCTTTGCGCACTGCTTTGGATTTCTTACTAAATGCCGTTGCGCTGGCTTCAGATCCTTTAATGTCTTTTACGTATACTATGCACGGTCGAGTTTTTCTTTTCACAGCTTCCTGTTTTTTTCCAGCTCGCATCTTTCATAAGTCACTGCAATTGGTCAATAGTAATTAAAAAGATTTGCAATAGAAATAGAAATGTAAATACAAAATTATAAAAACAGAAAAACAAAACAAAACTTGAAATTACAGCGTAGTGGCAACACGGGTCGTCCTAATTAGATATGGAGGTCTAGTTGCATCGTGAGTAAATTTATATAAATATTATATACATATTTTTAGTATTTTACTACAATCATTAAAATATGTTAGTATTTTACTTTAATACGTTAGCGTATTGGTTATTAATTTTCTTTTAGTAATTAATTGTAATTTATATTATTCATCAATTCGTGCTTAGTTCAATGGTCGTGTTGAATTCGTGACGAAAACGAGCGTCACGCGCTCCTCTCTGTTTGGTTTGCGCGACAACTCTGGCGCCCATTTTTGTCATTTTTGGTGCTCTATTAGCAACTACGCTGATTTTTGCGCGCCAGTTGTGTGTACATACTCTACATATAGCTAATGTTAATATATAACTACACTCACACATACATCGAATCTAATGCATATGTTTTTGTTAGTTTAATAATTTATTATCAATATGCATTTCTGCATTTCATCACCGTCGTACACTTACATTTAAATGGTTTTTCATTTTCGGGTTTTATTTTTCATTAACGTCTTTATGATTTTTGTTTCTGTTTCGGTTTGTGTTTTGCACACTTTCACTGCACTCTGTCCGATTGCGATTGCGTTCGAGAAGACGTCCCTGTTTGCGAATAATATCAGCAAATTGGCAACACCGTTCATTTCATTGCAGTGATTTACTGTTTAATAATATTTTTCTGCAGCAACAATCCACCAAAACGATGCCACTTTGTTTTGTTTTCTTTTTTTTTTTAGTTTAAGTTGCTTTGAGTGTTTCTCTCTTTCGTTCCCTACTTGGTTGGCTTTACTTTTTCTGTGCTGTGGAACGATGAAATTGTGCGGCGCTGCCAGGCCAGCAATGTTTTTTCTACCCAACTGTACCACACATACACGCACAAACAGAGCTGCTACCCCGTGGCTTGCGCCTTGCAATAAATAGCATAATAATTTTGTTTGGTGTTTAGCACAATTATTTGTAACACTAATATTAATGTAAATAATGCTTTACTTGGTATGGTTTTTGTACAATGACAAATTTGATGTAAAACTGAGTATATATTACTTCCCGCGCTCAATATTTTCGATGTCGATTACCCAGAACAGCACAGCTCTGCCACTCGCCAAGAAATTGTGAAGAGAAATAGAAGTGAAAAGAGGAGAGCATGAGAGTGAATTTCGAGGGCTGCCAACTGATGTCAAATGGATACGTGCTGCCAACTCTAGTCAACAGGTTGGCATGCCATTGTAAATATCTATGCATGTATGTATGTAAACGCGCACATACACACGCACATTCATTCATACTTATATTTTTGCGTATATATGTATATATATATTTTGCTCTATGCTCTATACTTTGAACGTTTGTGTACATCATTACATTTGCATTAACGTTTATTAATATATGTGTTTTCAATAATTACATTTATTTTTAAAGTTTGTCGCACTTCAGTTTTATTATTATTCTACTTCTTTAACGCCGATGGTTGGGGGCAACGGTATTTGGCCATTTCTACCTCAGCTTCTGCGTAGGAAAACCGATTGAAAGAGAAATATTCAGGAACTTTGTAGCCGCTAGTTGCCGATGCTCCAGGACCAACTGGTCCAGATGTGGGCTTCACACAGGCGCTGCTCAGACCCGTGACATTGCTGATGGGTGGTGAATTTGATGCGGAACCGCTCCTGCTGGCCGTAGAGCCCCCAGCACCCTTCTGTGCTTGACTGTAGCTGCGACGCAGCAGCTGATTGATTGCGGCGCGTGGGGCTGCGTTCATTTTGCGGAAATTAAAAACAAATATTACTTTTAGCTGAGTTCACGTAATCGCACGACTGACAAAATATCAAGTGCACAAAAAAAAAACAACAACAGATGACTTAGTAAAGGTTGGCAGCACTGAACAATCGTTGGCGTTGCCAGCCATCTAATCAAGCTAAGTCTACGCACACATATGCATTTCACATACGTTTCGTGTGGTTTGTTTACAATGCAGACCCCGAAGTGACCTGCCCATCGCAATAATCAAAGACAACTTTGTATTTACTTATAAATTGCTTTAATTTCGCTTCTTGAACTTTGGTTGCGCCTTTCCGTAGTGTTGACCGATATTTGCAACAGGAGCACGTTTCTTTTGAATCAGCTTCTTTTGTGCTTTAGCGCTACATCTGACACTTGCTGCGCCAGTTTGTGTTTTACCCAGTTGGCTGAACTCCTTGCGTTTCTGTCGTATATCCTTCAGCCGTTGCTTCTCCTCTTTCAGGTCCTTATAGTTTTTGTATTCTTTCTTTGGCGCCTTAGCGCCCAGTTTGACCAGTTGCTGGATCTCCGCTTTTCGCTTGTTCTTTATAGTTCGTTGATTTGCCGTTGCAAAGTTAATTATTTCATGCCGCGCCTTCTTTATATCAAATTCATTGTCTGTTGTATTTTTGCCAAACTTTGTATTAGCTGAATTTTCTCCAGTTTCGTTTGCACCTCCTGTTGATTCGGCTCCCGTTGATTTCGGTCGTTTGCTCGTTACTGATGTCGCTGCAGCTTGGGGTTCTTGAAATACCAAGGCTGTGAAATCGGAACAGTCTTTAGTTTTCATCAGCGCAAGTGCAGCACGTGTCGGCACGGGCTTAAATTCTGTGCTCACATTCATCTTTTTCGTGCACTGTTTGTATATTCTTTCTGAAACTACTTTTGAAACACATGTGCCAAGGCAGCGGGCTGAAACATACTAATTTTGCCCAAATGCGTGACAAATCTGCCAGACAGTGTGGCAACGCTGTAAACCTTGCACGCCGCACGTTTTCTATTTGGTTTGGTTTTATTTACTGTCGCGTCAGTTGTGCATCCGAAAATAATGAAAAACACAACAGCAGCCAAAAAGGCAGCGCAATCAACGCAGGAAAAGGATGATGAGGTGTCGAGCAAACGTACCAATGTGCCAGCCGAGCTGCAGCAGCGAGCAAATGCGCTGCTCAACGCCAGCAAAGTTGACACAGCGGAGCTCAAGAAAATTGTTCACCTGTTGGTAAGTTCGTGTGTCACAGCTTTGTTATTTCCAATCTCTGTTTATTCCCGCTCTTCATTTTAGACCAACTCCGAGTATAATGTCACTGGTGTCATGCATGTGATTGAGGTGATCTTCAAGAATCTGCTCAAACGAAAGTGCATCTATCCCACTGAGACGAAACAGAACACGACGGTAAAGACCAAGGGCGGCAAAGCAAAGGCAACGGGCAAAGAGAAGACCAACAGAAGTTATATACAGTACAACGCGGCCTGGTCGCATTTACTCACCCATCTCGCGAATAGTAACAAGGAAAATGCTGCTGTTGCCCTTAAAGTCTGCATGCAGCTGATTTTGGCTGAGGCTAAGCAGGCCAAGAATAGAGCATGGCCTGTGGAACGGCTGCGCAGCATTCTCAAGTCACTGATCGAGTCGGAGACATCGCCATCTGTTGGTCTGGTGGCTTTCGAGAAATATGCACGTTGCCTGGACGTGCTGCAACTATGCTATCAACTATTGATCGATTTGGTGCCATCCAGTTTGGCCGAGAATTCCGAGAGATCCATGAATCTTCTGTCCCTTATCAACTTGCTCGATTTGGGCAAGACAGTCCTCAATGAGCAACAGTACCACATCGGAGCAGGAAACGAGAGCAATTCCAGTTTCGACTACGATCGGACACGCCGACACCTAAATAAACTATGGAATAGCATTATGACAGCCAGCTCCGGCCTGGAGGAAAATGTGCATCGACAGGTGCTGGTGGTGCTGCTGGAACGTATATTGCCGCATTTGGATAATCCTATATTGCTGACAGACTTTCTTATGGATTCGCTGCATCAGTTTGGTAAGTGTTGAGAGAATTCTGCACTTAGTTTGCCAATAACAAGATCTCCTCCCTCCTCCCCCTGCAGATGGTCCCATCGCCTTGCTAGCTCTGCAGGGCATATTTACGCTAATGCAGAAGCAAAATATTACCTACCCGGATGTCTATGTAAAGCTCTACAACATGTTATATCCCCGTATGTTCTACAACAAGTACAAGGCGCGCCTGTTCTATTTGACCGATATTTTTCTGACTTCGACGCATCTACCAGAGAACCTGGTGGCCGCCTTTGTCAAGCGACTGGCGCGACTTGCGCTTAAAAGTCCCACAGAAGATGCCATCATAATGATACGCTTCGTGTGCAACCTGCTGCTGCGTCACACGGGGCTGCAGCGACTGATTTCTGCCTCGTCCGCTGCGAGTGGTAAGACAGCGTAATAAGCTGACAAAACAGAGATATATTCTATATATATATAAATTATATTTGCAGCCGTGGAAATCACTGATCCCTACAATGAGACGGAACTGGATCCGGTCAAATCGGGCGCAATAAACAGCTCGCTGTGGGAGTTGGTCTTGCTGCAGAAACACGCCGTGCCCGAGGTTGCAAATGCTGCACGTTTCATAACAAAAAGTTTGCCGATCATGGAGTTCGATCTTGCGCCGTTGCTGGAGATTAAAGAGTGCGATGTGAGTGCTGCGAAAGAGACGGTTAAATAACATATCCTAACGAACTGCATCTTTCACCTTTCAGATCTTTGATGATGAGGTCAAAACTGTGGCCAAAAATTTCACACTCGGCTATGAGAGACCCACAAATTTTGCGCTGCCACAGACCGATATTGTTACGAAATACTTTGATATAGTCATATAGTTAATATGTAGAATGAGAATAAAAGTGCGTGTGTGATTGAAGTCAAGCCGGATTGAATTGCGGTCCCAGCTCGGTTTTGAACCAAGCGGCAGCCGAGATATATGAGAGATGACGTTGCTGCTGCAGCTCACGTTGCCGTTGTCGCTGTCGCTGCAGCTGGCCAAGCATATTTGGCATAAGCTTCGTATTAAGTCGCAACTTGGCCAGTTTGGGTTGCTCAGCAGCGACGCTGTGCGACGAAGCCTTGGCCAATTCTAGCGTGGAGACTGTGCGTTGCTCGCGGAACTCGGTGCAAATGCGACACGGCCGAATGAAGGCAAAGTAAATGCATTCGGCAATCGAGAGGAAACTGAAGCCCAGAAACAGACCCATCAAGCCGCCGACATTGGCTGCAAGTAGAAGAAGAATTGTACTAGTTATACCTGCCCCTGCCCCTCCTTCTACTACGCCTGCTTCCGAATTACTCACATAGAAAGTCGGATATGCCAATGAACTCGGTCTGCTTGTTTGCACGAAACGTTTGCTCCTTGTAGTAGAGATTTAGTATGGCAATGCTGCGCTCCACATACGACTTGCTAAGATTGCGCATGCCTGGATATGCCACACGAAAATCCTCGTAGGAGATTTTCGTCGAATAGGGAATGGCATTGAAGGTGAGATCGAAACAGCTGGGCAGGCAATTGTCCAGGCATGATTCTACTGCAATACCGACGGCATGCAATCGTACACTTTCGACGCACTGTGCCTCCCGTATGCTGCACACGGTGTCGTTGCCATGTAGACGTGGCATGTAGAACACAATGCAGCCGCAGTGCTGGAGCAGCAGACGCGACATGCATTCCATTTCGCAATTACGCTGCGTGTAGTGGGCAAAGTAACTAAGATTACCCTCGCTGCGGAACAGACAGTGACGATATCTGCGATGCACACTGCGTAGATGCAGCTCCGTGATAATCTTGGCCGGCTCAATGCGTAACTTGGTCTCCTGACCCGGTGCCAGCAGTACGCCCGTCTCGCGTACATTGGGCGATTCGTTGGGGCTGTGCAGCGACATCTTGAACCCGATGCTACTCGACGAGGAGCAGTAATAGCTGTGCGCCTCCACGTCCAGGGTCAGTGACAGGCCCAGCGATTCGCCGATGCCCAGCGCGGCGCGCGGATGCAACCGACTCGCAGGCGCATTCTGCATCCGACGACCGTAGCCAAACTCGGCGTGCCAATCGACAGGCGTGTAGCTTCGCTCGACACTTATGTTGCGCAGTGTTAGCGGTGGCCTGCACAAACAAAACGAAGCTTTAAAGCTGTGATGGAGCGGTCCGAGCAACGTTGCCGCGACTCACTTGTGCTTGTACATGAAACGCGGATGCAGCATGTTGAAGACGCAGCAGAGTCCCTCGTCGGTGACAATGGGATGGAAGAGGCGCTCGCATTGACTGTCAACGGCGCCGTAGCGACAGCCGATTACCATAGCGCTGCACGGTTGAGAGATCTGAGGGAAGATCGTTGAAGAATATGTGCAAGCAGTGCTGGCGATTTAGCTCGTTTATAGCTAAATCTATTTCTGAAACAACATTCTGATTGGGGATTATGTGAACGGGAATCGTTATTTAAATTAAATCTTTAAATTCAGCTTGTAGTTGGACTTTTTGGTAGCCCTAGTTCTTATAGTCTCTTACACTTTATGGGGCCTGGCACGCGCGTTACATCTACACAAGCTTGGTATACCCTTTCCCGGGTATAAACCACAGGAAAACTAAACATTTTACAGAGTTCGACTAAAGTTTTTAAAGTGCAGCTGTCCGCCCTTCGCCACTTACATTGCTGATAAGCTGCTCCCAATCGTTGCTGCCTCGGGCCAACTGTGAGTTCGTCTTGCGCCGGCAGAGCACCTGCAGCATCGAAAACTTGCCCGAATCGTTGACAATGTGGGCAGCCTGCGCGGCCAGTGCCTGGTTCAGATTGCAAATGGTAATCGCGGGAAACGGTTCGTTTGTGATGTATGTCGGCTCCGGGTTAATGCCCACAATCACCGGCGTTGTGTTCCACTTTTCGAAGGCATCCTGCATGAGAAAAGCGGCAAAGCCGAGCACAGCCAGCAGTGCGAGGCCAAAGAAGACTCTGCAATACAACTTTGGCTTTGTTTACTCACTTTATCCGCTCTTTTTTAATTGCTTCGCACGCCGCCCTGCCCCCCCGGCCGCTCACCTGTCCGCCGTGTGCAGGCGTCGACTGTTGATGTACTTCAGGCCGTGTATGCTAGTGTTGCGGCAAAACTCATCCGTGTTCAGTGCCAATATGCTACGCCAGTCGACCGTACTGGATGCGGGTTGCATCTCCGTGTCCGGCTGTCGCAGTGGCCTGTTCCGTCGCCTGCCAAGTAGTCGCATGTTGTGGCGGCGCCACTTGGCAAATGCCAGCGAACATTTGTGGCAACTTTGCTTGCCACCGATTTGTTTATCTCCACGCGCCACGCTTGCCCGATTCGCCATGCAAATTGTTTTGCTTCTATCATATTCAGTCCACTAATGGCACTCGCAATGTCTTGTTATCTTTTCGGCTTTCATTCAGGAACAGATTAAATTAAATGAATATGTCGTTTTAATCCCATATTAACTTAATCAATTTTCTAGTTTGATTTCTTAACAGACACATAAATATTTTCAGATTTCTTCTTCACGGCAGGAGAATTAATTTAAGCTGAAACGTGGTTGACTTTTCAATTAAAAACAAATAAAGCTGGGTCAAGCGACAATTGCTCGACCTTAAGTTACCCTTTAGTTTATGCAAGTTTTCGGTTGTTTTGTTAACGATATATATGCGCATTAATAATTGGTTAAAATTTCAAATAAAAAAATACAATGTTGTCTAACATTCCTAGAATGAAAAAAATTAATAAAAAAAACCTTTCGCAACACTTTAAGAGAGCGCCTCCTAGAGTTGCCGCCTACCTGTGTGCATGTGTGTGTGCCACATTCTATACGATTTACCGATAGATTGTTGTGGCTTACTTACAGGATAACTGTCCACTGAGCACTGCAAAACTTATTGAACTTTCCGACTGGCTTTAATTAAGATGTGTGCTGGCTCTCGCTCATTAGAGCGCAACGTGAGGCCGGGCAGTAGAAGAGTGTGGCAGCACTGGCAGCTCAAGTTCAATGCAACCAACAAAGCAGAGCGAGTACGAACTTGCCATAGTTCTACGCACACACCTGCTCGATATGCACGTAATCTCGCACACACATACTAGCACGCACGGGGTGGCGGGGGAGGTAGGGTACGTAAACCGCACTTGAACGAAAATCAAATTAAAAGCTTCAATGCCCCAGACAGAGACGGACGGACAGTGCTAGGAGTGTGGGAGGGAGGGAGCGAGGGGCGGGTGCAGTTGGACGAACGGATCGGAGCCAGACCACGACGGCAGGTCAGGTTAAGCGTAGACATGGCTTCTGTTGCCACATGTCACCTGCGAGTGTAAACGCAGCATACATATGTATGTACATACGTATGTATGCGTGTGTGTCTGTATGTCTGTGGTACACACGCACACACACACACCTCGTCTGACTTCATTGAAACAAGTTCATAAAACACTTAAACCTAACCGAGCCGACCAAATGTTCTATCGGGTTGTCAACGTTGAACGCCAAGCAGCTTGTTAGCAGTTTTGCTGGCCAGCAGCTCGGCGAGCTCCGCCTCCTTCACTACCTCACTCCCTGCTCCATCATCAGCTATCTGCAATCGTCCCTCTCCTCCCCCAAGCCCAACGTTGCGCACTACACCGGACGTATCACCATCAATGACCATCAAAAAGTTTTCGCCTTTGGCTTTCTGACCAGATTGTTGTACATACATACATACATACATATGTACAATATACAAACATGTTCATATTGTGCATACATACAGATGTGTGTAGGTGTGTGTCTGTGTGCGCATGTGAAACGAAAGATTTTTTGCCCTGCCACATGCAACGAACGCTCGCAGCACAGACTCCAATTGACCTAATCTATTGGAGGCGCCATTAGGAATCGTTTTGCTCGGCAGGAATGCAATTTAAGGCAGCCCGCACTCACACGTGCATGCACAGTGCTCCCCTCTCTGCTCAGCCGCACTGCGTACCAGTTTTAATTTGCCTGCTAAAGCTATCCCAGTCTTTCGCTGCTGCAGGCGTTGCCAGCCCTGTGCGATTATCGTGAGCCTTGTGTGCAGCTTGCCAACGGACTCAGCTATCGCACTCTCTCTCTCCTGCGCTCTCTCGAATTACGTTTTATTTTGATGATTTTCGCGTTGTCTTAATTATATGTTCATAAATAATTATTTCGATCCGGATCATATGCGTTCTTATGTGTATATGTACGTTAATTGTCTGTGCTAAAAGGACGCGCAATTCGAGGGAAAATGAAACAATCTGCAACGCTTGATGGGGGGGGGGGAGGAGGTTAAATCATAACTTACCAGTCGCATGCATACATATACACATGTTCATATATATGCGCACACACATGTGCATTGGCACCGGCTGCTTGTATGTATAAAAAATCTGAAAATGATAGAAAAATGATTAATTGCAGTTGGCAGTAGTTCAGCAGTCAGTTGCGCTGCTGCCGCTGCTGCACTTACTGCTCTGCTGGCAGTGCCTCAGCGAGAGCTAGAGCGCAGGCCACACAATGCCGACGATCCCCTTGAGTGTGTGTGTGTGTGTGGGAGGAGGGGGTAGGTGGCGTGTCTGTGTGCGTCTGTGAAGTATATTTTTTGCAGCAGCCCTTGCGAAGCACAACAGCAGCTGACTGCAGCGATATTAATGATAGATATGCGTTCGCTTCAATGCGTCAACCGACCCCCCCTCGAGCGGCTCCTTGCCTCGTCCCTGTACGTTCGCACTCGCCTTGAATTATACGATAATATTTATGTATGCTTACAACAGGACGACCAAGACAGCAGTCGAGTAAGGGCAGGAGAACTGGCTAAGGGCTTTTAAATAGCTTTAAGCCGCTTTCGATGCAATTTTCGCTTTGAATTCGAGCCAAAAAGATATATTGATGCTTGTGAGCGTATTTAAGAAAAAAGAAAGAAACAGTTGAGATCGATTACATATTTATTTATTGCAACAAAATAGCGATCACAGGGAGGGGAGTGCAGGACGCCCTCCCTCCCCCGCGCCTCTCTGAACGGCAAAGTATTTTTTCGTTTGTATTCACCAACAACGTACGTTTTTTGCTTATTTTGTGTTTTGTGTGGTTTTGATGTTTTTTGTTTTTTATTTTGCATTTTTCTATTTCATTTTGTTTTTGTTTCCGTTCGCGGAGATTTCAATGAAAACACAATTTGTCGGGGATGTGTGATAAACCCTTGAAACCGCGAGAAGCTCGACCGCCGGCAAGTGAGGCAAACGAAGTGCCTTATAAACGAACTGCTTGCAGAATAAGCAGTTGAGAATTATAGGCGCTTCTTCTGTAAAAAGTTATTTATGTATGCGCTCGCTGACGCGCTACGATGACGTTCTCTGTGCGCGTTCGCTATGTGTGATTCGCATGCATAGATGTATGTGTGTGCGAAATGACAATTAAGCAGACTAGGCGTATTAATGTCAGTCAGTGGGAACGAGATGGCGTTGCTTTCAACTGAGATCAGTTTGCTGTTCTCTTTGCTTGCAGAGCAAGCAAAAGTTATATTAAAGAGCGCAAGAGTTGTTTAAGATAGCGAGCGTTCTGTTAAGAGCGCAATAGTTTGCAGGGTATTGCATTGAGTATGCAATTCGACGTTGCTTTTTGCTTTCAAAATGTACATATGAAAATTTGCCATTTTTGCACTAATTTCCATTTATTCATTTAGTTGTATCACTCATTTCGACAGCTATTCACACACACATTCCGCCTTGCTGTCTGCCTCTGTAAGTGTGTGTGTGTGTGTGTGTGTGTGTGGTGTATGCAGACTGTCCACACGGATTCGAGTCGCCTTTTATTTATCAACGCCAGTGCAGAACTAAAGAGAGAGAGAGAGAAAGAGTGGGAGAGAACTTCAGCCAGTTAGTTAGGCATGGCAGCCCCGTCCCGCCCACAGCCTCGCTTCGTTGCTTCTGTCCCGTTTCCGGCGTTGGTTGAGCTGAGGCCGAGAATTGCTGTGGAATGGCAGTTACGCTGCTGACAAAATGTTACTGTGAATATGCCAAAAAAGGTCATGCGAATATCAAAACTAAAACAAAAACCAAAATGACAGAATATACTCCTCACCAGCCCAACTCCAGTCTCTTCTGAACCGGTTCAACTCTGCTGCTCTCGCGCTCTCCCTCTCTCTCTCTCTCTCTCTCTGTGCTTTGCTTTGTTTCTCGATTCTGCCACGACGTGTCGAGTTCCCATGGGTTTTGCTCAACTTGTGAGTAGAAACTACAGTTCATTTTCGTCGCGGGGAGGGGTGGAGGGAGAGCAGATTGCGGGGATTGATAGTCCAGGAGCTGCCGCTGCTGCTCCTGCTGCTGATGAAAGGGTTCACAACTATTTTCAAACTATGTATTTAGCGCGCATTATATGTATGATGACCTCGCCTTCGTTGTCGCCCTTTGCACTGAGAGAAATCATTTTCATAAATATATTTTCGCAGCAGACATTTTATTTTGGCTTCTTCCCCCGTTTCACATACTTGTTTTTTTTACAGTGTTATTTGCGTTTTGCCTTCGTCACTTGTTATCCACACGACGATGCCTGTTTTTATGATGATGATATGTTTGTTTGCCCCAGTGACCATGATGTACAGTGGGCATGTAAAGCTGGAAACTTCAACTTGTGCTCAATTATGTTGCCTTCCTCTGGGCAGAACTAAAAAAATATGAGAATCCGTAATTTATCAACGAAATTTTAGTTCAAAATAAATAAATAAAATTGCAGGAAATTTTCTGTCCTACTTTTTCGTCGTTTCATTCCACTGTGCTTCTCTTTTGTTGGTCCGTTGCCTGCTACATGGGGGACGACCACTTGACCCCTGACCCCTGACTGCTTGGCCCCGGCCCTAGGGCTCAGGCCATGATCCCGGACTGCTTATGCCCACTTGTAACATATTTTTTGGGCAGCGGATTAGTTGCACGCCATGTTGCCACTTGAAGTGTTTATGTGTATGGAGTGCCGTGCCGCCACACTCACACACAAATACTCGCACACACACAGCTACACGTACAGTATATCATGCGACACTTAATAAAAACAATGTGCTCAACATGCCGCCTTAAATGGAAATCCATTTTCACTGTTTGTTTTTGCTCGCTTTTCAGGCAATTCTCTCTCTCTCTCTCACTCTGTGTGTGTGTGTGCGTGTGCGTGTGGTTGAGTTATTTAAATGTCTGCTTTTGCAAGCTCCAAAAATGTATAATTAATTGTTTTAAAGCATTCAGCATTCTCCTCGGAGACACCCGAGAAATTCGTCACCCGCTTTTTGCCCACAGCATAGTTGGGCATGGGTTAAGGAGGGGAAATAGACAGTGTGCTACAATATCATTTTGTGGTTTGTTTATAGTATTTGCTATGACGAGTTTAAGTAGTCATCGTCACAGGCTGCTTAATCGCTTTGGCAATTAGTTGAGAAACGAGTTCAGTTTGCCGAATAAGAATGTGGGGCAAGGGCAACAACAAAAATTGTATTGCTTGCAGGGGGTGGAGAGCAGCGAGAGAGTGAGAGAGCGAGCAGAAAACAAAGTGTGTGTTTAGTGTGTGGCTTAGTTAATTTTCAGCATACACTCGGCACCCTGCTCCACATAAGCGATGAGACGATGAATTTCTCTACTTTCTGTTTTGATTCCTCTTTTTATACCCGCTACTCGTGGAGTAGAAGGGTATTATAGCTTTGTGCCAACCGAAAATGTTTGTAACAGGCAGAAGGAGACATCTCCGACCCCACAAGTATATATATTCTGAATCAGCATGAACAGCCGAGTCGATATAGCCATGCCCGTCTGTCCGTCCGTATGAAAACCTAGTATCAGTTATTATAAGAGCTAAAGGGGACAGTATGTGTTAATTCTGCACGCAGATTAAGTTTATTTTGGATTTTCGCCACGCAACTATAGCTGTACAGCAATCATTTCTTATACAATTGATAAAAACCGGAGTTCAACTCCTGGGTGCGGCGACCGACTTATATTTATTTTTTTTCGTATCTTATATTTTTTTTATTTTACAGTATGTTGCAAAATTCAACATAAGAGTTTAGTATATTTAAAGCCACTTAGAATCGAAAGAGACATTGAGCAGCAATGCAAAAAACAAACGACAAATCTAATTACATAGATATGTTGAGATGTATTGTGAGCCACCATATATGTATGTATGTATAGGCGTCTCTTTCAAACATGCATAATTTAAAGTCCTCTGCTAAGTTATAATTGCAGAGTAATAAAAGCAAAGGGCAACATCCAATGGGAATCGAGTGGAACTTGCATAGGCAAAACAAATTAGAGACGGAAAGAAATAAAATACAAGAACGCATTGTTTACATTTGGCACGTGTTTTTTCGAAGAGTTGTAGCGGGAATGTCGCAGTCGAGTACGTGTACTCAAACTCTCAGAGAGCGCGAGAGCGCAACTTACGATCGAAATGCCAACTCGTTGCAGTGCTGCGTGAGAGCAATATGCACAATCTATCGAAATTGCGGCCGTGCTTGAATTATCGTTTTTTTTTCGCGCTGCCTTTTGTAGTACATTTAAGGTTAGATTTGGCAGTGTAAATGTTACTGCACACACGCACACACGTGCAGGCGTCGTCTTGCTGTTTGCTTTGATAACGCCTATTGTGTCCTTTGCCAATGTGGCAACTCGAGTGTGCACACAAACAACACACATACACACACTTACACACATACAAACCGACACTGGCAAAGGACGTGTGCAGTTTTGGCAATTGTGTTGCGAGTTTTTGTTTTGTCTTGGTTTCAATTGTC
Source organism: Zaprionus inermis (assembly GCA_018151445.1). Taxonomy (NCBI): domain Eukaryota; kingdom Metazoa; phylum Arthropoda; class Insecta; order Diptera; family Drosophilidae; genus Zaprionus; species Zaprionus inermis. The sequence continues at coordinate 2,134,308 of JAECXD010000285.1, forward strand.
ACTACACACACGCACACACACACACACACACACGCGTATTGCAAATATTTGCATAGTGAAATTTAGTTGTTGTACAAAATGTATCTTTACTCAAGACTTTTCATAGAGCTCCAGTTACAGTTTTAGTTGCTGTTGCTTTTGCTGTTTCAGTTTCTTTGTCTGCTGCTGCTTCGTCTGCTTCGCCTGCTCGTGTAGGTGCTCTGCGAGAGAGTGAGTGAGCGGGTGAGCGGGCGAGAGAGTGAGTGAGTATGTAAGCAGAAGGCCTAAGCCTAAGTAAACTCTCTCGCATCTTTCGACGATTTCGGCGTGCGTTACAAGTTATACAACAACAACGACAGCTGCTGCAACAATAGTTGCGTGGGAGTGAGCGAGAGAGCAGCTGGCATATGCCAGGCTACTTATAGTCTGAGCTAAACGTGGCAAGCTTCAGCATATTTATTTAAAGGCAACAAGCACTTTGTTAACTTATTACTAACTCCCTCCCACTCTCGCCCCATCAACTTTTGCCATTCTTCCGGCAGCTGAACTAGTGCCACGCATTAGAGATGGCAGTAAGTCGTGCTGCGGCACACGATATAATTCGCATAAAATACGCGATTAAACGCGTCTAAGCTCGACATAACCTCACTAAATGTTCAAAAACTATGCAAATAACCTAACATGTGATTTTAAATTTATTCAACTCGAAATATCATAATTTTTTTGTTGATTTTGACTAGTTATATTATGATTTTCTTGATTTAAACTATATTTAAATGCGTCTTAGCTTTTTATGGCAAGATATTTATATATACAATACCCTGTAGGTTATGTCTTGAGATACTTCGTGGTTCAACCTTTCAGCTCTTACAAGACACGCACATCTCTGTCTGGAAGTGCAAGCAGTGCACCCTCTCATCCCTCGTTCCCATGCTGCCGACCACTGCAGCTACTCGGCCATTATTCCGGCTATAAACTATTATTCTGGCAGCTCTGGCTCGGCCTGCTGTTGATATTTTTATAAATTTAATTGCATTTTGAGCAATTCGGCTAGAGAAGAGGGAAAGGGAGAGAGAGAGCTGTCTGACAAACGCAGATACAGCTACAGATACAGATAGAGATACAGCCAGTGCCAGAGCCGGAGCCAGTGCCGACGACGACGTGGAGGACAACGAGTGGAAGACAACTCAATTTGATGGCAAATCACATCATATGCTTTCCAAACACGTCCACCACGACGCAAAAATTTAAGTCACGAAAACAATTTTGTGAATTGTTTGGCGGCCAGTCGTCCTCGTCGTCCTCGTCGTCGTCCTCATAGCTTGCCCAGATATGGTCGGCTGTACCAGGCTTGTTCCCCAACCCACTTCCATTGCCTTGCCCTCGCTCCGCACCGCCTGCATAAACTGTCGCAGCATCCTTTAAGTCACAGTCGTAGTGCAGTCCGCTCTGAGTGGATTACAGCGCTTTATTGTCTCGCTCCTCCCCTCGTTCGTCCCGCCTTTTCCCGCCTGGCTTCAATCAGCTCGTTATCTGTCGCGTCGTCCCAATAAATATTGCCAAATTCGTAGCTTCATTTGTTTTTGGCCCACAAATTCAAAACAATCGCGTCTCAAATTTGCATTAATTCAGTCTCTCGTCCAGCACACTCTTCCTCTCTCCCTCTCTCTTGGGCAACTGTTGAGGGGCACGCCGCCCGGCACGTACACTTGCACTCTTCAATTTGTTTTGGCATTGCGTTCCAGCCGCAGGGAATTAGCTCGGCTAGTAAGCCCTGCATTCTCCTTTTACATTGTAAAAAGCCATGTCTGTCTGTATGAACACGCAGATCTCAGTTATTATAAATGATAGAAACTAGAAATTTGGCATGATGATTTTTGTATATCAACCAGTTCATAAGCTTATACCAAATATTGCCTGTCACGCGCTCTGTGCTAGCAATTTGCTAAATTAAATGAACTATTCGATTTCTAGGCAAGTTATTAAGCATACCATATGAAGCTTTGGCACACAGTTAGCCGGTCGTAATTGAAATCTATGCACCAAATTTCAATTCGATCGGGCCATGAACACAGCAGTTCTTCAAGTAAACCTTCTTCATGGTACTGCTTGGGGGCGTTTTTTAGGTTAGGTTTCGTTTATGCCATCAAGTTGACCTAATTGCGTATTGCCAAATCACTGCATAAGTACTTGATCAATGTATGCATCAGACGGTATATTAAACGGGCGTTACCTATTTCGACCAGCACCTTCTCCCGTTTGTTTTTTTTTTTTGTGCCGAAGACACTAGAAGCGACAATTAATTACCGTTAGCTTCTGCTGGTACTGCTGCCGACGCCACACCTACCAATTAATTTTGAATTTTTGAGAGGCCATCCCAATCCTGCTGCGGGCAATTCCTCCTCGTCGACGTGCCTCGAGCGCGTCGAAGTAGACTAAGCCGGTCGAAGTCGAAGGGTTTCGCCACCCGCAAAAAAGACAGCTGCCAAAAAGGGCGTTGCGTTGCCCAGTAATGGAGCGGGGGCGTGGGTAGGGGGGAGAGGGGTAGCGGGCTAAGGGACAGGGTACAGGCAGAGCTAACTGGCAATTGAAGCTGCGCCAGTCGCATCGGTCTGCCTGGCAGAAGGGTTATCATTACTTCCACATAATTTAATTTCGGCAGGCGACGACCATTTGCATTTCAATACCAATAGATGAAGGGCGGGGCGGGGTGTTGGTCAGAGAAAGAAGTGGAAGTGGGCAAGCGGCTACGGCTTGCTGCAAAAGTGGTACAGTTCAGTTCGGTTCTTGGTTCCAACAAATTTTTCTTACCATTTTTCAAAGTTTTGGCCGATCCCTTCTGGCCACCGACAGCAACAACTCCCCCCTTCCCCCCACCAGCCTGCTCGGCTGCTCAATGCACAAACTGAATTGAATCACCACATTACGACGCAACGCTGGATACCCTTTTGTTGTGCCCCCGCCCTGCCCTGCCCTGCCCTCCGCTTTCCCGAGCTGCATGCAACCCATTTCATTTTAAATTTTTGGCGGCCCAGTTGAGCTGAGATGCTGCTGCCAGATTTTCCATCATCATTCATAACAAAAGCAGTTGGCAGTTGCAGCAGACTTGCCAGCCCCGCCGCTTCACTCCTCCCGCACGCTGCCAGGCAATGAACTAGCCCATTTTTTGCGACATTTCCGTTTGCATTTGGCAAGCGGAAACGTCAGGTTCCACATTGGACAATCAAGCTGGTTGGGCACAGTGGCGTAGGAGGGCAGGGCAGCGCAGGGGGGAGAAGGCAATTCACTCGTTGTTGTTGTTGTTATCAACACAAAAGCCATGGTTGGACATTGTTTGGTGTTGATAGCTGCTCATGAATAACAAATGCACACGGCAGGTGGGTCGATCTGTCATCGGGTTTGTTGTTTGTGTGCCGATTGAGAGGGGTAGTGGGGGGATAGAAAGAGAGGCGAAAGCAGAGAGAAGATACAGAGCGAGAGGAAAAAAACGAACGAAAGCGGCACCAGAGCGAGGTCAGAGCAGCAAGTCAGCTTCGAGTAGAGCGGGATATCCCGGGGTAGCCCGGCTAGTCGCCGTAAGTGCGCACTACCGCCCCCTTCTTCCCCCTCCCGCCAACGGACTTGTTTATAAATTGTCAATTGATTTGTGGCGAACCGTGCTCTGCTCCTGGCTCCGACTGCAGACTATAGCAGACTACTCGCCTCGTTCCATCGCGCATTCAATCATTCAATCATTCGGCCATTTGAACAATTTTCAGCTGACCAATTAAATCATTTTTATGGCCAACAAAAAATCGTTGAAATTTCCAGTTCCATTTGGTTAGCCGAGCTCTCGCTCTCCCCCCCCTCCCCACTGTGCGAACGTATTCACTTTTGTGTCGTTGATTGATTCGTAGCTTGAGTCAATGTGCCCGCCTGCCAATCTCATCTTCCGTCGCAATAATCAAAGCCTAAATGTCAATTTCAGTTTGCCCAAGCAGCAGATGAACAGTTGGAGAAGATATAGACTCAATATACATATATATATATATATATGTATATATTTATGTGTGTTTATACCAAATATATAGTGTGTGCGCATATGTGTGTGTGTGTGTTAGCTGCCAACCGCATTCTAATCGATCAATGGCATCAGTTATTTGCCCATCAATATACCAAGGCACAACTATCGCTGATATCGTTAATCGCGCTTGTAATCGGCTTCAGGTTTTCTATGTATACCCAAAACGCTTAAAAGTAGGCTATACCTTTTCTATAACACGTTTGTGTATATATTCTTGATCAGCAGCAATGCTAAAGTCATTTTAAACTTGTGCGTCAGTATGAACATCGAGATCTTAGGAAATAAAAGTGCTATGCATACCAAATTTGACAGCAAGGTGCCTGCCAGCCATACGCAGCTCAACAATGTTTTAAATTTCAATTGCCACGCCCACTACCCCTGCAAATCGATCATTTAACTGACAGTATACGCATAGGCAGTGCTTTGCTGTATTGCAGCAACTTGTTTTTTAAGCTCACACAGTTTTTTCTAAGTTTAATCGACATTTAGAACTGGCAATGCATAATGCACACACACACTGGGGTGGGGCAACCCTACAGCCGCGAGGGGGCCTTGCACAACACTCGACAGCCGTCGCCATGACAATAAATGAAATATTTTGAGCCCGTCCGATGTAATAACTCGCGCGCGCTTTGCCGTTTGTCATATTTCATGCCCATGATTATAAGTCCAGAGCGCGCCCCGATAGATAAATAGCACATGGGGCTGGTTGGGGGGACTGGGCAGGCGACTGGGCTGGCGACTGGGCTGGGAACTGGTCCTGGGTCTGGTCGTGGCTGTTACCCGTTTGCATGGTGTGGGCTAGGCGGGTTAATACGCTGCCGGCGCAGTTGTTGGAAAGTGCATGGCAAATGCTAAGCCCGAATGGTGCTAAGTGCAAGCTGTAGTTGTGTGTGTGTGCGTGTGTGTGTGTGTGTGTGTGTGTGTGTGTGTGTGTGTGTGTGTGTGTGTGTGTGTGTGTGTGTGTGTGTGTGTGTGTGTGTGTGTCTGTCTGTGTGTGTGTGTACTTGAGCGCATCTCATTGTAGAACTGCACATTCCCTGCCAGCTTTATTAATTCATTGCATTCTTGCTCAGCGATGGATTGGTTACACCCCCGGGAGAGTTATGCCCTACCCCAAGCGAATACCTAATGCAGTGGGTCAAGTGTTGCCTGGCGAGTTGATATAGTCAATGGACTCGCACAGCACCAGCGCAGGGTAAGCTTGGAAAAAATGTCGACAAATCGTCTGAATTGAAATATGAAAAATGTTCGCTCAGCGTTTTGCTGCAATTGTCAAGTGAACTAATAAATTTCATTTCATTTTGGCCAGTTGGCGGTACAGTGAAGCCGCTGCGGACGCCTGCACCTGCAGCTCATCAGAGTATGGAACGTGGCAGAGAGGGAGGGAAGGAGAGACAGAGCGACAGGGGGCGGCATTTTAGACACTTGTCGAGGTGAACTAGTTCGAGATGAGAGCCGGCATGATGGATGAGGTGCTTGGCAAAAGTTATCGATAAATGTGCTAATGATGACAGGGAGAACTGAACTGAACTGAAGGATTTTAATTTTAGCAGGAAAAAGGTGAGAAAAGAGAGTGCACAGTAAGAAACGCAGCTGCAGTTTTGAAATATGAAAAAAAAGCAGTTAATTTAGAAAGAAAAAGAAAGAATGAAACAGAGTGTTCACTGTACTGCGAAGGCATCAAATCAATTGGCATTAATCACAACGGTAAATCGTGGCCAAATTATTTGAAATTAATTAGTTTGTTACACACAAACACACACACACAAAAAAGTGCCAAGGAATATAAATCACGCGGCATTTGCGCAAAACGATAAATATGTTGCCTATCGATAGGCGCAGCTGCTGTCCGTGCCCGTTGGGATTGCCTACAGTATTACCTGTCGTTCGCCGCAATAAAAACACACTGTGCTAATTAGAATATTATTATTATATTTCAAAGCGAGTGAAGTGTAAACAAATATATGAATTAAAAACATAATGGAACGATTATTTGTTTAAAAGTAATCCTAGTTATAGTCATATATTTTATTGCACAAAAGTTGCTATAAAAATTTGAAAAAAAAAAAATTATATTACGCCATAAACTTTAGCTTATTATACCCTTGCAGAGGGTATATTAATTTTAGCCAGAAGTTTGCAACGCACCTTAGGAGACATCTCCGACCCTATAAAGTATATATATTCTGAATCAGCATCACCAGAGGAGTCGAAAAATGGATGTCCGTCTGTCCGTCCGTCCGTCCGTCCGTCCGTCCGTCCGTCTGTTGCAACGCAAACTAGTCTCTCAGTTTTTGAGCTATCTTCATGAAACTTGGCACACAAGCTTCTTATTGCTGTAGGCTGTAAATAAGTCGGAACGAGCCAGATCGGACCGATATATCGTATAGCTGTCATAGAAGCTATCGGCCGATTTTTTTTTTTTTTTCAAGATATTGCAACAAGATTTGGCAAATCCTATTCTTATTACGTTCTTAATGTGCTGTCAAAATTGTATCAAAATCGGACCACTATAACATGTAGCTGCCATAGGAACAATCGGCTGAAATCAGGGTTTTTGTATGCAAACCTGTTTTGTTTTTGGAAATACCGCACATTATCAATACTTTTTAATGTTATACAGTAACCCGCCCTTAGTTTTTCCATTTAAATATCTCAGACGTTTATATTCTATAGCTGTTATAGGAACAATCAGTCAGTCCATTTGTCTGTTGCAACGCAAATTAGTCCCCCAGTTATTGAGCTATCTTCATGAAACTTGGCACACAAGCTTATTATTGCTGTAGGCTGTAAATAAGTCGGAACGAGCCAGATCGGACCGATATATCGTATAGCTGTCATAGAAGCTATCGGCCGATTTTTTTTTTTTTCAAGATATTGCAACAAGATTTGGCAAATCCTATTCTTATTACGTTCTTAATGTGCTGTCAAAATTGTATCAAAATCGGACCACTATAACATGTAGCTGCCATAGGAACAATCGGCTGAAATCAGGGTTTTTGTATGCAAACCTGTTTTGTTTTTGGAAATACCGCACATTATCAATACTTTTTAATGTTATACAGTAACCCGCCCTTAGTTTTTCCATTTAAATATCTCTGACGTTTATATTCTATAGCTGTTATAGGAACAATCAGTCAGTCCGTTTGTCTGTTGCAACGCAAATTAGTCCCCCAGTTATTGAGCTATCTTCATGAAACTTTGCTCACAAGCTTATTATTGCTGTAGGCTGTAAATAAGTCGGAACGAGCCAGATCGGACCGATATATCGTATAGCTGTCATAGAAGCTATCGGCCGATTTTTTTTTTTTTTCAAGATATTGCAACAAGATTTGGCAAATCCTATTCTTATTACGTTCTTAATGTGCTGTCAAAATTGTATCAAAATCGGACCACTATAACATGTAGCTGCCATAGGAACAATCGGCTGAAATCAGGGTTTTTGTATGCAAACCTGTTTTGTTTTTGGAAATACCGCACATTATCAATACTTTTTAATGTTATACAGTAACCCGCCCTTAGTTTTTCCATTTAAATATCTCTGACGTTTATATTCTATAGCTGTTATAGGAACAATCAGTCAGTCCGTTTGTCTGTTGCAACGCAAATTAGTCCCCCAGTTATTGAGCTATCTTCATGAAACTTTGCTCACAAGCTTCTTATTTCTGCCCTCTTTAAATAAGTCGGAACGGGCCAGATCGGACTGATATATCGTATAGCTGTCATGAAGCCTATCGGCCGATTTTCGTTATTTTTCAAGATATAGCTATCAGGCTTACCACATCCAAATCTAAGTGTGTCCCTAATAATAAAGTTCGAAATCGAACTTTTATAACTTATAACGATCAACGATCGGCCTAATGAAGGTTCATGTTGCAATTTTATAGAAACCTGAGTAATATTACATGTAGCTGTTAAACAAAAAATCATATAGCTGTCAAACGAATTTTTGAATGAGAACTTTCCAAATTGAAATTTTATGACCAACAGATCCTTTACAACACAAAGACATTTCCTCATAACATATTGTGTTAAGTATATAAGAAATCCAGGTATATAGAAAAGCATTAAAAAGGTATAATTATTTTTTTTCGAAGCAGGTGTTTGATTCATAGCCTTAATCAGGTAAAAATCTCGACTTCCTGTACGGTTATAATTGTTCAATAAATACCACAGAAACCAGCAGCAATCCAAATATATTTTATATTTTCTATAACTGCAAGGGTATGAAACCTTCGGCACGCCGAAGGTAGCCTTGCTTTCTTGTTTTAGGTTTAATTTCAAGAACTTTCTTGCCTTAAAGTGCCGTGTGTATTTATTTACTTGGCCATGTCTGTAAGCGGAGAAGGAGAAGGAGAGAGAGAGGGAGCGGGAGCGGGACAGGCAGCAGGGCCTTATGCATATGAAGTGTCCTATTCCGTGCGACTAGCGCGGGGTTGGCGGTGCCTTGCATTCTGGCCGCATCCCAGGCGCATCCTTTATCCTGTCTCCCGTGTCCAGTGTCCAGGCCTGTCGAACTCTGAGTCCATGCGGCAGATAACTAAACAGGAGGTCAGTCTGCGGCAAAGGCAGCAACTTTTCAGAAATTCGAATCATGTAACAAAATACATGTTGGTTGCCCGAAATTCAAAGAGTGTGCGGCGGGGAGGGCTGTGGAGAGGGAGAGGGTAGGGGCACGAAAAGAGGAAAAGCAACGCAACATGTGTTTATAATTATGTTTTCACTGTGTGTGCATCTGCCGGGCGAGTGTGTGTGTGTGTGCTAGTGTGTGTGTGCCAGTGTTTGTATTCCAGTGAGTGTGTGTGTGTGTGTGTGTGTGCATGCAAATTGCACAGCAGCAGCAGCTCAATCGAGCTGCAGGCGCCGCCCGCACTCAAGTTGCAATTGTCAACGCTTAATTTGAGGTCAGCTGCGAAACAGCGATGGTGGGGAGAGGAGAACGCGGAGCGGGGAGAGAGAGAGGATGGAAAATTGCATGAGCGAGGAAGTGTGTGGAGGGGAGGGGGGGAGGGTAGAGATAAAGAGCGAGCGGAAGAGTGAGTGACGCTATCTTTGGCCAGCATGCTGCAGTCGCACTTACTGTTGCTCTCCCTGTCTCTGTCGCACTTCCAGTCACAGTTGCAGTCGCACTTGCAGCCCTTGTCGCACTTACTCTTGTTGTTTATGTCACAGTCACAGTTTCAGTCGCAGCTTTAGTCGCAGTCGCACTTCCAGTCACTGGTTCTGTCTCAGTTTCAGTTGCCTTTCCAGTCGCAGCTCTTGTCGCAGTTACATTCCCTGTTCCAGTCGCAGTTCCGTGCGCAGTCGCACTTCCAATCTCTGTCGTATTCCCTGTCGCAGTCAAAGTCTCAAGTAACACTTCCAGTCACGCTATGAGTCGCAGTTATAGTCCCTGTCACAGTCGCAGGCTCATTTTCAGTCGCAGTCGCAGTGCCAGTCGCAGTTTTGAGTCCCGCTCGCAGCTGCACTCCCTGCAGCAGTCACACTTTCAGTCACAGTTTCTCTAGCACTTCCAGTCGCCATTGCAGTCGCAAAAAAACGACTTGATTCCCTTCGCAAAGCGAGCGACAACAATTTACACGGTTTGCCATACGCAAAATGCTCATGTCACTTGCAGCGCGCGCACTGCCAACAATGGGGCGGTCTGCCCGCCACACCCCCTGCTCCCTACCCGCTACTCCCTACTCCCCACTGCCCTGCCAACCTCCTACTCGCTGCTCGTTCCTGCTGCGATTTGTGCCAACTGTCGGCGTTGTCTTTGTGCTTTGTATGCGCGCAGTGACCTGCAAAAATGGCAGACGACGCGTTTATTTTGGCTCTTGGCTGCACCTGGGTAGCACTTCCCTCTTCCCCACTCCCCTCGACAACTGCCCCCAGTCTATTGTTGGTCTCCGCGTGGCACTGTCGGCACTGCGGTCAGCGCATGTTGCATATAATTTCATTCATCACACGAGCGAAAGCAAAGAGCAAAAATAAAACGCCGCTTCGAATCTAATCGGCAGCAGTCGACTCGCTTTACTCGCTTTTTTCTGGCTATTTTTTAGCTTCTTTCTGCGTTTTTCTTGCTTTCTATCACTTGTTATACCCTTGCTGTGGGTATATGCGTTTTGGAAGACGTCAGCGATAACACGAAGTATATATTCTTGAACAACATCAAGAGGAGAGTCGAATTTAAGAGTCGAATTTGTCTGTCTGTTTGTCTGTCTGTTTGTCTGTCTGTCTGTTTGTCTGTCTGTTTGTCTGTCTGTTTGTCTGTCTGTTTGTCTGTCTGTTTGTCTGTCTGTTTGTCTGTCTGTTTGTCTGTCTGTTTGTCTGTCTGTTTGTCTGTCTGTTTGTCTGTCTGTTTGTCTGTCTGTTTGTCTGTCTGTTTGTCTGTCTGTTTGTCTGTCTGTTTGTCTGTCTGTTTGTCTGTCTGTTTGTCTGTCTGTTTGTCTGTCTGTTTGTCTGTCTGTTTGTCTGTCTGTTTGTCTGTCTGTTTGTCTGTCTGTTTGTCTGTCTGTTTGTCTGTCTGTTTGTCTGTCTGTTTGTCTGTCTGTTTGTCTGTCTGTTTGTCTGTCTGTTTGTCTGTCTGTTTGTCTGTCTGTTTGTCTGTCTGTTTGTCTGTCTGTTTGTCTGTCTGTTTGTCTGTCTGTTTGTCTGTCTGTTTGTCTGTCTGTTTGTCTGTCTGTTTGTCTGTCTATTTGTCTGTCTGTTTGTCTGTCTGTTTGTCTGTCTGTTTGTCTGTCTGTTTGTCTGTCTGTTTGTCTGTCTGTTTGTCTGTCTGTTTGTCTGTCTGTTTGTCTGTCTGTTTGTCTGTCTGTTTGTCTGTCTGTTTGTCTGTCTGTTTGTCTGTCTGTTTGTCTGTCTGTTTGTCTGTCTGTTTGTCTGTCTGTTTGTCTGTCTGTTTGTCTGTCTGTTTGTCTGTCTGTTTGTCTGTCTGTTTGTCTGTCTGTTTGTCTGTCTGTTTGTCTGTCTGTTTGTCTGTCTGTTTGTCTGTCTGTTTGTCTGTCTGTTTGTCTGTCTGTTTGTCTGTCTGTTTGTCTGTCTGTTTGTCTGTCTGTTTGTCTGTCTGTTTGTCTGTCTGTTTGTCTGTCTGTTTGTCTGTCTGTTTGTCTGTCTGTTTGTCTGTCTGTTTGTCTGTCTGTTTGTCTGTCTGTTTGTCTGTCTGTTTGTCTGTCTGTTTGTCTGTCTGTTTGTCTGTCTGTTTGTCTGTCTGTTTGTCTGTCTATTTGTCTGTCTGTTTGTCTGTCTGTTTGTCTGTCTGTTTGTCTGTCTGTTTGTCTGTCTGTTTGTCTGTCTGTTTGTTTGTCTGTTTGTCTGTCTGTTTGTCTGTCTGTTTGTCTGTCTGTTTGTCTGTCTGTTTGTCTGTCTGTTTGTCTGTCTGTTTGTCTGTCTGTTTGTCTGTCTGTTTGTCTGTCTGTTTGTCTGTCTGTTTGTCTGTCTGTTTGTCTGTCTGTTTGTCTGTCTGTTTGTCTGTCTGTTTGTCTGTCTGTTTGTCTGTCTGTTTGTCTGTCTGTTTGTCTGTCTGTTTGTCTGTCTGTTTGTCTGTCTGTTTGTCTGTCTGTTTGTCTGTCTGTTTGTCTGTCTATTTGTCTGTCTGTTTGTCTGTCTGTTTGTCTGTCTGTTTGTCTGTCTGTTTGTCTGTCTGTTTGTCTGTCTGTTTGTTTGTCTGTTTGTCTGTCTGTTTGTCTGTCTGTTTGTCTGTCTGTTTGTCTGTCTGTTTGTCTGTCTGTTTGTCTGTCTGTTTGTCTGTCTGTTTGTCTGTCTGTTTGTCTGTCTGTTTGTCTGTCTGTTTGTCTGTCTGTTTGTCTGTCTGTTTGTCTGTCTGTTTGTCTGTCTGTTTGTCTGTCTGTTTGTCTGTCTGTTTGTCTGTCTGTTTGTCTGTCTGTTTGTCTGTCTGTTTGTCTGTCTGTTTGTCTGTCTGTTTGTCTGTCTGTTTGTCTGTCTGTTTGTCTGTCTGTTTGTCTGTCTGTTTGTCTGTCTGTTTGTCTGTCTGTTTGTCTGTCTGTTTGTCTGTCTGTTTGTCTGTCTGTTTGTCTGTCTGTTTGTCTGTCTGTTTGTCTGTCTGTTTGTCTGTCTGTTTGTCTGTTTGTCTGTCTGTTTGTCTGTCTGTTTGTCTGTCTGTTTGTCTGTCTGTTTGTCTGTCTGTTTGTCTGTCTGTTTGTCTGTCTGTTTGTCTGTCTGTTTGTCTGTCTGTTTGTCTGTCTGTTTGTCTGTCTGTTTGTCTGTCTGTTTGTCTGTCTGTTTGTCTGTCTGTTTGTCTGTCTGTTTGTCTTTGTTTGTCTGTCTGTTTGTCTGTCTGTTTGTCTGTCTGTTTGTCTGTCTGTTTGTCTGTCTGTTTGTCTGTCTGTTTGTCTGTCTGTTTGTCTGTCTGTTTGTCTGTCTGTTTGTCTGTCTGTTTGTCTGTCTGTTTGTCTGTCTGTTTGTCTGTCTGTTTGTCTGTCTGTTTGTCTGTCTGTTTGTCTGCCTGTTTGTCTGTCTGTTTGTCTGTCTGTTTGTCTGTCTGTTTGTCTGTCTGTTTGTCTGTCTGTTTGTCTGTCTGTTTGTCTGTCTGTTTGTCTGTCTGTTTGTCTGTCTGTTTGTCTGTCTGTTTGTCTGTCTGTTTGTCTGTCTGTTTGTCTGTCTGTTTGTCTGTCTATATGTCTGTTAGTCTGTCGAAATCCAAAACCGCAAGGGTATTAAACCTGCGGCCTGTCGAAGATTTTCTTTCTTGTTTTTTTCTTTGCAATGCGTTTTATATTTTTACTTTACTTTTTATATTTTCCTACGTTTTTCCTTAGACTTGCCGCATTTCTGTACGCTGCACAATTTGCGCCGTCTTATTTCATTTTCGTCGGTTTCCCTTCCCCCTTCTCTTTCACTCGCTCTCTCTATCTCTTTCCCTCGCTCCCCTCTCGCGCTGTGCATTCCACTTGGCCATTTTCATTTTGGGCCACTGCCGACAAGCAAATATTGTCTTTTGCCAGTCGCATTTTTCAGCTGACATCTTCATCCCTATCCCTCCCTCCGCTGCTCTTCTCGCGCTTACTGCACCCCATTGCACAGTAGCCAGAAGGGAGAAAGGGCGCCCTGGGAGGGGAAGACTATTTTTGTCACGAATTCAATGAGAGATTTTTAAGCGCGTCTTTATTACTTTTGCTATTTGTGCAAAATATTTCAGGCCTGCTATTCCGCTCTACTCCTGCTCCTGCTCGTCATTCTCCTGCTCCTGCTCCTGCTCCTCTTCACAGTCAAACAGTGAGTCACGCCAGTATACGACCAGCCCGAAATATGCTACAAGAAAATGCACTTTACTAATGAATTGAATGGGTTTTCAATGCGCCACAACTGGTTACACTGCGAGAAATGCACGTGATTGGTTGCCCTAGATTTATGCAATCTTTCCATATACCCTACAGCTTAATTTAATCTAACTTTATCGCTTAAAATATTTGTTTCTATAATTTTTTTTTAATCTCCATAAAATTATTTTCATTTTATAGCTTTTCAGTTTTTTTTTCGAGTGTACATTTTCGGTTATGGGGCGCACCATGCGTGTGCTGCCTTTTTTTCTTTGCCATGTCTATCTTGTGCACTTTATTTAGTCGACTGTAATGTGGCTAAGATGCTTTGTTTGCCTTTTTATTGCAGTCACTTGCGATTGTTTTGCCTCGCAAGTTGCGAAATTCTAGTGATATTTTATGTTTCTTAATTGTAATTACACTGGGATGGCAAATATTGGCCGATAGTTGTACGATAGTCGGGCGGATGTGTGGCTGGGAGGTTTCAAACGATAGTTTCTTATACACAGCTGTATAAATTAGCAAATTATGTAAATCAGGAAATTAGTTATCGATAGTTGCGCAATACTATCGTTAAATTGGCTATTTAATTATTGCACTATAGTTTGCCGATACTTGATGAATAGGTAACTATTAGATAGACGAGTGTTAATTGGCAGATGGAAACTTCTTCATAAAAGACAACTATAGGAAAACTTATGTATCGATAGTTCAGCCATACTATCGTTTAGCATACCGTGCAAAGCTAAATGGTCTAGCACTACTTGCAACTGTGCCCAAGCGAATAATATAGTATACTTTTAAACGTATCGATAGTATTGCCATTACTATCGTTTTGAAGTTGCGTTTTTTGTCGAAGTTTTGCTGCGATTTTTTTTAGTTTTTTGCTTAAAGATTTTGCAGCAGCAGCGGGCAGGGGTGTTAAGTTCGTCTGGGGGGCTTAGGGGTCATAGACGTCTCTGTCTCGCTCTCTCACTCTCTCCCTCTCACTCCCCCCCTTTCGGGCGGACTAAATGCGGCGAAAATGCGAGTTACATTGAAGCTCGCTCGCTTGCGCTCAGCCGAGGCCCGTCAATAAATCATGGCGCAGACAACGGAGTCCGTTGTTAAAAGCACTCGCTATATAAAGATATACGATATATGGCACACTCTATGTGTGTGTATGGGTGTGTGAATGTGTGTGTGTGTGTGAGGCATATCAATACTTCGCATAGACAGATTGTATTTCCAATATTTGCGCAGCGTAGATCATGGCAATGCGCGATGCCGCAGCCTGCACCGCAGTCGCATTTGAAGCTGAAGCTGGAGCTGGAGTTGGAGTTGGAGCTGGAACTGGCTCGGAGTCGGAACTGTTGAAGAGTCGTAGCTGGCGGTGGCTTTACGCTGCTTTTGTATTACAATGATTTAGCAGTTTTTTGTCTGTGTTTACGTTGTGGATGAACAACGGCGACGATGGCGATGGCGATGGCGATGGCGATGGCTGAGACGCGTCGTGGTTGCTGAATAAGAAATCAGCAAATTGTTGTGTTTTAATCGAGCCGCGTCGAGGGGTGGGCAGGGGGAGCAGCCATCGACAGCATGAGCAACAGAATTGCAATCACAATGCCAGTCCCTCCCCGTCTACAACTGCCGCCGCTCTGCTCCCTCTTCAATTGTCTGCAATAAGCCGCAGTCGCCGCAGCGTTGCCGTCGCTGTTTGTGGCCACATCGAACATTTTGCATCAATATGATGCAGCAACATCAGCAGAGGCAGAGGCAGTGAGCAGGGGCAGTGAGCAGGGGCAGTGAGCAGGGGCAGAGGCAGTCGCTGCGTTGGCAACTCGCTGAAATTGCAGCTACTTGTGTAAATAACTGTCAGCCAATTGTTGTTTAATCGCCGGCTTAGTCGTGTTGCATTGCACTTTTGAGGTTAAGTGCCGCGACCTCGCCTACCTGCCCCCGTGCCCCCTGTCAGTGCAGACACACAGACATCAACTGTAGCTGGGAAATGAAGCTGCTTCAAAAAATAAATACATATATGCCTGATAAAAGCAGGTTAATATTATATTGATCAAAATGATATATATGCATTTATATGACATATTATAATATCAAGTAATTATATTAAGCTTCAAATAATAATTTAAACGCATTTTAAATATTGTTTAACACATAAGAACAATTCTTAGACCTCAACCTACTCGATAAAGCGAATTATTGCAGAGTGAGAGGCAAACAGGCAAAGAAAAGAAATACTCCCACTTCATATGGGAAATATTGGTTCTATATTTCAAATTTCATAGGTTTACCAATGATGGATGCTGAGATCGGGTTCATTTTATAAATTCATAGACATAAATTCATAGTCTGTGCTCAATCCTGCTGCCTCGATAGTTGCTTAAGCCAGCATAAGCTTTAAGTTCTAAAAACTGTTTTAAGTGGCTGTGGCAGTGGCAGAGCCTTGGCGGGGTGGGGTGTGGTGCTTGTGGCGCGTCTGCAAGCTAATTAGTTGCACATTTTACATTAATTAATTTTTATAGCATACTTTTCTGCGCTCGCGCTCGGCTTAAGCAAACTTTTGTCATAAGAAAGAAACGCCCGCATTTCTGCGCCTCGCCCATTAGCTGCACGTGCCGTTGCCTCAGTCGAGTGGCATGTACCACTCTAGCCCCCTCTTCTAGCCCCTACCTTCAACCACAACCCTCCTCCCCCCGTTGCGCCACGGCCTCCGCCGTTGTCTCTTTTGGATTCCTACTGCACTTTTGAATCACTAAATTGTTCGCTGTCAAAAAAACGAAGCAGAAAAATGCCAAAAAAAAAGAAAGCCAAGGAAAATGAGGAAAATGGGGGGAAAATTTGAAGGAAATTCCTACGTCGTCGTCGTCTTTGATGCCTTCTCTCTTCGCCTAATGCTGACTAATTGGATTTGGCCTTAGAACTAATAAAAGCGTTACAAGCGTATTTCGTTTTTACTGCAAATTAGCCGGGCAATAATTAGCAACAACAACACCAAAGCAAAAGCTGAAGAATCATAAAAATCGCAACATGCCGAAAAAGTGAAGCGAAGCGAACAAAAGCAAAGCACAACACGCGGTCGGCCATGTTGTCCGACTGAGAGCGGATGTGAGAGCGAGAGTGTGAGAGCGTGCGTGCGATAGGCGTGGTGTAGCATTCACAGCTGTTAGCTTTTGTCCGGCACGTCTTATCGACATATATCGATAAAAGAATTAGCTAAATCGTGACTGCCACTCGGAACATGTCGCTGCCATTAATTATGCCCGATGACAGGCCTACGCAATACACACACACACACACACACTCGCACACTCGCACACTCGCACACACGCACGCATATATTGAGAGTGCATGTTGTTGTTGTTGTTGGTAATTTTATTAGCTCGACCGGCGATCTCAAGTTAATTAAAATCGACTTTTTGCCATTAATGCCCCCCAAATCAAATTAGGCACTTCACACAAAACTTTTTAGCGCATCGCCTGCCCGCAAGGTCCCCCCCTCCCCCCTGATAAGCAGTTGCCACAGCAGCGTGTTGCGCCCCGACGCAGTTCAATTAGGGCAAGGCACATGCCACAGACAAAATAATTTCATATTTTGATTAAACCAAAAAAAAAAAAACGGAAGATTTAAATCTAATACTACTAAATTTGTACTTTTTCGCTAAGAATAACTTTTTTTCTAAGCTCGACTACAACATGCTATCGTAAGATCGGAAAGTAGCCATAACTGAGGAACTACAAAAGTTAGGGTTATGAAATTTATTATGCATGCCGAAAATACTTAGCTTAAACAGACTTGAGCTTTGGCATACTTTAAGCAGGCATATCTTCGTTAGTATGTGAGCTTAACTGTTTAAATTAAGTGTACACATGGATATACGTATGCTCTAACATATCACAAAATTTAGGAAAAAATGCCAGAAAAATAGCCGAGTTATGCACGGTTTGATGTTGGCTCTGCCTTTTCGCCTTACTTTCGCTAATAACTTATGCATTGCCGATCTATGAATGTTATGAGAAATTTTCAAGTAATAACACTTCCCTCAAAAACTCACAACATGCGGCAAATTTCATTTGCCCCCCCCACTTACCCCTGTTTTTTGGCCCCGCAGGCGACGAATAGAAATGAAAAGAACAACAAACAAAAAGTCAAAGCTGCAAATTGACACAAATAGAAGCTTGACTAGGTGACAGTGTGAGTGACAGAGAGAGAGAGACAGGGAGAGTGGGAGATAGTATGTGTGAGTTTTTTTTTTACACAACCCCCCCTGCCGACGCCCCAGTCGAAGGCCGCCAAGGGGCGCAGTTTATCATGTCCGCCAGGAATAATTCAACTTTGCTTATTTCACACTTCAATTTCGTAGGTAAACAAAGTTTGCGGTCGAAGGGGAAAGGGGGAAGTGGCAGAGCAGACGTAGAGTCAAGCAAGGGGTGGGGGGGGGTGCAGGAGTAGGCAGAGGGAACAGAGGAAAGCAAAGCAAAGCAAGGCAAAAAGCAGAGAAAGAAAGCAAAACCGAAGCCGGGGCCAGAGCGAGAGTTAAATCAACAAAGTTACAGCAAGCGAGAGAGAAAGAGAAGGAGAGAGAGAGAGAGGGCGAGAGAGAGAGGGGTATAGAAGTAGGGTATGACGGGGGCAGGGGCTGCGCACCCGCGGGGCCACCTTTGCCGGGCGAGAGTGGCAGGCAAACAAATAAAAATGATGAGCAGCAATATTTGTGATGCCGGCTACACGAGCCGAGCCGAGCTCGGGCGGAGTCCTTGGGGCATATTTGTTGTTATTGTTGTTGTTGCTGTTGCTGTTGTTGTTATTGCTGCCCTTCGACGAGCCACTTTGCCTGGCCGGCGCTCGCCTTTTGTTATTGTAAAAAAAAGTTTCGCTTTTTGTTGTTGCCACTGTGTGGCAAATTAAGGCGCAAATTGTGGCCAAGTTGTGAAAAATTCAAGGCAAGAGTGGCGAGTGGCCACCAGGGTAATATAAGGCCAAGCGCACACCTCCACCCCTCCCCCCTTCCATCACCCCTAGCTCTTCCGCTGCCGGCCACATAAGTGACGCCCTCGCAAGTGTCCTTGAGCAGTCGCATAAATATTATTATCATCGTTGAGTGCCTGCTTAGCCTGGCGCTGTGTGTATTCACGTCTATGTGTGTGTGTGTGTGCGGGCGTGCGTGTGTGTGTGCGTGTGTGTGTGCGTGTGTGTGTGCGTGTGTGTGTGCGTGTGTGTGTGCCGCCAGCTTAGCCCTATAAATGGATACTGAGCCAGGTGCTACAGGCCATGCGGGCGATTTAGGCCCATCAGGCCAAGACTTTTGGTTTGCTTAATTGCTTGGCGCGTGCATGCTGCACGAGCAGCTACCCTGTAACACTCGAATACCCTGTAAACGTAAGCATTAAATAGGGTTTATTAGTGCAATGATCTGCATCTACGTTTTTCATTCGCGCACGCCGAGCAGCTTCTTGCAAATCACTTCATACACACACACACAAGGCACGCAGCGCCGCTAAGTAGGCAACACAGATTTAAGGGTTGTCAACAGCCATGTTGAGCTTGGTGGGAGGGGGAGGGGTGGTGAGCAGAGGCAAGGTGAGGTGAGTTGCCCTGGCGCAAGACAAACATGCTCATTCGCGTCATCGCTTGTGCCCATAAAGTCGTGCTCAATAAAACACACACTCCCACACACACACACTGTCACACACACACACACTTAGACACACTGTTACACACACTTATTAGTGCTTTTTATGGCTAGCGGCCGTCTGATTTGTAATTCTCAAGGCTCTAAAGTTGCCTCAGTCCCAGTCCTCCTGCTCGAGCTCCAGCTCCTGCTCCAGCTCCAGCTTCTGCTCCTGCTGACATCCTTTAGACCAACAAGCAGTTGGGCTCATAAAAAAGCAAGCCCAAAACGCCGTCGCGCAGCATTTTTAGAGTTGTGCATAAAAACAGAGAAAAAAAATGAAAGAACGAACAAAAAAAGTTGAGAAAGCGAAAAAGCAAAGAAAAGCAGATGAAGCACAAGTTGGGCATGCCACGTCGTGCTGCTGCTGCTGCTGCTAACCTCCCCCCCCCCTCTGCCCACATCTGCGTCTCGCGAGACACTTGAATAGTTGGCACAAAGCGAGCGAGTCGAACTTTTGTCCAAAGCAGCTCGTAAAAATGCCCAAGTGAATAATAATAATCAGCCTGCGGAGTCGGAGTCGTAGCAAGCCACGACCTAATCCACCTCCTGCTGCCAGTTTCACACATGCTCCGGCTACGGCACACACATGTGCCGCACACGGGGTTCAACTCGACCCGACGATAGCCTTGCTTTTCCTCCCCCCCTCCCCACCACCCCCTCTCAAAGTAACACACAGAAAAACCGAACTAAACGAAACGAAACTTTTATTGTCTGCGAGCGAGCGCAAATTCCTTGGCAACTAGGAAATAATTAAGCGTAATTGAGTTAAGTTATTTCCCGCCTGCAGTTGTTGCCTCGTCTCCCCCCAACTACTCTTCTCTCTCTCTCCAGGCACTAACTATGCTCGGGCCTCCGCTGCGTCTCCTTCCGTGCCTTTTGTCTTTCTCGCCTGCGACTTAAAGTAATTTGTTTAAAAGCTGCGCTAGTTATAGCGCCTTCATGTTCAATACAGTCGGCCGTCTGAAAAGGGGCGTGGCTAAATTCTAAAACTACCTTAAACTATGTGCCATACTAAGGCATATTGTCAACAAATTTGAAGGCTCTAGCTCGTGCAGTTTGGGAGTTATAGTTGTTCATACAGACAGAAGCTGCTTGGGTATATATATCGAGTTTGTACAGCGGCAAATGTCTCAGAGGTATTCCCCTTATACGCTATAACTAGCTGTAAGTCTTATATGCTAAATTTTAGCTTGATTTATAGGACTTTCTTCGTAATATCTTTCAAATATCTTTCTTTCTTTCTTTCTTTTTTTCTTTCTTTATTTCTAAGTCGATTCGACTTGCGCTACAGTCAAACATGCTGCCAGTCTTGCTCGCACTGCTGCTGGCTTACAAATGACGCTGATGAGACGGAAGCAGCACAAGTGGCGCGTACTTGAGACGCCCTGTGTGCAGAGCACAGGGTGACCACCCGCCTCCTATCCACTTTTAGCCCGAAAAAGGCAAGCCAAACCGAGCTCATTGCACGCACTTATTAAAAGCTTTTGTTGCGGGTCGCTCCCCGCACGATCTCCCTCCCTTTCTCTCTCTCTCTCTCTCTCTCTCTGCTCTCCTCTTTCCCCCGCTCAGCTGCATTGTTTCGTTAGTTGCAGCTGTCAAATTGTACTTGCAACAACGGAAGCGGAAGCGGCCACAAAGGCGGCAACAGAAAACTTCATTACTCTCGCACTCTCTTCCCCACGCTCTCGCTCTCGCTCTCTCTCGCTCTCGCTTGCTGCCGCTTCGAGTCACTGCTTGTCCCTGTCCGCCCGCCTGTCTGTAACCAAGCGTGACGCTTAACTCGAATTGAAAGGCGAACGAGGCGAACGTTCGTTCAATGCAATCGCCTCCTGCCGCAAACTCCTGCTCAATCCACAAGGATTACAATGCTGGCATGGATTCGCTGCCATGTCCATGGTGTCTTGTTCCCCTTCGAGTGCTGCGTACTTTGTCGGCGTTTGTGCAATTTATTGTTTTTATGCGTTTGTCGTGCACTTTTTAGTTGTGGCAACGGCGTTATTAGATTGCCAACTTTCTCTGCTCTCGTACTGATTGCCACAAGTTCTGCGTCTGGAGGGGCCGTGTAACGCTGCCTTGTTGCGACAACCAATTAAAGAAATTAGCCTGCCTGGGCAGGGGGTGTGGGTGGTGGTGGGGCGTTGTTGTGGGTGTCGGCAGGGGGGCGTGCAGCATGCACGTGCTGTTTGTCAAATACATCAACGCTTGTCGGTTGCCTGCTTGACTGCTGTCGCATTGACAAGTTGGCTTTAACGCTGTGCAGTGTGGCATGTACAGGCACTTGCAACCCCTACCCCCTCCCCCCGTTCCCCTACGCCAGTCAGGGCACACAGCAGACAGCAGACAGCACAGCAGTTGCCTGCTCGTAGCCAGCCGAGTGACTAACAAGCTAACGCCAATGACTCGCACTCTGGCATCGACTCTGCGCCTGGCCCGTCTCCTTCTACCAACCCCCCCCCGCCCTTCCACCGCCTTCCTGCTGCCAACACTCCGCTTCCGTTCCTGCGCTCGCCCATTGCCCAGTCCATTCCGTCCACTTGTCTGTCCAATCGCCTGTCAATTCACTCAATGACTACACAAAAGCTATGCGCGTCCTCCAAGCTCATGTGCATGTCTCTGTGTGTGTGTGTGTGTGTCTGTGTGTGTGTGTGGCAGAAAATCTCTTTTAATTGCCAATCGTGTGGAAAAATGAATTTTCCATCGAATTAGTATTCTGTGGCTGAAATTCATTCATGGAGCACTCATTAGGAAATCCCCAACCCCGTCGTCGCTTCTTCGCTCTTCGCAACTGACTCGCACCCGGTCTACCTGTCTCGCTCGCTCCGGCTCGAGCACTTTTTTCGTAGTGCTCTCGCCCACGCTACACTGTGCCTTTCCTGCCTCAGCTCCTGCTGCTGCCTCCACTTCCACTCCTACTCCCCCTTCTGCTTCATGTTATGAGTTGAGTCAACATATTTTGCAACACTTACAGGCTGCTTATGTGCCGCACCCCTTACCCCTTGGCCCACCCCAACACCCCCCCCCCTCCCCCTGGCAGTACTCAAAATCAAAATCAAGGAAGTGACTATAATTTTGGTGTAGCATGTTGTCGGTACGTGTTTCAATATGTCAGCATCCGGTGATGAGTTTCGCCTGGTTTGGCTTGGGCTTCACCTAGAGCGAGAGGCAGAGCTGGAGCTGTCCCCCCCCTCCGTTCTGCCATGGCACGTGCACCCTGTGTGTGCGTGTGTCTGCAGGCAAGCAGGGTCTTTCTGTCTTCCTCTCCCTCTCCCCCTCTCTCTCTCTCTGTCTCCCTCTCTCTCTCTGTGTGTGCGTTGATTTCGTCGAGCACTCTTCAGCTATTTTATTGATGTTGTAAATTTCTGGTAATTGAGCTTAATTTTTATACAGTTGCCACGCCCCCGACTCTTGCGCCCAACTGCTCTGTTTTATGTCGATTGCTTACACCATGCATCGACTATCGACTGTCGACTATCGACTATCGAGCAGCTGCTATCGAGTACGTTCATCTCGTTGCTTGGCTTGATTAGCTCAAAGCCGCTAACGGTAATTGTCAAATTACCAAATTTGCCAAATTGCCATTTTGTAATTGAAATTAAATACTTTGACTTTGGGTATGGCTCTCTCTCTCTCTCTCTCTCTCACACTCTCTCTGACAGCTTGGGGTTTTTACTCGGCCCAAAAACTGCAATTTCAATTAGGAACTTTCGCAGTTGCAGATATGAAATTAAAATTATTTGCAAACAGCTGTGGCCCTTTCGGACAGTTCGGACTACGCATCGATGTACGTATGTATGTAAAGATATTCGTGTAGAAAATTACGATGCTGGGGCTGAGCGGCAGCACAATGGGACTTGAGGTCGGAGCGCGCTTGCCGCTGTCATTGAAAATGACAACAAGCCAAATAGAAAAAGTCGAAAAAAATTTAGATAAAAAAAAACCAGCACCAAGTGACTTCCCCTTGGCAGTATACGACTAGGGGATACGCTTGCTTAAGCCAAAAAAAAATGAGTTCAAAAACTATGCACAATTAATATCTATCCGCAAAAATCCTATGCTAACAATTTTCAACAAAAGTTCTAGCTTTAAAAAATCAATTGCAGTTCAATTCTTAAGACTTTAAGCGGGCGTAGCTTAATTCGAAGCGTAGCTTTCCCATACTGCCGCATATAGGCATATTATTCCAAAATTTCCTAGCTCTAAATCGAAAAGTTCCCGAGATATAGCCGAAATACCCCAACGCACGCTTACACTGCCAGCGAGCAGGAAATTATGCAACAAAAAAAAGAACTAAGGACTGAAGAGTATTCATTTTTGCCAAATGACAAATGAAAATAAAACCAAAAAAAAAAAAGAAGAGGAGCAAGAATGTATAATAAAAAAAGAATAGAAAAATAGATAGCAAAGTGAAGCGCAAAAAAAAAACGAATTGTGCAACTTTTCAACTCGCCCTCGTTGTGGGCAACTTTGGCAATTCCATTTTCACAATCATGCGTTGAACTCTGAACTTTTGCATGTGTAGCCGAGTGTGTGTGTGTGTTGTAGTAGTAACTGTCTCTGGGTGTGTGTGCGTGTGTGTGTGGGCGCATTTTGGAAAACTGCTTTTCCAAAATATGCCAACAAATGCGCCGTGCGGGGCAAAGTTTTTCTTTTGCCTTCGCACTTCAACGTTCTCATTGGTCATCGTCGTCATCGGGTTCGCTGGGTGGGTCGCTTGGGTGGTTCGCTCGTCGGGCTGGTTGTCGGTCACAGTTGTGTCTGGCAGTATTCGTTCACCGTGTGTATGCCTCTATGTGTATGTCCCGCCTGGCGTTGGCATTTGGCGTTTAGTTGCGGCTATTGAATGTGTAAAAATTATTGTAAACTTTTCAGACACACATCGCACATCAATGGGCCGCTTGAGTGCGACTCCCTGTCAAGGCCAGCGACAGAGGCGGGGCAGAGGCGGCTGCGGGTTGGTGTAGGGGTACAGGCAAAGTTGGAAGCAGCCATTGGCATGGAAATCAATTAAAAACGCTTGTTGGGCCAACTTTGTTTTATGAGGTTTTGTATATTTAATGACCGAGCAGAGACAGTAGAGAGAGAGAGAGAGGAAGAGAGAGAGAGAGAGAGGGAGAGAGGGAGCGAGAGAGTTAGCGACAGCGACTTTCAAGTGGTAGGAAGAGAAAGTGCTTACTTTCACTTTGTACGATTTGTGTTTGAATTGTAAATTCACGTCTCTATTTATATAGAAAATTTTGAAGAGTGCTTTGTCGATTTTATCGAAATCTGTTAAAACAATTCAACTATATTTCGAATATGCCCACTGTGCTAGGTACGGGAGGAGAGCAAAGGAAATGATTCTAGTGTAGCTCTTCTGGCTTGTAGTTTTATTGCCAAGTAGGTTTTGTTTTTTTTTCGTATCGAGTGTATTGACCCTTTTTCGGCATTGTCTTCTGGCCTGATTGCTTTTGCCGAGCAGTCGAGCAGGTGACACAGTTTGCCCACGCACACGAGGAAAACTTAAAGCGGAAAAAGAGTTTTCCGGCATGCAACGATAAGTTGTTATTGAGAATTTTTCCAGTTTGCTTGCCTATCGATTGTTGCAACGCGTTGTGCAACACTGACGCTTGTTTCGGCTTGGCTGGCAGCTTGAAAATAGCTAGAAATATAATTATTTCTATTTTATAATATATATATAAGAAAATATAAGCTGGCTTTAAAAGCTAGTAATTTTCTGTGGATTTATATAATTTTTTTTTGCTTTATTATGCACAATGATTGTTTAATTTTAAGTCCGACAGGGGAACTTAGCGCTGTAGCGTCAAACAAACATCATGTTTAACTACAGGTTAAAGGGAAAACAAAACAGATATTTAATTGTTTGTGATGTTATCGATAAGTATCGATTGTTTAACACCAGCAATCACCTAAAGCAGCATTTCAAGTTGATTTCAGTGCAGCTGCAAAGCTAGGGCGGCACTTAAAGCAAATTTAACTGCTGGTTAAAGTGATGGTTAAGGTTGATGCGGCGTTAAAGTGCACGTTGACGTAGGGTAGGGGGCGTGTATGTGTGTGTGCGCGCATTGACAATGGCCTCATCAACACTAACACAGTGGCAAAAAAAGTGGCGGCGCCTCTGGTATAGAAATTAAAAGTGAAGCATCGCCAGTCAACGCTTAACTGCTGCGTAATCCGCTCTACTCTCCCTCTCTGTCACTCTCTGTCTCTCTCTCTCTCTCTCCGTCTCGCTCTGTCTGCCGCATTGCTGGCTCGTTCGCCATGCGGCGCGCCGCACTTCAGTTGAAGGGTTTCATGTTGCTGTTGTGCCCGTCGAAAATGCCGCTTGACTTGGCCTCCGCATAAACTTGCCCTCTGCTTTGTTTCTCGGCCATGGAGCATACTTCAAGGCGCAACAAGCGACACGAACCGCGCGTCGCAAGTCACAGGCGGCGTGCAGGCAGGGCTAGGGGTAGGGTAGAAGTGAATTTACTGAAAAAAAAATATGTGCAACAATGTTGCACTAATTGCGCTGGAGGAAGCGTCTGCTTGTCGCTGAAAAGCTTTAGCAAGCCTGCTGCCGACGCGCTCCCCCCATTCCTCTGCCACACTGCTTTTTTGCATTGAATTAAGCTAAATTATTTCTTTCGCTCGTTTTTGCGCTGCGCCATTTGGCCAACTGCCGACAGCGTGGCACCATCAGCTGCAACACTGTGGGCCCCTCTCACTCCGCACTCCTTACTCCCCCCCCACCCTGCACGCCACTGCTTCGGCCTTTGCTCATAAAATCGCTTCAAATCTTTTTTTTTTGCTGCAACAAAAAACATTAATTTAATTGCACAATCTGCTGTTGTTGTTGTTGTTGTTGTTGTTGCGACACTCTATTGTAAACCGTATAGTCTGCACTCGATTTGTTCGCTTCGCCTTTAACCTAATTTTGAGGGAACCAGAACCATTTCTGCATTGCAAACACGTCGCCCAAGACAAGGCACAAGCATGCACAGCATATACAACAGTATTGTGTCGCATTTACCAGCACATCCGGTTATATAAATGATGTTTATACCATTGCGAATTATGCAAGACCTTGTTGTGCTGGCCTGATTTCTCCAATTAAATTGAAAGCGTCCAGCTCCGTCTCACTCCCTCTCTCTCTCTCTCTCTCTCTCTCTCTCTCTCTCTCTCTCTCTAGCTACTCCAAAGAAAGAGCTTTGTGTGTAAAAGCAACACCATAAAGAGGGTAGCAGCAGCAGTTTCCTGAGTCGATATACTCCTGTTTGTCTGTATGAATGCCTAGAACTCTGCATTTATTAATGATAGAGCTATCAAATTTTGTGACAATACAGCTATGTATGGCGAGTTTGTTTTTAAACATAGCCACGCCCTCTACGCCCGCCTATAACCATACAAATCGAAGTGTAAGCGTATTTTCAAAAGCTAGAATGCGTATTTTTGTGTGTATGCAAATCACTTCGTTAATGTTAACTGTTAAGCGTTCGATAGCTATCGATAAACGACTCTCAAATATATGTTATACAGTTATCGATGCAATGCTATCGATTGGCAGCAGTAAAGTAGACAAATAAGTGATCGATAAGCTGCTATCGATAGTACTCGATTCAATTGACCTATTTCTATTGTATATCGCAGTCGCTGCAGCTCATGGACATAACATAAGGCATACATCTGGACATGTCTATGCTCCATATATTGCTCATTCCGCGAGCGTGTGCAGCGTTTGCTTACTCGGTCAGCGTCGTGTCAAATTGGCCAATAACAATAAAAAAGCAAAACAGAAACTCGCCTCGCTGTCGTGCCAGGACTGTCTCTTGAAGTGCTGCGCCAGAGCCAGCTCCAGCCCTGCTCCCGCTTCAGCCCTGCCCCTGCTCCTGCCCTGCCTCTGCTCATGTCCTGCCCCTGCTCCTAGCCTGCTTCAGCCCTTCCCCCGCTTACTCCTGCCTTGAACTGGCCCTGTGCTGCTTACATTTTATTGCTGTTAATAGAAAATGCTATGCACGGCCTCAGTTTGCTTGCCTCGCCCCCTTTACCAGCCAGTACCCACTGCCCGGTCGTCTCGCCCCTTCCCCCCGCTGCTCTTCGCGCTTAGTCGCTGCTTTCGTCACTGCGGTTTTAATATGACAATGGGCAGCAGCAGCAGCATCAGCAGCAACAACAGCAATCAACAACAACAACAAATTGTAAACAACAGCAACAACAGCAGCGAGCAGCCGACACCATTAGCTCGTCGGGCGCGTCGCTTTAAATGAGTACGTGCCTCGTCCCATTGCCTCGTCCCCAGCGTGCCCATTCGTGGTCATCCGTTTCGTGGCCCCTCGAGGCGATGGCATCCGTTGCGGGCGCAGTTTCCCTTAGCGCCAATAAAACGCGTTAAGAAAAATAGTTGTAAAACGTTTGATGCATACTAAAATCACTTGCAATTGATTTGCCGCAGGAGTGGGAGGAGGGGAGGGGTGTGGGGAGTAGAGGGCAGAAGCAGTTCAGCGCATGGACAGCATCAGCTATGTTCCCTTCGTAGCAGACTCATCGTTTGCAGCTCATTACACGCACTGCTTAGCTTCCTCTTCGCGCACTCTCTCGTTCACTTCCTTCCTTCTGCTCCTTCTCCTCTTCCTCGTCCTTCTCTTCCTGCTCCTTCTCCGCTTATTTGCCTGATGAAATGGACTTGTTAACTTGTAAGTCCCGTTACTCGCCGAGTGCGAAATGGAAATCAAATAAACATAAACACTTTAATTGGATGCGGGTAAGTCGCAATGTTAATACTCTATCGATTTAATCCTTCCAAGCGAACTACGATCTCAATCGGATAGATATTTATTTAGATATTAAATATATCTTTAAAGTGAACTTCGAAAATGTTGTATAAAAGATTATTAAGACCCACGAAAACCCATAACTTCGTTAAAAATCATCAGAATGAATCAAAAATTTGGACCACCCATGCTACCCCCTTGTCGTATTTTATCACTCCTGTAGGGCTTCGAAAACCCATAACTTTGTTAAAAATCACCAGATTGTCGCGGGAGATGGAATTTTCTTCGTTATTTGACCCGTAGACTGATTCTCTATCAAAATATTATGAATCTAAAATTTTCAAATATTTTGATTACCTATGCTACCCCCTTGCCATATTTTTAGAATCCTATAAGGCTCCGAAAACCCATAACTTCGTTAAAAATCATCAGATTGTCGCGGGAGATGGCATTTTCTTCGTTATTTGACCCGTAGACTGATTCTCTATCAAAATATTATGAATCTAAAATTTTTAAAAATTTGGACCACCCATGCTACCCCCCTTGTCGTATTTTATGACTCCTGTAGGGCTTTGAAAACCCATAACTTCGTTAAAAATCATCAGATTGTCGCGGGAGATGGCATTTTCTTCGTTATTTGACCCGTAGACTGATTCTCTATCAAAATATTATGAATCTAAAATTTTTAAAAATTTGGACCACCCATGCTACCCCCTTGTCGTATTTTATGACTCCTGTAGGGCTTTGAAAACCCATAACTTCGTTAAAAATCATCAGACTTTAGATTGATTCTTTATCAAAATGTTGTGAACCATCCATGCTACCTGCTTGCCGCGCAGTCTAAGCAATGAATAGGAAGCGATAGATAGTTTGAGTAATTTGTGCAGAACGCGCGAAGGATTTCGTACTGTCGGGCGAGCTCGACTGTAGCCTTACCGTCTTGTTTTTTCTTTGTTTTGCATTTGGTTTTTCAACTTTTTTATCTGCCCTCTCTGTTTCTACTCTTTGTCTACTTCTCTGCTTAAGTCTTTATCCTCGACGAGTTGACCAAAACGACGCACCCGACGGTACAATTAAAATTACAGCACACAAGCGTATCGCTTGCCACGCCGCAAATTTCACCGCAGAAAAAGTTCAAGCTGAAGTTTGCGACGTTGTTTTAATTGTGTCGTTGTCGCGCAAGTTGAGTTTAAGTTGTTGTTGCTGCGCACTAATTGATAAAAAGGCGAAATTTACGAGGTCGCTGCCTGAGCTTAGCGGGGCATCATATGTGATTGCAATACCCTTGCCCTCCTCCTTTCCCCCCACCCACTCTTGTTCTTTCCACTTGCTGTGTGCCTTGTGCCGTGTCTTACGCTCCTCTTTCAAACAATAATTGGCTGCCGCGCATTAAACAAAAGTAAATTATTGATAGCTTATGTTGTTAGGGCAGCCAAAGCAGTGGATGGGGAGAGAGTGGGAGGGGGAAAAGTGAAAAAGGCAGCACAAGAAAAACGTAAATTCGTTTTTAAATATGACAAAACAATGGCAAAAGCAAACAGCGGGGTTTGTCGTGGGGTCCCGTGTCAAGGGGCGACGGGCGACGGGCGGAGCGTGGGGGCGGGCAATGAAGGCGAAATGATGTAGAGCATTACGGTAGATGTTGAGCTGATGACGGCAAGGGCGTGTGGGACGTGGCGGGGTTGGTTGCGCCATTCGGTAATGTTAGACGGGCAAAAGGACAAGCTGTCGTTTTGGGTTTGTGCGCGGCGCTGGCGTCAGTCATTTATGACGAAGCAATGTGCTTGTAATAGTACTCGTACTAATGAGCCGCACTCACACACACACACACACACCCTTGTATACCCGTACACACACACACCCGCACACACACGGGCTGTAAGCGCGTCAAGGAGTGCGAAAAGTGGAGCACAAAAACAGACTCCCACAAGGACGCGTCCCTTTGTTGCACAGTGGCTGAGCTTGAAAAGTTGCTGCGCAAAATTGAGAACAGGCAGCGAGTGAGTACAGTGGAGCGTGGAATTAGTAAAGCTGTAATTGATATAATTTAGAAAAGCTGTCATAAGTTGATGGATCAATCAAGTTAACAATTATTCACTTATCTATTAGCGATCAATGTACCATCAATCATTTATCATTTAGCCATCAATCACTTGTCAATCGCCCATCAATCAGCTAGCAATCGGGCATCAATCATGATGTACACACTAAATGCGAACTGCAATTCACTTACGGCAATATCTTTCATTATTATCAGTAAGCCAGTCATCAATCATTTATCAATCACTTATCAATCACTCATCAATCACATTATATACACACTATATGCGATCTGCAATTCGCTCACGGCATTAACTTTTCTTCTTATCAATGACCCAGCCATCAATCACTATTCAATCACTCTTCAATCATTCCTCCATCACGATATAGGCATACTAATTAAAAGAGTTTAAAAATTTTCCTACAATGTTTGCTCGATTTGAAGTTTCCTTTATTTAGCCCGAGTTTTTTTGCATTGCGCCCACTGTGCGCCCACAGTACGCTCTAGTTTATTGCGCTGCATGGGCAAATGGCAGTAGCTTTTGCGTATGAACATTCGAGCACATTCGTTTCAAATTATTTGCGCATTCGAGCAGCTGTAAACGATTACGTATACGCACAGAGGCGAAGTGGTTGAGCGGTGGCGGGCGGGGGAGACTTGCATGTATTGACGGCGCTGTCGCGATTGAGGACGACACAAATACTTATCAGTCCCCATGTGCGGGTGTGTGTGCGGGTTGTTGCCAAAATGTTGCCAATTGCCTGGACCGACAGCCGCAGCCGCCGCCTGCCTCGTACTCTCTCTCTCTCTCTCTTTGAGTCTGTGTGTGTGTTGCACATGTCCAAAGTCTGCCCCGGCGTGGCACATTATTGAGCCGTCTATGCAACACATTGCCCCGCACTTTGCCAGGGCGCCAGTGGCCCCATTCTTTGCCCTGTTGTTGTTGTTGCTGTTGCTGTTGGTGCTTAAGTTCGACAACTCAATAAAATGTGCTTTATGGCAAAAAAAAAGGAGCAAAGAAAAAGCGAGCAGGGAAAAACAGCAGCGGCAAGGAGCAACCCTCCCGCCTCGCCCCGCTGAAGGTCTTGCACAGCTGCTTCCGTCGGGCAGCAGCAGCAGCAGCACTCGCTACGGGTGCGACGAGGCCCTGCTCTCCTGGCACCGGGTCTGGTCTGGTTATGTTTTCCTTGCCAATTGATTTGCCATAATTTAAGTTCTCCCTTTTGGGGCTTCTTTCGGGTTTTTTTTCTTGCTCAGATGCCGCACGTTCCTGCACCCCCCCAACCACCCCTTACTATATAGTATAAATGAGAAAATCGTTTTATGATAACGGTTCGATGTTTGCGCAGGCCAGGGAGGGTGCAGTGGGGTCATCTGCTTTTGTTTTTCGCATTGTTTTAGTCTATTGCGTGATTTACATTTTACCTTTGCTTTTCATTTTCGATTTCATTTGCTTAAGTTCTTTTTATTCTTTAAGATTCAAAGTGAAGAGTTTTTGTTATTTCATTAATGATTTCGCTAGCTTTAAAACGCATAAAAAGCGTTTTTAGCATATGCAGCAATATATATAGAAATATAAATGCTTTTCTTACGCAGCCGCAAAGTAGGCAACACTTTGGGCATGAGCGGAAGTTAAAGATTTCCTTGCGCCGCCGCAAAGTAGGCAACACTTTGCGAACGCATTGATGTCTATACAATTAAAGTTCTTCTTGCCGCATAAATAGGCAAATAAATGTAGAATAGAATATCTATATCTATTACGTGATACCCCTACCCCCTGCCCGCTGCCTTCACTGTGCCCATGTGCCACGCCTTGTCGCAAAGTTTGCTGTTTCACTTTTGCCCAGTGACATTCGCGTCAAACTACACAAACTATGCAAATGTTGTGGCAAGCCAAACAAATGCCACGCCCACTTGTGTCTGAAAGCTGCAAAAATAGCAGTCGGAAGGGGGTGGTGAAGTGTTGAAGCCGGGTGGGGTGGGGGCGGGGTGGGATTTGCGGGCCGTAATTAAGGATTCGCGGACACTTTAGCGTGATAAGCGCTCGGGCTGCGATTTGGACACGTCCAGACGAACGGCAGAGTGTGGCCAGGTGTGTGAAGGGGAGTGTGAGTGTGTAGGTGTGTGTAGGTGTGTGTAGGTGTGTGTGTGTTTGAAACTAAGCCAAAGTATTTGAACGCACAAAGGTGCGACCAAAAAACTTGCAACTTTTGAGGCTCTCCCCTCCCTTTCTCTCTCTACCTCTCCACCGCTTTATCCCTCCCCACCCCTCTCCCTATCTCTCTCTCCTCCTCCTCTACTTACTCTGCCTCTTCGCTTGGCTGCTGCTTTGCTTCTGACAGCGATAAGGAAACTTGCAACGCGTTGTTGAACTTGCACTTAGCCGCGCCACGTTGACGTTGTCGCTGCTTCGCTGCTTCACGTACAGTTACAGTGGAAACGCGCTAAGCAAAACGCTGGTAAGTAAGTGAAAGAATAAGAGAGCGCGAATATAAATATAAAGTTTAGAGAGAGCTAGGGAATAACTGAGAGAAGAAAGTTAAGAGAGAAGACAGCAGAACCAATTTAGAATGAAATGAATGTAAAGAAAAGCAAAATGTAAAAGATATAGATAAATAAAACTAAACGAATTGATAAAGAGGAGAGAGAGAATGAATGAGTTTAGAAGAGTAAAATCTAAGAGAAGCGAAAATAAACGTGAAAGTCAGAAGAAGAGAAATAAATGAGACAAGAAAATAAAAGACTACAACTTGCACTGGACTTGCTGGGCAGCTGCTTAACTACAGTAAATACCCTGTAAAATTAGCCAAACAACGTTCAAGCGAGGCGCTACTGTAGCACACACACAGCTACATACATATGTCTAGCTGTCGCATAAAGTCAACTGTGCCGCCGCCGTGGCAATTAATCAAAAAACGCTGCGTGATTATCGCACGCCGGCCGGGACTGCTCTAAGCGCGAGTGAGATAGCGAGAGGCACTGAAGGGGAGTGTGAGAGAGATAGATAGAGAGAGAGAGAGAGAGGAAGACGTAGTGTATGTGCGTGTGTGCCAAGTCTAAAGAAAGCAAATATGAAAACATATTTTAATCTAGCAAATGCAATGTCACTTCTCTAGCTGCCCCGTCTCTTTCTGTCTCTCTCTCTCTCTCTCTCTCTCTTTCTCCGTGTGTGTGTGTGTGTTGATGCTGGTAAATAATAAATTTATCATTTGTCAGCAGTTAAACGCTTTGCCGTAACGTGCAGCGACGACGGCGACGAATTAATAATTCATTGCGTATACGACGCGTTGCCCAGTTGCGTTCTCTCTCTCTCTCTCTCCCTCTCACGCCATAAATCGTCAAGTTTGATGTTTGAAGTGTTTATTGAATCCATGGCGACTGTGCATTCATTCCACTGTGCCAGTGTTCCATTCCATGCCATACCGTTTCATTCCGTTTCTCGTTCTCGTTCCCGCTGTGCGCACAAATATTTGCACAACGTTGTTGTCGGCCTTGCAGATGGATTGCCCCGGCGATCGCTCATTTCTCCGCGACAACAACTATTTATACAGGAATATATATATGGCCGTACACATACAGATACAGCGCAGTATAGTGCATGTAGTTGCCCGACTATGTCGTCTGTTCTGCTTCTTGCCGCTGCTCTTGGCTCGTGGCTCGTGTTGTTTTTTGTAAATCCTTTCGACGTGTCGTCGGAATGTCGGAAATGTTAAAATATTTGCACAGTCGGCCCGGAAAACGGTTAACGTCAAAACGGGAAGTCGCACCACACCCCCCCACCCAGCCACTGCCCCCAGACTGCCCTCCCGCTCGCCCTCCCTCACTTTCCGAGCTGTCGCCCCAGTCGGCTGCGGGATTTGTTTGGCATGCGGGCGTGCGTGACGGCAACGCGACGGCAGCTGACAGCTGCAGGGGGGGAGGGGGGCAGAGGGTGAAGAGGGGCAAGAGGCAAGTATGCGGAGAGGGAAGACTGTGTGTGTGATATGTGGCGTGCAAATATTGATACAAGTATTTCGCTATGTGCGCTGCGTACGACTCTATAACGCACGCAACGGCACAGTGGCAGTGGCAGCCCAGGGAGGCAGGAAGGGAGCCGGCTAGCTACTGCACAGTGGGATAAAGCGACAGCCAGAGACAGCAGTTGGACAGACAGCCGGACAGCTGGACAGCTGGACAGCCACTCAGCTGCTTAAGTGTCACAGTTATTGTTTGCCCAGGCAAGTGATTGCTGTTTGCACGCTTCATTCAACTCGTCCGCTTACTCGCTAGCCCTGCTGCTTGTTCCTCGGCGTTCGCTCCTGCTTCTCTCCTACTCCTGCTCTTGCCACTCCCACGCACTACGTTTCCGCCTCTGCTGCAGCAACAGTTGCCCCTGCGAATTGGCCGATCGTTTATGCAGCCGTCGCTGCTGCTGCAGCTGTTGCTTGGCACACTGCAAGAAATAGTCTAGTAGGGCGTATGCTGTGAGAGCTAATTTATGTTAATTACTGACTAAATAAAACAAAATGGAGCAAGCACTTTCTTTTTTTCTTCCTTTCATCCCTCTTTCACTCTCTCTTTCACTCCCTGTGGCGCGCTTATTTCTGCTGCGTTGAGATAGTTAAACAAAGTTATCTATTGCTCCCTTTCTTCTCTTTTAACTACATTATTTTTCATTTTGTTTTTCTCATTTCTATACTTTTCTATCCCACTTTTTAAGCCTCTTATGCCTATTTACTTTTCCCCTACATTTTTTTAGTTGCCCTAAAATGTAGGCAACACTTTTTTTTTAATCTGGCTGCCTGCGCTTAAATCTCACATAAGTTACTCCTTTTTCGCACAGTGCACGCATACTGCATGCTGTCTGCCTGCTGTATATGTGTGTGTGTGCGTATAAATCGCCAACTGATTGCGGGGTCAGCTGCAGCTGCAACCACTTCAACACTTTCACTTTCACAGCAGCTGGCTTAGCTGTGGTTGTGCGAGTCTGTGTGTCTCTATGCGTGTTCGTAAGTCTGTGAGTGTTAGCCAACCGCATAGCTGGGCTTAGCTTTGTAGCTGGCCAGGGGGGTGCAGCGTTGGCGGAGGAGCAGAGGCAGCAACTCGCGTGCAAGTCCATTAAATGGAAACTTACTTCATTTTGTTAGGCTCGACTCGACTCGACTCGCGTTGCCGCCAGTTGTTGTTGTTGTTGCTGCTGCTGCTGTTGCTGCTCGTGTTTGCGTAGTAAATTAAATGATTTTTCACGCCAGGCACGAGCTGCACAGCCGAGGCCAGCACAGTCTCGACCACGCCATGCGGTGCGTCCACAACATTTTTATGTGTTTGTTTGCGGCAGGCTGCAAGAGCGGTGAGGAGTGGTGAGGTAAGGGGAACAAGTAGGCGGAGAGGCATAGGTAAGGGGCAACTACTACTGGCCTGGCTGTGCCTGGCTGCCTTTTTGGCAATGTTTTAACGTTAATTCATGGTCGTATTTTTATGTTGCACTCGTTGCGCGACGCGTCCGCTGCTCGTGCCACGCCGCCTTTATTGGCTCAGGAGCAGCGCAGGCAGCGCTAAAGTGTTCGCTAAATAAGCAGATTTCTTTTGTCTTCGGTGTGCTGGAGTGGGGGCGTGGCAGGCAGCAGGCAGCCGGCAGCGGGTCGCGCTAATGGAATGACTTTTGCATGGCTTACCTGGCTGCCATTGGCCGTGTGACATATTTAATTAAATCAGTGTGTATTTGTTGTTGTTCCTGTTGTTGTTGTTGCTTGCGGCTTTAAAGCGTAACCCAAACACAGTCGCATTACCGCTCGCCCGCTCTCCCGTTTCCGCGCTGCGTATATCCCGCTAAGAGCGCCTAAGCCCAGATAAGTAGGCAATGCTTTCGCGCGCGCGTAATGGCGCCGCGCATTGTTTCCGTTCTTGCCGCTGCTGTTGCTGCTGTTGTTGTTAGTCTAACGACAGTTGCAAAGCCAGCACAGAGAGCAGGCTGAAAGGGATGTGTAGGGAGGCGAAGGGGCAGCTGGCAAAAACGAGAAGAAAAACATGAAAACTGCTCATAAAACTTGCAAATTGCGGCCGCACATTGATGAAATGAAAAACGAAGGCGCAGGCGAGACAGCGAAAGAGACAGAGGCACAGAGAGAGGGCGAGGTAGCATGGGTGGAGGGGGGTCGGGTAGGTTTGCGCGACAGCAGTAAAAGCGAAAGGAAACCCGCAACGAATCCGGCAGCTAGCAACGTCCTCAGGATGTGGTCACATCGCATCGTATCGCAGATATCATAAAAATGTGCAGCTTGCAACAGTTGTTGCTGCTGCTGTTGCATGTTGCCACACGTTGCCAGTGACATCGAGAGAGATAGAGAGAGCAGCGACAGCAGCAACAACAAACTTAACGGTAACGTTGCGAGCGAGCAACAACGCGTCGCAACATTAAAAATTCTCTCGACATTGTTTGACCCCGACCCGACGTCGCATCGCATCGTGATTCCGTTTTATCGCTCCTCTTTCGGCCACCCTTTCTCCCCCTGGCCAGCACATCTCGAGCATGCATGAACATGTTCATGTCCGTGTTAGATTTCTCAACATTCGGTTTAACATGTTGTTCGACACGTTCGCGAGCGGCGCTATCTAAACTAGCCGAAAGTGTTGCCAGCACTTCCAGCTCCCATATCGATTAAAAAGTCGATATATTTTCAATTCAGCATCCACTTTTGCCATATTCAACCTTATAGCAGCTCTAAAAGCACTAAAAGAAAAGGAAATCCCATTGGAATCATTAGAAATTCGTGATTGCCTTGCAACGATTTCTGTTCATCGATTAAATTCGATTAAGCAATTTCGATAGTCAAGCCTTGCAGTGTAATTTCAAAGCACATAGATATATTCGTGTTGCAAAGGATTAATCAAGATATTGTCCGAATATCAATATATTGTTTTCAGCCGTGTTTGAAGAATTGTGAAAATTAATCAACATTTAACTTGAATACGCTCACGCTCAACCGATGGCACAGACAGTGTTATCGATAAACTGAAGCAGTGGCTAAGCAAAACGAAGAATTTATTTAGATTTATGGCCCGGAAAGCTATACATAAACAAGAAAATACAATGAAAACTATCGTTGCGTTATTTCGTGCATATTTTCAACAAAATCGGTACTATCGTTGTTACTATCGATACTTCCGATTCTCAATAACTTATCGATTTAGTCGGGCAGTCAGTGAAGGCAAGTGTGTCGGCCACACACACTCATTTCTGCCCAAAAACTGCTTGCCAGTGCACTCCAGGCGTTACTATCGCCAGTACTATCGATTACAGCGACACTTGCTGACCCATTTAAGGCGGCAGGTTGACATTGAGAAAGTAACCCATTGCCTGTGCTAGCCAGCCAGATACACCCCTCTCCCGACCGCCTGCCTGCACGAAGCCAAAAAGTAATTGAATCAATAAGCGACTTAGGGGATTTTCCCTTTCGCCGGCAACACGAACCCATCGCTAAGACATGCGGTGTGAGGCCACACGACAATGGGGCGGAAATTCGAGAGGTGTGAGGGGTGTGTAGCGGCGGCAGGTGGCTGTGCGTGGAGTGGGGGGGGGGAGGGCGTGGCAATAACTTAACGATGATGCCACATAACAGCAGCGGTGCAGGTACGAAGCAGATTGGGAGCGAGAGAGCAGCATAGGCGCGCAGAAAAGGCCAAGAAAAAATGAGGCGGAGGAGAAAAGGAAGGGGTTAGAGAGTAGGCGGGTAAAGCGAATGGGGGCGTGGGTGGCTAAAATAAATCTTGCACAATAAGTTTGCTGAACGGCAATGGCGATGGCGTCAAAAACGCTCAAAGCAACAAGAAAAAGGCAACAAAGGCAACTGGAACAACGACAGCGCAAATGACACGAGCCGGAGGGGTAGACGAGGCAGAGTGCGGGGCAGCGGCAACAGTAGTGGCAGCGTCGTCGACAGGCGGCTGCCTGGCAAAAATAGCCTTATCAGTTCCTGTTTCCTGTCGAAAGTTTTCATATTTTTGCGCGTGGCTGCAGCGGCAAAAGTAAACAGAGGACAAAGCAACACACGGAAAGTGTTGCCATTTTTTTGTTTTTGTTGTTGTTTTTTTTTGTGTGCACTTCCCCCCGGCCCCGCACACTGCACAGCCCTGCAAGCGCAGCACAATAAAAAGCAGGAAATATTTAAACATTTTTCTTTTAGTTTTGCATGAAACGACAGCGCTGCGGCTGCGACGCCGGCAGCGGCAACCATTTTCACACTTATTGTCAGATTTTGCTTTGTGTTCTGCCTTCGTCGTCGTCGTTGTTGCTGTGAAATGACGCACAGCCAAGAGATAACACGTCGCACTGGCGAAAAAGCTGCAACAATTTTTATGTTGCAGCTGTAAATGTGGCCGCTTGGGTGCCTTGCCAGCCCCTCCCCCCCCACACCCCCGTCTCGCCGCGTATCCCTGCTGCTGTGGGGCAGCCACAATATGGGGCAGCTTGACACCAGCCTAGCCAGCAGCCATGCCACCAGCCATGCCGCATATGTTGCGCATATGCCTGCCAAACGTTCGCTCAATTCGTGTTGCCTTTTGTCGGCTATCTGCCTCCGCCACTCACTCTCCCTCTCGCTCTCTCTCTCTCTTTCTGTCTGCCTGCATGTCTTCTCTCTCTCTCCTTCTATCGGCTGATGGCACTCTTAAATTTACAGGATATGTGCATAATTTCCAAGCGGACAATGCGCCTGTCACGTTCACTTAATGCGCTCCTCCTACTGCCACCTGCCTCCTGTCTCCCGCCACATTTGCCACATGTGGCACTGCCACTGCCACAGCAGTCACCTGCCACGTGACAAGTGTCAAACGGCAGTCGATCCTTGGCGGCAAGTACCATGGAAGCACTATGGGGAGGAGGAATACGTTGAATATCTGCCTAGAGCACTTATATTTTTATTTTCTTTATTTATTTTCTTTTTCTTTATATTTAGTCTCTTTTTATTTTCAGTCTTTACTTATTTTATATTTCTCTTTGTTTCTTTATTTTATATTTCTGTATATTTTTATTCTTTTACTTTATTTCATTCTTTCCTTTGGTTATTTTGTTTCTTAATTTCTTTCGAACTAAATCCTGATCGTTCTTCGAGTACTAAAGTTAGCTCTCTCTTCATTCATAACTTTAAAATACCCTGCTTAGACCCCTTACAAATAACTAAAAATAAAAATATATGTACATATATTTTCGATAGAAAATTGTTTCTCAAAATTCCTCCTCCAATTTTGGGTGTAGAAAACTTCGTGTAAGCTTGCAGAAAATGATGTTCTACATCAAAATCTTTGACTCTTCAAGATAGTTACGAGAACAAGTCGAAGAAATGACGTCTTTTTCGCTTAGAAACAAGTTCAAACTGCAGTTTAATTTCACTTTCTATGTGTAGTAATATAGTTAATTATATTTGCTTATTCACGTGTTATCATTGTATAAAGCTAAATTACTAAATCAACAAACTGAGGAATCTCTGAATTTATAGGCTGCTCATACGTTCAAACGAACTGCGAATCTTATCAAAACATTTTAAAAATAACTATGGTTTGATCTTCGCAGCATCTTAAGTTGTTTTTTCGAACTTGTGATTTGATCGATAGCCTGGAGCTAACCGAAACACATGGGCCGTGTAGCCTAATGGATAGGGCGTCGGACTTCGGATCCGGAGATTGCGGGTTCGAGTCCCGTCATGGTCAGCTAGCGTGAGTGATTATTTTATATATTTTTTCTTAAATTTTATTTTCCTAATATTTTTATTTTTATAGGATTTACTTTTTTAACGATTTTTTTTTTTTTTTGCAAAATCGATTACGATTGCTGCATTTCGCGATAGATTTGCGCAGCTTGACAGTTTTACGAGCGGGCGCAAAGTTTTGAGCTGGATTCGAGTCTGTGTGGAATGTGGACTAAGGCACGTAGAGCCCCAAAAGTAATTGTGGCAATATGCAGTACTAGTTATTGATTTGTTTCAGTGTGTGTGTGTGTGTTAGATGTGCATGCTGTGACAATAAGTTTCAATTTCTGGCATGGCGTGTAGTATGAGTATCAGTCTCTTGATTGTGCGTGCGAGTGTGCGAGGTTACGAGTGTGTGTAGGTGTGTGTGTGTGTGACTGTATGTCTTGGTCTGTGTGTGTCTTTGTGTTTGTGTGTGTAACACGAGTAACACTTAGCCAAAAGTTTGTAGCCAACACATGCAAATTGAAATGTGTGTGAGACATCTACGCACTCACACACACACACACACTAAGTGACATTTACACACACATTGTTGCCAGCAGTTTGGCACACGTAGCTGGCGCACACGTGCACGTAAACACGCCCAAAAGGTGCCATCCCTCTACGCGAGCTGCATTTGTCGGAGGGGGAGCGGTGGCGATGGGTGCTGGGTAGGGAGGGCGTTTCTGTGAGGGGGTTGGAGGGGGGGTAGCTACGAGTACATGGCCTCTAACTTTCGCCTGTTTTAACACCTAACAACCAAAGAAAGCAACAACTTGCGCTGCATACTTATTACGTGCGCTGGGAAGGGGTGTGGCGAAGGGGTAGACGGGGTGGTGGGGGCTGTGGCATGTGTTTTGTCGCGTTGTTGTTATTGTCTGC
The DNA here is from genome assembly GCA_018151445.1 of Zaprionus inermis. Taxonomy (NCBI): domain Eukaryota; kingdom Metazoa; phylum Arthropoda; class Insecta; order Diptera; family Drosophilidae; genus Zaprionus; species Zaprionus inermis. The sequence continues at coordinate 2,174,656 of JAECXD010000285.1, forward strand.
ACACACAGTTTTAAAATTCTCCAAAAACACGCAGCAGTGCTGGCAAATTTCGCTATTTTTCTCGCCAATTTTAGCTTTTTATTTTAATTTTAAGATCTGCTATTTTTCTAGTTTTTTTCCATGACGAATTTTTCAAAAATTCAATTTTTTTAACGTTAATACTCTAAAAAGTTAAAATTTTTTTTATTTTAAAGCTAGACAATTTTAGCTTTTTTATTTGTGTTAAAGTGTTATCAATCATTCTCATAAGAATTATTGCAGTTGTATATTTAACTAGATAATTTTAGCTTATTTTACGCATTATTTGCAACAAATTATTGCCCATTTTTTTGTGAATGAAAATATTTTTTGGCTTTTTCTCTAAGAAATTGTTCAATTTCCATATATAAGCTGTGTAATTTTAGCTATTTTATTTTTTGTTTGTTTTTTATACCCACTACTCGTAGAGTAGAAGGGTATTATAGCTTTGTGCCAACCGTAACAGGCAGAAGGAGACATCTCCGACCCCATAAAGTATATATATTCTGAATCAGCATGAACAGCCGAGTCGATATAGCCATGTTCGTCTGTCTGTCTGTCCGTCCGTATGAAAACCTAGATCTCAGTTATTATAAGCTAAAAAATTTGAGGACAATATCTGTTAATTCTGCACGCAGATCAAGTTTATTTTGGATTTTCGCCACGCAACTATAGCTGTACAGCAATCATTTCTTATACATGTGATAAAAACCACTCTGCGTGCGATTTGCGAAAGTTTCAACAAGATCGACCAGTAAATTAGGAAGATACTCAGAAAATTGTGACTATGTGTTTATGTTGGCTATTTTCTAATGTTAGTTCTCGAGTTCAACTCCAGCAGAATCAAGTGGAACTTGCATAGGCAAAACAAATTAGAGACGGAATGAAGTAAAAAGCAAGAACGCATTGTTCACATTCGGCACAAATTTTTTTCTGAAGAGTTGTAGCGGGTATATCACAGGCGAGTACGCTCGACTGTAGCCTTTCCGACTTGTTTTTTAATGATTTTTTTGGCTTTATTTTGCAGAGCTGCTCAGTCAAAAACAGAAGCAGGTTGGCAGCACTGCTCACAAGCCTTTTCTAGAGCGTATGTGTGCCTGTGTGTGCTTGTGTGTATGTGTACCTTTGTATGTGTACGTGTGCGGATTTGAACATGAGTTTTAGAAACAAAAGTTTTTGATTTCTTTGTTCTCATCAACGTTGTCAGCTCTCACGTTGCTCGTGTTGTTGTTGTTGCTGTTGTTGCAACTTTTTATTTGCAGCATATGCTCAGCCAGCTGCCTCTTGCCACCCCCCCTTCGATGCTTTGTTCCACGCATAATTGCAGCTTTTGACTGTCAAAGTTTTTGCATGCACAGTTTGATTTCTTTTTGGCTTAAGCCGTGCAACTTGTGTGCTCTCAGCCAGAATTTGGCCACAAATTGAGTTACATTTATTAGCGCAAATCTTCAAGTTTTGCTGCAATGATTTCTGACGGGCAAGCGGTGGGGAGGGGGGGGGGGCGAAGGAGGCGGCAGTAGGAGGAGTAGCAGCGGGAGGCACCAGTCGCACTACAATGCGTACCCGTTGCCATTGCTCGTAATTTAATATGACTGACAGGCTCAGTCTTTGTGCGCTGACAAGTTTAATACCCGCACGTCGACACGCCCCCCTTGGCCCGGCTTCGCACTATTGCCTCCGCCCTCGCCTCCCCTCTTGGCAGTCAACACGTCTATCGTCTATTGGATAATTAAGCCACTTTGCGACAGGTTTGACAGGCTCGCTTTGAATTCAGTCAGCTAACTGAGGGGTAAAGGCAGCGGGGGCTGCAGGGGAAGCAGCTGCTGCTACTGTCTTCAAGGGAGTGATGGTAGGGGAGGAGAGAGGTGGAGTAGGGGCACACCTAGAGCGACGCGCTCAATTTCATTTTGAAGACAACTTGAGATTTTCGATTGGGCCACGAACATGTTTGGCTAGCTGACAGCGCAGCGGTGCGGCAGGCAGGCAGGCGGGGAGGGCGGTGCAAACTGAAATAGACAAAGACGTAGACGTAGACGTTGATGTGGACGCAGACGTGGCCCAGAACGGACGACGTCAACGTGGCCATTGGGCTGACAAAACTTGAAGTTCAATTAAATTTTCAGTTTTTGCCATTTGTGTTTTGATCGTTTTTCCCCCGGCTCCCTGCTGCCTCCTCCCCCCAAGGCCCCCCTCTGGTCACAAGCTGCGACAGCTTGAGCTACGCGCCTTGGACTCCGTCTGCCTTCAGAGTACTCAACGCTGACTGCCCCCGCTCAGTTATTTGTCTTGTGTCTCTGTGATTGCAAAATGCAATTCGCATTAAAAACTTTGGCAGAACTTTTGTATCTTTTTGCATATGCCTTGTGGATTGATGGACGCGGAGCAGGCAGGCAGCAGGTCTGGGTAGGGGCAGTGTGGCAGTTGCAGCCGGGTGTGGCAGCGGCAGCTCTGGGTCAGTTAATCAAGCACTAAATGGCAGGCTTTCGTCAGGCCTTACCTTATTGCTAGCACATTGATTAGGCGGCAAAAAAAAAGCCAGGCATGTGGCATGTGGCAGGCAGACAGGCAGCAGGCAGGCAGGCAGCATCATGTGGCATCATGTGGCCGAAGCAGCCGACAGCAACCGACAGCGCCAACGACGACGAGAACTCCTCCGACTCCGACTCCCGACGCCGAGTCCGGCGCCCAACCGCGTCGTTGCTTGCCACAAACCCAAGCCGCCAAATGCCACCACAGCTTGTAGCAATTGTCGTACCATTTGTCAGCGGGACACACAGCGTCGACACACTCCTCCCTCGCTGCAGGCTGCGCATGTGCCGATTTGCGGCACGTCGCACAGCGTCTCACCGCCTCGGGCCCATCGCGCAATGGCATCCACCACGTGCCGGCCATGTGGATGCCAAGCAGCACATGGTGGATGCCATTCGTTTCGAAAATCCACTTCGACAATTGGCAACGACAATTCGCCGCTCGTGCCGTCGGCTTCGTTGCTCGGCAATGGCCAAGCCAAACGGCGCCGCGCACGAACGCATCGCCCGAACACGAACGCCACACGAGGCGTGACGAGGCGCGACGAGGCGCGACGAGGCGAGACGACGCGAGATGTGCTGCTTCGTCTCGTCGCTGGCTCCGCTGCTGCTGCATGGCTGCTGCGTTTTCAGTTGATCATCAACGTCGACGTCGGCTAGTCGGGCTAGCACGCCGTTTTGGACACGCATACGCACGCACTGGCACGCACAAGCACGTTGTTTCGTTTGTGTCGTTTTCGCGCGTTTTGCGATTTAGCAAAAATAATCAAAATAATTATCGAAAAGGCATATCTATCGCGGGCGCGTCTACACCAGTTTTTTTTTTTTGCTGTACTTGTGTCTCTGCGAAGCATACTTACATACATATATCGTACTCTATATAGTACTATATATGCTGTTGATAATCGTGTCTGCGAGCTGTACCGCAGTTCAGACAAATCAAATTTAAAATACTTTTTTTTAAGCATCGGCAAACTGCATCTGTACCGTGATTATTGCCATGAGAAAATGCTGATCTTGATTCTGGTGATTGTGGCGCTGATCGAAGGTAATAATGAAGCAAGCGAGTGAACTCAAGCAGATCTCTGATCAATTTTTTCCAAGAGTTTTTCGAATTAAAAGTGCTTAAAATCAATTTGCATATTTAAGGACAAAAACAAAGCGAAGAAAAATATTTGAAAAGCTTTTAAAACCTAAAAATAGCCTATGAACAATGTTTTTGAAACTTGAAGTAACAGAAAATATTAAAGTATTAATTTGATTTTGTAAATTGTGCACAGCTACATATATGGCTTCGATAATACTTATGAAACAGCAATATATATTATATATCTATTAAGTGTTTGCTTTGATTCACTTGAGTATTAATATTAATTTTTATTTGATTTTCTATTTAAAAGTTTTCAAATCAGTTTCTTTTTGAGTGCATGTGCTAAGAAATATTTGAAACCAATACTCAAAAAAAGTAAAACTAAAATATGAAAAAAAAAAATAAAATAAAATTTAACTATGCAGTTTCTTACAGTTTCTTCTAATTGATAACGAATTAACTTTTCATTTATTAAAACATTTTTTTGTATTTGCTCATTACTTTGCAAATTAAACGTACTTACCCAAAGCTCTGATAGTTGCAGCTTCCTCCTAAAAGTAGGCAATGATATTTGATATTCCTTTCGAAGTTCATCGAGCACGGAAATAATCCTAAATTTGCCATGATTTAACTCATTCAGAATTTTATTAACAGATTGTAATGACAAATTGCTGCACAATTTGCCAATAAATTAAAAAATATATAACTGAAGTAGTCAAATATATTTGAGCAAATACTTTGATTATACGTTCAATGAAGTAAACAAACGCGCTCGTTGTAGATATTAAATCAAGGTAGATCGTAGGAGAGTCTGGGGAGCTGCAACCGTCGAATGGGTCTTTAATGCAGTGTCTCATTGTTTGGAGTGTGTATCGTTTCGCTTTGTTTCCTCTGGCAGTAAACTGTATAAATAATACGCGAATAAATAAATAAAATAAGTGCGTGTGTGTGTGTGGTGCAAACAGAAACACGAAAACAAACACACACAACATGAAGAAGACAATAACAACAGAAAGAGAGAAAGAGAGTGAGCGAAATGCAACGGCAATTTAATTGACCGAGTGTTTAATGTTCGAAAAAGCGATGAGAATCGCACAGCACATCCCCATCATATCGCGATCTCTGTACCAACACATACGCACACACACCATAACATATGCGTGCTGCCATGAAATTATCTTGTTTGATTTAATTGTGCAAAAATTTCCTGTTTTCCAACTGATTTTCAATAATGCCTGCTGCGCCTCCTGTGTGTGTGTTCCGTTCCGGCAAAGTTTCCGTAATCATAACAAATGAGGTGTCAAATGGCACCGGCTCGGTCCACACTTCGCTCTTCACTTTCCACTCTCCGTCCACAGTCCATGGTCGGGATTGATTATTTTTAAAGGGATGCCCTGTACAGCCTCAATTTGCCGCTCGTTGCGGTTTCTGTTTCTGTTATTCATGTTCAACTTATTAACTTTTCATATTTGCACAACACACACGGCAGGGTCTATGGTATGTGTGTGTGTTTGTTTACGCTCCCCTATTTACATTACTCGAGTGCTTAATTCCAGTGCAAATCTTCCCCTTTTTACATTCATTGCATCCATTTCGAATCTCTTCTCTAAAACGCATATCTCAAAAATATTTAAATACTTGATATTTATGGTATAGAAGATTATTGCAGAGTATGGTTGTTTTAGATTTTGGAAACGTTTCCTTCTGCTCCCTTAAATTAAAAAATTCAGTCACATGCGTCACTTGAAAGTTTTGAAAATGTTCACCAGATGTATGATCGGATATTGCACCTAGAAGTTATAGAAAAATATAATTACATCATTTAGCTTACACACTAGACTAAAACTTTCCTACTTGTTCATTTCCTTAGAAGGGATTTCCTATAAGCTTTTGATTGATTTCAGCTAGTCACAAAATATTTTAAATTATAATCTTAACTTTTTCTTGTTTGGGATTACAATTTAAGGAATATTGTAGGAAATGTTTTATACCTGCATGAATATGTTTCTCTTTAAAAAATAGTTACACTTCATACATTTGCCCTAAAATAGCAGTGACATTTATAATTGATGTTGGTATAAACAGGTTTGAATACAGTTGACAGATTGATGAAGTATTTCAAAGCAGCATACGTGATTAATCACAATATTTAATTTAATATAATGATGGATAATTACCTGTTTTTTGAAAAAAAAACACACTATAGATCAATCAATCAATTAGGTATGGGTAAATTTCAGTAGTTTACAGAACTATACACACGAAAGTACATTGAGCTGAATATTTTTCTATTCCATAGTAATCTTCTCTTTGTTTTTTTCGAGAAAGGGAAAATATTAACGCTCTCTTATACGTTTTTTATTATTTACGATGAATGGAAATGCATTTCGATGAAAAGTAATTATGAAATCATGATAAATTTAAACGACGTGTGCGGCGAGATGTGTCACAGCAAATGAGTGTAGAATGTAGAAAATTGGCAAAATTATTGAATGAGAATTGAATTGGGAAATGCAGTGTGAAAAGAAATGAAGAAATGTGAAATGAGTGTGAAAAGTGAATCGCATGAATATGCTGCTTATTAGTTTCATTTTGATTTGTTGTCTGATGCGATGCACTTTGTAATTATTTTGAAATCTAAGGGAATGCCACGCAAACTGATAGTGAGAGAGAGAGAGAGCGGGTTGCACAGTTGCTGCTGTTGTTGTTGTTCCTGCTGCTGGTTTCCATTTCAGTGCACAGAAAGCCATTTACCGCCAGGCACGGCGTAATCAGTAATCGGTAATCAGCACTTTAATCATGTTCAATTAACTGCGCTTTTAGATACGCAATGAAAACATGACGATGCGCGTCGTCGTCATGTGGCATGTGGCATAAAGGTGTCTGTGCACAAAAAAAAAATTGAAAAAATAAAAGCAGGCGCCGAAAACAAATGCAAGTGAATAATTGGCAGGCAGGACAAACAGGCAAAATATGCATTGGTGCAGTGTATAAATATTAAATATTTCCACGCCTACGCCCATGCACTCGCCCTGCCGCCTCACGCAACAAAATGAAATAAAAAGGGCGCTTAAATCACGACAAACAATAATTCCCCAGCGAGTGCGAATGTGAATGTGAATGCATTATGCCGAGTACCCATGCCTCGGTTGCCACACAGACAGTCGCCCACAGGCTGTCAGTTGGCCGTGTTGCACGTTGCAACGGTCGCCGATAATGATAAACATAAAAGTGAAAATAATTTTCAATTACAGCAACATTAATAACCGATAATAATCCTAAACAAATATTGCGAAACGAGCGAGCTCACGCACTGTCTCTATCGTTGCTCGCTCACCCTCTCTCTTGCTGTCTCACTCTGCCACTGCCTCTTGTGCCGCGTGTGAGTGTGCATATCAATGAAATGCAAATTAATTGCCCAGCATGTGGCGGCAATTGGAAACGTGAACGGGCGAGCATAAATGATAAGCAACTTGCAACACACACCCTCTCTCCCTCTCCCTCTCTCTTTCTCGCCCCCGCTCTCTCCCTCGCACACACATTAGACACACTTTAAACAAATACGCAGTGTGCATTCATAAATGTAAGCTAAACCGCAAACCGACATAGACAGACGCACAGTGAACCAGACAGACGGACAGTCGCACATGCTAAAACCTTTGTGGCACTTTGTGATGTATTCAATGTATTCAATGCTGTCGTCCCTTGGGTGTCTTAATTGATACGACGCCGCTCGTCACGATGGCAACGCTGGCGAGCGGTTCTTTAGCTTTTAGGGCATGCGACCGCAGCAGCAGCAGCAGCCGTAGCCGTAGCCGTAGCCACTGCAGCCACAGAGCCGGACAGTGGAGGGAACGTGCTCGCAAGTTGCCCGCGCGTGTGTGGGCTGCAGCGTGGACCGTGGCAAGTGCTGGCTGACCGCACAGTTACATATAGATAAAACAGAAAAAAGTTAGGCTAAAAGGACGCGCAAATTTGTTAGGAAGTACTTAACGGCTAACAGACACACGCAGAGAGATTTTGCAGTCAACTTGAAAATAAAAAAAGGCTAAAAGAGTCACAAAAAGTCACAAAAGTCGCGTCAGCCAAGGCGATCCTTTTTTTTTTGGGGGCAGTAAACATCAGGTTTGTACGTATCTGTATAAAGCATAGATAAATACATATTATTTGGACAGAAAATACTCTAAAATTCAGAATAGTTACGCAAATTATACAGAAAAGTGAGTATTTGCAAGTCGTTGTTTGATTTCTCGCTGATTTTCCTGTTTATCTCGCAAACTGTACAACTTTTATCAAAGAATTCCTCAACTCTGTTGCGTATATGTGTATATAAAATAACCAAAAAATAAATATTAATTAAACAGAAAATTAATTTTAATTCAGCATAGTTACGCAAAAACGTCAATCCGCTGGGTATGTTCAAGTCGTTGCTTTTCTTATTTTGTTTTGCTGCTTATCCCAGCTCAAGTATTTGTTGTAAATACTTATTAGTTATTAATATGTTTGCTGTACGTGCATCACGTTACGTCACGTGTTGATTTAAGAGTTGTCCCTCTTCCGTTGTCCTTTTTCCTGACCCGCTTCCGTTGTTGCACAGCCGGAGCGAAACCGACAGAGAGAGGTCGAAAACTTTGGCAATTAAAAGCAACTCGTCGCTCATTTGCAATGCCTGCCCACTACTAAAAAAGGACTGCGAACCCATTTCAAAGTGTGAAACAAAAATCAAGACACAATTAATTGCAAGACGTTTGTTAACCCCGAATCCGAATCCGAACGAAAAAATAAAATGAAATTGAATTTCTCTGCCGATTTTTTGTTTTTTATTATTCTGCCCAATGTTGTTTTTGTCTTGTTGGACAGTGCAAATTCAATTGCGAGTGCTACAAGTTGTAGACGACGATTTGTAAAAATGCAAATTTTGCCGTCTCGTATTCGCGCAGTTTCTCACTCTCTCTCCGTGTGTCTCGCGCAATCTTTGGCGGCCATTAGGCGCACTTGCCACCAACCGCGGCAGTTCGGAGTCGGCACTTGCACTCGTCATTTGTTATTTTCTGCTTCCCATTCCATTCGCCATTTGCCGTTTGCCATTTGCTTTTTGCTACAGACGAACTTGGTCGCTTGATATCCTCTATATACATATATACACACATACAATTAAATACATATGCACTTACACTTAGTACATAACATAACTATTTTGATTGCAAAAATTTCACGCGATCTGACGTTTTCAACTTCTTCTCTTTCTTAAGTTTCCTTCATATCTCCTTAGGTTGTGTCTTTGCTGCAATGAGAGCAAAAAATGCGTTGGCATATTGCGTTGATTTTGCGCATTTTTGCGCTCGACTCGATTGTCGATCACACTATCGCACGCATATTAATATCGAATCTTATTTTCACCAGACTGCAAGTCAAGCTCTGCATGCTGCATCCCTTTCACACGCACACGCGAACTTCTCCCACACCAACTCGAAAGACACCACACTGTGAGAGCGCTCTCACACCTGCACTGTTTGCAGGTGGTGAACAATTAATTTCCCCTCTCTCGCTCACTGTAGTTATTTTGCGTTAATCGCGACTCCAATTTAATTTATTTCTTAAATCGAAAAGTGCAGCCCGATAGTGTTCGTATATTTCAAGCAGCTTTAATGCCTCACCCAGTCGACTGTTTATTTAAGTTTCTCGTTTGGCCTTTTTCTCTTTTGGGCTGCCATCTTTGAGTTCGACTTGCTTGCGACGACCGTGCCAATTCCCGTTTGCCGTCTCAAATTTGCCATTATCACCTATCATTGGCGCTTTGGCGTCGGATTTGTGTGTGCGGACCATAAAAAAAGGTGCCATGCAGATTGCAGATTGGCATCTTTGTATCTGCTTGGAGTACCCGCTTGCCTCACCTGGGGAGGGGGTGCCGCGGTAACTGCCAAGCTTGCCGTGCCATATATTTTGTGTACACACACGCAGGCGAAGACACTTTATTAACACACACACACACATACAGTGAGAGAGAGAGAGACACGCGCGCTCATACACACACACAAGCTTAACTTTTGCCAATGTCCTTAACCATAAATTTGCTTTGGTAAATCCTCATTGTCGTTGTGTGATTTAAACTTTTGGGGCGACATTGCCGCACCTAGCTAGACGGGGCCCGTAGCCGGCCGTATACAGCCGTAGCCAAAGCCCTGCCAAAGTGACAGGCACACACACACACACAGGCACAAACACACGTGCAATCCACCTTCAAAATGGATCCGCGACAGCCAGCGGAGTGAGAGAGAGAGAGAGAGAGAGAGAGAGGGGAAGAGCGGCGGGAGAGTGTGTGACTAAGAAAATTGAAATGAAGCTGCCGGGGAATGGCCGTCGTCCCAGCGGAGACGCCAAATTTATGATAACGTGCGAAAATGTGAAAAACATCATCGGACAGATAGAACGAAAGAGCGAGAGAGAGAGAGAGAGGAGGATCCTGACCGACGAGCATGGGTTAATTGACTTTGCCTGCACACGCGACTTGGCGCAACTTCAATTCTTGTGACCGGAAAATGCAAAGTGCTCAAGAGCGGCGGGACAAGAGGGGCAGGCCTGCAGTGGGAGCAGTTGTTGGGGTTCATAGGGTCAGTGCAGCATCACTGCGACACTGAGCAAGAGAGAGAAAGAGAGTGGGAGCGAGAGCCGCAACCTCGGGGCGACAAGTTCATTGGAATTGGCACAATGCTCGAAACTGCTGCTGAAATTCTGTGGAGCTGCTGAAGCCTCCCAACGTTGGCATCCAGTTGAACAGATTGACAAACAAGCCGCAGCCAGCCGAGCAGCAACTACATTTGAGTGCAGTCTGTTTGGCCACTGTCAGTGGGTGTCAGTCTGTCTGCTGCTGCTGCTGCTAACCGTCTTTGTGCTGCTCTCTTCCATCTCCATCGCCGTCTCCATCTCCATCTTTGCCTGTGCTGTTGTAATTTGCAGCAAAGATTTGTAGTTGTTGCCCTGAACTTTCAGCTGTTGTTGATTTTGCTACGAAATCTCCAGTCAGATCTTGAACCCTGATCCACTGGTACCTCCTGTACACCACACTGGCCACTTGAGTTCTCTCCAAGGCCAGGCAGCTGCCTGTCCTCCTCTTCCTTCCATGTTAATGAAAAACTTAGTTAGTCGGTCGGTCGGTCTGTCGGTCGGACGGTCGGAAGGTCGGTCGTTTGTTCGGTCAGTCGCTTGATTACTCGCTCCAAAAACTACAACAACAACAACAACAAGCTGAACAACAAGTCTATGCAAATAAATGAAACTGCAAGCAATGCGGCAACCACAAACTCAGCTCACAACAGCAGCTTCAACTTCAGCTCCAGCTCCAGCTCCACCTACTGTCTTCATCCATCCCCTTTTGTCACCTGTTTCCAGCTGCTACTTCAGTTGCAGTGTCTCAGTCTTACATATTTATTTTGTTTGACGAAAATAATACACAATTTTAGAATTACATAAGTAATGCCCTGTGCACTCTTAATCTGCCTTGCAGCAGCAGAGTCGAACAATTAAATTATTAAGTAATTGTGCAATGCGCCAAAAAGTCTCAGGTGACTTTAAAAAGTGAAGAAGTCAGAGGTGATTTGATTGTATTTTGCGGCTAAATGTATTAGAAATCTTTAAGATACGGCATGCTCTGGCTTTTTCTTGTTTTCTATTTCAATTTATAGTTATATTAAAAATATATTCATAACTCATATATATCTTTGTGCCGTAGAAGATAGAAGTGACATCAACACTTTGATTAAAAAACGAAATTAATAATGTGCATGGGCGCAGGGCGTGGCAACCAGAATAAAATATAAATTTGAGCTACGCATAATATTTGGGTAACGCTACGTCAAAATTGGTATTGTAAAGATTGTTTAAAGGATATAAAATACTAACATTATGTTTGTTAATGTCAGTTATTTTATTATTTTATTTTTCTTTATTTTATTATTATTTATTTTTTTCTTGTATTTATTTTTATTAGTTATTTATTTGTTAATGTTATTTAGTTTTTGTTATTTATTTTTATTGAATTTTTTTCTTTCTAGGTCATGTTAAAAATGATTTCCTTTACGCAAATTACCTACACTTTTCATGCGCCTTCGCCCCACTGTACACACTTGGCTGCGAACAGTTCATAACTGCCTCACAAATGATATCGATATGCTTTTAACAAAAAACTGGAAAAGTATGAAATAAATCATGCCTTTGGCCAATTGCGTCAACTCAGCACATTCTTCTACTCCGCTCCGGCTCTCTAAATTTCAATCCTCCCTCCGCGCGCCTTCGCTTTCAATGAGTTGCACACAATACGAACGCGGGTTGGACTCGTCGAACGAGTCCTTTGGTCCTGCAGTCCTCCAGTCCTTCAGTCCTTCAGTCTCTCGGTCTCTCAGTTCTGCCGTGGCTCATTCCGTGGATGCGAAATGGTCGACGCACTTGCCACGCTGCCAGCGGCACTGTCTATAAATATTTAAATTTCAAGTTTGGCAAAAGTTTTTTGCATGCATTACCAGGCCAAAGGCAGAGGCGTGCGCGCGGAGGGGTAGGGCACTTTGTTGCGGCAACGGCTGCCACGCTCGACGAGAGTCTGGCACAGCCTCTCCCTGCCTCGTGCAGCCGCCACTGGCAGGCAACCTTTTTTTTTTGTTTTTTTGACTGGTGTTGCATGGAGTCGGCAGTAAAAAAAAAAGTTTTTTGCAAAACTTGCAAGTGAAATGTTTGATTTTCAATGATTCAATAAATTATTTATATATTTGCGTATGTCGCAAAAGCCCCGACGTGAAACCCACAACCAGACTAGACCCCCCCCCCTCCCCCTTAACACTGCTCGCCCACGCCTCGGGCCTCCCACTGCTTCGCGTGCTGCTGCTCATGAGTGTCGATCTTCAATTGGCCCAATGTGCAATGTGCTGCATTAAAGCGCCCCGTGGCCTCGCAACTTGGCTTGCTAGTTGGTAGTGGGTTGCGTCTTCCTCATTCCACCCCCCTCTCTCCTGCTCTCCTGGCGGCGTCTACTTGGCAAGCGGAACGTCGGGCACATTTAAAAGCGATAAATCACCCTGGTTTTTGGCAGGCAGCGCGACTGCCTTGCGCGATATCATTAACTCTGCACAACTAACCGCGCCTGAACCGCACAGCGCGTTGCATTCTAATCTCATCTCTCATTCGTACTTATACTACTTCTACTCTTTCTCTCCTTTTTCTTCTTTTTCTTCTGCTTTCTTTCTGGCAGCGATTGGCGCCTTTCAGCCGGAGTTTGTGGAGAGCATTTCGAATGTGTCGGTCGCTGTTGGTCGCGACGCAACCTTCACGTGTCACGTGCGACACTTGGGCGGATATCGTGTAAGTACACACACACGCACACACACCCATCAGTACTCACATACTCCCAAATACACCCATACACACGCCAACACCCCCGCTTAATACACTAAACACATAACACTTGAGTTTCATTAATGACACCAGCCACGAGCTGCTCCAAGCGTGTTCCCAGTTTCCTTTACGCCCGCATTCCACCCGGATTAGCCTGCGATAATCCTCGACTGCGGAAGCGAGCATAGTCGCTCGGAACAACGAACTAACAGAACTAAACTTAACTATTTTGCTTGTATTTGTTGCGCTCTGCTCGTTAACCTTTTAATCCCGAATCCGGGCGACTGCTTGCTCCACAGGTGGGCTGGCTTAAGGCGGACACCAAGGCCATTCAGGCCATACACGAGAACGTTATCACACACAATCCGCGTGTCACGGTCAGCCATCTCGACCAGAATACTTGGAATCTGCACATCAAGGCCGTCTCTGAGGAGGATCGCGGCGGTTATATGTGCCAGCTCAATACGGATCCCATGAAGAGTCAAGTGAGTATCAAATGATAAAGAGGGGAGTCTGAGAGATAGACAGCGAGAGAGATAGAGAGATGGGGAAAAAAAACAAGTGACAAACGCTACAGTCTAGCGAAATTTAAGCAATTTTCGGAGCTACAAGAAGGAATACCTATGATTTAAAAGAACCTGCATGCAAAGTTTGGTCTCTCTAACTTTAAAAATAGCTGGGATTAGCGCGTTCAAACAGACAAACAGACAGAGGAATATGCCTGAATGAACGAACCGATTGAGTATACTCTTTTACTCAGTGGATGGCTTAGAGGCACCTTCATACCAAATTTGGAGTCTCTAGCTCTAATAATAGTTGAGATTAGCGCGTTCAAACAGACACTCAACTTGCACCTCTAACAACACATGCTGCACAAGTTTGTAATTCTTTTTTATATAATGTAAAGTAAGTTTACTAGTTTTTTTTTTAACTGGCCTTTTTTCTGGCTTTTTTTCTAGCTGTATATTATTAGAATTATTTGTAAATGTTTTGTGTACATTTGTGATGTTTGCTCTGAGCCGTGTGTGCGTGGCATAAGTAACACAGAGAGCGAGATGGAATCACAATGGGCTGCTGCCCGCCTTCATGAATAATGCCCCAGCTAAGAAGACAATGAAAATGTTTATAAATATTTTCCATGTGCGTCCACACACACACACACACACACACAGCTTCACTGAAAGCAATTTTCCAAAGTGTCCATGGGAACATTTCATGCAGCATTTGAAGGGGCCAGAGTAATATTGAATGCAACGCACTTGTCGTCGTAGTTGCTTTTTTCTTATTGTTCCTTGTATGGACGATGTGCTACCCTTGCCTTCTCCCCTTTAACAGCCCAGCTTTTACCCCTCTCCCCGCGCAGTCGTATTCGCAGTCTCAATCCCTTGTCGAGCAAGTGAAAGAAAGCGCAGCAAATCGAAAGCGAAAACTATGGCAAATAAGGCGAGAGAGACGCACGCACACACACACATACACAGAGAGTGTACCTACATGTGTGCGTGTGTGTGTGTGTGCCCGGTGGACGCACGTACACTCATGTGTCCAGCCAAGTGAAGTTTATGGCGCCAATAAAATGTATTTCATGCTTCCTTAATTTTTATTTTTACTTTAACGCTTCTCGCAAGGACGAGACGCAGCCACTGCCCAACACTGTCACAAGCATGTGTCTGTCTGTGTGCGCAGTGGGGAGGGGGAAGGGGGGGGTTCAGACCCTACTGCAGCGCTGCACACTTCGCGTCGTAGCCCAATTGTCTTCTGCTTTGTTTTCATTTGGTTTGCTTTGCTTTGTTTCGTTGTTGTTGCCTCCTCTATTACCATTTCCATTGCGTTAAGAGTGCTTGCCTCGTTTGGAGTCCCCCCTCTCCGTGCTCTGCCCCTGCCCATCCGACGACTGTCAAAGTCCTAAACTATTTAGCGTTATTTCATTTGCTCGCTCGCTCTCTCTCTCTCTCGCCCTGTCGTGCTGTCCCTCTTCTGCTCTGTATGTGTGTATATAGAGTATGTCTTCCCATTCCCATTGTCGATCTGGTGCCCCATTTGGCGCATAAAAACGTTTTGCCCTCTCCCTCTCTCTCCCAGCTCTCCGTCTCGCTCGCTCTACCAGCCTGCTGCTGCTGTTGCTGCTTTATGGCCGGCTGCATAATCAGCAAATTTTCGCTGAGTGTATAGTAAATTCTGTTAACCGGACCCACGGCCGCCTTTTCGCCATTTGCTGATGACTGTTTTATACCTTTTGCCCACTGTGCCTGTTGTTGTAGTGTCGCCGTCAGAGAGACAATGCGACTACATTTATACCTGTGTCCTATCTCCTGTGTCCTCTCTTTCTCTCTCTCTCTCCCGCTTCTCGCATACATATTGTTTTTTGGCCAAACATAACCTCAAAAAAATAAGCAAAAGTTGCTTCAGAACAATAACTTACCCCTGCCCCGCTGAGAGCAGGTCTCGAGTCGAGTCTCGAGTAGAATTTAAGAAAACTTTTGGGAACTTCAGAAGCTGAAACAAGAAAAACAAGCTGCAAGTCTGCGGGATTTTATAAAGATTTGAGGAAGCAACTTTGCTTCGGTTTCCATGTCGATTTCCATTACGATAACAATATTATTTTTATCGTTTTTAATTACATAAGCAATGCCATATATATTCAACTTTAATGTGAAATGAGATAATTGTATCTCGCTTATAGCGTATTTATTTACTTATTTATTATAAGTTATAGAAAACTGAAAGTCTTAGGCGCTTCAAGTGATAATTTATCAGCCCTAAATTCAGTTATAGGCTATATTCTATCATTAACATGTATATATTTCTTTATCTTCAAACTTCCCTCTTTATATTTATCCTTCTTTCTTTAACTTCATCTTGCAGATTGGTTTCCTGGACGTTGTTATACCACCGGATTTCATTAGCGAGGATACATCATCGGATGTCATTGTGCCCGAGGGTAGTTCCGTACGTTTGACATGTCGGTGAGTCCAAGCACTATATATACATATATAGGATATATATATACATATAAAAACATACATATCTCTTTGCTAGTTCTCTATGAATCGAAGAAGTATGCACATATTTATGTTCATTTTGTTGCTAATGGCCAAACAATTGCATTGTCCAATACACTGTGTGTGTGTGTGTGTCTGTGTGTTGGCCTTAACTGGCTGCCAACAAATCCCAGCCAAATGGCCATCATCATCGCCAACAACTCCACCCGCATCGTCGTCATCATCATCATCATCATTTAATAATGTCAGCAAATTAAGCGACACTTCATTTCTCTTGATTTGGGTCGGCGCTTTCCATATGCCCTGCTCGATACGCCAGGCTGGGGCGGGGTGGCTGTGGCTGGGGGTGTGGGCGTGGGTGTGGCATAGTGTGTGGAGTGTGCGGTGTACTGTCTCTATGACAGTTGTCACACCACAAATGTCGCACACACACACAAACTCATATTGGAGTTGCACATAGTTGATGCACATCTCGTGCAGGGTATCTGCTAGCTGGGTAGGTCTATGGCTTGTCTGGTTCTGTTCCCTGGGCTATTCTTCCTTTTAACTAACTGCGACGACGATGCTGGCGCGCGTTGTCGACGCATTTGGTCGTCGTTGATTTATGAACTTGACCACGACCACGAAGTAATTTTAACGATTTAACCGCAGAATGATGGAACCGGCGCGATAAACGCACCACTCGCTAGTTCACTACACCCCCCTCCAGGAGTATGTGTGTGTGTGTGTGTGGAAAGCTATTAGAGACAGCGTCTGCAATTTTTTCCATTTTAATACCACTTAGGACAAATCCCATAAAATGATTTTAACTTTAAGCGCAACGCAGCGCAACGCCGCGTAGAATTAAAACAAAACTTGACCGGACCGCAGGCAGATTGTTTGAATCACGTGTTTTTTCTGTTGCTATTATTGTTTTCTGTTTTCTGTTTTCTCTATGTTTCCTTTTTGTTTTCTCTTTCATTGCGCAGTTTTTTTACCCTTCGTTGTTGGAAAAAATATCTGAAACATTGCAAACAGCTTTGATGTAATAATTATGGATAAAGGTATTATCTATGCTAATGGATTGTTTAAAAAGTAGATGCATTATCGAAATTACCAAAAAAAAGATGCAGAACTATCGAAAAATCGATAGGAACTATGGAAATTTATGCAACAAAAAAATGGCTGTTGAAAGGCTGCAAAACTATCGAAATGACTATCGATAAGATACAAATTTATGGTATATATAGATAGATAGATTGATGACTCGTTGGAAAGATGGACAGATATAGATTTAGGATATAAATACTCAAAGTAAAGTCTATGCAAATCCAAAAAAACACTCATACGCACCCATGTACTTGAGATAACAGTTGCGTAGCACAATGATCGTACACGAGTATGCAGTAGTTTTCATGAATAAACAAACATGCTGTAAGTATGTTAAGACAAGCTCACACCCACACCACACACCACACACCATACACACCATACACACACATACAGACACACTCTCAGACAACAAATGCGTACAAACAATCAGCCTGGCAGTCGCTTAGTTCAGTTCAGTCTTAGAGCAACTTAGGCAACTCTGGTGCAACTCTGGCGCTGACTGGCGCCCGGGCAGTCGCCCATTGTGTGCTCCTTCAGATGTCTTGGGCTGCGTGTGGGTGTGCGAGTGTGTGTGGACGTTCTTTAGCTTGGCTATTTTGCATCTGTTTGCGGCATCATAAAAATTTACCACACCCGCGTCGGCTGCTAAACGGCTGTGTATCTGCCCCTCCCCCTCCCTCCCTCCCTGCCTGATACCCTTTGTTGCATACAAGAGAATCTCAGCCACAGACGATTCCTTAAGCCATAAGCATTACGCGAACTTTGGTTGCCACCGCCATACACAATGGCGGCCAAAAAGTGCCGCATATTAAATTCAATTGGGGCACAGCAACGCGTTGCCTACTTTAATTGCAGCGGCGAATCACGTGCATCTAGCATATACGATATTGAACATACGATATATATATACATATTTTCTAATGGATTTACTTTCTCCGTGTTTGTTTTGTTTTTTTTTTTTTCAGTGCACGTGGCTATCCCGAGCCCATTGTGACCTGGCGGCGTGAAGATGGTGGCGAAGTTGTGCTCAAGGACAGTGCGGGCACCAAAACACTGGGTAGGTAGTGCTATGGGGTAGATGGAGGAGTAATTGGTTTGAGTTTTAAAAAGCTATATAAATCAGTCTATTTTGTTATGGTTATTAAATATAAATCTGTTGCCGCTTAAAGCTGAAACTCACGACTAAGCTAGGTAATACCCATTCATTTAGATCTTCTCAGCTTAAAATGCTTAATATTTATGCAAAATCAAAAATTGTTGCATACTTTTTTGCGCTAAATGTTTCCAGGCATGTCTGTATGTTTGAACGTCGATAACTTAGCTATTATATACGCTAGAGACACCAAATTTGGCACGAAGATTGCTCTATGCTATACGTAAAGTTAAGATTGTATATCTATATTATATATATTATATGTCAAATAATAATAACTTAGCTATTATATACGCTAGAGACACCAAATTTGGCACGAAGGTTGCTCTATGCTATACGTAAAGTTAAGATTATATATCTATATTATATATATTATATGTCAAAAAGCAAGCAATTAAACACGTGTGTTGTAGTTATCTTGGACTCTTCAAGCGTTTAGCAATCAAAAATTACTCTAAACTGTAACTGTTACTGGCTTTACTAATGCTATTACTTTCTCAATCTCTCCTCTCTCTCTTCCCTCTCTCTCTGTCTCTCTCTCATTGCAGTCTCCTCATATCGCGGCGAAGTGCTCAAGCTGACGAAAATCTCACGCAACGAGATGGGCTCGTATCTGTGCATCGCCTCCAATGGAGTGCCCCCATCGGTTTCCAAGCGCATCTCGCTTAGCATACACTGTAAGTAGTGCAAACCCGCAATCCGCTTGTGTTAAGCGTGAGGGGGGGGGGGGGCGTCAAGTGGGCGTGGCATTAATTAGAGAGAGCTGCGGTTGGTCAACTTTTATTTTTGGCCGGCTTAAAATGCATACGATATGAGTGCGCTCTGTGTGTGTGTGGCTGTGCCTGTGTATGTGTGTGTGTGCGTGTGTGTGTATACATATCATTAGTCAGTTTGAGCCCCAGTCGCAACCTCAGAGTGGCACCACAGCAGCAGCGCGCTGCTTCCGTCTCCACGCAACCTCAGCCTCTGCTGGACACATCAACTCTCAGTTTTGGTGCTGCCCAGGCTCGTCGTGGTGTTTATCTAGTTTAGTCTGCTGGCGCACACATACACACACATATACATATATACACACACACAGCAACAGACACTGGCGCCCTGAGGTATGCAATGGAAAAAAGGCAAACTGCAAACTCGCAATAGAATAGCGCAAAAAGGAGCGCAGATTAGAGCAGCAGCAGCAGCAGCAGTTGAGGAGGAGGGGGTGACAGCAGGAGCAGTAGGGGAGAGAGGACGTGTGTGTGTGTGTGGCGCTAACTCGATTGTCGTTGTCGTTGTCGTTGTTGTAATCCGTTTAAATCCAGTCACTGATACCGGGCATTACCTGATGCCTTGTGTTGTTTCCCTACAGCCTCGCCTGCTCCTGCTCCTGCCTCCCGCTGCTCCCCCTGCTGCTCCTGCTCTCTGCTCCCTTTTGTTGTTGTTGTTGTTGCTGTTGTAGCACAGTTTTTTGTCAACCTGTCTGCAGCACGTGCGGCATTCAGTGTGCTAGTTGATGACGTCGCCGTTGCTGTTGCTGTTGCTGCCTCTGCTGCTGCTGCTCCTGCTGCTGCTCCTGCTGCTGTGCCATGTGGCAGTTCACTCAATCATCACGACATCAGCAGCAGCTCCACACTGCGCTTGTTTGCCAACATTGCCCAACGTGCTGCAGCAGCAGCAGCAGCTCTATGGCCAGTCGACTCCTCAACCTACCCTACCTATCCTCGCTCTGTTTGCTCTTTTGTCGCTGCAGCGTCTCCTGCTGCTGCTGCCGCTGCTGCTCATCTCATCCTTTGGCCAGCAGGGTGAAATCACGCTTTTTAACATTTTGACATTTTGTTAATGTGGCCTTTAAGTGCGACGTGGTTGCTGCTGCTGCTGCTGCTGTTGGCCGGACGAAGCGTGCTGCTTGAGCGGCACACTTTAAGATTGCTCCTGCTATCTGCAGCGACAGACGCTGCGCGCACCAAAACTTTTTGATCAACTTGAGCTGAGCTGACTGCCACACTTGGCCAGGCAGAGGAGCAACGGCAGCGGGAGCAGCAGCAGGGGGAAAGAGAGAAGCAAGCGGTAGCTGCAGGAAGGACTGGGTGAGCAGCCGAAGGAAGCAAAGTAGGGACAGCAGCAGTAGCAGCAGGAAGGTGTAGGAGCTGCAAGCAGGGGCAGAAGAAGTAGGAGCAGTAAGTAGCGAGGAGTAGCTGCTACGGGAGCAAAAGCAGTTGGTGAAGAGAAAGATGTTGGAGGAGCAGTTGCCGAAACTGGAACAGACGCAGGAGCACAGGCACAGCAGCAGCGGGAGCAGGAGCTGGAGCAGCCCAGTCCGCTCAGGAGTGAGTGTTGCACCCACTCGTGTGCCGTGCTCGGCCACGTCGTCATATTCGACGCTCTGCGCTTTTCCTGTTGCTGTTTTTGCAGGAACTTGCTCACAATTTGTTTGGCAAATGTTGCCCGCGTTTCATCTGCATCTCCAACTGCTCCGCCTCTGTTCCTCTCCTGCTTCAGCTCCTGCTCCTGCTCCACCTACTGCCCCCGTTCCCAGCATGTTTCCTCAACTGCCTGCGCTAAGTGAAAACAAAGTTTTGCCACAGCTTGCAAGTTATTTGCATCGCCTGCGTCTCCGTCTCCGTCTCCGTCTGTGCCGTCGTCGTCTTTGCCTGCGTGCTGCGCGCTGCTGCCGCTGCCAGATAAAGATGCCGTCGATTGCATTGCCACATGCGGCACCAACACCGACACCGCACCGACAACGCAACAGACTCCCGACACCGACACCGACAATAACTTTGACAGCGACATCGACATAGACATAGACACCGACCGACTCCCAGCTCCAACTGCGTAGCTGGCGCTGCTGCTGCCGTCTCCCTGCTGCGTGTTTCCGCGCCATTTGCCCAAGTTTCCTGCCTTGTTAGCCACCTTCCTGCACGGCTAATTAAGGATGCCGAAGCGCAGCAGGAAGCTGAATCCCAGCCAGAATCAGTAACAGAAACAGAACGCGCTGCTAACAATTAGACCACAATTAGCTGTGCCGTCCCTCTCGCTCTCACTCTGCTCCAGATCTCTCAGGCCTCATTTCATACATGGCGCAAATATGTGTACAAATCTGGCAGAAACTCCTCCTACTGCCCGGCCCACCCTTTCCGCCCTTCGACAATTTTTGTATTGTTATTGTGCGCATAATAAACGCTGCATCTATGTGAATTTGTTCTCTCTGTGCTGTCTGTCTGTCTGTCTGTCTGTCTGTCTGTCTGTCTGTCTGCCTGCCTGCCTGCCTGCTTGTCTATATGTCTGTTCATTCGTTTGTCTGTCTCTATATGTATATACGCCTAGATCTCCTAGATTAATTCAACACTCGCATCTATGGCAGTTTCTTAAAATAAATTTGCCACGCCTACTTTTGACCGCCAAAATTGACAAATACCGAATTTCCAGCATATTTTTTGTGCTTGATCATTCATTTTAAATATGTACAACCATCTATTATTCGTCAAATGATAGATGCTATCGATATATGTTATAGATACAGTCTTAAACTTGATTTACGCTGGTAAAAATTAGAAAAACTTTCAAATATTTTTGAGTAATTCGCACATACAATTTCAAATACAATTTAAGTCAAAAAACCTTTCGAGTAATTAGCTATATTCTAGTTTCTTTTAAAAACTATCTTGTTTTGCTGTGGAATACTTGACTATATCATGCTTTTGACTATATATATCTGTCTATATATCATGCTAGAGACAGTTTCTCGAGATCATATGCTAACAACTAAGTAAACATTTTCAAATATGCAATGCTCTTGTTAATTTGCGAAAAAGAACACTCTGGAAAATGTTGAAACTCGAAATGTTTCTTTCAGGTTTCTCGCTCGGTTTTTTTTACCCCTCCCCTCCCCCCTTTATACGATCCTTCTGCAGGTGTTGGTGGTCATAGGAATTTGAGCTGAAAATCGGCGTTTAGAAGCGGCTCCAACTGTGCGCAGTATTTCCGCACGCGTTTCGTGCAAATCGAACGCAAATAAATGCGAAAAATCGCTAAAAATCACGTACGCCTAAGGAAGAGCCAGACAGACGAGGGGAGCGAGTTTGGACGGGGGCGGCAGGTGATACAACTCAAAAGGGGGCGAAATGGTGCAATTTGCCGTTGTTGTTGTTCATATGAATATGGCGCAATGGCGACGCTGCCTGCTGCCTGCTGCCTGTGCTGGACGCTGACGCTTGCAAGCCTTAACAAAAGCCAGTGGCGTGGGGCCAGAGGCTATGCAGGTTTGCTGGGTGTTGGCAGGGAGTGGGCGGGGGGGGTCAGACAGACAGACGGACAGTGGGACACACGGGTCTCTATTTGCGCTGCCAATGAGCTGAAAAATACACGTCATTGGGTTTTGTGCCGGACTTTTTGCTACCTTTGGCTCAAAACTTTCACAATGCGAGCCAAATGCGATGAGGTGTGCCCTGTGCGTGTGTGTGCGAGAGTGTGTGTGTGTGTGCGAGAGTGTGTGTGTGTGTGCGAGAGTGTGTGTGTGTGCGAGAGTGTGTGTGTGCTGTAATTGTAGCTGCAGCTGCTGCTGCTGCTGCGACGACGTCATTAGTGCATATTTGTGGCTTTGTTTGCCGCAAGTGAACCAGCAGGAGGCAACTAGGGGGCGTTGAGTGAGGGGGGGAGTGGGAAGGTATGTGCGAGGTGCGAGATTGGGGCAGTGGCAGAGCTGGAATGTGCACACTGTGGGCGTGGCAGGCATGCAGCCAAGGCACATGCTCGGAATAATCATGGCAAAATTTTAAATCGCCAGCGAAAGTGTTTGCCTGCCCCATGACTACCACTCCCCTCCCCCGCCTCAACCCCCTCTCTGCCTGCGCCTTCTATGCATTCTACCAAAACTTGCAGTGCGTACAGCAACAGCAGCAGCTGTGTGTGTGTGTGCGTGTGTGTGTCTGTCTGTGTGTGTGTGTGCCAGCATGCAGATTGAAAATAGACGCAGTCAACCAGCACTCATCCATTGGTCAAACTGCCAGGCAGGCCAGTCAGGCGACCATCCGCAGCCTCCGCCTCCTCTCTCTCTCTCTTTCTCTCTGTCTCTCTGGCTTCACCGCGTGCGAGTGACATCAAGATTTTTCTACTTGAGTGTAGCTTTTGGTCTGCTCTTGGCGTCGATCCCAGACCCAATCCTACACCCAGTCCCACTGCAGCTAGACCCATGTGCGTGACTTACATCTCAATTTGCCCAGCTGCCCGGTCAGTGGCAACGCTGACACTGGCCGAAAAGCACACTTAACTTGTGGATTAGCAAGGCGAAAGCTGCTTAGAGTCGATCAGTGGAAAGCTTTAAGCTCTTGCTATGCAATTATCGCAATTAGGAGGGAAAAGAAGTTATGTAATCTTAGAAGTTGGGAAAAGCTGCTTGAAAACGATCGATTAGCTTTAAAAGCTCTCGAATGGAAAAGCTTTTACAGCGAAGTATAGTAACAGTAAGCTTTAAGGTGCTTTTAAGAGAGCACATTGAAGCTTTCACTCAAACAGGCAATAGCAAGTCATCAATCCATTTAATGGAGCTCCAAAGCCTCGTTCGCCTTATAAGGAGTGAAGTTTTAAGCTTATTTATATATAAAGCTCCTACAAGCTTTCACTGAATACTAGCTCAAGCTTATTAAAGACTTCAATGAGAGCTTGCCTCACTTGAAAGCTTTTCTTTTCAATGATTTCTTATTATTTGAGCTAAGATGTCTTTGTGCGAAAATATTATTTCAAGTTTTAGCCTTAAGCCATTAGCTTTAGGATGTAGCTTGGCTAGACTGTGTAGAACATGATATTTATATAGTATATATATGCGTAACACACACGTAGCTCTATATTGACACATCTGATCTCAGTTAGATCGCCTCGGGTCATGCATTCGACGAGTAGAATGCGAATTTCTATGTACACATCTATCTTTCTATGCCTAAGCCAAAATTTGTTTATTTTTGTTGCACACAAATAGAGTTCCAGCAAGTGCGGATGGGAAGGAGAGGAAGAGAGACAGAGAGAGAAACACGGAGAGACGACTTTGAAGGCGATGTTATATGGTTCTAGCGTGTGAGCAAATAGACAATTGATAGATAAGACATACGCACTCGGCCATGGAAATCAATTAAAATGCTTGCAACTTACAAAACTGCCATATGCACAGGCACACACACATGCACGAGCATGCCCATGAACATGCACATACATGCACACACACGTTGGGGTCATTGTTGCAACCTGCTGCTGCCTCGGCTGCTGCTGCTGCTGCTGCAATCGACTATCAATGCACTTGGCCAGCCAGCGGTGCCTCGCACTAGCGCGCACACACGCACAGAGAGAGAGAGAAAGAGAGAGAGAGAGAGAGAGGGAGAGGGAGACTGGAGCGAGGAGCCTGTGCGTGTGTGTTAGCAACGGCCTGTGGCGACTTTGGCAGTTTTACAAAACCACCAATTTTGGTTATAGCTCGGTGAAGGTCTGCTAGATGAGTGTGCGTGTGTGTGTGTGTGTGTGTGCGTGTGCATGTGTGTGCTCAGTCTCCTTCTGCACTGACTAAGTGACAATAAACACGCACACGAATTGTGCAAAAGAGTTGCCATACGGCTCCGCAGCGAGACGTGAGCTGCATCTGCATTGCATTTTGATGGCCGACGCCGCACACCGATCCCAATTGGCCTTCTACTCAGTACTAGTCTATGTCCCTCTCTCTCTCTTTCTGCTCTCCCCGCTCTCTGTCACTCTCTTTCTGTGTGTGTGTGTGCTTTATGCAGCAACTGCTTCTATTTAAAGTTCGAACGGCACTCGCCATTGTTGTCGCTTCTTATCAGGCCAATGGGCAACAGGCAAGGGGGCAACAACAAGTAAAGAGAAACATTTTCAATTGTAATGCCATAAAGGGTGCCTCAAGTGTGGCATGTACCGCCATGCATCTATGCTAGTTATTTCCCAATACATTCTAAGCTTCAATTCACGTTTTTATTTCAAGTTCCATTGATCTTTTCTAAGCGTATTACCCATTTCGATAGTGCACCTTAATAGTTTCATTGAAAAGGCCTTTGCTTTGCTCTTCTCCTTTCATTATTTGTACATGAAAGGAGAATACTTTTCTATATCGATATGATAGGGTATAAAATAATTTAAATATTAAACAATTCTATAGATTTTTACATTGATTTCTATTTTTTATATATATCAGAGTGTTTTTTTAATATAATTTCACAAAATAGTCTGCTCTAGTGTCTTCTAAACAAGCTTATGCTCTATGCTCTACATAACCTCAATCTAATTAAAAAAATGAGGTTAAACCCGCCTTAAGAAGATTAACAAAGTTAGCTGCTCTTATATTTTCTATGCACATTTTTACTCTATGCTCAAAAAAATCGAAGAAATCTACTCGCTCGTAAACCCTTACATAGATTAAAACTAATTTTTAAGTCTACACTCAGCTTGGTAGGCTTTACCTAATAGCCAGACCTCAGTGGATTTTACATATGTTATATATTGCTTATATATAGTTAATGTACTAGCTGTCTTCGTGTGTTCCACTGTACATGCTACACTATGTCGCCTATTTGGTTTGAGGTTGTGTGTCCGATATTAATAATGGTTTTATAATATGCTGCACCGCTGCGACTACACACAGGGCAACTTTGCTGACACCCCCTCTCTCTCTCTCTCTCTCTCTCTCTCTCTCTCTCTCTCTCACTATATATATATACCTCTCTCACCGACGCCTTCTCTTTTCACTCTTTCAGTCCATCCGGTCATCCAAGTTCCGAATCAATTAGTCGGCGCACCGCTTGGCACTGATGTCCAAATCGAGTGTCACGTTGAGGCCTCGCCCAAATCAATTAACTACTGGATTAAGGATACAGGTGAGTGTGTGTGTGTGCATCTGTGTACAGGTCTCTTCCTGCATGTGTGTGTGTGTGTAAAGCATCACAAGTTTTCCATTTTATAGACAGCTGGCGACACATAGGTCAACTACATACGAGTATACTGTATGTATAAATAGCTGAATTGTCATTAGTCTGATATTGGTAACGTCAGGTCTCACTTGGCTAAATACCATCACAAATAATTTACACTGATTTCCTCGACAACTTTCGAACAAGTTTAAAGATCATTTAGTTTGGCTCATTTTAGATAAACTTAGATCTCTAGTAGGTGACGAGCGGATGTATGGTTGCCATGTTAGACTGTCTGTCCGTCTGTTTGTTCCTCCGCCTGCTCAACTGTCTGTTCGTCTGCCTGCTCGTCTGTCGGTCTATTTCTCAGGAACTTTAAAAGCTGCCGCCAGCAAATTCGACGACAACACGCACAAGTACAGCATCATCTTAAAGTTAGTTCAAGTATTTGGCCACGCCCTCTTTCGCTGCTGAAAATCAATTAAAACCCAATTGCATGCATCATTTTAAAGCTAGAATATTTATTTTCGTTGTGTAAGGAATATGGAGCTCTTCATGTCTCTAAAGCGCATTTAGTATGCACAATATATGCATAATCTATCAATCAATTATTTTTCTAACGGCAGGGTATCTGCTTGTCGGGCTTATGGCCCATTCAGCTTTCTGTTGCACTCGAGTTGAGGCGATGCTGTCAATGTGAGGTGTTGCTTTGGCATTAATGTCGATTAACCGAGCAACGAGAGTTATAAATCTATCGTATTTACACACTGCACTAAATGTGCTCGCTATGTGTGTGTGTGTGTGTGTGTGCGTATGTGCTTGTGTGTAAAAGACATGGCCATAAACATTTAAGCAGCACGTGAAGCTGTCGCTGCTGTTGCTGCTGCTGTTGTTTTCTCAATCATTAAGCATCAAATGTATTGCGTGCTCATAAGCAGCAACAATCCTCATGCCACACACAGACACACACACACACACACACATACGTTTACAGAGATGTATGTATATCCCCTTCAATGCCGCCAGCGTGTCTTGCCTTTATTGTTGCGGTTGTCTTGACTACCCTGATGCCTTTGCCGGGGGTTTATCGACTGCATTATGCACACATCCTATCGGCATCGGGGCTTAATACGTGCACAGTGTGGCACGCCCTGTCGCCCATCGCCTCATAAATCATATGCAATCCATTGACTTTTGTTAGGGCCCTCAATATGTGTAATGAATTAATTTATAATTAACTTTTGCCAACTACCCAAGCGTGTTGCACGCCAGTAATCCCCGATTTCATAGACTGTGCATGGTATTATGGTTATATGAGTTAGTTTAGTGTTGCACTTGAGGAAATTTGTATGAGATTCTTGTAGAGAGCTGGGAAGAGTAATTTTTTTTTGGATTTGCAGGGATACAAGAAAGCGTGGCTGAGTTCTTTAGTAAGCATAAGCTGTGTGCAGGAATAATACATATTGCAACCAAATTTTATTGCCTTAGCTTCTATAGTTCCCGAGATCTAGGTGTTCATACCAACAGATGTGTTATATATATTATCGTTTATAATACCCAACTAGAGCTAAGAGCAGCATGTATAATGAGTGTAAATACGCGTGTGAATGAGTCGAACCTATACTTTATCTTATAGCATATCTGACCTAAGCATTCTCTTTGCATACCACCAACCTTCAATCTTGTATACCAAGGCATGGCAATCTCTTAAGCTCTCCCCGTCGCTAACCCAACCTTCATTCCCCGTTCAATCAACAGGTGAGATGATTGTCTCGTCGAGCAAATACCACGTGCAGGAGAACTCTCACTCGATGTACGAGACGCGTATGTCGATGATTGTGCGGAAATTTCAGAAGGACGATGTCGGCTCGTATCGTTGCATAGCGAAAAACTCGCTGGGCGAAGTTGACAGCAGCATCCGGTTGTACGGTAAGTTGGCTGGGAGGCGGGCGGTAGGGCGGGACAGGGGTGCGGTTGGAGGCGTTGGAGGCGTGTTTAATGGACAATAAACGCGACACATATTTCGGGCTGCGAGGTGTGTGCAGCGCGAAAGAGACTGAGAGACTGAGGGAAGGTAGCTGGGAATTGAGGGCAGAGGTATTTGCACCTTTGTTTCAATTACAGTTACTGTTACCGTTACCGTTAGCGTTACCGTTACATTTCCGTTCGCCTTCTCGTTTCACGACAGAAATCCCCGGCCCGAATCGTAAAAATCCTTCAAATAGCAAAGGAAACCAGCACGGCGCAGGCGGCGGTGGCGTTGGCGGTGGCGGCTCTGGCGGAGTTGGCAACGCGGACACGGATGCCAATGACATTTTAAAACTGAAACAACAAGTCAAAGTCACCTACCAGCCGGAGGACGACGAGCTCTATGGCTCATCGGAGGATTTCGACGATGGCGAACTCGCCGGCCTGCCGCCCTTATCGCCGCACCATTACTATACCAGCGGCAATAAGCCGCCAACCCATAAGCCCGGCGGTGGCCAACACCATCATCATTCGCAGCAGTCGCACGGCGGATCAGGAGCGGATCGTGAACGCGAGAGGGGCGGGGGCGGGGGCGGCGTCGGCGGCAACATCGAGTTGGCATTCGGCAATACGCGCAAGCCGACATATTATGGCGGCAGCGGTGTGGCTGGCGGCGTGGGAGCCGCCTCGGCAGCAGGTGGCGCCGGTGGCATTGCCAGCGGCGGCGGTGGCATTGGCGGCATGGACAACGCGGGGGTGCGACATGGTGGACCCATGGATAACAATAAGCGCGACTCGGGCTGTGCGTCACTTCGGCACGCAGCAGCTTGGCGACAGCCGCTCTTAATGGGCTTGTTCGGCTTAGTTGCGGCGCTCAGACTGTTATAATACACGGCGCCAGTTGTGCACTAGGCGTCGTACACACACACACACACACACTCACACGCACAGTGGGTTGAAGTCTGGCATGTTTTTTTTTTTTTTTTTTTTTTGTTAGTCCGCCTACCCGAAACAAATTGCACACGACTTCAACGTGCAACGCGCTGCATGACGTCTTTCTTCTGCGAAGACGCATGCAAACACACACACACACACAGATATATACAAGCACAGTCATGCACAGAACTGTGTTTATGGGCCTTTTTCATTTAACAGCGACTGAAAGTGGCAGCTGAACAAGGAGATTAATACAGCGGGCCGCGCTCCTGTCTCTCTCTCGCTTTGCTGCAGCTTTAAGAAGCTTTAAGCTGCAGCGAGGGGGAGCTTTGAGCTTGGCGCGTTAATCCCTGCGCACTTCGGATTCGCTAAAGAGGTTTGCAGTGTTTTTAAAGTACCAATATTACGATTCTTCAACTATGTGTAAGCTCATTATATATATATAAATATATATATATATATATAAACATGTATATGTATGTTTTGCCCAGGCAGAAAAGAAAAGAAAAACCCAGTTTGCAGTTGTAATTCGATATTCGATATTCGATATGTATTAGTGTTCATACTGTCATATAAACTCTATAAAGTGCGCTAACTGTATACTTACGAGCATTGCATATATGCAAGAGAGAGAGGATGTGAGAGAGAGAGAGAGAGAGAGAAATGCAGGAGCAGACCTCGTCTAGCCTAAGATAAATAGTTACAAACTGTATTCATGGTCTTGTTAATATTAGTTTAGCGTGTTTACAATGTATAATCATTTGAGATCTAAATTAAGCATAAAGCCCAATAAACCGATAACTCAAAAAAAGAGGAAAACTGAAAAAAACGGATTATATTAAAAAACTTCGTTAGCAAAATGTTGATTTCATTTCATTTCAAGCTCGCATATTAAAAAAAAAATTATAATAAAATTACAAAAAAAAAAAGAAAACACTCGCGAATTGTTGTGAAAATTCATTGCATACATCAAATTAGAAAATCGAAAAACACGGAAAACTTGGACAAAAGCGAATTTTTGAAATGAATGTGAGAACTGGCAGCTTAAAAGCTTATAGATACTATATATGTTTCTGTTATATGTATGCTATATCTATATGTACTTTATTGTGTGTGAATCTTCTGTGAATTGTGTGCAGCACTTTATCAAAATCGAACTGTTAATTTTCTCCTAAAAACATTGCGATTACATACCCCCTACCAACCCCCACCCAACCAAAAAAAAAGTCATTAAAAAACTGTCGACCATTTTTACCTTTTCGATTCCCAGCAGAAAAAAAATTGAAGAAAGGAAGAAAACAATTGTCAAGGCGCACGAAGTTAATTTCCTAACTCGATTTATATTTAAACCTCAAAAGCGAAACGGATAGCGTAGAAGGAGGATAGAGTGAAAGAAAAAGGGAAAGTCAATTAATGCGAAAGTGTCGAAAGTTTTGATTTACTTTTCATGCAGCTCCTTCTATCTTTCCACGCTGATTGACATCAATCAGGCGCGGGACTTAAAGGCTAATGGGCAGCAGGGAGAGAGGCGAGGGCAGCGAAATGGCGGGGGGCAGGCTGACTTTTTGCTGTTGAATTCCAGCGTGTTTAGCGCGAGACAAACGTGCATAATTTATGCAAATTAAATGTCATATTTCGTTGCAGAGCAAAAACACGCACACGCACCCACTGTGCACGCTCTGTTGTAAGGCATTGCTGCTCTCCCGCTCTCTCTCTCTCGACTGAGCAACTCATTTATCAGCGAAGCGGGCAGCTCAAGCAATGTCAGCGAGAAAGGCAGGCCAGGCGGCCGAGCCTTGGCGCGAGCAAGACGAGCAGCTTTGCTGCTGCTGTGAGTGAGTGGGCAAGAGCTGAGAGTGTGTGCGAGGGCTGAGAGTGAGTGCAAGCCGGGAGAGTGAGTGCAGTGTGCAGAGCGAGAGCGAGAGTGTGAGTGCGTAGAAGAGAGCGCAGCAAGCATGCATGCATGCAAGTTGCCAGATGCCTCACACCTTCGCAAAGGCGGCAGCAACAACTTGCAAGGCGCGCCCGTTTCACCCGCTTCACCCGCTTCGCCCGTTTCGTCCGTTTCGCTCTGCACGCTCTCGTTTTGCTTATGCATATGCAAAAGGTTAAAAACTTTGCCGCACAATGCAGTCGGCAGCGGCAGCGGGGCAAACATCTTTTTGGCAGTTTTTGTTGCGGCTAGCAACTTGCAGCATGATAAAGCCAAAGGCAACGACGAGCGTCGACGTCGACGTCGCCGTCGGCAGCTAGTGCTGCTCGCTTTCATAGAGCTGTCAGTCCGTTGGTATTGCCCATGTGTGTGTGTGTGTGGTGAATGAATTTGGTTTGATGAATTGCTTGGCTGCCAGTAAACGACACGCACAGACACGCACACACATGCAGACACTTTTTAATGAAATAAAAACTTTTTGGCAAAGTGAATTTTACTGTTTCGTCGGGACGAAGACGCCCGATGACAACGCACAACATGCAACTACCCCACCCCCTCTGCTCCCCGCTCTGCCCACTCCACCTCCCGCTGCCCTTGCCTTACTTGTGCCACAGCTGTTTGTGTTATGTCAGACACCAAGCGGCAACACGAGTCGCACTTGTATTTAGTACATATATGTGTGTGTGTGCGTGTGTGTGCATGTGTGTGTGTATGTGCCTGCTCGCACACACAAAAACCGCCGAAAGCTGCCACTGATGATGATAATAAGACGCTGACAACCGCAGCAACAACACCAAGAGCGAAACATGCGAGTTTTCCCTCAATCTTCAGAGATACGTAGAGCGAGAGTGTGTGAGTCAGAGAGAGGGCGGACAGGGGGCACGAAAGGCAGTTACACCGCACATTGACACAAGTGTTTCGAATTACAAGCGGCCTGTTCTGCCATGGGGCAATGCGTCGTCCATCCACGCAGCCCAAAAACTAGTATGGAGCCTGAAAGTATGCAACACTTTTCGCAGCTGCCTGCCTGTCTGCCTCGCACTTCGCTGCTTGTAAGCAGCAGCGCGTCTTTTGTTATCTTTTGTTGTGTGGGGACACACTGTGCACGTATTTGAGTACATGTTGGCACACACGCACACACACATGCGCCTGCAGTTGTACTTATGATTGTGTCTAGGCGGCTGCTTAAGTTGTTCCGGTTTGTAATGAAGTTTGCATGTGCTGAGTACGCAGAGAGCGAGAGAGAGTGGTGAGAGAGGCAGAGGGGTGTGGAGAGGGGAAGAAAGGAAGAGGCCATGTGTGTGCGCAAGCTGTAAGAAAAGGCCGCTTAATTGCTCTATTTGATACTTTCAAATTGTATTTTAATTTTCAACTTCCCGACGGGAGTGCGACGCACAAAAGTAGGCAGTCATTTATGCGCTGTCTTCGCATCAACTTTGTGTCGTCATTTCGCTGCCTCTGCTGTCGCTGCTGCTCCCCCTCTGCCACTGCCACTGCTGCTGCTACTTTTCTGCTTTTTTGTTGCTCTCATTTTTTGCGCTTTTTTGTTAAATTACTGCGGTTTATTGTTTTATGCGCTGGCAAACTTGTTTCTATTTAAATTTGCGTGCGGCAACATGTTTATTTTATAACCTCAAGGCAACACTGGCAGCAGCAGCAGCAGCAGCAGCAGCAGAAGCAGTAGCAGGGGGCGAGGCAGAGCTAGAGGGGAGACTAAGAAGCTGTTTGGGGCATGTAAGCAACAAGCGGCATGCGGCAAGCTGCCTTGTTTGGCGGAAGTTTAATTGAATGCGTCACTTGCTGCCAGCGAGCAGCAGCGGCAGCAGCAGCAGTAGCGACAGCGACTGTATGTGTGTGGGTGTGTGTATGTGTTTGTGCGTGAGCGTGAGTGTGTCTGCTTGTCCGCTTGTTTTGTGCAGCCAGTTAGCCGCACAACATTTGCTTGAAAAACAAATGGCAATCAACTTGAATTGCTGCACATACACACGCACATATGTATATATGTATATACACGCACACACACACTCAACCCGAGCGCTGCGTCGGCTGTGGCAGTTTACAATTTTTGTTTGTGAAATTTACTCAAGTTTTTTGATTTAATAATAAAACACACTGCAAGCAGCCACACACACTCGCACACACTCACACACACACACACTCACACACACTCACACACACTCGCACACACCTGCTGCTGCTGTGTCTTAAAAACTTTTGCTAAAAGGGGGCGTGGCGCTTTGCCAGCTGCCACTTGCAGCTGTAATCTTATCTTGAGCTCAAAAGCGACAGAGAGACGAAGAGATAGAGAGACAGACAGACAGGCAGACGGACAGGCGGACAGACAGGCGGACAGACAGACAGACAGCAGCTTACAACATGCTTTTCACACACACACACGCACACACCCGGACTCGCCAAATGCGACTTTGAATTCGGAATTTCGAATTTTCGTTTTGGCAGCAAGTCGCAGCTCAAATTCAATTACAGCTGCTTCAGCTTGCTGCATGCCCCAAGTGGCAGCTTGCACTTTTAATTGACCAGCTGTGTGTGCGTGTGTGTGTGTGTGTGTGCAACAGTGTTAAGTGTCACTGCTCACTCAATTGTCGAGCAATGACGCTGCCAATGGCTGTTGTCACATACCTCAATAGATTTTAATTTCATTTGTTCGCTCGCTCCCGCTCTCTCGCTCTGTTGGCAATTGCTGTCTTCCTCTTCCTCTTCCACCCACCTCCCCCTCCCCCATCATCCCTTCTCGTGTTTATTTACTTATTTGCAACTAGCTGCATTTTAATTAAGAACTTCATTGTTTTTTGCAACAATAAACACGCCCGGACAAGCGACGACAAGTTGCGACAGGTCAGCAAAGCAATGCGAAGCCGATTTTGTTATCGCAAATGCCAACATGCTTGTGCATGCTTCAAGAAACAGACAAGCACACGCACACACGCACACACACTCACACATACACACGAATCGTGCTTACTGAAATGGTAATCAAATTGTAAAAATTATAATTAATCGTCGCATTATGCAAATATATTTAACGAGGTTGTTCGTGGATGTTAAACGGTTTTGCAACAAGCTCAAGAATTTTTTTTTCCACAAACTACACACACACACACAGACGCATACGTAGTTTAATATGTGTATATGTGTGGGGTAGATAGTGGAAACGTAGCAATACAGACGATAAATATATACATATATATAACATATACGATATATACGAAATATATACGATATATGCAGAGGATGCGGCGGCGGGGGACGGGCATGCGAAATGAACTCGAAGATGTTGCCAAACAATAATATAATGTGCCATTATTAGCAGAATGAGAATGAATGCGGGGGAGGGGGAGAAAAGGACGACAGATCGACGGGTTCGGCGTGCACCGAACAAGGCAATACTCTTGTGTGTGAGTGAAAGTTCTGGGCCATGTATTCTCTTTATTAATTTACATTTGCCAAAAATGTTGCCTACATCTGAGCGCTACTCAATGCGCTTTGTCTGCGTCAGTTTGTCTTTCCGTCTCCTTAAATATTGCCTACTTTTAAGCGCAACTGTTTTAGTTCTGTATGGGTTTGTGTCTCCAGTCGGTTTGGGTTTGTGTCTTCAGTCGGTTAGGGTTTGTGTCTCCACACTCATTTTTTATAATTGAGGACTTGCTTTGTAAAAATTGCATTTATTTAGTTGAATTCATTTGATTAATCTCCCGAATTGATTTAATTAATTAATTATTTATTATTTCTTAACTGCTCAGCTCCCACACACTAGCGTATGCCTGCTAAATCGAAGCGACACTATACGCGTACAATACAATACTTATAATCGCTGCCGATGTGTATACAATATGTAACTAACTAGAGAATCTCGCGATAACTATACCTAAAACTCAAGCCGAAAATGAAAAGCAGCAACAATAATGAGCTCTATATGTATACAAATTAAATAAATTTAAATTTGTGTCGTATCCTTTCTGAGGTAAGAAAGAGAGAAAGAGAGATAGAGAGAGAGAGAGAGAGAGAGAGGGAGAGAAAAAGAGAAAAGAGAGAGGTAGGGGACTGGGTACTGCAGGTTCTGCAAGTCAAGGATCACCCGATTCATTCTCGATAAGGTAGCCGACTTAATTGAAACTCAAACTGTAAATAGGCAATCAAACAGTCGGAAAGGAACTGCATATAGTTATTTCAGTGTGTGTGTGTGTATTTCAATACATGTGCCTGTACATAAAAGTGGCGTATTCAATTAATCATGATGTGCATGGAAAAATTATCATACCCACACACACACACACACACACACACACACACACACACACACACACACACACACGAGCACACGTATGATACGTATGTTCATGTATTTGGCAATTAAAATTTGATTACCGAGTACGTAGCGAGTATTAACAACAATTCACACGCGTCGCTGGTGAAACAAAGAACATGAGTATTAAAACACACACACACACACACACACACACACACACAGACAGATAGACACAGGCCTACGAATACGCATACAAGTGCAAAACGTACAGTTAGCGTTAAAACAAGAACAAAATAAAATAAAATAAAATAAAAAAGCGAAAAATCGAACAAAGAAATAAATATACATGTATTAAATCAAATATATCTTATATAGTATATATACATACTTACATAGTTATATACAGACATATACCATAATAACGAATGGAAAACAAAAACAGAAATTATGGAGAAACAAAAAAAAAAACGAAAAGGCGCATAAGAAATTCTACAAATAAAGGACAAATATATTTATTACATTTAATTGGGTAAATCATTTGGAATATCGTTGGGGATTGGGAAAGGAAATAGTCATTAAAATTTGCTTTTTTAACTCGAAGGGCTGTGCCGCTTTTCGAACACTTTAAACGCCTTACAAGACATCAATTAAAATTATCTATAAGGCTAGAGGAATAAGTCATTTAAGAAGAGATAAGGAGGTGTTTGCTTTTTGAATTTAGCGATATTGCAGTGAGTTCTAGATCAGTCAAGACGAACTTACGAGGGGCAAACAAATAATAATATGAATTGCGATCAAGCAACTATAGCATTCATCCTAAATTAGCTCGAAAAATACATTCAGCTAGCATATGCAAAACAGTCTCAGTTCCTTCACTCCGAGACTGTCAACGGGTTAGGGCAACATATTGCGGAGCGCGGTGCGGGGCAGCTGGCAAGGCAAGACGCTGTTAGTCACTTGGACCGTTGCCCCATCCTTCCGTCCGCCCGCCCGTCCGTCCGTCTGTCAGTCTGTCTGTCGGTCGGTCGGTCGGTCGGTCCAAGCAGCTGCGCAAATTTAACTCTCAAACACAGCAGGATGTCCGTTTTGGAGCTGAGCGGAAACTGTTCTGAAAATAACACAGCAAATAACTTCTGCAACCACATTCAGCACGCTTGTCTGCTCGCTCACACACACACACACACACACACTCATGTAGTGCACTTAAAGCACACGCAAACACCCACACACACACAGGCTTAGCTTCAGCTTTGAACATCATCAAAGCAGATCAAGCTTATGCCTGACTGAAAATTTCTGCAAGCGCAGCGTACACGCAACACAATCGTGGAGTACATTAGACAAAAACTTAAAATTGGCCACGCCCCTTTCAAGCGCAAATACTCAACTGCTGAATAGGTTTCGCCTGAGAGTATGCAACACAAAAATTTATTTGTAAAGCGACCGCAAATGCCAAATTTGAAGCCACGTCTCGCTAACTTAACCATTGCCAGCGAAATATGTCTAGTTTTGACTGACACCCCCTCACACCTCCCCACTGTGTACTTGCCCGCTCCCACTACTGTCTTAGACAGTGTTACAGTTACCCAGAGAGAGAGGAGAGAGAGAGAGAGAGGCAGATACAGTTAGAGCGCGCTTTCGCTTTCAATCAGCGCCAAAGCAGAAGCCGCGTGACCCTTGGCAGCCGTTACCGTTACAGTAACACTTACCGTTACCGTTAGCCGTGCAATGGCCCATGGCCAGCAACAGCAACAGCAGCAGCATCTGCCAATACAAAATTATGCGGCCAGCTGCCCCCCCCGCTCGCTGCCCCGGGGCATTACGGCAAAGGATTGAAGCGGAAGAAGTTGCCGCGGCGCCAGCCAAAAATTGACTTTTAATGAAAACAATTGAAAACTCTGAGACAACGAGCAGGGTGGAGGGAGTTGTGTGTGTGGGGGGGAGGAAGGGGGGTTAGGAAAACCGACTGCCTGCTGTTTCCGTGAAGCAGTTCAACTCAACTGGCAGATGCCAGCCAACCCCTCCCGCACCCTCCGCTCCTCGCCGCACTGGCTCAACTGGCTGCGGTTATTAATTTCAATTAAAGCATTTAACCGGCAAGCTCCACAAACAGCCGGCAATATCCTTTTTATTTGGGGCTTCTGTTTACACAACCGCCAAGCAAGCAGGCAGCGCATAATTTCAACAACTTCCTATCTCACCCGCATCCCACCACCTCCCGCAACACGCTCGATTGGTCCCGCCTGGCCCAGTGGCATGTGAATTAAGGCGTGAAATATTCGCGCCAAACTTTTTGCTCGCGCTCACGCTCTTCGACACGACGGCGCTTAAAGTTGGCTTGAAAATGGCTAGAAAATTTTCAAATTTAAATTTCAATATTTAAATACAATTATTTGTATGCGCTCTTCGCGGCTAATCAAGGTCTCTCGCCAACGAATTGATTCAATTAATTAAAAGCTTCGTTGGCTGCTTCAGTTCATTTTTTTTTTATTTGTCGTTGAAAGAAACATTGTGATTTCGCCGCCAGCAGCTGCTAATGATATCATAATTTTGGAATTTAACCCGCAACAGCAACAACAACTGTAATGACTGCCATTTAGTGTTGTTGTTGGGGAGAAATGCATTCGAAATTCACAGGACGTCTCGCTTAAAGCACGCAAGCATGGTGCATGCTTTGGTTTATGGAATGAGGGGGAAGGGTGCACGATTCCACGGGGTAGTGTGTTGCGAAGGCAGCTGCAACTTGCGTCGCGTTCGCATTGCCGGGACTAAGAATATTTATGGGACTCGACTCGCATTGCCGGCAATTTTATCGGCCAGTCGTTGACTCCTTTAACGAGTCTTTCAATTTCGCCTGCTTTCGCTCCGTTTGGCCGTAAATACCCAGTACGATCTGTGTAAAAGATATGCCAACAATATATAGGGGCGAAAAAAACAAGAAACTGTAATTAGTGAAAATAAATAAATACAACTTTAAATCGATGAGCTACAATGTCACATATTTCGTAAAGATCTTCCAATCCCAAGAAAATTTTCAAAAATCATTTGATTTATGCTAATTTATGTACACAGCAAAAACGAGCCTACACGCTACAAAACTACGCAATAACTTCAAATTTGTCAATTAACGTTAATAAAAAGAGGCTTAATCATATACCAAAAACCACTTGATATGCGTGCCATACTCAGATATATTGGCAACAAATTTGCTAGGCCTAGCTTGCTTAATAGCTGAGATCTAGGTGTTCATACGGACAAAGCGAGAATTGTGGCTTGTAGAATGATGCTAATGATGTAAAATCTTCCTGTGCAAGTAGGTTGTGCCACGCCTACTTGTGCGCGTTCTGCAGATACTCAAATAGTTCACTTAGACGCCACACAGCAAGCGTACAAATCGTACATATACTAATATTTAAATACATATATGTAATCTCACTCGGTTGTTTATCACAAATTCAGAAATTTACAAAACACATGCTAATCGGGATTAACTAGAAAAATTGTAGACGTGCAGCACGGTTGCTTGGCGCTTGTTTATCGCTGCCAACCAACCCTCCACAGCTGAGAATCATCTGCAACCAGGGGCAACCAGAGCCGACGACGACAACGTTGCATCGAGCCGGCTTTATCAATAGCAAACGGCCAAACAGAGCGACGGAGCAACACAGAAATCGATGGCAAGTGGCGGCCTGCAGAACGGATTGAACTGAACTCGAGAACGGAACTCAAAATTAAAGCATAGACCCATTAATAAAGCTACAAAATGGTAAGTAAATTAAGACTGGGGCAGGCAGAGGAGGTGCGAGGCTTAAGTTGCAGCGAGCGTTTAAGTAGCTTAAGCAGTGGCAGCGGCAGTGGCAGTGGCAGTGGCAGCGGCAGCTGTTGTTGCCATAAAGCGGTTGCAAGCGGAAGGCCACTGCCTTGCTGACCTTCGACCTGCAGCGGGAGCGGGAATTGGCACTGCCTCGACGGCTGCTGCCGCTGCACATTCAATTTTTCATGCCAAGCGCGGCTGTTGTGCTGCAACAACATGCTGCACAGACACACGCACACACACACACACACAGTTATTTACATTTATGGTACATAATGTGCCTGGCGTGCGCCTAAAGCCGTTAAATGGCTAAAGAATTGGTGGAGGAGCTGCAGCAGCAGCGGCAGCAGGACCCCGTGTTGCTGTTGTCCATTTTCGACAATTTGTGCACTCCACACACATCACGCATACATACATATATCTTTATATATATATATATATACATATTATTTATGAAAATTTTACGCCTTTACGCAACGCACAGCGCGCAACGCGGTCGCAGCCCGCTTCGAAAATTTTTGAATAATTTGCAGTCATAAAATATGCAATAAGCCAACAGCTGTTGGCAAATTGTTTTGAAAGCCGCGCCATCACATTATTTAAAACGGGCGACGGGCGACTGGCGATGGGGACGCATCGCTTTTCCAGACGCCAACGCAGGCTCCAGACTTCTGGTTCCAGGCTCCGGCTTCAGCTTCAGCTCCAGCTCCGGCTACGGCTTCAGCCAGAACTGCCGCTATGACTCCCACTCGTTTACCCGTTTCAACTTGCTTTCTCACTGCATTTCTCTCTCCCTCTCTCTCTCTCTCTCTCTCTATGTGTTTATCCTTGTCCTTGTTATACCCGCTATAAAGGGAAGAAACCCCTATATAGTTATAGATTCTTGATCAGTGTCCAGAGCTGTGCCGATGTAGCCACGTCTATCTCTCCGACTGTCCGTCTGTATGATAACTCTTCTCTCTCAGGCTTTGGAAATCAAATTTACAGAGATCTACTGGATTTTATTTATCAAAACAGGAGAAAAAAACTATATCTAGCACAATTTTAAAGCTAAAACTTAACTATTTGGTTACACAATATTTATGTTACCCAAATAATTTCTGCATATTTCATTGCATTTAAATAATACATTGGGAAGAAATAAATTTCGTTTGAAAGTATTCAGTGCGGCTAGAAATAATTTCGTTAGCGGGTATAACACAGTCGCGCATACTCGATTATAGCCCTCCTACTTGTCCTTATCCTTACTTGTCCTTGTCAGTCGCCCATTTTTTTGTTTTTTGTTTTTTGGGGTAGCTGGTGAAAAACTGCTTTGCGCCGTAATCAAATTAAACCCAAAGCAGTCGACTGCATTCCACAGAGTTCTGCTCCAAACTTATCATCGCTTTCAGCTTAACACGTTGTTGTTGTTGTAGTCGTAGTAGACTAACAGTTACCCTGGCTTTGTATGCTTTGCTTTTTACCATGTATTTCGTGATACTTTCTTCACCTTTACAGCCACCAAAGTCGAAAAAAGGAAAAAAGGGAAAGAAGCTGCCGCGTGAGTATTGAACCATAACGAGACATCTGGATAAGTATAGTAACTAATGAATATATCATAATGAAAACTTATAAAAAAAAATATGGGAAAAACTTAAGAATTCAATGGAAAAGATAGGCAAGAAGTTTGTTTCGATATTCTTTGAGCTCACTATGTCCCTTTCTTTTAGATCTTATAGTTTTTGAGAGTATACCGAATCAAAGTTGATAACTTTTGCAGTTATTTAACGGTTAAAAAAATAAGTTACCAATGCATTAATAACTTGAAGACTGAACTGACAGAACTGAGTGTCCAAGTCCGCTGGCCAAAATGCTCCGATAGAGTTGTTCGGTCTGCTGGGAGTGGGGTAGGGTTGCGGGTAGGGAAGCTGGGGGTGCGCAGCAATTTGTCAAATAATGATAATCTGAGGCTTGGTCAGCGGGAAAGAAGAAGTGAGGAGGGGGCTGGGGGGAGGCAAAATGGCGAGCATGTGACAAGTGGCGGCCATGTTGGCCACATGCTCGTGCATCCTCCTACCCGTTGTGTCCTGCCTGCCTACCATGCGCTCGATACAATTTAATTGTGCGGGCCAACGTGGATGTTGCAACCACATTGAGGCAAGAAAAGTGGATGGGTCAGAGTAGTCTGAGGGCAGGGGGCTAGACAGAAGAAAAAATGTGCACTTAATTTCCACGAGTGAACAAACCAGGCTCGGCCTCTCTAACGCACATAATTGTTTCTATGGGCAGCGGAGATTGCGCTGCAGGGCGGCCAGGGCGGGGGCTGGGTGAGTGGTGAGGCTGGGCGGCAAGCAGCTCGGCACCAGCCGGCCAACGATGCCAATTACACAAACCAATTACAGCAGAGCCTGCACACATGCAGTCCTAAAATACACAGAGCGGGGGAAGCCGGAGTTCCGCCTCCATAAATGACCAAAAGACACTGCATGCGCAATTCTTATTAAATTCTGCGTATGCCTCTTAAAGCACGCCAACTGTACACACCCTGTTCCCACTTGCAGTACTCATCGATGGCGTCGACACGTCCGCCAT
Source organism: Zaprionus inermis (assembly GCA_018151445.1). Taxonomy (NCBI): domain Eukaryota; kingdom Metazoa; phylum Arthropoda; class Insecta; order Diptera; family Drosophilidae; genus Zaprionus; species Zaprionus inermis. The sequence goes on from JAECXD010000285.1 coordinate 2,216,289, forward strand.
GAATCGCGATCAGCTTGAGGCGTTTGCGTTGCGACTCAAAGCGGAAATGGATCGCGAGCGCGAGGAGCGCAATTACTTTCAATTGGAGCGTGACAAGATACGCACCTTTTGGGAGATCACACGACAGCAGCTAGGTGAGTTCAGCTACCGAACGTACCTAGGCCGTTCTCAGTGCTAACTGCCATTTGCCATGCAGAGGACTCCAAATATGAGTTACAGCAGAAGGACAAGGAGATCGAGTCCACGCAGGATCTGGCCGATATCGATACCAAGCACATTATGCAACAAATGAAGCATCTGCAGTTCGAGAATCACAGCAAACTGGGCGAGGTTCGCGCCGAGGCATTGACACAACTCAAGGTGGCCCAGGAGCATCATGTGCTGCAGGAGATGGAGCTGCAGAACGACAAGCGGCAGTTGCGTCGCATGGTCCGTGAACGTATCGAGATGAGCGACATGCAGCACCGTCAGCTAGAGTCGCACTTCAACCAGCAGCTGCTGTGAGTACCCTCCTATCCTAGTGCTGAAAAATAAAGAAACGGATTAGGACTCTCAAAATTCCCGATTACAGCAGATATTTTAGACAAAACTTATTCTTTTATTTTTACCAAACTTTTTAACAGTGCTAAAAAAATTATTAAATGCAATCGATAGTCATTGAAAACAATCGATGTAACAAAAACATAGAATCATCGCTGTTATCGATTTGTACTGCTAAGTTTTCCCCCACACTACCACGATCCAGCTAGAAATGTCAGCCAGTGTATTAGTTTCTTTCGATTCGATACTAAAAAGTCGATTCCACAAAATTTGATTGAAAATCAAAGTAATCGATTTAATCGATTTTTTCCTGCTCTCACATCACTCTCACGTCTTTCGCAGCGAGCAGCGTCTGCTCTTCGAGAGCGAACGCAAGGACAACGATCGCCTGCACGAGGAGAAGATGACTGAGCAACGCAACAAGCTGGAACTCTTCTACCATTCCCAAATGTTCGAGGTGGAGGAACGTAAGAATCAGCAAATAAAGGATTTGCAGGATCACCACGATTTGGCATTCAACGACATGAAGAACTACTATAACGATATCACACTAAACAATCTGGCTCTCATTGGGAGCATGAAGGAGCAGATTGAGCAACTGCGTCGCCAGGCGGATCGCAGTGATCGAATCGCGGCCGAGGCCAGCAATGAGACGCGCCGTCTGCGCGAACCCCTCGAGCAGGCCAAGACTCACATGAAGGAGCTGCAGCGCAAGCTGGAGTTCTATGAACGCGACAAGCTGCAGCTGCAGCGATTCAAGAAGGCCAACACATCGCTGGAGAAGAAGGTCAAGGATCTGATGTGGGAGTCGGAGACGCTGCTCTTGCGCAACGATTCGTTGGTCAGCGAACGTGTCACACTGAAAGCACGCTTCAACGATGTCATCGTCGAGCTGCAGCAGAAGACGGGACTGAAGAATGTGCTGCTGGAGCGCAAGATTGCCGCTCTGATGCGTGAGGATGAGAAACGTAATATAATAATGCGTAGAACGATCGCCACATGCGATCCCGAGGCGGCGCAAAAAGTCGGTGATGCGGACAAGGCAATTAGCGATGTGGTCGATAGCAAGAATCAAACAATTATCGATCTACGCTATGAGCTGGCCAAGGCATGGAAGACGCACGACGATCTGCTCGAGACATACGAGTGCAAGCTCAAGCAGTATGGCATTCCCACCGATGAGCTTGGCTTCGAGCCGGTCCGCGATCGTGATCACCAGGCACTCTATATCTGTGGACCCGCTGGCATTGTTACGCAAAACAAATAGACCGATATCGATCGATAAACCGCTAATCCCTTGGGATGTGAGAGAGAAAGATTACGCTTGTTATCGGTATTTTTTTGTTTTTTGGTTTCGAGATTCGATTTGAGTTTATTCAACTTTATGTCGTGTATAAGAAGTATGTATACATACACATATAAATACCTATGTATATCCGTGTTTGTGTATGTGTGTATCTGTAGAGATATGTGTATAAAAAAGAAAATGTATAAAAAAGTAAAAAAAGAACATTGAGAGTTTTCCATTTCGAATATTGCTTGGATCGTCACTAGGCAAATTTTGCTTAGATCTACACAGTAACACGGAGAAGGGGAGAACAATAGAAAACAATGTTAAAAGAGGGGGAGGGGAACAAAAAGTAAGGGAACTTAATTCGATACTAATCGATAGGTGCAATTCGATTTATTTTGTATTCATATTATTTATTTAGAGGGGATTATGCCTGCAGTTTTTAAAATTTCTCCTATATCATGTTTAGTTTGCTTTTGAATTAGTTGATCAGTTTTCAGTTTCAGTTTTTCGTTTTCATTTTCATTTTTCGTTATCGTTTTGCTTGTGGTTTGTTTTCGTTTAGTTTCACTTATTTTTCAAATAGATATCACATAAAGTTTTGCTTCTTGTTTTGCATTTTTGTTGTTGCTACTGCGGATTCGATAGATAGGTTGTTCTAAAACTTTATTAGCAGTTTCAGTTTCGGTATCATTATCGTTATCGGTTTCGGTATCTGAATGCATTTCGAGTGCGTTTGACGAATGAAAGAGACATTGAGATTATTGAAATACTTTCAAGATTCGATCTAATTAAGTATTTACAGTATGGAATTCAACACTATGGTAATCGTTAGTTAATACTAGAGAGAGATGAATACATTATGCGTCTATATATATATATATATATATATATGTGTATATATTGTATATATAGTTATGTACTTGTGAGTGTGTGTCTCTGTGTGTGTGTGTGTGTGTGTGTAGTTCTGTTTAACTGTTGTTCTTGTGCCGTTAGTTATCTTTTTTTCCACCTGTCTTTGTGTAGTATTCAAATTTCATTTATCTTGCTAGGTACGTTTTGTTGTTTTTCTCTGGTTTACAATGATGCGATTTACGTTTTAGTGTTTTGTTTTTATTTTTTTGCGCAGTCCACTTGAACATAACTTAACTACTTAAATTGAATAATTATTATTTTGTTGCTCTTGAGTTTGTTCGAATTTCGTCTCAAAATAAACAATTCAAACGGCGATCACAACGGTTTACTTCACAGATGCGTGCGGGACACAATTTGTCAAAAAAGTGACCCGTAGAAATATCATTTTAGTTTCCTATATATTTCTCATTTTTTTTTGTTTTTTCTTTTTGTTTTTTAGCTGCTTTCAGTTTCAGTATTCAGTTTCGTTCGGTTGCCAAAACTGTGTAAAATGTACCTAATAAAAAACGGTTTACTTAATGCTTCGTCATTTTTCGTTTTTGTTCTTTTTGTTTAACTAGTACGAATTTGCTGCAATTATTGTTCGATTATGTTCAGGCGATTCGAATTCTTAATCGTATGGGGGAGATGGTGTGACTGTTTGTGTCTTGTCTGATTGTAGTCTGTGTGTATGGCACATTGGGGGAGTTCTTAGCTGTATACATTATTTTTGTTTCTTTCCTTTTTTGGTGTCTTGTTCGCAATTTTCATAAATATTTATTGTGATAGTTCTTGTTGTTGTAGTTGTCGCTTTACACAATTTAAAATGTCACAGTTTATTTTGGGCAGTTTACTTTGAGAACATGTCGTTAAGAACACAAAACTTAATGTTAACAATATATATGTATGCATGTTTGTATGTAGCTTGTGTTTTTCTCTTTCTTGTTCATCTTGTTTTGGTGTTAACTTATTGTTTAGCTTGGACTATTTTCATTTTCAATATTTTACCTAAATGCGTTTTGTGTTTGCTTTTTGCTTAGTTGTTTCAGTTCACGAAATTCCTTGTATTACATATGTAGTTAAAGTTTAAAATTAAAGATTGACTAACATTTTGTTTGTAAGGCAATTTGTTTATGTATCATATATTTGTTTTGTTTTGTTTTCTTTCGCTTTGCTCAGATTCACGTGTATTGTTTTTAATCCAAATTTAATTTAGATTCAGTTCGTCGTTTCGTTTTCGAATTCGAAAATGAAATTGCAATTAAATTCTTTTTTCTTCGACTACGCCTAATACCAATTTGATTCAACTGCGTACAATTATAACTATGTATGTATATATGCAGATCTGTATATATAGCTATGTATGCATGTCTGTATGTAAGTTCCATATGTGTTGGTACAAAATAACTGTATGCATGGCGTGTAATACTTAATGTGTGTGTGTGTGTGTGTGTGTCACAGAGTAGAGATGTAAATGTGGGATACATGTTTGTGTGTGTGTGTATAAGTATGCCCCACAGTTCACTGCAGTCTTACTAAATGAAGGTAGAAAATTCAACATAGAATGAGAGCACAGTGTTGCTCTCTCGCTCACTCTATCCATCTCTCTTTCTAGATAGACCTGCTTGAACTGCAGGGCAATCAGCTTATGAGCTATTTAAGCTATGCGTATAATATGCGTTGCATTAATAATATCATCAACGATGCAGCATGTGTGCAAATAGGGCGCACCAATGAGCCGGGATAGAGTGTACATGTGTTTGTTAGAGAGACAGAGTAGGAGAATGTCAAAGAAGGACAGAGGCTGACATTGAATTAGAAGAAGATAGGCACACAGAGGGACAGAAAGAGATAGCGACAGACGGAGCACAGTGAATAATACATAAGTTCACCCGATGCTGATCAGATCTCCAATCTGTTCAGCTTGCTCCAATAATCTCTACAATTCATCTCTTTGGTTGCTCGGGTCCTTCACTTGCTCAGAAGACATCTTAGAAGAATTTGTCATGTGCGAAGGCGCTAATCAAACGCGGTGTCTTCTCGGAAATGCTGCACAGCTCCAGAATGTGCTCGTTGTGTAGCTTGGAATAGCTCATGGAGGCATGTTGTTGGCGCAAACTCATTATGATAAATCTGGAACAGAGAGAGAGAGAGAGAGATAGTGACAGTAAGCCATATTAGACTGATCTATTGTATATGTTGGGGAAACCCCGAGGGGCTTTACTTGGCATTCGTATTTCGTTGTTGGCGATACACTTCGAGTCGCCGGCAAAGGTGATCGGAATTCTTGTGGGGATTACCGCGCGTGCCAGCGGGTACAATAACCAAGAACACCTCGTACGTGTTGGCTGCATCCTTTAGAGCATTCTCGATGACGTCCGTCAGCTTTTGCTTGATCTTTAACACCTGCAAAAGGAAGAAGTTATACCAAATACCCCATATCATTATAAATGCATAACAAATCTTACCTCTTGTAACTGACAGACTTTCTTTGCCTCATCGACACTCATTTCAGCGCTCCATGGGACCGCTTTCAGTTCGCCGCTCTTGTCATACCACATTTGCACATTCACTTGGAAATCCGATTTGTAGAAGCCAAAAGCCAAACCAACAGCCGCATCGAGGTACTTGATCGAGCGCCAATGTCCAGTCAAACATTCTGCAATACAATGATGGCATTAATATTGGTTCGGTTATACATAGCTGGCAATGGACTACACACTGCCTAGGTAGCACTTCTCCAGATTCAGCGTAATATGCAATCGGACACCGAGCGGTTTGTTCAGACCAAACGAGCGCTTGTACAGCTTTTGTATAAAACTGGGCTGGGCTGCCATGACCACACCCTTGCAGATCTAAAAACCCGAATGAAGATTAGTAGTTCAAATCGAAATTTTCTACTTAAACCATGTACTTACAACCTTCTTGTGCTTGTGCTGACGCGTCTCCTGCAGCAGCAGACGAATCGGCTGCACATTGGCTGAGCGTAGCTTGGACTCGTCGAAGAACAACTCGGTGTAATTGCATTGGCCGCCACGATAGGGCTTGTAGAGATTCAGGAATGTTGGCCAGGTTTGCAGCAACTGTTCGTAGCTCATGTTGGGCAACAGCTCGTTCACGAGCTGTGCATCGGTCATCATGTGCCGCGGCACATGCTCGAAGCAGAGCGACAATTGTTTTACAATCGCCAAAGCTGCGCATGTCGTTTGCACCAGATGCAGCTTGGCAATGCCCAGGATGTTCTCCTTGCACTTGAGCAATGGATTCAGGTATTCGGGCCACTTGATAAGCTCCTTGCTAGGTATGGTGAGCAGACGCAGTGCAGCCATAATTTCCGCATCGTACTTGCAACTTGTGTAGTGACATCGCTGCAGAAGTTCACGATGCATCACCAGGTTGCACTCGTGCGCGGACCACATGTGCAGCAGCCTGTCCAGCGACTGTGTGCCGTACCACTCGAGGATTGCTTTGCGTACGGTACGACTGAATGGGGTCTTGCGTTCCATTAGCTTCTGCACACGCTTCACGAACTTGCTGAGCATGAAGAGATCTTTGTCGCAGCTGACAAGCCTGGGGAACTGAGCCCGCACAAAGTTACGTTGCTTCTCATCGCTGCGCGTTGACATGTCAATGGCCAGAACCAGTAGCGCTTCGTCGCGGCGTGGCAGATACTCAGCGTTGCCTGCATCCAGCACACTGCGCAGACAGTCTACCAGCTCCGTTTCATTGACCTCGGCGCAGAGTACACGCAATTCGGCGAAATGACACTCGACGGTCAGATCAAAGATCATGGGCTTATAAACTGGCATGTCCATCGAGCCCAGATAGCAGAAGCGTCGTATTCTATCCACTGCAGCAACTGTTTTTGTAGACGTTTTCGTTTAACAAGCACAAAACAAACAAATAATGAATTAATAAGTACAATGTGGCCCTCCGTATATTCAAGTATAAACCTACGCATATTCATTTTGGGCTGCACTGACGGCGATGGCGACGTCGACGACGCCTGCTGCTGGACGACGACATCGGAATTTGCAGCTTCTGTTGATGGACCTAAATCATTTTCTTTTGGTGTTGACAAACTCTCCTGCATGATGCCAATGCCAGTTTCTGTGCCAGTACCAGAGCCACTGCCCTGCACTGCGGTGATTTCAGATGCGCTGGGAAATTGTTGGAATATTGTGCACCTACTGCTTATGTGTCCGCCGCGGCACTCACAGTTTAAAGTTCTAAAATTGTTGTCAAACACATGCACAAGCAATTAAAAGCTAAATACATAGCTATATATCTATCGATAACTAGTTCGCTGCGCACCTCACGAGCTCACATGAACGGCTCATGTGAATGAAATGGTCCCATTTCACGGAACCGATGTTGGCAGCAGTTGAATTTAAATTTTTCTCTAGCTGCAAAGCTTTTATGGTAGTCGAAATTTATTTGTGACGCCAAAATACTAAACACTAAACGTAATTGATTATTGAAAGCTTTTTTTTGGTCAATTTTATTCATAGAAGAGAAAAGTAAAGCTGTGTGCCAATAATCGATTTAAGCTTATTCTGCGCAAAATATCGATTTGAGCGTGAACCGTGCGCATCGGCGCACTTTGAGCTGACGCAAAAAAGAGCAAAGTATTAAATGCCGCCACATTCAAATCTGAATTTGAAATTATTATCCCCAATCAGACTGCATACTGAAAGTAGAAGTAGGAATACCAGTTTGTAGTAAAAAAAAAAATCAGTACGCTTTTTGATTGAAAGATAAGAGTTTGTATTTTTATATAAGTTCTCAGAATTTGAGCTGTGTTATTGCCGTTCTTGTTATAACCATTTTTGGGCTTTAGAATTATTAATATTAAATGTAGTTTAAAGTGAAGTCGAAACGATTTACTCTTGTTTAATTATGCATTCATCGCCGCTATTATAAAGCAAATATATATGTATGTGTAGATTTTTTAAAACAACCGATGCGTACGATTACGAACAAACTGTGTGTGTACGCACTGAAATTGCTGATTATTATTTTTATCATCTTTTATCAATTTTGTTTAGTAAATGAACAAAAAACAATGCTGTGATTACATCAGTTTCTTTGTTTTGTTTTGTTTTGCTTTTCACTTTTTGTTTTCTTTTCTTCTCTACTCGCTTGAATCAATATTCCGAAAGTATTCTGGCTTAGCTTTAAGCATGTCACATGCATCTGATGGTCTAAACATCGCCTGCCCTGCTCCTCGCACTCATGTGTGCTACTTGCGACTTCTCTCCACATAGTTTGTATTAATAGTTTTTAATGTGTATTTTGGATTTAATTGTTAATTTTTTTGATTTCGATTTCGTATTTTTTCTTTATCAATATTATTATTATTATAAGTAAATGTAAATGTGTGTGTGTGTGTGTAGTTATTAAATATAATATTATCTATTAATATTATTTTCATAATTAGTGTTATTAGGCGCTTGCAAGTAATTATTGCTACAATTATTATTGCCAGGTTCGATAAGAAAATAACTTTTAAATACCTATTAATGCGTTTTTCAATTGTTGGCGTTACGTTACGTTTTCTCATAATTTGTCTTTGTTGTGTTTCATTTCCTTTCATCTTCTCATTTCCATTTGTTTGCATTCAAATGTACAGTATAATTGATGTTTCGTTTATTTTGCTTTTCTGTTTCTTTTGTTTTGTTTTTTTTTTTTTTTTTTTTTTTTTGTTTGCCTAACTTATTCAATTATTTATTACTATGCTTGAATATTTTAACATTATTATTATTTTTTTTTTTGGTTTTATTTTGCTGTGTAAAGTAAAATTTGTTGACTATTTTATTCACTAGCGTTCTCAGTTTATTCTGCCGCCGATCTCCTTAAACATTCTCTCATTGTTTAATACTTATCGTTTGTCTGCTTCGATTGGCATTCGATTTCGATCCCGATTCCGATCTATTTTGTTATATTTTACTAGCTACGGGTTAATAATTCGTTAATAATTATAACAATCGACAACAAAATAACATTTTCGCAATGAACCTGCTTCATTGTGTAATTACCGTTAGAATAAACGTTACAATTACCGTTACAAATACCATCGTACACTTAGTAAGCTAGTGTTGATTTTGTTGTTTTTCATACTCTTGTCTTTGTCTTTGTCTTTGTATTATATCTTTATTGCTTGATTCATTCACTAAGTTTGTTGAACTGCTCACCGACTTGGCGCTATCGCTTGCGTTATTGCTTTCCATTGGCATCCCATTCGTACTGGTGGATCATGCTATGCTCTATATCCTACATATATGCTTTCATGAACCCTGTACCCAAAAGAAGAAGAAGCAAAGAGTTGAGAAAGCCCACTGTTAGCTAGGTTAGGTTAGGTTAGGTGAGGTTAGGTTAGTTAAGGTCAGGAAGTCATGTATCGTAAGGTAGATTACTAGTAGGTGTGTTTGGGAATCACATAAATTACAGTCAAGTTTAAGGTTTGGAGCGGGGTACAGGGTGATCTGGCTACTAGTGTATGCGGTACGCGGGCTATACTGTATATTGATCGATATATATGTATATATTCTACTTAAACATATTTTGTGAGTTCATAAAGCTATTTCCAACCGCCCGCCCGACGAGTCTAATCGGCAATTCGTCATACTCCTTTGCTCTACAAATTGTTAATAAATTTGTGTGTGTGTGTGTGTTTTTATGTGTGTGTCCGCTAGTAGTATATAATATCATATATGTATTTGTATTTGGATCGACTACGATTTAGGTTTTTTCTTGATTTTCCATTACGTTTTTCTTTCTCTTTTTATCATATTTTTTGTTTCTACTACGAACTTTGAAGCTGCCAAGATGAGCGAATAATTAAACAATCTTGTGAGAGAAACTATTTGGGTACAGGGTATTGTTTAGTCGAGCGATCGCTTAACTGTTCTCTTGGCCGTTACTGAGGACGGATTAACTACTAAAAAAATGCAAATGTTTTTTCTTAAGGTCATAAAACCGTGTGCGCCTTGCCGGACTAACTAATTGAATTCCGTATTAACGCCTCATGCTGCACATGTGTGGGTGTGTGTCAGTGTGTGTGTGTGTGCGTGTAGTTGTGTTCTAGGCACGATTTCTCAAGCACCAGTTAAGAACGATCGAGGACAGAGAATGAGAGATTATCAGGCAGCTCAGCCGTAATTCAACTGAGGATTGAGGAAACCGGCCTGATTTAGTTGGAATTATCTATATAGTCTATTTATGTATGTATTTGTATATGATTTGCAATTCATATAATGCTGTATTATTATTGTTTATAATCTCTTCAATGCGTAATATTATCGTTATTATTATTATTTTGTCATCGGGTTGGTAAGGCAAACGCAAACGCATTTTAATTGTAAATACAGTGTCGACTTCTTCTGCTTCTTCTTCTCGGTCTTCGCTCAACTTGTGGCATATTTACCATATATCTGCTCTACAAAGAGTCTATGTATATATATGGTATGTAGGCTGCTATATGCATGTAGAATATCGTATTTCGTTAAATAACTTTGCTAACTTTGGTGTCTGCGCTGCTTTCTTTCGTCTCTGTGTTTGTGTGTTGTGTTGGCGTTTCGTTATTATCGTTAATCGTTACTCATTATCGTTATCGTTAATCGTTATTAGATCTCTAGGTAATTTTAAATATATATATGTATATTTTACTTTACGTGAAATCACAGTCCGTATGTGAAAAGACTTTATGTACTTGAATGATAAAATATATATATATAGTATATATAATATGTAAGTGTGTATAAATGTGTTCATGGATTTGTATATGTACTTGTAAATACGCTACGCATGTGCTGTATACGCGCACACGCCTGCGGGTAACTTGTATCTTGATCTGATTACTTGTATCTTGGTATCTGGTATCTTGCATCTATTTGGTATGGTATGTATCTACAACTCGCTTCTCATTTATCGGCTATAATTAGTATTATGATTATTATAATTATTATTATTTTATAGTATATACGCATAACTATCTCAAGGCTGACTGACAAAATCTGTTAACAAAATGTGTGAGCGTGTGTCGAGTGTGGCATCATATATGGTTAACAATTCAATTATCTATTTATGTATATGACTAGATTATGTTTTATATATATATATATCATTTTTATATGCATGTATTTAAAATATAAACTATTCGCATTGTTTAATAAAAGGCATTTTTGTCTAATCTTTCGTCTGCTTCATATTCCCCGCATCGTTTTATATTGTTAGAAAAAAAATCTTGTTGATTTTTCGTTTTATTTTGTTTTGTTTTTTTTTTTTGTTTTGTTTTCTGTTTTGTTTCTTTAAGCTGTCTTTAAATTGATCGTTTATCTACGTAATCGTTATCGTTATCGTTAAAGGATTTGATTCGAAATTGTTCATTGTTTGTCGTTAGCTAAAATTGTTGTTATTCCTTATGTTTTTCATGCCGATCGTAGAATTCTGCGCTCCTCTGGCCATCAATATTCGCTTAAGCTTAGTTTTAATCGTAGTTATACACTCCGTATATATATATATATATGTATTAGCTAATTTAATAAAAAAAGTTTTTTGTTTTTCCGATTTTTGTGAGTTTTTTTTATATATATTTTTTAGGTTTTAATTTGATATGAGCATTCACATAAGGTTTATGTTCTCAAAGTTGCTTTAATTCTCTTCTCTGCCGCTACTGCGTGCCAGTGTATGTGTGTGTGCGAGTGTGTTATCGTTATCGGTTATCGTTGTAAAGCATATAGCGAAAGCACGTTCTAAAAAAAACGGTATAACTAAACGTTGAGAGCGCCGATCGATAGTTAGGATCTAATATTGTCATCAAAAATGGGTCACGAGCGAGGCAGAAGGAGAGAGTGAGAGAGAGGAAGTGCGAAGGAGAGATAGATAGAAAAAGAGAAGGGTAAAGCGTGAGTGGTGGAGGGGGGGGGGGGCAGTTAGCGGTTTAGGCAGAAGAGCGAGAAGTAAAATGAGTATGGCTAAGCTACATTGTCGGATCAGCTATTATTCAAGCATATAGCGTGTCTATATTGGCGTGTGTGTGTGGGAATCTTACTGGCTGCTTAGAAGGCCATACTCGTGCGCCGTCCGCCCATGCAACCACCGCCACCGCCACCGCCACCGCCACTACTACGCATCGCACTATGCGACACACTGCGTCCCATACGCGCCTCGCTGCCGCGGCGCTCCCGCGCCCGACGCAGCAGATCCGATGTGCTGGGACGACGACTGTTGCTGGCACTGGCTGCCGCGGAGCCACGTCGCCGGCACGCAACAATGTCGGAGGTCGAGGAGCGACGTATAACGCCGCCACTCGCATCCACATCGCCGACAGAACCCGCTCCTGCTGCTCCCCCAGCTCCCGTTCCCGTCACGCTCATGTACGGCGACAGCAGATAGGGCGACAATGTGGCACACGCACTGCTGTATCTGTTGATCGAGAGCAGCTGCGCGGAGCTGGAGTTGCGACGCGGTGTGTACGGCGATTGACCGTAGTCCAGCAGCAGATTGCTGCCCTCCGTATCTTGCTCCGTGTCCACGCTCTCGATGCGCAGATGCGGCGGCATCGGCTTGGCTGCTCTTCGTGCAGTTGCTGCAGCTGCTGATGCTGCTCCGGCGCCTGCTGCTGCATCCAGTGAATCTGCTGCGGATTTGCAAGGCGGCGGTGTCTCGGCCAGCGCGACGCCAGGTGTGAGCAGGCCCGTGTACAGGGATTTGATGTGGAAATCGAAGGATTTGAAGTTCAGCAGCGAGCGGCGTTTCTGGCACTTGGCAGAGGCGACAGCAGAGGCAGTGGCACAGGCAGTGGCCGAGGCGGAGGCGGAGGTGGATGCATCCTCCAAGTCGTTGTTGTTGTTGTTCAGCGTGTCGATGGCGGTGCTGGGCTGCGGCTCCGCTGTTGTTGTCGCAATGATTTGCTGCAGTTGCTGCTGCTGTTGCAGATGCTGCTGCTGCTGCTGTTGTTGTTGTACCTCATGCTTGCTTATTGTTGTTGTCATCGTATTGCTACTTAGGCTAGTTTTACTGCTAATCACTTTCAAAAATTTATTATCGTTATCTAAGGACTCCTTTCGTCACTGAATGAGACAGAAACCCTGCTTGGCCGCCTCCTTGGCATCCGCCTCCTCGATGAAAGCCTCCTCCTCATGCTTGGGCGAATCGGCGCCGCAGGGACCGCCGCCGCTCAGGCTCAGCGGTCCCTGCGGGCAGGCTGATTGTCACCGAAGCGCCAGTGTCGATATCATTGGCGGTCGCACTGGTTTATTCTCCAGTATCCGCTCCAGCTCGAGCATCACACTGGACGACAGACGCGGCAGTAGCTGTGCAGAGAAAAAGAACACAAGAGAAGAAACGTAGTAAGTAATCGGCTGTCTCTCTCTATATTCCTTTCACTCAGATCGACTCGCTGTCTCACCTGTAGCGACTGCAGACTCTGATGCAGCTGCTCGGCCGACGTGGCGCCCAGCAGAAGGCACTGAACGGGCTCGTGCTTCAGTGACCAAGCTATCGATAACTGAGTCGGACTGCAGCCCAGTTTCTCGGCCAGTGCTGCCAAGTCGCGCAAGCGATCACAGTGCCGTCTGCCCTCCTCGATGCGATCCTTGCCCCAGCTACCCTGCGGCGATAGTGCAGCCTGTGAATGCAAAAGGGAAACGGAAAAGGAAGCGGAAGAAAGTAGAAGAAAGATGATAAGGTGAGTGAGACTTGAATTTGACTGAATTATTCGCTTGCGCACATTGCGATTGATCTCATCCTCGGTCCACGAGAAACTCTTCGTCTTGAACGATCCCTTGGGCAGAAAGAGCTTGTCCCCGTTCTGTGTGTCACTCAGCGCCATCGATAGCGGTCCCCAGGCCATTAGACCCACACCGATCTTGTTGTACATCTCTGGCAAATACAGTTCGCATTTCTCGCGACAGAACATATGATACTCGGATTGCTCCACGATCGGCGTTATGCAGTTGAACTGACGGCAGTTTGTGTACGCCTCCATGATCTCCACCTGCGACCAGCGTGCCGTGCCCCAGTACATGGCCCAGCCCTGCTGGATGACGTAGCTCATTGCGCGCACCACTTCTACAAGTAATTTGCAGCAAAATCAAAGAGAGGGAGAGAGAGCGAGATAGAGATAGAGAGAGGGACAGGGATAAACGAAGAAGGAGAGAGAGAGAGAGACAGGTAGAGGGCAGATATATGCATAAGTCTGTGCAGAGTTCGAATTTAATAGTTAGATAGATAGATCAGTGGGTCGATTTGTGTATGGTTAATCAGACAAGTGCCGAAAATTAAGATATTATGATGATATTTTGCTGATTGATTTTCGTAGGTTGTAGGTAAGGTATCCAAAACTGGAAACACGCTGAATATATGTATAGCTCACAGCAACCTTTCTGTAAAATTTGATGCCTTTGGCTATCATATTTACCGAGAACACGATGCTCATACAAACAGAAAATGACTAAATTGACTCGGATTCATGTATATAAATGTTTAGCTGGCCAAATAAGAAGTTGGATATACATGAATAATATAAATGTATAAATGATAAAGTTTATAGCGGGATAGATGGAAAAATTTGTGAATAATTGAGATAGATGGACAGATACATATGTGTAGATATGTGTATGAATAAGATCTACAAGTTTCGAAGTAGATCCAGACTGCTTTCCAAGCAAAAGCGACCCCGTCTGCGCAGATCTGAGTACCCACCTTCCATGGGACACATCGGATCCGCCTTGTGAATGATAACGATATCGATGTAGTTCAGTTGCAGGCGCTGCAGACTGGCTCGCACGCACTCGATGATGTGCTTGCGCGACAAACCACGCTCCTCCGACCTGTTTCGGGTGATTGATGTATATGAAGTTAGTCTTTCAAATACTACTCGCTCGTCCTCACTCACTTGGTGCTCCAATAGACCTTGGTGGTGATCACATAGCTGGTACGCTTCCAACCAGTGCGCTGCAATATTTTTCCAATTTCCGTCTCGGAATGTGCCTCAGAGATGTCGAACAAATTGATGCCGCTATCGATGGCCAGCTTGAGTATGGCCTCGGCCTGGTCATCGCTGACGCCCGGGGAGAAAACGGGCCAGGTCCCTAGGCCGACGTTCGAGATGCGTAGTCCACTCTTGCCCAGATTCTTGTAACGCAATCCCGGCGTCGGCGTCGAACCGTGCCGCAACGGTAGCGCCGGATTCGACCCAAGACTGATTGAGCGCCCTACGCAGCGCGGAACGCAGTTGAAGAACGGACGAGCCACACAATACCAGATGAGTATCAGGTTCAGGATTGCAAAGGAATCGGTTATCGGATTAGCATGCGTTTCAAGAGGCGGGGTTGGGAAGAGTATACTGGGGTTAGCTATATCCTCTTTTCATTGGATTTGTATACGTGCAAAAAACAGCAACAACAAAAAAAAAATAAAAAACAAAAAGAATACGGCATACTAAATGATGAACATGATTCTAATATACAATATAAAACTCCTCAAGCAAAGAAGCTATAGGAAATAAAAACTTTTTATCGATATTTCGTTTCGATATACTGCATAGCTTAACTAGTAGAAGATTTTTAAAGCGAATACTATATGTCATATGTATAGTATATATTCCTCCCCCATTTAATGTGTTCTCACGGTCGGCTGTCAACTTATCGACATATTGTCAGATTTGTGACACACTGATTTGTCATTTCCATTTCTATTTACATCTTTTGTTCTTGTTCCCGCAAAGCGACAACTTTATGACAGCCGACACTGTGCAATGTGTGGAGAGAAGAATCGTATTACGTGTGTCTACAGGAAAATATAATATATCACAATATGCCACTGCTTGTCGTATCAATTGCATTCCGAATGAAATAATGGCAAATTGCCATAAACGACAGTAATCGAAACGAAATCGATAATGTTGGCACATTGACGCTGGCAAATGTTCCATAAAATATGAATTTCTTTAGGTAAGTCCAAACATGCAAAAAATCAAGTATATGTATAGTATTTAATTTGAGTTTCTTGGGTTTATTATTATCATTATCTGTGCGTGTGTGTGTGTGATGTTACTAGTCTGTTTATTTGAATGGAATGCGTATGGGATTAGATACGAGTTAAACTAGAACAAGCCAAGCAATCGAAGACGTATCTCAACTAAAAGAACTGAAAATGATAAATTCATATAATAGTGAGAAATTCGATACCGAAATCAAGATGACCGCCCGTACCACTGAACTCCTCCATGCAGTCGAGTGACGCTATCGGAGCCCGGCACCTGCAAAGAGACAAGGTCGAACAAATGGAATATGGTATAAGTAGAAATTAATCAACGCTTAACGTAGCTTAGAAAAATCGTAAGTCTATGACTATCGATATGTCTATTTGTTGTTTTTAGCGAGAGCCGATATCCTTGGCAAGTTTCGATCAAAGTTATTGGTATGTTTGCATATTTATCGATAGCACATCTAAGTTTATCGTTTAACTTCGTTACAAATCATCAGATTATGACGGGAGATGGCATATTCTTCATTATTTGACCTTTATATTAATTCTCCATCAAAATGTTATGAACGTAAAATTTTTAAAAATTTACTCCAGTAGGGCTTCGAAAACCCATAACGTCGTTAAAAATCGTCAAATTATCGCGTGAGATGACATTTTCTTCATTATTTGACCTCTAGATTAATTCTCTATCAAAATGTTATGAACCTAAAATTTTCAAAAATTTGAACCACCCATACTACCCCATTTCCTTATTTTAAGACCCTTATTTTAAAACCCATAACTTCGTTAAAAATCATCAGATTTTGACGGGAGATGGCATTTTCCTCATTATTTGATCTCTAGATTAATCTCTATCAAAATATTATGAATCTAAAATTTTCCAAAAAAATGTTTGTGTGAGTGAGAACGAGTGAGCAATAGGTGATAGAATTATCTTTGCAAAATTAACTTAGTTTGAAATTACATATATGTATGGTTACAGGCTTGTAAGGGAATTTCAAAATTGCGCGAAGGGTATTTTACTGTCGGGCGCGCTCGACTGTAGTCTTACCGACTTTTACATTGTATTTATCGTTATATGTTGATATTTCACTCATCGCATACTATCGATAACTCTTAGCAACCATTTTACCTGTAAATGGTGACCGGGTTCGAGTCGTCGCTTGCATTATCCATATTGTTGTTGTTGTCGTTGCTGTTCATCTGCGCAACCGCTCCCGCTCCGGCACTGGCACTGGCACCGGCACCCACCACAAAGTTCAGTCCGCCCGGCAGGCCCAGGCTGCCATTGGGCAGACTCAGGCTGATGGTGTCGCCGCCCCCGATGCCAGTCGAGACTGATGCCGTCGTGGCTGCAGCTACTGTTGCAGCTGGTGGCGCAGTCGAAGCCGACAACGAGACCGATGGTGCCTCCAGCTGCAGTACCGGCTGCACTACCGTTCGACTGGCAACTTCGACGCTATCGTGGCCAAGCAGCAGCGGCGTGCTGGCATTAGGCGCCTCCACCAGGATCTGTTGCTGCTGCTGCTGCTGGCTAAAGTCAAATCCCGCAGTGTTGGTATTGGCAGTTGCATTGGTATGGGTGTTGGTGCTTGGGCTGGGGCTGGTGTTGGGGTTGGTGTTGCTGTTGTTGGCCTGGCTGCCATCGCTGTTCAGGTTGCACACCATGGACATCTTGAGTTGAGCCGAGGATTCCGGAGTTGAGCACTAGATCAGCTTCATTCTACACTACGCTTTGGCTTTGTTGTTCTTGTTGTTGTTGTGGTTCTTATATAGGTTATGTTGATTAAGGTATTTGTTTTTTGGGTTTTGCACTACGTCACTAAAATTTGACTAATAATCACAATTTGAATGTTTCACAGCAGCTTTGAGCTAGAGCTGCTACTTTAAGGCAAGTCCAGTCACAAGTGTTGTTGTTGCTTGGGATTCTAGAGTGGAGTGAAGATAGTTGGCGACAGGTCGTTGCTATCGATATTAGTCGGTATTATCGATAGCAGCGATAATGCGCGTAAAATGTGATAATATCGATTTGTGTATACGACTATACTGTTTATCGATAAAATTGCTAATCGATAACATTATCGATAAATCTGTCGATAGCAAGTATCGATATGCAAGCATTTTTTAATGAACTCAAGGCAAGCTCGATTACAGTGTTTGATTTATTAATCGATAAATATCGATATTATCGACAAATTACGCGTACAATTCGCTCTGAGCAATAACCTTACACAGCGCACCACCAAACAGAGTGTATAACGTATCTATCGTATATCGCACCAATCGTGTGCTATCGTTATCGGCGTATTTTCTATCTAATTGTTTTCTTACAGTTTATTTGCCAGGTTAACAAAGTGCTTCATGCATTATTCAGTTGTCTTTTCAATTTACTGAACACTTTTGTGTTCTGCCGCAAGTTTTTGCCTCCTCATGCCACGTGCCACATGCCACACCAAGTGGCAATCAATGTGTGTGAGTGCGCCCGGGTGCGCTGCTCTCGACATACCTTATGCCACTTCAAAACTGTAGTCTATGGCAGAAGTCCGACAAGTTGTACTCATGTTGACGTTGCGAATCGATAACATACATATCGATAGCAGTGATAGCCACTCAATACGATTTTGAAATATAAAATCGATCGATATGTTTTCTTGACTTCGCACACAATGTGTGAATATTACTGTACAGGGTATACACTAATCGAATCTGGAAGTTTGTTGGCCGCTCATGCCTTCAGCTGTCGCCCGGAACACGCCCCGCTTGGCATTGTAATTGCGGCTTTTCAATATGAAACAATGGGTAACTGTAAACAGCCGCAACCACATCCAGGACAACAGAACAATCACAAAGTGCCGTTGAAGTAATGGGGTCAAAGTTCATGACACCAGCAACAGCAACAACTGAAACAACAAACAAAACTTTTGCCGTGTGTCAAGTCGAGCAAGGAGTAGTAAATCGCATATGAAATGTGTTGAATTTCAAATTACACACTCCAACAAAGAAGTCGAAACTAATTGGATTAGCGCTGCTCTCTCGCGCGCGCACTCTCTCTCTCTCTCTCTCTCTCTCTCTCTGTCTCTCTGAACTTCTCATACTACACTACACTAAACTATAGCATACTTTATAGGGCAAATTATAATGCTGACTCGATGCGTAAGTTTTTCGGCTCGCAAAACGTGACCTGAAACCTGTAAGGCAGCATGACAGGGTCGGAGGGGCAGGGGCGGGGAAAATGACGGATTAGGGAACCCGAGCCAGGGCCAGTACCATATGGCAACACCTCACGTGGCTGGTCACGCAAACAGCGAACCGACCTGAGCTCAACTGAACTGAACTGCGCCAAGCCGAGTCGAGTCGAGGCAGGCAAATGCAAATTATTTTTTTTTTGTGTGTGTGTTTGTTGTGTTGAAGCAGGTCCCAGCATTTGGCTTTGACTTTGGCTACAGCCCAATGCCTAATTTCCAACTTGGGGGCATGACCTTCGACCTCATCTTCCCCTCCTTTGCTACACGAGGAAAGCTCAACTCAACTCGAACACGAAGAGGTCGCACAAACTTGCAAACTAAGTAAATAATACTGGGCAAATCTACAAATCCTTCTGCCGTCGCATTTATCGATTATTCTGGCGAGGGTCGCGAAGGAGGGAGGGGGGTGGGGGGTGTCGGCGCAGGAAGTGCATTAAGTTTGCCCACACGGAATTATGATCACTGATAAGTTTATTATACAAAATGATGCCTTTTACACACAGTTTAATTGCCTCGCATCAGTTCCCCACGCAAATTGCGAAATTCACTTGATTTTTGTTCGTTTTTTCCTTTCGATACTTTGTTGCTGATTTATCGCATCGGAAACGCGTTGCAAATATTACTTTGTAGCGTTGGTTTTCCCAAAAGAAAACTGAGTTATTTTAGGGGGAAGAATATGAAAAGCCTTGTCATATCGCTTCGCGGGATGCACAAAGAAATATGCGATGTGGTTGAATTATAACGGACAGAGTTATGACTCTTATTATTTAGGGCCCTCATATGAGATATTTATATAGTATGCATAGTATAAGAGCAATGTGACCATATAGTAGCGTAGTAGCATAGTATGAAAGCAGCTTAAAATTGTTGTAAGGCGAATAAGGTAACATCTGTTACGAAGTAGACATCTGCGACCTCAAAAACAATATGTATACTGAATCAGCATAAACAGAAGAATCAGTCCAGCCATGATAGTCCGTTTGTCTGACTGTCTGCCTATCCGTTTGTCTGTCTGTCTGTCTGCCCGTCTGTCCGTCTGTTTCTCTACATAAATGCCTAGATCTCAGAGACTCTAAGAGCTAGAGCTACAAAATTTGGTAACAACACTTGTATATATTGCTGTCACTTCAAGCATGTTTTAGAAATCGACCACGCCCCCTTAGCCTAACGTAAATCAATAAAAATCATGCTGTAAAATAAATTTTAAGGCTAGAACGTTCTTTAGAAAACAAATGTGATTGCGAAAGTTATTTATGCATTGCATATCCATGATCTTATAAGGTTTAAGCTTGACTAAAGTCATGTTTACTTCTCTTTACAAGAATGTTGTTAAAATATACATATAGAATAATTTAGCTTTATTATTTTTGAATTATTGCAGTGGAGACAAGAGAAGTGTACGCATTGTTTTCACTAGCTGAGCCCAAGCTCATCAATTCACTTGCTCTGCCCTCTGAGCATGGAAATATTTTATTCTTCGACACGAACCTTATCGCATGAACAAAGGAACTGCAGCACATTGAACGTGCGTCAGCAACGCACATACAGCTCATACAGATATACATATAATATGTTGTGCGAGGTGCGAGGTTGAACAGCAGAAATAATAATAAAGAAAATAATAATGGGTACAGGCCAGCAGGAGGAGAGTGTGTAATTTTCTATAATTTGTCGGGCAAGTGCATTGTGTAATTTGGGCATTATGTGCAATTATATTGCGATTAAATCCGTTTATATATTCTTCTTCTCAGCCGGTCCCGATAAGTAGGCTACATTAAATTGTCACAAGCTCGGAAGAGTGCAGGCTTGCATGTGTGTGTGTGTGCGCGCTTATCGATTTTATTTGACACTTAAATTGTCTCATTGGCGATTATCTGTTCAACCGTTACCCTACACAAACACACACAGAAAGAGAGAGAGAGGGAGAGAGAGAGACAGAGAGCAGTGTAGTATATAGTTCTATATAAATGGAAACTCATGGCAATTTTTGGTAAGCTTATTACAAGTGACCCGCAAAGCGAGCGAAATTACATAAAAGCTGCGGCTGCGGCTGCTGTCGCCGCACTGGGCCCTTGATCTTAATAACAACTGTCATCCGCTGCCCCTACCCTTGCCCCTTACCCCTGCCCCGTCACCTGCAGTGTTTTTCTCGCAGCTTGGCCTAAAAAAACAAAGCGCAAAAAACAGAGAGAGAGAGAGAAACAACAGCAGCGAGGCAAAGTGAAACAACATATAAATGCAATTTTATGTTTATGCACTTGGCTGCAGCTGCCACTGATGCCCCTTGCCTGCCCTCTACCCACTACCCGCTACCTTCCCCCCTCTGCATACCCCTCTGGCCTACGTACTCGCTCTCTGGCCAGCGCAGGCCTGTGTGCCGCTTGTGAGCCTTGACTTGTCTCGATTGGATGCTGAAAATAGTACAAACACGAACACGTACACACACACACATAAAAGGTACAAGTATGTGTGTATGTGTGGCGTATTACGACACTCTAAAAGCCGCCTTTGTTGCCTCCTTCTGCGCCTCCTGCTTTCATTCTCGGGCCAGAGCTGAAATTGCAAATCAGAAACTGCAGAGACCAAAAGCGAAAAATGGAAAATGGAAAAAGAAAAAAGCGGAAAAACGTGCAACGCGCAAGGCAAGGAACAAAGCGCATATTTTCAAGCAGCAATATTTTCCATAGTTTCCCAGAACAACGCCCCCTCTCTCCCGCCAGTCCACTACCCCTTGTAACGGAACTGCAAAGCGAATTTGAGTTAAGCTCATTTTGCATTTGCTGTTTGCTTTGTCTAACGGGAATATCCGTCAGCTTACAGATTCACACGTACTGCGTGCCGCGCCGCAAGTGTCACGGACAGCTGGTTAGCAGCAACACGAGGGCGGTAGGGGGTGTGGTGGGTGGGGGAGGTTCTAGAAGGTGTCGCAATGCCAACAGCAACGGTTACTGCTTTCGTTTAGGCCAAAAGTGTTGTTTGAGACGCAGCACGTAGGCAACAGTATTAATAATAAAACAAAATGCAAGTAGTGGCAATTGATGTATAGCCAAATACCCTGTAAGCAGAGCAAGTTTGAGGAGACCGAGACGCGACCTGTGGAGAGTCCAATCCAAATCGAGATATACTCAAAAAGCATAGCATACTTTCTTGCTCAACTACAATTTCAGTACTATACCCCGTTTTTGCATTGTTTCCTGACTGCAGAGTATAATAAATACCCGCTCATAAATACCCCCAGTGTATACTACATACATACATATATTGTGTACATTTTGTGCACAACTGAAGCCAGCAAGAACTCTACGCCATTTACACACTTCCCTCTGTTTGCTTTGCCACTCGGCGAACAGGTCGATATGCCGCATTTTGGGGCTTTGTCTGACCATCGTTGAGATTGATACTAGCTAAGCTGACTGAGTCTGCAGTCCGGCAATTATGACTATATATTTTCAACTGAAAGAACAGTATTCAAATGTCAGTTGAATTGCTGCAAAAATAAAGTTGATACCTTAGACTGACAGTCACATAGCATGCTACACGCTTAACTGGCAGTTGAGCGGGGGGAATCAACTAATTCGACGAAAATCTTGATACTAGAAGATCAAGTGGGTGACAGACTGATGTGATACTTTCATCTAGGGTATAATATTGGCTGGTTCAGTATTTAACTGCCAGTTAAGCTGGGTGAGGTTACTTTGTAGTGCAGTTACTTGTTGAAAGTCGTTAAAAACAAGTTAGGAGAACGTGTTATATTCTTCGCGTGGTGGCAACACTGGCATTTTGATAGTTTGTTAGCTATTAACTGGCAGTTAGCTAGCTGAACAAAGAAGAAAATACAGCTCCCCGATCTTTGGGAGTTATAAAATAAAGTGACATACCAGAAAATCTACTTTATTCTACTCAACCCAACTCACTGCTTCGACCTAATCTAACTTACTGCTTCGACCTAACCTAACTCACTTAAATACTGCCGCCGCTTTTGGTATTTGTCCCGCAAGCCAATCGATATGAAAGTTGAGTCTGAAGGCCTCTCGAACCATATCGCATGGGAAGTTGTTGCTGTTGTTGTTGCTCCCAGTTGATCGCGACATGCGTGGCAAGTGCATGTGCGTGCCTCTATCTGTGTGTGTGTGTGTGTGTCTCAACCGGTTCGTGTGGCATGCAATAGTTGTGAAGCATTCAAACGCTTGTCATGTTTCTATGACCAAAAGGATCAAATGACACGCGGCTCAGGACAGTCAAAAACAACAGCAAAGGCAGCACGAAATGGGACGCGGAGAACGGAACGTAGAAACGAAACGAAATGGAACGCAAACTAATTATAAACTCGATTATAGTTTGGGACAACTTAACCGATTCGACGAATTTCGATAAGCTCAATGCCAATGTCAAGCGATGTCTTTCTATAGACTATATCTATATCCATCGGAATATATATAGTTAAAATTTTATTTTCGGAATATTATTGCCGCAGCCGTAATGATGATGATGATGAGATGATGTTGATGATGTTGATGATGTTGCACATTGTTTGCGTACAGGAGATGGGAGAGGAGAGGAGAGAATAAATAAAAGAAACAGTGCAGAACCTGCAACGTGCTACGTGCGGCACAGGCGCAGTGGGCCAGGGGGGGAGGTGGCTGTAAGCCGGGGACGGGGAACCACTTTAAAATACGTAATTCTTGTTGTCTTTTTGAGAAACTTTTGGCACACAAGAACACAAGAAAAACAAGACAAAAAAAGACGAGAACACGACGAGAACAATGCGAACTTTTCTGGCCATCAATTGGAAACTTGGAAAATGCACTGTAAAAAAAATATGCTAAATACAAGTGATTTCTATGAGACTGCTCTCCGGTTCGAGACAAGTTACGATGGGTTATTTTTTTCGTTTGCACATTTATCTTTTAGCCGTAAATCCGCCAAATATTTGCGTGCTTGGCAGACAGAGATGGAGGTCAGTGGCGGCGCTGCAACTTGTGTAATAAATCATAAAGAATTCATTTCGCACAGTTATGCATTTAACAGCGACTGGCCCACTCTACTTCTCCCCTCCCGCTCCCTCGCTCTCGCTCTTTCTCTGTCTCCCTCGCGCTCCGTGCGAAATAAACAACAACTTGGGACACACTTAATGTCATCGATGGGATGCGGAGGCGGGCACTATATACACTATATACGATATTGGCACATGTGCCATGCTGTGTCTACGTTATTATACACTCTGTTTATATTTTAATGGCCGCACATGTGTGCGTGTGTCAGCTCTTATGTACATATACTTATGCTAGACACTATTCTACGAGTTTATTAATGTTTTAAAATAAATATTTTATTGTTGTCGTTCGCTTTTCGTTTATTTATTTATTTATGTTTTTTTGTTTTTTGTTGCTTTCTGTTTGCCGCTTTCGCCGCGCGCCGTGGCCCGTGCTCCGTTGCGTAGCCGTTGCCGTTGCCGTTGCGTCTGACACGCGAAACACGTAACACCGCAATGAAGTCGACAGACGAAAGACAAAATATTTTGGCCCGCAAACCGAAAACAGCAAAGCGAAAATGGCGAAAACGCTGCTGTGAGTGCCCAGCAGCAGCAGCAGCAGCAGCGGCAGCAGAGGCAGTGCGACAGCAGTAGCAGAAGCAGCGGCAGCGGCAGCAAGCAGAACTTGGCAGACCTGGGCAGCACGAGAAACAAAAAATGAAAAAAAAAAGAAAACGTTCTACGTGCGTTGCGTCTGCTGCGGGCAGCGGGCGTGGGGAGGGGCAGAACAATTTGCAAAGGAAAGAATCCAAAGAAAAGCAACACTAACAACGCAAGCGAACTAACTGTAAAACGGCAGTGGCAGCGCCAGCGGCAGCGGCAGCGACATCTCGGCATAGGCATCGACTCGACGAACGGCATCGACTCGGCAAAGGCTACGGCATCGGAATTGGCATCGGCATCGGCATCGGCATCGACGTCGGCATCGGCATTGGCATCGAAACGAGCAAAGCGCAATATGCACGTGTTATTTGTAGGCGAAAGAGCAACAACAAAAAATGCCATAATAAATAAATAAAACGAAAATGTCGTATGGCCGCAGCACAAGAGCAGAAGAGCGGGAGAGCAGAAGAGCAGGAGAGCGAGAGCCTGTGCGAGCGAACACGAGCGCAGGCCGGAGCGAGTGAGCGAGCACAGGCCGCCATAGTGTCGAAGAGAGCGAGAGTGAGTGAGTGTGGCGTGAGAGACTGGCAGGCTGGGAGAGTGGGCAAACGTCGCGAGTGTTGCCAGTGTGAGCGAGCGACATTGCAGCTGTGAGAGAGCAAAAGGCAAGCTTTGCGGGCGGCCTCTCTGTTTTTGTGGTGAGTTCCGAGTGTGCCAACACACGTGTTCCACTTTTCAAGCGCAGTGTGCAACACACACACACGCACACACACGCGCGCTCTTCCCCCTGCGCAACACCTCGCACTAAGCACAACTGTGCGGCTTTTATTTCTATGTTTTTTTTTTTTGCCCAAAATGGGCCGTCATAAGGGAAATGGAAATAGGCAAACACACACGCACGCACGAACACACACGCATACATACATGTGTAGTACATGTGCTCGTAGACAATTTGTGTCGAGCGCAAGTGGCCGCACTTTTTACCGTTATTCTCGCTGTTGCTGCCTTTGTTTGTTATTCTTGTGTGTCTTGACTGAAGCGTAAGCACAGTTTTCCAGTTAGTTTTATTGTTGTCTTTGTATAACCACACTCAGACAAACACAGCGAGAGAGAGAGACAGAGAAAGAGGGAGAGAGAGAGAGGGGCAGAGAAGTGCACAGCAGACGCAGCCTGACATAGATACGCCGTAGTACGGCATAGCTATAGATACGTATACGTATCGTATCGCATTGCAGCAGTAGCATCATCCGTGCTTAGTTTCAAACTCCTCGCGTTACCCTTGTTTGCCGAGGCAGATAAAAGAGCCACTGTGCGTACAGAGACCGCATATCGCACATCGCACAGATTTTATATATAAATTGAATTTAGCCAAATTTAAGCTTAGACTGGACTGCGTGCGAGCTGGGGAAATTGCAATTGCATAAGTTATCGAACGAATTGCGAGATTTATTATAAGCACAAATTAAAAAAAAAAACAGTCAGCATAGAATCAAGAGCTAAGCATCTTTAGTTTTAATGCAACTTTCGCCTTGAATTTTTCAACGATCTTTAGCAAATATACTCAAATTATACTTACACATACTTAAATAACAATCGTTTTCAGACATTATAAAATTGAACCTTTGTCACTTCCAAAAACTTTGAGTTTAGTATAATAAAGTCTACAAATTATCGAGTTTAATTAAATGAAATTCGAGATATCAGAACTCACTTATATAACATAGTTAAATACATTAGAAATAATTGAAAAAAAAAACGAGCTATGCCGCTTTCGCGTTCGAAGAACTCAGCTGACTGACGGCCTTTAGAATAAAAAAAACAACTGGAAAGTCGATTATCGTATTGTCCGCAAAAGCCTGCATATGGCAGCTTATTCAATTCACAGGTAAATACATAAGTTATGAGTGTGAGACCAAGGCATACCGTATTGGCATTGAAAACTTTTACAGTTACAGATTACAGGCATTATACAATAATTATAGCAGCAAAGAAATTTAATTTGAAAAGTCGAAAAATTCCAGCAAGGGGTATCCAACAGTCGAGCATGCACAGCATCCAGCTTGCAAGAGAGATGGGGCTAAGAGTCGACAGTCGAGAGTTGCAGCCCTGAACCAACAGAATTGCATTCATAATGCAATCTGCGCTATTCACACTATTCACACTGTGCGCCTCGTGCGCTCATCCGATTTGTGGTGCATGTCTCGGCTAATTAAGCATGCGAGTCGCGTCGGCATTTCACACAATTCACGAACGTGTTTGGGGCGACAAATACAAGGATAACAACAACAAGAAACTAGAAGAGAAACAAAACAAAACACACACAAAGTAAATCAGGAAACAGAACACGCAAAAAGCTAAACGAGCGCGAAAGCTCGCGACAAAGCAAAGCGCCAAAAACACGCCCCAAAAGTGACAGAAAAAAGCTCTCTCGGCGTTTGCGCGAGATTTTAGAGCGTGTAACGGTGTAACAACAACGAACGTAACGCAATCTCCTACTGTCACGATTAATTTAGGCTCCTGTGTCCCATTAAGAATTTAAGATTTGCATTTTCCTCGGGCTTTGCCTAGGTTCAACGTAATCAGATTTCGCTGGAGGGGCTTTTCCGCTGTGTGAGAAGGTTTTCATGAAGAATTTCACGTAAGTTTCTGCTCAGCTTGCATAACAGTTATTTGTGCAGCTTGTTTAGAGCTTGTGCTGCAGAAAGCTTTAAGCGACTTTCAACGTATCTTTGCTGTGCTTGAAAGCTTTTAAATACTATTTCAGCTTCGTCAACTTACGTGCTTAACTGAGCTTTTCACTTAATCGATAAACGCCAACTCTGTCAGTTTTTCAAACACATTACATAATTGAATATTCCGCAGCTTTACCTTTTGTATATTTCCGCAGCTAGCAAAGCACATGTGCGCTTTAAGCTCATCGTAGTCAGAAAGAAAATAAGTGTAAGCTCGTTGATCAATTATTGCAGTGAGTTTCTTCGAAGTTTCAAGACATTTGCAGGCTTAAAGCACATTCAAGGAACTTGCTTTATTTCCAACTCGGCATATAACATTAATAAGCTTTAAAGCTCGCTAAAAAGCACATCTAAGCTTAAAACTTCCTCTATATTATTTAAGGAATTAATTGAATAGTTACGCTTTTTGTTTGTTAAGTTAACAAAATGAAGATATTTTACTTCAAGCTCAACTTTGGCAATTTAAAAGCTTTAAAGCTCTTTGGCCTCAGCTTAAACTAAACCTAACCTCAGCATATGTAATCGAATATCGAGTTGACATGGTGGAAGCGAGAAATCTACTCACATGATGCGATGGTAGGCATCCGGCTGGTTCTGGGCACATGTCACGGACTGCTCCGATTCCGTAGAATCATCGCGCAGCGTCGCAACGCCGAGCGGTAATATGGGTATTATAGCAGCTGTCGCAGCTGCCGCTGTTGCCGGGGGTCCCGCCAATGCCGCCGTGTATGCTGCCGGCGGCGTTCCGCTGTATGTGTGCGTCTGCGGCGATGGTGTCGTGCTTACGGCCTCCTGAAATCGCAAATTGTCAGATACAAGATACAAGATACAAGTCACGGAAAGTGGAAAATCGCAGGGAAGGAGTGCATCTCTCTTACCTTGAACTCAGCTGATTCCTGCACCGAGAATCGTTTGCGTTCGTAGAGAATTTCCCGTTCGATGGAGCGACTGCGAAATGCGGGGGGCAGAGAGCGATCCGGCGGTGTTTGTAGCTTGGGCGTGTCCGGCGTATGCACGCGGGTGTTGTTGCCCTGGGCTGCAGCTGCGCTCTGCTGCAGTTGCTGCTGCTGCTGTTGTTGCAGCTGCAGTTGCTGGCGTTGCTGTTGCTGCTGCAGTTGCTGTTGCTGGCAGTGCGAGGATGTTGTTGGTGGACTCTTTTCGCTTTGTTGCTGCTGTTGCTGCTGCTGTTGCTGCTGCTGCTGCTGCTGCTGTTGCTGTTGCTGTTGCTGTTGCTGTTGCTGTTGCTGCTGCTGCTGCTGCTGCTGTTGCTGCTGCTGCTGCTGTTGCTGCTGCTGCTGATGATGCTGCTGCAATTGCTGCTGCTGCTGTCGCTGCTGGTTCTGCTCCTCGCGCTTTTGCTGTCGCCGTATCTCGAAGTCCAGCAAACGCGCCTCTCGCTGTTCCTTGTCGCGCTGTTTACATGCAATTGTCGCAAAGTGCATTTTAATCAACTATCAATGCGTGATCTCAACTGGGCCATCATCATCATCATTATCATTGCTTATCTACGCGGAAATACTTGGGCCTCGTCATCTGCGCGCGTGGGTTTAGTTTGAATTGGATTTTGATTTCGATAACGATTGCGATTTCGATTTCGATTTGGATTGCGATTGCGATTATGATTTTTGGTTTCGAACGCGCTCTGATTATTTTGAGTACGCCTTGCACACACAACAACAACACATACACAACACAGCACACACGCACGCACGCACACGAGCACACACGAGCGAGTGAAAGAGTTTGGGTGACAGAGAGAGAGGAAGAGAGAGAGAGCACGCGACACGCGATAGAGACGCGACACACACTCACCTTATAGTTGATGGCGTCCTGCTCTTCTTTTTTGGCCTCTCGCTCGTTGCGTTGGCGATCGCGCTGCTTCTCCTCGTCGGTTTGCGATGTCTTGCTATCTGTGAGAGAAACGGAGAGCAAGAGAGAGAGAGAGGGAGAGAAAGAAACAGAGGGAGAGAAAGAAACAGAGGGAGAGACAGAAAGAGAGAGAGAGAGAGAGAAGGTAGCTTGGCTAATTAGTCGGCTTGTTAGATCACGTTGAATACGCTAATCACGCTTATCAGTTGCGTCTTCCATGCGAAACACAGTCGAAAACTCAAAAAAACAAACAACAATACATATACCAGCTATCAGTTGCGTCTTCCATGCGAAACACAGTCGAAAACTCAAAAAAACAAACAACAATACATATACCAGCTATATATATATATACATATATATATAGGGACTACAGGGAGTTATACTATACATTCTACGACCTAAGATCGTCATGCGAACTTCGTTTTTTTTTTCATATGCACAAGCAGCAAGAAAACTCAGGGAAAAGGCAAAAGAAAAGTAAAGAAAATTCATTAAAGAAAATGCAACTTATTTTATTTCTAGTATTTTGGTATTTCTAGTATAGTTTTTTTAGAGTATGCCACGCATTCCGTCGTGCAGTACGCGCTATATCTACATATACCTATACAGTGCACGCTCCCTAATTGAGCTTGAATTGAATTCGATTTTAGGTTAGAAGCGAACTGCAACTACAAACATTGCTAAATAGTTCGTATTCAGTAAAAATATCGAAAAAAAATTGCTAAAAAAACAGCTCTCTCTGCACTACATTTTTTGGTCGATATGTTATCGATAACACCAGAAAACAGTAATATCGGTAGCCTACTGAGTGTGAAAATTCTGGTAATTGATTATGTTACGCTGACACAATGTTATCGATAGCATATCGAAAGGCCGTCAATTACATATCGATAACAGCAGCTCAACTAGCTTTAAGCTTCACTTAGTCCAAGTAAAAAGTGTGTGCTGTACTAATCAAACTTCTAGTGGGTGTGTGTGTGTATGTTATGTGTGTGTGGACGTGTGCTCAGCATCGTTTTGGAAGTTTTTTCCTTTTATTTTTGATCCATGGATTCGATAACATTTTCAACCAATAAGTATGCTATGAAATTGTTACTAGCGCGCCTTTTAATACATATTGAAAGCTTTAAGACGTATTTAATTTAGCAAAGCACATTAAAGCTTGCAAAGCTCAATAAAAAGAAAACAAAACATATAAAGCTGCAAGAACACTACATCTATCCGATTCCTGGCTCTTTTCAAGAGCTTTCAAAGCTCTACTCAACTAGTAAAGCAGCTGAAAGCACGGAAAGCTGTCACGGTCTCGGCTCGTCGTCGTCGTAAAGCTCAATTAGCTAATTGGATTCGAGTGAAAGCTTTTTTTTAATGTGCTTCTGGCTATGCTAATCGGTTTAGCAGCCAGCAGCAGCAGCGGCAGCATGTCGTGTCCTCGGCCAATTAGTGGTGGCAGCTGCAGCTTGCTTTCTTTCTTTCCGTCCCGTCTTTCTGCTACGGTAATTGTATTACGAGGGCACGGAAAGAACATCTAACGGGACACGGTATTCTACTTAGCCATATCTGTGTGTGTGTTAGGGTGTGTGTGTGCGTGTGTGTGTGCTTAAGTTTAGACGACATGTTGAACGTGTTGTGTGTACTACAAACCAAAAACAAAAGATAAAAAAAGGGGAAAGGGCAAAGTCGAAGAGCGGGAGAGAAGCAAAAAGGGAAAGGTGTATAAGGTAAATTGAAAAAAAAAAACAAAAACAAAACACAAGGAGAGTTATCGTAAATAATTGTAGCGCAATTGCTACGCCAAACAATGCTACAGCAGCCTTATAATAATAGCAACGATAACAGTAGCGATAACGATAACGATAACATGATAACATGAGCATGTAAGCTATGCAACAACTAGAACACTACGAGACCAGACAGAGGCAAAGGCAGGCGAGAAAAAAGCGACAGAGAATAGTGTGTGAGAGAGAGAAAGAGAGAGAGAGTGAGCGAGCGAGACAGACTTACACCTTACCTCGATGAGTGTCAGATTGTTATTGTTGTTGTTGTAGTCGTTGGAGGAGGTGGCAATACTTGTGGGTGTGTGGTCGCTACTAGCTGTAGTTGTTGTTGTTGATGTTGTTGTTGATGTTGTTGATGTAGTTGATGTTGTTGTTGTAGTTGATGTTGTTGTTGTTGTTATTGTTGTATGAAAATCGAGCATTTAAATTTTGCAACCTTTATTTTTTATTTTGGAAGTGCGTGTGCAAAGCAGACAAAACTTGTTTGTTCTTTTTCTTTTTTTTGTTGCGTTCTCGTTGTTTCTTTTGCCTTGTGCTTTTTTCTTTATTTTCTCGGTTTTTGTTTTCTTTTCTTTTGATTTTATTTATTTTTATTGCGCTTTTCTTCTCGCTTTTGTTTTGTTTTCGTTATTTATTTATGCTTTTTTTTTGTCGAACTGCGGCGACGGCGTTAACGGCGTTTATTAGCAGCGTGTGTGCGGGCGAGCGGGTGTGTGTGAGTGGGTGGGTGTGTGTATGTGAGATTGTATGCCTCACTCTATGTGGGTGCTTGTGTGTGTGTGTGGGTGTGTCTGTGTGTGTGTGTGCGCGCGTGATGAGGCCAGTTTACCGTTAACGGGCTCAACAAAATGTCGACTAAATGGCCCCTCGCTGATATGCGAGGTGTGTGTGCGCGGGTGTGTGTGTGTGTGTTTGTTTGCCTCGTTCGAGGTCGAGGAAATTGCACTTCTCTCGCTGTGGCAACTAAGCGCTGCATGCAGCAGCTGTGGCAGCAGCAGCACCCGCTGTATGCGCTCGTATGCGTGACTGTGACGCGGCCTCTGTGTGTGCGCGTGTCTGGCCGGGGTTCATGTTCTCAATGTGTGTGAGTGTGTGTGAGTGTGTGTGTGTGTGTGTGCATGTGCGTGTGTCTGTGTGTGTGTGTCTCTGCACGCTACAACAAATACATGAACGATAGGCACACGATCAACAACGAGCTTGAGCTAGAGCTTTAGCTGAGCTTGGGCGTTACGTGATTACGAGATCGTGATCGTGATCGAGGTCGTGAGATCGGTGGAGATGGCGTGTCGGGATTAACGTGGTTAAAACGACACACACACACAATACCAAAGAAAAGAAAAGAAACAGCAACAATGTGAGAATGATTAATAAATTTGCTTCATAATTCGCTTTACAACTAGATTTAAAAATATTCGATAAAGAAGAAGAGGGTCACGAAATTTGGAAGATAAAACCAGAAAATAATCGAAAAACAAAACAAATGAACACATTTTTTCCTCCTTCTCTTTGCACACCCGATGCGATCACTAATCGATAGACTAACTAAACTAGATTTTGAATGAATGTTTTTTTTAGTATAATTAAAATTTGTTTATTGCTAACAATCGATAGTATCGATAAATTAAAGACGTAAGCCTAGCAATCGATGCTTCAATTGTTTATTATGTTTTCTTCTAGCTATTCTGCAAAATAATCGATCGAAACGATAGTTTGCTTTGTATACGACTTCTGCTAAAAGTAGCTACATATAGTGATTTTCAATGAGCGATACTACGATATATGTATTACTATCGATGCATTTCGACTTCTATCGATGATTTTGCAGGCTCGTGCCTAACAACACAAAGTACGTGATTCGTTTTATTCGCCATACCTTGAGGGGGGGTTCAAAACTTTTCGCCTCTTGAATTGGTCTGGAAATTACTAAGCTACATACATACTTAGATCGAAATACATACGTTCACATACATACATACATACATAGTACATAGAGACTATACGTAAATTATGCCCGAGAGATATATCATATTGGGAAAAAGGGATAACGAAAGTACACAAAGTTGTTAACTAGGAGAGAAGAACTGAAAACACTGAAAACGGAAATCGTTGTGTGAGTTGGATTCGTGATTCGTACTCGATTAGCACTCGGACTACACAACACGACATGACAAGAGTCTCAGATAAGATCAAGACATACGCTGCAGATACATAAGTATATAGTATATAGTATAGTACGTTGGTATACATATATTTATGCCAAGATACAAGATCAAGTACATTGAATTGTTTATATTATGAGCACAAGTAAGTATAGTATACATATATGTTTATATATAGATAAGTTTACATCTAGGAATATACGATATTCGGGTTCACTCAGTTACATACGTGTACACATACATATGTACGTATACAAGAAACGCAAGGAAATTTATATATATATATATATACTTAATCGAACTGTAAAACAGAGCAAGAGACTGGGTACATTTAGAGAGAGAGAGAGAGTAAGACTTGCCGTTTAGAAAGGAAGAACAAACCAAAAAAAAAATAAGATCGTAAGACAGACAACCGAAAGACACAGTACAGGAAGAAAGTACAACTAAAAAACGACAACGAAAAAAAATTGTACGAAATTAATCAAAAAACGGAACCGAAAAACGCCAACGGAAACAACAAAATGGTGGACGGAAAAAAGATAAGAGACCACAAAAACGTACTGCAACACCCAATGTCGTACATGCAACTCACTTGAGGAACCGCCGCCAGCGCCAGGTGGCGGATACGAGAACCAAAATTGATGTGCCAGTTTGAAGTGGCCCAAAAATGGGCTTGCTGCAAGGCAAAATAAAAGAGAGAGAGAGGGAGAGAGAAAGAGAGAAATAGAGAGAGAGAGAGAGTGAGCCTTTTAACACCGAGTAGCACTCAGAAATAACAGCGTAACATCGTTTAAAGTGCAGATTATAGTCAGAAATAGGTCGTTTTGAGGCGTTTTAAATATTTAAAGTGTTCTACGACTATTTTATAACCGATAAGTGTTTCAAAGACCGCAAATCAGTCTAGTTTTTGAGGCTTTCAAAACAGTTCTCATGATTGGGCTTAACGTGTTAATAAAACTCTAAAACCGAAATAGAAATAGGTCGATTTCTTGTATTTTAATTATTCAAATTTATTTTTAACTTTTTCTGGATCACTTTCATATGCAATATGTGCGTAATATGATTGCGAATCAGGCTAGTTGAAAGGTTGAAAGCTAATTCCAATAGAAATGCTTCAAAGTAGCGATTATAATCAAAAATAACACTATCGAAATAGGTCGTTTGGGTCGTTTTTTTAAATCATTTTTTTAAATGTTTTTAAGCATCGATATGTGTATAAAATGATTTAATTATGATTTAGATTCAGAGCTAAAAACCTGCAGAATAATCTCAAAGCTTCCGAAATAGGTCGCCGCGAGATGTTTGAACTGTTTTAGGTCAACATTATCAGCTGTTTTGGGCTCGCTTTCTCGCTAACTTGGACCAATTATGTCACGGCCACGTGGCACTATGATCTACCGGCAATCTGATTCGTATACTACTACTCTATGTGTGTATATAGTGTGAATAGTACTAATACTACTCACCAATTAGTCGGGTATCGTTTTACGATAAGTTCTCGTTAAGCTCTTGGCAGGCGTTACGTTTCGTGCGGGTTTCGTTTCGTGTGTTTTTTCTCGACTTTCAAAGGGTTTGAGCTCCTTAGGAGTGCAACGGATTGTACATAAGTGTGAGTGGGTGGGTGAGTGTGTGTGGGTAGGACAGAAACACATGTATGTGTGTATGTATGTGCACGCACACACACACACACACAGACAGCAGGCCGTAATCAGTTCAACTGAATGTTTGCACATTAATTACTGCAACATTCGAGTAGCATAATTAAAGGCACACACACTCACTCACACACACACACACACACACACAGAGACACACAACCAAGCACACACACACACACACACTGAACGTTTTTCGTATTGTTTTTCCTTGTGGTTTCTTCCGCAGTTGCCGTTAATCAGGATGCTTGGCCAAGCTTTGTCAACCTACGACGATATGTGGCGTCGGAATACGACAGCGCGCGACTCGAGCCTCTGCGAGTAGCAAAGCAGCAGCAGCAGCGGCGGCGGCAGCGACGTCGACATGAGCAGCGCGCAGCGGCAGCATCAAATGTTTGTCTTCGGCCTTCGCAAATGCAAAAGCAACGCCACCGACGTCGCCGTCGCCGTTGCCGTCGCCGCCATTGCCCTACAACATTTTATTCTCAGCGTGTTGCTGTTGTTATTGTTGTTGTTGTTGTTGCTGTTTTTTATTTGTGTGTTTCCACTTTCGCATTTTGTTACACTGCAATTGCAGCAGCAGCAGCAGCAGAGGCGCGCGCTCTCTCGCTGCGTTGCGCTGCGCTCGCTCGTTCTCTCTCGCGCTCTCTGCACGCTGCTGCTGTCGGCGGCGACGCTGCTGCGCGCGGCATTATTAACGCTGCTGCTCTCCTTCGCGTCGGCATTAACGATTCGCCTAGCAAAATACTAAGCAGCAAAAAGCGTAAGGAAAACGTGCATAACACGAGGCGTGGCGGGGAGAGGGGCTGCGGGCTAAAGAGAGGCAGGCAGAAGAGAGTGGAGCGAAGAGAAGAGAAGCAGAGGCGACACGGCACGGCATAAGTGCAGTTAATTGCAGTTATTTATGCAAGTATTTAATGCAGCTTGCAAGCAGATAAAGAGCTGGCTGCTGTGGTTGCGACGGGGGGAGGGGAAGGAAAAGGGGCTAGCTAATCGAAAGAAAACTGAAGAAGACGCAACATATTGCTGACATCATCGGACGGCAAGGGGGAGGGGGGTTGACTGTGGACACTGGAAATCTGGGTTAAAAGATCTCGTGAAAGTAGGCTCTGCGGCGTTTATATAGCGTAATATTCAAGGACACACACACATACAGCGACACAGACACACACACAGGCAAGTATACAGCACACACATCTATGCAGCATATATGCATATATATAGTCTACGGTATACAGTATTTTCGGTGTTTCGGGGCGTTGCTTGGGTACTTTACAATTAGCTATATAATAGACAAGTACAATATATACATATATATATATACATATATCAAACAATTCGTGACACCGTCCATTTAGATAGAACCGATAGAACCAGTACAGCTACTATATACAACATATATACATGCATGTATATCGTATATCGTATAAGTAGCTATAAAAAGCACATTTTGTTTATCGAGCGCAGCACAGGAAAAAACTTATTGAAAAATAGGCACAGATATGATGATATATAGCACGATATATATAGTTTTTTTTTTTTTTTATTATTATTTTTTTTTTGTTAATTTATTTGTCTTATCTCCGTATCAGTTGGCATTACCATGGGCTACACACGCGTAGCCAGGACCGGAACAAGCTAAACCAGGGCACGACGTGCGATGCGTGTGATGTGAAGACGGCTACGACGACGACGACGACGACGACGGCAACGGCAACGACGACGAGGACGTGGACGAGGACGAGGACTGCGGCTGCTGGAGTTGATTGCGCGACTGCTCGACTGTTTGCCTGTCGCTGCTGCTGCTGCTGCTGCTGTCGGTACCGCTGCTGCTGCTACTGCTGCTGCGTCGCCCCCAAAACTATGCACATCGTCTCATAATGGATGCCTGATTACGGCCGAGAACGAGCCCCAACACATGGTTAAAAAAGGAAACAGCGAAAAAGCAACAACTCTAACGAGCCACGAAGGAGCCGAAGAATGCCGCGAGGCGACACGGACATTTTCGGGAGAGCGCATGACTCCCGGCTCCTCTCGCTCTCGCTCTCTCTCTTTCTGTCTCTCTGTCGCATTTTACGGCTGCGTGAGAAATTGGGAATATTCGCCGAAATGACCCAGCTGGAATATTTGACTGCGAAATCCTGCGGGGCCTCTCGCATGAGGCCGCATTTGCCTACCGTGCTTCTAGCCCGACCGCCCGCACGCACGCTCCCAACTCTCCTCATTTCGCATTCAAAAACCATTAGCGCTGAATATTTTAACAAATTATGCGTTAAGAGAATTTTAGTTTTTTTTGCATTTTTAATTACGGTTGCGAGGCAGCAGCAAAAAGTTATACACATATAATTGTAATAGTGCCATAATTGATTTATTTGCTTGCAATTTTAATTTTAAAAACTATAATAATTATAAATTAATTTTTTTTTTTCAATAACAAATATCAAAATTGTAAATAATGCGCAGCATCTCTCATATTGCAGGTTCTGTCAATTTTCAATTTTGAAACAAGCGCGCTTTAGAGCAGTTACAATTAATCGATAAATATACAAACACAAGCATCGATATTTGACGCATTTCGGAGTCGTGCGGCACGAACCAGTCACGCCGAGTCACAAGCTCATTTGACGTGCTGCAATCGATATTCGCTTATCGACACGCCGCCACAATTTTACTAGCTTGCCCGACAGAGCGAGAGGGAGAGAGAGAAATCACGGTTAAAGCGCTTGGTTTGCATTTGTTGTTTGTTTAGTTTTTTTTTTTAATTAAATAACAATAACTAAGTGTATTTTCTTATCTTCTTTAAGCGCTTCTTGTGGTGTTGTGCGGCTGAGAACGTTGCTGGGTTACAACACGACAGACTATGTTACAACCTGTTCCCTTCATTCGAGGCTTAACCCATTGATCTCAAGTCCTCTGAGCTGATACGACAATTAATGATGCAATTTATGCCCTTTATGCTGGGCATTGTGCTTGGTTTCTTGCAAAGCGATTAGCACTTTAGTTTACACATTGCATGCTTGGTGCACTTATTTATGGACTCCATTGACGTCACGTCTTTTTTCGTACCTACTCGCCGTTACTTAAGTGTGCTAAAATTAAGTATACGCACATGACGAACACGCATAAGCGAATGGGGTGTGGCAGGAAGCGAATTTCGAAATCATGAATAAGCTCGATCTGCGTGCGGATTAAGAGCACATGCTTGATTAAATATATGTATAAATACGATAGGTACGATAATCACATAGTATTTGGAAGGTTAGCCTGTATTATTTATGCCAGCAGGACTAATTTTAGAGAGCGAATGTTGTGTTTATTAATAGCCAATTGACGGACAAGTGCGAAGCGTGCGTCCACACACACACACACTTGTTAAACTAGCCAAAATAAACAAGATATGCACGAGCGAGAGCTTATTACACACACACACATACACATGCAGATTATGTATTTGTGTATGCGCGCGTGTGTGTGTGTGTAAGCAGCAAAGCAAGCCTAGATTATTAACTGGCAGAGCGAAGAGCTAAGGAGAGCGGAGAGCGGACCACAGCGAAGCTTTAACGGCGCCCGCGCGCGCGCGCCCGCGCGCTCTCGATCCACGAACCGTGCCGATCCGCATTCGCCCCACCGTCGCGTCGCAGCGCCGCAACGCGGCAACGATGTGTGAGAATTTGAGTCAGTTTTTAGTTGAAGTCTCGACGAACAAAAAAATAAATAAAAAAGAAAAAAAGAAAACAGTTGCTTGCGCACAGTGAAACGCGAAACAAGCGCGCTGCCAACGCAACGCGTCGCGTCGCCTCGACTCTCGCCTCACGTCTCCTCTCGTCTCGACTCGACTCGACTCGTCGCGTTTCGTCTCGTCTCGTCTCGTCTCGATCGCCGTCGCGACGACCGTTACAAATACACGAAACAAGCTAAAGAAACAACAACAACAAAAAGTAGCAAAACAACAACAAAAGCTGCGGGCCAAAAAAGCATAAAGAGTGTTTAAATGTAATTTGCATGTGCTTCAAACAGCTGCTAAATACACTTAACAAACACATGCACGCGGGCACACACACACACACACACTGACCGACAGAGAGTGGGACAGTGGGACGGACAAACTTTTAAGTGTTTCGCATTGCAATTGATCAATGTCAGCGTATGGGAAAATGCAATGAATGAGCCGCAGGCACTAAAAATTGACCAGGGCTGCACAGCACACAGACACACGAACTATGCACATCTCTCGCTCACTCTCTCTCTCTCTCTCTTGCACTCTCTCTCTCACTCTGTGGCGCGTAATTACCCACAATTATCCGCGAATTTTGCAGCAACACGAAAAGCCACTTAAAAACTTGCCTATCGTTTTTTTTATTATTATTTTTTTATTTTTTTTTTGTTGTTTCTAATCACTTGCGGCGATGCGCAGTCGCGCAGCGCGCCCAACCCTCGCGCAGTGTATGCGCATGCGCTCACGCTGCCGCTCATCAATAATTACGCGCGTTGTGGTATGACCATTTTCGTTAAAGCGAAAGCACAGGCGCAGCGTGTGAGAAATGCTCACAAAATCAAAATAATAGAAAAAACAATTTTAGTTTGCGCTCTCGGCGAAGCTTTTTGGACGATGTTCAAAAGCTTTCGTCTCACAAGTTCAATTGCACTTGCTGTATTTCGGTCACTGGGCCACTGCTGCGAGCGAGCGACAAGCGTAATTAATTGCGAGTGCGTGCGAGAGTGTGTGCTTGCATGCTGACAGAAGCTGACTGAGCGCGCTGTTCTATTGTCCTTTAGTTAGAGCAGTGCAGCCAGCCAGGCGACCATCATTGATTGAGAGTGCGCGCGTATACGTGAGAGTGCATGGCGTGCGAGAGTGTGCTTGCATGCTGACAGAAGCTGACTGAGCGCGCTGTTCTATTGTCCTTTAGTTAGAGCAGTGCAGCCAGCCAGGCGGCCATCATTGATTGAGAGTGCGCGCGTATACGTGAGAGTGCATGGCGTGCGAGAGTGTGCTTGCTGAGAGCAGCTTGCGCGTCGTTCGATTATCCTTTAGTTAGAGCAGTGTCGTTGTTGGTTCATCGCATTGCATTGACGCACAAACCACACACACGCACACTCGCGCTTGCGTGTGTTGCTGCGCCTATCGCAAAGCAGGTGTGTCTGTGTGCGTGTGTAGTGAACAAGCCCAAAGTGGTTTCGATTTCGCAATCAGACAACGATCACGGGGGATCGACTCGACTTAACGTCATATAAACCATAGACGTCAGCGTCAGCGTCAGCAGCAGCAACGTCTGTCAGTCTTGTCAAAAATTTGCACTGTTAGTTGCACACACACACACACACGCCTACATGCATATTTATTTTCTAATTGCCGTTTGTTTTCGCTGCCGCTTTTTGCCGGACGCCAACGCCGAGCACAGCTGTCATGATCTGTGTGTGCGAGTGTGCGTGTAGGTGCGCCGCTGCCTCACTGTGTTTGCCCAGTGGCCACTGGCCGCTGCTGCGTCTGCGCCGGCGGCAGCGTTGGCGTTCGCGTTGGCGTCATACACTCTCATCTCTCATTGTTGTCGTTGTCCACTCGTCGTCACTGACGTCATAGTCAAGCACAAAGTGCGATGCCGCCGCACACAGTGGGTCAGTGCTGCGCAAACACTAGTACAAAATTCTCACACGCACACACAGTAATCGATCATTGTCAGCGTCAGCGATAATTGCCCATTGAGCAGCTTTCGGCGGATTCGACAACTCATCGTAGTGTCATAGTGTAGCGCACAGTGTGACAAATTATCCCTCCCTTTTTGGGGGGAGTGGGAAGCGCAGTTCAAACCGAAATAAATATGCGCTGAGTCATTTTTGGGCGGCAACGGCATCACTCATCGTTCGCATATTCCATCATACTAAGTTTCACTGACATGATAATACTGTGTTTAATACCAGGGGAGCGTTATAATTATATTACGTTATTCTTGAGAAACAACCTTTTTTTTATGTTATTTAATAAAGCTGACTTTAGACTTTTAATTTTTATTATTATTATTTAAGATTTGCCATGCAATTGTACATTACAGCATTTGTTTTCGAGTTCCCCAGTTAGAATAATATTAGCAAAAACCAACACAAAGACTGTAAATTATTCCTGAGCTTAACATAATATATAACAATTTAAATAATCGTGCAAATGCTGGAATTTGATTTAATAACTTAAAAGTAATTATTAAAATTTAAAAAAATACCAGAAATTTTAAAGAGAAAGGACAAGTTCAAAATTTGCTTGGAAAGTATGATTTTGGCACAATTCTTGCATATTGCAATTGATTTTTTCAATAAAACCAAACAAAATACATTAATTTAATATGTGTTTAAATACAAAATCGGTTCTGTGAATTCCTTTGCAACTTCTTTTCTTGCATTCTATTTATTGTTTTTTTTCTTTTCAATTTTCTTACTTACTCATCCACTTGATCGACGCATATGGAACAACGTAACTCGATTAGGTGAAATCGCAGCTTGTCGTGACGCAGCTGTGTGTTGGTTTCGGTTTCTTAGAAAGATAATAAAAATAAATAACATTAAATATAATTGAAAAACTAGTTGGGCAAAACAGATTGCGAAACCGTAAGGTAGATCGTAAAAATCGCTTGATTATTGCCGGCTATCAGTCATTTGGTTGGACCCACTGTGCGGCGGCCGATTGACGTTGCGACGTCGCGATGTCTGTCAGTCTGTCAGTTGCGTGTGTGTGTGTGCCTGTGTGTGCGTCTGTGTGCTTAAATGCAATTACGCGCTCAAGTTAAGAAAACTAGCAAAGCAATTGGAGCGCAGCCACAAAAACGACGAAATACGAGAATAAATAAATAAAGCGTGTGCCACTGTGTGTGTGCGTGCATGTACGTGCGGGATCATAGCACATTGCGTCAACGTTTCAAGATCACACACACGCACGCACATACACACTCACACACTGCTCAATTACAATTTTGCTGAAAAAATCGCAGTCGCAGTCGCAGTCGACGCCAATGTGAGCCGCAACGGCTGCAGTCGCCGTAAGCGGGCAGCAGCGCCACCTGCAGGAACAACAACAACAACTAGAGTAACAGCGCCACCTGCAGCCAAACTGCCAAAAGCAACTACAACAACAACAACAAGATCAACTACAAGCTTCACTCAGCCATCAAATCGTCAACATCGACGCCATCGCCATCGCCATCGTTGTCGCTGTCGCCGTCGCCGTCACCGTCAACGTTGCCGTCGCGGTTGCTGTTACTGTTGCTGCTGCTGCTGCTGTTGCTCTTGCTGCTGCCGCCGTCGCAGTTGGAGACCGTGTTTACAGCCAGAGCGACAGTTAAGCGACGGCAGCGGCAGGTGTCGATTTGAATTCAAAGTGCGCGGACGCGTTCGAAAAAAAAAAAAACGAAAATAAAAAATACCAAAAGCGAAAAAAAAATACGAAGCACCCTCGCTGCGACGCGACGCGTAGTGACACAGTGACAGCAGCGCGTCGACGGCGACGCTGACTGCGATGAGTGCGCGCCGCGACGGTCAGCAGAATGCCGCCGCGTCCGAAAGCGTAACCAAAACTGATTTCATGCTCGAGATAATGACGGCGATGCCGGCGTCTACGGCGACGGCGACGGCGACGACGACGACGACAGAGACAGCGCTGCCAGCCGCAGCGACGTCAACATCAGCAGCGACAGCTGCGACGACAGCGACAACGGTTAACGTTCAAAATAAATGCGCGACGGCAGCGCCAACGACTTTTAGTTATCAGAGAGCAGCGAAGCGTTGCGCACGCCTCACACAGCCAACAAGAGCAGCGAACGCAGCAGCATACCCAGCATTAGCAGCAACTGCAACTACAGTTACTGAGAGCATAACAGTCGCAGCAAGAGGAGCAACTGAAACGGAGAGAGAAACACTCACAGCAGCCGCAGCTTCGTCTCTCAATTTATGCGAACGTCAGCTTCAACTGGCCGCACACAAAGCGCAACTGCGCGCTGCCTTCTTCAAGGACTTGAATGCGCTTGCATTGCAGCCGAGAGAGCAGCAACTGTTGAGAGAGCAACAACTGAGAGAGCAGCAGCTGAGTGAGCCGCAGCAGTTGAGTGTGCACGCACGCAAAGCTGCCTGCTACAAGGACTTGCATGCGCCTGCATTGCAGCCGAGAGAGCAGCAACAGTTGAGAGAGCAGCAGCTGAGAGAGCAGCAGCTGAGAGAGCAGCAAACTCTTCATACGTCAAAGCAGCAGCGCATACAGCAGCTTATTGAGAAATTTGAAACAATGATTGTGCAGCAGCCAACGGAGACGCAGGCGCAAACGCCGTCCATGCCGACGCAGACGCAGCAGACGCAGCAGCTGCTATTGAAGCCCATGCTAAGCAGCGCTGCCAACTCCGACGAGGGCTGCAATGCGGGCGGCCTCAGTCCCTGCAGCAGCGACAACGAATGCGACGCGACGACCGCTGCCGCTGCGGGCGCTACTGCAGCGTTGCGTCTGGGCAAACCGAAGGTGACGCGTTGCGCATCGAGTGATTCCGCTTTGGGCCTGGAGGTGGATGATGTTGCCATGGCAGAATTGCCGCCAGCACTGCCGCAGCGACGCATGACGCTGACCGTGACGGATCTACCGCTGCGTCCTGCACTGCTGCCGCTGGCAGAGCCCACAGCTTTGGCCGATTCGCCGCTGACATCGCCCACGAATGCCACCGCGTCGCAGACAGCAACAAATATGGCGACAGCTGCCGCTGCCGTTGCCGCAGCCGCAGCAGCAGGCGCCACTGCCGGCGTGCCCAGCAAGGTGCTGCTCGAAGAGCGCGTCGTTGCAGCGCTGGCGGCGCCGCCAAGCTCGCGACGCGAGTCGACGCAGAGCTGCATCAGCGAGCTGGGCGGCCTGGGCGGCGTACGCTATGTGCGCACGCCGTCGGTGGTCGTGTCCGATTATTCAGATGATATAACTGCCTGCGGCATTAGCATGGAGGAAATGGAATATTTTCGCTTGCAGCGCGCGCGCTGTCAGCGTCGCTGTTCGCTTGAAGCGAGTGCAGCACGCGACATCGGCGGCGGCAGCGGCGGCGGCAACGCCGGCATCGGCGGCGGCGGCGGGTCCAAAGACGAAGCTCAGTCGGATGTGAGTGCGGCGAGCAGCTGCAGCAATCTCTACTACTGCGGATCGACCATATCCGCCCTGGATGGCGGCGAGTGCATTGTGAACGGGGTGCGGGTTGCGCTGGCGCGTAAATCGAGTCACAGCAGCAGCGGCGAATTGAGCGGCGAAGATGATGAGGAGCTGCAGGCTGCCGAGCAGGCAGAGGAAGAG
Source organism: Zaprionus inermis (assembly GCA_018151445.1). NCBI lineage: Eukaryota > Metazoa > Arthropoda > Insecta > Diptera > Drosophilidae > Zaprionus > Zaprionus inermis. The sequence goes on from JAECXD010000285.1 coordinate 2,260,378, forward strand.
GTAGAGGCAGAGGCAGCGCAAGCAGACGCAGAGCAAGAGCAGCAGCAGCAGCAGCAGCAGCAGCAGCGGTTGGAGCAGCAGGAGCGGCAGCTGAGCGAGCTTTTGGCTGCCACGCAGCTGGGCGAAGGCTTTAAGAAGGTAGGCGGCGCCGTCGACGTTGGCATCGGCAGCGACAGCGGCAGCCGGCAGCAGGAAGGCAGCGACGCTGGCGAAGTTACAATTATGAAAAATCTCAATTAAAATTAAAGAGGGGGAAGAGTGAATCGAAGGGGGGCGCGGGTACTGCTGCTTGTTGCAGCTTCTGCTTGTTGTTGTTGCATTAATTATATTATATAAGTACTATATATCATACATATATATGCCCGACTTTCGCCTGGTATTTCTTTGCAGCGGCGGCGGCGTGCAGAGCGCGGCGCGAAGGCGACGCGAGTAATTAATTTGCCTCTTATCTTATCGCACAAATGAGATTCCACGGGGCGGGCTATAATTTTCTTTCATATTTTTTTTTTTTTTTTTTTTTTTTTTTTTTTTTGTATCTTATGATGATGTTGAAATTGGGTGCGCTGATGAAAGAACTTGCTATCACAGCAACAACAACAACAGCAACACGCTTATCTTAGTGATTAACTCAGAGTACTGTATTATAGAGATATCCATGTGTATTATTTTTCCTATGTGTGTGTGTGTGTGTCTGTGCACTGTATATAAAGCCGGGCAGACAGATAGCCCCAACAGCAACAAGTCTGGCATATTTGTTAAGCAAACTTGGATATACATATATGCAATACATACGAGCACGCCGTACCACATACATACACATATAACAACAATAAAATCATAATATAAATATTTATCAAACTATTGTGCCCTCTGTACATACTCAGATCTTCCAGGTGTACTCTATATACATGCATACTATATACATATAGCTAAAGTCAGGCGAAGCACGAGATAAGCTCGCTATCTGAAGGTTCTTTCTCCATTCGGGCATTGCGAGCAGGGCGGAGGGCCGTGCCGGGGCGTGGCAAATGAAAATAAACATTGCCAGGTGTTGTACAGCGGTCAGTACAGTGCTGGTGCGTCAATTAGAAGCGCACAGAGATTTATTGAAGGATACTCTCAAGTATTCTATCTAAAATTATGATTAAATCATAAAGTGATCTTTAACTTTTTTTATTACAGTTTTTCTATTTTTTCAATTTTCAATTACGAAACCTATTTCAATTTCCCACAACTGTTTCGTTCTTGCTGAGGTTTGTGCAGAAACGTGGTAAACACAAAATTTCTGCAAATTCAAAATTGACGACCTCGACTTGCGACTTGTCATCGAAGTCAAATGCGATATCCAAGTAATTCCCTTTGATTCCGTTGAAGTACCCTATGACGTCGTCGTCGTCAATGTCGAGGGGCTTTGCGATAAGCCTAATAGTTTGGAAATACCTTTCCAATTGATTTACGCTGGCAAAGGGGGTATTTCTCTCGCTCGTACTGCCAGCTCTGCTCTCTGCCCTCTGCTCTCTGCTCTCCCGCTCTACGCTTGGCGGTCGTGCATTATTTTTTGGGGGCTCTTTAGCACGTTTACAGTACGAGCAGCAGATAAATCCACTTTATGACACATTCCACAGCAGTTCTAAACGCTCTGTGCTGTACTACTTGGTCTAGTATGGATGATGTAGCGTATATATAATATGAACTAGTTTCGCTTATCATAGACAGAGTGTCGTAAATTTTGTGCGGGCTCGTCATATAAGGTCTTCTTGTTGATAGGCGTGCACCGATCTTTTGCAGAAGAGGAATAATATAATAATATACTTGATCGTTTCCATCACGGATCATGAATCAGATGTTTCCCTAAAGAAAAACATTCTCATTTTCATCCCTGATCATGGAAATTTGTTGGGCTCGAATTGCATAAGACCTTGTGAATAGGTTTAATTTTAAAATAAATAAGATAAGATCACTTTCAAAAAATGAGAGTTTTTCGCGGAAACTTTTCCAGCATTTTGCAAATATTTGAAAACCTGCTGAGATCAGTCTAAAATGAGACATTTTAGTACACAGACAATACGGTATAGTATATCATAATTATGCGTGACAGGCCTGAGAATTCTTAGCCCGTAGCCCGCTTTTGCTAGACAGTGTATCAGGGAGCAGTGCGTGAGGGGGGGGAGCGGCCGATGCTGTCACACTTTTTTGTTCGCTTAGAGTAAAATCTCAAACTTTGCTTACTTAAGATAAGCCTAGTCTTATTCTTACTCTCTCTCTCTCTCTCTCTCTCTCTCTCTCTCTCTCTCTCTCTCTCTCTCTCTGTTTCACTTACTCTTTTTTTGTGGTATGTGGGTGTCAAGGCTGAGGCAGGCGCTGTGCTGCTGTGACGTCACCGGGCTTCATTTGCAGCTTATGACTTGCGGCATCGGTTGTGTATGTGCGCGATCATTAATAATGACAAATCTTGGGTATCGGTTCGCCTGGGCCCGAGGCCATAAAGCTTTGCGGTAATCAGCGACAAATAAAAAAAATGTACAAAAAAGTATGACACAACTAACCGAAGATTTGCATACCCTACAGCTGGCTCACTAGGCATTCCAGCCGACATGTTTTCCTCATAGCACGGATATGTACATAATTCTCAACATCTTTCGATCTACTTCAAAGTAAGATTAAAGTTCATTAAATGCTCTAAATGAGTTTGGCAGGGTATAGTTTTATTGCTACACTACACTACACTACACTACACTAGGGTTTTTGTTTTCTTTTTTTTACTTGTATTTTGCACTATTATTATTTTGCAAAACTAAATTTGTTTTTTTTTTTTTTTTGTAAACATGTTAGCTTACGATCCTACTTATCTATATATTTGACTAGCCTAAAGCCGTCATGCTTTGATTCTACACCAAATACAGCAAGAACTAAATTATTATTTTTTTTTATTTTAATTATTATTTACCATACGAAATACATTTGAGTGCAGTTCTTGCAACGCAGTAAACTGATTCTTTTCGTAGTAAATCCCGCTCTATAAGTATGTGTGTGAGGTATTTAAAGCCAAGTGCACATCCTATACTCAATTCATATATATGGTAAATGGCATAATATTATCTGTTGCGATATTATGGTAATTTATACGCTGACGGCGACGATCATTGTTGGTTCGGGGGCAGGCAGAATTATTATTGAATGGTGTCTGTTCTGTTGTTGCTGTTGCTATTGCTGTGTGTGAGTGTGTGTGTGTGTGTGTGTGTGTGAGTGTGGGTGGGCATTTTATATGGCACGGCCTCCGCCATCCGTCAGCTCGAACAGGCCATAGTTGTGACAGGCGCGCAGTCGTTCCGTCATATCTAATCAGCTTTTCAGCTTTTCAGCTTCATCAACGCGAGCTGCGCCGCTGCTGCTGTCGCTGTCGCTGCCGATGCTGCTGCTACTGCGACGCGACTGCTGCTGCTGCGGCTGCGGCTCGGTCAGTTGGGGGTGGTGTCGTAGTTGTGCTCGTGCTCGTAGTCGTCGCCCGCTTGAATTATGAGGCTCGCTAATGGTGCGAGAAATCGATTAAGTTGATTACGCCAGACAATTGATGGGTGGGGGGGGGTTCGTTGAGAATGCAGAGGGGCAGCGGCTTGACACGAGTATACACACACACACACACACAGCCTCGGTGGCGACGCTGGCGCCGCCGTCGGCGGCAACTTCCGTTGACGTCAGCAGCCCATCAGCGGCCACAGCGCGATCGTCAGAGTAATTACATGATCGAGCGGGCGGCGCGTTGTAAGCCACAAAAAAAAACAACTACAACAACTCCAACAAAGCAAAACGAAACGAAATAATAAAATAATAAATATAAGTGTGCAAGTAAATAACGGCAAAAACCGCAAGAGCAGCAACAATGAGAAAAGAAAAGAACTGTATAGGATTGGGTATTTTCACTGTGCCGCAATTTGCGTCATTTACTTCGCTGTCGGTCGCTGCCCTTGCGCCTGCGCCGAGCACTTAAGCTATGCCATGGCGTTTGCCACAGTCGCAAATGTCCTATATAATATCGTACATAATACTTGCATATATTATACATTTAAGACAATAAAATAACAGACAGCTGCTGCAAGATCTATTTGTACTCATTTCTTTTTGATCTTTTACAGCGATCTTCAGCTACACATTTCCATTGAAAATACTCTATAAAATCGTATATTTATGTTACTACAGCATACCCTTCGCTGGCAATACATATTTATTTTAAGGTCTATATGTTTTATAACTCATCACTGATAGCAAAAGTCTTACGCATTCGCAGGGCATTTTAATTGGCCCGTTGAAGGTCGATTGTAATCAGTAAAAATTTAAAGCAAATATCATTTCTAAGCAATCTGATAAAGTTCAGTCACGGCAAGGTCAAACAGAGTCTAAGACTCTCTGATTGAAAAAATGAACCTTGGCACAAGTGTTTCTAAGAAAATATTCCGAAAATCTATGCCGGAGTTAGCTTTTTTCAATATTTATCGGTTTTGCAAAGATGAAAGTAATGCAGGCTTTTTTTCAAGCAGAAAGAACCATGAGAAACATCGATTTTGTGCTTAAATTGTATTTGTCATATTTTATATACATATATAATATATTTCTATATATTCTCCCAGTCGAATTTTACTGGCAATGTGCAGAAACTATCTTATACTATACTAAAATTTAAAAACATTTTAATGAAATTACCATCTATCTATTCGATTAATTGATGGACTTATTTCCATCAACTTTTTGTAAGGGCATCATAGCGACTGTGCTGCCGCTGCCTCGGCCTCTGCTGCTGCCGCTGCTGCAGTCGGCTGATCAAATGCAATGTGAATTGCAGGCAGCAGTTGCAGGCAGTTGTTGCAGGCAGTTGTTGCAGGCAGTTGTTGCTGCTGCTGTTGTTGAAGTGGTTGCCGTTGCAGCTCCCCATTGGGAGTTTGCGTGCCGAGTGCCGCCAGCATATTTGTCATACCAGCGGCCGCCTTGTTGCAAGCAGCATGCAGCATGCAGCACGCAGCACGCAGCATCGGCCACAAGCTGTGCCACTCTTGCCACTTCTCTTCCGCACTTTCTTTTGGCTGCTCCGATTGCCTTAAAGGTTATGTCGCCTGTCGCGCGACACCCAAACACGACACAACGTCGCGGTGCTTGCTGCATGCAACAACAGTGTGGCCCGTGGCCCGTGGCCCGTGGGCCGTGGCATCCCCGTACACTGCAAGCCACCGATTAGCCGATCCGACTCGCCCCAGCTGCAACAGCATTTGATCAATTTATTGCAAGCACTGTAGCTGAATTAAGTTTTCGGACAGCCCGATCGTTGTGGCTAATTGCCTTATAGAGATTAAGCGGGCTTAGTGTCGTGTCATGGCGCTACTGTGCACCCCACTTGTATGGAGATACTCTTCACGGGGCTGGGAGACTCTGATGATATCGCTCGATACGCTTGTTAGGGATGGGAGAGCTGATCGTGCGATACTCTGTTTTTCGAAAAACTGTTCGAACTAGTAGCATATTTTTTATCCATTAAAGTAGTTTCTTCTAAACTGATCATATATCTTAAAATATCAACCCAAGTATATCTTATCTATAGATAATTATCTTAAAATATTTATCGATCTTTACGGCATGAATACGCTTGGGTTCCTTTTTATTTGTCCTCGTATCACTTGCTGTATTTTCTTGCAGTGTAAACGGCAAATTATGGCGACAACATTTTGTGGCATGTCAAACACACACACACCCAGCAAATGCAACACAGGAAACGCAACAACATGTTCCCAGTTCAAGAGATCCTATGCCAGTTGGGCGCCAGAGCGCTGCCTCAGAAAAGAATTCACGCAACGAAATCGAATCACTCTTTCCAGTAAAATAGAAAACTACACAAATTAAGCAATAATTAAGATAATTCCAGACGATATCTTGGAATCAGCTGGGAGCACCAGAATTTACTGGAAATGGAACCCTGCAAGTTTACTCAAAAGACTCATTGCCCGGAACTCATTGATTTCTCTTAGGAAATCCCTAGAGCTTACTGCCAAACATTGGCAATCTTACAATATTTTATCAAATTTCGAAAAATGCAAATTTCTTTTAGCATTTTTTTCTTATGTACTTTAGAAATGTGCACTGAAAATCCATGACAGTCAATAATTTTTTTTTATCATTAATTGTAGGTTGAATTAATAAGCAATTATACTGATTCATGCGAAAGATTCTAATATATATGTGTATGCAAATATATAAATAATAATTCCATTCTTGAAATTTATATTAAACCTTCCATATTTGCGTAAATGTAAAAATAATAATATTGTTTTCAACGGAATACTAACTTCCGAAAACATAGATGATTTGTGTGGAATTACAGGGAAAAAGCGTCATTGAACAACCTGAAGTAGATCTTAACTCCAAGAAACTATTATAACTTCCTGTATTTGCTTTTGAAATAAATTGAAGCATTTTAGGTTTCTGTGGCTCTTAATAATTTCGGAGAAACACGCGATCGGTCGAAAAATTTGATATAACACATAATTGAGAAGCATTGTAGTGACAACAATCTGAACAGAATTGGCAACAAGTACGGAAATAGTCTATCGATAAGATAAACACGATAACACGATAAAAACTGGGTAGAGCTTTTGATAAATAATAACAATTATTGGTCGAAAATAGATCTGGCAATGGATCACACTAGCAAAAGGGGCTGGGCAAGCAACAGGAAAAAAATATTCCTCAATTGCTACGCGACGAGGCTCGACGATCTCGAACTGGTCTCATTTCATATGTATCTTCCAGGCATATCTGGCGTGTTGCATGTGCCCGGACAGTCGATATCTATGACAGGCGTATGAGCTATGACGACGACGATCCTCTGCGGACTGAGCCAGGCCTGTGGCCATTGCCTGCGGCTTATCGGGCTGTCCCATCTGCCTGACTTCATAAAACACTTAAACCAAATCTCAATGCACTCTGTGAAGAGTGAAAAAGAGAGAGAAACAGAGAAAGAGACTAAGAAAGAGAGAGAGCGCGCGAGGTAGAGGGAGAAAGGTAGAGAGTGCCGCGAGACCCAGGCGTCAAGTGGGCAATTAATAGCGTACAAATATTGTGACAGCCGGCCAGAGGCTGTCATAAAGTTGCTTGGGCGATCGGTCGATCAGCCGATCGGTCGCTCGATCGGTTGCCCCGATTAGGCCAAAGTCAATTTGCATATGGACAACGCGAAGCCGAGCGACCCGACCGTACCGAACTATCGTACGATCGTACCATTATGCAAATCAAATGCGGACTGCGGCAATTTGCTGTCGCAATTAGCAGGCTTGTTGAGGATCAGTACTGTGGAAACGGTACGGCCAGGCAGGACCCACCCAGAGGCAGCTGTCGTCGGTGCTGTGCTGTGGCGTCTCTTCATGTTTCAATCAGCGCCTCGTCGCAATGGTCGTGCCTTCTCCATCCCCACTCGCTGATTTATGCTGCGATCAGTGACTAGGATTAACAGAGAGCGACAGAGAGAGAGAGAGCAAGAGAGACAGAGACAGAGAGAGAGCGAGAGAGAGACAGAGAGTGACTGCAATCGTAGACGCAGGCAGGCGAGAGCCGTGGCTGGCTGCACGTTCGGCCACGATCGGCTACGCTCCTCGGCTGCGTCGTCGTCTTGTCGCCCGATCTTGTCGAGCTTTGCTTGTGACTGTCGCTCCGTCGCGGCAATCAGTTGCTCGTGCGCCGTTCCAAAGTCAACAAGCGATCGGGCACCTAAAATAAAAAATAAAAGAAAAAACATAGAGACAAATAAAAAATTGTGTCGTGTTTCTTTTGCCGTCGTCATCGTCATTGTCGATCGCAGTCGATCGTTCTCTCTCGCCGTCTCGCTCGCCCGCCTGCTTGCATTCCGATTGCTTCACGTTGCTACCAAACTATTCTCGATTAAAATAAAAAAAAGTTACAACTATTGTTTTTCTTACTATTATCTACAATTTTTATTATTATTGTTATTGTCATTATTATTCTTGTCTCACTCTTTTTGCTTGATCTTTTTTTTGCCATATTTGTTATGTGTCCGCGCAATTGTTTACTGCAAATCAGAAGCGAAACTGAGCAGCAGCAGCAGTCGTCGTTGCAGCAGGCACCAAGTGAGTAACAACAACAACAGCAACAACAACAACAACAACAGCAGCAGCAACAGGCACACTCAGCCCAAGAGTTATCTGGGGAGTTTGTTTTTGTTTGTTGTTTGAGAAACGCGGCGACCAAATTGATTTTGTTGATTTTGCGGTCGCTTGTTAATTAAAAATTTATTTTTTCCACCCCCAACCACTCCACAACTTCCCCTCTTCCCCTTCCTTTGTTTTGCTGTTGCTGCTTTCCGATTTATTTGCGCGCAATACTTGGCAGATACTTTTTCATATCCATAAGATACTCTTCGTGGCAAAAGTAACTTAGCTGAGTTGCTTAGATTTACTGAACTGGCAGATACTCTGCAAACAGTATCTAAAGATATACACAAATTATCTGTAAGCTGCTTCATTATTCTGGCTAGCCAGAGATACATTTTTTGTAAACAATTTATTTATCGATTTTCATTGAGAAAACCCTGTAATGCTGTCATGAAAATATAGAAATATATTTTCTATATTTTCAACTGATCATTTATTAATTTGCTTAATTTATGGTCCTTCTTAATCAACTATTCTAAACAACAGTTTCAGAATTTCAATCTATCAGATACTGTGCAATGTTTATTGGTTTTTTGAGTGCAGTTGCAACTATCGAGCACTTTCCTGGTTGCACCATCGATTGAGGCTTGCCAACTGATAAACGATCGCGAGGCGATCCATAAGATTTTTGTGATCCGATTTCTATATCGATTAGAGCAGCTACTGCAAGCGCAGATAAGATACGTCGCTTGCAGTCAAAGCTAGAGCTAAGTGAATAGAAAGATACTTTTTTACGAGATGCGAATAAAATGAGCATAAAGATAGATATCGCCTAGGCAATTGAAAGATACATTACTGAATCGAACTGCGAAGGTGGCCGCACTACATTTCTATGCGAGCGATACAGGTTTCTCTCGCACGCAGTTGGGGCCAACGCACGAAGATACTTTTGTATCTGCAAACCGATTGACCCTTGTCCGTCCGTAACTTGCAACTGGCAACTGGCAGCGTCGTGACTACCATAAACAGCAGCAGCAGCAGCGGCAGCGGCAGCCCGGTGGCAGTTGCGCTGCAGTTGCCGCTTTTAGTTGCGTATGGCGGCACAGTGGACACACTAGACAAGCGACTACAGTGGGCTGCACTGCCACCGCAACTTGCCACATTAATCATCGCGCGACAGCGATAAACTTTGACATTGCCGCGTGCAGCAGCAGCAGCAGAAGCGGCAGCCAAATGAAGCGATCTTCATAAATCAAAATAAAATCGACAAAAAGTGGGAGGAGAGACTGGAGTTGCGGCATGCGGCATGCGGCAGCCGCTGGCACCGCGGCAGCGCCTGTGGCGGCTCATTTGATTTATCGGCCTGGCCAGCGGTCGCCAACAAGTTAATTGAAAACGAGGCGTGACAGTGAAATTTGCCGCCGCACGCCAAGCCCCAAGCGCCAAGCGGAGTCCAACTAGCCCACTCCGAGTTCGACTGCAACGACTTCCAACTGCAACTGCAACTGCGAGTGGAGTCTCTGCCCCCCTCTCTCTCTCTCTCAATGTGCCTCTCTGTTGCATGCCACATGCACGACTGCCCAACCAGTTGGCCCGTTCAATTTTCCCCATTTTCCAAATGCGCCACTAAACTGACAGATTTGGGCATAATAAAAAACGAAAAATCGCAAACGCCGGGAAAATAAGTTGCCAACTTTAATTTATTGTGACATAACGGTATAATCTGACATAAATTATTGATAAGACGACCGACCATAAAAGTACAAGACAGTTGGCTTAAGCAACACAAAAACAATAACAATAACTGCAGCAACAGCAGCAGCAGAAAAAATCGAAAGGAATTTCGGTTAAAGTCGACTTTGAGTTGCACTAATTTTCAGTTAGGATTGCCTAAGTAAAAGCAAACAAGCAAGCTATGTAGATGGTCTATTTATATTTGATTTAGTTGTATCTTTACCTTTTCTTTGCTAAGATCCTTCGTAAAGGGATCTTTCATTGATCTCTTATTATTAATAGGTTTATTTGCTGCTTTAAGTGATTCCCCCATGGGTTATAAATCTTCATTATTATAGTAGCCTATTAATTAGATACAATATTTAGATCATTCATACAGTGATCTTTAGCTGATCTATATTTATGTGACTTAGTTGTTCCCCTTTTGCTAAGCATCTCTAGTAAGATCTTGTCTGTCTTTCATCTGTCTATATGAATGCCTGGATCCCCGAGAATATTGTAGATAAGGCCTCCCAATTCTGTGGCAATACTTCAAAACACTAAACCGATCACGACAAATTTCTTACGTTTAAGATCAGTAGTAAGATCAGGAACAGCAATAAATCACAACACTTACTGTGATCACTTCCTAGATCTGTGACTGCATTCTCTGGTGATCCACACCACATGTGCAACGATCGCATCTGGGCATGATCTATGCCATAACTTGTACGATTGCCAGATATGGGCGAAACATGATCGGCATGCAAAACGCAATGGCAATACGATGCCAATTATAATGCACCTCGATCACCCAACAATCACCACCGATCGTAGATTATAAATCGTGCTAATCTGGCAATAATTTCGTTATGCAAAACGCATTTTCCGCGCGCTGTGGCAAATGCTGTGGCGTGTCGAGGATTTTACAGGGTATATTCAAAGCAAACAACGACAACAACAGCTACGATCGCGGGACTTATAAATCATGGCTGGCTGGCCGAGCTGTCTGGCTGTCCGGCCGTCCGGCAGTCCGATCTTTCCGTCGCTACAGTCTGCAACGAGTTGCTCTGGCAAAGTATCTTTTGGATCTATTATTTGACTTTTATGTGCGCATAAATGCGGCGATACGACTGCAAACGATGCCAACTGCAGTCGAATCGAGTCGGGTTCGGTTTCGGGTCTTGTCCGTGCCTGGACGAGTTTTCGAGCTTCGAGCGGATCGGAGCTCCGCATTGCACTTTCATGTTAATTAACAAAAAACTTTTATCAGGCTGCGATTACGCGTCGCAACGAATGACGCCCCGTTTCGGATAAGATGCGACAGACAAACAAATTGTGCCCCATCAGCCAGCCGGATAAGGTTGCCACGCAACGAATGAGACCCAGATAAAGGAACAAAACTACAAGCAGACCTGAAAATTCGAGAGATAAATCGACTGCAATTTGTTTCTCGTTTGCCAGCGTCAGCGCCAGCGCCAGCAGCAGCAACAGCGACAGCTTTGAAAGCTCTGCGAGACCTTCTCAGAATTTGCGGAGCGGTACGACAGCTAGTCGGGGGGCTTGGAATCGGAAACTGGATGTGCAAAACTTGCTATAACTCTTTGGGAAGCTCTTATTACTTGTTATCAATCTCAAGATAACTATCGACAGAGTCGCAAGCTGCGCTGCATTCACTTTGACAGTGGATTAACGTTCTGACGTTCTGCCGCTCTGCAGCTCGGGTCGTATCTATAGCAATAAGTAGTATATATTCATTACTCTCAAATAACTTGAGAGATAACTTGAACATTCGGCAGTTGATTGGCTTTAAATGGAAAAGCAAGCTAGCTACAGTTTGGTTTGAGCTTTAGATTGATAATTTTTTATTATTTATGTCTGTATGAACGCATAAATCTCAGCGATTAAAAGAGCTAGAGAAACCAAGCCTGGTATAAAGGTTCAATTGCATTTCATAACTAGGCTGCCACGCCCAACGCCTCTGAAAAGCAATAATTTTCGATGATTATATATAATTATTTATACTAAAATCGGAGTATCTATTTGAAGAATATCCTCTTATACAATAAGTCACATACTATATACACTCTTAAGTTTTATAAACAACCCTACTAATACCTCATCTCTCTCTCTCTCTCTCTTTCTCATTGCAGGTATGTTGCAACTTGGGTGTAGATAAGAAGCAAAAGAGACAGAAAAAGTACAATTATCGAAACGGGGTCGAAACGCGTAGTAAACAAAAGACTTAAGCGAAGAACTTGTTACGCACGCGCGTGATAAGCAGCGTATACAGTACAGTAGACCCACATTAAGTGCGATGGCATTGTTTCCATCCTCATCGCGTCCTCGCACGCTGATGGAGCAACTGCTGGCGCGCAAAATCGAAGCAGCCGCTGCAGCCAGCGGTGGTTCCGCTGCCACGAGCGCTACAGGCTCAGCAGCAACTCCCGCCGCCGTCGCGGCCAACGTCAGCAGCGGCAGCAGCACACTCTCCACACAGCTGGCAACGCCATTGACAGCCGCCGCCATTGCGATTGGCGGCAGCCCCGCGGCCATTGTCAGTCGACTGCGACGCACCGATTCACTGGACTCGACAAGCAGCCTCGGCTCGCTGGCGTTCGGCGAGGATGTGTGTCGCTGCGACGATTGTCTGCTGGGCATCGTTGATCTCTACGTGATTAGCGCAGCGGAGGCGGCCAAAAAGAAGGTAGGTGTGGCTGTGTGGGAGGGGGGAGGGGGGGGTTCAGGGTAGTTAGTATATCAAATACCTTCATTTAGTTTAGTCGCAGCGCGCAAAAGCTCGCGCAGGGTTCGCAACTTGACTAAGTCGATCGCGGCGCGAGCTTTTGCGGAAAGCTTAGCCACCGCAGCCGCTGTCGCAGCCAAAGCCGCGCGCACAGCTTTGGCCAAGTCGCGCTGCGGTCGCATTGAATTATTGGACTGTTGGACCGGTCCGAAAGCTGTCATTGCCATTGACGTCACAGACAGGCGGGCGCGCGCTGCGATGCGACATACGCCCCGACGCGTTGCCGCCGCCGCTGCTGACTTGGCTTGGCCTAGCGAGAGCGCGCGAGAGGCAGAGATACAGAGAGGGAGAGCACTGCTCAGCAGCGCAGTCCATGCGTGAAGCAGAGCCAAGCTCGAAATGGAAAAAACAACAAAAAAAAAAACGCCGAAGCGGAAAAACTATAAAAGCAGTGCGCGTGCTGCACATAACAAAAAGCAAAAGAAGCTGAGAAAAACAAACAAACAGCGCTGCGCCAAGGAAAAGGAACGCAAGGAGCAAGCGTTGTTGCTTTTTTTTTACAGTGCAACTCTAAATATACATACAAATACATATGTAAATACATAATTAAATAAAGCGCAGTGCGCGAGCAGAGAAAAAACACACCACAAACACACCACACACACAGGCAGCGCCAGCACAATTTGCAGTTGATCCTGCGCTCAATTCAACACGCGCTCGCGCTCTCACAAACTCACTCTCTCGCATTCTGCCATTCACACTCACTTGCATGCAGCAACTGCGCGCGCTCTCTCACGCCGCGCTGCCAGCACGAGCCTCGTGTCAACTACATACGTCAGCGCACACACAAAGAGACAATGAGCTTTGCCCATGCTCATTCTCACCACACACACACAACCTACCCACCCTACCCACCACCATTCCAGCAGCCCACCAGCCTACGCAGCTGCCCTCGCTTTGTTTATGTGTCTCTGTCTGCGTGTGTGAGTGTGCTTGTGCGTGCGTGTCTGCTGCGCTTGCCCTTACACCTTAGTGAGCGACGCGCTCTTTCGGCATGCGCTCGCTCTGCCACTGCCTCTGCCACGCGCTCATCGACACACACTCTCTCTCTCTCGCTCTCGCTCCGCACTGCCTGTTTGTTATCAGTGTGTTTAGGACTCGCCTGCTTTGAGCTGAGTGTGGCCTTTTTTGTTTTTTTTTTTTGCGTCGCGCTGCGCTGCGCTTCTCTGCTGCCGCTACTGCTGCTGCTCATCGCGGACGCGTCGCGTGGCGCTGGCTCCGTCTACGGCTCCGGCAGGCCAGTTGAGCTTTCGCAGCGATCGCGTGCGGCTGTGGCTCTGTCGCTCTGTCTCACTGTCTTACTGTCTCGCTGTCGCTGTTAACGTTGCCGTCGCCGTCGCCGTCACCGTCGTCGTGTGAAGCCAATGCCAGGCGCGCAGGCCCGCGTCGCCTTCAACCCGCGCAGCTGCAACCGAAACTGAACAAGAGACAAAAAACAGTAAATAAAACAGTTAAGCGAAAATAACAAAGGCGGCAGAAGAACAGGCAGCAACAACAACAACAACAATATATGAAGAGACATTAAACAGAGCTGCCGCTGCCGCTGCCACTGCCACTGCTGCTGCTGCTGCTGCTTGGCAGAAAACGCGCAGCAAAAACAAAAAAAAAAACAATTTAATTAAAATTTCGCTGCGATTCGCGTTTTTTTCCAGTGTCTGTGTGTTTGCATTTCGTCTGCTTAACAGTTTTAACTGTTGTTTTTGTTGTTGTTATACAACTGTACATGAATTTTGTGCCATGTTGAACATGTAAGCCAAGCGCGCTGACAATTTTCACTCGATATTGCAAGCCGCCTCCCTCTCCTCCCCCCGCTGCCGACTCCCGTCACTCTGTCTTTGTTGAGTGTTAATTGAAGCACGCGCCGACGCGTCACACACACACACACACATACACACACACGCAAAAAGGGCAGAGTGGGCGGCGTGAGCTGCGCACGCTACGTCGCTACGTTGCGGCTGGCGTCGCTGCTGGCTTTGCAACGAAATTAATTCAAGTTTATGTAAACATTTCGACGCCGACGTCAATGAAGAATGCTACGCACTTTGCCAGTTCGCCCACAGCGGTCGAGCGGGAACGGAAGCGGGAGCGGGAGCGGGAGCGGCAAAGGCAGAGGCAGAGGGGGCGGTGCGGGCGATGCGCATCCGAGTGTATTATATAATCGCAACTCGACGTTATTAGTTTTATTAAACGATTTTCGTGCCGCATCAATTTGGCAATTGAGTCTTATTTAGCGGCCACATACCAAAAATGGCAGCCCCTAGCCATTTGCACCCCACACCCCACACCACCTCCCCCTCCACTTCCTACACCGCCCACCCCCCTCCCCCTCCCTTTCCCACTCCATCCCTGCGCCACTCTGGCTATAATTGGCGTCAATCGTTTCAATACACATCCGTTCAAGCGCTCGTCCGCTCGTGTTCAGCCACCCTCAGCCCGATTAAATGATCGCACCCACACCGCAGCACTCTTCAGCCACCTCACCCACCCCTCCCCCCGGCGCTTCCCATTCTAGCGCAATTTGTGCGTCAATAGCGGCCGCTCGACGCAATCGAAATAGAGAGAAAAAAAAGTGTTTACTTTATTAATTTTAAGCTTTCGGCAGTTAAGAAACAAAAACACACACAGCAGAAGAGCGAGTGAGAGCGACGGAGAGTGGGGGAGAGGGAAGAAACGTTGCTTTTCTCATTGTTATGCGGCGTGAATGCCGCACATTAAGCGCAGTTCGACAGTCGGGTGCAGGGGGTCTAGCGGCGGGGCAGGCTGCGTTAGACAACCCTGCGCAGCCCCAAAAAAAAAAAAAATATATTGTATCTATACCGATAACTAAAGTATCTGCCAGATACAGATACACACACACACACTTACCCAGCGAGGCATGTATCGCGCATTGTCGTCGACCAAATTGTTTTTTTTATTAGATAACAAACTGCAAATTGGTTTATGAGCGAAATCGAATCGATTGCGATAAACGTGGAGGAATCGGATCCGTCGGGCTTAAGGGGGAGGCGAAAGAATATAGTAAAAGAGGGAGAGAGAGGTGAGAATAAAAGTAAGAAAGAGCTTAAGGATAAGCCAGTTCAAGTGCGAGGATAAACGAAAAGGAATGATCGCAAGAGACTCGTAAAGCCGAAGAGTTTAAGAAAGTGAAGCGACATGCGAGTTGAACGAATAAAAAACAGTATAGTTGAGAAAGAGTGAGAGAGGAGGAGCAATAAAAGATAAATCCAAATGAAGTATAAGGACTAAGGTAAAAGAATAAGCGCGAGACACTCGGCGCGATCAATAGAGGCTAGAAGGGTTTAAGATCGGCTAGAAAAAACAATTAAATCAAGTGCAGATATATTTGAAAACAAGATAGAAACCCCTGGCATAGATATTATGGCAATTATAAGGTATATGTTAGATTAACGATCTGAGAGAAGCTGAGAAAGAGTGAGAGAGAGAAAAGCATATAAAAGCAGGTCTGTCAAAGAAGTGAGAACAGAATAAAGTATTGCCAAAGTAGCTTGAAGAAGAGATAAAGAGAGAGAGAGAGAGAGAGAGAGAGAGAGAGAGGGATAGAGAGAGATAGAGAGAGAAAGGGAGAGAGAGGGAGAGAGAGATTGAGATTTTAGAAGAGTAGCCAGAAACTGATCTCTCGCGAGACCGTCTGTGTTCCTTTATCAGCCACTGTTGCTGCTGTGCACACAGTTCATTTCCGATCGCACTTATAGAGAATATGTTATACTATATAGGGTGTCTGAGTCTGTATCTGTGCCTGTGCCTGTCTATATAGTCTGTGATATATAGTATTGTTTACATACGTGTGTGCTTATTATAAACTGTTTATGCGGATGTGCCGAGGTCCATACAGACGGCAACGCTGCACTACACTACCCCCTACCCTATCCAGCCCATCCAGCTGTCTGCTTGCGGATAATGCTATTGTATCCGATCTGTACGCTTCCCAGTTCGATCGGCCTACTTATAGTCGCCATATTGTGGCCTATATGCGGGCACACATACACAAAAGGTGTCGCTTTCAGCGTCGACGACGTTTCAAGGTTTCAAATGTTGTTGCTGCTGCCTCGTTATCGCACTACACAACTTTTGCAAATGACGTCAAATGTTTCGCAAGGGGAGAGGGAGGCAGAGGGCGCGGCAGAGACGAGTGGAACAGGGAGGGTGCTAGATGGGCATAGAGGGCGCAGAGCGGGTGAGCGGGAGAGCGTGCGCCTGTAAGTGGATAGCGCGGTTTCCATTCTTGATAGCGTTGCTTTTTAGTGTTACAGTTGTTGTTGCCCGCGCTTGTCGTTGTCGCTCTTGTTGTTGCTGCTGTTACTACATGCCATTAACATTTCCATTATTATCATAATGCGGTTTGGTTGCTCGGTTTACCTTGCCCCGCTGACGCTGCTCAACACTTGCGCTGATTATGGTCGAATGCGAATGCGCTGCAGCTGACTCGCTGCCGCTGCCCAAAGGTGCCTCTGCGCCACACTCGCATTTGTATTATTTGGCGCGAGTCGCCTCGTATCTTTGGGATCTCCCGCGTATCGCGGCTAAACCGCAGATGGCGCTGGCAAGATGCCAACACGCGCTGCCTGCGCTGACTTCGCTGCCTACTTAGATGCACTCAGCCTCTGCTGCTGCCCAGCTCTGAGCAGCTTCGCGTATTCTCTTTAATCAATTTTGATTGATGTCTGCGCCAAAGCAACAACAGCAACAGCAGCAGCAGCGACAGCAACAGCAACAGCAACAGCAACAGCAGCAAAAACGCGCTGACAACAGCCCAAAACAAGCTGCGATTGCTTAAGCAGTCTACAACGTTCGCGTAGAGGGCTTAACGCATCGCAGATACCCTGCCAAAGCGGAGCTAGGGCACAAGCCTGCTGCAAAAGCTTAGAAAAGCGCTGGCTGATTTTATGTCGATTATCCGGCACTATCCGGCGCCTGCAAACGTTATCCAGCGCACGCCATAGACTACAGTAATATTGTTCGCACTTTTATCTTATTGCGTTTTGATTATCCGGCATTATCCGGCTGCAGTAAACATTGTCTAGTGCCACTCCCAGACGCTGACAGTATTGTATGCTTCTCCGGCTTTCCATTTTGATTATCCAGCATTATCCGGCTGCAGTAAGCATTGTCTAGTGCCACTCCCAGGCGCTGGCGGTGTTGCTAGCTTCCTCGGCTTGCCATTTCGATTATCCGAAGTTAGAAGACAAAAGCTAGCGCCAGTAAACGCTTTCTGCTTCGTTTGCCATGGTCTGAGATACATTATCCGTTATTATCCGCTGCTTTGCAGTTAGTGTATGCTCTCAGTCAGTTCAACTCGCTGACGTACATTCGCTTGGTATGTCAGTCACATTTTGTGTGTTTGTTGCGTTGGGTCAATTGTCGCTTAGGCGCGAACTGGTTCGCAAATCGAATTCAGCAGCAGCGACAGCAGCAGCAGCAACGACGCCGCCGCCGACGACGACGACACTCACTCACACTTGGAATCTCTCTCTCTCTGTGCAGCTGTTGCCGCCGTGCGTTACAGTGCGTCTGATGCGTATGTGGACGTTGCGCGGATCCACGTCTCATGTCCTGTAAAATGTCCGTGTGCGCCCTCGCAAAGCCGCCAGCGCCACGTGCCACACGACAAGCAGCAGCAACAAGCTCAGATACAGCTGCCGCAACGGCAACTGCAACCCCAACAACCACTCCGCCTACAACTCCGCCAACCACTCCGCCCACAACGCCGCCAACAACGCCGCCAACGCCTCCGCCTTCCCCGCAGGTGCGCATCTACGAGGACTTCGACAGAATGAGCGCCAAGGAGGTGTACTACAACGAGGCGGGCAAGAAGGTCACCGTGAAGCTGCTGCACTTTCCCGATGTGCTGCCCGAGGACATTGCCAAGCTGCGTTTCGAGGACGATGATGAGGACGATGACGATGATGATGATGGCGTCGATAGCGATGCAGCCGCGGCCAAAGCAAATGCTGCTGACACTGAGGATGCTGGCAGCGATGCAGAGTGCAACGCAGCAGCCGGAGGCGGCTCTGGCTCCGCCTCTGCCGGCTCCGGCAATGCCGCCGGCAAAAAGATCTTTCGCCGTAAACTCTCCGGCAACAATATGCAGACACGCAAATGCAGCTTGGCCTTTGCCCAGGCGCATGGCATCAAGCAGCGTGCCGAGAAGAAGCTATCGATGCCCACCATCAGCATCACGGCCAACGCGGGAGAGCATGTCAGCCTCGCCTCGGGACGCAAACTGTCGCAGCAACATTCGCAGCCGGCAACGACGTCGCCGATGATGATGATGTCGCCGCCGCGACGCACACACTCGCCGCTGGGCAAGAGCCTGTGTCCCGGCTACATTCAGTACTCCAAGTCGCTGCTGGAGGTGCCCATGCCGCGGGATTACGGCTATGCCAGCAGCGACGATCTCAGCTCCGAGTGGGACTCGGATGTGTCCACATCGGCAGTGACTTCGGACGCGGCGGGTGGTGCCGGTGTGACGGGTGCGTCGACAGCAAGCGGCACGAAGAAGGTAAGCGGTAGATTGTGTTGGAGAGACCGCTGCATGGTTTATCCGACGTTATCCGCAGCCATAACATACATGCATACGTCTTACTCAAACTACTCAGTGCCAGTAAATGTTATCCAGTGTCAAAGAAAACGTTATCCGCTGTGTTATATTACAACATTATCCGTTGACAATCATCGGTATCTGCTTTCAGTAAACTTTATCCAGTGAAAACAAACTCGTATATCTTATACGCTGTACCCAGCAAGCCTTATTTGACTTTCCAGCTGTGCACTGCAGTCATCTGTACTCTTATCCGGCCTGCAATTAACCTTATCCGCATATTCTCTTTTGCAGAGCTCGGGCTGGCGCAAGATCCGCAACATTGTGCAATGGACGCCCTTCTTTCAGACGTACAAGAAGCAGCGTTATCCGTGGGTGCAGCTCGCCGGACACCAGGGCAACTTCAAGGCGGGTCCCGAGCCGGGGACCGTGCTGAAGAAGCTCTGTCCCAAGGAGGAGGAGTGCTTCCAGGTGCTCATGCAGGATGTGCTGCGTCCGTATGTGCCCGTCTACAAGGGTCAAGTGACCAGCGAGGAAGGCGAACGTAAGTTTGACACGTCTTATCCGGTAGCATATCCCTCACCATCTCTTTCTCTCTTTCTCTTTCCGTCTCTTCCTCTCTCTAGTTTATTTGCAGCTGCAGGATCTGCTGAGCGACTACGTGCAGCCGTGCGTAATGGACTGCAAGGTGGGCGTGCGCACCTACCTGGAGGAGGAGCTGTCCAAGGCCAAGGAGAAGCCTAAACTGCGCAAGGACATGTACGACAAGATGATACAGATCGATGCCCAAGCCCCCAGCGCCGAGGAGCATGCCGCCAAAGCGGTGACGAAGCCACGTTATATGGTCTGGCGCGAGACCATCTCCAGCACGGCCACGCTGGGCTTTCGCATCGAGGTGAGTCGCGTGGGAAGAAACAAATCATAAGCCCAGATCCTTTATCTAACTCCATTTTGCTTATCCGGCACTATCCGGCGCCTCTAAACGTTATCCAGTGCTGCTCATTGATTCTTGTATTACTTATGCCTTATTCCATTTGCATTATTCCGCATTATCCGGGTGCAGTGCACATTAAACAAGTCTATTTTTTCTATAGATTATTAACAAATTATTGGAATTATAGTTATGTTTTGTTTATCCGGTGCCTGCAAACGTTATCCAGCGCAGCTCACAAACCATATCCACTTTCCCGCTTTCGTTATACATTCTCAACATACCGTATCTCGTTGCAGGGCATCAAGAAGAGCGACGGCACCAGTTCCAAAGATTTCAAGACGACCAAGTCGCGCGAACAGATCAAGTTGGCCTTCTCCGAGTTTCTTAGCGGTCATCCGCATATTCTGGTGTGTTATCCATGAGTTTATCCGCTGCCCAACTGCAGCTAATCTCCTCTCCCTTCTCGCTCTCTCTCTCTCTCTCTCTCTGTGTCTCGCAGCCCCGTTACATACAACGCTTGCGCGCCATACGCGCCACCCTGACCGTCTCGGAGTTCTTCCAGACGCACGAGGTGATCGGCAGCTCGCTGCTCTTCGTGCACGATCACACGCACGCGAGCGTGTGGCTGATTGACTTTGCCAAGACGGTGGCACTGCCCCCGGAGATGAGCATCGATCATTACTCGGCCTGGAAGGTGGGCAACCATGAGGATGGCTACCTGATTGGCATCAACAATCTCATCGACATCTTTGTCGAGCTGCATGCGGCGAATGAGGCCAACGAGGCGAATCGTTTCGATGCCGCATCGGGTTCGGGCACCCCATCGGGATCGGGATCGGGATCGGGTTCGGCATCGGCATCGGGTTCCGGTTCGGTGTCACCAGCGCCGGCTTGCAGTGGCCACGATGAGGAGTCGCCCAAGTTGTGAGGGGACATACTATAGAAACCCTACTATAACTATACGATTATCAACTGAAGCGTTCCAAAATGGGGCTGCGCCCCGCCTAGAACATTTCCTAGCACATTCCCCCCGTACTCCCACAATCCACAACCCCCCACAGCGCTCACTCCAATCTGATTATGATACGATACATACTACTACTACTACTACTGTATACTACTCTACATATCTGTATGCATTTTTTTTTGTTTTTTTTTCTTAACTAAATACTTTAACCCGTTAAGTTTAAAATCAAAGACTGAAACAACAATATGCGTATACCTATAATGATATATATATACAAACATATACTACACATACACATAAACATACACATATATACATATATAGTAAATTTCGATGTGCTGCTGCTGCTGCGCTGCTGTTGTAGTGTAATTTAATTATGCCCATTTCGCAGAGACGGCAAACACACAGAAAAAGAAGAAGAAGTAGACGAAGAAGAAGACGAAGAAGAGAATCGAAGCGAGCGACAAGAACGCGAACCATTTTATGAATATAATGTTAATAATTTTATGTTAATCCGATTACCTACTAATAACTCTATGCATATATGTATGCGTGCATATATATGTGTATATGTATACTAATAATAATGTGCACTATTAAAATCACTCATGTTCGACAAGTACAGCGAAATGCGCGTTTTCATTTTAATTTGAAGTTTCAAATTGCGCGCGCGACATGCCCGAAAGTATGCAGCACGCGCCGCAGCTGCTCACTCGCCGTTTGCCAAGTGCAAGCATTTTTGTGTAGCATACTTTTAAGCGGCGCCGTGCACATAAATACCACACACTAGTATTTACTTCGTTTTTGTTTTTTTCTGCTTAGTTTTTTTTGGTATATTTTTGTCGCCCGTGTGCTTGGTGCGTTTTGCGCTTTGCGCCACACTGGTCACACTGATTCCCGTTGGCTTAGTAAATGTTTGTTGTTGCGCGGTTGGCACGTCGCGCACGTCTTCGCTACGCGCACGCATCGAACTGTTATTTTGTTATTTTTTTTGTATTAATGTTTTCGTAGTTGTTGTCATACGAATGTTTGTTGTTGCATTTCTTTTTTGGCCAACGTCGCGCGCGCTCGGCCCGTGCATTTGAAAAACTTGTGCGTTCCGTTTGTGTTTGTGTTGTTTTTGTTATTTTGTTCTCTCGGTTTGTGGTTGTTGTTGTTGTTGCTGGAGTGTGTGCCGCTGTCGCATTTTTGTGTTTTTAAAAATAAAAATAATACAGCCGAAACACACACACGCACGCATAGAGAGCATGCAGTTGCATAGGCCTAGGTGTGTGTGTGTGTGTGTGTGAATAGCGGCGTCTGTGACTGCTAAAAAAGTTTCTGGTTTCGTTCGAGGCAAAGCGACGCTGCGACTGCGACAGCGGCAGCGGCAGCGGCAGCAACAGCAACAATAAATAAAACTTCAATATGCGCCGACCCGGCCTTCGGCGCAGAATATTAACAATATACACACACATGTGCACACTGTACGTGTGTGTGTGTATACAGTGATATAAAAGCAACAACAACAACAACAACTGTCACGCATCGCCAGCGGGCAGTGATAGTAGGCCGTTGGGGAGGGAGGGGGAGGTGTGCGTTGTTGCTGGCAGCGGGAGTCGCAGTCGAAAATTTGAGAATAATTCATCTCTTTGCTCTCTCACTCAGCTGTTAAGAGCGTCCAGCAGCAACAACAACAACAACAACAAGAGCAGTGCGAGCGAGATAGCCTGTGCGCTGTGCTGTGCTTGAGCCGTGCGTAAAGCAGGCAAAATAAAATAAAATAAAAAAAAACAGAAAAGCAGAAGAAATAAAACGCTAAAAACAAAAGCAGCAATCGACGAAAAAGCAACGCAAAAAAGAAACGCAGAAATCATGTATTTTATTTTATTGTTGTTGCTGGTTTTGTGCTCTTGAAACGCGCTTTGCCTCGGCGATTGTTGTTGTTGTTGCTGCGATTTTTTAATCGATGCCAAAGCCGAAAGGGAGCAACAGCAACAAATAAACTCGCATCGAGTGCTAAAAAAATATTTAATTTGTTTTTTTCTGTGTTAATCAGTTTTTGTCCAAGACAAGTGCAATAAAAAATCGTTAACTTGGCCGACAGCAGTTGAAAACAACAACTACAACGCAGGCCAATAAAATCAATATTCAAATTAAGCAACAACAAAAAGCAGCTGAAGCAGAGGCAGCGAGAGAGAGAGAGAGAGGAGGAGCAGCAGCAGCAGCCGCCGCAGCAGCTATTCGACAACTTGTCGATAAGCCCCGCGCAAGATAACGCAGCGGCAGCGGGCGCAGGCGGCGTGCGAGAGAGCAGCAGCAACGCCAAGCCGACAACACAGCTGGATAGAGAGAGAGCGAGAGAGCGCGCACAGAGAGCGAGCCGCAGCATCCCAAACAAATTTCAACCACCCACCCAAAAGCAACGCCTCGCAGAGATGGGACGACGCTCGTATCTTAGCCGGGCCTATGCAATTTCCTACCCCAGTCGCGTTGAGGGCTGGCTGGATGTGTGTGGTGAGTATGCTCTACAGATCGTGTGAATATATAGATAGGGGCGCCAAGCGAGTTAGTTGTGGGTTCATTCAGTTGAAGTATGGTATAATAATGGCATAGATCTCCAGTTATCCCAGGAACTAGAGCCAGCAAATTTGGTGACAACACTCTCAAATAGTGTAGTATTTTAATGTTACGCGCAGCATTATGCCACGCCCACGCATATGCATAATAAACGCATAACAAGCCTAGAACCTTCAGTTTTGGCTAAACATGCGCTAACTATGTTTAATAAACTTAGAAGTCAGTTATACATGGAAAATCCATGCCTTACACAGTCGCGCTCTATCATGGCAACAATGTCAAATTAGCTGTAGAAGGCGGAGATTATCTTTCGATTAGCTTACAATCACGATAAACATTGTTGCATATCATGTTCAATAGTTTGCTCCAAGCACGACATGAACAATAACAATGGCGATGATATTCAATTCATTCAATTGAAAAAGGTACAATGGTACGCATTGCTACGATTGCCAAACGCGCGCACAATGGGCACACAAGATGGCGCAATTATTAAAGCAAAATTAAAAAATATAAATAGTTTTTTTTTGTATACGAGCCCTGAAAAATAGAAACCACTCTCGATAAGTTTGAAATTTTGATAGTTTCTCTAAATGAATATAGATTTATTTGTGAAAATCCTAAGGAAATGCAACCCTGGTTTGGGGTTGGCATTAGCTCAGCTGTTGCGGATGCTGCATCGTGACGTGTCACTCGTTGCACCTGTGCAAATGTGCAGGCCCTGGGAAAACTCAACAGGGCAGGTCTCTCAGCAGCAACGGCAGCAACAACATTAGGCAGGTTGTCATTGTTAGGTCGTTTTTCCGTTATCTCTTCTATTAGCATTTTTACCTGTCGCTCATCCGCTCGCTACGTTTTACTGCATTTCGAGGGGTTGTTCGCTCCGAGAGAGAGGGAGAGAGAGAGAGATACAGATATGTAAACACACACCGAAACAGGCACGCCAATCTGTTGACAGGCGACAAAAGTAATGTGAACAAACTCCTCCTGACCTTCCTTTTCCTTTGCACAACATATCAAGTCGTTAAATAATTGTTTACACATAATTTACGATCGTAAATACATATACAATTCGACTCGAAAACTGCAATAAACGATGTGCAGTTCTTTCTTGCTGTAGTAATGCGCTTAATCAGCATTTTTTTTTTCTTGAACGAAAAGTTTGCAATAAACGTGGCTCAACTTGTTCTTAATCATCAATTGTGTGCGGCGGAATACAAGAAAAGAATATGAATATGACTTTGAGTTTATATTTCACTTGATTAGCATCAATTACCCTTAAGTTGATTTGACCATGTTCTCTATGTGAATACAATCAATTTACTAATTATTACTTTCAAGCGCCTTAACTTTGTTAAAAACAAATTAAGTTTATATCATATGAAACGCTCTTTGATTAATGAAAAACATTTTAAAGTTAAAATTTAATGAAACAACAACAACAACAGGACTACAAAAGAACAAGACTTTATTTGGTGTAATAACTTTTATAATACTCGAGAACGTCTGAGTTTCGGTTGGGGATTATACTCTTCCTCATCTTCTTTGTTCGTTATTGATGATGCAAGTTAAGAAGTGCATATAAATAAAACTTTTAGCTAGGTAAATGTTGCCTTTTCTTGCTTTATCATAATAAATGAAAATAGTCATGATTGAAAACTTTTCGTGCACGTTTGTCGCCTGGACGAAGCAGGCTCGCAGGCAGACGGCAGGCAGGCAGGCGGTCGGGCGGCACCGACAAAAGGCGAACGGCAACGGGGCAAATGGTGAATGTGATTCGAAGCTCTCTTCAATGACCATATTCGTTATAATAGCGTGTTTTTTTTTTTTTGGTTTTGTTAGCGGAAGGAAGGTGTGTTTACCTGTGTGTTCAGGTTGGTGTGTCAAGGTCATTTGTGACATTCTAACAGCCTTTTGGCTTAGCCTTGCCTTTGCCACCTACACGCACACTGGCTTCGACCGGGTTGGCCAATGGCCCCTGCTGAGCAGCTGCTGTTGTTGTTGTTCACTTTATGCCCGCTGGCTTGACATCATTTCTCAGCTCTCTTTCTCTCTCTCTCCCTCTCTCTCTCTCTTTCTGTCTGTGGCTTGTGGCTTTCGCTTTGCATGTCACTTGACCGTCTTGGTTAACACGTCTTCGTTTTGCCCGCTCGCGACTTGCTACGATTCTTGGGCACTTTGGCAACCACTTTGCCAGCTCGCGGGCCACTTTGCCACTTCGGTTGCTCTGTAAGAAGTTGGTTGGGGTAGTTAGGGCTCATATATGTAAATATATATAAATATTCCTGTTCGGCATGGCCAGGCGCAATGATATTTGAATTAAAGCAAGATAATGTTGAGCTTATTAAGGATGTCATTACCTACTTATATTTCTCTGATTTTTCTCTGCAATTTTGAAGCTTTTATCATTATTAACATATAATGATATAATATTCATAATTTTATAATAATTCTCAGTTATGGTGTTTTTAAAGGAGCTTGTTCACTGTAAACCTTAAAAAGACAATGTAAATGCAAATCGCAGCTGCTCCACAGGGTATCGGCTGGTCGTGCAACCAATCATGCGATCGTGTTAACTTGTTCTTTCTAAGCTCATCAAAAACAAAGCCAAACGCGCGTTAAAGGAAGACAAGACAAATGGCACAAGAAGAACAAGCGAGCGCGAGAGCATGAAAGAGATAGAGAAAGGAAGCGAACAAGAGAGGCAGAGAGGCGGAGAGGGAGAGGCAGCTAAGGCGAGAAATCGTAAAACAACAACAACCACAAGCAATGCGTCGATTGGCGATGGCGTCATTAACGACGACGTCGTGGCACAGTTTGGGCAAACTGCAGCGTCGCGTCGCGTTGCTTGTTTCAGTTCTGCTTCGATTTGGTTTATGGGTTAAGCGACAACTGGCAGCAGGCAGCTGGCAGCGCCACCTGCCGGTGGTTGAAAGTTCAATGCGCTCGTTAAGGCCAAAAAGGCAGCAAAGTTGCTGCGCTGCATGCGGATTTGGACTGGGATGAGGCAGATTTGTTTGAAAGTGAAACAAGTTGCAGAATTCGGAACTCGTCGCAGTTGCTGTTGTTGTTGTTGCAGCAGCAGCAGCAACAACAGTTGTTGTTGTTGTATTTTCTATTTTCAAGTATCGGTGCTGCTGCTGCTGCTGCGCCCCATCGCCAATGTTGCCCAGACAACTTTCTATGAAAAAATTCACTTTTTCCTCAAGTGTTTGGGACGCGACGCCGGCAACAACGACGACAAGCAGGCACTGTGGTTTAAACCAACAAGCCCCACCCCGCATAACCACCCCCCCCCCACCCCCTCTGGCAAATCGAACGTGCAACGGATTAACACGTTGCCGCCTCGTCTTGGCCGCACAAGTTTTTCCCAAAGAAAAAGGAAATTTCTCGTGCGTGTGTTTGTGTGTGTGTGTGTGGCTTAAACAAATGCAAAAACCTGTTGCCCATTGAAAATAATAATCGATAAACGAGATCAGCTCGGGCAGCTAGTGGGGGAGGGAGAGAGCGTCAGCAGGTGGGGCGAGGGCAGAGGAAGTGCTGTGCACACGCCGAGCAACATTTTCGATATAAATTACCACATACAACAACGTACAACAACAGCAGATCGACAGCAACATTTATCGATCTATCGAAAACCGAAAGTCGTCGTCCCGCCCGCTCCCTCTCCCCTCTAACTAACGCGATCAATCAGTTCATGTTGCCTTCCCGAAATTAGATCATACACGGCTTGACACAAACTAATGAGATGCGCGACATAAGATAAGCAAAGAGAGAGAGAGAGAGAGAGAGAGAGAGAGAGAAAATAAATAAAAACACAGTATAAAGCCATAAAAATAGGCAGAGCCAAAGAGACCAAAAGAAAACTAATTAATACGTTTATGTCGAAGCTCGCTGGCATAGTTAAAAAAAAAAAGCTAAAGATGAAGAGATAAGATAATTGCTGGAAAACGCAGATATGCAAAGAAAACAAAAAAAAAATGAAATAAAAACTAATTCAGTTTGACGTGTGAATCGGCAGTTTGAGGCAATATTATTATTTATTCCCACGGACGGGAAGTACGATTCGTAGAGTTGTGGAAATAAATATTAGAAAAAAAAACTTGAATAATAACACGTTTTGTATCTGTGAAGTTTACTTAGAACGGATATCGAAGGTATGTTAGGGTGTACATAGATAAATCTATAGACGTCATGCAATATTTATGCATAATATTAGCAGATAACCTCTTTGTAGCTGTGTCTACAGCATTTATGCTTGAAAAGCAGGTATAGTAAAGATATTAATCATTCTTATAATCGTGTTCTTTTCTCCATTATTAAAGAAACCAATGCTATTTCGATTGGGTTTATTTTGCGCATATGAATAGCACATAATAGTTGAGTTTAAGGTCGGTAAGGTAGATATATCTGCAAAAATTGTGCTATATATCAAGGCATATCGAAGCAGAGTATACGCAGCATACGCATAATATAACTGTATGTATGGAGTAGTGCTTCTATGGAAATTATGTTATGTGCTCTAAGAGCACGTACAATATAGTTATTCATAATTTTTATAATCATATTCTTTTCTTGATTACAAAAGAAAATAGCACGATTTTGATTGGGTTTGTGTGGCACACACAAAAACCATGCATACGGTAGAGTTTAAGAACTGGGTCTCATCTAGATATGTGCAGATTGATAAAATCACATGCTTTACAAACGGTGACTATTTTCAACATTCGTTGCAACTTTTCAAACAGCCACACCCACTTTAATAATAGTGAAACTCCTCTATATACTTAGTATGTCAATTCCCAGCACACAGCCGAGCAGACCCCATCGAGAACGGAGTGTGTAATCTTTACTAAAACTGCGCACAATCATCTCGTATTCAAAGTTTCCAAATGGGGTACGCTATAATCGCAATAATAATGTTAATAATACCGAGAGAGAAACAGAGAGACTGCATTTGCGTGTCTTCTGGGCGATATTACGAAATTGCGTTGCGTAGACGCCCTGAAAAATAAAATCGAGAAAAAAAAACTTGATAAAATAAAGCCAAAACTCGGAGTAGTTTATCCGTGTGCGTGACGCGTTTCTCTCTAGTCTGATGTATTTTGCAATAGTTGAGATACTACTATGATAGAGTGAGATAGCGGGGAGGGGAGAGGGAGAAGAAACCGGAGAAAAAAATCTATAAATGAATTGACAAATAAAAAATGCGGCCCGGTTCGGTTCGGTTCGGTTTGGTTTGCTTTGGCGCGCTGAGCTTATTACATGATGCGAAATTCGAGTTATGCTATAATTCTGCATTGTGTGTTTGTCTTGGCGGCGACAAGCGACAGTTGCAAAGCGAGATGGAAACATAGAAGGAGAGAGAGAGAGAGAGGGAGGGAGGGAGGGAGATGGTGATGGAGATCGGGGCTGGGTTTGTTGGGAGTTTTTTCCTTGCTTTGCTTTGCTTTGCTGCTGCGCTTTGTTTGTTTGTTTAGTTTTTGCGCTGATTTTTTTTCTCTCTTTAACGTTACGTTTCGCATATTTCCCATAAACCTAATTAATTGTGTTGTTGTTGCTGTTGTTGCATTTACGCAACTATTTGTGTTAGATTGCATGTTTATGCATGTCGAGACGTAGTCGAGCCGGACGGACATGAGTTTTTACTTATGCGATGGCAAAAGCTGGCGCATATGGCCTGAATCCCCCAAACAGAATCCCGTTCATAGACTCTGCCCCACCCCCACCCCTTGCCCTTGTTTCTTCCCCTTTTTCCTCCCCCCTCCCCACCTCTTCTGGTTTGCTGCTCTTCATCTGTCAATTTTTGATTCTTCACCCACACAAACACACACAGGCACACACTCCAATAGAGACGTCTCCAAGCATGGGGGATTCTTGGCTGGGCTAAGCGAGCTGCACAGTCGCAGCAAGGGGAGGGGGTGGGGGTGCGGTGGTGGGAGCTGGAGGCACAGCCATGCGGAAGTGCAGCATCTTCGGCGGCGGCGTTCATTGTGTTGGCGCTTGCCCCGACAAAGTCAAATAGATTTCCCAAAAAAAAAAAAAATAAATAAAAAAAAAAAATTAAAAATGCTGACAAAGGGCTCATTAACTATCAAATACAATTTGCAAGGCTGTTAGATTTTTACAAAAACTTCTAATAATGTTGAAATCGATAGGGAAACAAAAAAATGTTTATAATAATTTCCAGCTTGTTTTTCCAGCTAGATTTTCTGTGCACGCTAGTTTTTAGCATACACACGATTTTAATAAATTTTCTTACAATCGGAACAAAAACAAAGAAGCTTTTAAAAACAGAAACATTAGAAAATGTTGTTTTATAAGATCTTAAGTATAGACAAGCCTTTATTAAATTTATTAAATATGTAAAAATAAATAATTCTCGGTTTATTTAATTTTCAATCTTGCCAATCTTGTGCCAACTTTTTTTCCCTTCTTTTCGACTTTATAGTGGTTTCCATTGCTCAACCGATCGATTTGTAGGGTATCCAATTGCCGCCACACCGCAAATAGTTTTGTTTCGTGGTTTTTGGATTTTTGTATTTGATGTTTGGTTTTTGGTGTTTGGTATTGGGCGACAGGCAAATGAAAACAGCTTGGCCCAAGCAGTGGTCGATTGGAAAGGGAGAAGCGCTACGAAGAAACACACAAATAAAGCAACAAGAAGACAACACACAAAAAAAAATAAATGACGCAGAAGAAGAGAACAAACTTTGCGCGTCGATCGTCACTAGATCGGGTCCCCTCGTCGCCTTCTCCTTCTTCCCCGTCCACTTACTCCCTCAGCCGCCCACGCCGCGCTATAGCGCACATTAACCGCAACAGGGCCACACACTCTCACACACACACGCACTTACATGCTGCCACACCCTCCCACACACACACACACATATGACGCATCGCATAAATTATTTTAAATTACTTTTAATTGGCAAAGTTTTCAAGCTTTCGGGTGCTTCTCGTCCATTTGTTAATTCAATTTTGTTGGGATATCGTTTGCTTGTTGCCTCCTCTTCTTTCACTCATTCTTCCACACTTTCCAAGTATCCTTTGCGTAATTGCAACTGTTTTTGATGGCGGGGAAAACCTCTTGAGAATAGCTGTAATTATGATGCCATGATAGCAACAGATTCCCATTATGAATCATGCAGTTGCTCTTTGATATGATCTATACATAATGATATGCTAGTTGTATGATGTGTACGTGAATGGGAATCAAGTTCCGCCGAAGCCAGAAAGTTACAAGAGTCGAATTCACTCTTAAAAAACTGTATCATTTTGAATATAAAATGATTAGCATGGACTGTGCATTATGCATCAATTTTATCAACGTAAAATGCTATGGATCTAGAAGATTTGAAGATATAAAAACATACATATCGTATATTGTCTATAACCCACAATTAACTCTAGAAATAAAGCTTGCCTATTTCTAGAATTAAACCGCTTGGAGTTATAAAACGTCTCTGATCGAATCACTTTGTAAAAAAACATCATATACTATGGTTTAGGCTTTAATTATATATATATATATATATATACATATATATATATATAATAATTATATATATTTATATATATATATATATACATATATATATATATAATATATTGTGCATTATGCTTAAATTATGTTATATCATAGAATGAAATTTGCTACCCATTATCGTATGACTTGAGAAATAAAGCTTGTCTGGGCAAAATAGTTTTACATTCAGTTATATAACGCGATCGATTGGATATGCTACTACCTTACATAACATTATCTATACCCGGCGCTATGCCATGCATTTGCTTAGACTGCACAACAAGATGCCAACTGTGAGCTCTATATATATATGTATATATACATATAGTATTTTCCGTAACTCTAACTGTAACTGGGTCTGTGCGCGCAAGGTAAACCCAACTACTTGAAAAAAAAATAAAATAGTTTGCTCCATGGGGTCTCTGCAATTAGACTCGAGTGTACTTAGCCAGATGAAAAAGTTTATAGATGAAAGAGCAAGAGTTGCGAGTGTGTGTGAATAGACTGAAATTATTGTAAGAACAGTTAGACATTAGGTATCGAGTGGGGCATTCCAGAGACAGGTTTGCTTAATAACACACTCGTACCTCTAGCTAACTATTTATATACTATATATTCGATACTGGCAGCATTATCTCTTCGACCGATTGCCGTGAATAATTGAAATTCTCACGAAGCGACAAGTTTTCTTGCTATCGAATTGAAGAGATGAGCGAGGCATGCGACAGTGTTGGAAATCGACACAAATCGCATTGTTGTACGTTGTGTGCGATAATTGATCGATTCGTTCGGTTGGGGGAATCCTTTGCATCGATAGTTGTTGTGACGTAATCAGCGCGGGGGCAGCGACAGGGGGCGGCGGCTGCTGCTGTCAGCGACTGGAACGACGCTGCGATGCGCTCATGTGCAGCGCCATCGCTTGGCAGGTGGGCTAAGCTCATATGCATGTGGTTTGCTTGCACTCCCCCCTACCACCAGCCCCTGCTCTAAGACCCCACTCCTCCCCTCAGCGTACACCAGGCTCTGCCCGCAAAGCGCTGACTAAGTGCATTGAACCCAACAAAAGCGAGAAATTCTTATGCAAAAACAACAACAAGCAAAAAAAAGTAACAAAAAAAAAGAACAGAACACCAGAAGAAGAAGAAGAAGAAGAAGAGGTAGCAGAAAACGAACATTTCAAAATTAACGCAAAGTTGCTGAGCCACGATGCCGTTTGCGGTCGACGTCGACGTGAGCGTCTGCGCCTGCGTCAACGTCAGCGCATGCGACGCGCGCGTTGCGGTCTTCGCAATTACATACGATATTTATATGTTAAATGGCCAGACGGGCGCCGCGTCGCGTTGTACTTGTAGTCTCTGTGAAAATGATAGAGCAGCAAAAGGCAAATGAGGCATACGACTGGCAGATACCCTGCACAGGCAGGCAGGCAGGAGAGCCCAGTGATAACAGAAATCATATGTATTTCTTGGCAGCATCAAAAGTTGAGGTAATTGTTTTGTTTTTTTTTGTATGAACGCTAAGATATCAGGGAATCTCAAATGTTGTAGATATATTCCTCTATATTGCTGTATCTTAGACTTCATTTTAAAATTCAGCCACGCCCTATTCGTTCGCTTAAAATCGTATTGCAAGCGTAATTTAAAAGCTAGCACGTTTATTTTATTTATAAATATCAGTTTATAATCGGAAACTAGTTACCTACAAATATGCGAAATCCCTTATACAGAGAAAACTCGACTGAAGTCACACGCACTTATTTTTCTCATGGTCCTGAAGCATCGATTTGTTCTCTCTAGCAGCGCAATTAAAATTGTAGATTAGATGCATAGATAAGGCTGGCCTAAGTGTGTAGAATCCAAGGCGCCAGGTTATCTTCGATATGGTGCCTAAAATATTTATCTTCTACTAATAAACAACGCACGAAAAAAAAAGAACGCATGAAATTAGGCAGAAATTAGCCAATTTAAATTAAAAAACAAATATTAAATTGATTTGGAAATTTTAAGCAATAAGTTTCTAAAAAGAAAAGTGCAAAATCTTACCTGGAGATCAAAAAGTTTTTGTGGGATCTGGCACGCCACCCTATGAAGCTTTTTTATTACCAGTTTCGAAGGATAATAATGTTCTATGCGGCAATGTACCCCACATTGTGTACACAGTGACCGCAGAGTATCAAAACATTCAACAAGTGCCCCCGTTCCCCCTCGTACAGCTGTCGCCTTTACCGTTGTGCCGCCTCCGCACTTACCGCAGGCTCCGTCACGTCATCAGCTGCGGCAAGTTTGGGTTAAGTTTTTTTTTTCAAATTTTATTTTTTTTTTCTAAAGTTTTGTTGATATTTCGGGGTCACGTCGTGTCTTCTGTCGTGTCGCACGTTGCTCTCGACATCGCTCTCTCTCTCGCTCTCTCTGTCTGTCGCGCTCACTCGTGTCCCTCACGAGTGTGTACTTCGTCAAATTAAAACTGTTTTTATTTTTGTTGCTGTTGCTGTCTCTGTTCGCTTCGTCTTCTCATTTGATGTATTTATCTTGTGGCAGTTGGGGCAGCGCTTCACATTGTTATCGCCTGCGTCGCGAAGTGAAACGAACTTTGAGAACTTTTTTTATTTTCTCTTTTTCGTTTGGGCACGCAACGAGAAGAGAAGCGAATGCGATGCGATGCGATGCGATGCGATTAAATTATTGAATAAGATGCGGGCAAACAATAAGCAGAAGCGTGGGCAAATCGAGGAGTAGCTGCAGGAGAGTGTTCTGTGTGTGTGTATGAGTGTGTGAAGTGTTAAAGTGGGGAGGGTATAGCATAGCGGTTACTTAGTTCAACCTGACTGCCCATTGTTGTGCTTGTCGCTTCTCTGTTGTTCTTCAGCTTCCTCAGCTCGCTTCTCTTCCTCTTCTAATGCATACAATTTCCACATATTTTCTACGTTTCCACACACGTCGAAACGGCATTTGACGCAGTTGCAGTTGCAATTGCAGCAGACGTTGATCTCGTGCGGCAAATGCATTCATAATTTTTTATGCAACACGCATGCGTGCAACACAGCTCGCAAGGAACGTAGTAGGCAGCGATAGAGAAGGAGAGAGATGGGGAGAGAACGAGTGCGAGAGCGCGCCATGGTAGTTGCTTTTTTTCTTTTTGGTATTTTTTAGCACATAACACATTGCGCGCGCATTTGTTTTGCATTGTCTCATTTTCATGCGCCGCCTGAAAGCAGGCAACGATTTTTGTAAGCTGCTGTAGCAGTGTGTTGTTGCCGGCGCTGGCCGTGCGATGGCGCCAGCACGCCTTGCAATGCCTTGCACACATCCGATAACAATGCATAACTTAATTGATTTGAATTTTTCTTTTTTTATTTTTTTATTCCTACAGAAACGGAGGGTGAACTGACACGGCTAAACAAAACGTTGCCCTGGGGCCCACTGTACTGTGTGCTGCAGCAGGACGATCAGACATTCACGGCCTACTGCAGCGAAGAGATATCGGTGAGTCGCCTCAACGCTTGTGCCCCCCCTCTCCCCTCTCCACCCGTCACATTATCGAAGTACTTTTACTGT
The DNA here is from genome assembly GCA_018151445.1 of Zaprionus inermis. Taxonomy (NCBI): domain Eukaryota; kingdom Metazoa; phylum Arthropoda; class Insecta; order Diptera; family Drosophilidae; genus Zaprionus; species Zaprionus inermis. The sequence continues at coordinate 2,295,145 of JAECXD010000285.1, forward strand.
TATTAATGCCTTAACATTCTCACACGCGACCCTGAGCTCATTTGTCTTTGTATATTTTGTGTATCTTCTCTCTCACTCACTCTTGCACCCACTAACTTGGAAAATACAAAAAAAACACGTATGCGCTACTAACCCGTAGATATTTCCGGCTACGCCCAAAAAGGAGCTGGAGGTGGGTAAAAAGTGCTAACAATTCTAACAAAACTGAAGTCATCAATCGGAGTTCATTTATCGATAAATCACTTGTTAATCGACACCCCCTCTCTCTCTCTCTCTCTGCCCAGCTTGGCGATGTGTGCTATGAAGATATACCGCGTGTGCGTCTCGATCGCGTGCGTCGTCCGGCCAAAGCCATGTGGGATGGACCGCCCACACTGGCCGAGGAGAACGAGGACTCGGACACGTGTTTGGGCAACGGCATGAGCGGACTCAATGATATCGTGCTAAACACAACGCTCTACAACGAACTAGGTAAGTTGGGGGGAATATATAATTTATCGATAGTTACATGTAGCTGTAACTTCTTGTACATCGATTTGCATGCAAAACTTTCATTTATTTTTTGCTCTTCATGCATTTCATCATTTAATTATTGGGTTAATCGAGTTATGGGGTTAATATACAGTCATAGTAAGAAATAACTTCCTGTACAACAAACGGATTTACATTAAATAAAGCAAGTCTATCCTACTGTTCCTTATCTTCCTTCCTTGTCTATCGTGACCCAAATATTAGGTCAAATAGATCGACAGATAACGTTAAGCAAAAATCTGGTTTGTTGCTTTCTCTCCGCTGTCAATTTGATCTACGAAAAACTAAAGTTTTGCTTTAATTTTATGCCTGAATCATTTGTACTACATTTCTATGCAAATATCGGAGTGAATTTAATTAAACGATATGTGAGCTTGAATGACTGTGAAGCTTTTAAAGAGCATCGATTTGGATGAAGAGTATTTAATGACTCAGATGAAGGTTTGTTGGATTTATTATGCCATCAGTTACCGTAAGTTTGGCTTAGTTAAGCTCTTCGATTATTTTTTTTTTGTTTGATTGGGGACTTATAGACCTGCCACGGTTTAAGCTGCTGCCGATTTGCGGTCAGTGCGTTGTCTCATCGTCAACGTCGCGTAATTACATTGACCTACGAGTGTGCGCATCGGTAATTGCAGTTGCTGTTGGGTCTCTGTTACCGATCATATCAAAGTGTCTGTGACTGGCTAGGCTCGCACTCACTCTATCTCTATCTCGCTCTCTCTCTCTGGCTTTGTGTGTGAGACGACACTCAGGAAATTTGTTTGTATCGTCGTCACGCATGCCAGCACATTGGGCACAATAGCGCGGCAGACGGCCCCACAGCGTGGGGGAGGGCTGAAGGGTACTGGGAAGCAGTGACTGGGCTGGCGGAAGAGCAGGCATTCAAATGGGTAGACAACAGGCAACAGCAACAACAACAACAACATCCACCCGACACACGACAACAATGGCGAACTCGTTAATGACAATGCACGCGCGATTAAACAAACAGCAGGTTGAATGTGCAGGCGAGATAAAACATAGGCTCAACTGAGGCTCAGGCTCTGGCTCAGACTGCGCTTACGGGTAATCGCTGCTTGAAATCGATATACATGCATATTTATCGAAGCTGCCGGGCGGAGTGTCGCTCATGCTGTGATTACAATAGACCAAGTGCCTAGCTTAGTATTACTTATCGCTTATTGTTATCGGAATGTAACCTCACATCGGTTATCGTAAAAAGCAGATGGATTGAGTCATTTATCGATTATTGAAATCAAGGTTATCGTATTTTCACCTATGATTTTTTTTAGGTGGCTCATTAAATTTAACAATTGTTATCAATCGCTCGCTATCGACTATTGCCTATCGATATGTTACATATCGATTGTTATCAATGTTGTCTATCGATAAGTATCGAGGTTGCCTATCGATAGTTACCTATTTATGGAGAATATCATTTGATTGTTATGAATGCTGTTTAGCGATTGTTATCGCAGTTACCTTGTTATCGATTATGCCAAAGCTTTCAAGCGTTCATTCATTCAATGCTCGGCCACTCAATCAACGTTGTTGTTGCTATTGTTGTTGTTGTTGTGCGTGTTGTTTTGTTGTAAATGGCTGCGTATCAAGGTTGTTGCTGTTGTTGTTGCTGCTGCTGCTGCTGCTTAGCCAGTTTAATGCTAAATAACCAGTGAAGCGAGCAATGCGCAGGCGTCGCTGCTCGACACCAAAACTAAAATGCAATTAAAACTGCGATTAGCTCAAGTGGCTTCTGCTGCTGCTGCTGCTTCTTCCATTTCCCCTCTTCTTCTACTTCTTTCTCTGCATCAAATGTAAACAAAGTGCTGAGCAAGCAAATAGCAACAGCAGCAACATCCACGACGAGTGCAAGACGACGCGAGCAACACTTGCAACGCTTCGTTCCTTTGCCGCTTGTAACTTTGCTTCGCCTGCCAAACTGTTCCATCAATGAACCGAGAACGGCTGAGAGCGAGAGAGAGAGAGAGCGCGCGCAGCAGCGAGAGCGCAAAACCGTGTCTCATTTCCTTTGCGTTTCATTGGCAGTCACAGTGGGCTGAATGCGCTGAAAACTGGCAGGTGCTTTTAATGCAAACTGAAAGCAATGCGGTTTGATAGTGAGGAAATGTACTATATATTATATGTACATTTTACATACCTAATATAGTATGTAAATATTGACGTGTAAATTAAATAAGATAGTGGCAAAATAGAATACTATGTATGTATGTATGTTCGCTACTTGAACTGAATAAGATTCTTGTCTTGATAGTAGTCAATAAATATTTTAGAACAGCTCGTGTGCTTGTGGTTGATTATGTTATAAAAACACATAAAAATTCAGCAAATATCAGTATTATAACCTATAAATAATATATACAAATATTTGTTTTAATGTAATGCTGCTCAAAATGCGCGTAGGAAGAAAATAAACGCAAATTTGCTTAAACAGTCTCCTTGTTACTTCCGAACATAAATGAGCTGACTTTGCAGTCTTAAAATTTTTTATTATAAAAAACTGGAAACAGAATTTAAACTAGTTAAAAAATATAATTTCATTCAGTTTTAATTTTACTTATTCAAAACCTAGTCACACTATGATAGATATACATATTTTTATATTTTATCGAGTTCTATAAGAATTTATCGAAGCCACGAATACAGTAACATTGCTCAGTAAATCTATTAAAATAATACTTTAAAGACTTCGACTGCTTCAACTTCGACTGGCTTCACTTTTCTCCAGTCGCTGCCCCACTGTGCACTGGCGTTTCGGCCAGCTTTGAGGCTGCCCGTTGTTGCGTTGCGGTGCGGTTCGATTCGTTTCAGTCCACTTTAAGCTTCCGGCGCAGGCGGTTGGGTTCTCGTTCGACTCGTCGTCGTCGTCGTCGTTGCAGCTCTCGCTTCGGTGCGTTGTTTTCCGAGTCAGTTTCTTCATTTGTTGTACTTCTATTCTGTGTTTTTTTTTTTGTTTTGTGTGTGTTTCTTCGGTTCGCTCTCGTTTACAGCTGAGTGGCGGCTGCTGTTGCAGTTCTCTGTTTGTGTTTTGGTTTTTGTTTGTGTTTCGCTTGCGTTGCAAGCAAGGAAGCCAAGAAAAGAAAAAAAGCTAGAAAATTTGAATAGATTTTTTTTTTTAGTTGTTTCAATGAAAAATCTGTGGAAAATATTTTGTAAAACTATGCGCGCGTTGCAAATTCGAAATACGAAATACGAAATGAAATGTGCTAAAAATAGGGGCGACAACAAGAATAACAACAAGGCGAATAAGCAAAAACAAAAAAAATGGGGCGAGTAAAGACGGCGAAGGCAGGCCCAAAAATCGCACGTAAAACTGCCCACTGTGCGTGTGTGTGCGTGTGTGTGAGTGCGTGAGTGTGCGCGATTATCATCCTGATCGTCGTCATCATCGTCTGGGCTATAAATTTAGCCAAAAAAAAAAAAAAACAAACAACAATATGAGCTAGAAAAAGGCTAAGCAAAATTTGAAACACGAAATTCAAAAAACGCCCACGAAACGCACGCGGCACGTATTGTGCGCGTTTTTGGACGCGGCCAAAGTGAAAGAACGAGCGGAAGAAAGAAAAACTGCAAAAAATTAGAACGGGCTAAAAAGAAAGCAAGAATAAATGTAAATGTAAACTGAATTAGGGAAATGAGCGCTTGACACCGTTCGCAGTGGCGTAACGAGCGGGGTTAGGGTGGGGATGTGGGTTTTTTTTAAACAGGGACGGACTGTAAGCGCCCAAAAAGTCGGCCAAGTGACACCGGAAAGTCACTGTAAACCATTTACGGTCATAATCGCATCCGGATCAGCTTTTGGTATGGTGTGTGTGTGCAGCATGGGCGTAGGGGGAGGGGGGGAGTCCACTGGAACATGGGGGGTCACTCCATGTAAATCAGAACTTTCAACTTGATTGCAAACTGTGTCACTCGCAAGAGTTTTGTCCAAGTTAACACGACGCACGTAGTAAACATGAGAGAGAGGGAGAGAAAAAACGAGCCGCGAAAGAAAAGCGCAAAGCAAGAGCCAAAAACAACAGCAACAATGGGCTAAAACGGGCTGCAAATGCCGCCAATTGACACCAATTAAATAATTTGATGCACATGACCCACATATTTATTTATACCGCGTCGAAAATGTTTGCCAATCTAAATATAAAAATGAAAAGCGAAAAACTGCAGCAAGACGCACATTTTTGCACACAATGGCGCAGTGTTGCACGGCGTTGTTGTTGTTGTTGCAGTTGCAACAATTGAAGCTGCATTCAAAACTTTCTTTTTTTTCGAGTGTGCCGCATAAATAATTGAAATACGTGTAAAATCATTAATCAAATGCAGCACAGGGGCACCCCTTACCACACCCCTTTCCACGGCACTGTCTAACCACAGCACTTGGGGACTTCCCGCCCGAGCGCAAGAGAGAGAAAGATTGTCTCAGGCGACAACAGCGTAAAAACCGCTTTAAAATTGCAGCTAAATGCAACGTTTAGCTAGCCGAACTCGCACAGTACCCTACAATAAAAATAAGAGAGAAGAGAGTACACAATACTGTATACTATATAAAAATAGATGCAGCAATATGTATGTATGTCGTACTTATAGGCACGACTCGAATTCAATGTGAAAATTGATCATTGTAAGCAGCATGAGCATTCATTATTCAATTTTGCATTCATTTTATCATTCCGTAGCCCAACTACAGTCCGAATGATCTAAAGTTCAGGCATATTATTGCACTTCGATTTTTCTGAACTTTTTTCATTATTCAACAAACTATTCGAGATTCTAAAGTTTTCTAAATATTCTCGAAATTCAAGTAAACTTATTATAAATTAAAATATTACAGTTATTAATCTTATTTATACATATTAAATAGTGTTCTCAGAGTATTCCGAAGCTCAATAGATCGCAACAGTTTGTGCCTTTAAAAGTTTCTCAATATCCTTCAATATCAATTTTGTTTATGTATTAAACCATATAGCAAATATGCTTGTACATGGCTCAAACTGCGACTGCGAATACCCTTTCCCTTTTTATTTTATTTATTATTTATTTTATTTTTTTTTTTTTTTGAGCTCACAATGAAAAGCGAACTCTCCGTCAAATGGAAACAATAGACGCTCCCTTTGTCTCTCTTAGGAGGTGTCTCTCTCCCGCCAATGGGAGCTGCTGCCATTGTGAATGATGATGAATGCCATTGTTATTGTTGTTTGCAGTTGTTACTGCTGCTGCTGTTGTGGGTGAAATTGGCAGCCCGAAAAAAATATGAAGGCAAAAAAATAGAAAAAAAAATAAAAGCCACAGCGCGTTTTCATGACGTTTTTAGTCGCCCTCTTTATGCGAAAAGCGAGTTGCCATTGTTGCTGCGAGTCTATCTGTCTCGCTGTCTGTTTGTCTCTCTGTCTGTTTGTCTCTCTGTCTCGCTGTCTGTCTGTCTGTTCCTCTGCTAATTATATGCGCAAATAGTTAAAGTCGAAATTAAAATGCAACGCAATGGGCGACACAACCTTCGTGCGTCTCTCTCGGTCTCTCTATCGCTCAGTTTCTCTCGCTCTCCCTCCCTCAGTATTTTCTCTCTCTCTCTCTCGCGCTGTCTAGAAGTCGGTAACTATCTTACGGTCTGCCGATAGCTGCTTGGCAGGTGCATTATGACTGCTGCCAGCTGCAACTGTCGCGCACATGAACGAAGATACAAATGTATCTTTTAGTGTGTGTGTTGATTAAAAGTGAGTTTCCTCACTTGTATCCGTTACTTTGAAGTCGTCGTCAATTGAACCATTTGAGGCATAACTGAAACAACGGGCAAAGAAACAACAACAATTAATAGCAGCAGCAGCAGCGAGGCAGTAATTCATATGTCATAAATATCTGTCAGTCACTCATTCGCTTCACGCTCGCCGCGCTGTATCTGCATAGCTGTCTGCTCCTCTCCCTCTCTCTCGCTCTCTCTCTCTCTCTCTCGCTGGCTGTGCATGTAAATTGCTCGTTCGCACTTCGCACAAAAACTGCGCGATGTCGTCATCGCCTACTTCTACATCCCCTCCATCCATCGACATCAACGTAATAATCCTCATAGTCTTGCGGCCGACGATCGTTGTCGATCTACATATGGCAATTGTTTCCACTTCCAATTTCGAGCTGACCAATTATATAATAGATACTGCACACTCACACACAAACACTCAGTCAGTCAGTCAGTCAGTCAGTCAGAGAGTGTGTGAGTTCATACTATCATATATACTATGTGAACTACTTAAGATTTTTATCTTCTTTCTTTCTGCATGAATCATGCAAATTTTTTGAAATTTCTTTATAAGTAGCCCGAAATATATATTTGACCATAATTGGCATGTTTCAAATTCTTAATCTAGATGCAGCTTGACCTTGTATTCGTTTCAGATGTCGCATAATTGTTTTGTGATTCATTGCTAGGGAAAAACCCGTACAGCGCAAAGTGCTTCGTATAAACATAACTATTGTTTAAATTATTATGGAACATGGGATTTATATGCCTAGAGTCGGGTTTGAGATGCACAAGCGAACCTTGGAAGTGTAGGCGAAAATATATTAATACTATCTATATACGATATTGTACGATCATTAGCTTATATCGTATAACTATCGCATAAATCAACAAGTTAATTAGGGAACTCTAAACGTGTTGGTCATATAAATAGAAAGCGGTTGAGCTGGCATAGTTAGTGTTAGTTGGATAGAACTGGCATTTATATAAGATACCAGCTTGATAGATTTTAAAACTGACCCTCTACTTATTTAGGGTTGCTGCCTCGCAGACTGATCTAGTACCGTACAATGTGCGGTCCGTCCCAAACAAAGTTTGCTTGGGATATTGCCCAATTAACTTGAACCTCGAGCACTTCTCATTATCACCAGGAAGGGATCGGTGGATGGCAGGGGAGGTAGGGGAGCTGAAAATGAACCACGCAATTTTTCACACGCCGCCGTCGAGAGGGAAGAGCCCAGGAGGTTGTTGGGGCGTTACTAGACAGAGAAAGAGAGAGAGAGAGGAAAAATGAGAGAAGCAAAACTACAATGGTTTGGCAGTTATTATCTTGCCTTCTCCATTCATACCACTTTGAGGGGGGATAGGGTGAGGGGGAGGGGAGGGCTGGGGTGCCTTCAACCCGTCTTGGATCGCGGTAGTCGTCGTCCCGCCCACTTTGGCTCGTTATTCGTGTCAACACATGTTGCATATTATGTAAATTATTTTGCAGGGCAAAAAACTACAACAGGCCAGGGTAGGAGAGAGAGAGGGATAGGAGATAGGGGATAGGGGAGTGCAAGGAGAAGGGGTGTTGCCAGCGGCCCCGCCATATTGGACTAAGTAGCGCCCGACGGGGCCTTGTGATGTTGAAATGGGCACATAAAGCAATTTTAACTGTTTTATGCTTCTAGTCTTACCCAATCCCCTCGCCAACCTGCCTGCCCTGCCCTAGCCTCCCCTTCTCTCTCTATCTTTAATGGCAGAATTGTGTGAACTTATTGTTGTTATTGTTGCCTCCGACTTGTTTACGCGATTATTCTCCTTATTTTCGTTTTTCAGTTTTAGTTTTCTTGTTTTTCTTCTCGGTTTTCGCTAAATTTATCGAATTTTTCCCAACTAATCACACCCAGGCCCAGGCCAAGCCGAGCCGTTACGATCGAATACGATCCGTTCCGATCCCATTCCGTATTCCAATGCGAGAGGCAGAGGCAGAGCGACCTCAGTGCGTTGCGTCTTTATTTTTGGAAATGATTTCAAACGCATCTCAAGGTGTGATAAACATTCGTGTAAACAAATCAAAAGCAAAGCAGCAGCGAATGAGAGAGAGTGAGGGTGAGGAAACGAGACAGAGAGATATGGAGAGTGGTGGGAGGGAGGGGGTGGAGAGAGAGATAGAAAGGCAGAGTGAGTGAGCGCACGCAAATTGTGGCCATGGGCCATGGTGCCTCGGCCGGGGCGATTGACAGCTATGTTTTCGGACTAGTCCAGCCACAACAGGCCCCTCTGCCCCTCAACCCGCAGCCGCCCCTCGCCGCACAGTGCGACCGCCCACCGTACGCGTGCCTCCTGCCAGGCAAATTTGGAATTAAGCATAAACAGAGAGGGAAATACATATTTCAAGAGCTTGAAGAGAGGGTCAATATTCTAGAATATAGAATTATCTATCTATCAAAAATAGCTAAAGAACTGATCGTTAGACGATCTACGCTTCTTAATATCAGTATATAAATATATTTTCCATTAGTCTAACAGAAATAATGTAATGTTTTTTACAAATACTGATCAACTGAATCTTCGATTATTTTAAAGGACCAGACATGATCAAGTGATCTTCGATTTCAAGCAAAACGATCAGCAAAACGTTGGTGCAAACTTAATCATATTAGGATCGATTTTTCAGATTTTGCTCAAGTGATCCTCGAGTTTTCTCAAAACGAAGCTCACTTTTTGCGATCCCCATCGAATCAAACTTCTTTTTCGCGATATAAAAGCCAAACAATCTTTAAATCTTAAGCAGCTCTAAGCTGATTTTCTTAAAAAAAAAAAAAAAAAAAACAGGTCTACGAATCGTGTCTTTAATCTTAAGCAGCTTCGAGGGCACTTCAAATGGGACAGTTTGCAGCTTCGGTATTATAATGATGATGATAATGGGCAGCAGAAACTTGGCTCAAGAGTTATGCACGGTTAGTTATTGTTATTGTTATTGTTATTGTTTTGATGGGTACCCACCCCCCCCCCCCTTCATGCCCGCCCGCCGCAAGTCATTGTAATTCACGGCTTGTGTCGACGGGCGAGAGAATATTTAGGTTTTGTTCATAGAGTCGACGCAAATGGGTCTGGGCTGTGTCCCCCGAAAAAGAACCGCAAATATCCGTTGAGTAATACAAAAAAAAAAAACAAAACAAAACTGACTGATGGGACAAAAAATAAAGAGAATGCACAGAAGACCGGACGAACTACAATAAACAACAATTTTCACTTTGTTGTTGTTGTTGTTGCTGCTGCTGTTGTCATTTGGTTTCTTGGCTTGGCTTGGTTGTTAATTTAATTTGACTGCGGCCAACGAACGATCAACGACCACCGCAACAACAACAACAACGACAACGACAACGAAAACGACAGCACCCGCCCCAACCGCCCCCTGCATGTTCCGCCTCTGTCTCTGCCCGCTTAGTTTTTCAGTTAAGTTTTTGTTGGCTTTTCCATTGTTCTCAATGAATCACAGAAAAGGCAACACGTTTATGGCCATTTGCCCCCAGTCCCCGTTGCTGTCTCTCCCCCCTCCCTACGCCACTGTGCCTCACTCATTCATTCCATGCGCTGTGCGTGTCTCTCCCTCTCTCTCTCTCTGTTTTTCGCACTCTTTCTTGCTTTGATGTGTGTCGCAATTATCGCCACAATCAACGTGGTCCATTTTGATCATCGTCAGCCTCAATTACCCGGCTAGTCCCCTTGCCCCCCCCCCTCCTTCACCCGACCCTGGTCACTCCTGGAGGAGTAACCCAAGCCGAGTGAAGCGTGCAAATAAACTGAGCACAGCACGTAATGCCGTATAATAGAAATCTCTCTCACTGATCTGCGCACGCTCTCGCCACAGCTCAGCTCGGACGTTCTGCCAAAGGCAACGACCTCGGGTCGGGGAGAGAAGAGGGTTGCCTCGGCAGTACGGAAACCTGAAGCTTGCATAACACTTTCCTCCTCACCTCCTGCGACACAACAACGTCTTTTGTTCTACGCGACAATGTGGTAAAAGTTTCCCACGTCGTCGCCGGCCGCGAGGGTCGCTCCAATGGAATCGCCATTAAAAACAGCGATCGTAAAATTTACTTTACGATCTGCCCCAATGCGAAAAAAAACCCAAAATAAGCAAACAGAAAAGCGTAAATAATACCCTCATTTTGCACGCTTTTCCGATAATTCCGCTCTGGTTTTTGCTATTTTGGAATTTTCTCTCATAATAAAAATAGTCGAGCCACGAAAACTGTTTGTTTATTTCTGCAAAATAAATGCGAAACAAGAATTTTGAATTTGAAAAACGAGTCGCGAGTCTAGCGAAGATCTAAATAAATTGTAGAATTTATTTATTGTTCTCTCAATCAAATTCAATAGACTACCATCTCGCGTGTTCACTTCTAATAACTCGTGTTTTTTAACGACTTTGCCCTAGTTTTTTATGAAGCGAAACATTCGCATAATTGCTGGAAAAATAACTAAAAAAAAGGCTACTGCACTTTGCACACAATAACAATATGTCTGAGAGGAAATGTTATACGTTATAAATGATATATGGTAGAATATACAATGTGCAATTTATGTGTGTTCTTGGAAAGTTTTGACAGGTTCTTTTTGCTATTTATGAATGTATGTCCTAAGTTGACAGTGCTTATTTTGGGCTGTACGTCAAAAACAAGGGAATACTCAAAATATGCTATGTTTTTTCTATATGCTACTATATGGTATATGGTATTTATATAGTGTATGTATAATACATTACAAGGAAAATCCGCGCTCAAACTTAGCTTGAGTTGCGCTCGATTATTTTTCGGAGTTTCCTGGTTTGTTGCTTTGTTTGATGGCAACCCTCGCTGTGTTCTATGCATGACTTGTGCTGCGACGCTTTGCGATGTCAGCTGTGACGGCGACGGCAACGTCGACGGCGACGGCGACGGCGATGGCGACGTGCAAAAATGCTGCAGTGCTGCCAAATTATTCATTAATGCTGCTGCCCACGCTACAGCTGTGCCTGTCTTCCACTTTGTCCCGCTCTCCCCTACTCTTTGCCCCGCTGCTGCTACTGCTTGTGGGCGTGTGTGTGTGTGTGTGTGTGCTGCATTAATCAGCTTGAAGTTGGCTGCGCTTCGAAGCAATGATTTTCCATATATTGCTGTCTGTATTTGGCGCATCCGCTGTCGAAAGTGACGCTGCTGCCGAGTTGCTGCTTTGTTCTGTCAGCCCCCCCCACCCCCCTCCACACACACACACACAGCAGGCAGTCACATACGCCTGCTCGCTCCCACATGACCATATGCGAACACGTAGTATATCAAATTCTGTTCATTTCTGGGCATTGGCTCGCACTTCCGTTTCTCAACTCAAGTCTCAAGTCCTGTCTCCCCCTCCAGTCTTCCACTGCCCCTCTCCCCGCTGACTGAGCTGCACAGGTGCGACGGCGTCAGCGTCAGCGTCGACGTTACGCTTAGCTGCACCTATGCGACAGCAGCGTCCCTTTGCCTCGTCGAGAACAGCTGCGTGCTGTGTGCGTCTCCTCTCTCTCTCTCTCTCTCTGCGTTGCTCTCTTTCCTTTGCTTGGAGAAAGTAAAGCGGCCGAGACGGCGAAATTTATGTTTATCGCCGCAACTATTGCCATAACTATATGCATACTATAGCCAGGTGTGCGTGTGTGTGTGAAACCTCATGCGAGCAGTTTTCTTTCTTTTTTTTCATTTTGGGTGCCTCACGCAGCTCAAAAAAAAAAAAAACCTAAAAAACGCAAGAAAAATGATTATGGAAAAGTGTTCGTGGCAACGCGCGTAACGCATAGCGAGCAAGAGGAAAATTCATTAGCCACAGTGGAAAAGCCGCTGCGTGGAAAAGGAGAAAATTAAGTGGCCTCGAATGGCGATTTACATTTAGCGGGGTGCGGCATTGAATGCGTGCGGAGGCACAGTTTCAGGTTATCGATAGCATTGGCTAATCGATAACTGTGTCTACAAAGAAATTGCCAACGGCTTGTTAGCTGCAAAACTCTGGCAAGCCGATTATAAACGATAATCGAAATCTGACAGTAAAAATTTCGATTAATTTCGATGAACAATCACGTATCGATAAATTATCAATAGATATTATTTACACCGAATGTAACTGATATCGAACCTGTCTAGACAATGTGTCTAGAATAATTCCTTCTTTAGCGATAACTTATCGATAAACATAGTAGACACAAACTGAAATCTATGCTGGATCTTGCCTGCTCTTTATCTCATTTGCAATATATGGACAGATTGTCTCCAATCCATAATTAATCGCACATTAATCGATAGCCTCTGTTGACAGTAAGTGGAATTGATATCGAATCTAGCACATCATTGTCATATTTGCTTAAACTTAATCTCTTAAAATGCCTTTGCCTGTTGCGCGAATTCGCTTCGTTACGCATCGCATTATTATCGATAAATCGCTAATTTCGATGACAAACAAAAGGCGCATTTAACGCAACGCCAGAACGACTGTACATTTGCCAAGTGTTTCATTTCATTATTCCACTTCGTTCCATATGGTTTCTTAGCGCCAAAAGTCAACGAGCGTTAAATTGTGCAAGTCAAGGGGCAGCAAAGGAAGGGTGGGAGGGAGGGGGGGAGAGGGGGGGTTAGCTGGCGAGACGCTGCGCAGTCGCGCGTGTGCAGCCGCAAAGAGAGACGAGACTGAAATAAAGTCGAAAATATTAAAAATTTGTTAACAATTTGCGTGGTGACTGAGGGTGCGGGTCGCTGACGAGTGGTAAGGGGAGGGTGAAAGGTGAGAAGGCACAGGTGAGGGAGGTACAGGGTCAAAGCCTGAGGGCGCCCTGTGCACGCCATGAACATAAATCTTAATTGCCGTCGCGCAGGCAAGCGAAACCATTGTCGACGTCTTTCTGCAGTAAGCGCCGCGCTGCCAGCGTCGTGCGGCAGCAGCAGCAGCAGCAGTAGTTGCCACTCAGTTGCGCGTACGCGCGGTCGCGTCTCTACTCGCGCCTCTCCGCGCGTCTCGCCTCGCGTTTCTCCAAGGATTAACTCGATTAGTTTCTTCCCAATCTGCAGAGCAAGTGGATGCGTAAAAGATGTGAAAAATCCAAACAAAAAGAACAACAACAAAAATACCGCAACCTAAACCAAATAAAAAAAAGTAAAGAATATACTAAAATACCAACTAAAAGGCAAACTAAGCTTACATACCAAAAAAGTACCAAAAATAGCTATGAACTGCGGCGCGCTGCGCACAATCAACGACGAAGCGCAGCAGCAGCAGCAGCAGCGCTGCAAACAGCAGCGACAGCAGGAAGCAGCGCAGTCGGAGGCAGCGCCGCGTAAAATGCACTCAATGCCGCGTAGCGCAACGCAGGCGCAGGCAGCGACGTCGACGGCGCAGCAGTGTCGCGCCGTGGCCCTCGAGCAGCCACTGCGGCGCAGCACAATGCCGCGTGGGCGTGGCCTCGCCTCCTGTTTGCGTGGCGAACGCGACGATCCGCCAACGCCGCCCATACACCAGGTGCAGTGCGTGCTACAGTTGCTCCAGCACCAGCAGCAGCAGCAGGAACAACAGCAGCAGCAGCAGCAACAACAACAGTTGCAGCCACAGCTACAACAGCAGCAGCAGCAGGATCAGCTGCACCTGTGCAGCGGCAGCAGCAATGGCAGCGGCATTATGCCGCCAGCAGCAGCGCTTGAGGCAGCGGGCAGCAGGAGTAAGTAGAGTCCATGCGGGAGTGTACCCTGGCAGTGTGGGAGAGGGACAGCAAGGCAAGAGATGTGCGAGAGAGATAGATACGAAAATATAAGGCAACCCTCCCGTCTTAAAGAGAACAAAAGGGTCAGATATAGAGAGAATTAGGTGAAAAGATCGAGAGAAAGAGAGAGATATAGAGAGAGAAAGATATATAAGTATATATATATATATATATATATATATATATAAGTATATATATATATATATATAGAGAGAGAGAGAGAGAGAGAGAGAGAAATACAGAGAGTTACAGAGAGACTGTAGGAGAGTGATAATCGCTCTGCTGGATTAGGTTCAAGGCTTACAGCTGTATAATAAGGAATTACAGAGAAAGAGAGAGAAAAAGTGAGATAGATAGTCGAAAAGGAAGTATTAGTGACGAACCGAGAGAGGGAGCTATTCAAAAAGAGAAATTGAAATGGCTTTAGTAAAGGCTTTGTAATACAACAAAAAATATGATAAGCATAGAGAAGGAATGAATAAAATGTAAGAGGGAGAGTGAAGCAGAGAAAAAGAATGAGACAAAAGGAAAAGAGAGTCACATAGCCAAATAGAAAGAGAGTAAGAAACTCTCTCTATAGAGATGTCAAATGGCATTCTTCTTCACTTGAAATCAAAAATACATTGATCTAGGAAATAACCCCATTATACCTAAAAAAAATACTCAAAATCATTTACAAATTGAGCTGTAAGAATCTTGAAAGTTTATCCCTGGAAAGACCCTTTCACTTCAAGTAACTCCCGATGCGGTTTGGGCTGTCCAAGGTGTGACAAACGAAATCGGTATTCAAAAGATAAACAAAAAATGCTTATCGATTGAGCATCGCAAATACGCGTAATACGAGTTTAAATTTTGACCAGACAAGGGGGCAAATTCTTACGATATAAAGCGGGATAGAAAGAGGGATATATATCGCTCTCTCTCTCTCTCTCGCTCTCCCTCTCTCTGAGTATTGCAATGTGAACTACATAGCTGACTAAATGGGCTCGTTAATGTATCATGATTTTGGATGATTACGCGTACGCGATGCCAATGACATCATCAACGGGGTGGAGAACGGATCGGGTCGCGGGGGGGAGGCTAGCAAGTCGGGGCCATTTGCTTTGATGTCATTAGCGAGACGGGGATGAGAGCGTCGTCGCAGAATTTACAGTTGTGCGAATGGGATGGGATGGGATGGGATGGCTGATGGGCGCGGGAATAGGCATAGCTAAAGTGAGTGGGTTGGAGAGAAGAGCGAGGGGGCGAAGTAGAGAGGCAAAGCCAGTGCACTTGTTAGTGACGCGCTCAATTCGAGCCGCTCAGCCGATGCCGATGCCGATGCCGATGCTGATGCATTATTCCGTTGCCCTTTTGGCTAATCGATGCTCGGGCTAGCGTTAACGGTAAATGATGCAGCGTGCGTCCGCTGACTGCGCATGTTTCCAAGCTGAGTGAGACTGGGAATGAAACAGGGGGGAATGAGAGAATTGAGAGAACTGCGGCCTGAGAACGCGAACGTGCAGAGAAAGACACACAATTTGTGTGAATGATTGAATGGTGCAGAAGAAGATGTAACCGTAGATCGTAGCTGGCAGAGACTAAGCCGGTCCGCAACCCTTTCACTCTTTGCCGCGATCAATGGAAGCGTACACACGCCTCTCCTCGCCGCTCCAACCCTGTGCCTGCCTCTTACGAGCGTTTACACGTGCCGCAACCCGTTGGCCCCATGCAGCTCTATCAGCATTTGTATCTCTGCATGTATCTGTATCTTTATCTGTATCTGTAGCTGTAGCTGCAATTGTAGCTGAGATGTCTTTGTCATTTT
Source organism: Zaprionus inermis (assembly GCA_018151445.1). Taxonomy (NCBI): domain Eukaryota; kingdom Metazoa; phylum Arthropoda; class Insecta; order Diptera; family Drosophilidae; genus Zaprionus; species Zaprionus inermis. The sequence goes on from JAECXD010000285.1 coordinate 2,310,976, forward strand.
TATGCGCATAACTTGTCGCATTCTCTGTGTGTACCCTGCTCCGCCTCCTCCTCCTCCTCCCTTAGTTGTTATTCATATTTTGCATTAATTGAAATGAATTCATAACAAGCTGGCAACGCCGCACAAAGGTCGAAGCGACATGAGACTATGTAAATTGGGTCGGTTGGGTTTACTGTTCATTCTATGCCTTTGTGCGGTATTTTCTCTAGTATTTTGTTTGGTATATTCAACTTTATTTACATATCGTTAGTCTTCATTATTCATTATTATACTCGTATTTGTTTTATTTCTGTTTTTTTTGCCCTTAAATTATCCAACTAGTCGATAAATATAAAACTCTTCATGCTTGCACAATTCTTATCACTTCTTTCGCTCACTCTTTCTCTCTCTCTCTCTCCATCTCTTTCTTACAGGTGAGTACAAATCGAAGACCCTGCCTCGCATACACTTCGATACGGCGCTAAACGATACGTCACTGAACGAAGGTAAACACTCTCGTTATTGGGTTTCATGTGTGTTTAAATAAACAAATACAGTGCGACTTGTATATATGGTTAATATCAGGCATAAACATATAAATATTTAAGCAGTTTCAAAGTCTGACTGCTGAAAATAGATCTTTTGATAAAGCAAGCCAAGATCAATCGCCCTCAATTGAGAAACTCAAAAAAAAAAAAAAAAAAAACATGAGAGCATATTGTCATTTCCAAGTTACAGTTGATTTCACGACATTTTTTGCATTCATTTAATGAATTTAATTCGGCTAGTTGATGATTAAAAAAAGTATATAATTTCTAAGAAACGATCAACCTCACACATATCCGTCTCAAACTCATTTCCGTTGCTCAAGCTTAATCACAATTTAGACTAAACAAAAAAAAATCCGAAAGAAATGCGAATATCATTGTAAATTACCGACTTACGGTCTCGTGCAGTGTTGCCAGCTTGGCTTTTCTGCCGACAAATCTAGCTGTTTTTCTAAGCTCAATAGCGGTTAGCGGCAAAGCGTTTTTAACTAATGGAAAATGTTCTAAAACAATTAAACATTTTTTGTTTATTTTTCGAAAGAAATTGGTAAAAACTTTCTATAAAATGAGATATGACAATATCTACACTAGTTTTACCCAAATTACTAAGAGTTTTTCAACTGATGGGAAATGTTTTAAAACTGCTAAAAATGTTTTATATTTTCGCAAAAAAAAAAACAAATTGGTAAACAAATTTATAAAATCAGTTAGCCATATCTAAACGAGTTTTCATCAAATTCCTAATTTAAAGTAAATAATTGAGCCAAGAGAACCGACTGAGTCTTGAAACTTTCGCAGCATACTTTGCAGCGCACGCGTCGCACTTGCGCATTGCATACTTTTAGGGCTGCGTAGAGTTGCGGGTTCAACAACAAAAATAAAAAGACAGTTACACATAGAGAAAAAAAAAAACAATGAGCGTAACGCGCGCACTCGTTTGTTAGGCCCGCATTAACAGTTCATTGTGCGCGTTGCCGCTGCCGCTGCCGCTGACACTGCCGCCTTACGCAAATGCAAATGCCGATGGAAATAAAAATTGGAATTGGATATGGAAATGCTGGAGTTGGGGGCATATGAAAATGACTTGTACCGAGCCTCATAAATAAGTCGCACAGTTCCGCAAAAGGCGTTACAAAGGGTGCGAGGAAGAGGGCGAAGTAGAACCGGCACGTGGGGGGAGGGGGAAAACGTGTCGCATACACGTAAAACACGAAAGTCACGCACTTCCGTTAAACGGGCAAATGGATGATGTTGTGCGGGGAGTGGGGGGGAGGTAGGGAAGTTTCGTCGTAATGCACGCCTCTAATTTGCTTATTATGCCAGTGTGTACACACTCTGCCGCTGTGTGTGTGAAAGAGACTGCGTGTGTGTGTGTGTACCTGCGCTCAATTAGATCAATTACGAGCCACATTGCCACTCACGCCCTTCTCTGCCTTATGGCTTCTGCCTGCGTCTACGTCTTCGTCTGCTTCGGCGTCTCCTTCTCCATTACGTTCGTCCACTTGTGTGTGCTTGTCGTTATTGTTGCTGTTGTTGCTCTTCTTGCCGTTCGCTCTTCTCGTTCACCATGCGCTGCGCTCGGAACAATCGGGCGTATTATGCAGCCATACCTCACTCACTTCACGCACATGATAAATAATAATGTGTATGTATGGCAATTTGTGCTGTAGGGTCATGCAGATTATTCTCATGTTTGTGCGTGTCTTCTGCCTTTGGGTCAAACATCGTCACGGACACGCAAAGACATGCTTAAATCACAAAACAATGTGAGTGGACCAACGCCCTGCACTCAGCAGGGGGTTAACTGACCACCCAGAACGAAGAACATATTATCTCATTAGGCTATTGATTTTATATATACCAAACGAAACAAGCAGTATGTAGCTATTTATATGTGTACTTTGTTATGCCTAAGATTTATCTATGTGAATGCATCGAAATAATTCGTATTTATATTCGAGAACCTAAATATTTTACAAAATTAATTAATGTTTGCTTTTTCGAATATGCCTGTATAAATATTTAAACAGTTTATCGAAATTTTCTACGCAATTGCAGCGCATTTGTTTGTCCATTTGATTTGAGCTTCTTCTGCTTCTCTCATGGCGCGCTCTCACGCTCCTTTCGGTTCGCTCCCAACCATTCACCAGATCGCTCTCTCTCTTTCTCTCTCTCTCTCTTGCTCCACATTGAGTTTGCCTTTACAATTCGATGGCTTTGTCAACGCGCATGGGCAGCACTGTTTCCATTTATCAGCGTCGTTTGGCTGCACTGCGCACGCTCGCAGGGCTGCATAGTTGTGCAGAAAATGTTCGCAGAGCAAACTGAGATAAAGATAATAAAATAAGTAGTCTGCCAGAAAAGTAAAGGAAAATAAATTATAATTATATATCCAAATTAATTTTGAGTGTAAATCACGTGAAATGTGGCTTAAAATTAAATAAAAAGTCAATAATATTTTGAATTAATATGTGAATTCAAATATGCTCATAAACTATTCAGCCGTTTGTTAAAATAATAAAAAATATATTTAAGTGCTACTAAACAACTTGATTGTGCCTGGCTAATTGGTTCGTCGGTGCGTTGTTTTGCATCCCTAGTTCTGAGCTCGCTTCGATCGTACTCGCTCTCCCTCTCTCGCATGCGCTCTCTGCCAACGGCTCTCGCAGTCATTTATCGTGTGACGCTGTCGAAACGGCTGCGTCGGCGTTCGCCGCGTCAGTTGTGAGAGAAGCGCGTTAGCGAGCGGTAGCGAAGCGGGAAGACGATAGAACGTCAGTCTCTTCTCTCTCCCCCCACCACCATCATCAGCACACACAAATGCGTTTCTGTTTTGTGTGTTTCTTGTTATTATTTTGTTGCGTTTGTGGTTTACTTTTTTTCTCAACATTATTATAACTTCTTCCTCTTCCGTTTATCGCGTTGAAGTACGTCCTTCTTTCCAAGTTTCGCGCATTTCTCTGTGTTTTTGTTTTTGTTCAGTGTTTTTTTTCGCGTCGAACGTTGCAAATTGAAATTGTTATCGTCGTGTGTGTGTTTGTTTGCTTTGTATATTGTGTGTAAAATAATCTTGAAATTGTTCCAAACTTGCACATGTTAATTGAGCCGAAAGTGTGTGTGAGAGTACAAGGAATGCACGCACACTCACACATATACACACAGAGAGTTTTAGGCGTGCGCGTGCTTGTGTGTGCGCGTAAATGCAACGAAACGCAGCGAATGTGATGCAAAGTCGCGATAAAATAGCAACAACAACAACAGCAGCAGCAAGAACGACTGGCGACAACGACGCGTGAAACGAAACGAAGAAAAAGAAGAAGAAACGGCAGAAAACGAAACAAAATAATGAAACGTTGTTGGCTCGCAAACGCGGAAATGCACTTGAGCGCATAATTTTATAAGCCAAGCGACACCAGAAACTGCAACAACAACAACAACAACAAATAAAACGAGCAAAAAACTAAGAAATACGGCGAAAAAATACTATAAAAGCAGAAAAGAAAAGAAAGAAATTGCTTGTCAGCAAATTGCAGCAGCAGCAGCAGCCCAAAGAAGCCACAACAAACATACAAAACACAAGACGCGCACAAACGTACACACACACACACAGACAGATGAGTGATACACGCACATAGAACGACACTCACGCACACTAACAAATACCTGTATGTGTTTGCTCTTCCTTTACGCCCGCACGTCATCTCTGTCGCACTAAAGTCGTGAGCGCGCGCGCGCCTGTTTGTGTAACTGCGCTGCTCTCCTTGCAGCTCGTTGAGTTTTCAGAGAGAGAGAGAGCGAGAGAGTGCGTGTGTGTGTGTGTATAGTAGACAAGACATTCGGCGAGAGAGCCCAAGCGCGTGAGAGAGATGTTGAGCAAGGCGCACGAGTGCCTTAGCAGCAGCAACAACAATAACAATTAAAACAAGGCGCGCAAAATGTTGCAGGCGTATAGCGAAGTCAGCAGCACAACAACAACAAATACGACGAGCAGAAACAGCGCAGACAGCAGCGACAACGGCGCTTCGGCGGCGACACCAACACAAGAGGAGAAAACACAGCGACGTCGCTCCACCTTCTACGTGCCGCTGGTCATCGAGGACGACGACGAGAAGCAGCAGCAGCAGCAGCAGCAACAACAACAGCAGCAAGAACAACCAAAGGAACGCAAACTGCAGCCACACGGCGGCAGCAACTCCAGCCTCAGCAGCAGCAGCGGCAGCCAAACAAAGAGAAGTCTGAAAAAGTCGGGCTCGTTGAAGAGCGGCGCCAACGCAAAGGGTCAAACCGTTGCCAAAGTGAGCGCCCTCTTTGAGCGAAAAGCAAAAATGTCGCCACCTTGCGGCTTCAATTGGAGCATTAGTGGCAGCGAAGCCGCCGCACAGTACTCCGACTCCGATGACGACGAGGAGGTGCGACTGCAATACCAGCAGCAGCAGCAGCAGCAACAGCAGCAACAACAATCGCTGCAGCGACAACAGCAGCTCAAGTCGACTGCAACTGCAGCGCCAACTCCAGCAGCAACGGCAGCAACGCCTGCTTCGAAGCTCAAGCGTTATGGCATCGTGCTGAACGTGATCAGTTTGAACGGCAGCAGCGCAGGTGGCGGCAGCAGCAATGCCAGCGGTGCTGAGGATAATAACGATTCAATGCCGGCCACAGCTGATCTGCTATCAGCTGGCAGCGACGCTGGCGTCGGCAGCAGCGTTGTCGCTGGTTCCAGGTGTGCGCCGCGCACACATTTCAACGAAGATAACGATATTGTTATGGCCACGCCCCCCAAACAACAGGCGCTCTCCCTATCGCCCGCGCACTCGCGACAAACGTCGACAGCGACATGCGTCGCCGTCGCCGACGACGACGATGACTCAGAGATTAGCCGCATGCAGACAAATACCTCGACGCCAATAAAGCTAATGAAGTCACGCTCCCGCACCAACATACTCGCTGTGCCATTGCCCAGTGTGGAGCGCGGACTGGCCACGGCAACAACGTCGTCGTCGTCATCGTCGTCATCGACAGCAACAGCAGCAGCAGCGGGAGCGGGAGCGGGTGCAGGCACACCAACAACAAAGACAACAACAACATTGATAACACTGCGTGCCAAGTCGAAAACGCTGCCGCAGAATCTATCACCTTCCGTAGCTCTAAGGGAGGCGGCCGCCCTGGACGATACGGCAACAACAACGCGCAGCAGTGGCAACAACAATAGTAAGCCATCGCAGCTGCCACAGCGACAGCTCTTCGGCGGCAGCACAGCCAGTCACTTGGCCAGCGGTGGCAACACTGGCAACTACGGTTCCTTTTGTGCCGGTTCCGGTTCGGCAGCGGCTTCGCCATATAAATTGCAGAGCAGCGCATCGGCTGCCTCGATTATAACGCCCAGCTTTCCGCCCAAGAATCTGTTCCTATTGAAATCAACGCCGAAGTTAACTGCGGATGCCACGCCCCCGGTAGCAGCAGCTGTGATTACCTCGCCGCCCAAGAAATCCTTGAGCTTTATACGACGCACACAATCGACGAAATTGTCACGCAACAATTCGTTACTTAAAACGATTGGAGGAGGAGCTGCAGGAGGAGGAGGAGGATCGTGTGGTGTGGGATCAGCTGGCATGCCAATTGGTCATCAGACACAGCTGCTAATGCAATCGACAGGCGCAGGAGGAGGCGGTGCCCATCATCATTATGGCACATCGCTCTCAGCATCGAGCAGCTGCGCCAGCGACACGGGCAGTTGGGGCAAACACTTCTACATGGGCTACGATGTCAGCCCGTTGGGATTGGATGAGCTGAGCGCATACTTTCAGACCGATCATTGCGAGGAACTCATCTGCGAGCGTTTCATGATCAAGGATCTTAACGTGCATGCAGCGGAAGGAGGATGTGCTGAAGGAGCGACCTCGGCAAATGCCTCGACACTGTCGGAACAGCAGGGTGATGCGCCGGCAGCGGACGATGATGCGGGACATCATTCGGGTAGGTGACTCAATGTGTTTCAGTTTCTCTCTCCCCCCTCCGTCTCTCTCTCTCGCTCTCGTTCTCTGTCTTTCCCGGCTACACGGTTCGTTGGTTTCTTTTCCTGTTCGGGGATCAATTGATCGATTGAACTGGGCAGGGGTCGATCCCTCTGGCATGGGTCGCCTTCTACGTCGTCGTTGCTTGTGGTGGTTGTAAATGCGTCGCCCCTTTGTGATCGCTGAGCGAAAAAGAAGCACAAAGCAATGATAAGATAAGAGTTTACACGAACCTATGCGATACCGAGGGTGTTTAGAGATAGCGTGAGAGAGAGAGAGAGAGAGTGAGAAAGAGAGAGCGAGAGAGTGACACAGCTGCAGCTAATTAGCTCAGCTTAGATCGATCAGTTTCTTTCTTTCTTCTCGCCCTCCCTACCTATTTTCGCTTTCACAATGTGCTGCATTTTCACTTCACTTGAGATACTTTTCAACTGCGTATACCCCAAAACCAATGTCATTCTTGCATCTCTTCCCCGCTCTCTACCCTCTAATTCTCAAGACATTCTTTTGCGCCGATCGCCGATCGACGTGCTCCTCATACATTCCTCTTTGGCCCACGCTTTATTAAGCCTTCCTGTTCTTCGGCGAGTACCGCGAGTCTATTTACACTCCCCACTTCTTCTGCTTTTGCGTGCTGCTTCTTCTTTCCTTTGTTGTTGGTATTCATCGTACGATCATGCGTCGTTTTCTTTTGGAACTCACGTACATGCGTGTGTGTGTGTGCGTGAGTGTGCGTGCGTGCCTGTGTGTGTGTGTGTTGTAGCCCAATTGTTTGGCTCAATTGTAGCCCATTTCGATGGCGTTGGCCCTGAGAGAAGGCAGCCAAGCGTCGCACAATGGGCGTCAACAGCAAAACTTGCAACGTTTCTACAAGCGACAAACTATTATTGTACTCCCCCGTCCGCAACACACACAGACCCACACTCACATACAACCATACCATATATATTTATTTATTTATAATGAACTGATTATGATTCAATCATAAAAGCTTCATTTGAATGATGCTATTAATGAGTTTTCTTGTGTACGATATATGGACATGTTATATGTCGTGTATTATTAATATATCTACATTTCAACTATGAAAACCGCAATATAATTGTTTTTATTCATTTCAGTTCGCATTGAATCAACGATTTTTCCAAGTTTAAACATTTCAATCTGCTTATCTCGTTTACAAAATGATAAAGATATGTGAGATCTTTGGGCTATTTCAGAGCTAACGAGGTTTCTCTATAATTATGAATCAGGAGTGTGGTAAATAGCTAGTTCTGCATAATTCGCTAGGTTCTGTGCACATGATCCTAATGTATTTCAATCTAATTTCTGTATAACAGAGTTAACATATGAGCCGAATTTATCGAAAATCGTGTATCCTGATATGGTGGTGGTATTTAAAAAATTTGTTTTTTTCCTATTTGCATTTACACAATGAAGTCTGTTCATTGAAAAGTCTTGTTTACCTTGGGCTGATGATAGGGCTTTATATACATTTATAGGTACATTCTACCTACCTAAATTTATTGTCCATCAAGAGTAAATCGACTTTATTTTATGGTGTAAACACTGGACAAACTAAAAATAATTACTACCTGAGCCGATTAGACTCTACGTGTGCTTCTGTGAGTGTGCGTCCATTTTAGTCAATTTTTGCCATTGTCACTGTGCGCTGCCTGCTGCTGCTGCTCTCTCTCTCGCTCTGCCGCTCTCTTTGGCTACAATTTCAATTTCATTGTTTTTGCCGTTTTCATTATGATTCACACGCACGCACACTGACACCCGCACCTAAAACCAGTTTGGGCCCGTGAGCGAGCGCCAGACACAAAGAGAGCGTCTGGGCAAGAGAGCCTGAGAGTGTGCAGACTTGTTGTTGGAATTTTTGGTTGAAAATTCGCTGCGGCTGCTCTTGTTCTTGTGCTGCTTCTTCCTCTGCTTAGCATTGAGAGGAAGCGAGAGCAAGAGAAGCAGAGGAGTGGGGTGAGCAGAGTTGTTGCATTTGTTCGTTGCATTTTATTTGAAATTTGATAAGACGAGAAAACGGTTTTGTAACTGCGACGCGCAGCGACACGACGCGACATGACTGAACACGACTCAATGCGACGCGACGCGAGGCAAGGCAAGGCATGGCGAAGCGCTGCGCCGCGCCTCGACTCAGCTGAGCGATTCTCGATAAAGAAAACAGAAAACAAACATAGAAACTGATAGAAAGACACATGAGCAAATATAACTGGAAATGTGTTTTGAAACGCACACGTAGCTGCATGTGTGTGTGTGCGTGTGTGTGTCTTGACTGGACTCTACTTATCTGTTATCGGTTATCGTTTGCATTACAATCGCATCTATTGACACTTTTGGACACTTGTTCCTATTTATGTTCCTATATATGTACACTTATCTTGTCAGCGAATCGATCGACGCCATTTTCCCGGCTTCCATTCCATTTATCAGCCCAGTTCGAATCGTGTCGGATCGATCTTACGTGTCGGAAAGATCGCTGCAGAGAAGAAGTAATAAATTTGTTTAACGCTTCGTTAATTGAGTTGACCTTAGCGGTCTCCCTGCCAGCAGCAATAATCGTTGAATTCCTCAACTCCGTTTTCCTCCAATCCATTCCCATGCGTTTCCATCAAATTGGCCTTTTATCGCTTTCACTGTGCCCCCTATCTATCTCCCTCTTCCTCGCTAGGGCTGACCCCTAGGCTGTTTGGCCACTGGCCTTACCCGAATTCCAAATCCATTTGCATCGCATACCAAAAAGTCGACGACACGAGGTAGATGAAATCACCACAACTGTCGAAACTGAGTTGTCTATTCGGATCACTCTGGAGGTCGACGCTGCCTGAGCTCATCTCATCTCAACTCATCATGATCATCATCTTTTGACCAAAAACTGTTACAGTGACTCTCCCCTGTAATAGGCCCTGGCCTCGCCATATGTGGCACTTGATCGCGATCTCGAAAATAGAATTGGCAACAAATATCTACATAAGTCTGGGGCTGTGCACGGTACAGGCGACAATAGTGTCGAGAGCGAGCGAGAGAAATCACTTGTGCGCGTTGTGTTTTCTTTTAATTGGTAAACTAACTGAATTCCAGTTTTCATACCAATTTTTCCCATTTGAGTTTGCCAGATATTTTGTAGTTTTTATCAACAGTGCATACACAACATATTTCATTTGCCTGATAAGATTGAATAAATAAATATTCGATTTATTGCACTCGGGATCAGCGTCTATTGAAAATGCGTGTGTTTGTTTTGAACTTCAATCGTTCATAAAACCGATAAATTATATCGCTCTCCCGCTCTCCCTCTGAGCCGATAAGAAAGTCAGTAAATTCAATAACTTGTATTATCTCTGTGCAAGTTTTTTCAAATTTAAAAAATATGTTTTTTCGATTGTCAACTCGCAGATAAAGTGAGTAGAAGATTTGGAGCTAGACAAGCGATTGGGTGGGTTCAGTAGTACTTGACTCTGAAAGTGAAATATATTTAGTGTTAAATTGAAATGTTTATGTAGTAAAAATGATGTCATATGACATTCATATATTTATTTACAATAATTTACGTCATAAATTTACGCTTTAAAATTTTACATTATAAATTCTAAGACAACTTTAAGACAATGTCAGTATTATAAGAGAATTTAAAGGCTCTAGTTGTATTACTAACTAAGTTCTAGGTAGTCATACATACAGAATTGCTTAAATCGACTCTATTGCTCTATTTTACGAGGTATCTTAGCTAGCATTAAACCCGTAGAAAATGAAGAACTTGAGTGCGATGCGTCAGCGACAAAACGAATCATTAGTTTTCCATTAGACGAAGATAATAATGTTAACTGCATGCAACAACATCCGCTGGGAAATTAACGATACCGTGGGGTAGACTGATCTTTGTAATCAACTTGATGATCACTTAGGTTATCATTAAGATAGAGTTCTTAAACCCCTCCCATTTTCCCGCCCAGCGTTATTGATTGATTCGTTGACTTGTTTGTTGGGTGTGCCGTGTCGTCGCTTCGCTGGGCGTGGATGTGGGCAGAATCAAAGAGACTGTGCTTGTGTGAGTGTGTGGGAGGCCTCATCTCAAGACACACAACATAATATGCGCCATTTTCGTAACTGGGCCTGAGCCTATCTCCATATAGTATTATTACTATGATTATGTTGTTGCCTTTGCTTTCATTCCGCTTTTGTGGCTAAAACAGCAGACGAAGAGGCAGGGGCAGAAGATGTTTCAGATCTTGTCTATAGAAGATGCTTTTTATATAAATAGAAGTTTTTGTTCGCAACAAGAACAAAGCGATGACACAATTTCTTGGGTTTTATGTGAGTTGTATGGACTTTCCTTTGAGTTGTTTCTTCTTTTCTTTGCTTCTGTTTTGTTTTTTGTTTTCTCCCTACTTTGATGACAAATCGCACTGTTTGCATCTGTGCAAATGGAAATGAATCAACACGATGCGGAAGAAGGGTTCGACAGCAGCGAGCGCAGGCTCATCAAATATGCATAAATCTTTTCAAATCTTGTCGGGGCTGCCGCAGTGGGCGTGGCTTGTCCGGCGTAAATGATGTTTGCTCGGCTCCAAAAGGGACACGAAGAACTAAGCCAGCTGGGTGGCCCCGCAAGGTCGTATCTATGTGTCTGTCTGTGTGTGTGGGTGAGGGAGGCAAACCAGTTTGCAGTAGAAGCGGCACAAAGATCTCTTGCCTTGGTTAGAGTTACCTTTTTCGGGGCAGATGATGCTGATGCTGATGACGATGACGATGACGATGATGGTGATGGTGATGAATCATGAATCATGCTGCGAGTACCTGCCAGCCTCATCAGGGGCTGGGTTGCTGCGTAGCAAGCAGAAGAAGAGGAAGGCAGAGGGAGAGGGAGAAGAAAAACAACAAACGGGGCAGGTGATGTGCAGCAGCTGCTGCTGCTGCTGCCTCGACTGGCTCCTTTCCCTTTGTTCTGCTCAAGTGGATGTGGAATCCAAAACCGGTTGCTTCGACAACAGCAGGCATTATGCGGGTTAAAACCGTCTCTCCCTCTCCCTCTCTCTCTCTTTTTTTTTCTCTCTTTCTCTCTCTGTGTGTGAGTGGTAAACCAAAAACTGAAATTGAAATCCCAAAATCGTCGAGCAAATTCCTGTGCAGATTATCCCAAAAAACAAACTCAAACCAGATATATACACGGTATCTACGGCACGTAGATCTTTAAGCAGCCTCTCTAACGGGGCTTTCGCTTTGTTGTTGTCGTTGTTGTTGTTGTTTTTGTTCGATTTGTGTTGCAGCGGCAACGTCAGCTTGTATACTAAATGCAATGAGAACAAAAGAACGATAATCACGATAATCTTTAGACAGGTTTAACGACTTGCTTAAAACCGACGATGATTCAATAAAAAAAACAAAAATAAATAAATAAATGCATGTTTAAATAAGATTTTGATGCGCGTAATACAATGAGAATAACAATAAACAATTGCGAAGTGCTATAGTCAAGTTGAAGGCATATAAGATCTCATGTATTTTAATTGTATAATCGAAACTTGTATATTTACCCAATTAAATTATGCCTGCAATTTGATTTCATTTAACTTATAACGAACTGAAAGACACGGCAAGTGTACTGACCAACTCTAGCTCTAGCTCTGCTAAGCCTTGAGATCTAGGCTTTTAAACCTTTTTTTTTTTTTGTTCCATTGCGGACTGTGTTCCATTTCAGTTTGTATAAACTGGGCTTATAACTTGCCTGTTTCACTGCCAAAACGTTTACTCAACTAACTCTATCTATCTCTTTGCTTATTATCTCTTCAGATACTTCATACGAGAAGGCTTGTCGCCGTGGTTCGGCACCCACCACACCCATCCTGGGCTCCAAGCAGCATCAGCCCGAGCACAATGCCGCGTCGCGCTTCACCAACTTCTTCTCCAAGAGGTGAGTACCAGTGCGTCGCAGTCGTAGTGCCAATCCTCAACTCATTCCCTTTGCTCCATTTGCAGATCGAATCCTCTTAAGCGCACGAAATCGGTGACCAAATTGGAGCGCACCAAGCGCGGTTCTGGAGGCCTGCGCGGCTCACGCTCCCACGAGAGTCTGCTCTCCAGTCATGCAGTCATGTCCACCATCGGTTAGTATTACAGGGTATTTAAAGCTGTGCTGTGACTAATTCTATATCTCTCGCTCTCTTTGTCTTGGCAGATTTGTCGTGCAGTGGCGCTGTGGGCGTGGCGCCAGTGCATCAATCGGTGCTGGGCAGACGTCACTGCTTTCAGGTGCGCGGCGGGCCGCGGGGCGAGCGTTACTATTCGTGTGGATCGCGGCAAGAGCGTGATCTATGGATCTACTCGCTGCGCAAATCGATTGCACCCAATGCGGAGCACACACGTCGCACAGACAACTCCCTCAAGCTGTGGGTGTATGAGGCAAAGAATCTGCCGCCCAAAAAGAAATACTTTTGTGAACTGCAGCTGGACAAGACGCTGTATGGTCGGACGAGCGTTAAGCTGCAAACCGATCTACTTTTCTGGGGCGAATACTTTGATTTTCCCGACATACCGGAGATCAATGTGATCACGGTGAACGTATTCCGCGAGGTGGACAAGAAGAAGAAACGCGATAAATATCAATTTGTTGGCTCGGTTAAGATACCCGTGCACGAGGTGACATCGAGACTGATCTGTGAGGATTGGTATCAGATAATGAGTGACAAGGCCAGCGATAGTCTGGGACGCAGTGCGCTGGGCACGGGCAGTGGCAAGGACAAGGACAAGGAGCGTGAACAATTGCCCACGTTGCGCATCAAGTGTCGTTTCCAGAGCACCGACATATTGCCCATCAATGTGTATGGCAATTTCCTGGGTTATCTCAAGGAGAACTACAAGCGCGTGTGCGAGACACTAGAACCCGTAATTGGTGTCAAGGCCAAGGAGGATATCGGGCAGGCGCTGGTGCTGCTCATGCATGCACAGGGCTTGGCCGGAGCGTTTCTGACCGACGTTGTGGCATTGGATTTACTGCGCGTGGGCGATCAACGTTTGACGTTCCGTGGCAATTCGCTGGCCACCAAGAGCATGGAGGCATTCTTGAAGCTGACAGGCGAACAGTATTTGCAGGACACACTCTCGGCTCCGATTAACGAGCTCATTCAGTCGGAGCGCGACTGTGAGGTGGATCCGACCAAGACGAGCGGCTCGTCGGCGGGTTCGCTGCAGCGTCAGCAGGCAGCCTTGCGCGGAGCGGTGCGCAATGCCTGGCAATGTATCTACGAGTCACATAAGCATTTTCCGCCGCAGTTGCGTTCGTGCTTTGCCACGTTCCGCGAGCGATTGCAGCAATTGGGACGCCAGGACATGGCCGATAATCTGATCTCGGCAAGCATCTTTTTGCGTTTCCTTTGCCCGGCCATATTGTCGCCGTCGCTGTTCAACATCACCAGCGAATTGCCCTCGGCACGCGCCACACGCAACCTGACACTGGTGGCCAAAACGTTGCAGACTCTGGCGAACTTCACACGTTTCCAGGGCAAGGAGAATTTCATGGAGTTTCTCAATGATTTTCTCGAGCAGGAGGCATCGCGTATGCAACAGTTTCTCGAGTACATCTCCACACGGCCCGAGCATGCCACACCCGACTCGATACTGGACTGGGCTGGCTACATAGATCAGGGCAAGCAGTTGTCGATCTTGCATAGTCTGCTCAGCGAGAGTCTGGCCAAATTGCCGGAGGCACGGCAACATGAATTGGATCCACTGCAGCATATACTCGACGATATCAGTCGCGCCAAGGAGCTGACTGCGGGACATGCTCTCGGCTCTGGTTACCTGCCCACCGTGATGTCGACGCACTCCATTGCCAGCGAGAATCAGGAGAATCGTCAACCCGATGGCGGTATGATGGCCAGCACATCTACCATTTCGTTGTTGCCACAGCAGCAGCAGCAGCAGCAGTTGCAGCAGCAGCAACAACAACAGCAGCAGCAACAGTTGGCTCAGCCACAGCATGCGGTGGTCAGCAAACCATTGGCCGCCGAACGCGGCACATTGCGTGGCGTGCTTACACCCAGCGCGCTGGAGAAGAACATATTCCGCTACAACGATCCCACGGTTAATGCGCGTCTCCAACAGCAGCAGCAGTTGGAGCAGCAGCATCATCTGCAGCAACAGCAACAGCAGCAGCAGCATTCGCATCAGTTAATGTCCAACTCGCAGAGCTCGATTGCAGGCGGTGGCTACATGAGCTCGCCCGTACTGCAGCACGCGCAATCGCAGAGTTCGATGGCCTCCTCGTCGCTAAATGGCAGCAGCAGCAATCTGCTTATGCCGCCACATCCCGCCCAGCAATTGCAGCAGCAGCAACAGCAGCAGCATCCGCATCATTGCCCGCCCGCACCGCAAACTAGCGCTGCCAGCACCATGGAGCGCATGGATCGATTGGGACAAACCTATCAGTATGTGGTGAATGGCGGTGGCGGCGGCAGCAGCCAGGACTACGAATCCTCGTCGGGTGGCTCACGTTCACGCACCTTGCCACGCAACAACAGCAACATCAGCAACAGCAACAGCACTGGCAATGTCATCAACTGCAACAACAACAACAGCAGCTTGCAGAGCGGCAGCTACGATGACATGCACGGCGAATTCATACAAATCTCTGGCCTGGACACGAGCAGCGCCTTCGTGCGCAAATCGCCCACGCCGCTGATGAAGGCGAGCGGTGGTGGCGCTGGCTCCGCTGCTGTGGCTGTTGGACAGCGCGGTGCTGCCGGTGGTCGCATCAATCGTCACAATCTTAACCTGAATCTGGGTATACCGGATCACTCGGCCGGGGGTGGCGCCAACTATGCGCGCATTCCATTGAATTCCAACTCGAATATGCCCAAGAATCTTGAGGATCTTGATGATCTCTTCAAGTATGCCGAGGAGCATGAGGTCATTGGTGCTGAGCCTCAGCCCAGTGGCAACCATGGCGGCAACAACAACAACGGCCACGGCAACAACAGCAAGCAGCAGCTATCGGCGAAAAGCAGTCACTGCAGCTCGTCGGGCTATCACAGCATTTCCACCAATCCCTCGCCCGCACAATCCTCCAGCCCAGTTGAGGGGCAACTGCAGCAGCAGCAGCAGCACCTGAAGCTGGGCGCACCGCTGGCCTTCAAGAATCCATCGTATCAACTGCAGAGCAGCAGCGGCGGCAATCCACAGCAGACGCAGCCCTCGTCGAGTCGTGCTGCGGCCACGCCGCAACAGGCATCGTTCGGTGGGCGTGTCAAACCCATGGGTGTCGGCTTGGTGGCAGCACGTGCGGCGTATTTAAACAGCGGCGGCAACTTGGATACAGCCACACTGACGCCCAGCTCGTCGGACGAGCAATTGTCGGCGGACAACTATTACAGTTATGCCGCTGCAGCTGCCGCAGGCGCCAACAGCGTTACCAAACTGGAGGCACAACGTTCGCTCAGCGGCGGCAGCAGCTCATCCAACTCGAATTCGAACTCAGGCAAGCCACATGCCTATGGCCGGCTCAATGGTCCGCTGAAGCGTGAGGATGTCTATGGCAGCGCCAATCTGGGCTATGGCATGTCCTCCTCGCATCATCAGCAACAGCAGCAGCAGCAACAGCAGCAGCACCATCAGCAGCCGCATCATTCGCAGCAACAGCAGCAGCTCCACAATCACCATCAGCATGTGCAGCAGGAGCACAAGCAGTACGCCAGCAGCGGCACCAGCAGCACAGCAGGCGGCGGCGGATCAACGGCGGTGGCGCAGCGACGCCTCAGTCTCGACTCGGCGCGCACGCTCTCCGACAGCAGCACCGACACGGAGGGTAAGCTAGAACAGAGTCTTTAGTTGATTGATCGAATGCTTGATTGACTGACTGATTGATTTTTCTTTCGCCAGGACACTGCACACAGCTGCAGGAGGGCAAGCGGCGACGCCAGTTGCGCAGCAGCAGCGGCGCTGGCGGCGCCTCCGAAACGGGCCTGGGCAAGGGCTATGACCAGAACGGAGAGATACAGTTGCTGCAGGAGACGCTGGACACGCTGCGTAACACGCTCGATCGCGACGAGGCCGAGCTGCGCGACTCGAGCGATGAGTTGTTCGCCTTGCAGCGTCCCGGAGGCGGCGGCGTTTGTGGCCTCGGCAACGGATTAAGCAATCTGAGCGTGCAATCGGAGTCCACCATGCGCAGCATTATCGACAGGTGTGTTTTGCCTATTGTTGTCTCGCTCACATGGCACGAATTTACGTCTTTCTTTCTCGCTCTTGTTCCCGCTTCTTGCAGACTCATCACAATGGAGGAGGAGCTGCGTCGTGAGCAGCTGAAAATGTCGCTAGCGCTGTCGCACAAGCAGCGCGTCATCGAGGAGCAGGGTCAGCAGATTGCGGCGCTAGACGCCGCCAACAGTCGCCTGTTAAGTGCGCTAACCGCTCTGCGTCAGCGTTACGAGACGCAGCAGCAGCAGCAACAGCAGCAGCAACAACAGCATCAAGCACCAAAGAACCAGAAGCCACAGTGAACGGTTGGATGGATGAGGGCAGCAGGAGCAGGAGCAGTAGGAGTAGACGGACCAGAAGTGCATGTGCAGTGGATAACCCCCCTTCCTTTCCCTCACTACGAGTACACCTAACTGTACTCACACACACGCCGTCGTATTGTCATAAGATCATTTTTTGTTTATTTTTTTTTTTCGCGCCCACTTTTTTTTACTACGCTACATAAATTATGCTATTGTTTAATATATATAATGCTAAATATGTTTACATATTATATAAATACTACTATATATCATAAAGAATTTCTCAAGCTATGTTTAAAGAATGGAAAAAACAAACAAACAAAACGCAACTGTTGCTGCAGCAGCGGCAACAGCAGAAGAATTGTAAAAGTATAACAGGACAAAGAAGAAGAAGAAAAAGCTAAAGCAGAACAAGTTAAGTTAAAGAATAAAAGTATAACCAAAGTTAGAAAAAAAGCGTTCGTGTTATTTTTAAATTGCGGGCACAATTAACATGAGGATTCAGACTAGAAGTTATAATTACCCAACAAAAAGGAATTTTAATTACCCAGCTCTCTAGTTTCGATAAACTGTTTGAAAGTATGCTACAATAAGTATAGTCTCATATTAGCTGGCAACAAGTGTCGCCATCTGGTGCAAGCCAATCGAGTGGCGGACTCTATAATTGCTACGTGCTAGCAAAGTTATGAGCCATAGATGGCCACGTGATCCGTGTTAGTCGCTTGCCAATCAAGAACTTTTAATTACCCAATGCGCAAATGTCAATTAACCTAACGCTGACTAAAAGTATGCTACAAAAATATAAGCAACGTGCAATGTGCTGTCGCCAGCAAATGCTGCCATCTAGCGCAAACCGAGTGAATCACGCAGTAGCGCTCTCCGTCAGTGCTGCCGCAAGTCGACAGAGTAATGAACCAAAGATGGCGCCACGTGTACTGCTCGCATGACCTGCACTGAAAAATAAAAGGATTTAAAAAGGTTACTGCATTACGCAATCAACGCTCGAGAAAAAATGTGACAAATACATAAATCGGGGATTGCGTTGACCCTAACTTAGGTATGACAACAGCAGGTAGCCGGGCACAGTTAATCCCGTCCTGGCGCCGTCGTCATTCATAAAAATGAGCAGAAATTCCCGGGGATTTCCAGCCTGCCAGCGCCATTCATGAAACTGTGAACGGGGTGCACCGATTGCACACATGTGTTCTGCATTACCCGAGCCCAAGTCGCAGATAGTCGAAGGATGCAGGTAACGGGGATTTTCCAGAATTTCGCTCAATGAATGCGCGTATAAAACTGCAGGCCAACTGGCCGGAGGTATTCAGTAGCCAAGTGAAACTGCAGCCAGCCAGTCAGACAGACAGACACAGTCCACATCAGTTCAACATGCCATCAACAGCCGAATCCGCTTGCTTGCTCTGCCTGATTTGCCTGCTCGGCAGCGCAACAATCAGCATCAGCCGTGCCGAGCTGCTGCCGGAGGAGCAGACGACGTCGAGGATTTGGATGTGCCGCCAGCGTTGCTATCGCCGCACACTGCACATGCCTGTGGCCACACTGACGCAGTGTCGCGCTCATCCCGATTGCTTCATGTGCCACGACTATTGTCGCGTTCTTGTCGTGGCCGAGCGGAGCCTGGCGACGGCCATGTGCGCGGATCGTAGCTTCTGCAGTCGCGGCTGTCGCACTGCCTGCGGCTTTCATCAGCTGTAGAGGGCGAGGGGAGGGGACGGGGGTGGGGCATGGGATCGGGTATGGCTTTGTAAATATGTAACATATGTAGTTAGGTTCGTGGATTATGCGTATAGGCCAATAAACTGTATTAAAAAACAAGCACATTTTGTTCTCCTTCTGCCAACTTGCTCGCAAATTGGCCAGGCTGTTGCTGCTGTGGCCGCCGCAGCTGTTGTCGCTGCGCCGTCTTCCTTTATTATTAATCAGCAACCTACTCTTATCCCCCCTCCCCCTCGCTGCTTCGCACAGAATGAAGGAATAAAGAATAAAGACATTAAATTCAAAACGATAAACGATGAACGTTGCACGACGCGCCGCGATGCATAGAAAAGCTTGGTGCAACAGGTGGCCAAAGCGTCGCTGCGTCTCGCCGGATATTGGTTGCCTCGTTTCGGGGCACCGCCAAGCGGCATATGGTGCCGCAGCTTCGATCTTCGATGCCAGCGCAGCGATAACTCGCGACCGCTTCAGCTTCGCTCCCGTTCCGCTCTCTAACGGTTCTCACATCGTTATCGACAGCTCCTTCGCCTGCTGCCAACCCCAACCCCACCCCCACCCCCAACCCTCCCCCTTCCACCAATCACGCATTGTTTGCCCTAACACCTAATTACATAATTGGCGACCCTCGCCTACCGCCTACCCCCTCCCCCGCCGCCGTACACCCAACGAATAGCGCCCCCTGCCGTCGCCGTGTCACATAAAGCAGTGGCAGGCGCATAAAAATCGAGCAATGATCGTAAAAAAATCGATTTGAAGTCTATAAAAATCATATCATACAAATTTTTATATGCCACGCACATTTAAAAATGCCATAAGCAGCGAGTGTAGGCAGGAGCGAGATCGAGAGACAGTGTGAGAAAGAGAAGAGGAGAGGGATAGAGCGAGCGAAGTCTATATTAGGTCTATTGACAGCCAAACAAAAGCGTAGAAAATAAGCTGCAAGCAGGCTGGCAATGCGAGGGTATACTAGCCCGGGAATGCACTTTCTAAGACTGCAGATGGCAGATCATACAGATAGTATAAGACTATATAAAGCGCACTTTTACTGTGCAATTAACTGTGCGAAAATTCGAACCCGACTTGCATATATATAAAATAAAATCCATAGGGGTTTTAATGTTTTTAATCAATCTGGCAGAGTGCTTTTAACGTTCGCAGGGGGCGTGGCTAATTTTAAAACATGCTTCGAAACAGTGCAATACATAGGAGTATTGACACCCAATTTGCTGGCTCTACCTATTATAATCTCTCAGATAGAGACGTTCATACAGACAGAAGGATTATAAAACGAGACGCTACGCATCAACTATTGTTCACATTATGATGTCTATAACATGTCAATAGTTCTGTAGCACATTTCAGTCTGATATCAAATGCCACAACATAGTCCGGGGACTCCAAGCCAGTTGGTTAGGGCAACCGAAGACGAGCAAAGCATTTGGGGCAAGTGAAAATTAAAAGCCACGACAAATGGACAAGAAAAATGACAAATAAATATGTCCATTGGGCAACAGGTGCTTAAATATGCAGCAAGTCGGTAACGCGCTGTTCCACTGTCTATCCCATTGTCTGCCCCACCGTCTACTCCTCTGACTGTTCCACTGTCTGGGAGAATTGAAAAGTTTCCCGATGATGCAATAAATTCACAGATAAATTTTTATTTACGATTGAGCAGTCAAAAGTTATGGTAGTCATAGATTGAGACAGGGAGAGAGAGAGAGAGAGAGAGAGAGAGAGTTGGGAACTGAGATGTACTCTAGATAGAGTAAAGAACGAGACAGGCTGTCTAAGCAAAAGAGAGCAGAGAAGCGGGGCAGCGCAGAACTGAGAACTTTATTGAAATACTTTGGTGATGATGATGCTGATGATGATGATGATGATGAAGCGCTGCTTGGCCGACTCTAATGATCATGCTGACGACGATCAAGCTGATGCGGGCGTGTGGATCACGACCAAGCGGCGATATATATTAATTAATTATAAAGCAGGCGAGGATCGGACGCGAGCAAGAGAACTGGCCTGGCCAAGACGAACGTGCACGAAGGTGAGAAATCAATTTTCAGTATCTCTCTCGCTTTGTGCTTAATACTTTTTCCAGTGAAATGCGCCGCAGACAGGATGAGCTGCCAGCGGCAGGCATAGGGACGTGGACAGGAGAGGAATGTGAGCTGAGCTGAGCTGCGCCTTGGGGCACATGCGCGAACCGCGCCGCGCTGCGCCATTTTCGTCAAGCGACCCAGGCCGAGTTCGCGCAACCTCAGTCCGACTGCGGCTCCTCGGTCCGAGCTTGAGCCTGGCCAGCGCGGCACGTAAATTAGGATAACAACGTGAAACATAATTATTACCCCTGGACAGATATGGCAGTCGCGTCTGCCGCTGCCGCTGCTGCTGCTGCTGCGCTGCCGCTGCTCGCGGTATTTTTTTATTTTTTATACCCGCTACTCGAAGAGTATAAGGGTATTATAACTTTGTGCCAACCGAAAATGTTTGTAACAGGCAGAAGGAGACATCTCCGACCCCATAAAGTATATATATTCTGAATCAGCATGAACAGCCGAGTCGATATAGCCATGTCCGTCTGTCCGTCTGTCCGTCTGTCCGTCTGTCCGTCTGTCCGTCTGTCCGTCTGTCCGTCTGTCCGTCTGTCCGTCTGTCCGTCTGTCTGTCCGTATGAAAACCTAGATCTCAGCTATTATAAGAGCTAGAGCTACCAAATTTGGAGACAATATGTGTTAATTATGCCCGCAGATCAAGTTTATTTTGGATTTTTGCCACGCCTCCATCCGCCCCCAAAAATCGATAATAAATCGATAATAGCTGCAAATATAGCTCTACAGCATTCATTTTTTTATCCATGTGATAAAAACCACCATCCGGGCGTGTTGCGAAAGTTTCAATAAGATCGGCCGATAAATAAGGAAGATATTCAAGAAATAGTATTGCCTTGTGGCCATGTGCCTGTGTCGGTTTTTCCTAATGTTAGTACCCGAGTTCAACACCAGCAGCAGACAACTTTTTTTAATTATGTGGCAACTTTTTTTTTAAATTATGTGGCAACTTTTTTTTTAATGATGTGCACCGAAAATATTCATAGTGCAATTTTATTGGCCATTGCGTTAGAAATGCAGTGGTCGAGTGGTGATGGTAGTTGACTGTTAAGCGAGAGGTCCGGAGTTCAACTCCTGGGTGCCGCGGCGAATTATATTTATTTTTTTTGTATCTTATATTTTTTTTTATTTTATGGTGTGTTACAAAATTCAAAATACATTTTTAGTATATTTAAAGCCACTTAGAATCGAAAGAGACATTGAGCAGCAACATATATAATTTATAACTGCAAAGTAATAAAAGCAATGGGCAACATCCAATAAGAATCGAGTGGAACTTGCATAGGCAAAACAAATTAGAGACAGAAAGAAATAAAAAGCAAGAACGCATTGTTCACATTTGGCACGTGTTTTTCCGAAGAATTGTAGCGGGTATATCACAGTCGAGTCAGCTCGACTGTAGCCTTTCCGACTTGTTTTTATTTTGCTTTTGTGGCCCAAATAAATGTATTAAAGTTGGTTAACGCCTTCATTTTACTCGCCACGGCTCAAGCGACAGCAGCAACAACAACAACAACAAGGTGTAATAAAAAATATGAATTGTTGTTGTCTTAAGCCGCAGCAACAGCAACAGCAGCAACAACAACAACAACAGGTTGCAGCAGCCAAAAAAAAAAAAAAGAAAAAAATCATTCAGCGCTTTTTACGAGCTGAGAGTTCCAACACGGCTTGTGCACTCACACTCACTCACCCAAACACTCACTCTCACACTCACTCAGCTCGCCCCGGCCCGGCCCGGCCGTGTGAATACTTTGCCAGCGAGTGCAGCGCGTAATTGAATGACAAGTGAATAAGTATTGAGTACAAACATAAGTAGTGCAGTGCGCCGATGAGTGTGAGTGTGCGTGCGGGTGCTTTATGAGTGCACGGCGCGCGTCAGCGTTGTATTTATGAGTGCATTCATTTTGGCAGTGCACTGTAAGTTATGGCCAGCTCATTAGTTGAGTGTATTTACGAGTCCATTCAATTCGAATAGTGTGATTTGTTAGCCGGTAAAGTGCATAAGTAATATGAGTATATTCATTGCGAGCACATTCACGGTGATTTGTGGTGCCACACGCTGCTCGAGCAAAGCGCATTCATGCAGCACCAGCAATCTATTGTGTCGCGGATAACACTATTTTCGGGTATTCATCGGTTCATTCATTGGAATGCGACTGTCATTAGTTATGCATTCATGAATTGTATTCGATTTCAGTTATATCATTTGCATTTCTGATATGCGTATTCGTAAGAGTATTCATGAGTGTATTCATGAGTGTATTCATGGTTTTTGGTGTGATTATTCGTGAGTCTATTAGTAAGTGTATTTTATATTCATTTTGCATTTTCTTCATTATTTGACCTCTATTCATAAGTATATTCATGAGTGTATTCGTGAGTATGTTCGTGAATGCATTCAATATTAGTGACATTGCAACTGATCAGCGATCACTCACCCAGTTGATTGAATACATTTCGAATACTTGAAATAATCAAAGCTGAAGCTCATCAGGTAATTAACGCAGCGCTAAGATTGAACACAGTCGCATGTGGCATGCGGCATGTGGCATCAACATCTTCGACAACGCATCCTCGCCAGTTGCGAGGCAGGGGCAGAGCAGCAGCCCACCCGCTGCCGCTGACGAAGGAAATGCCACGAAATTGAAAATGCAAAACGAAATTGGCAACAGGCAACGCGCAACGCGCAACGTGCAACGCGCAGAAGGGGCAAAGGAGCAAAAGCGGCAACGCGGCAACGTAGGCCGTGCGTAATGAAGACGTTAAGCTGGAACTGAGGCCTGAAACGGCGACTCCAACTGCAACTGGCAATGGGGATGCGTAGCCGAGGCTGCCAGGCATGCGTTGCAGTCGCAGTTGCCGTCGCAGTCGAAGTCGACGTTTGGCAGCGCAGTCAGCCGCGCAGGCTGCGTAACTCTTTTAGCGGCGGCTCGTTTCGGTTCCGCTTGCATGTTAACTGAAATTCGTATGAAGGCGAGAAATTAATGAATCATTCACACCTGCATGACGGATTGTCGGCATTACTCTCTCTCTCCCTCTCTCTCTCTCTCCCTCTCTCTCTCTCTCTCTCTCTCTCTCACTCGCTATCTCTCTCGCCCTCTCTCACTCACTAGCATCTCCTCTGCCTGAGAGGGGGCGCGGCGCTGCTGACGCTTCTGCCGAAGGAGTTGCCTTCTAATTTATTTGCCTGATGTGTGTATTACATTTGTGGCCCCGACCCCAGCTCCCAGTCCCAGGCAGAGTCCCAGGCAGAGTCCCAGGCAGAGTCCCAGGCACAGTCCCAGTCGCACTCGCAGTCGCAGTTCCACTCGCAGTCCCAGTCCCAGCCGCAGTTGCAGACCGATCCCTGGTCCAGGTTGCATTTCGTAAATTGCCTCTCGGCGCTGCAGACGATGCTGCCGCTGCTTGTTGATGCGTTCTGCGGAAAGTGCGTTGAATCTGTGAGATACAGTTGCGCGCGCACAGTGGGCCGAATGCGAAAGACGATAAGTACAAACAATTATCGGGAGTTGTGAGATGAAAGAGGACGATGGCAGAGCATAAACTCGATTATTTCCAGGTAACTCGATAAGCACTAATCGTTGGAATAACTTACTCTTGGAATATATCGATAATTTCCAGGTCAATCGATAAGCGCCTAAATTACTCTTGGAGTATATCGATACTTTAAGTGTAAATCGATAATTACTAATCGTAGGAATACCTTACTCTTGGAATATATCGATAATTTAAGGGTAAATCGATAAGCACTAATCGTTGAAAGAACTTATTCTTGGAATATATCGATAATCTAAGGGTAAAGCGATAAGTCGATAAGCGCCAATCGTTGGAATAACTTACTCTTTAAATGTATCGATAACTGTAAGGAAAATCGATAAATACTAATCGTTGAAATAACTTACTCTTAGAATATATCGATAATTTCGAAGTAAAACGATAAGTCTCAATAATTATCGAAAGTTTAAGACTTATCGTTCTTAAACATCGATAATCGCTGAAAATCTATAGGCATTTTATAATTATCGAGGGAATGAAAGTGAAAAACACATTTCGATAGTTTATCGTTTCAATAAGGCAATTTTTAAGGCAATCCAAACATTTCTATCGAAAAGTTCAATTTAATAAATTGAAAATAATTCAATTTGTATCGACTTGTACCAGCCTTAAGCTATCGATAACACGCGCAAATCGGCCCACGGTAAGTGGCCCACAGCTTTAGTTTCGACCGCGGACGCAGAGTCTGAGCCGGTACCGGCTCTGGGACCGGGACCCGATGCCGCTCCGGGTGCATATGCGCATTGCGTGCTGCGTGTGAACTTGATGGATGCACTGCCTCCGCCTTCTGCACCACACGCAGCCGCCGGGCACTTTGCTGGAATTAAAATGTATTCGCACTCGCACTCGTATTCATATTCATATACGCACTCGCATTCACATTTGGCATTCACAAATTTGCGACTGCTGCTTGCCACAAGGCGCTGTTCCCATTTCGTAGCCCGCTGCCAATCTCCTACCCTCCTCCCCCTACCTGCCCTCCATCGCCCTGCGCCGACTCAATGTCAAAAGTCAGGAACATGCAATTTGCAGCTTCAACTCGGCAGGCAGAGGGGTGTAGAGAGTGAGGAGTGAGGAGCACGCTATTTATGTCAATGTTGTTCATTGTCCAAAAGCAGCATCGAAACCTCTACACACATTCTTCTGCTCCTGCTCCTCTTCTTCGTACTGCCCTACCTTGGTTCCGTCTTAGACCATATGCTATGAATGGTTATAGACCACTTGTCATACGAGACGAAGATTGAGTTGAAACGTTTATCGTTTATCGAAATAGAAACCGATGTTTAGGTCGCTACCAGAAAACAAATTAAACGATTCAATTCATTCGAATTTAGCCAAAAACGAATATGTTTCATTAGATGGCATGGCGGAAAGCTAAACTCGTGTTTCTGATTTACCAAAACTTGGGTATGGCGTAAGAACTTGGTTTCGCTATGATAAACCACAGGCTTCAAGAGGAGATGTTATATTATGGAACTATTAGCTTAAAAGTGCTCTAAAGACACGAATAAAGAGAAAAAACAAGCTTAAACTAGCTTAGCAATACTTATGAGTATTATAACCAAATTTGATGACTTTAGTTCTTATAGACTCTGAGAACCAGACGTTCATACAGACAGAGAGAGCTAAATTGATGCAACTCTTGATTAATAAGAGAGTTTGTGGCATTCCAGATTCCTGCTTTAAACACAAATTTAACTTTGGTGGAATCTATGGCCTAAACAATAAAATATTTGTTGAATATATTAAAATTGTATTTATTATAGTTATATTTGGAATACAAATATATATATATATATATATAGATAGACTTTATTCGTGAAGCTAGTAGTTCGTCTTACTTGCATTTGCACAACTTTATGTTACCCCTTCCACGGCTACAATAATACTTACTAACTTAAGGGTACTACTAGATCGAGACAAAAAAAAATTGGTTTGTATAAAATAAATAGTATTTCTCATAGGTTGTTGTAGTTGTTGTTGTTGTTGTTGTTGTTGTGGGCGGGCTATGTGCCCAGCAGGGACTCGATGCTGAAGGAGGAATTGTATTGCGCCTTGCGCGGCAACGGTGGCTCCAGCGGTTCCAACGGCTCCAGCTTTATCACAGCGCTGCCCAAGCCATCGCTGCTGTCATCCTGGCAGCTTCTTTGGTTCGTTGGCGGCGTGGCAAACGTGGAGCTAAGCGAGTGCGAGTTCTCCATGCTGTCGCTGCCCGCGATGCCACCGACCACATCGATGGGCAGCTCCTCATCGGCATCGTCCTGCCGATCGCAGTGTTCCCATTGTTGTTGCTCCCGCTGCACGTGGCCGGCGTTCGCCGTGTGCGCGGCCAGATAGTCGGAGCGCAGCTGTCGCATGTCCACCTCGATGCCCTTGAGACGCAGCTTGCGTGCCTGTCGCTCCACCGCCTTGGCAATGCGTTTGCCACGCTGTGCGCTGCTCGATGCGAAGATGTGTGGTCGGGATTAGCTAGTGGCTCTAGTGGAATCTCCGCCGTCTGCACAACACTTACCGCTCGCGTGCCTGCAGCTCGGGCAGTGGGATCGGTGCTCCGCTGCAGCTCTGCGGCTGAGCATTGTGCGCCGGTCGGCCCGGTCCCTTCTTGGTGTGCTCCTTCTTGCGCCACTTGGCGCGACGATTCTGGAACCAAACCTGCAATAATATCGATTGTTTATTGTGTTAAAATAAACAAATAACTATTGGTTATCGAGTGGGCTGGTAGCTGGCAAATTAGAATTATCGATTGCAGTCTTATGCGTTATCGATAGGAACAAAATTGCAGTTAATCAAGCGGAACGCGTAGTTCAACTGCCTAAGTGCAAGTGATCGATAACTCATTGAGTACAACTGTGTGATTGGCTATCGATATCGAGTTGGCTTAACAATAGCATAAGATCGACATAAGTTATCGATAATTCCCCTACTCATGCACTGCATGGCATAGTTACCTTATTATTCAAAATGATTGTTAACCATCGATACATATCGTTTGATTTATCGATAACTATGCAAGTTTTGAACTACTGATCTGAAACGTCTTGTGAACCCATTTTCTATGTTTCTAAGTCGCGTCCCTAAAGCAGCCGCCTTATCGGCTACACCATCGCCGCTTGGCAACACTTTGGCCAACCTGTTTGGCCATCTTCCTTGGCCCGACTGGCAACAGCAACAGCAACAACAAGAACAACTCGTCGAAGTCGAGCAACAACAACATGAAGAACAAGCATAATAATTATAATATCGTTATCATCGGTTAAACATGATTGACATGACGCTGTGCCGCGTTGGGCAGCACTCGCAGCACTCGCTCGATGCGCGCTAAGGTTAGGTGGGGTTAGGTGGAGGCGACAGAGAGAGAGTGAGATCGAGAGAGAGAGAGAGTCGCGAGAGTTGCTCGTAAACAAAATGGCGTCTCTAATTGGGGGGCAGTTTGCGGGGCAATTCAAGCGCAACGCAGGCCGTGTGTGAGTGTGAGTGTGAGTGTGAGTGCGAGTGTGTGTGTGTGCGAGTGTGTGTGTGTGCGAGTGTGTGTGTGTGCGAGTGTGTGTGTGTGTGTCTGCGAGTGTGTGTGTGCGAGTGTGTCACTTCAATTTAAAGTCATTTGCATGCATTGTGCATTTTTTAATGTGCAGCAAATTGTTTTTTAGTAGCTGCATGCGATGCTCACCAAGTCGCCGCTTTAACGAGCGCCCCAACTGAACTTGCACCACCTCCCCCCTCCCCCTCCCCCCTCTGCCAACCCTACCTGTGGCAGCTGGCTCACCTGTCGGTCGTGTCTGCTCTCTGGTCTGGTTTCGCATTGACAAATTGATATGTCATGTCAAGAAACAATTTCGGGCCAAAGCGCAGACGGAATTGTCCCAGAGACGAGTCGAGTCGAGTCGAGTCGAGTCGCATCGAGTCGCGTCGCACAGTGGGCTCACTACCACCAGCAACGATGATAATCACACGCCCGACATGCCATGCCAAGCCATGCCATGGCAAGCCCGACGCGACGTTGGCCAATGGCAAAAAGGGGTTAAGCCTCGTCTCTGAATGCAATTGAATCATTACAACAACAACAACAACTACTACGAATACGAATACGACTACGACAAGCGACACGAAACGCAATCGCAAATGGAATAAAATGAATTATAATGAATAAAAATAGTCGGGTAATTGGTTTTATTGAGTAATTGAGTTGCAGTTGCCGTCAAATTGTTTTACAATGCGCACGCAAATGCAACGACAGAGACAGAGAGGCGGAGAGAGAGCAGCGGGAAGCGATAACGATATCAATCGATGCACCCTGTGCCCATCGCCAATCCTCTGCGGACAAATGTCATGTGACAATGCGACAGCTTTGGCACGTGGAGTGATCGAAAACAGTCAGAGGATTGCGCAACGAGTACTTAATAAGATAATCGATAACTATTAGTGGTATTAATCGAGTCGGCTGGAGCCTTTAATGTACTCGATTAAAGTGCAGTTGAAGCAGGCAACTAAATGCGCAGATATCAATAAAAGTACGATAAATATCGATAGTAAATATGTAAGTAGATATAAACAATCAATAAGTCTGCTATTCTTTATCGATACTATAGCGATTTTCCATAGTAAATCAATGCAGCTCGCATAATCTTTAGTTGATATATTGCTATCGATAGATTACATGCTTTCAAGCTGAGCTTACGATAGCTGACGTACACATGGAATAGATAACTGAATTATTGAAAGAAATTAATATGCTTATCGATTATAATAGACAATTATCGATAAGTGCACAGCTCGCAATATCGATTACCGTTATCAGCACACACTCAATCGCTTCGTAAACGAACTCGTTCATCGATATACATCGATAATTATCGATTGTGCAGACGCGAGACTAATGAACTTACCGCAATGCGCCCCTCCTTCAAATCCAGTCGCATGGCCAACGCCTCGCGCTGGAACACATCCGGATAGTGACTGCCAAGGAACGCGCGCTCCAGCTCCTCCAGTTGCCAGGTGTTGAAATTGGTCCGGCTGCGTCGCCTCTTGGCAGCGTCTGCATCAGCTGCGGCCGCGGCCGCGGCGTTAACCGCTGTGCCGCTCTCGCTATTCGTTTCGTCATCGTGGGCGGAGGCGGAGACTGCAAAAGTCGATAAGTCAGGAGACGAGTTGGCATTAGTCGAGTCGCTCTGCTGCAACGGGAGCTGCGGTGGTGTGCCTCCAAATTGCTGTGGCAGCAACAACAAGCGAGGCATAATTAACTGACAGGCGGCTGGAGGAGCCAAGCGGACTCCGGCTACGGCTCCAACTCTGCCTCTGCCTGCGACCGTGTCTCTGGCTATGGCAACACCAATTGCCAATTGGCAACTGGCATCTGTTTTCCACACCCCCCCGCCCCGCCCGCCCCTGCTCCTCGCCTGTCTGTCTATGCCTTTTTGGTTTCGTTTGCCCGACTCGCCTCGCATTCGCATTATAATTGCAAACAATTAAAGTCTATTTATGCAAATTTCCAAGATATGCAAACGGCAAACGGCAAACCAGCAAACCGCACAGGAACAGGAACCATGCCACGCCCAGTTTGGGCTCCCAACTGCCTGCTCGAGGGCTCCATGCGACGGCCAGTCCATACATGCTCCCTGCTGCTCGCAGTATTCGCAGTACTCTCTGCCTACGATGCACAGTGGCAACAGTGCAGAGAAAACATAGAGAGAGTTTCCCAATTTAAAAATGAGTAGTACCATAGTTTAATCTATTCAGGCATATTACAAAATTCATTTCAACTATATTCAAAACCTAAGATCTGCGTATTCCACGTACAGTAAACTTTCTCTAGCGCGTCAATCATTTACTTATAACTGATTGGCACAGTAAAAACTCTATTGAACGGACACTCACGCACTCGCAGTGAGGAACTTTTTTCCGTTCAAGAGAAGTGTCCACTCAAGAGTAGCAAAATTTTGCTTAAAAATAGGCAAAGGTCTCTAAGACTGTCTACACTAGGAAAAACGATTCATATGGACGAGGAGTTTGCTTAGGAGAGGCGTCCGTTAAGGGAGTTTTTACTCCATATACATTTTGATAGTAATTTTCTAGATTTAAACGACTTAAAAGAAATGTCCGCTTCGAAGAGGGTTATGCTTAAGAGATGTGTACATATATGTATATATCTATATAGTAAATTTCTTGAGTCAGTCGGCTTACGCCAACCTGTTCTGGCCATAATGCTCATAATATATATTGTTATTTCCAGTTCAAAATTAGCAGTTCTACAAGCTCTAAAATTGATATTATGACAGACTTAGCGATCTATTAACAAACAGTTTCGTTTCGCACAAACCTGAGAGCAAACCTTAACCCTCAACAGCCAAAGGCATCTCGAATTGCTTTCGATTTCCGAACTTGACTTGCAAATCTTGAACGTTTCGCCACACTGTGCGCTGTCGGTGCCGACGCCATCGTCGTCGTCATTTGTCTTTCTAATTTATAACAGCGCAAATTGGTTTTCACAATTAGGAAGTGGTGGGTGTTGCCGGGCCTGGTGCCTCGGATATGTTTAAAGCGTTGCAACGGAAGTAAATTACATGCGGCGCAGACCCAATTCGGTTTCCTTGTGGCACCGCCCACAGACAGGCTAGCCCGCTCTCTACCCCCCTCTCTGGCTGTGTTTAGTTGCAATTTTAAGTGAAATTTAATTGCAAAATTTGCTGGCGAACCAATTAGAAGAGGCGCGCGAGGGGCGCGCACAGTGTGCACAATCTTGAGGCAGTTGCAACCACCGCAACCGCAACGGCAACCGCAAGAAAAGAGCGAGACACAGAGCGAGCGAAAGATAGAGAGAGAGAGAGAAATACAACCTAAAGAAAGCGCAATAAGAATCGATTTGATGACAATGATGCGGCAGACCCCAAGTAGAGTAAACAGAGCAGCTACCCTACCCTACCCACTCCCCCCCCAACACACTCCCCGTCTGCAAGGGTACTACGTGATTTTCATATGTTAAAATGCACACAGATTTCCACAATTTATAAACACATCTGCTACCAAATCGAAGGAGTGTCTCGAGGCCCGGTTCAACCCTCAATTGGCTTGCAACAACAATGGGAGAACAGGAGCATACCCGAAACAGGGGGGCAGGTCCCTGGGTTACGGTCCGCTTGTCCATTTTCATACGCAGCTCAGTTCCGAGTCGAGACTCGACTCAACTCGACTCGACTCGACTCGGCGGCCTCATCATCACACTTGAAAGAGTAAATAAAATATAATTCCTCAAGGGTGTTATAAATAAAATTATCTGAATTATGGTTTTTGTTGACTTTCTGACTTTGTGTACGTTTCTCCTGCCCGAAGCCCGTTCCCCCCCCCTCCCGCTCTCCGACAATCTCCGCGCTCACACTTGTTTTGCTCTTGTTGTGGCATAGTTTTGCTGGGGTTTGTGCCCCTAATTTGCTCTAACTCGACGCAGACCAAGCGAAGACAAAGCAGCAACGTCTCCCTCTACCTCTCTCTCTCTCTCTCTCTCGCTCTCTCGCTCTCTCTCTGTCATATGTTAACTGAAATCGATATGCAACCCTGGGCAGCATCGCTGTCGGGGCGTGGCAGCCAGCTATGCCACACTAAATCAGATAATGTTCGAGCATTTGATAAGCACATAAAAAGCGAAGCGAACGAAATTATGACAGCTTACGGAAGGACCCAACGGAAGATTAAAGAGCCGAGGAACGAGTTCAAGAACAACTCGGGTTGTCTGACCCGACCGCAGTCGGAATAGGTGGATAAGTGGATAGATAGCTGGTAAATAAATTTCAAAGTTAAACAAACAGATGGGAACAGAGCAGAACGGGAGTGAAAGATGAGAATGAGAGGGAATTGAAGAATACTGAAGGTTAGTTCGATGGAGGGTTAAGAGGAGTGCACATCAATATATAGACGATAGAATAGATGCGCCTTCAGCTTAATATCTATAGGAACTAGAGAGAATGAAAGGCTGAAATCAGCTAACTAGACTGCACACTAGAGCTGGAGTAACATCGAAAACTTCTATATGCCTTGAGCTCTACTTTCGACAGTAAATAACTATACAAATAACGAATATCTCTAGCTACAGGAATCGAGGCTTACTTAAATATATATAGACAGTAACTGAGTAAATCATAAATTTAGCATTAGATGCATAGATATCCTAGGTATCCTTAAGATATTCTATGCTTATTTCGACTGCCAGTTCACTCCATACATATCCAAAACTTTTGGGTATTATATATATATATATTGCCGTCATATGTTAATTCCTTGACTCTTCTTCTGCTACCTTGCTGTATCTCGTATAACATGCTTGTCTGTCTGTCTGCTCAGCCTGCCGTCTGCTTGTCTGTCCGTCTCTTTGTCTGCTTCTCTCCTTGACTGCTTGTCAGTTTGTCTGACTGTGTTTAACCTAATTAAAAACGGTAGCCCGATTTTAATTAGGCTCGCAAATGATGTTGGCTTGGCGGGCCGCATGCCAAATTTGCATATAAAGAGTATAAATTGTTATTATTGTTGTTGCTCGAGAGACTCGAGAATCGAAACAGTGGAAACACACTGCAAACACACTCTGTGGACAGACAGGCAGGCAGGAGGCAGTCTAATCTAGCTGGCTGCTGCAGTGGACCAGCCCGGCCAAGCCTATTGCCCCCGAGTTGTGCCTAATTTCAAAGGTCGTTAAGCAAACAAACTCAAGTGGAACAAAATGCAGTGACAGCGAGAGAGAGAGCAAGAGCGAGTGGAAGAGTGAGGGAGAGGTAGAGAAATCAGGCCAGTTACTGGGCTATTTGTACCGCTGGGAAAAGGCTCGTGACCATAACGATGAGCGGGCAAAAACTACCCGTCTCAACACAGAAGGCGCGTCAAATCTGCAGCCAACGCCGGGCACGACCCTCCGCCCATCGGGCCCACACAAACAGCCCAAAAAATCACCATAAAAATCTATAAAAAAAAAATTAACTTGCACCCAGAAAATAAAAAAAACACACACAAACAGTTAAAAAATCAGGGCTAAAAATGCAGAAAAAAACGAGAGAGAGAGAGAGACGATAATAAATGTCGGGCTCATTAGCATTTATAGGCCACACAAAATGCCAGACGCTTGTCGATGGGTTGACTGGGGCCCGTCGTGGGTCGTGACACCTTTTGAGGTTCATTAGAAACTTGTCACATGATTTGATTTGCTTTTTGCATTGCCTTTTTTCCGCTTCAGGGGGGAGGGGAGAACTGAAAAAAAATCACGCAGTCAGCAAAAAATGCG
Source organism: Zaprionus inermis (assembly GCA_018151445.1). Lineage (NCBI taxonomy): Eukaryota > Metazoa > Arthropoda > Insecta > Diptera > Drosophilidae > Zaprionus > Zaprionus inermis. The sequence goes on from JAECXD010000285.1 coordinate 2,344,678, forward strand.
CTCTAAAATCGGGGAAAAAAACAGTCAGACACGGGAAAAACAAAAAAAAAAAACAAAAAAAGAACAACGTCAGCGATTAGGGCTGCTAATTATGCTATGTGACCCGTCGGCTCAACCCCCTCATCGCATTCAAACACGCCCAGAACCAGGCACGCGCCCCTGATGCAGCGTCTCGCGCGCTTGTTCACTTAGTTTTCCTATTTATTTTGAGTGTGTGTGTGTGTGTGAGTTTGTGTGCGTGTGTGTTTGTTTTTGTTGCTGTTTTTTCTTTGCTCATCCATTACGTAACCCCTTTGCCCTACCCCCAACAGTTTTCATTGCTTGTCAAAGTCGTTTAGCTGCTTGTTTGCTGTTGTTTCTCTTTCGGTTTGATGAATTGTCCAAATGAGAAACCGATTGCGTCGTGCGAAGGAGCGAAGTGTGCCAAATTGTTCGACTCATGAGAATCCAGAACGTGGGAATTTCGAGAAAGTTGATCACATAACGGAAAGCTAGGTGCAGCTGGAGCTGGATCCAACTGAGCGATCTTCAAATGCGACTACTTTTTCGTATGTTAATTGCATAAGTAATTGCGTAATTTTTTATACATTTTCTTCTTTGCAGCTTCATTCTTAAACGCTGCTTCAAAATTGTTCTTCTGCGTTCATGTCTTCTTTTCATAGGTTACGACTTTGTTAGCTTTATTGTGATCACTGTTTAACTACTTCATCGTCAATCGGCTTAAAAGTACTCCCCTTTCCTTTGCTTTTCTCTTTGCCTTGATATTCTTAAACGTTTTTCAGCCTTTCAATACCATTACTAATGAACTTTATTGGTGATTTTGTATTATGTCTTATTTGCTTGTGTTTTCAAATGATCACTGCTTTTCATTTCTTCCTTTTTCTCTTTCTTAAACGTTGCACTCGGTCTGCTCCTCTATTGCATAATATTGCTCATTATAAAATCTTTCCAATAACTTCCCTGAACACAGATTAATTACTTCTAATCTTCCAAGCTTTCAATTTCTCTCTGTTTCTCTTTGTGCTGGCATTCTTAAACGTTGCTTGCAGCCTGCTCTTCTGCCATTACTCTCCTGATCATCGTTTTCTTCTCTTTACCTATTCCCCAATCTACTAAGCCTGTCTGTTTCACCCTTTCCATACCCTTTCTCTTTGTGTTGGCATTCTTAAACGTTTGCTTAGGATAATCCTTTACTGTAGCTTATGCTTTGAGTGGTTTAGCACGATATGCCCCGTTCCTTCCCGTCCCATTTCGCGCTAATAACTCAACCCTTTTTCTTGTTCCGCTTTGCTGCCAGATTCTTAAACATTTGAGTAGGCCAATTACACCGTTCTAGCAGCTCTAATAGAGTTATATAGAGCGCAAAACATATCTCGCTATTGGGTCGAGGGCCGTAACATAATTAACCCCTTGTCATTTACGAGCGGCTTGTAATGTGCCCAGTTACACTCGCCTACCCCCACTCCCCCCTCCCCCTGGCAAAGGTAGTAACAAACTGTGGCGCACCAGGTGTGCCAAGGAGGAGGAGGAGGCAAGTAGGGGCAATGCGGGGCCGCCGCACAGTGGGCAACAAATGTGTGGCACTTAAATTAATGAATTTCTTTGCACTTTGCACGACGGTAATTGGAGAGGCCGTACATACTGAGTGACTGACCCGACTATGTGCCTGTCTGTGGGGGAAGGGTATACGCGTGAAGGGTGCGGGCAGACGGGGGAGAGGGTACTCTTCAATCTGTCGATCTGGCGTCGATTCCAAGCCACGTCTGCTGCTGCTGCCAAGTTGCACATGAATTTATATGAGTTGTTTGCATTAAAATGAATTGATCGACACGACGAGCTGCCTCCCCGTCCCCCTCTCGCCCTCTCTCTCTCTCTCCCCGTCTCACTTCTGGTCTGGCTGGCTGCCGGGTGCCGGGTGCCGGGTCATTGCTCATCTGCCACGCCAGGCACGTCAACGCAGCAAATTACTTGCCGCTGCTGCGATGCAAAATTGAAAATTCAAGTGGTTAACTTGGCAACATGTTGCCGTTCTCCGTAGCAGCAGCTCGACCGATCTTCCGCTCTCCTACCTAACTGCCTCCCTCCCTCGCTCTCTATCTCTCTCAGCCTCTGTCTCTCTTCTGCTGCCATGTTATGATTAAATTTTGATAGCCAACAACAATCAAGTCAAGGAAAATCAATAATTTTTACGCATCTTGTTACGTTGCTGCCAGGCAGACGTTGCCCCATGACGAAAAGCTTCGCTCAAACGATCTTGGCCTGCGATCGTCTACGTCTTCGTTCACGTTCACATACACGTACAAGTCTTCGTCTTCGACATGGACACGGACATGCCAAAGCGGCGCATAAATGTTTTGTTGTTTTAATGAAGACGTCGCTTCAGAGTCTTCGCAGTCTTCACAGTCTTCAGTCGTTGGCTCCGGTTTCGGCTTCGGTTTCGGGCTGCGAAGAAGACATCAAGGCGTTGCATGCCAGCAGAAATGTTTCCTCTTTTTTTTGTTGTGTTTTTGCGATCGAGGGGCGCGTCTCAGTCTGCCTCTGCGTCTCAGTCAGCGACTGCGTCGTCTGCACGCCATGGCTGTCGGCCTCGCTCACTCGCTCTCTCTCGCTCTCTCTCTCTCTCTCTTTCTTCCTCGCTCTCTTAGCGGCTGCATTACGAATAGGGTCTAATTATTGTGGCAAGCCCCTGAGCTATAATTTGCCTGATTGATTTACATAACGATCGAAAATGATCAAGACATTAATTTCTTATTAACGTCGTTCGTTCGCCTGCCTGCTCGCTCGCTCGCTCTCTCTCCCATTCGCTTGCTTCGGCGTTGGCGTCGTCGCTGGCAGCGCAGCGCTGCACAGCCCACAGGCTCCAACAATGTTGCTAGTCGCAGCCGCCAGTCGCAGTCGCATTCGTTGCAGCAGCAGAGCTTCGCCTGGCTGCCATCTTTACATTTCAATTTCTGCATTGCTCGCTCTCGCACTAGAGGGCGCCACAACAATGAGCAACTTACTATGAATTGTCGATCTCCCTCCCACGCAAGGCAGTTTCAGCTACGACTTGTTCGCGCTGCTCTATTACGCGTGCACTCTCACAGGCGCAGCCTCACATTCGCACTCTCGCAGGCACACAGTCACACGCGCACTCTCGCAGGCACACAGTCACACGCGCACTCTCGCAGGCGCAGCCTCACACACACACTCTCGCCGGCTTACTTTGTGCTTGCTCTCCCACACAAAGGAGTAAATGCTACGACTAGTTCATGCTGCTCCACTATGCACGCACTCTCCCAGGCGCACACGCGCACTCTCACGCGCGCTCCTACACACTCACACACACACGTGCGCGCTCTACTGCAAGTTTTGCCCAATTTGACTTGCTTTCCTTTTGCCTGAGAGCACGACTGGCCTTCGCCTTCGTCTGCTTTGCCTCGCTCTCTCGCCCTCTCTCGCCATCTCTCGCTCTCTCTCTCTGCTTCGCTCTGCGCTGATCGTTTTGTTCGTTTCGGACATAATTAATGTTAGTTTTAACGCTGCTTGAAAATGTTATTTCCCTTGATTATAGCAGGGCACAACGGCAGAGCGGCTGCCGTAGCGGCTGTTGTTGCTGCCTCTGCCTCTGCCCCAGCCTCTGCCTCTGCCTCTGCTGCTGCTGCTGTCGTCCCTGTTGTTGTTGCTCTTGTTGTTTTTGCTGTTTACTGCCGCTGATTGTTGGGTCCGCTGTGTTTGGCCAGTTGCCTCTTCTCGTTGTTGTTGCTGCTGCTTTTGCTGCTGCTGCTGCTGTCGCTCTCCCTTGGCCCGGCTCGCTGTAGGCAGTCATGGGGAAACATTTTATGACGATTACTGTAATTCGTTGCCGCAAACAATAATTACTTTCCATTACGAAAATGGCGGGCATATTATCACCTGAATATCACACACACACATGCACACACACACACACACACGCGCAGCCACTGCAACGAACACAGGTGTTAAGCGTATGTGCCGACAGTGCAGTCGACGCTCGAGCGTCGCCTCGCTGTAATTCGCCACGGCAAATGAAACGTTTCGCTGCGCTTCGCCGTCACCGTCGCCGTCGCCGTCGTTTGCGGCGTTGTCTAAAATTTTCGGTAATAAAATATGACAACTCAATCAAGGCCCATAAAAAGCCAAGGCACACAAAGAGCGAGAGCAAGAGCAGCAGCATGTGGAGCAGGGGCGGGTAAAAGGGGAAGCAGTCGAGCGGTCAAACTGATGATCAGGGCGGTACCCGGTACGAAGACGGCGCAAAAGCTCAGTAATTTGCAGAGGCTGCGCAAGACGATCAAAATTTACGATCATTTTGTTTTCAAAATCAATTTAGAAAGGAAGCGCGGCAAAGATCAGCCCCAGCTACAGCGCACGACAGATGCAGGCAGAGAGAGAGAGAGAGAGTGAGAGCGGGAGAGCGAAAAATAGAGAGTGGGAGAGCGGGAACTGCAGGGAGAGTGAGCGAGATCGGTAGAGCGATCGGCTGAAAGCGAGCTTCAAATTGAGTTCTTAAGTTGGCTGCGCTTCGTGTTGCTCGCCTCCTTCTCCTCCTCCTCCTCTTTTACTGCCTAAGCCCCTGCAGAAACGCAGAGCAGATCGGCACGATCAGTTGTCAGTTCAGTTCAGGTAGAGGGGAAGAAGGGGGAGGGGTAAATGGGTAAAAGGGACATGGCATATGGAACTTTTGCTTTTCGGCAGTTATTAGCCAGGTAAAACACGAGTCTTGCACATTTTGAGAGCTTGTAATTTACTTAATTTGATTACGAAGCCCCCTCCCCCGATGTGGGCGTGCCCCTGCTATGTCTTATTCACAGGGTGTGTAGTAGTGTGTGTATGTGTGTGTGTGTAAGCCCAATCCAATCTGACTGCTGCAGGTGCTAAGACACAGTTTAGTCAGGATAAATACTCGATTTGGGCTTGTTCTTGTACGAAAATTGCCACCTTTTCGATAAATATCGATAGTCCGTGTTCATTCTGCGACTTTTCACTTTAGGGATTATTGTAATCAAATAAAACTTCTAAGGATTTGTATAAGTAGTGCAAATATTCAAGATGCAGAATGAAGTCAACTGGGAGCGCATCAAGGCGAGTCAATTTAGCCAAATATGTTTGTTTGAACGTGCAGATCTCAGAGACTATAACAGCTAGAGCCATGATATTTTGTAAGCGGCTTTGTATGTCTAGCAGTATCTATAACTTGTAATTATGATCAGCTCACGCTGCCTAAATCAATAAAAACTGATTTGCAAGCGTTATTTTAAAGCTAAAAAATGTTTTCTAGAGCACACATACTCATAGTTGTTATTTATACATTAAGCATACATGGCTTTAAGCAGCCAGAGCTTGACTTTTTACTTATTTAAATTATTTATAGATTATTTTAATTTGTTTTCTATTTGAATTGAGTTCTTTCCTTGAGGGATTTCAGGTTATATTGCAAAAACGTGCTGTCGCTTCTTAGGAATCAATTAAAGAGCATCTGCGAATCAGAGGGAAGCGAAATCTCTTCGCTCGCTAATCGAATTTAATTTGCCCTCTTTGATTTGCTTTTCATTCCATTGTTTTCGTGCTGATTATGGCCCTGTGTGTGTGTGTGAAATTAATTGAGCAAACAAATTTAATTTACGAGCAGCGTGTGAAGAGCAGCAAGAAAAATCTATTAATATAAACAATAGTTTATTAATTGAAAGTTATGTATGTCTGGCGATGGCTTATGATTTATACGTAACCCCGAACAACAGAGGAGGAGGAGGAGGAAGAGGAGGAGGAAGAAGAAGGGGCCACAAAAGCCGCGCTAAGCCGAACAACAACAAAGCAGAGCGCAAAAATAAAGCTGAGCATAAAAATTGATTTCTGCTGCTGCTTTAATGAATTCTCAAGCCATTGTTGTTGCTGTTGGCCCGAGCCAGAGCAGCAGCCGGATGAGGAAGAGCAGAGCAGAGCGGAGAAGAGGAGACAGAGAATGCGAAGAAGCAGAGCAGCAACACAATCTCAATCAATTTCAAGTCGCACATCACATCAAAACAAATTACCAAGGAATTAATTTGCCATCAGAATCACGCAAGCGCAGAGACTGAAACCGAAACTTTAACTGACGTCGACGTTGACGTCGACGGCGACAGCGACAGCGATGCGGCGACTGCACGAGAGGATATGCGAGCGAGCGAGTCGTTCGTGGCGTTGGCGATTAATTGAGAGAGCATCGCGATGCTGCAGCGAGGAGTGCAGAGTCCGGCGAGAGAGCGGCGCGGTCGGTGCTGTGATTAATACATGAGGATTTAATTAACTTGCCATGCTGCGCGCGTGCGCTGTCTCGCTCGCACTTGCACGCCCACTCTGCTCCCGCTCTCGCTGCGCTACGTTACGTGTTACGTTACGTTACGTTTGACTGCACATGCTATGGCGTCGCACAGCAAGAGAGTGCAAGAGAGCGCAAGCAAGAGAGCGCACTGTGCTTGTTCGCTTGATGTTGTTGTTGTTTCTGTATTTGCCTAAATACACTGTACGCGAAATTGATAAAAAGGCCAAATCTGTTGAATACGTAATATCTATTTGAACATGTCTTTGCCGCGAAATTATGCGCAGCAAGTGGTCAGTGGGTGAGGGGGGGGCGAGAGAGTGAGAGCAGCTGCCCGTGTGTGTGCGTGTTCATGTGTGTGTGCGTAATTGAAACGTGTTTTTGCCTGTCTCGTCCATTGTTGCGGCTGCTGTCGCCGCGGCGAACGCCTGCAGCGCGAAAATCGGTGGCATGTATAATTTTTATCACCTTTAATTAACTTTTCAATTAATATAAAAAAACGTAGCAGCAGCTGTCGCTGTTCCTCGCGTTGTTGTTGCTGTTAAATGCCGTCGGCATTTGGCATTACGTTTTGGGTATGCGAAGTTCGCAGGCAAAAAGGAAGTGCTAAACACGACGACGAAAACGCTGCCGAAACCGGAAAAAAATGCGCAAAGCGAAAAAAAGCTTAATTAACGAAACAGCGACTCGATTAATGGCCAGAAAATTGATGACAATACATCAGACATAACAAAAAATACAAATTTAACAGACACATACGTACATTATATAAACACATAATGTGCTGTATATAGATCAAAAGTCGGGCAGCAACTCTACAGGAATTTTTAAATATTAGTATTTTTTATTGTTTAGGAGCTTTAAACAGACCTAAACACGAAAACAAACCTATTTGTGTGGAAATAAATGATTGTTCAGCTAAATTTATTTTTTTTTAGCTAAAATGTTTAGTTTATAGCCGAAATAATTGGTAAATTCATAAGCTTTTGCACACCTTGAAATATGATCGATATACATATGTGTGCCTATCGATAACTAGTATGCTTATTTAACATATTTATCGCTATTTCTTATAAAGAAAATATCTGTATAATCCGATTTTAGAAATGTGACTATTTTTGGCAAACTTCTAATGATATTTCTAAAGAAATCGATCGGTTAATCGAAATGCTTTAATATCGATAACTAGTTTAAAGATTATTTAACATATTTAATGTTATTCCAGTGAAAAAAGACGCAAAGAAAACACGGAAAGCAAATGATGACAAATAAATGAAAATTGCAGAGTTCAAGGCAAGACGGAGAGAAGAATTGGCAGAGTGTGAGAGAGAGAGAGAGAGAGCGCGATATTTATGAAAATCGCAAATGTCAAAAGTGTTTTTCGTCCCAAAAAGAATTGATTAAAGGCCGCACGCAGCCATAGCGCGAAAGAAAACCCACAGCATTTTCAATGCCAACGGAAACGGAAATAAGCAAACAGTAAAAGAGAGCGAGCGAAAGAGGGAGAGCAAGAGAGAGGCAGAAGGTGACAGAGCGAGAGAGGTAGATAGACAGCCAGCAAAATGGCTACAAAGTCAGCTAAAAGTGTCATTACAACTCACCAAAAATCCGGCACAAAAGTTGAGGAAAAACAAAGCCCTGGAAAAACTTTCAGGGCCGGCGTAGTCGACGTTGCCGTCGTCTGCTGCGCTGCTGCTGGGGCAAGCGGCGGCTCAATTCAATTTTATCGTTTCAATATTAACCCAAAACAACCCCACAATATTGCCTTCATTTAAGGTTTATTAGATACAACGACACAACGACAAAGACGCAGCGCGAGGCACGAGGCACGAGGCACACGGTGCACAGTGGGCTACGGGTTGCGGGCTGTGGGCCGTGGGGGGCGGCGGCTCAACGAGCGTAACGCCAAGCGATGGATACAAGAAATATGTAGCTACAATAACAACAGGGCTAACACACACACACACAAACACACAATGAAAAAAGCAGCAAAATTTTCCAATTTACAAACGTCGCCAAAAGCCAACGAAGGGAAGCAGCGCTGCCGTGTATGCGTGTGTGTGTGTGTGTGTATGTGTAACAAGGATAAATGCCTGGCCGTGATTGTCCGCATGTGTGTGTGTGTGTGTATCTGTGTGTGTGTGTAACGGCATAAACATTGATCCAACCGTAAAACTGGCTGACAATCGCGCGCCCCTCTGCCCCGCCGCATGTCCTGCCACACAAAAGTCCCTTAGCCGGCACACACACGCATAGATACAGCCAACACACACACAGGCAGCACACACACACACATGTGCAGCTTGCCACAAAGCGTTTGCCAGGCGTGGCACTGAGCCAAACCGAAACGACGCCAAGCCAAGTGTATAAATTGTATTAGCCCCGAAGTGTCGTGCGGCATTTTGATGGGGCAAGCAGAGGCAGCAGCAGAGTAGGAAGGGGGGCAGACCGGGAGAAGCATAGGCAATTGCTGTGGGGCGTGTGCTGTGCGATGGTGGTTGCTCTGCGCATCGCCATCGCACGCAGCCAGGCACGCACGCACAACCAACATGGCCGCCTCCTTGACAGCGCTGCCTGCTCCTGCTCCTGCTGCCTGCTGCCTCTTCCTGCTGCCTCTTCCTGCTGCCTGCTCCTGCTCCTGCTGCCTCTTCCTGCTGCTCCTGCTCCCTTCCTGGCCGTGCTCACAACAAGTGTCATTTGCAGCAAATTGCAAACCGCAACAATTTCACAAAGGACGCAACATGCGAGACACTTGCAACGCGTCGCGTCGAGGGGAAGCACAGACAAGGCTGCCTCTGCTGCGGCTCTGCTGCTGCCTCTGCTGCTGCCTCTGCTGCTGCTGGTGGAGCAATCTGTTTCAATATAAACGCACATGAGGCATTTACGAGCGCCAAACAAGCTTCGTGGGCGGGTGGATAACGTAGTACATGCTTGGCTGACTCTCTCGCTCTGCCTCTCTTCTTCTCTCTTCCACGCTCCTTCTCGCGCACTCTCTGCCTCGGTGGGGCGTGAGCGGAGGGATGCCACTTAAATGCCTCAGGATGTAGTTTTAGTTTAGATTTGATTTCTTCCTATTTTTACCACCCTATAATCTAGAGGAAAGCGGGTAGCTTGGCGCAGTGGGCAGCCTGGGAGACTGCAGCTATGTCTGCTAGCTGCTTGGGGACTTTTAATGTACTTGTTTCATTAGAAAATTTAGAGATGTGTGTACTTTGAGTTATCAGCTCTAATTTGTCTAAATTTTACTTTATAATTCTATTTATTTCTATAAAATCTCAATATTCCACAAATTTAAGCAGAATTGAGAAAGGTATGCAAAGAGAACAAACAATAGCTTAGGTATGGCTCCTTTAAGAACTATAGGTAGCTTTATTTATGTACATATATAAACTAATAGAATTAAGGCCAGAAATACTATCGTTTGGTATAGTTGCTTCTTGAATCTTCAGATTTCCTAAAGTGTGCTCTATTATTTGGCTTTTCAAAACCATCCTATTATTTTTATTGCTATTTCAGCTAAGTAATTGATAAATTTCAGAAAAATTGAGAAATGTATAGGCGCAGTACTTTCATAGTTTCTAGTTAACTTTATTTGCTTAAAATCGAAATACTCTGCAAATTTCAGAAGAAAAACAAATTGAATCGATTAAGCGTACTACCCAAACTACCCTTTTAGCCTGGCTTAGCCTTTTTTTGTCTCTGCACAGCTTTTACAGGGTATTTGGCAGCAGGTTTTCCTTGGCGCAGCATTTTCTCGTTTTTCTATGGCCTTTTGGATTTTTTCCAGGGTTGTTTGCGTAGTGGGTCCTGTCTATGTCTCTGTGTGTGTCGCTGTGTGTGTTGCTGTGTGTGTCTCTGTGTGTGTGCTGTTGCTGCTTGTTTTATTCACTGTTGCGCTTTACACACATCTTCGTCCCTTGGGTGTCATAATTCTTGACGAGCTCATCTTTTACTTAAGTTTTACATAATTTTCATGTCGTTGCCCGCTCTGAGCCTGACTCTGTGTGTCTGTTTGAATGTGTGTGTGTTTGTGTGTGTTGGGTGGGTGAATCGCCCCCGAACTGGGGCGTATCACTTGGTAAGTCCCATGGAGATAACATAAAATCGAAACGTGTGTGTGGTTATACCCGGCGGGGGCGAGGCAGCACCAAAAAAAAAAAACAGGAGGCGGCGTTGGTTTTTGTGGTAAAACGCTACGTTCTACGTGTCTGCGGCTTTACCGCACGGCTTTTGCGCTTACATGGGCCCTAAGGAGAGACAGAGAATGAGTGAGTGAGTGAGAGAGAGGGAGAGAGTGCCTTGGGGAAGGGAAGGTCCTTGCGCTAAGTTGGCTTTAAGTGTTGTTGCCGAGGACAGTATCGAATCGCCATAAGTTGTTGATTGTCTTTCAGTTGCGCAATATGTTTTATTATCGTATTTGATTTCGTTTCGAAATTCGTTAAAATTAGTTGAACTAAATGCGATCCCATCAACTATATGTATGTATACCTAATCAGCATCAATAGCCACATGCACGCAACCTTGTCTAGTTGTCTCTGTGTCGTTTATTTCTCTGTCTGTCTGTATGAACGCGTATATCTCAGACGTCATAAGAGTGAGGCTTTTCAAATTTTGTGACAACACTTGCAGTTACAAGAAGATTCTTTTAGAATGCAACCACGCCTCTTTACGCCCCCGAAAACTGTTCAAAATCGAACTGCAAGCCGCATTTTTAAGTTTGAATGTTCATTTTTTGTAGAAATGCGCGCTGTATTTACTCCAATATGTAGATTATAATAATAGCTTTAGATTATTATTAGCCCTATGATGGCATGCTTGAAAAAGCTGTCACATAGAAGGTAGAGCACATTTCCCGACTCGTTGTAGTCGCATTTTTAATTGAAGAACAAAGAGCTGAGGAGTTTTCTTTGGGGGGAAGCTGACAAAAGGCCCCCGAGTGCCACTTCAGATACAAGTTCGCCCATTCTGCTGTGCACTCGGCCGACAAATTATGAACGGGGCAGGAAAAAGGCGAAGAATGAAAAAAGCAAAGAAGGCCATGAAAAAGGGGTGGGCAAGGCTGGAGAGGAGTGATTGGGGCGGGGGGCGGGTAGGGTAGAAGGCAATGTCAGTTGGGTTTAGTCAGTGAATTCATTTGCAATCCCTCGACCTAATGGCACTGGAGCTGGCTAATCTCGAAACGGCCGGGCCAATTTGGCTGCCAACTTATTTTTGGCCATTTGTTTTTTGTTTTCCAGGGGTTTGTCAGGTGTGGGCGTGGCTGTTTAAGACACAAAAATTACGCCTCAAAACTGTAAATGGCCCACAACACGAGGAACAACAACGATTGTGGGGCATGAGGCGCGGGCTCGAGTGCAGAGTTGCCACCCAGCGCACAGCTTTTTTATTTTGGCAAATTTTCATTATCTACAGCCGCCATCTTTGTGCTAAACGGCAACACATACACACACACACAGAGAGAGTGAGAGAGAGAGGCAGAGACAGACACAGGCAGATATGCATACTAGATACGGTCGCGGCAAGTGCCTGGCAAAGGGGGAGTGGCAACTTGCTTTTTTTTTGGGCCTGTGTGTGCTTTACCTAAGCCAAATCCGCCCCTTGAAGTGTTTATCCTTTTTGCCATTGTTGTTGTTTCACTTGTTGTTGTTGTTGTTGTTTCGCTGAAGTGTTTTCAATTTAAGTTTAGCGAACAAAACGCCTTTTGATTTTTATTAGCCGCTTAGCTCCACACGCCTTCTCTGGCCCGGAACGAGCGGAAACGGGCAGAGGGGTGCGCCGGGGAGGGGGGGGAAGGGTGTGCAGCTTAGACCGTCGTCTGGCTAACGTCCAGCATGGGCTGGCAAAATTTATGGGGCTACATACAACAGGGTTGTCGCCCTCGTAAATTATGCAAAATTGCCCCCGAAAAAGGCTTCGCTTGGCAGCTGTTTTAGGTCTTGTTTTAATTTGTGTTTCACTTGAGAAAGGCAGACGAAAGAGAGAGAGAGAGAGGCAAACAAAGCTAAATGAGAGTCACTTAAATAATTATCATTTCCCGAGGCAAAACGCTCGTCAAAAGCTCATTTGGAGCGCCTCATCACATCTCATCTGGTTTCGACTGCTCCGATCTGTAAACCGACGATCGACCAATTAACCAACGAGACGAATGACGTTTGAGATGCTGAGCACTTTATTAATTAGGGGAAAATCAGTGGAAATCGGACCAACAAGCCCTCGTTCGAGGTCTGCCTCTCCTCTCTCTCTCTCTCCCTCTCTCGCTCTCTCGCTCTCCCTTCATTATGGTCTTGCGCACAGCAGGTTCGAGCAATGCGCATTAGTCGCTGATGTTGATGGCACCGTGTGCTTCCAGTCTTGTTTTTCGGCTACTCTGAGATACTCTAACCAATGCAGGTACATGCAATGGGTCGAACAGCGTGTGCAGAGTGAAAGAAAGAGAAATAGAGACCAGCAAAACGTTAAAGAATACGCATAGAAGAAGAAGAAGCTGCTGAATTCAGGTACCCAAACATGAAAACTAAGCGATAAATATAAATCTAAACTTATACGAATTTTTGCTTACAAACAAAGCCGAGGTAACTCTGCGGGCAGCCAGCAAAACGTTTAAGAACGTCGCAACAAAAGGGAATCTGAGCTAACTGTAATTGCAATCACGAAGTAGCCGCAAAAAATGATCAAGTATTTGCTGAGAGAAAGCAAAGAAGCAAAGCTTGCAGCCAGTTAAACGTTTAAGAATACGCGGAAAAGCGAAAAACATTTACGAAAATGGCAGCAAAGGAGTATTGAGATTATAAACAGCTGCAAAGAGCAGTATCTCACACGCGAGCTTCAGTATCACTCGCAGTAAGCAACGCGCACTTTACGACAGTCAGTAAAACGATTAAGAATATGCAGCACAAGGGCAAATTACAAAACTGAAGCCTTGAGAGCGTATTGCTGCTTTGGTGTGTCCGTCGCATGCTGCGGTTACTGTTGCTGTTCTAGGAGCATCAACGAATTGCTCCACATCGCCCCACAACGCTCGGACGCAATTAATCTATGGTCTAGGTAGCTTCATAGAAATGATGGCAATTACCCGACGCGCTCGCGGTCGGTTTGGGCTAATGAGCAGTAGGAGATCTGCTCAATTCATTCATCACTGATGATCACAGATGATGATCGGCAGCCCCCTTTTGGGGTACTACTCTGGGTACTCTGGTTCGGACGGGTTCGGGGCGTGCCAATGGCGTTCTTATTAATTTGCTCAATTTCCACCAAAGCTAGGCAAGTGGCAGGGTACGAGAGAGGGATGGGGGGAGAGGAAAGAAGGCCCAAAAAAGTCAAGAGGGAAAAACTGTACGAAACGTAACGAAACGAGACGAAAAACTTAATTAAAATGTCGTAAACGAAAATTGTATGTTGTACTCAGTTGTTGCCTATCTCCCTCTCTCCCTCTCTGGCTATCTCCCTCTCTCGCGCTCCCGATTGTTCATTATAGTGGGCTGTACACGAAGCGGTACGGGGGCGGGGGGCGGTACAGCAGACGATTAGCTCCCAAAATAATTAAGACATTTCACTTTGGACCTTCGGCCAAATGGAAAAATTGTTAATACAAATTGTTTGTTGCCCAATTTCTTCGTTTGGCCCATTCCATGTTTTTCCTCGTCCATTGTTGTTGTGGCTGCCCCATGTTGTTGCTACTTGTTGTTGCCACTGCTGGTGCCGCTTGTTGCCGTTTCGGGGCCGCGACCGAAAACAATAAAAATGACTAATGGCATCTAATTTCCCGTCGCACAACGTCCAAGACGAGCAGTTTTCACATTTCTCCCTCCGGCCCTGCTGCTCGCCCTCTCGAATTCACAAAATTTGAAGGCGTGGACTGCGTGGGCGTGGCACAGTGGGCAGCGCGTTTGCCACTCACTAATAACAGCCAGGACCCGCGGCACGGGAACACGAATGGAGGCCGAAACGAAGATGGAAATGGGAACTACGAGTCGGGCGAGAAATTCACCTGTCGTTGACAGTTTGAGCGATTTTTCAGCTTGTATTTAGCTATTTTTTTTGGCTAGAAAAGGTCTATATTTGAATTGTTCTCTTTGAGATCGTCTATTCTGCATTCTATTGTTAATTATCTATAGTGTATTGCAGCATACAGTTGAAGTTCTGCTTCTAGAAATCTATATATCTATTACTAATGAAAGGGTTCAATAAAAGCGATACTAACTTATAGTATGACTGTTACAGCCGGTGGAAAGTGTGAGAGACTTTACGTAGAGTATTTTCCCGGCCAGTTTTAATTGCTTAGCCCGTTTATACATTTCCATTTGTGCTTTTGTCTGTACGAACGTTGAGTTCTCGGGAACTTCCATCGTTAGAGGTGCCAAATTTGGCAGCAAGGTTCCTCTATATCCTATGCAGAGCAAGTACATTTCAAATTTCAAAGCACACACAGTAAATCGATCGGTTTCTACTTTAAGGCGTAGTGTTTACTTTCTTCTTTTCTATCTGCCGCTTTAACTCACTCTCTCTCCCTTTCTCTCTCTTTCAATCTATTTAGCTCTCTGACCTTTGTTTATTCCTCCCTATGTATTTTCCACAACATTTGGCCCAAAAATATAAAATGTTGGCTAAATTAAATTACGCGCTAGAGGCGCATACACAGACACAGCAGCCCACACACACCCACACACACATACACAGGCGCATAATTAAACGCACATACAGTGGGTAAAACAACAACAACAACAACGGGCAACAATGTCGCAAATGGCGCCCAACGTTGATTAAAAATTGATCAAAAAACATAACAAACACACAAATTATGCACGTCTGCGTTGTGGCTGCTGCTGCTGCTGCTGTTGCTGCTGCTGCTGTTGCTGCTGCTGCTGTTGCTGTTGTGCGTGTCGCAGCGAATTGATTAAAAAGAGCAAAGCGATTGAAATTTTATTGGTAAATTGAATAAAGTGCGCGCCGGGGCGCCAGCAAACAACATGTTGTTGTTGCTGCTGTGGTTGCTGTTGTTGTTGTGGCTGCTGTTGCTGCTGCTGTAGTTCAGCTTTTGCTGGCGTCGCAGTTGTTGCTGCTGCCAAAATGTTTGCTATAAATAAATGAGTCTGCCAATGTGTGTGTGTGCAGGCTTGCTAATGGTTGTTGTTTTTGTTGCTGTTGCAATCGCGCAATTGGAGTATTGTTTAAACCATAATTCAATTAGTGCAGGAATATTTGCACTGTCTCTCTCTTGCTCGCTCTCTCTGCCTCACGCTCCCTCTCTCTTTCTCTCCCTGTCTCTGTCTTCCTTTTTCCCTCTCTCTCTCTCTCTATCTCTGTCTCCCTTGTGCAGTGCAATACGCATTTAATTTGCATTTAATTACTTTTTATTTTATAAAATTGCCTATTGCCCTCGCTCTCCCTCTCTCACTCGCTCCCTCCCCTGGATGAAACTCACCTAAGCGCTGCTTGTGCTCCCGCAGCTGCTCATCCTGCTCCTCCACATCCACCTCCAGCTCCAGCTGCTGCTCCTCTTCCAGCTGTTCCTCGCCCTCCTCTTGCTCCCCAGGCTGCTCCTGCTCGCGCCGCTGCTCCTCCTCACGCTGCTGCAGCTTTGTCGCGCGCTGCAGCAGCGCCATGTGACGCAGCATGTGCACTGAGGCAGAGGCGGAGGCAGCACTGCAGGCGCCACTGCCCGCTGCAGGATGAAGGCTCAGAAATGGCGCCCAGCCTGCTGCTGCTGCGGCTGCGGCTGCGGCGGCGTAGAGATGCGCTCCCGCCAAGCCGCCCATGCCGGAGGCCGCCAGTGGGTGTGGCGTATGCGGGTGCGGGTGCGGGTGGGCGTGCTGGGGCGGGTGCGCCTGCGCAGCTGCAGCCAGCTGCTTGAGCAGGTGATCCATGTGGGCGCTGCTGGCGCTGCTAACTCTGGCGGCAGCAGTGGCGCAACTGTTGCATGGCAAGGAAACTGCAGCGAAAAAAGGACACTGTGCGGGCAAGAGCGACGGCCCCACTGTGCGCCGGTCGCGGCGGTGACAAACAAATTGAATCGAATTAAAATTACACACGGAAAAGCGTTCAGTGCGCTGATTTACGCGACAGACTGTGTGCGAGTGGGAGGGAGAGAGACGGAGCGACGGAGAAAGACAGAGAGAGAGTGCGAGCGAGCGAGAGAGCGTGTGAGAGGAGGCGCCACGACGCGGCAAAGTTGACAGCGAAATGAAAATGGCAAAGCGAATGCAGACGACGTTGACAACAGACGACGGCGACGGCGACGGCAACGGCAACGGCAACGGCGATGGCGAAGTTTCTTGCCTGCGTGTGTGTGTGTGCTGCTGCTGGCATTGGCGGTTTGTGTCCGTGCTAAAAAATGAGATGGCAAGCGACACCTGCAGCAGCTGCCGCTCACAAGTGTTGAAACTGCTCTCGTTGTTGTTGTTGTTGGGCTGCGCGACTGCAAGCAAAAATCATTAACGTTCAAAATTTATGTGCGCCAAAGCGAGAAATAACAAAACGAAGTCGCCTTCGCTGTCGCGGTCGCTGTCGCTGGCAACGTCAGCTGCGCGACGCGTCGTTACAATAAAAATAAAAATGGTTTCACTTAACCAACACTCGAAGGCGCGCTCTCACTGCAGCACACAGGCGAAGAGCGTGAGAGAGCGAGTCAAGCAGGCACGCACACACACAGTCACGCAAGCAAATGCAAGCTGGCACACGCACACGCACACGCACACGCACTCACACAGCGCACAGCAATAATGGTATTTTTCTGCCTGAGTGCGCGTCAGCAAGCAGAGAGCGCGCAAAGAGAGCGCGCGCGTTCGTTGGCTGAGCGAGAGAGCGACAGCGAGGCCAGTGCAGGCACAGGCACAGGCAGAGGCAGAGGCAGAAGCACTGGCAGAGGCGCAACTGTGTGTGTGCAAGCGAGCAAGCGAGTGCGAGTGCGAGCGCTGCAGAGAGCGCAACAGTGGACGAGAGCTTGGGAAAATGAAATGAAAAACGCCAAAAAAATTGATTTAAAGTGAATTTGTGTGTGTGTGTGTGCCTGTGTGTGCGATGGCGCTTGAGCCGCTGTCGCTGCATTGCCAGGCAGCGAGTGCAAGCGAGACAGCACGACACACTCGGCACACAGGCGTGGCCAAAGAATACAGGGAAATTTATACACACGCCGCCGCTGCTGCTGCTGCTGCTGTTGCTGCCCTGCTGCTGCTGCCTCGTCGCAGATGATGATTATGGGCAGCGACGCCAGCAGCGCTGCTTGTGGCAGCAGCGTCGCAGCGCACACAGGCCAAACTGACATTTTATTGATTGTTTTATGCGATTATAATGTAATAATGTCTTAAATATGCAGCGGCCTGGGCGAAGAGAGCAAACACCCTGCCCCCTCCCCCCCACACACCCCTGCCCCCATGCCTCTGCTGCGCTGCGCTGGGGGCTGCTTGGGTGCTGCACACTGCGCAGCTGCGACTTTTGCGTCTTTTAAATGAATTATGCGCATACCGAGCGGGGAATGCGGGGCGGGTGGTCGACTGGGGAAAATTGCCGCCCTCGCTGACCATTTGCTGGGCTGCAGTCTCCCAACTCCTTTCGCTCTTGTGATTGGCAAAAAAGGAAAATTCCATTTTCACACAGTCTGCACTCTTCTTCATCTCGTTCTTCCGCTCTCTTTCCCTCGCTGCTGCTGCTTCTTCTGCTTCCTCTTCTTCTTCTTCGTGCCGCTGCTGCTGCTGCTTGGCTTTTATCGGCAAGGAAAAATCTATAAGCGGGCAGCGGCCGCCGCACTCAACTCAATTCAATTAATTTTCACTTGATTTTTCCACACACAAACAAATTTTCATTTAATTTGCTGCGGGGCGTTGCTCGCTCGCTCCCACTCCCACTCTATGTGTTTTTCCCTCTCGCTCTTCCTTGTCTTGCGCTTATCGGACGCCATTTTCTTGTGCTTGATTTTCTATTAGGTTTCTCGCTGGGACAAAACTTTTCCCTCTCCTCATCGACTCCCCTCGATTTGCCTACCCATCGCAGCCGACACAAATATCTTCTGACATTTGCGCGCTCTCATTATGTTTTATTATAATAGAACTTATTTTGCGCATTATCATTATAATGTTTATTGTTATTCATTTCTACGCGTGTTTTTGATTAAATTTGCATTTCATTTTTGCCACACCCCACGCCCCCCCTCCTCTTTACTTCCTCGCGCTCTTTGTTCGTTTACGTTTTCCATTATGGCAAAATGCTGGAAATGATAAGCGTAATTAAAAATAAATCAAAAATGCGAATCGCACGATTTTCAATTCATTTCAAATTGCGTTGCGTGGAAAATGTAATTTGATCAGACAAAGAGAAGGGCACAGATAGAAGGGGAGAAGGGGGAGAGAGAGACAGAGAGAGAGAGAGAGAGAGGGAAGCGAGAACTATTGTCGTTTATGTGCCGACATTATATATAGTATGATATTTATTAATTCTCAACGCATTTATCAACATTTTTTTGTATTTGATTTTGGACTATTACAATCGATTGATTATGACTGGCAAATACCCTACATCACTTCAAGCTAATTATCGCAAAATGTATATTCTAAACATATATATATATTTATAAAACATAATTGAATCCAGCCTTTTTAAGTCATATATAAGGCTGGATCAAATTATATTATTCTTTACTCAACGCATTTTAAAACCAATCATCATTAGATAGATAAGGAATTTTGTTGTATTTTAATAATGTTGACAAGGCTTTTCCTATAATGTATGATATATATATATATATATATATATATATATATATATATATATTATTATATTTATATTTATATTTTGAACTTTTGGTCGTCCATAAATTTATCTATTAATGTACAGCAATAATTTTTATTTTAAAAATATAAATTGTAATGATAAATTTTTTGATTGCCTTGTTGCGATTAATCGATCATCGATGTACAGTGTAAAGAAAATAGATCACTGAAGCTAAATGGAAATTTATAAAGATTTATTATGTTGTAAATGTATGTACATACTTTTCTCAAAGAATTTGCATATATTATCTACGATTCAACAAAATTTGAATAGGACCTACTCTGCTCAGTTTCACATCTACAAGCTTTTTATTCCCGAACAGGATCAGTTAATCGACTATACGTAGACTTAACTCAATCCCTACATGATGTGCAGCTGAAAGTTGCAGATAAGTGGCGGATTAATGGGCTTGAATTGCTTCATGAACACGAGTTCATAGTTCGCATTGGGTTAACGAGTAACGCGCAGTTGATTCAGATGCGAATCGATGTGGATCGATGTCCTTCGCGGGGTTAATTTTGTAGTTTTTTTTTTTATTTGTTTATCAAATGGCCGCAATCACGAATCAATTATTATTAAAAGCGCATTAAAAACAATACAAATGTCATTAAACCAAAGGGCAGTGAGGGTGGCAGGGGAGCAGGTGTCGTCAGGCACAGTGGGCTGATGGAGTTGAATATTGAAGTAAAAAAGTACGTATCGTATCGTAAGTTGCATATCCTTATCCCCCTTATCAATATGCTTTCATACGTAACTCCCTCTCCCCGCTCAACACCCCCTCGCCACTATCTATGACTGTGATTTTTATTACACTTTATTATTATTTACCTACTGTCGACTAATTTGTTTTTAATTTGTGCTGATAAAATTGATGAATAAATAAAACGACGAGCGAGCAAATAATGAAATTAATAACTGACTACTGTGAAGGGTCGGGGCTCGGGACACGGGGACGGTACGCACTGTGTCTGATGAATAAACTAAGCTCCCGAAATGGACAACAACAACTAAACGATAAACATGCCGTAATAATAATTACAATAACAAAGAGCAAATATTGCCAGCCAAGCGGCCGGGGAGGGGGGGGGGGGAGGTAGGTAGAGATATTACTCGGTCCCGATTGATTTGTCAAATCAGAATTATTTGATTTCCCTTCCGATTCGGTACACCAAATTCGTATTGGAGTGATTGAAGATATGGACAATGTTCGAGGGGTTCGAAATGGCGGGGCAGCGGCTTAGCAGACCGTGGCAAAACGCTGTAATGGCAAGATATTACATATGCTCGGAATAAGCTAAAAAAAATACAATACGTTTATATTGATTTTTAAAGATTGGGAACTTTTCTAAGATTCCTTGAGCTAAAACAACAGACTACACAAAGAATTTCTTAAAAAATTTTTTTTAAGTTTATATTTAGTTTTTCCGGACTTATGAAAGATTATATTCCATTTTTATGGACAAAAGTCTATATAAAGCTGCCTTGAGTTTTATTTTGATAGGTTTCTCTACCAGTTTTTACAATATTCCTATGAAATTTGTTTAAGATTCTAATTTCATATTTCAGAGTTTTCCTAGAATTCCATCATGTTTGACATGGATATAGATTAATAATAAAATATCATAATATCATATCATATATACAATATAATAATATTTTTTAATTTTAGACTTTAACTCTTTAATATTTTATTGAATGATATTTATTGGTTCTAGACTTAAACTCTCTAAAAAACCCCTATATATATATTATTTTTCCCCTCCAACCCAACCGGCACAGGTGACTTATGCCAATTGGAGGTGCTCAAAAGCCGCGTCGCGCGATTGTAGCGCAGTGTAACTATTTGGGAATGAAATAATGCGTGTGTTTGGCTATCAGCGAGCAGGGGAGACAGGCAGATAGGTAGACGTTCAGGTGGTGATGAGGGGGGGTGGGGGGGTCGGTGTTAACTTAATGACTTTATTAGCTAAGCACAGCTCATAAATGTGACAATAGCATGAGACATGAGACAGCAGATAGGAGGCAGACAGGCAGGCAGGAGACAGAGCTGGCAGGAGTAGGGTAACGGGTGACGTGTCTATAGCGAGATTTGATTGCTGAAAATTCGGGAAATTCGCCAGCGATCAAAGGGTAAGAGAGTCGGTGATGTAGACAGCGGAGAGACAGAGTGGGAGAGAGCGCGAGAGAGTGAGCGAGAGAAAGTGAGCGAGAGCTGTTTGTTGATTTGTTTTGGCCGATAAGCACTTAAATTAAGTCTTAATTCCTAATGCCCCATGTTGCACACGTGTCGCCATGCGGCAGGGCGGGAGAGGGGTAGAGGCAACGTCGTCGTGTGAAATGGACATTTAATTATTTGCCGTGATTAAACACACAGCGCGGACAGGTCCCTTCCTCTGCCTCTCCCTCATCTCACCCAACCCGAGCCCCATCCTCAGCCTGCCCCATTTCGTGGCACATGTTTAGTTTTTTGGGGGTTGCGCTGCTGCTGCGGCTGCACTGCCAGCTTCATATTCCAATTATTTATCTTATCTCGCCTCGTATCAACTCGTTTTGATTTTCATACCCCTCCACACTTCCCTACAACCCCCCCGCCTCCCACCATGACAATCCGAGCCCAAATCGAATGCAGCGTGCGGCACTTTTGACAGTTGACAGTTGCATCAGCAGCAGGGGCGTGGGCAGAGGGGGCGGATGGAAGTCAACCCCCCTGTCGTTTGTCTCTAATTTAAGTATCTATCTATGTATCTATCTCAGCTGCGTATCTGTAGCTGTATCTGTATCTGTAGCTCATTGTGTTATGAAAATATTTATCTTTCCCAGCAGCGCAGGGGAGTGCAGGAAATTCGAGCAGCCTGCCCTGACCTCCTCACCTCCTGCACTGAGCAACCCCCTTCACGCTGTCAGAAGTGCGAAGTGTATGTGTGTGTGTGTGGTGTGTGTGTTGTGCACAACGCTTGTCAAATTAATGAGATTTAGAGTTTTGATTTCTGATCGATCGACTGCGATAAGAATTGCGACCACAAAGTAAAGAGGCAAAAGCGGAAGGGAAACAGAGAGGGGGATTATGTGGAATACCAGAAAAAAGGTAGAGAAATTATAGAACGATCTTGAGCTTTATACAGAGAGAGGCATGTGAGAGACAGAAAAGAAGACAGATTACTGGAGAAGCTGGAATATAAAGAAGCAATCGCAGGGAGACAGAAGAAAGCCAAGGTATTTCGCGAGAAACGAGGTTAAAAAGAGAAGAAGAAAAGAAAAAGAGGCTGATGAAGCAAATAAACATATGACAAGAAGAAAAGGGGTATATGAAAGAGGAAAAGGGAAGTAAAGACATGATATGGGAAATAAACCGAAATAGACGCTTTAAAAGAGTGTAAAGAAAAGATTTGTGTGTGAAAGAAAGACAAAAAGTGTAGAGAAGAAAACATGGAAAAATATGTTAAAGAGAAGGAAAAGAGTGCAAACTGTGATATGTGGTTAAATGAGAGCGAAATAAAAGACATAATAAACGAAAGATGGTATAATAGAGCACAGATAGAGAAAGAGGGGCAGATAGATCAGAGAGAGAGTTAGGAGTAGCTTATAAAGGAGTGAGAGCATTAATGCGAGCAGAAAACACCGAGTAAAAAGAAAAGCTTCCAAACGGCAAATAAGACAGTCGCAGAGCAAGGAGTGAGAATCGAGTAAGAAAATGGCAAAGTCAGCTACGATTTTTGCAGGTGCAATCAGAGCTCGAGTGTCGCCTAATGATGCATCCGCTTGCCCAGTGGCCCAAAAGCAATTACGTTAAGAGAGACCCTAGTCGAACCTCAAGACCTTTAGCACAACCATCAACCCTCACCCGCCCCCCGCAAGCGCGATTCAAGGGGTTTTCCAGTTGTAAATATGCAAATGCATATGGTAAATAGATGAGCTTTTATTGTATTTGTTGGCGTAAGCGAAAGACAATCATAACAAAAGTGTAAAAGTTGCCACATAGTCGAAATGCGCTGCTACCTATGCGGATGGGGATGGGTATGGGGATGGGGTTGGGGGCAACCCTTCTCGCAGCAGCGCCCCCACTCGGCAGGCAGCACAAATTGACTTCTAAAAGCTGCAAAATCAGCAAAAAATTTGCATTTCAATAAACGATTATCGTAACTTTGCGTACGGTTTTTGGTTACGGGTTACGGGCTACGGGTTACAGTTTACGGT
Source organism: Zaprionus inermis (assembly GCA_018151445.1). Taxonomy (NCBI): domain Eukaryota; kingdom Metazoa; phylum Arthropoda; class Insecta; order Diptera; family Drosophilidae; genus Zaprionus; species Zaprionus inermis. Next base: position 2,367,932 of record JAECXD010000285.1, read on the forward strand.
TTCCGCTTTACGGCAGGTTCCTTTCCTCCTCTCTCGCTCTCTCTCTCTCTCTCTTACACTGTCTCTGGATTGGGGGCTGCCATTTTGTGCGGCAAAAAGGTTGCCATAGGCTGAGAAAAATAGCTTAGGCAGACACACAGCGAGAAGGTGTTTGGGGTAGGGAGCGGGGAGCGGGGTGCCGGGTGTCGGGTGTGTCGGGGCTGCTGCTCTTTACGACAGTCAACGGGCAAATTGTCGTTGTAAAAGTCAAATGTGGAAAATTTATTTTATATTTTTAGCTTTTAAATTAAATAAAGTTTTTGTCGCCGTCGCTTTTATTTGCATTGACATTTTGTCACCTTCGCCCCGAGAGTTGTTCTCGTTTTCCGCTCACGTAGCGCCCGCTCCACTCCCGCTGCCTCCCCCCTCCCCCTCCCCCACTCTCTCTTTCTCTCTCTCGCTTTGTGTTGTGCATGTGTGTTTATTGTTTAGGCTTTTACGGTTCGAATGGGGTCCTTCAGCCGGGACATCACCACAAATCACACAGCTCACGTACGTCGCTTAAATATGGCGCTCGTTTCGAGTGCCTGTCCGTGTCCGGCAAAGCAGAAAAATAACAATAATAACGGAAGCGAAGCACTGCAGCAGGAGGAGTGCGAAAGAGGCAGACAGACAGAGAGAGAGAGAGAGAGAGAGAGAGACCTAGGGTGGGGGGAATAAACCGAGAGTGTGCAGGGTAGAAGCCGTCCATTCTGCATGCAAACGCAATTTGATAACGAGCGAACGTATTAATATCATTGAGCTCCATTATTTCACAACCACTCGCCTTCCCCCTCGAACACCCTACTCGATATACCCCCTCCCCTGTCGCATCTCCCAGCGGCCTCTCGCCAACACAGCATTCCCAGCGGTTTTGCAAAAAATGATGTTCATTTTGCTGGCGCATTGAAGTACAAAAACTACAAAAAGATACAAAGAAAATGTGGAATCGGCATAGACGGCTTGCCGCATGCGCTACAGTGGGGCATAGCAGGCACCTGAAGCGCTGCACTACAGCAACTTCAAGCTATAAAACAAAATAAAAGCTAAAAAACCATACAAATTGTTAGCAAATAACGTTGGCTAATGCAAGATCTTGCATCTCTAAAAAGTAATATATACCTAACATTAGTTCTTATTATACCATAGAAAACTGCAAGAGCTGCCTCTCGATCTATAAAACCATCCAACCTTACTGTATCCAGTGTAGTTTAAGCAGCAAAAACTTCAGAAATTTTAAAATTTTAACTGTTTGTTTTTTTTCTAATCTATTCTATCAGATTTTCTGTCAATTCATGACTTAAGTACAGCCATTTCTTTTGTAACTTTTTCAAAGTTCATTAGTTCTGCGTCATATAATTTCCCATTTCCCAAGAGTTAATAGATAAAAACGCAAGATCCCCCTTACAATCCAGATATCAGCTATGAAATTCTACTTGCCTTTCTAAAACAGGCACGATTTGATTTCGGTTCATATAATAAATACAGAAATATCTTGTATTTTCGAAAAACACAATTTTCCTTGAACGCACACAGTTTCCTGTCGATGGATATGCGAAAAAGAGTCAAAATTCCGTTCTGTTTTCCAACTGCAATGACAAGTGGACAGTTACGGGTTTTCTTGCCGGGAATCGTTTTGGGCTGCTTCAAGGATGCGCTGAGATAGCCAAAAAAATAAAAAGCCGAAACCGAAATCGAAATCGAAATTGACTGTGAGCGGACTTTAAAACGTTGCAGACACACGTCAAATGGCGAAGGGGGTGACATAACTGGCTGGCAATGGATGAAGTGTGGGGGGGAGTGGTAGAGTGGGAGCAGGGGTAGGCGGAGCCATTGGCTTATCGGCGCCCGTGTGCAACATATTGCCACAATTCGTTGCCGTCGTTGCCATCGCATTGGCAATTGTGACTGATGGCCAATAAATTTTTACAGTCATGCACTGGACATGGACGTGGCCAGCGAAGGGGTTCGTGGAGCAGGGATTTGGGGCAGGGGTGCGTAGTGGAGCACATGTCGATTTGTGTATGTGCCCCGCACTGTGCCCGCGCCTGAGCCTGAGCTGCTTATTAAATAAATCACACAAACAAAACGGCGGGCAGACGAGGTTGCAGGTTACCGGGGTGGCCACTTGTCATTGCCAGCTGAAGCCGAAGCCGAAGCCGGAGCTGGAGCCGGAGCGTCCCATAAATTCATGTGCCCAATTATCTCATTTGTCTACGCATTCGATTTCGAATAACGGAAATTCGAGACAACGAGCTCTCTGATAGAGTCGCACACGATCCGATCTCCACGATCCTCACAGACATCGCATTTCATTCCATGGCATTTCAATTTTTCACCACGGTTCAGAGTTCGTCGCACAGAACTGCCTCGGGCAGCGCACAGAAGCGGCGCTTGTTCTACTCAATTCCATTCCAACCTCCCACTCTCTCTCTCTCTCTCTCTCTCTCTCTTGGCCGCCCCCGCCGTCCCCGCTGCCCGCGTTATCAGCTCAGCGCCTTATCAACGAAAATGCCAACCAAAGCATAAAATATATATAAGGGGGGTCACGCGCGGGGGCGCTCAGACTCACTCTTTTCGTTTCCATTTACAATTCGGAACTGAGAACCCAAAGACGACACAGCGCAACCGTTGCCGTACCCCGTACCCTGTGGCGCCCCCTCCTCCAGGGTCGCACCAGACAGCTCGAGCTGCCTTCAATAATAATTTGCCCATGACTAATTGGATTTATTGGAATCGAATTTATTATGTTATGCTTATTTAATATTAAATTTATGCGCTGTTTATTTTGTCTTTGCCCATTTGGCTTTCGATTCGCTTTGCCGCATTTCGCGAATGTCGTGGTGGAGCGGGATTGGGAGGGGCAACTACCAAGGTAGGGCCATAGAAGGGGTAGCAACTAGCAGGCCAGTTAATCACGATCATAATAATCAATATCAAACTGAGCAACCTATAGATGAGAGCTGCAGCGAAACATTTGCATCTGCATTTGAAACACTGCAGATTTTTACTCGAGTAATTGCAATACAAGTACCGCAGAGGTACCGCATTTAAACGAATTCACATTGCACATTTTTACTCGAGTAATTGCAATACAAGTACCGCAGAGGTACCGCATTTAAACGAATTCACATTGCACATTTTTACTCGAGTAATTGCAATACAAGTACCGCAGAGGTACCGCATTTAAACGAATTCACATTGCACATTTTTACTCGAGTAATTGCAATACAAGTACCGCATTTAAACGAGTTCACATTTTTACTCGAGTGACTGCGAACTAAGTATCGCAATCGCAACCAACGCATTTTTTTGCGGTACACGTTGCAAAAAACAATGCGAAAACTTGATCGTTGCAGTTATGCGATGCATAAGCTATATAAACAGGACCTTATCATGCTTATGCTGATGTGCACTGAGAATATAACCATGTTGATTTAATAATCAACTCGGGTAAGTCCGTCTTTGTGCTCGTTTGTCTGTCCATCTGCCTCTCCGTCCGCCTACGTCTGCCTGTTTGTTTGAACATCAAGCTCTTATCTAATATAAAAGCAAAGCGACACCAAATTTGACATAAAGGTTCAGGTATAGCATACGCTACAGAAGTATATATTTTCTGCTGTATTTTAATATATTTGAATACAAATTCCACATTTATAACCCATTTATGACATTAGTTGGGCTAACAAATTACGTTGAAATATTCTCGAAAACACGGAATATATGGCTGGATCATTTCTCAAAGCCGTCGGTAATCATACCCTGCACAGCAATGATCTATTAGCTAATTTCAATATTATAATGATTCGACTCTTAACGTGGTTACACGCCCACAGCCGTTTCAGGGGTTGCTGCAACTGGAACAAAGATGTCTGCGCACACCTGTCAGTGTTGGTCAGTGTCTGTGTCTGTGTGTGTGCGGGTGTGTGTGTGCGGGTGTGTGCTTCTGCTCCAGTTACCAGTCTAACGACCTGCCCGCCTGCGTCTATCAGTCTGCAAGCTGAGGCTGCTCCGCTGAAGGAAGGCTAGAAGGAAGGCTCCGTCTCCGGCTACGGTTCAGGCTGAGGCTCAGGCGCGGGCTCTGAGGCGCCGCTAATGACCCTAATAAACAGTTTTGTGGGCGCTACGCATACTAATGAGCATCCGGGCGAGCGGTTGTAATGCCAGCAGGAGCAGCAGGAGCAGGAGCAGAGGCAGCAGCAACAACAACAACAATGCAAAGTGCAGGACGTCAACACCTTGCACAGCTGTCTATCTCTCTCGCTCTCGCTCTCCCTTTTCTATCGGAGTCTGCAACAGTAACTCTAATTCCTCCCTTCTCACTGCTTGCCCTGCCCCCTGCTCCTCCTTCTTCCTCCACGTATAATGAGCAATCCATCCGCACAACACCCGCACGTAGTTTAGTGAAATTTGTTGATTTACATGACTCGCAACTACTGCCCCCCTCACCGCCGCACCAGCCACCCGCTGTCAAGGCATCGAACTGCCCTCCTGACCCCTGCTTACGTACCCCCCCCCCTCCACCTCCCGCACCACCTACCCACTGTACGTCTTGGCATGTGTGAGTCGTCCTCGCAGCTTAATAAATTGTTCGCCATTAATAACAATAAAAATAGATAATCTCCGTATAACAAATTAATGATGTGCGCACAGTGCGAGAGCGAGAGAGAGAGAGTGGCAGGGAGACAGAGACGGCGACAGGTATAGAAGGAAGTGCTTCAGAGAGTGAGAGAGAGCCAGCAGGTCCGAAAGAGCGAGTACGAGTGAGTGAGTGTCTCGGCAAATATGAACACTTCACATGCATATTACACTCGCCAACAGGGTTGTGAAGCTGCTTAGACAGGACGCCCAACCTCACACTCCAAACATCATTTCGCTGTCTTAGCTATCCTATATAAAAATTGAGAGTTTAAAAAAGAAACTTATATTTTTGGTGATTTTCATTTCTCACAAATATTTTTTAATCTTTTGCACCAAAATCAAGTCTCGGAATCAAATCTCTTACAAATTATGCTGTCTGACCCGAAGCAGGACCTCTTACCCCACTTTCACATCTAACCCTTCCTTCACTTTGTTAAAAACTAAGTCTGAAAACTTTTGATGAGAACAAACAGTCAATAATTGTTTCTGTTACGAACTGCCCGATCTCAGTTAATATCAGAGCTAGAGACTCAAAATTTCGCATGCAGACTTCCATTTATCATACTCGCAGAGTAAGTTTATTTCATTGCAATTTTCTTTTAATTTATTTATAGTAATCCACTTTCTAAGTTTATGTATCCCACAAATTTCTGTTCCTGTTTTTTTTTAGCCCGACAAATGTGTAGCACAGTGTCGGTGACTAACGGAACTTATTGGTGGTTGCTCGAAAGTCAAAAGTCGCGCCAAGGTATGCGCCGCGCCCCGTCGTGCCTGTGGCCAGAGGACGAGAGGAAGGCCGAGAACTGGGACGAGGACGTGCCGTGCCACTTGGCACTTGCCACAGCAACAACTCCCCCGGGGGCCATGTAGTCGAGTACGGATTTGAAGTAAATTAAAAGTCCCCTCGCCCCACACCAAGCACCCCCTCACCCCATCCCCCTCTCCAGATTTAGCTACCCCCGGTCGAGGGGGTTGTCCCGGCCACGCACTTGAGTTCATTATTATGATATTTGGTGTCAGCGCGTCATCCCCGAGACCTGTACGGGGCGTGGCAGCGTGTGGGCAAAAACTCAATTATAACAATATGCTCAGATTTTCATCCCGAAAAAAAGGTATTTAGTTTGTCTCGCTCTCGCTCTCGCACTCCGTCTCCCGTCTCCCTTGAGGGTTTTTTTGGTTTTTCAATTTGCCTTGCGCTACCTGCGCATCTCAACAATGCAACGGATGAGGCAGCCCATAAAAAAATCAGAGAGGGGCCCCATAAACTACACGTCTACGCGCTCATAACTATCAGCTAATAAGCCCAAACTATAAAAAAATCAAGCTGAAAAATACCAAAATCAAATTCGAATTCGAGCTGGAGCTGGAGCTGAAGCTGGAGCTCTCGGAGCTTGTAGATCAAAACACAGAAAGTGGAGCAATAGCAGCGCCCCGCTTCCCCGTCCCACAAAGAAAATAAAGAAATGCCTGCTAATCATCGTACAATGAAATAAATTACAAACATTGTTCGTCTTCAACGATCATGAGAGATCTGCCACTCTCCTCCAACTCCCCTCCACCCCACCGCTTTGTGCCCCGCTGTGAAAATTGAAAAGCGCTCGAAAGCAAATAGAAAACTCGCTTAGTTGAGGCGCAAAGATTAACACCAACTGCGACCGGTTCGCAGTTCCGACAACGACCGAAACGACCGAAAGGAGTCTGAATAAATTAAGGCATCAAGATCATAATACAAACGATCGTCGATCGTCGATCGGCCGCGATAAACACTTTGATTAGCCAATGCCGGTGTGAATGTGTCTGACTGTGTGTGTGTGTGTGTGAGTGGCAACTCCCGCTGCGAAATTGAAATGGAAGCAGCAACCAAAGACCCAAAAAAAACCTCAGACTGAAACCCGAATTGCTCTGCTGCTGCTGCTGTTGTTGTTGTATCTCAGGAGAGCGGCAAACACCAAAATGCCCATAATTATGACAATCAGTTGTTATCGTTGTTATTGCTGTTGCTGTTGTTGTTGCTGCTGCTGCTGCTGCTGTTGTTGCTGCCCCTCGTTGTTGTTGTCTGTTTATGATGAAGCGCTAATCCGCATTGTTGCCGCGTTGTTATTCAGTTGTTGCCTCAAGAATCTGTTACAGAAAACTTAAAAGCGTCGCTTTAATAACTTTATTGATTTCGATTAAGCGCTATAAGGTAGCGTGCACAGTGCGTCGGATATGGGGTATATTGGCACAAGCGAGCGACTTGAGACAGTAGGAAAAACTTTGCATCCGATGAGGAGAATAATTTTCATATCGAATTGGAAAAAATGTATGCAATGCAAATCGTATTTAATAGGTTTATTTTGGAATATTTTGACAATAAATTATAGATCTTCAGTATTTGAAAATACTTATGGAAATTCAAATCAAGCCAAGTGTTTAAGCTTTAATAGAGACTCGAAATTTACTGTGGAACTATACAATTTTTGATCTAAGTTAGAAGACACTTAAGATTGTAGGTCTTTTCATTGTTTAGTTGTAGAATTTTTATTTATTAAATAACATATGAAAAAACATATTTTATTTTTTCAGATTTTCTACAAATAAAATGATTTTGATTTTAAGTTTCGATGGTTTTCATCAGATTAATTGCAAGAAAAACCCAAGACGAGGTTTAGCTGCCCAAACAGCTTGTAATATATGGATATTTTATTCTCTACTTACAGGTATCATTTAATGCTCTTCAACGATGGCATAGCGCAGCGACACAGTCGACTAGGCCGAGTGCAGAGCGCAGCCAATAAACAATAATTCATAAACAATAAGGCAAACAAAAATATCTTTTGAGATCAATAAAAACTCATTTACAAACTACAGATGCAGCAGCTAGAGTTGTAGAGATTGGAGAGAGAGAGAGAGAGAGTGAGAGAGTAAAGGGTTGCCAGACAAACAGAGCGAGACAGACAGACAAGCTGACAGACTGAAAAGGTGAATCCGTAAAATTACGAGCCAAAGCAGTGAGTGAGACAGGTTGAGGAGGAAGGGAGGAGAGGGAGAGCGGCATAGAGGTGTTTCGGGAGGCAGTTGAAAAGAAAAATATTTAATGAAAAACGTGTGAAGAATAGTTAAAAGCGACCAATTTGATTTGCATCGAAAAGTAATTGAGCCACAAAAGTTATGGCCGCTCAACGGGGGCACACGACCACGAAACGAATCAGATAGAGAGAGAGAGAGAGAGAGAGGAAGAGACAACAAAGGGTCGAGAGCTGAGCTGAGCTGAGTTGAGAAAAATCTGCTCTGAAAACAGAAAAATCTTCAAAATCATGCACAATTATTAAAATACATAAACGTAATAATCATATCAACAGGGCAACGCGCGGAATCATTAACAGCGTGCAGCAAGCACGGCAACAACAACAGCAGCAGCAGCGGCAGCAACAACAACAACAACGAGAACAACAACAACAGCAACAACAAGAAAGTGAACAACTACAACAGCCGCAGCAACAACGAGAGCAAAGCGCGAACACTGAAAAATTAATAAGCAATAAAATTGCCATGAAATGAACTCCACAAATTCCCATGAAAGCGGCCGCAGTTGCCATCAACGTCGACGTCACGCTGTGCTGCGGCGGCGAGGCAGAGGCAGAGGCAGAGACAGGCAGTGTGGCACGGCCAGCAAACAACCAGTTAAGCTAACCGAGCTTAAAGTTTAAACGGTTAATTGTGCCGCTGCCACATGGGCACCGAAAAACCGAATGCAAATTCAATTGACACTCTTTGTGGCATGCAACACGCTCGCCACGAATTGCCTGTTGATCGGCTTTAGCAGCACGCGTTCAATTAGCCTGCACTCTCTGCTTTCCCTCTCTCTCTCTCTCTCTCCCCCTTTCGCTGCATACACAGAACTTTCGCAATTTATTATACAAAATTAAATAATTTCTTGAGTTTTACAGACTTTCGAATTGCTTTATTACTGCATTATATGATGCCCCTTTATCATTTATCAACTTAGGATGGGTTAGACGTGCTAAAACATATGTAAAACATTAAACTTGGGTTTATATTTCACCTGGGGGGCTCCTTCCCGACCGACTTTTATACTAAGCTGAAGCTACCCAATCAAACTAAGCCAAGAAAGTACAGGTTTATATCTCTGATATCAAATTTCAAGTGGAAGTACATAAAATGTTTATTTTCAGGCAAATTCGAACGATTTTCGTGGGCTATGAACGTAGCACTCTAAATTTTATATAAACTCAAGCAAGAACCTTCATACAGGAATCTTCATGGCAAATTTGCTGTTTCTATATATTTGAGTTCCAGAGATCGCGGCGTTCGAACAGACAATAAGTCGCTCTTCGCTTACTAAAATAATATATGAGTAGTCTGTGAGAGTTCTATTCGCAACACAATATTTGAGACAATTTGTCTGATATTGTTAAAGTTTTCCAGAGCAAATATGCGGAATATACTAGGAAAAAAATTAAAAATTTATGAAATTTCTTCACTCTTTTATATCCCATCAGCTTATGAAGTCTTCAAGTTAAGATGTAATGCCTGCAACGCACTAAACACCCCATAGAAATGGTCTGCCTGCTAAAAATTCCTTTGCTTTCCCCTCCTTTCTCGCGGCATATTTTTATGAACCCTTCCGAATATGTCGCATAAAATATATGTCGCACCCATTATCCGGCACTCTCTATGTACAGTGGACACTCTGGAAGGAATTGAAAAATCACTTTTCTTCTGTTTTATGCGTACTTTTCATGCCATTTAAATTATTGTTTATTGAAGACATCGCCAATTTTATTTGCCATTATTATTTGACCAAAAAAAACATGTATTTTTTTATTTTTAATTTTTGTGTGTTTTTATGGTGTTTTTTGTATTTTTTTTCTTTACAATTTCGTTTTTATTCTTGTTGGACAATATATTTGCTTTTGCTTTATCGCTTTTCCATTTCCTTTTCATTACTCAATACAATTTTATGGTACTTTGCATTCTATTTGTAATATTCTTGTTATTATTATATCTTTAGGTTCGAAAAAAAATCGCTTAAGTTAGGGTATTTTCGTTTCGTTCATCGTTTTTGCTAGATTAAATTACATTTTTACACACACTCACACAGTCGCACACACACGAACACACACTCAGTCGCACTACACAAAAAAATGAGCTTATCGTTATTCATAGTTATCGTTTATCGGGTTTATCGTTTCTTCTTAATAAGCATTGCTTCGATGACGAAGAAAAAAAATGGGTTTGAAAAAAATACGCTTAAAATTAGAAACAAATACAAAAAAAAAAAAATGCACATTACGCAGCTAATTTTAGTCTCTCGTGGAACAATACAAATCAGGCTGAATAAATAGAATCACTTAGCTATATATGCTGTATGTATATTTAAGCTCGGAGCCGCAAATCAGATGGGAAAGAAGTAGGAGAAGAATCTTATATAGATACTCTATAGATAAATGTAGTTTATATGTGTTCTCATATATGGTATATATAGCCGAAGGAACGCAGAAATGAAACACGAAATGAGCAAAACATTTAGGAACTCATAAATGACAAGGAAATTACATACACAGAAGAGACACACCCCCTCCGGTCAAACAGCTCCCCAAAGACCCCTCAGTTGTTCCAGGGGAAGCGCAGCAACGAGCTAAGCACCAGCACCAGGCCGAGTCCTTCTCCTCCTGCTCCTCCTCTTGCTGCTGCTGCTCCTCCGCCTCCGCCTACGCCTCCACCGCCACGACGTCCACGTTCTCCTCACGTATTGTTGAAGAGCAGCGACTCGATGCTGAACGGATTGCTGCGCCGCATACTAATGGGAGAGGTCTGATGCACCAGATTGGCCGCTGCAGCGACCGCTGCTGCTGTTGCCGTTGCCGCCGCCGCCGATGTAGCATTATGATGCTGTGTGTTCTGCAGGTTGAGTTGATGGAACGCCTTGGCGGGGAATAGCAGCGATTTGGGTGACGCAGATTCGCGTGCATCTCGCATGGCCTCACGCTCGTCCAGTTCGCCAGCCTCGGAGGTCTCCGAGTGCATGTAGCCAGCAGTAGAGCCGCCGCCAGCACCTCCAGCGCCAGCAGCGCCGCTTCCATTACTCGCACCATGCAGCGTTGCGGGCGGCGCTACCGAGCTGGGACTGCCCAAGCTGCCTCCACCACCTATGTAGCTGCCGGCACGCGAACTGTCGCCATCGCCGTCCAGGCCGGCACCACAATGCGGCATGCCGTGATGCCCAGCGCTGCCCATGCGCGCCGGACTCACTGCATCGCTGTCCAGCTCATCGTCACTGTCCGTGCCGCCCACCACATCGATCTGTATGCCATCGTCCTCCAGATCGGAGTCCGAGAACGTGCCGTTCGCCTTGTGCTGTGATATGTATTCGGCCTTGAGGGCTTCCAGGTCCACGGTGATGCCCTTTGCCTGCAGCTTCCGCGCCTGCCGATCGATCGCCTTGGCCAGTTTCTTGCGTCGTCGCGCACTGCAAAGAGACGAGCAGAAAGTGGGAGAGAGGAATTACAAAAATGATTCGTTGATGTCGATGGATTCCAAGCGATTTATAGCCGCACAAATCTCAAATCTGCACAAAATACTAAATTATAGATTTACGTAGGCCTGGATTCTAGAATTTAAAATGAGCTTGATCTGCGCATGATTTTCGGGCATGCAGCTGCCAAATTTGACAGCTCTAAGTCTTATGGTTGCTAAATATAGCGCGTTCATACGAACAGTTGGATGGGTATGACTAAATCGAATGCACTAAGCGATGCTCATTAGAAATATTTATCAGGAGATATATGTATTTCTAATCACCAGTCGATAGATGCTTGTCTCTGTCTCTGTCTGCCCGCCTGCCTGTCTTCCTGTTTGTCTGTATGAACGCCTAGATCTCAGAGCCTGTAAGAGCTGGAGCTATTAATTTTTTTCCTGACAATAGTCATATTGTATTGCAGTTTGTTTTAGAATTTGTGCACGCCCCCTAACGCCTTCCTAAATCAATAAAAATCGTATCGCAAGCGTTATTTTAATGTTCGAAAATTCATTTTTGATGTGTATCATGATTATTATTTCCCATTTAAAATATGCCAAGTTGGGTCCTGATTACTTAGGGTTAGGGTATTTAAAAAGCTCAATAGATTAATTAACTTACCGTTCCTTGGCCTTCAGCTCGTTGGGAGGAATCGGCTCGCCACTGCACGTCTGCGGTTGTGCATTGTGCGCCGGTCGACCGGGTCCCTTTTTGGTGTGCTCGCGCTTACGCACCTTGGCACGTCGATTCTGGAACCATACCTATCTGGAACAAAGCGTATAATCTCAGCAAAGGTGCAGCAGTAGGTTTGGGTGTGTGTCTCTCTCTCTCTCTCTCTCTCTCTCTCCCACTCTCTCTCACTCTCTCTAGCTGAGGTGAAGATTGCAACTAAACTCACCGCAACTCGCGATTCCTTGAGATCCAGCCGCATGGCCAGTGCTTCGCGCATGAATATATCCGGATAGTGACTGGCCGAGAAGGCGCGTTCGAGTTCCTCCAGTTGCCACGAGTTGAAGTTGGTGCGCGAGCGACGACGCTTCGCAGCACTGCTGTCGTCATCGCCATCGCCGGGAAAGCCTGCAAAGAGTTTGGGGGAAACAAATTTCGGGCTTAACAAAAATGATTAAAACAAATTGCGAGGCCGAAAACTAACCCCAAGACCCCGTGTCAATCCCACAACCATTTCGAGGCACATTCCCACTATCATTTCCCGACCCATTCCCTGTCCCAGTTGCCTGTTACTTTCCCCAGTCGCAGCCCCGTTTGGGGACGTACAGACTACAGGCTAATGTCGACCGCTTTGTTATCGCACTAAAGAGCTCTATAATTAAGTGTTGGAAAATTATTTAAATTAACTAAGAGTCGCACACACTGCCATACAAAATACATGAAATGCATAAATATTCATAATCATATATTTCAATTACAACGCCCAACGCGACGCAGCCGGACCAAACGAGTTGGTAATGCATCCCCGCATCCTCGACTCTCTCTCTCCCGCTCTCCCGCTCATCCTCTCACCCGCTCTGCCTTTTACAGACATCCTGCCTGCCCGTCGGCGCGCAATAAAAACAAAACAATTTAATTACGTTTCTATTTTTGCCGACGCAGGATGCATAGTTCTCTCTACATATATTTCGCAAAAGGGGGCGTGGCACACACTCGCAGAGTGAGAGCGAAAGAGAGGGAGGGGAAGGTCCGAAACGCTTTGCAATTTATCAAATTAACTGCGATCGGTCCGGTCCCCGCAAGAGAATCGCACAAAAGCCGACAAAAGGCAAAGGTGTTGGGCTTAGAGACGGTTTCGGGCACGGACACAGTGCGGGTCGGTTGCATAGGGCCACGTTGCGGAGCGGGAAATTATAAACTGATTAAGTAATTAAGTGTAATCACTCTTTTCACTTATGTTGCACTGTGAGTACACTCATACGCATGTACTCACATGGCAATTAACACTCAAGCATATACTCACATGCATGAATATATTGGTATGCATTTACTTATAGAAATACATTCACATGAATGCACTCACATATATAAACACACTCGTCCATTCACTCTCGCAACTCATGCGCATCCACATACGCAAATGAATGTATGTTCATTGTATTTACATATATCCATAGCTTATTCATTTGTATTCAAACTGATTTATGCGCATATTCATAGCAAGTACCGTTGATATAAACGTCAATAAATGCACTCATTAAACTCACTTAAAGTTGCATGAGTTCGCATCATTTGTGTGTGCACACACACACACACACACACTCGCACTAGTGAATACACTCACTGCCTTTTTACCACTTTGTAAACATATCCTTTTCTATGCGCACAAACTAATGAATACCCCCTACTCCCGCGGGGGCTAGGCGGGGAGGTGGCAGCAACAACTGGAGCACGCCCATAATGACGGGTTTGTGCATTTTGTTGTTAAGTGTATCTAATTATGCGCAAGGCGCTGTAGCGCAATACGATGGCAGCCGCAGCAAAGCGACAAAAAACTCGTTTGTTTTAAACGACGGTCAGCGCTCGAGTGAGTGTGAGTGTGTAGAGTGAGTGTGTGTGAGTGTGTGGTGTGCTTGTGTGTGTGTGTGCATGTGTGTGTGTGTTAATAACTCAATAACAACGCCAAATACATGGGAATAATAGAGACATTAAAAGCAAAGCGACAAAAGGCAAACGGCAGACAAAACGTTCGCTCGCTGCCAAAGCCAAAGGGCGGCGTCGGCGTTGTTGCCACATTTCAGTGTGTGTGTGTGTGTGCCGCTGTGTGTGTGTGTGAGAAGTGCGTTTGGCGGGGCGGCTCGACGACATGCACACAAAGTGCATTCAAATGACTTAATAATAACAGTGTATGCGAGTGTGAGTGTGAGTGAGTGCACATAATTCATGTAGCTCTCTTTCTCCCTCCCACTTCTCCCGGCTGCCTCCTTTGACTGGCAGGACAGGTAGTGGGGTCTGCGGTGGAGCTATATTTGTGATTTGTGCTGTGGCACAAAATGCAAACGATAATTGAAATTTATTATGATTATTGCGCCCACCGTGCGCCCAAGTGCCATGTGCAGCGAGCAATGTGCAACGATAGGTGGCACTTTGCAACATCTGCCCCGTCAGCCTCTCGCGCTCTCTCTTTCGCTCTCGCCCTGCAATTTGGCAACGCTGCAAAATGTTATCCCTAACCTCAAAATGCAACTTGAAGTTGGCAAAAACGAGTTGTGCGCACGCCACAGTCACATTCCGTGGCATGTTGTGCATTGTTTAGAGCGCGCGTCAGCCGAGCAATATAACAGTTATGCACCCCTTCCGTCGCCTCCTCCTCCTCCTCCTCCCCCCCCTCTCATACACCCCCAACTGCAAGAAGCAAACCACTTAAGTCATAAAAATTAAGGAAGGCAAAACAAAAGAAAATACCCAAAAACAGCTCTAGAAACAGAGGAAAAAGCTAAAAACAAAAAAAAGGAAACTCTTTTGACCCGTTCGAGCTGAAGTCAAAGGCGTGTTGCTGCCTTATTTTTTTAGGGAGGGGTACAACAACAAGCGATGTTAAGGAAGTAGTAAACGAGCAGGTACCGTGGGCAGGGAGGGGGTAGGGTAGGGGATTTAGCACTCGGTTGTTATGGCTAAAAACCTAATTGCCGGCAATTTCAAAATGTGTAGAACGAAACTTGATTCACGTTAATCAAAAGCACGGCAATTGAATTGAGTGCCATTATGGCACTCACTTGCATTCACAGGTATTCACTCGCATTTAGCACTGGCATTCACTGGCACTCACTCAAAAAAAAAAGAAAAAAAAGTCAAAAAGTAACAGCAATAAGTGAATAGTGAGTGCATAATTCATATTTGTTGTCTATTCATGAGTTGTGTGCAGCAGGTATTCACTTGAGTCTAATGTGAGTGCTTGAGTATGAATAAATATATTTAAATATGTTTTTGCAGTGTGAGTGTATGAGTCTGAATAGAGTAAATATTATTATAGAATTAATTTTCAGAGAAGTTCTTGAGAATTATTTTTAGTCTGTATGAACGCCTATAACTCAGAGACTATTCGGGCTAGAGCCAGTAAATTTTGTGAAAATACTCAAAAATATTGCAGTTTCCGTAAGTATGCTTTAAAATTTGGCTACGCCGTCTTCCGACCCCGTAGATCGATCAAAATCGAATTGCAAGCGACTTTTTCAAGCTACAACATTTGATTGTGATGTCTTTTTTCGTTTATACTTATTTTACCTCCTCTCTTATCGAAATTTCTATGCCTTTCTCTCCATCTCTCTTCCTGCTTTGCTCAAGTTTGCTTCCATTACATAATTAGGCAATGCTACGCCTCCAGTCGAGCCCTTGTTGTTCTTCATGAAAGCTCATTATGAGACGGAAACGCTTAGGGAATCGAATGTGAATCTATTCGCCGAGACAATTCATCATTCACTTGCGTATCACATCAGCTGTCAGACTGGACCCACTGTCGCCTGCGCCACGTCGGGCGGAAGTGTTGTGTTTGCGGCGCTGGTAACTCCTTCTTTTTTGGGCTCATTTCGAATTCATTACGACACAAGAACCAGAGAGTACACACAGAGACGCACACACACTCGCT
The DNA here is from genome assembly GCA_018151445.1 of Zaprionus inermis. Taxonomy (NCBI): domain Eukaryota; kingdom Metazoa; phylum Arthropoda; class Insecta; order Diptera; family Drosophilidae; genus Zaprionus; species Zaprionus inermis. Next base: position 2,383,705 of record JAECXD010000285.1, read on the forward strand.
AACACACACACACACAGCTAGACTGGGCCAAATAAAATGGCGGGTGCCGGCGAAAAATCGCATGATAAATGATATCGATCGCTTTATGACAGTTTCTTCATTTCCGGCGTGAAATGAGCAAAAGCAGCACCGAAAAGAAAACGAACCATGAGCCATGTGACTGATGGTTGCACCGCACCCCACTCCCCGCTACCACTCCCCTCTCAGTCCACTCCTGGCATACGTTGCAAGTTTACTCAGTTCTTGCTTCTTTTTGTGCTTCGCAGTGACGCGCCGCAAAATGATTAATGAGCACACAAGCGACACAAGCGGCGAGCCGAAAGATCCCACCGACACCCACCAACGGCAGCCAGGCAGCGAGGCAGCCAAGCGACGACCACGCCCCGCCCACACCCGTGCGCCCACGTCTTGGCAACAGGCCAGGGGTAGCCAGAGGCAGCCCGGGACAGAGAGGAAGCACTCGAATCCGTCGACTATCTGCCATCGTCGTAGCCTAATCAAATTGAATCAAATCAAATTAATAATTACTTTTTAAAATGGCGACGCAGGAAGTGGGCGCTGTCTGCTGTCTCCCTCGCTCTCACTGCCTCCCCACTCTCTCTCTCTCTCTCTCCCTCCCGCTTGCTGTCTCTTTCTGCTGCCTGCTCTTGGCAATTAATTAGACGCTTGCTTCACTAATGTCCCTGGCTCGCTCCACGCTGCTTCATGCAACCCCCTCCCCTGTTGCCCACGCCTCTGCCCCTGCCCCTGCCCATACCAAAGTGCAGTTAATAACAACAAGAAACCGCAGAAGGCTGCTCACTGCGAGCGCACCTCTTGGGCCACGCCCCGCGCCAACGCCCCCGGTGCCAGTGGTGATGGTGCTAGCGTATCAGCGCACTGGATATATGCATTATGGCCATAATTACACCAACTAGCCATCATTTGTTAATGCTAATTGGCCAATGAGCCGCAGCCTGCTGTTTGCCGGCAGACGGCGGGGAGAGGGGTACGTGCCCATCCACAGATTGGCCTGACGCCGAGCGAGTCAGCAATCAAAACGCAGCTAACGCAATTGTCTGGAATGAGCCCCCATCAATTTAAGGTACCCTGATTGCGGCCCCGCCAACAATGGAAGCAGCAGCAGCTGGAGAAGCCCCCAAGCAGAGGCGCCGCCCAGTCAAGCCAAAGTTGACCTACTATATACGACTATATATAGTGTAGTTGGGGAAAACCAATGGAGTACTTAAGAGAGAAGTACGTGATGTAACAAAAAATGGACACAAGGACATTATTTATCGCAGATTCAAATAGCTCCGACTAATCGTATGATATAACATGGTACAACTATCTATATGCAGCAGTAGATCGGGTATTCAAACATACAAAGAAGTAAACAGCGACCATAACCTCTATAATTCCGAATATTTTCTTTTCAAGGCCTGCAGCTTAGACGCAGCTTATTTGTTAAAGAGCTTTCCGATCAAGAAAGTGTGCTATATAATTTAAAAAAAACACGATATGCAGCTGAAACTAAGTCTATGCATATTTTATGCGAAATATCTCTAAATAAGTCAGAGAATATTGTAGTTCCAGCTTGAACTAAGTCATATCTTTATTTCTTTTAAAGTCAGACTATGGACATTGAGTAAGCCTATTCCGAACGAGTCTTCAAAGTGTCCTATATCATTTATGCAGCTGAAATTAAGCTAATGCTTACTTAACTCGAAATTCCTCTAATTAATTCGAAGAATAAACTGAAAATTGCTTATAACAATATCGTAGCATCGAGTTATGATCGCGTTATATCATATTCTGCATCAACTTGAGCTTTGTCGAAGCTGAATAGAAATGGAATGCTTGAAATCGTTTCTAAAACGTGGCCATAATTGGAAACTGTCAGATAGAGACATAATTATTAAATATTCGGAATATATCGATATTGTAGTAGCCCGAGCTTCTAAATGTTATTATTGTGTATATGGTATAACTCTATCGATCGAGTAGTCACAGCTTGAGCTTCTGCCGACCTTCGTGCGCAGCGGGAGCATTATAATTTCGGCTCAGTGGGTTCGATTCCCTGTAAGGCAGTGGGCAGGGGGTTTGGCGACAACTACTGGCTACTTTGTATGCAAAAATCAATCGAATATTTTTTAATTTTTTACATAATAAACGATCGCTGATTAGCTAAATCAATAAATACGCTTTGTAGGTAGCAAAAGTCAAGCGACTGGCAAAACTGACAATCCGAAAGCATTTAGCACACGGCTAATTGAATGAATTAGCATTTTGTCGAACGATCCGTATAGGTATTTATAGAGGTAGAGATAGTGTGTGCCGTATTGGAAGAATGTCATGCAATCGAGCTGTCTATATAGCTTGGCGTTTGCGACCTCCACATAAATCCCTGACGTTCACACAACTGACACGTTCGAATCGCAAAGCTGACGCCACTCTCAACATGAATGATAATTCATTCGACAGATCTGACGATCTGTGAATCAACTGGCGCGTATTATAATGATTCGAATTCACATTCGAATTCGCACTTTGCCCAATGAGGTAGGTAAAATGGCGAATAAAATAAATACTCGTTTTGAATGTGCCTCAAAAGGCAAATTGATTTCGAATTCAAATTGGATGCGACTTGCGAATGGGATAGGAACCTAAACTTTGGTATATGAGGAACTAATGAGCGGATTTGCATAAATATATATCATCTGAATGTAGTTGGCTAACTATAGATGTCGAAACTCAAAGGGTATCCCATGCAACTGCCGAGCAAGTTGATAAAGATAGAAATACACAAAGTGTGTGCGCAATATAATTGAATTATCTCAGAGAAAGTTTTAGAAATGTTGGGCATATTCAAAAAAGCAATAAGATAAGATCTTAATTATACAAAATTAAGTATACTTTTTGTATTTATGCTTAAGTTCTGTTTGGGAAATTTTCTTTTAATGTAGGAAGAAATATAGTTCTATGGAAATCAGTTTCAAGAGTTCCTCACAATTTACAAGTTGTACTACAAAGAATTTTAACTATATGACAAGAAATAATGGGTATAATTGCATTATATTTGAACTGAAGTTAGCTATAAAAATAGAAATGACAGTAAACATAATATGGAAATTTAAACTCAAAGAGTTTTCCATAAAAATTTAAGCGAAATTTATAAAGATTCAATAAAAAAATAATTGAATGCGCTTGGAGAGATTTTGAAAAGGGAATTATCAAAAAATCAAATTCAATATATTTTATAATAATGCTTTAGATCTGTTTCGGAAAATGTAGCAAGTTCTATAAATAGTTTGAAAACAGTTTAGATTGTCTCTTATGGATTTCTCAAATAAATGTCCATTGTTATGAAGGAATTTAGTTCAAATTGATATGAGTGAAACTGCGTGAAATATAAGTTAAGCTAAATATAGCAATAATGAATGATAAAGTTAAGGTTTAAGTGAGTAAAATTAGAAAAATGTGAATGTTATCACAGAAAGTTGGAAAAAAGTTGTGAGTTCGAAGAAGAACACAATATTACTCAATTTAACTGCTGATATAAAATTAAAAATATTTTACAGTTGTGTTTGAGAAACTTTCCTATGGCATGGGAGGCTCTACAGTTCAAGAGTTGTCTATGCCTTCCTCTCATGGCAATCCCCCTACGCCCGCCTACTCCTTGTAATCTTCTGCCTTCACCCTCAACTTCTCCCTTTTACTTACCTCCATCTTCATTGGATCCCTCGCTCGGTGGTCCCGCCGGCGGCAGGCTCTGTCGATTGCCAATCATGAGGCGATGCTGTATCGTGGCCACTGTGCTGGCTACGGCGGCCACGGCCGTGGTCTGTACGGCGCTGACGTTGCGCAGCGCCGCCGCACTGAGGCCCGTGAGATTGGCGAACGCGTTGCTGGCATTGACCGCCGCCATTTGGGTGGCCGCCGCTGCTGCAGCGGCTGTGGTGGGATGGGCGCCGGCACTGGCCTCGAAGCGTGGCCGGCCCAGAAACGGTCCGTTCGGTCCAAACACGCCCGGCACACCGAACTGTAGGAAGGGTCCCCAGGGCGGGACACGCACGCCGCCGGGCGCCAGCTGTGTCGCGGCAGCGTAGAGCTGCAGCGCGGCCGTGGGATGCAGTCCCTCCGACGGCATGACGACGCTGGCTGCAGCTGTCGATGCGGCTGCTGCAGTGGCTGCTGCGTTGGCGTTGGCGCCGCTCAAGCGATGCTGTTGCAGTTGCGGCGGCGTGGCGTGCAGCTGATTCGAGGCGTGATTCGAGGCGTGATTTATGCTGTGACTGGCGATGTGACTGGCGCTGTGACTGCTGCTTCGCTGGCGCTTTGTGTCTCCGGCTGCAGCTGCTGTGTCGCTGCTGCTATTGTTGTCCTTGTAATTATTGTTGTTGTTGTTGTTGTTCTGGCCGAGCTTCTTGCTCTCCGTTGCTGCTGCTGCTGTTGTTGTTGTCGATATTGCCTGTTGTTGTTGCTCCAGTACCATTATGGCCCACTGTGCGGCAATTTGCTCAGGCCATCCAGTGTCACGCACGCACACGCACACGCACACTGTGGCAAACACGCAGCAAGTGCACACGCACACACACACGTTTCGTTTACCGTTTCAATTTACAGTTTGACGTGCATTGAGAAAAAAAAATGTTTACAAAGTTTGCTTTGCCGTCGGCCGGCGCGCCATGCAAAGTGCCCAGAATGAGAGAAATGCAAAAACAAAACGCACACACACGCACGAACACACACACACGGCTGGCTGGCTGAGCACACACTGCGCTGCTGCTGCTGCACACGGTTCGACTGAAAGCACACTGAGCGCGGCTCTCGATATTCAGTTTCAGCTGTGGTACGTAAGCACGCACACACACACAGACAGACGCACACGCATGCACTTAAAGAGAGAGTGTGAGAGAGGCGCTCGCTAGTTCGGTCGGTCGGTCAGTGAGTGAGGCGACGAGGCAGCAGACGACGACGCAAGCGCTCGCAATGAAAATTCAATTTGAACTGAGCGCCGCTGACGACGCGCCAAGCGAGGAAACCAAAAAGTCCAGACGCACACACACACACGCGCGCACACAGTTGTGCCAGCAGCAAATGCCAACCCTGGCACAGGCGAGAGCGAGAGCGCGCGCACACAATTTGCTCTCGTGTTGTGCGCTCTCGCAGTCGCAGTCGCAGTCACAGTTCGCGACTGAGTGAGTGAGTGAGCGAGACGGGACGGCACGGCAAACAACCACCGCACCAACACCAACCAAAACGACGAGAGGCAGCGGCAGCGACGACGACGCGTCCATCGAGCAGAGATTGTTGCCATGTTGTGTTGCGGTCGCGTGCGTGTGTGTGTGTGTGTGTGTACGGGCAGCTGGCGTACGTGCGAGCGAGCTGGAAATTCATCAAAAAGCAACAACCACTTAATTTTTATATGCGCAGCGTCGCCTGTTTCAATTTTGATCAACTTGCTGCTGCTGCCTGCGCTGCCGCTGCCGTTGCCAGTGTTGCTGCTTGCTGCTGCCGCTGCCAGTGTTGCAGTCGTTCTCCCAGGGTAATTCATTTAAAAGAAATGCTTCGTTTACGGCGCGCGCGTGTGTGTGTGTGTGCATGTTTTGATTGTGTGGCCATTTTCAATATGGAGTCGCTGCTCGGGCGTGCGTGCGAGCGAGACAAGCGGCTGTTCTGTGGCCACTTTCATTGGCTGTCTAAAGCTTTATGAATACTGGGAATTTCTGCAGCTGAGGCTGAGGCGCCATTGCCGGCAACGACTTGAAGAGTTTTCAATTTTCTTGGTCTCTGTGTGTGTGTGTGTTTGTGTGCGTGTGCGACTTTTCCAAGGGCGGAGTTATGCAGCATTTTTCAATTTGCGCCACATCAAATTATTATACTGCTGCTCGCTCTGCTGGCGTCGACGCAACGCGTACAGCGCTGCTCATCAATTGCGTAGCAATCCAGCACCCTCCCCCCCCCACTATCTGCCCCTGCTCCCAATAACCATAAATGGCAATTTCGCCAGCCACAAATAGAAAATGAAAATTCGTTAACAATTAATTAGCAAACGATTGGGGCGATTTTCGCCGCGTTGCTGTAAGAAAAACGCGTGCGTTTTGCCAGCGTTTTTCGTCGCGTTCTTCGACATTTTTCAATTAGACTGCGCGCGAGCTAGAGCGAGATGGCTATAGCAGCCGCTGCAGACACTGCGGCGACCAATTTGCTTTTAATTTGTTAACATAAACGCCTCGTCCGACGACGCGACGCCGACTCCGACAGCGACTGCGACTGCGACTCCGTTTCCGACTCCAGCTTCGGCTGCGGCTTGCTGGCAGTGTGCATGTGTGTGTGCATATGTGTGTATGTGTGGGTGTGAGAGTGTGTGTGCAGCCTGCGCATGAATCACTCATTTTATTAGCACAGCCAGCTGCGACGTCGACTGCAGTAGAGCAGCAACGGCAACGGCAGCGACTGCGGCAGCAGCAGCGGCAGCAATGCTCCACTTAACCCATTTGCTGTGCAGCATCCTCTTGCGCTCTCCACGCGCTCCGTCGCCCTCCCCCAAAAAGCTGCGCAATCAATGTCATTGCTTGCGAGGGTGTCTATAAAGCATATTTTTTCGTTAGTCCCCCCCCTAAAAGCCAAACCCCCAGCCACCCCCTCTCTCTCTCTCTCTCTCTCTCTCTCTCTCTCTGCCTGCCTGCCTGCCTGCCTGCTGCAGTGTCAACTGTTTTGCTGGCAGGTTACTTAATTGCTCGCGCTCTGCAGCTGCCTCTCTCCCTCCTTGCACCTCTCTCCGCCCTCGCTGGGGAGCAGCTGCTGCATGTCACATGTGCGTCGCATTGTCGCTTGTTGTTAATTTTATTAATGGCAGCCAACTTCACTGGCCAAGCACCCACCCCCGCCCCTCTCCTTCCCACACTCTCTCTTTGCCACTCTCCTGCTCCTCCCTTCCCTTCCCCACTCCTCCCGCTGTTAATAAAATTTTCATGCGTACAAAAACTTAATTAATTCTGCCACAGTTTGTTGCAAAAAAGTTTTTCCCTTTATTCGAGCAAAAAGGCATACAGCAATGGCGTCAGGGGGGCAGGTATACCAGGGGGGGGGCAACTTTACCTTGTCAACCCTCCACAGTACCCACTACCTGCCTGCCCCTGCCCGCCCCTGCTTTCGTTTGCGCCTTCTGCAAATCAAATGAATGAATTTTAATTATTTTTTGTGGTTACACTGGCCCAATACCCCCCGACCCTACGCGCTGCAGCTGCTAAAAAGTGTGTGTGTCAGAGAGAGAAAGAGAGCGTGAGGGAGAGAGCGAGCGAGGGAGATCGGAAAAGTTTTTGGTAAAGCGAAAAGTTTTCGGAGCAGGTAGCCGGGAAAAGTTTTTGCGACTAACCGGAAACAGGAACATAAGCCCCTCATGGGGGCTCTCGTGCTGGATAGCGTGGAATGTGAGGGGGGTGTGAGGGGCTCGGTACCATCCTGCATGCCACAAAGGCGGAAATAATATGAAAAACAAGCTGACAACCCTGCAACACAAATGCCAGGACACATTCATCGTGCCACCAAAGGGGAATCGCTTAGAAAACACACACATACCATACAAATTATGTATATATATGGTACATATATGGCATATGGTATATGGTATATTTAGCAGTTGTTTGTAGGCTATCTATCAAATCTATGGTCTTTGTGAAGAAGTGTCTGTGATAATTTTCTTAGATATATTCGTATATACCGTATTTTGTAATATATCTATCTATGTTCATCAGAATTATAGTTCTCGCTTTATCATATATGCACATATTTCTACACACCCCTTCCTGCTATATTTACCAATTTGGTCTTAAGTTTCTGCTTCTCTTTCCTCTAATATTTTTTAAATATTCGATTTATAGCTTATATATGTATTTTATATGAAATATAACCTGTTCTATACGTTCTTATACACACACGAACTTTTATAATAATAAAACAGTATTTTTATCTTAATTTCAGCATGTTTCGTCATTATTAAGCTTCCAATTTACGCACACTCTATTATATACCATCTGAAACTTAAGTTTAAATAGTTTCTTATTGGAAAACAAAAGAAGAAGAAAAGAAATATTGTAGTATAAATTCTGCCCAAGGCATACGATAGGGTAGACTTGCTTATAAATTGTTTAAAATTTGTAAAACAAAAATAATAATTATTATTTTATTTATAAGGCATATGCTGGAATGCTAAGGTACTAAAGTTCGCTGTGTTCTTAACTTATAGAGATAACTAAAAAATAAATAAAAAATAAATAAAAACAACTTTATTATAGTCAAAACAAATAAATAAAAAAGAACTTATATAAACTTATAAATCTCATGTATAGATGCATCTAGTAGGATGCTACATTTTAGTATCATATTATAGATTAAAGAAAATAGAATATAACGAATATTTATGGAGATATTAAACAACAATCGGAATGAATGCAAGAAGCGAGAAGCGAAACACAGACACGCTGTATTTTTGCTCCGAGAATAAGGGGAACAAAAAATACTGGGAAATTCCAGTTGGCTGCTGCTGCCGCTTGCCGTGTGGCTGGCTGTGTGGGGAATTATTTTGCGACAATTGCTGCGTTTGACTCGCTGCAAATGTGAAAATGTGGAAATGTCGCTTTGATTGTCCGCCCCCCAAGTGTCAACGAGGGATGCCCGAGACAATGAAAGAGCAACAACAGCAACATAAGCAAGAAAAGAAGCAGAAAGCGCGAAGTAAGCAGCGTAGAAGGAGAAGATGGTGGTAGAAAGCAGACTCTGATTATAGTTATGCGGCTCTTAAAGCGGAATTATTATGGGATCAACAGAGACAAATATGTAATCATATAATATATATAATATATATATATACATATAATATAATATATATAATATATGGTTTTATATACATTTATATCTATATTTGTGTGTTAAGCAGTAGTAATACTCAGTAAGTTGCGCCTTCCTAAAGCAGCTAGAAAAAATGAGATTTTTTCTTTCTTCTGCCCCTAGGGGACCGCCCTCCCCCCTGCATTCCAGACAGAATATCAACAGTTGCGCTTTCAATTAAAAAAAAACTGCGCCTAATCGCCGTGTTAATTGCTCGATTGCGAGAGAGAGAGGAAGAGAGGGAGAGAGGGAGAGAAAGAGAGAAAGAGACATGAGCGATGATGCAGAAAAATGCCATAAAACCGCACAACGATATCAAAAGTCAAACTGGCCACGCCCACTTGGCAAACGCCCCAGACAGCGAGGCGAGAGAGAGGATCAACAGATGCAGCGAGACGATGCGGCTTGTCGCTTATTACGTCTGTTTATTGTGTTTGTCCTGCTTTACCCACACCTCCCCTTCTCCGCTTCTACTCTCTTTTTGGCAACAATACGAAAACAAAACACATGTGTCGCTAATTTGCTGAGGAATCTGTGCCACGCCCACTGCAACACTGCGCTCGTAATAAAAAAAAACAGAGCAACATTGTTCGAATGCAGCCCTGCACAACCCTCAACAGCGGTGATAGAGGGAGGAGGGGAGGGGAAGAAGGCCAGTGCTGCCAAGCCAAACTCAAGTCAGACGAAATTATGGCAATTACGTTAAGCAGCCATTTATTTTTATGAGCCCACGAATTATGAATAATTGTGGTAACAACAACAAGAGCAGCAGCAGCAGCAGCAGCAAGAAGCACAGTTAGTTCGGCTAACTACAGCTAACATGCTGAGCGGGGGTGTGGGCGGGGGGGTGTGGTACTGAGGCAGCGGCTCAGTCAACGGGAATCACATCAACCTCAGCGTGTCAACAGTATCGTTAGCACACCAGTTCGAAAATCCATTTGACACTCGACGAGCACATAATGAACATGTCCAAGAGCGACAGAGCGAGAGCGAGAGAGAGAGAACGACTCATTCCTACGCACGCCTAGCAAATACCCTGTACAACCATGTTATCTAAGCTGTCAAACTAATCTCGCACTACACTTGGCTCACAAGCACAAAACAGGCTGTTTTGAACGATAAACTAAGCCATAAAAAGCCGAAAAAAACATGTAAAAATCAAAAATAAAATATATAAATAAATATTTATATATTAATATATATATTAAAACATACAAATTAAATGTTATGAATTTCTTTTGAGAATTATTGAAAAAAAGTAATATTTAATACATTCGAAAAATGGTAAACAAAATCTTCGTCTTTTACAATTCGAAAATATTCCACGCACTTTCCCCCTAAAAAAAATCAAAAAGCGTTAACAACGCAAAAAAAAGCTAACTTTGCTTCCATAAAGAAGAAGTCCCGTATCAGCTTTAATGAAAGTCAAATTTGAAGAGAGCGAATCACACTCTATTTGTCTCACACACCTTAGTCCGATATACCCCACTTGACGCACTCTGCTGCGCATCATCAACACCCTCAGCAACCACAATGTGTTTACTCTGCTGTATGTTTGCTGACTTATGGTTAGTGGATAGCCAAGGGGAGAGGGGGGGTCTCTCTCCGGCTCAGACAAAGAGGGTGCGTGATACCGAGGGATTCGTCATTAGGCTCATAAAATTGCAATGATTCGACAGAGAACAAGAGTGAAAAATCAAAGCAGAAAGTGAACGAAAGAATCGCTGACAAACTTGACAAATGACAATCAAAGCGGGCCGGGGCAGATGGGGTAGTCGGAATTGAACGAATTGTGTATGCACTATAGGAGCGGAAAACTATATATTTTAATATACATTTTATAATATATCTGTGGAAAACCGAAAGATACAAAAAAGGCATAGTTTGTCTTTATTTTTTTATTGTAATATTGTTTTTGAGTATAAATAATAGAAAATATCTACATATTTTTTAAGACTATAATTTGCAAAATTAATCATGAAATTAGCATATAACGAAGAACTCTATATGAATGAACTGATATATTTATTGTTTCTTATAGCTTATCAGATATATATAGAAAACTTAGGTTTCTTACGATTTTTTTTTAAATGCATTAAATTTGAAAATAATAATAAAAAACGTAATAACATGCACTTATATCAAGGTATTTATGAACTAATCACAGGAAGTATAAAAGCTGCTTGTGTTTTCCTAAGAAAACCACATTTATCCCCAAAGTAATCACATAATACTATTAAAAGGTATTGCATGAAGTTCTCAAAGAATCAAATAGTAGGGTATTCCTTCAAGAGTTTCCTTTTAGTAAACACATAATCATACTGTGTATCTTATGCTTAGTCACCAATTTAATGTCGCAGCCAACTGACTTCACGCTGCTGCGTGAGGGCATTCCTAGCCCGGTTTAGACAGACAGCAAGGGGCAATGTCATAGGGTTTTCTGGTTGGGCGCAGACAACGTCGCTAACCGCAGCGGCAGAAGTGGCAGCAGAAGTGGCAGTGGCAGCAACAACAATTGACATTCATTGGCCAGTTTGATGGTTCTGCCCCTGTACTCCCCCCCCCACCCATGTCAACCTGCACTCACTCCACCCTGCTGCACAGGCACTTTCCCTGGCAGCCCCTTACCAGAAAACTGTGCAAAACTTTCGCGCCATTGTCGTCGTCTCGTCCGCAGGCAGTATCACCCCCAACCCCCCCAACCCTCAGCCTGTCTCATTGCCATTCTCAATTTCATTCTCATTCTTGTGCTCCCCTACTCCTTCGCCTTCTGCTCCTTTGTCCTGCTTAGCTGTCGCGATTGATTTTCTCTAACGCCAACTTTGGGCATCCTTCGTGCAGCCTCGTCCCTCTCTGGCTGCCGCCTTCGCCTTGACTGCGCCTCCATCTCGAGGCTGGCGGCAAATAAATTACATTGTAATTTGTGTCTACCCCCCTGTCACACCAGCCCCGCTCACAGTTGTTGTCCCGGCTAGACCGTCCGTCCAACCCTCGAAATTGCAGCGTCGTCTCAGCTCGTCCTCGTCTTCGTCCTCGTCATCATTGTTGTTGCTGTTGCTGATGCTGTTGTTGCTTTAGTGTGGGCTCGTAATTTGATTTCGAGTGCCTTTTGCCTACTGCCATCCATTCCGCCCACCGCCACCCACTACCGCCCAAAACACCGTTTCTCTTTGCCCAACGCTTTTGGCATTGCTCATTTTTAGCCTGGCGACGTGCCCAGCAGCCTCTGCCCGAGCCCCTGCTCAGCGACCCGTGCGCGCACCCTGACTGTTACTCCCCCCCACCCATCCCAGCGCTCTTTGCTTCCTCTCCCCTCCCTGCCCCCTCCCACCGCTCCTCTGCTGCTACCACTGCGAGCTCATTTAAAGTTGATGGTGTGTGAAAAAATGTGAACAGATTGTTATGTAATTGAGTTTTTAGGCAACCGTTTTGAGGTCGCCTTTTGCGGCTGCGGCTGCTGCTGCTGCTGCTGCTGCTGCTGCGACTCGACTTGGCTTGGCTGCCAGCCCAATGTCCTTGCCTTTGCCCACACCACCCCCGCCCCCTGCCTACTACCTCCCATCAGGCAACCCGCTTCCTCTGTTTCTAGCTGCCTTTGTCGTCGTATTTGTTACATTTATTTGTCGCTTGATTTGATTCTGTTGTCCCCCGCCCCACTCCCTGTCTCTTCGACTGTGTTGGCAGCACGTTTTCGCCATCCTGCCACCATGCCTCCCACCCATCTCTTTGCCAGCGGCTTGTTGTATTAGTTGGCCAATTTGTGGTACGTCTCTTAGCTTGTTCAAGCCTAAGTGATTGTATATTAAACGCATTATAACTGTAACACTTTATGAGAATAAGCCCCTGCCCTCGCCCCTGCCACTCCCTCTTTTCCTTGTATTCAGATTTAGCATGATAAAGTTGATATAGAATATATTCATGTTGAATTTAGATTGAATTTACAACAATCACATAAGTAATTACTCAATTAATTGAGATTTTTGAGAATAACTTTATAGTGTATTCAATTTCTTAGCATACCCAGCACGCATATCTATCATGACTATGTGTCACAGTGGGAAAAACGCACTGCCAACCTCATCAAATTTATATAAGTCTGTATTCTTGACCAGCATCCACAAACAACTCAATTAAGCCAAGTTCGTCTGTACGAACGCGTCGATCTCAGAGACCGTAGGAGCTGGAACTATCAAATTTGCTAACTTTCTATTAACTGCACCTAGCTTAAGGTTAGTTTTCAAATTGGCCACGCCTGCTGCCGCCTCCGCACACAGCGTAAACACCCCAAGAGCAAGCATTAAAATAAAATGCTTTTCATTAGCCTTGATCAACTTATTAAGTTATCATTGTGATATTGATATATCAATTAACTGCGCTCTTGAGGCGCCTCAGCTCGGGCAGGTACCCCGCACTGAACCGAACCCAAAATGATCGGTTAAGATCGCCGACTTTAATGTTTTTGTGCGTATTCATTTAACTCATCTCGCGCTTGCGTATTTCTCGATTTCTTTTATAGAGAATTTTGAAGAAACCAAAAAGAAAAAAACGAGAAAAAATGCATTTCGCCATCGACAACGGTTCACGCACGATTTGGTCACGCTTGTTTCTCGGCCTCGTCGATTGTAACGATCCCGGGCAGATTCCTCTCTCTCTCTCACTCTCTCTATCTCTCTCTCTCTCTCTCTCGCTGTGCTTCTCCCTTGTGGCTGTGCCCTTTCCCGTTCCCGTTCTTATTAGCTTGCATTTAAAACCCAGCAGGGTTTTCACACCTTTTGCGCCCCACTGTGCCGCTCTGCCGCTCTCACTCGCTCTCGCTCTGTGGAGTGCCGACACTGGACAGTGGAGCGCAGCGCACGCGCGGCACAATCAAATTCAAATCACTTTGCATCTTTGAGATCTCAATAAAAATCTTGTTCTGCTCACCCCTTGTAGACGATTGTTGTTTGTGCTGCTGTCGATTGTTGTTGTTGCTGTTGTTGCTGTTGCTGTTGCTGTCGATTGTGGTTTGTTGTTGCCGTTGACTTTAATTGTTGCCGCAGGAGCATTGCTCAAATATTAATTGGTTTTGTCGGAGGATTTCTGGCTAAAGATGCTTACGCTGTTTGCCACATTCGCCGTCGCCGTCGCAGTCGACGTCGACGCCAACGCAGTGGCACCGGTGCCAGAGCTGACTCTGACTCTGACTCCGACTCTGAGGCTGAGGCTGAGTCTGAGGCGGACACGGACGCCTTTGTGTTGCGGCTGCAAAAATTAATTACGATATCATGATTTACAAAATTAGCCGCAAATGGTGCGGCCTTTTTTCTTGCCTTGTCTTCGTCCCGTGCTCTACCTTCCTCCCTTCCTTTCAGTTTGAAGAGGAGGCTGGGGAGGAGGTGCGTGGAATTCGGGGCATGGTTTTTCATACCTTTTTAGTACCCTGGAACGTGTGTCGAAATGCAAAAGGCTCTGTCATGAGTTCAGTTTTATGTCAAGATGCTGCTTGATGACTTAACCCACATATGACCGAAGATCCAGTTTTATAATCTTCTTAAGGTGGGAAAATAAATGCATTCTGAATTCTATCAGTTACAGTAAGTCCCCAGCATCGATAGTAAAAATTAACTTTTTAGTATTAATAAAAACACGCTTGAAAACCGAATGTAGTCGATTAGCAGAAAACGGCAAAGTCGCGAAGTAGTTCTAAAAGTAACCTTAAACCTCTGCAATATACACAAATATTGACACAAATCAATTGATAGCTCTAGTTCTTATAGTTTCTGAGATATAAGCGTTCATACAGACAAGTAGGCTGAAGTAGAGGCAGGCAGGCAGACAGCCGAACAGCGACGTATATATTGACTGATGTCTATTGGGTATATGCATATAATAAAGTCCTTGGCCTGTTACGCACTTGAATTTGATTTTAACTATCAAAAACTTTCGAAACTATCGTTATCGCAGTGTAAATATATCGTATAACAAGTAGAACTAACTAAATAGTTCATGGAGTAAGCTACAGTCAAGTTTCTGCCCAATTTTATCAGTAGCATCATCAATTTGGCTTGTGTGGATGCGCTGCCTGAGTATGTGTGTGTGCGTGTGTGTGTGTTTGTGTGTGCGTGTTCTGTGGTTGCCATTCTTGTCGTTGTTTGGCAACACTGGCCAAATTGTTGTGCCGATTTCGAGGCACAAATCATTTGGCGCGCTTCGCGTTTGTTGGCATCAGCCTCAGCCTGCTGGAGGCCACGCCCCCCTCTCTCTCTCTCTCTCTTTCTCTCGAACCTCTCAGTATGCCCTGCATCAATTGGCAGGCACTTTGATGGACACGTAGAAGTCATCAGTGGCATTCATTAGGCAGGGCAGGGCAGGGCAGGGAAGGAGGAGCAATGTGCAGGGCGCAGGCAGCTGCTTATGGCCTCATTCATTTTCATAAACTGAAGCTGGTAGAGGCGGCAGGGGGAATGGATTTTGGGATGAGAGGTAGAGAGGCAGTAGGCAGGAAGGGGTGGTGGGAAGCGGGGGGCAATTAATGCGCAGAGCACTCCACCTGATCGGCCTTGGGCCGTTTCCGCGCTGCTCCACATACGGCAGCGCATCTCGCTCTCCCTCCCTGTCTCTCTCTCACTCACTCTCTCTCTCTCTCTCACCGTCTTGCCGGCCGTACACGCCCACTTGGGGGGCCTTAGGCATTGCCACTGTTACAATTTTGTCGCTTTTGCGCTTTGGTAATTAACATTGTTGCCAACTTGCAACGCTGCCAACTTTGCCGCTGCTGCCTCTTCAACCTTTTTGCCTTTTGCATATGCGCATTGCGTTTATTAATGTCATCAACGCCCAGCTGCCACGCCTCCCCCCCCCCTCTCTCTCTTGAGCGGGCCCGCTCAGGTTGACAACTCAATTGTTTGGGGCCGACGACGTCATTAAAATGATTTCAGCAAAAAGCGTCGCCTAACAGCGGCAAAGAAGCTTGAAAAAATTGGAGCTAATTTGATTAATTTGCAACGCATAGCGGGCAACCCTACCCTACCCTACCCCGCTCTGCCCTACCCTGCTCCAGCCTGCTCCAGCTTGTATCAGTGCTTGTATCAGCCCTAATGATGGGAAGTGGCAGCGCGTTTCGGCTCCCAAGCTGCGAGTGCGACTGCGAATGCGATTGCGGACGCGGACGCGGATTCGCCATTCGCCATTCGCACGACGCGTAATTGCAATTGTAATTAGTGCAAGTGTTCGATGGAGCAAGTGAAGCGCATAGCTCCTCTCCACCTGCCCGGCAGCCGCACCGAGCCACTCTCTGCGACTGCCCCTAATACACGAGGCCCTAGGCCCTGCCCTGCAGTTTCTGTCACAGCGTCTCCTGTCTGTGTCCGTCCCCTATATCCTGTTGGCAGCCAATGCGAATGCATATGATTATACACTCCGTGCGGTAGGAAGAGGCTGACCGTTGCACAGGAACCTCTAGGTCTAAAATTACTGCACATTTTCAATAA
The DNA here is from genome assembly GCA_018151445.1 of Zaprionus inermis. Lineage (NCBI taxonomy): Eukaryota > Metazoa > Arthropoda > Insecta > Diptera > Drosophilidae > Zaprionus > Zaprionus inermis. The sequence continues at coordinate 2,400,045 of JAECXD010000285.1, forward strand.
ATTAACAACAAATTGATAAATATCAATCTAGTCGCATTCGAGTTATTCAAGTAAGGATGTAAGATATTTCCATATAGAAAGCTGCAATCTTAATAGAAGATATATAACACTCTATATGCCAAATTTGCTAGCCTTAGCCTCGCTAGGTCTCGGGATTTGGCGTTAAATGAATTAGAAGAACCTTTAAAATCTAAATGATCCACATTTTATTAGCTTATCTCAATATGCACGCGAGATATTGCAATATTTTAAGCAACAATATATGCATACAATACATGGCAATCTACATGCCAAATTTGATAGCTTTAGCCTCGCTAGATCTCGGGATTAGGCGTTAAATGTAAATATCACGCAGTTAAAATGAGAAAAATGGAGATATGGGTAACTTTTCCCTTTTTGAATTAGAAGAACCTTTAAAATCTAAATGAAGTTCACTTTTTTAATGATTTAACAACAAATAGATAAATATCGTTAAGGTTTTATGAGCTTATCTCAATATGCACGCGAAATATTGCAATATTTAAAGCAACAATCTATTCATACAATACATGGCAATCTACATGCCAAATTTGATAGCTGTAGTCCCATCAATACTCGGGATTCGGCGATAAATGTAAATGTAAAGCTATAAATATTAAAAAATATAGAAAATGTGGGAGTTGTACACACTTAACGAACATATTTATGCATAAAAGATTCAAATATGCCCATTAAGCACACATACGACATTTCCTAGAACTTTCCATAGCGCATCCATAACCATATTTAAAACTAGTTAGCGACAATCTACAAATGATATCTGCACAATAAACAAATTAGCCGAAAAACAAACTGAACTTGAGCACAGCTTGGCCGATGCTCTCCAAGATTCTATCCCAGAGCGTTACGCACACGGAGCTCAAGGAAATTTGCCTAATCCCGAACGCATGCAGCGATTTCACGCGACGCAACCGCACAAACGAATGCTCCACTGGGACCTGGTTGGATAGAGTAGAGCAGGGGAACGTGTCCTGGTGCGGCTGCTGGTGCGCACGTTGAGGCTTTGTCGCTTCGATACGGTCACATTTCACGCCTCCTTTGGCCTATGCTGAAATATGTTTCGGGAGCAAAGCTCGACGGGCTGCAACCACCATGCGATGCGATGCGATGCGATGCGATGCGGGTGCGGATAAGGATATGACAAATTTCACGCACCTTCCGAGGACTAAGGTGGACGTCGCCAGCGGCTTAACTCGGCGCTGCCTCAAAGAAATTTTCCAAAATCAAAAAAAATATATATATAAAATAAAAGAATTTGAAAAGCCGATAATGAAGTCAAGATTGCAATCGGCCAATCGACCCAGGCAGGGATGAACCGGGCGAACCGGGCGCGCACAGGACTCTTTAATCAATCGCAACCGATTTGTCGGCTTAACATGTACAACATGACGTAAATAGTGAAGGGGGAACGGGCACGGGAATGGGTAGGGGAAGGAGCAACAACAATGGGCAACACACAAAAGCACAAAACAAAGCCCGGCAGGGTGTCGGGCATTAAAGTGAGCAATCGACAAGGATTTGCGGATGCGTCTCTCGCGGCGTTCGCTCAACGAGGGAGCGGCCGGCCGGCACTGAGGATGAGGTTGAGTTTTTGTCGGTGGCTTGTCGGGATTAGCGCCAGTTGTCTGTCTAAAGTGGCTGGCTAATAGTTGCTCGTTGTCTCCCTCCCCGGCTACGGTGTTGTGGCCAAGAGCGTGAGAAGATGTGGCACAGTGGGCGGTGATAGATAAAAGCAGCTTACATTTGTAGCTTGAGTTCTATATAGGATGCAGATGGATATTCTAAAGATAACAGCCTGAAGGTCCCATGCAGCATGCTGCACTACACTGGGCATTAGCTTAAACTATTATTTTGTATTTATAATAATAATATAATAATAATATAATAATAATAATATGTAAATAAATATCTTTTTTTTTTTCGAGGTATATGTATGAAGTTCATTTGAATATAGTTTAATTGTGATACCCTGTAATCGTAAGCCCTGCTTGAGCATATAAAAATCAAATTATAATCCGATATTTTCGAAACTTTGAAACTCTGAAACTGGAAAAAAGGATCCTAAGCAAATAAAACCAAAAAATATTATACTTTTATTTATTACGGACAGAGAATCGGGCTGAGAAAAAAATAAAAATATAAATACTAAAAGTATTAGCTATATATATATTTTTTCAAGTCGAAAAAATCCAATTAAAGTTATGAATTGTATTTCAATTCAATTTCAAATTGAAAGGAAACTGAGAAATTAATATGCATATGGAAAAATTGGTATAAACTGATGTAGTATTATTATAATGTTCAATATATATAAAAAGAAAAAAAACTATACCATTCCTTTATAACAATAAAGTGGCAATAATAAAGCTGTAGATTGAAGATGTCAGGGAAATAAATATAATTTTGTACAGATATAATAATAAATTGACAGCTTTAGCTGGGGTTAGCCGGACAAGTAGTGTCCGGCTGGAGCAGATTGAAAGGGACAGATAGTGGCTGGCAGAGACGATGGGCATGACAGCGCGGCGAAGGGGGGAAGGCGGACTCGTATAATGGCTTAAATACGACTATTATAACTAATCGTGACTTAGGATCTTAGGTCTTTTGTTCGTCGCATGCAAACATCCCTTGCAAGCCTGCGCCTCGCTCGTGGGAGATAGAGATGAAACTGGAGAGTTGAAGGTGGATACGAAGACAGAGACGCATAGAGCCAGAGAGAGAGAGAGAGAGAGAGAGGGAGACCCTTGACAATGGCTCAATTTTTATGCGATTTGCTTGTTTTGATAAACACTCGTCCGCTGTCGTGTCGCGTCGCGTCGCGTCGTGTCGCATCGTGTCAAACGACACCCGGCGAACAAGTCGGGAAATCAAAATCCGAAATCAAATTCCATTGGCAACCCCAAAGCTGCTGGAAATAATTTGAAAATTACTTTTGTCCAAAGAGGGCGAGCATTTTTATGAAGGTCGCGTGCGGTTTGAGTTCGATCGGGGCGCGATAAGCCTGGGCGAAAGTAAATAAATCATCGAAATCTACATACTTAGAGCAGAGTGAGATAGAGACAGAGAGAGAGAGAGAGAGAGAGAGAGAGAGAGAGATAAGCGGCACGAGGCCTAACCCCAAAGCTAACCCTAATACCCGACACCCTAGGCGGACGCATACACCCCACAGCAGCCCGTCGAAACTTGCGTTTGCTTTATTGTTTGATAAGTATTTTGATAATATTGTGAGTGCTGTGCGAATACAATGGGCAAGGAGTCGAGCGTTTAACACCCCGTCGCAGGCGGGGGTATGAGCGGTACGCTGTACCCCTTCCAGCGATACAATAACTTGACAATCTTGCGCAGAAAACTGGTTTCTCATTACATAAATTGAGATTTATGACAAGTGTTGGGCAAGCACAGTTAACAACACTATCACTACAATTTGATTCACCATCAAAATATTATGAGTCTTAAATTTTCAAAAATTTGTACCGTCCATGCTACCCCCCTGGCTAATTTTTAGACTCCTAAAACGCTTCGAAAACCCATAACTTCGTTAAAAATCATGAGATCGTCGCAGGGGAATGCATGTTCCTAATTATTTAACTTTCAGATTGATTTTCCATGAAAATATGTCCTAATTATTTAACCTGAAAATATTATGAATCAAAATTTTAAAAAATTTGGAACCTCCATGCTATGCAGCTTTTTCTTCTTCATCTCTCTCTCTCTCTATCTCTGTTTACTGCTTGATTATGTTCTTGGCAGTTTCCCTGTGTCTTCCTCTCTCTCTCTCTCTAGTACTTCCCTATCGCTAATCTGTCTCCCATTCCTTACAGCGTGTCTCACATATTCCATCTACCTTCTCGCTCGCTCTCTGCCGTCTCTTTCCCACACTATTTTCCTGTCCTGCGCCGCGTAATGAGTACCTTGGCGTGCCAAAATGACAACCTGTGCGCAAATTGGATTACTTCATTGCAACGCGGTCAGATAAGAGCGGCAGCCTGAGCGGCCCGAGCCGCCAGAGGAACCTAAGCAGCCGTGAGCAACCTGAGCAGCCAGAGCTGTCCGGGCAGCAACAACAACGACGTCGTCGGGCAACCTCAAAAAGGATCTCAGAAATAAATAAATAAATACAATTTTGCGGGCCGCATTTGGCCGATTGATTTTATGCAGCACCAAAATGGCAACTGGCCACTGGCCACAGCCAACTGGCAGCAGTTGGCTACAGTCGAGAGCGGGAGGAGGGGAGCGAGGAGAGAAGAGAGAAGAGAGGGAGCAGTAGGAGCAGCGAAATCGCAGTTCGTTCGCCGCTCGCAAATTGCGGCATATTTGTTGAGTAATTACGCTTTAACTTGTAATAAAGAAGACAAACAATAAAACGAGGACCCGGCCATGGATCCATGTGCCCAGTGGAGGGCAGGCCCGGTTCAGGATTGTGTTTGCGTGCCAAGCAGCAGCAGGAGGAGGAGGAGGAGGCGGAGGCGGAGGAGCAGCGGCGGGAAGGAGGGGCCGAAACAACACATCTGGCGGCGCGTTCTCAATTGAAAAGCGTGAATAACAAACGTGAACAGACCGCAAACTCGCAAATTGGCTAAGAAGTCAGTCAAGCGACGTCTCCCAGCAAACGAAATCGGATCGAGGCGAGCTATGCGGGTTTATGCGGCAAGTGGTAAACGTGATCAGCGAGATCGTGTAGCGAAATATCATCAACGGAGAAGATAAACTACTCTTTCTTTATTTTGTTTGTATAACGTCTCTATCTCAGCGACTATACGTGCAGAGGCCTGCAAATTTTATAAGCATATTCGTATTTACAGCAGTTCATATTTAAAAACCATACAATCCTTCTACCTTCTCTATAAGCTGCAAAAAATCAAAATAATTTTTAAGCTAGAACGGTCGAACAGTAGCTACTGCCGCTCCAAGGATATCTCTGGTTATAGAGCTTATTTATGCATGCAAAAGCCTTGGTTTCATGTAGACAAAGCTTGTATAAAACTAAACTGGTCTTTAGCCGTTTTTTGGCTAGATTCTGAACAAAAAATCGCCAATTTTCGCGTTTGAACGCATAAACCAAAATCGATCACCTTCTCCTTTGGCAATCGTGCTGCGCAAGCTTACTTCTCTCTCTTTCGCTCTCTATCTCTGTAGTCTATTTCTTTCTCGCCCTCGCTCTCTCTCCCTCTCTCTCACTCTGTCTCTTTCGCTTGTGCACAAAACAAATCTTTGCACTAAGCAGGCACTCAAAGCGAAGCTGCAAAGAGCCAAACGTAGCAACGCTTAATTTACTGCGAGCTTGAGACACGAGAGAGGCGGAAAGGAAGGTGAGGAGGAAGAGTAAGAGCAAGAGAGAGAGAGAGGAAATGGACTGGACTGTGGACTGGCGACTGCGACTGCGATTGGGAGACGCTGCTCACAGGCGACTCAGGGAAAACCATAAAATGCATTATTATGCTAAATGACTATAAAAATCACGTTTACAATCCATTTATGCCCGGGATAATAACCCATCTCTTTTGAACTGCGGCGCAAGGAAGAAGCTAACAGGGTTGCCGCGGCGCGGGCAGGGTTTGCTCGACTGCTGCCGCTCGATGTCGACCACGGCGAGTTGCAGCTGAAGCTGCGCTCAAAAACCCTGAGAGGCAGCATTTGTTTACGCCGCGAATAATTGAGTTATCTGATCCCTGCTAGCCACAATACAGACACGAAGCCAGGGCAGGCGCAGAGACTCGAATAGGGGGCCTAATGGGAGCCCTGCAAACGAGCTATGGCCTAGCCTAGGCGGCAGGCGGCAGGCGGCTGGGAGGAGAAGGCAGACCGAGGCATTGCATGTTTGGCAGCAGGTAGGTGTGGCCGGGCAACGTAGCAAATTGCTGGGGCGCATTAGAAGCCAACGCCGCCCCGTAGCCGGGCCAAGATGCAGTCAGGCAGGCTTCACTCTGCCCAAACGTCCGTCCGTCCGTCCGTCTGTCTGTCTGTCTCCCCGTCTGCCTTGCCTGCTTGGCAGTTGGTAATGACTTTATTTGGTTGCTGCGTTAATGGGGCGCAGTCGCTGCTGACGCTGACGATGACGCTGCGCAGGCAGCGCAAATTGAAAGCGCATTTCAAAATTTTTCACACCTGAAAATTGTTTCGTTTCAAGATGGTTTTGAGTGACAGCAGGGGAGGGGCAAGGTGGCTGCCAGGGGGTGCGACGGCAAGTGCAGCGAATCTCCAGCGGCCTGGAAACACTTTTCACGTAGCGCCGCAAAAGGTGCCGACCGTCGCTTGCAATTAATCAAAATTTAATTTCGAATAGCGACGCTAACGCCAGTCCGCAGTCGCCGTCACCGTCGCCGTCGCAGTCGACGTCGCGAGCCTGCCGAAAAAATTGAAAAGGCTAAGGAGAAAACTGGCTAAAAGAAAATGTAATTAATCACCAGACGGTTGCCCCGAAACGAAGTGAAAAGCCACAGAAGACGAAGAAAAGGCAGAAGCGGGCACAAAAGCAACGCCGCAAGAAACCGTTACAGTTCGCAGCATGGAAATACCTTATATGTTGATGATGATGATTATAATAATAACATTGGGCCTAAGCCCGAGCGAACAATGGCAATTAAATGCGTACTTATTCGATTTCATTCGATACGATTCGTTTCGATTTGTTTAGGCCGCCATTGATCGCACGCGTAGCTCCATCTGCCATCTACCATATACCATATACCATCTACCATATGCCATATATGACTACACTGGGCACCTGACTGAGTCGATTCAGAAAGTGCAATCTCCACTTTCCTTGGGCTTTCCGATTATTATTATGCAAATTCTGCTGTTGTTTTTCCTTTGTCTCCATTGCCTTTTGTTTTTCTCTTTTTGTGCTACGCCCTCTGTCTCGGTCCCGCATGGGCAGAGTATGAGTGTAAGGAGACAAAGGAAGTGAGGAATTTATCGACTGCAGGCAAACTATGTAGAAGACACACATTGAGGCCTTGAAGAGAAGAAGTTGAAGATTGCTCTAAAAAATATATGATATGTCATATCATCATCAGATAGGGTGTTCTCTTGAAATTATTGAAGTTACTCTAAATATATCAACTTTCAAAGTTTTTCATACAGAAATCTCGATGGAAAGCGTTTAACTATGTATTTTTATGTATTATAATATAGTTCCGTTAATTTTGCACTTAAGCAGCTAAATCGTATATTATACGATATATATATATATATATATATATATACATATGCCGAACAACCTTCCTACCTTTCTATATGCAATATTTAACTTCAAATCTTCCCCTAACTTTCACTTTTCGAGCCTTGTTGAAAGACAGCGAAATAAGTTAACGACTCCTAGAGGGCGAGTCAGCAGCGCCGACAGATGGCGCCAGCACAAGGTTAAGGACGAAGCAGCTGTCGTATAAGTGTGTGACGCAAACTCTACTACGGTTCAAAGATCCTCTACTCTTCGAAAACTGTTAGAAACTTGATAAACAACATTAAAAGGCTAAAAACAATGGCAACTTCTTATAAAAAATATAGTTTGAGTAAAATAGAAAATGGAATATCGAAAAGAAAACCAACCCGAATCCCATCCAGCATTCCCGCTTCCCGCAACAATCGTGTTAAATTTTTATTATTAAAAATTTATTATATTGCCTTTCCATTGCTCATTTACCTGACCATATCTTCAATTTTATTTGCGTTTCATTTTTATTTTCGATTTGCTGGTCATTTAAATTTGTTTAAATATTATTTATAAACTTTATATTTGTTCTATTGCTTTCTGTATTCATTTCCGCTGGGGAAAAAGACACATTTCCAATAGATCCCAACGCAAAGAAAACAAAAGCGCCGTTTCGTTGGTTCATACAGACACACACGCATACACAAGTGCATATATACATAAACATATATGATAGATACACATGCATATATACGCAAAGATATTGTATTATAATTTACAAGAAAATAAATATATACAGAGTGCAGGGTGCAAGTACAATAATATTAAAAACAATACAAAAAAATAATAATAATAATGTTCTATATAGTAATAGAAATAGAAAATTGTAGAAACGGACCTAGACATAAGTAACAAATAAGTACAAAACAAATATGGGTTAACAGTCAATTAATCAATAAAATCAATATACATATTGCGTTTTGGCAAGCGAGTTCTCGTTTGCAGTTTCTCCTCTCTCCCTTCCTTCTCAATTATAATAATTATCAAAATAGATACATAATACAAAATGAATACAACACTAACGCATGTTCTTTCTCTCTCATTCTCCCTTGCTCTATTATTACATATCTTCTTATTCATTTCACTTTGTGTTTGCTTTCGTTTTTTTCTTTTCTTTCTTCTTGTTTTTGGGTTTTGCCAAGACACTGAACTCTGGGCACGATTTATAGAGAGCATTACATCAACATAAACACTAAAAGAGCTCACTGAACTAGGAGGGATGGGGGGCAGCGGTCTAAGAGGGGAGTCTAGTGAGTATATTCTGTATTACATTGATCATTGAGCACATGCTGAGTATAATATTTCTCTGTGTTAAGACTATAAATTTGCCAAAGTTTCTGCTTAGAGTTTAAATACGCCACTCAAAAAAAACATATAAGAAAACAGTTTCAGTTTCAGTTTTGTTTTGTTTTTTCTCTTCGCCCTCCCCTGTTTCTCTCTGCCCGCGCTTTCGGTTCCAAAGATATAACATAACGTCGAGTGAAAGCAGAGAGTCGAGGGGATGGAGGCGTTGCAAGAGACTCACAGGTGCCGTGGCGGCGTAAAATGTTATCGTAGTTTCGTTGTATTCGTTGAGTATTTGAGCAAATTTACAGTTTAACAAATAGCTAAATAACAATAGATTAAATAAAAAAAAGAACTATCATCATCATCAGCATGATGCGAAAACGCTCTTAAATGGATAGTTAGATACACATATCTTAAAATAACCACACACACATCGATCATACTATCTCAATATAACACCATCTCTATCTTCCTTCTTCGTCCTCATCTCTGAATGGTACATTTCGTTAATAAGGGAAAAATCACAGCTAAAAGGCAAGCTTTAAAGTTTCATTTTAACATTTTTCAGAATCAAAAAATCGCGCACAAAGTTTCGAGCTGGCCGTATTATCTGTTATCCAGTTCTCTTATCTTCCTATCTCTCTTGGTGTTATGCATAATTATATACATCTATTGTTGTTGTGGTTGTTATTGGTGTTATTGTTGCTATTGTTTGTTCTCGTTATTTCTCTCTCTTTTTTATCGTTTTTGTTTTACTTGACTACGCATAATCATATCCAGCTTATACATATATGTTTTTTCGTTTTTTTGTTTGTTGTTGTGTCATTAATTAGTTAATATTTATAGTATAGCACCGAGTACAAAAAATGATCAATAAACAGAGTTTTGAATTTCGTTTTCGTTTCATTTGGTTTTCACTTCCCTCTCTTTCTATCTCTTCCTACGCTTTAAATGCCTTTGCTCTTGTTTGCTTTTATCATTTGCTTATCTTGTTGTTGTTTGTTTCTTCTTTTTAAATTCTACTACTTATATAATGTAATAATTTCTTTTGCTTCGCTCAGATTTTGCTTTCGTTTTTATTTCGTTTTTGTTTTCCTTAACGCCATCGTCCCCTGTTGTTGCATCGTTGTTGTCGTCGTCATCATCGACTGTTGCCCTGCCAAATTTTACATGGAACCGTCGCCAGATATCTAAAGAACATACCAGATTATCATAAGGTATCTGCATATGGTAGAAAAGGTTAGCAGGCTACTCACCTGCGAGTGCGAACTGTCGCTCTCCACCTGCTCGGAGTAGCAGTGCTTATAGTTAAGATAGTCTAGAAGTCTTCTCGGTAATGGCAATGTCTGTATTAGATCCTTTCGTATAACCGCCTTGAGTATAACAAATCTGTAAGTTGGGAAAGGGTTAAGGTTCAGCTTCAGCTTTCGGTTGCTTTTAGCAGGTGGCAACTCACCTGCACATGTGCTGCAAGCTTTGTACATGCTTAAACCTAGAAACGGGATTGGTTAATTGCACACGCATTGGTCCGTGTTCCGGTCGACGATGCAGAAAGAACAGATATCTGAAGAGAGATATTCATTATACACATAAGTCAAGTAAAATCTGATGCACACTGGCTGCGTAATCCTCACCTGCCACTGCGCGAATGTTCCACTGCCTTCTCAATGAACTCGGTTATAGTTTGCGATTTGAATTTGGCGTAAGAACCGAACGAGAATGTGCCTGATAGAGAGAGAGAGGGAGAGGGAGAGTTAGTCAATGCCTTATGGTATGTTACGGCAACTCGACTCACCCTGATCCTGCTCGATGCGCACATGCCGCACACAGTTGTTCAGCTTGAAGCTCAGTGAGAATATGTAATGATCGTCTGAGCTGTCGCGTACTATGAACGAACCATCCGGCTCATTGGACAGCACCTTCTCGGCCGCCTCGCTAGACAGCGGACCCCAGTACCAGCCATACTGCGGTAGAGACAGAAAGAGATTAATAGGATTGGCATAAGCATTAAACCGGCGCTAACTTACGTCTTTGACTTTCTCAATGCTAGAGGTAAACTGCAAAGCACGCGGCTCCTGTGCGCCGCCGGCACTCTTCTTGGCATCCTCCGTAACCGTTTCGGCGGCATCGTTGGCATAGGCTACACAAAAAGAGAATGAGAGTGGAATCGGTTGAAAACGTTCAACAAGCTGCTAGGGAAGCTGTTGCCTTACCCTTCTTTGGCAACGGCGGCAGCGCACGAGATTGAAATTTCTTGCGGAGATCAGCGCTGGGTTCACTGCGATTGAGGCAATTGTTAGCTTCCTCTGCATCGTTGTCGTTGTTGAGAGCAGTTGAGAGTGAGGCTGTTGCAGTAGCAGAGGCGGCTGCAGCTGAGGCTGCTGTTGCTGCCGTAGCCGCAGCTGCTGCTGCTGTTGTTGCCGTTGCTGCTGCTGCAGCAGCAGTTGCTGCATTCGTGTTGCTGCGACAACGTTGATGATTGCTACGTCGAAAGCGAAAGATGCTGCAGAATTTCTGTTTGAGATTTAACGAGAATTGTGATTTCTGTGACTTCTCTGTGCCATGCAACGTCGAGTGCTTGTTGTTGTCGCTGCCCAGCTGCTGCTGCTGCTGTTGCTGCTTCTCGGCGGATGAGGTTGACAATGGCTGCGTTGTTGTCGGTTGCAACGATGGCAACGTCGTCTGTTGCCCAGCGGCATTGCTGTTGTAGTTGCTGCCGTTGTTAATGTTGTTATTGTTATTGTTAAGCCTATCATTGTCCATGTTGTGTTTGCTCTGTTTGCTCAGATACTTGGCGCTGCTCTCCCCGCTACTGGCACCACCACCACCTCCGCCTCCGCCTCCTCCATTGTTCGCCGTGTTGCCAGTGCGATTGGTACCGATGCTGCTGCGCGTACGCGCCGTGGTTGTCGTTGTATTTGTCGTATTGGTGGTATTCGTGGACACGCTCCAGATCGTTTCATTGCTCGACTTGACAGCCAACAGTTTTCCGCCTCCACTCGCTGCAACCGCTAGCATTTTGCCATTGTTTGCACCACCAGCAGCGGCACCAGCTCCGCCTGCTCCACTGCACCAGGATGATTTGCCCGCATCCGAATAGAGCGTATGATAGAACTGCTTCACTTCGTCCAGCGTCATGTGCAACGGCTCCGCATCGCTCTGTGTCACAGGCGTGCGATATTTGCCATGTTTACTGGACTTGTCGCCGCCTCCTCCATCGTCGCTGGTCTCCGCTGCCGCCGAGCTTGCTGCATAACGCTGCTTGCGCTTGTTGCGTTTGTTGCGTCTGCTCGCTGCCTTGTGGTATGCGGGCTGCGTGTGCTTCTCCAGCTGCTGCTGCTGCTGTTGCTTCTCCAGCTGCTGCTGCTTCTCCTGCTGCTGCTGCTCGATCATGTCGACGGGAAATGCATAGATATCCGAATCAATGGGCACATTATAAAAATCGGAGATTTCTCTGGTGAACAACGCATCGTGGGACATAGCCTGCGTTATGAAGATCGAATCATCCGGCTTATTCGCCGATGACACATTCAGCGAATTGTGCGAGCTGCTGAGGCGGCTGTTCAGGGAGTTGCGCGAATTGGGACGCTGCCCGTGCTGGCCGTGATAGTGCTGCGTATGATGGTGATGATGATGCGGATGGTGATAGTGATGATGCGGATGATGATAGTGCGGCTGATGCGAATGATAGTGACAGTGACTGGTGTGACCCAGTGGGCTGTATAACAATTGACGACGCTGCAGGCTGCTGCTGTCGAGAGGAGGCTGCTGCTGCGACTGCGACTGGGATTGGGTTTGCATCTGCGTCTGCCTGCTACGCGCTCCATAGTACAAATCATAGTCATGTATCTCGGAGAGTCCGGCACTATTGAAACGTTGCTGTGCCGCCGCAGCCTTAGCGCTAGCGATGCTATCCTGCTCCGTGGGTATCGCCTTGAAGTAGCGCGTATGATCCTGATAGTAGGGACACAATGTTTGCTTGATCTTAATAATTGATACTGGTGGCGGCGGCGATGGTAGTGAGGGTGAACAACTGCTATGCTCAGAGGCAGCCTCATCCTCCTCATCTTCCTCATCGCCATCGCCATCATCCTCGTCGTCGACATCGTCGTCGTCCTCCAACAGATCAATACTGTTCCCCAGCGAGCTGCTTATTATGTTGTTTGGCTCATCGTATATGTTATCCGTATGGCTATTCAAGATTGAGTCACTGGAATACAGATGCTTATTGTAGGCATACGCATCCTTAAGTGAACGCTCCTGCTGCTGGCAATGCATGCCATGCATAAGCGTTGTGCCCGCCTGCGGCTGCGTTGTCACAACCATTGCCGCGGCATGTGTAACCAGCTGTGCATCCGCATCCGGCTTCTTGGCCAGCAACAGCACCAGCTCCTGGCTGGCCACTTGACCGCTGCCGACCACAGCAGCTGCACTGATCATGGTCACATCATCTTTAAGATGCTCGAATGAGGATTGCGATGAGGTCCAACGTCGTAGACTATTCACAATATTCTTCGATATCGAACGGACCAGTGTGGTTTGTGGTGAATCCTGAAATTCGGGTGGCGGATCTATGGGTGCCAATGGACCCTTTTTCAGTGTATTAAAGTTCTCAGCACTCATGCCTCCCTCCGAGCAGTTGTCCAGTGAATCGAACTGCGAAACCTCGCCGTCGCTCTCGACCATCTAAAGGGCAGGGAGAGACAGTTACAGTAGAACCCGGTAGAGACAGCTGCTACTCACCTCAATCTCGAACTTGCACATGCCAATACGATAGGAGTCTCCGCTGGAGATGGAGCTGTTTGTGGTCAAAGGAACTCCGCTGTCATCGCTCAGCGATGCGGCGGCATTCAATTCAATGCTATTGGCGCTGACCAGCTCATGGTCACGTGCTGCTCCAGTGCCTGCTGTTGCTATCGTTCCCGTTCCGGCTACCACTCCCACTCCGCCTGCTCCGGCTACTCCACCGCCTGCAGCAGGTGGCGGCATAATGCTGCCAAAGCTATCGCTGCTGCAGATGCTTATGCTCACTCCGTTTGTGCTGGCGGTGCTGCTGCTGCTGGTGTGACTGGATCCGTTGCCATTGCAGAGTGCATGTGAATTCGCTGGCGTTGGCGTTGCAGGCAGTGGCGGATTTAGTTGATTACCATTTGAGTTGTTGCTCTCCTTAAGCTTAATGGACGATTCCATGTTCCACGTGTGCGTGTGCGTATGTATGTGTGTTCCTGTGTCCGGTGTGTGCGTGTGCGTGTGTGTGTGTATGTGTCAGTGTGCTGTGAAGTGAAGAAGTGAATCAAGTTAATTGATTGATTTACAAACAGTCGCGACGTGAGTATTTTTTTGAGCGAAACGGTTAACCGATTCGCACGCACGTTCCCCCCACATGCTATCAATGCTATGTTAATTAATTGATTGATTGTTTGATTGATTGATGACACACATCGGCCCGTGCAGTGCGTAGAGCGCGAGCGGCACATATCACATGACCTTTGGGTGCGGCGAAGTTACCGTTAGCGATGCCGTTACCGATGCTGCTGCTGCTGCAGCGAATGCGCCGCGCCGACTGCAGCAGGCGCCGATTGCAACGACTGCACCGAATTGAAGGTCAATGACAGTTGCGTGCGCCTTAATTCCGCCCAGTGTACATCAGAGCGCCTCCCTTCCGCCCCTCACACTTCGCGCTCTCTCCTCCCTCAACCCCCTTGCCAACAGTTCGTAGCCAACCCACCCAAAAAGCCGAAGCGTTGCTTGTGCGCAGAAATTGTTGCCAATTTAGTAGTAGATTTTGGGCGTAGATTTGCTTCGTTTTTTTTTTTTGCTACTTTTTTAGCAAATGCTGCGCTGCCGCTGCTGCCGTCGCAGTTGCTGTCAGCTTCGTTGATTATTTAAAAATGCACTCATACAATTACACTTACGCACACACACACACGTACACGTACACCCACATCTACCAACACAACGATATTTGAGTGCGTAAAAAATGCGCTGCGCTGTGTGTAGTACTCACACACACACACACGCGAGCGCAGAGCGTACACAAACACACGCACACCACTGCAGCGCACAGGCACGAAAGCAGAGCAGAGCAGAGAAGCTGCCCAGCAGAAGTAGCCGGGAAATGCGACGCTGTTTCGCTGCCACTACCGACGTCGTCGTCGTTTTCGTAGTAAGTCGTGTGCTGTAGTAATTTTTTTATGTTTGCTAAAAGCCGCTGCTACCGCTACTGCTGCTGCTGCTGCTGCCGCTATTTTAATGCGAATGCAGCCAGCCAAGCGTTATTGCATTTTCGCTTATGTGTTTTGACAGCGGGAGAGAGAGACAGAAAGAGTGTGTGGGAGAGCGAAAGATAGGGATAACAAATATTCTTATTAGAATTTTTGTCACTTTGTATATACACAACTGGCCACACACACACACACAAACACATATGCTTGCTCACAAACACTCACACACATATACATACGCACATAGGGAGCGACGCAGCAGCAGCAGTTCACATGCACGTAACACCTTTGCTTAATTTAATTATTGCTCTCCTGCCTCTCGCGTACTCACTGCCAGACACAAATACAGCGAGACGCATTTGTACATATAAACATGAGTGTGTGTCGCACGCAAACCCGCACACATACACATAAACTCGCACTCACACACACACACACACACGCCAAATGCATTAGCATTCATTACAATTCCACGGCGCATACAATTTTCATTGCACTTGCCTTGGCTCTGGTGGCTGTGGCCCTCCTCTGCCTGGCTGTGGCTGTGATTACGCTGCAACGCCTACAGATGGCACTGTTTGCTTAACACACGCACTTTGATAATAAACACATATTGATTGCTTCTTCCATTTGCACACATTGCAATTGTTTTTCGGCTGCTGCTTTCAATTTCAGCATTATTTTATTCGTCCAAAACGTCCGACGTCGTTTAAGCGTCGTTTCCAGTGTGACCAGCCGTCGGCGTGGCCAAAATGACCTTTGCTTCGACCATTTATGCTACTGAATAACATACCAGAAGTTATCGGATTTTTTTCCGCATGCAATTATCGAACGTACTCATCGATAACAGTGTCGCGTGACTGCAAATTCAAATTTTAATTTTAAATCTCAGTTTTTATTCAAAAACAATGAAAATCTAACGCAAAAGACACGACATTTTACACTTAAATACTAATCGGAAAAAAATGTAAACCTTAACTGCGGCTCCAATAAATGCAATTTGATTCAGAGTGTTGGTGAGTTCCGGCTCCTTCTCCTCCTGCTTAGGGCATCATGCGCAGGGCACCGTCGAGACGAATGATCTCGCCGTTGAGCAGCGGATTCTCGTAGATGGCCTGCACCAGCTGCGCGTACTCGCTGGGCTCGCCCAGACGCTGGGGGAACGGTATGGACTTGGCCAGGAAGGTGCGCACCTTTTCGGGCAGCGCAGCCAACATGGGCGTGTTGAAGAGACCGGGCGCAATGGTGCAGATGCGAATGCCCTGTGTGCTCAGGTCACGGGCAATGGGCAGCGTCATGGCGACCACAGCGCCCTTGGATGCCGCATACGCAGCCTGTCCGATCTGGCCGTCGTAGGCGGCAACCGAAGCGGTGTTAACAATGACACCACGTTGACCATCCTGATTGGGCTGGTTGGCGCCGATCAGGCCCGCGGACAGACGGATGACATTGAATGTGCCCACCGTGTTGATGTTGATGACACGCTGGAAATCCTCCAGCTTGTGGGCAACGTTCTTATTGAAGTTGTAGGTCTTGACGGCGGTCGCTGTGCCGGCACAGTTTACAGCCAGATCGAGGCGTCCGAACTTATCCTTGGCCGTTTGGACGGCGGCGCTCACATCCTGCTCGGAGGTCACATCGACGGGCACAAAGACCACCTTGTCGCCCAGTTCCTTGGCCACATCGTTGCCCTTCGACGTGGGCAGATCGGCGAGCACAACGCTGGCTCCCTGCTTGGCCAATCGTTCGGCTGTAGCACGTCCCAGGCCGGAGGCGCCACCAGTAACCAAAGAGACGACGTTCTACGGAGCGCACAGCGGGTGAGAAGGGTGCAAGAAAGACAGAAAAACAGTGATTATTGTTGCACAGATTGTGTAACGATAAGAGTGCGGTGCGAGTGAATGTGTGCGGTACAAGGTGCAGATACAGTTATTCTTAGCAGAGACAAAGCTGACGTTCCAATTGGACTTTGTACTCGACTGCGGCAGAAGCGATTTGCACTCGTTAAATTCATTGCAATAACAACAATATAAACTATGTACCGTTGTCTTCTTAGTTCTGCGGGGGCAACGTACGATCTGCTTACCTTGATCATTTTTGATGTTTTTTGGCTTCAATTAAGAACAATTGACTAAGCAAGTGCAGAGAAATCTCTAAGACTGGCGGCTGCGACGAAAACACCGGTTGCTGTTGGCCCTCGACCAGGGCTGTAGATTATCGATAGCCCATGAAATATCGGTGCGGGCTTATTGTTAACAGCACCGAATGTGTCATGATGCGAGAAGGTTTCGTTGAAAATGTTTGCAACTATCGATAGCAGCTGGTGACGTCAGCTCTTCAATAATAATATTGCAGAATGTCGTTTCTTAGAGTAGGCACCAAATAAAAAAAGTTGTTAGAACAATAAATGCTGTATATATATTTAAAGTGCGCAAATTTAAAAATATAATATTAAATACGTTTTTCTAAACACATATCGGACCATCCATGACGTAATGTTGTGTTATCGATAGTCTCGTGCTCGTTGTAAACAGTTAACATATGCATTACCCTGTGTTTGTTTTTTCGTATTATTTGTGGTACTGTTGTTTGTTTGGAATCTATGACAAACTGAAAATTTTGAATGGATGAAGAAAAACATGCTGTAAATTTAAAATTAAGCACAAAAAGACACTATGACGAAGGCGAGAAAAAGAAAATCAGCTTCAGTTTACGCTCGCAGAGTAAGTAAAATCCGAATTGTACCGTTAGAAAATGTAATGAAACATGTTTCAACATGTTCGCAGCGAGCAGCGGCAACAAGCAGCCAGCTCAGGAGCGACTCAAGCGTTTGCAGACAAATTTGAAATATTCCAGTAGCAAGAAATATGACAAGGAACGAATTTCGCCACAAAAGAAGAGCAGAAGAAACAGTCAAACAGCCAGCGCACATGCCTCAACTGCCCAACAACAACAACAACAACAAAAGGTGCAACAACAGAAGCATCAACACTTTCAGCGCAGAAGAAGTCAGACGCCAACGGATACGCCAAAGCAGGCGAAATGCTACGAAGAGAAGAGTCCGAAATATCGTAGTTCGGAAAAGTCAAGAACTGCGCAATACTCTGAGCCCATCGCCACTGCCTCCGCGAGCAGCCACAGCAGCAGATACAGCAGCCGATCCAGTCATAGGCAGCCTGGTAGCGGAAACTTTGTCGAGCTCAAGAATGCCTGGGCAAAGCCGAAGGCATTGCTGGATGCCAGCAACAGGTTGGATGCGGGCAGTCGTACCATAAGTGGTAGGTGAAGCGTTCTCAGATTTCTTGGGCAACTAACTCAGTTTTGTGATTTGTCACGCAGCCAATCAACGTCTGGCGCTGCTACGTGAATCGCTGCAGCAGCAGCAGCAGAAGGCAACGGGCAGCAGCGACAACAACAACAACAACAATGAATCACCTTGGTGCAGCCGGAAACTGCAACCAGCTGCAACTGCTGCCAGAAGCACGAAGACAACTTTCAATTGCTATGATGATGTAGAACCAATGGATATGGATGTAGACTGGCAGGACGCAAACAAACCTACTAGCAGCAAGGTATGCGAGAACCCACGCCCTATATACTTTCCTATAAATACTGCTAAGTTTTGCATTTCTAGCTAATCCCAGCTAAGCCTGCTGCCAGTGTTGGTCATGCTCAGGCCGAGTCCATGGACGAGGACTTATCGGACATAATGCTGCTGCGACTGCTGTCACATGAACAAGATCTGCCTGCGCGCCGTGAAGATTACCTGTACTTCGTGCTGGACACAAATGTGCTGCTCGATAATCTTGTGTTTGTGGAGGAGCTGTGTCACTTGGCACTCCATAGCACCAGCGGCAGCATGCTCTATATACCATACGTTGTGATCAGGGAATTGGATAGCCTCAAGGATCGACGACAGAACGACGAACTGAAGCGTGCCGCTGCTGTGCGTGCCATACGTTATCTGAACAATAAGTTTGACAACAGTCTGAGCATACAGGGTGAGTAAATCAGAACCAGAATGAAACCCGAACTGATGCAACATATTTTACCCGTAGCACAATCTGCCAAGGAGGAGGTGGAGCATCTGATCGATGTGGAGTGCGCCGACGATAGCATTGTCAACTGTTGCCTGCAGCTGCAGTCGCAGGTGCCGCATCTGATGCTGCTCACCAACGATAACGTGCTGCGCATCAAGGCCAAATCATCGTACATTGAAGTATCGTGCCGCTCCGATCTGATGCGTGACTTTCGTGAGCAGTTCGATGCGTTACCCTTATAGCGTTGGCTGCAGTCCAGGACTACGACTGTGATGGACAGCAGTAGAAGAAGAGCGCGGAGGAGGAGTCGAAGGAGAAAGAAGAGAACATAGAAACAGACAACATGAAGTACAATTTGCCAAGCACCACATAAGATTATATTTCTGTAAATATACGATTTATCCACAATATACACATGTATACATCGATAAAACACAAGCAATCACGTTGATAAAGTCGCCCATCCGCTCTATGCTATTTGCATATTGATAAAGCAAAACGCTGCGCGCTTCCCGACGGCAACGGGTTGCTTCGACTCTATGAACCGTTTGGTGCTCTACAACTAAGAATCGAGATTTCATTAGGATGTAACTAGTCTATACTTAAGCGACGAGAAGTCGAAGCTGTAGATTGAAGAACTGGCTGGAAATTTGTATGTATATAAAAAAATTCTATAGATCTAGCATATGTATATAGTATCTAAGTAGATTGTATGTGTTAAGCGGGCAATTAAAGCTAATATGAAATCGTATTATTCATTTTTCTTTGTGTACTTTAATTATAAAAATGTGTCGATTAGGCAAGTGTACTATACGATCTGCTATTATAATTATATATGCCGATTATGGCATATTTCTTCTATTGCTTTCTGAGTACCCTATCTTTGGTTTTATTGCTTCTTTAGCTTTCTCCCGGACTACTACCCATACCCAAAGCAAGTTTATGGCAGCAGACAATAGATAATAATTTGTAGTCGCAGTCATATCTAGCCAGATAAGGCAGGCACTTAGGAGATTCGAATGGGAAAACTAACAAGCCCGATAATTTCAGAGCATTCCGCCTGCGGTTTCAGCCAAGTGATATATATATATATGTATATATATCTTTCTATATATGTACCGATCTCTATTGTTTGACTTTAATTAGGCGAAGCCAGAGGCGCCGCGTCTTCGTTGGATTTTCACTGCTTCCGTGACTCCGGGGGCGGCTTATCGAAGGGCAAATAGATATTTGGGGCGCCGCTTCCGCTTCACCCGAACCGGGGATGCAACCTGGCTGGCTCCGGCCGGGGCAGGCAATTCAAAGTGCAGAGAGCGATTGTGGAGCGCGGTGTTGTGTCGCAGCGTAAAAGGAGTTCGCGAATAAAAACCAGGTGAGATTTCAATCTGGGTGACGGCGACAACTTTATTGCCTGGCACAATAACTTAAGCTATATAAAAATTGTATGTATGAACTATATATGTGTATGTCTATATGCATATAGAGGACATATGTACGATATATACTATGTATGCATGTATAAATGTAGGTATATGGTTGGTGTTGTTGCTTGTGGTAGGTTTGTAATTTGCCAGAGGATCTGCTAATGTACAAACTGGCGAGTAAAGTTATGAATTATAGATTGGAGCTGCTACTCCTCCAGCGAGATCTGCAGCAAGGCGGACTGTGCAGTTTGCTGTGGATATCGCAAGTTCTCGTTCTCGTTCTCTCTCTCTCTCCCTCTCACTCTCGCTCTGTTTCTTTGTCCCTTTCGTCGCTCCATCGCATTCTCTGCCATTCACTGTACACACTGCAGCTGCAAACTGATGTCGTTCCACACGCTGTGACGCTGCCATTGCTGCAGCAGCAGCGCTGCCCGATGCAGCGCCATCAATTGGCGCCAGCTCCAGGCCATGCTCCTGTCCTACAACTTGCCATCGCCAACCCCCAGCATCTGCATGCGCTCGAGCTGCTCGGCCAGGGCGCGCTGTTCGCTCGTCAGCCGCAATATCTCCTGCTTCTCCTCGCTGGTGTGTCCCTTGCGCTTGGCCCGATACTGCAGCATACGCTTGTAGCACTCGAGTATCTCCTGGTCGACCGTGTCCAATTTGCGTTTCAGTTCGATGCGTTTGATCTCGTGGCTGGCATCGGCACGTAGTCGCTTCAGTTCATCGCAATTGTATTGGGCGACGCTGCTGATTTCGGTTGTCACACGCTTGATCTCGAGCAGCACCTCATCGACATCCTCGTGCGCTGTCAGCTCGCTGGCATCGATCAGTCCGCTATCGATGAGCTCCTTTTTCAGACGCTGCTCGATGCCCACACCATGTTTGAGCATCGACAGCGAGCGAAAGTTTCCCGATGAGGCGGCAGCAGAGGCGGCCGCATTGGCCGGACCGCCCGCTGCATTGCTGGATGAGGAGTGTGTGTTTTCGTTGCTGCTGCTATTGCTATTGCTGTGCTCGCCCACCGCGGCCTGTTCGCTGGGCAGCGACTCGTCCATGAGCGCGGAGACCAGGCGCTGCGTTAGCGGACCCGTTATGCTCTCCTCCAGCATGCCATCAGCCTTTTTCAACATTGCACTCGCATTCTGTGATTTCTGTCGTGCTCCACCCGGCTGCAACGACTTCATATCTTCCTGCGCCCAAGCTGTGGAGTAGTGCGGGCCCAGCGCCGGTATGGGCGGCACCAGAGGCCCGCGATACTGCTCGAGCAGATCGTCAATCAGTCGCAGATCCTCGTTGGTAAGTGGCATGCAGTAAGGCTCCACCGATAGCCAAAACTTGTTGGGCATATCGTTTTTGGGCATTGCCACCTTGGGTTGCTGAGGCAGCTGCTGTTGCTGTTGCTGCTGCTGGGATTGCTGCTGTTGCGGTTGCTGCTGTGCGATGGTGGGCAGAGAAACATAGTCCATGCTGTCGTCCGTGTGCACAGCCATGGGACTGTTCTTTGCGACATGTTTGGTGACGCCACCGCCACCGCCGCCGCCGCCGCCCTGCATCTGCTGTTGTTGCTGCTTAAGGATTGTCATGGAAGAGTGTTTTTTCCGCACGCCCGTGGGCTCGTCGCGCAGCTTACGCTTCGAGCTGTTCGAGCCCGCTCCCGCAGTCGCACCCGATGCCGGACTGCCCACGCCGCTGGTGCTGTTCACGCCGATGGAAACATTGGCACTGGCCATGCCGCCGAGCAGGCCGGTCAGCATGGATTGATTGATTGGCGGCGAACCGGGCGGCACACGTTCCAGTTTGCGTCGATCCTGACGCTTCTCGTCCTTGTCCAGACTATCGTATTCGGCTTTAAGTACACGCGCTCGCAGCGCCACATTCGAGAGCATCAGCTCCAGCTCCAGCTGCACCGCGTCCAGATCCTCGGCCGCCAGATGCTCGTCGGCGGGACGCTGCAGTGCGGCGGCTATCGTTGGCAGCTGTTTGGCCACATCGCGACTTCGTATCAGCGGAATTGTGGCGCCACTGGACATGGCAAAGATATCGGTATCTAATAATGCTTGTGCCGTTGATTTGCTACCTGATCCAGCACCAGTAGCGATGCTGCCGCCTACGATGCCACTGGCAGCGCCGCTGCCGCCGCCACTACCACCGACAGCGCTGCTGCTGCTGCTACCAGCGCTACCGCCACTGCCGCCGCCGCCGCCGCCGTTGCCATTCGTGTTATTGTTTGTGAGCAATTTGCCAGCTGACATGCCAAAGCCAGCGCCGCCAAAGTGGCCCATCTTGAGGTTCTTGACGTTTGTACTCATTTCCAGCAGCAGAAACTGCGCAGTTTCGCGTATGTTCGTCTTGTGAAATTCAATGCAATTTATTTGCATAAAAGAAAACACTGAGAGCAAATAGTTCTGAGCGAGCGTCGCTTGCGATTACCGAGAATTATCAACATCGAAACACACGCAGCAGGAGTAGCAGCAGAAGCAGCACTATCGATAAGCGCAGTCACGCGACGGCAATCGATTGCTGCGAGTGGCCATCATTAATTATAAGCAGCTGACTGGCACGAGTATCGATGGTTTTGAAGACTGCACATCGCGCATTTACCAACACTTTTCAATATCGTCGATAAGCGCATTGCGGGCAGAACGTTAGCCCTGGTTTTTTGTTTCGTTTGCTTTTTGTTCTTTGTTGTTCCGTGCGCGCTCTTCTGTGATAAAGTGTACTTAACCAATTAGTTATTGTTATCAATTAGTAATGCTTAGGTCTTGGCCTAAACGCATACCAGTTCACGTATGCCCCATGCACGATATTTCGCACATTTGCACAACACACGAAAACCCTGAACACAACAACGCCAGTCAACAATAACAAGCAGCAACGGGAGCAGCGCTGCAACAGCAGCAGCCAGCAGTGTTTGTTTGTATGTCAACGGAGGCCTCTGTGCATAGTAATTATATATATATATATATATATATATATATATATATATATATATATATATATATATATGTACATATATACATGCGCATCCAATCATGCATATGTGTAATTTTATGTAATTGAAAAGCAATGCGGACCGAGCAGCGAACGCAGTTAGAGTTAATCTCGTGATGCCTTCAATTAATTGGACAGCCAGTCCGACTCTCGCGCTCTCGGCTCAATCACAAGACGCAGCCGCAGTTGATTGACAGCAGCAGCACCATAACTAATCACAGTCAGCAGCAGCAGTACTTATCGGGCTGCGCTGCCTCTGCTGCTGCTGCTGCTTCTGCTTCTGCTGCATTCTGAGTCAGAGGGGGCCGCGCTTTGCAGTTCTTTGGGTTGACAGCTTTATTGATCAAATATTTGTGCAAAGGTGTGTTTCACCTGCCTGTGTGTGCGTATTGGTATTTGACGAATGTTTTCAGTTCGCAGTAGTTACTGCTTCTGCTGCTGCTTATCATTGCTCGCAATTAAGCCAGCAGACAAATCAGTGCGCAGAGCAGAGATAACAGATAACAGCACGTTCAACAAGTGTTTTACACGGCGAAAAAAAGAGACAGCCAAAAGTGACGATCAATCACAATTTATGGCAGCAAAAGACGTCTAAATTTAGGCTTCAATGCTGACGTTAACTGATCGAACCGAATTGTTGCTCAATCAATTATCACCTGCATGTGCGTGTCGATGCGTGTCCGGCTTGGGTGCCCACTGTACTTGGCCATTGTCCTGCTGCGAGCGGAAGTCGTCATACAGCACGCACTGTGCTCGCTCTGTGCCTCTTGGCAAATATTTGTGCAATTAATTGATTAAATTGCGAATCAGTTTTGTTTACACGACGCGGCAGCAACCAAAATTTCAAAATTCCAATTTGCTTAGCTTATTATGCGGTTTGCGCTAATGAAAATAAACAGAAATAGATACAGAAATCGCGCTCGCTTCGCTTATCAGCTGCAATCGTGTCTTGTTACCAACTCTGAGCAGCGTGTTCGGCATTGATTCAAGCTGGTCAAATTAACGTGTGCAGTCGCGCGTTGCCAAACAATTGTTTACAAGTACAGTTTAATTCAACCGACAAACGGGGGCGGCGGGGTCCCGCGTCTTCCGCTCTCTCCCTCTCTCTCTCTCTCTCTCTCTCTCTCTCTGTACTTGCAGTCGAGCGCTAGGAACGCAGCCAGGGACACGAGTGTAGCAACAACAACAGCAGCACAATGAAGTTTGCAGAGCATCTGTCGGCGCACATAACGCCCGAATGGCGCAAACAGTACATCAACTATGAGGTAAGCTTTGTCATGCCAATTTATACTCTAGCCTGGCTAAACGTAACGCAAGCGATAAGAAATCTGTCCATGAACATATATAGGTCTATATATAATTTTGAACTGTTCGGTTTATAAAAATAGACAGACTGTTTTTCTAATCTGTTTAATAATGGGCTAACAAATCGAGCCTGGATTCTACTGCCATATACCTCCTTTATAGCAAAGAAATCATTCTTAAAACAAACTTTTTACTATAGTTATCAAAACGTGATCACTTTAAAATCAAATATAATTTTAGAACACTTTCCTTAAGTGTCAAATCAAGGTAGATTAGAAAGAAAATTGAATACTACTTCATATGAATATAAAATTTATTATAGAGCACTTTTCTTAAGTGCCAAATCAAGGTAGATCAGAAAGATCATTTTATACTACTTCATATGAATATGATATGTATTATAGAATACTTTCCTTAAGAGTCAAATCAAGGTAGATTAGAAAGAAAATTTAATACTACTGCATATGAATATAATATGAATTATAGAATACTTTCCCTAAGTATCAAATCAAGGTAGATCAGAGAGATCATTTAGTAGTATTTCATATGATTATAAAATTTAAAATAAACAATATTAAATACTGTTCAATTGCAGGAAATGAAAGCTATGCTCTATCTGGCCGTGGAGGAGGCGCCTTCGGTGGACAGTGTCGAGGATGAGGTGCTGAAACGACACTTTGCCAATTTCGATGAGAATTTCTTTCACTATTGCGATAAGGAGTTGAAAAAGATCAATACTTTCTACTCGGAAAAATTGGCGGAAGCAACGCGTAAATTTGCCACATTAAATGCGGAACTCAAGTCCAGTATCGAGGAGTCGGAGCGCACGGCTAAGAAATCAAAGGGACAGAAACGACATGCCGCATTGCCGGATCGCAAGGCACGCGAACTGAAATTGGCATTCAGTGAGTTCTATCTGAGTCTGATACTCTTGCAGAACTATCAGAATCTGAATCACACTGGCTTTCGCAAGATACTCAAGAAGCACGATAAGGTCGGTACAAATCTATATATGTATATTGAACGAACAATTGACCCAGTTATCTGTCAGAAGAGCTAATCGATTTGTAATTTGTGGTCTTGTTGTAGTTACTGCGCGTGGATACCGGCGCCAAGTGGCGACAAGAGTATGTGGAGGCATCTCATTTCTTTATCAACAAGGACATCGATAATATTATCAATGAGACCGAAACGACCGTAACCGGTGAATTGGAGGGCGGCGATCGACAGCGTGCTATGAAAAGATTGCGTGTGCCACCGCTTGGTGAGCAGCAGAGTCCGTGGACCACATTCAAGGTGGGACTCTTTTCGGGCAGCTTTATTGTGCTGGGCATTGTGGTTGTGCTCTCGGCAATATATCACGATATAAGCGGCGAGAATCTTAAGGTCACATTTCGTCTCTATCGTGGTCCATTGTTGATTATCGAGTTCATCTTTCTGATTGGCGTGAATATTTACGGTTGGCGTTCGTCTGGAGTCAATCATGTATTGATATTTGAATTGGATCCGCGAAATCATCTATCCGAGCAGCACCTAATGGAGCTGGCAGCTATATTCGGTGTCATTTGGACGCTCAGCATGCTTAGCTTTCTGTACAGTCAAGCACTTAGTATACCGGCATTTATTAATCCACTCGCACTCATACTTATTATGCTACTCTTTCTGGCCAATCCGTTTCGTGTGCTGCATCATGATGCACGCTTTTGGCTGCTGCGCATCTCGGGACGCTGCCTGGCAGCACCGTTCTGTCACGTTGGCTTTGCCGACTTCTGGCTGGGTGATCAGTTGAATTCACTGGCAACAGCTATACTGGATTTCGAGTACTTGATGTGTTTCTATTTCACTAATGGCGACTGGTCAAGAGCGGTGGATGCATCGATTTGCATGGAAAAGGATTTCATAGTGCGTCCCATTGTCAATTGCCTGCCAGCATGGTTTCGTTTTGCACAGTGTTTGCGTCGATATCGCGATTCTCGCGAGGCTTTTCCTCATCTCGTTAATGCGGGCAAATATTCGACAACCTTCATGGTTGTTATCTTTGCCACACTCAAGAGTTTCCATAGTCGTAAGTAGAAAAAGGCTGGCGCTATCTGTTTCTCTCGCTCGCGCGCTCTCTCTCTATCTCTCTGAACGCATATTTGTATATGCTATCTCTTTTGCTTACATGTTAGCCAACTATGCCAGCACCTTTGATAATCCCTACACCTGGCTGTGGATAATATCGTCGATTGTGTCATCATGCTACGCCTACACGTGGGACATCAAAATGGATTGGGGTCTCTTCGATAAGAATGCGGGCGAAAACACGTTCCTGCGAGAGGAGGTGGTCTACTCCTCCACGGTGTGTAGCCAAAAGAACTAACTCTGGCAAGCGTATATTTTATAATTATGATATATCGTTTTTCTAGGGCTTTTACTACTTTGCCATACTGGAGGATCTGGCGCTGCGCTTTATTTGGGCTCTCTCGTTCTATCTAACTGAAATGAAAATAGTTAGCGGAGATATAATGACCTCTATAACTGGCATACTGGAAGTATTTCGGTGGGTGTTGAGGAACTTAAATAGATAGATTTAGATAGATATAAATTAATGTTTATCTGCTCTTTTAGTCGCTTCGTTTGGAACTTCTTCCGGCTGGAGAACGAGCATCTCAACAATTGCGGTAAATTCCGTGCCGTCCGAGATATTTCAATTGCACCACTCGACTCATCGGATCAGACACTCATATTGCGTATGATGGACGAGACGGATGGAGTAATTAATCGCTATACGAAAACAAATCGACCCAAGCCAAAGAAAGTGAAGGATCCGGAGAAGCGTAGCCTGTTGCATCCACGTGGATCGTTGCAGGATCTGAGCATTGATATTGGCATTGATGGCAGCAAAAAGCTTTAAGTGGGGCAATCCTTTCCTGAGCTTTGCTCTTACTCTAATTATTTTTGTTTCTTCGGCATCTTACAATTCTTTAGATTATTTCTTCGTTTTGTGTACACACAAACTCCCACACACACCCACATATATATTTTTTTTTAGGTAATGCCTCTTTACAATTAGTTACTAAGTACTTAAAAAAACACAAAAACTAACTCATATGCCACCCAGATTCCAGCAATAATTAGTCCTTAAGTTCAATTACTAAATTAGCATTCCATTTACCAAGAGAAACACATAATTGAAAAGGAATTAGCAGCGACCCGACTAACTGGAAATACGTATAATTATTAGTGCGGCAGTATTACTTAGAAAGGCGAACTAATCCCCCCTTAGATGCCCAAAACCCCTTCCCGCCACCCATATACATTGGCAAATCTACACACACACGCTTCCCATAGCTAAACATTCCTTGAATTCCTTAACTAAGCATTAGTCAATTAGGTGAATTCCCTTTATTTTATTTCTGTTTATTGTACTTAGTAGTGTGATTAGTTCAATTTCGATCGACTCATTTGTTGCTTTCTTATTCCTTTTTTTGATTAACATATATGTACATTGATATATTCCGCCTTCAGTATATACACAATTATATAGACTTTAGACGTCTAACGTTCGAAATGTACCAAGTATAAGTTCGGCCTTCTAAATTAGGAAATAAACAAATTGTATCGAAGCCTAAAGAAATCAAAATAATTGACTAAATACACATATATACACAGATATATCACAAAAGATATATAGCAAATAAATAACAGAACTGAAGCAACCAACCGATCGATATATGTAATTAACTAACATACTCTATATAAAAATATACATATACAAAAACATATATAACATTGTACTAAGGGGAGCATCAGCTCGTAGAGAGATCCCCCAGAACGAATCGTATGAAATAAAGACACCTAAAGACATGCAGCATATATAAAATAGATATTTCAGTAAATATAAATTGATACTAACGCATGTGTGTGTGTGTGCTCAACTCATGTTCTCCAGGACGGCACAGACGAGGGCAGTACCACGCATTATCCAGAAGTCCGGATCATTCTTGCTGCGCAACAAAACGGCAATGACAAAATTGGTCGAATGTCCCGTGGTGGAGAGTACACCGGATCGTTGTTGGGTCTTGTACAGCGGTGCCTCGTAGCGCACAACAGAGGCAACCTCCAGGCAGGGCATGAATCGTATGATGGGCATGCGACTGTACAGCTCACCGAACTTGGCATCGCAGAGGCCACCCATCGATAGATCCCAGCGCGCTGCCTCTATAAAAATGCCATGTACATTGACCATGGCATCGGTGCATGCATCCAGATTTCCATAGAGTCGAGCATCCTAGAGCATAGAAGATGAAGACATTGGATCAGTTTGAGTGTGCAGAACGAGGCAGAGAGGAAGTGTGTTTGTGTCGAGATTACGCACATTTCCATTGGCATTATGCACTTCAAAGAAGCTCTGCTGCACCAGCTCCATTTCGACAACTTGGAAATCGATTTTCAGCGAATCGATGGGCAGTACACGACGTCGCGCATAGGTCTGTAGCACGCCGGTTAGGAAAGACTGTGGGAAGAAGAAGCCACTGATCCAATACGAACGTGGTGCCCCATTCTCGGCCCAATGCTGTATGAAGTCGATGCGACGCTGGAAGTCAACAATGTAAGCGGGTAGCGCCTTGATCGAGAGGAAACTGCGTTTCGCCCACATGGCTGGCACCACATTTATCAACAGGGCACGAAAGACATTCTCCAGATCCTCAGACATAACGACCAGACCCTTAATGGCCTTGGACAAATTGATAAGGGTGTCGTGTATGATGCCCAGTGCGATATTGAAGCGATCGATTTCCTGCACCAGCACCGTGGTCAGCGACGGCATCTGACCCTTACTGTCCAACTGGGAGAGCGTGTCGTGTAGGGGTTCTCTCAGAATTTTTTTAACCAGTGCGGACTGTATGCGCTCAATGATCTGCTGGCATAGATCATTCTCTGCCGCCTGGCCCTCATCGGCCGACGATCGGGGCTGGCCCAACATAAGTGTGCTCAGAAAGAAACCGGTCTCTTTGGTTTGGAACACAATATTGGCATTCTGATTCATGCCAAAAATTTCAGGATCCTCCGAGACCGGGAAACCTTTTACAAATGTTGCATATTCCTCGAGTGTCTTGCCCTGCGGATCACGATAGTAGGTATCTCCGCGGCAATACTTGTAGCCGGGCTGAATGATTCGTTCCGATGAGAAGATCGTTAGAATTGTGCGCAGACAACGTAAGTCCCAATGATCAGTGACACGACCACCCCACGTGATGTCACCATTGATATAGAGTATGGCTTCCCAGGGAATGGGTTCCAGGACTTCGCGATTAATGAAGAAGTCCAGCGTCTTGAGTCCACATTCACGATCAGGTTCACTGAATTCGTACGTGATGTTCCAGCCAAGTGGACCGAATTTGCGGCGTTCCAGTAGCACAGCATGGAACATGCATAGACCGAAAATGATTGCACGCCATTTGCCGTTCTGTACGTGCTCCTCGAAGAACTCCACCTTGAGATCATTCAAGGCACCAGTAACGTTCGCCTTAATGCCCTTGGGCGGTTCGTTGGTGATCTTCACCGAATTCTGCAGCACACTGATCGGAAACGATTGGGTTGGCATTGATGAGAGATACAAACGGAACTCGGGATTGGACTTGGTTATACCCAGTGTCAGATTGCGCACTACTGTCTCGAGCACACGCATCCATGAGGTGGCCAAATGGCAATTCTGTAAAAAGACCCAATGACCCAAGCGCAGACTCTTATCGATCAGACTTTCGGCCAGAGGTCCCTGACCCTGACCCAACGATATTGAGTAATACTTGTCCGTGAACTTCATTTCGTTGGTAAACTTCAGGAACGACGCCATGGGATCCGAGCCAGTCGAAAGCACAAAGATAAGTGGTGTTATCGCCGAGGTATCCAGATAGCTATATCCAGATAGGTATAAACAAAAAATAGTGTTGGTGAAACCGATTGCAATACAATTGTATCGCTGAAACTTACACAGTACTCAGCATGGTGCCCCGTGCCTCGGTAAAGTACTTGCCCACGGTGGCGTGCAGATAGCAGACGACGTTCAAGAGGAATCCGGGCTTGCGGAATGCGCTAATGAGCATCAGCTTATGGAAAATGGGTAGACGCGTGTTCCACTTATCTGTGGGTGTCGCCTTGGTGCCCGCAAAGTCGAACACCTCCTTGTTGTCCTGTAATTGCACATAGAAGCACGTTTCGATTTCGTCGGAGAAGCCCGAAAAGTATTTTGGGAAATTGTCCTCCAGAAAAATGACCGCTTCCCATTCGGCTGGAGTGAGTTTCGTTGTTGGAAGTTGACGCTTGTTACGCACAGAACCAACCACGCCACGTGTTAGAAAACCGAATTCATCTTCTGTGACACGACCCTCCTGACGCTCCACAGAGAGCGTTAGTAGAAAGCTAAATATGAGCTTGTGATTCTCGAAAAGACCACGCGAGATATTATCATAAATGGCTTTCAATTCTTCGACCATCAGTGCGGCGATGCGCACCTCCACCGCCATTGCCGGATGATCGAGACGCAGCACATTACAAAAGACCTGCGTGAAATACTTCAAGCTGTACTGGTACATGGGATCGATTTCGGCCAAGCCGGCGACAACGAAGTACAGAATGGCACCGCGTGAGGCCAGTGTGCGGTAACGTTCTCGCGACGCAGTTATGACTTTCTCCGTTTCCTCGGTATCGATCAAGCGAGCGGCAATGATCAACGAGGTTTCCTAAGTGCAATGAAGAAATGAGGAAAACGATCGATCGGTTCTGTAGCAAATCGGTTTGGCATAATTACCTTGGCATCGTTGAGAGTCTCTACCAACTCCTCATCATCGAGTATATTTCCCTCGGAGTTGAACAGCAGCTTGAGCACTTTGTCCTCCAGTGAGAGCAGTTGCTGCTTGTCCGCATTGATCTTGACGACAAGATCGTTACGTTGAGCCTCCATGACGGGCAACTCGATGGCCACAATGTCGCTGGGAAAGCATTGAGAGAGGGAGAGAGAGAGAGAGAGCGACAGAGTGTTAATGCTTAGAGATTTGCTTGCTTGCAGTAGCGCATACACTTACGCCAACAACTGATCCTCCAGACCACTCTCGGTGACCAAGAAATTAACCAGTGTCACATTGATGCAAACCTCGGGTAAATAATGCGGATTGGGCAACTTGGTTGTCATGTACAATTTGAAATTGTCGTCATAGTCGATGGTTTGATCGCCCAGCTTCAAATAGATGCGACCCTCGAATTTGAATGTCTCACGCTGTAGAATGGGACGCAGCGACGGATCGATCGTTTCGTCCAGTTCTTCCAACAGCACCGGATAGCCCTGACGCACGGAATTCTCCAGTACACGCATCATTGTGGCATCTGTCATTTTGATCACCTGCAAGTTATTGGCCTTCTCCATGTTGCGTATCCAGCGATTGGCCTGCTCCTGCGGATCGATCATGAGGGCCCATCGCAGGGCACGCGTGGCATAGATGCCATTCTCGATCGAGATATTATCCTTGGGCAGACCATCGACATTCCACTGACGCATCTCGTAGGGATCGCCCAGGACCTTCAGTAAATTGAACTCGCCGCTAGAGGGTATACTGAATTCACGACACTTGGTCACCCACATTGCGCACATCTCGCGTCGGTATTGATTCGAGAACGCACCCAGATAGGCAACACAGGCGGCTGCCACCAGTACATCGCCGGGCACACAGCCCAGATCGGCGGTCAGCACTTTGACTGTCACTCGCCAGCGCACCTGTTCGTCAGCCAGCGCCGACGTAAGGCGACCGGCACGATTGATGCGACCGTAGGTGAGATCAACACTGTCCTGTATCACCTGGAATTCCCTTTGTTTCTCGTCGAGGCTGTCGCGTAGACCTTGTATTTTTGCCTCGACGGCTGCCAGCTCCTTTTGCTTTTGCCGCAACACCCGCATCACATCCTTGAGCTCCGCTTCGGCAGCCTCTTTGCGTTTGATTTTTGGCTCAACAACTTTGTAGACTTTGGAGAAACTATCCATGGCAATGACCCACATGCTTACCGACTTGGCCACCTTGGAGACTTTCTCGAATTTCTGTGGAATGAGCATGCGGTGAGTTGGTGGCATACATCATAGTTACGGGGAAAGATCTTACGGCGGGCACAAAGTCCTTGTGATCGATGTACTTCTTGACCTTCTTGAGAACGTCCTCTTTCATGTGTTCCTTGTCGTATTCGAACAGGCGCTTGATGAAATTAATGTCCGCCATAATGGCCTTGGCCGATGCCCACGTAGGTCTTGGATAAGGCAACTTAGACTTGTAATCTATGAATAGATATATGAATAACTCACTTGGCACCCAACAGAATGCAGACAGCCTCCATGCAGAACTGCACCAGGGCCGGCGGTGTCGTGAAGGACTTCAGTTCATTGATATCCGCTTTGGTTAGACCCTTGAGTGCCTCCTCCGAATCACGCAGTGCCGGCATTGCTGTCTCCAGATCTTTACTGGCATCTTCGGAAATTGCCTGCGCAATGGCTGCCTTCTCCTTCGCGTTCATCTCGTCCTCCAACACGCTCTGCTTGACGGCATCCGCCTGTTTGGTCTCCTTGGTCAGATTGTCCACCAGCGCTTTCATCATGGCCGACTTCTCATCCAGCTGCGGCACCATAATCTCGAGCTCCTTGCCCATGACTGCAATCTGTGGCACGAAAGGTAACGGTAAGATCAGTTCAATCGTATGCAAATGCCTTCCGGATTTTCGCTAAGGTACTAACCACTTCGTTGGTTTCCAGCAGCTTATTGAGACCGCTGGCTATGCGCTTGCGCTTGGCTATAATCTCCTGTGTCTTAAGCTTGAGCAGATTCTGGTAGAGCTTCAGCAGCTCCAGATAGCTGCTGGGCGTGGTGTAGTAATGACGCTTCATCTCTTTGTAGAAACGAACCGATGCATCCTCGACGGTCTGCAACAGAATGTCACGGCATAAGCAGGGACACGCATATGGTTTAGGGGTTTACCCACCTTGTGCATAAACACCGTAGTACTTGCCAGCGCGATGCGTTCATTCATGCTTGGCGCGATCTTTGTGAGCAGACCCAGGGCGACGGAATACAAGGCTTCGGTGGGCCAACTGGTAAACCAATCGATGGTCGTGCAATTTACTAGCGATGGGAACATGCGACATCGTCGCCGGAACGCATCACCCACCGGGCTCATGGACATAACAACGTGTAGATTGTTGCGCACGCGATTGATGAAGAACTTGTAGATCTCGTCGCGTTTGCAACTCTGTAAATCAAACGTAATAGAATCGAAATTGTTGTTACTGTTACATGGTTTAACGCACTGCATCCTTTTTGCTCTCATTGCACGCATCGCGGGCGTCCAGTACGATCTTCTCGAACTCATCGCCTTCAAATAGATTGGGCACCTCGCCGGAGTTTAGAATGTTGTTGACATCCTCAAGGAATTCCTCCTCAACAATCTGACTGTCGATCAGTAGAAATGTTACCGGTTGGTTTTCGATCTGAAAATGTATAGGGTGCATAGGGTATATGTATATGGTAAAGCAAGCTGGGATTGCGCCCGACTTACCCCTGCAATGCGATAAAGTACACGCAGATCTTCGTGGAACGCGTTCAGATCGTAGTTACGCCTCATCTCGATTTGCCAGCAATTGTATTCGTTAACATGCGATGCCAGACGTGTCAGTGATTGTTTGCCCATACCGGCCACGCCCACCAGTAGCCCATTGCCACGATCGCTACGCAGGAGACGTGCCAGACGCACAGTATGCTCCATGGCATCTTGGAAAAGTATCAATTTCATTTGCTGAGCCACCGCCACCGAGTTGTAATCGGCTATATAATCATTAAGTACATTCTCCAGTTTGGTATGATCCTTAATCTCTTCGTAGATGCGCTCGTTCTTCGGTTTGCCAAAGACCATAAAATCACCGAATAGCAACTCCGGTTCGCCCGGTTGAACTACGTCGCGATTAAATTGATCTTTGCACACAAGATTCATGAGCGACTTGAACAGTTCCTTGTCTTCCGTATTGATTAGGCGATCGTGAAAGACGCGCGTTGTCTCGTGATAGAAGAGTCGCAATATTTGTGACTCCATGTTGTAATACATATTGTTCGCCTGAAGTATACCCTGTATACACTTGGAAAGATCGCGCAAATTGAATATATAATGAGATCGATCAGGTGTGGGTAACATCACTTTTGCGACACGCATATAGACATCCACACATGCGTATACCATCGGCTCGGAGAGAGCGCGAATCGCTGAGGAGAACGTCTCCAGGAAACCCCTTAGGATTCCATTGAAAATCTGCGTCAGAGTCTCTTCATTCGGTTTGGGTAACGAGAAGAGAGCAAAATGGCGAACAAAACGGGGAGTTAGCGGATTCCGACCACCGCCGGGTGGTGCACATGCACAGCCCAACACAACATCCAATATCTCCTTCCAGAAGAGCTTCTCGCGATCGTAAAAACCCTTGAAATCTAAGAATTGCCTGGTGGAGCGCGAAAAGAAAACGCAAATTGACAAATTATTGGCAGAATGAATGAGCCAGTTCTCGCAAACCTGAGTAACTCGATGGCTGCTTGACTGCCGTAGGTATCCAGCTTGGGCATATTCACATCGTCTATGAAGACGATCACGGTCTTGCCCACCGGAGCGCCGAGCTGGGTTTTCTTACGCTTGTCCAGCGATCCCTCGATCATTTCTTGCGTGCGCAGGCTGCTGGTCTGGGCCGAAAAGTTAAGAACCACCGGTATAACCTTACCCTCGGACAAACGTTTCATGCAGCTGATGGCGAGCACGGTCTTGCCCACACCCGTCTCGCCCGTGAACATGACTGGATAGTCGTGTTTAAATAAAATGTCTGCCACATAGCTACAAAAGAAAAAAACAAATAAAAAAGAAAATCTAGAAAGGCACTGCGTATTCCAGATTATGCTTACCCATATTTGGTGGTATCCACAGTGGGCACCTGCATGTCATAATATGACATATCCGAGCGGAACACAAATTTGGCCATAATATCATTCCATGTGCCCCAATTATTAGTCTCCAGATCGACGCGATAGTTCCACAGCGAACGATCTGGCATACTGTAGGAGTGAAGTGTTCAAAACGAATCCCTATGTTGTCTGGTTACTTTCACTTACTCCATGTTGGGATGATAGGCCATTGCCTTGCCCCAATGCTCTTCGAAGCCCTCTTTCTCGGCATCCTTTAGATTCGAAGCAATTGCCCAGAGTACAGACCATGTAAAGATCTTGGTGAGGAGATTTTTGGCTTCCACATCGTTGAGTGTGCTCCAGCGAGCACCCTCCAGCTGTGATGAGATAAGGCAGCAGCAGAGACGCACCTTGGAGCCCAACACCTGATGGATCATATAACTGGCGCGTTTACGTTCGATTTTCAACGCCTTATCGAAGTAACCGAGGAACAATTGATACATAAACTCAGAGAGAACCGGAGTTATTTTCTTGTTCATGTCCACTTCGCGCCACGTATCGACTAGAGGTAGCCATCCCAAGTCACCGGGATCAATGTAGACCATGCCGCAACGTGAAACAGTTGCGGGCGATGCCTGCAATAGATCCTGCACCTCGAAGAGCATATGTATCCAAGCAGTTAGTTTGATACGTTCCGAGTTGGCCAGACACAGCATCTTGTTATCGTCAAGCACCGTATTCAAGTTCTCAATCCACACAGCATCTACGGGGCCATCGCACATGATCCACTGATGGATTTCCTCTGATTGAAATAAAAGCAAATTAGTCTCCTCTCTCCAGCTTCTCCCCCCTCTTCGTACTTACCCTCCACTTGGGTTGCTGTGCGCACAGCCAGACCGAGTAGTCCATCCTGCCATTCCAATGTCTTCAGATCCACAAAACCGTAGAGCTCGTTCATGCTCACCGCCTTCGGGTTCATTGTCTGTATGACGACTGGTCGAAAGTTGGGATCGGCTATCTCATTCTCAAAGAGATGCGAGAGAGCGAATTCGAGTGCATGCAGGACTACCGACTTGCCGCCGCCCGTGGGACCCACCGTCATCACGCCCCAACGCACACACATTGTCTCGTAGAGCTGTAGACATTTGCGCAGGGTTGTGGCCACCGGCTGAAGCGACTTGTTCCTCAATCCAAGGCGCAGACTGGCCTCCAGGTGCGGATGCTGCGAGTCGGGTAAATCGACGCCAGGGAACAGATCGCTGAGAATACCGCGAAACAGTATCGAATCGTCCGACAAAAACTTGGGTATATTCGAATCGCGCAACGCAGCAATAAGTGTGATATCCTCGCGTTGATTGGGTGCCGCTCGCTTCAAGGCACCCGCCATGACCAGGACAGACTTGACGGCTCGCATACCGAAATCATAATGATTCTGCTGGCTGAGCTGCTGACTGCAAAGCTGGTACATCTGCACCATCTTGCGGGCCA
Organism: Zaprionus inermis; assembly: GCA_018151445.1. Lineage (NCBI taxonomy): Eukaryota > Metazoa > Arthropoda > Insecta > Diptera > Drosophilidae > Zaprionus > Zaprionus inermis. Next base: position 2,437,008 of record JAECXD010000285.1, read on the forward strand.
GAATCTTGGGATCCTCGAAGCCTTCCGAGTAGAGAATGACCTCGGAAATGAGTGCATAGTCTGGCACCATCATGGAGATGGGACGGAAGAGTGCCTTGAGATTGTCGGGCAGCTCGGTACGTCCGGCGTAGCCGGGATTCATGGTAATGAAGACACAGCACGAGTGATTGATCTTGATCTCGCGACCCTCGAACATGAATCTGCAATGAGTCATTTGAAAATATATATACTCTCACATAGCACCACCCACTACTCTCTCTCTCTCTCTCTCTCCCTCTCTCGTTCTACCTACCGCTTGACCTTCATCACTTTGGCCGTGCGTATGGTAATTAGTTGTTGAGCAATCACAGACAACACCTCGATGTCGATACGATTGAACTCGTCGAAACAGCACCAGGCACCGCACTGTGCCAGCCCAGAGAAGAAGCGACCCATCATCTTGTAGTCGAGACCGTCGGAGCAATTGAAGACAACGCACTGTTTGGCTATTGCCTTGGCCAAGTCCTTGGTTGTTTCCGTTTTGCCGGTACCGGCGGGTCCGGCTGGCGCACCGCCCAAATCCATTTGAAAACCGCCCATCAAGCAAAGATAACAACGATCCGTCAGCGGGGTGAGCACCAGCACACCGCCAGCCCCGAGGTACTCATAATAGTAGGGTATATTGGCCGCTGCCATGCGAGTGTAGACCGTCTCCGTTTCGATGGCCCAATAGAAGCGCAACATCTTTAGCCAATTGAAGTCGGCGCTGAATTTAAACGAAAAGATGAGCTTAAGTTAACTTGATTTGGAAGGGATTGGCTGGGATATAATGGCTGACAGACGCGCGGACATGGCCTAATCTACTCACGAGCTGTGGCATTGCTTCTCGATAAGCATGCGTACCGAATCCTTGGCATGCACATCGATGGTGATCAGAGCGCAAAGGATCTTGCGCAGCAGCGAGGATATATTTTTGCGTGTTAGCGCGGCCAATGCGGACAAATCTTGCAGGCATTTCACCTCGAACTTGGTCATTTTTTCGACTGCCAAACTCATCGTTTTATCCTTGCTATCAAATATCTTATGTATATCGGCTGCCCAATAGACCTGCGAAACGGTTATGACCACCTGATTGGGATGATCTTGAAACCATTCGTCGCGCTCCTTTGCCGCATAGCATTGATAGCCGAAACGCATGTATCGCTTGCAGGCGACAAACATCGCTTCTTCCACCTTACTAAGCCATTCCTCGACAGCGCCGCGTGCTTTCAATCCCTTGCCAAACTGCAATTTCTCTCCCTCGGGCGATAGGAAAGCAATGATATCGTTTGTGGGTACCATTTTGCCGTCGCCACCTTCTTTCTGACCGAATTCGAGGCGATAAATGGCATCGAAGCACTTACGCAAATGCGGCTGTACGGATTGCGGTACACGGGTCTGGGCCAAGATCTCGAGCAGCTCATCGTTGGACAAAAAGTAGAATCTACAAAGCGATTAACTGGGTAACTGGGCTAAGATGATTTGGTGGGCTTGCCCTTACCTGGGAAAGACAACACGTTTCACTTCCAGATAGGCCTCCAGACCGCGCGATATCAAGTCGAGCAGACGACAGTCCTCTTTCAGCATATCGTAGACCTCGACGCTGGACATGGTGGGCAATGCTAGAGCCACCTTTTTGGCCTGACGACAAATCTCCTTGAAGTTCTTGTCCACTTGATTGAACATCTTGGCCTCTTGGGGCAGCTGACGTTGTATGTCGGGCGAGGCAAAGATGGCTTCCAAATAGATCCATGCCCCCTGACAATCCATCCAGGTCTCTGTATGGATATCAATATGTTATGCATAATCGAATGTAATCTATATAAATATACCAAAGGTCTTGGAGAACTGATCCAAGTTCATTATCCACTCGTCTACGCGCGTCTTGATCGGTGCCACGAACTTGGATGCGGCAATTGTGTTGATATTCACGTTCGCATCATCCAGTACCGCCTGCAACTCTTCCGTGCCTGCCAAAATAAACACATCCTTTTGATCGTGATGCATGGCAAGAAATAGCTCAGTTTCCTTAAATATCGTTTCGATTCCCTTCAGCATATTCTCGAGCTGCGTTTCTCCTGTTGCCTGCGACGAGATCTGCATCAGCGCCTCGCCATTGTTCGGATCATCGAAGGCATGGAACTCGTCGTAAGTGCTAATCCTAATATCTTTCTCCTGGAAGAACTTTCGACCCAGTAGCTCTTCGACTTCGGTCCAATGACGCTATAGAAAATAGAGAATAGAAAATAGAAAATAGGGGGATATTTGCTTTTTAAGAATCTCGAACACAACTTACCGCACGCAAATTGGGATTACGTAGATAACCGATGACGGGCAGTTTCTCTTTGAATTGTTCAGCAGATTTCTGTAAGACCGGCACTATATCATTTTCGGGTAAATATTTCACAAACTGCAGACAATTCTTGATGGTCTTCGCATTCAGTTCGTTTAGTTCCGCAAGTACGAGATTATTGAAATCGCCCGCCAACCAACCCGATAGAGATTCCTCCCATTCGATAAGAGTCCTGTAGAGATTCTGGCGCATGCGTATGTCATAGAAACCCGATGCCATCTCATCGTACATGGTTAGATCGATGCGGAACTCCTTTTGGTAACCGATAAGCTCGTCCGCTCGCTCGCGACACGAATTCATACGGGCCAGTAGATCATCCAGCTTGTCGACGACCTTATGGCGATCGGACTTGCTCTACAGTAAATTGAACAGAGCATGTACGGATTCCAAAAACCCGGCTTAGCTAGAATATAGAAGATAGGGACACTTACGGTTAGCAACCATTCTTCCACTGCCTCGACGGCCACCTCGTGTATGTCTACTTTAAGCAAATTAATGTCATCCTGCATGGCTTCGTCCAGCTGATTGATGAAATCCTGTCGCCTATCGCGTATTTCTGCCAGCGTATCTTTGGTACGATTGAGAAAGTCCTCGGTATCCATATAGTCCTCCTTGCGGTCGTCATCAATCGGTATGTTGAAATCTTTAATAATCAACAGTAAATCGTGTATATAATCCACAACTAGAAACAGATCATCAAGCTCATGACCGCAGGATTCCAGAAAGCGTAAATGTGCGACCAGAGTCAGTGTCGTGTCCGGCTCATATCCGATACGGCCAAAGAAATCCTGTGCATCCTCGTATAGTTTGGTTGTTTCTTCCTCGGCCAATTGCGGCAGATAGATGGCTAACACGGTCTGTAGACGCTGGCAGACCGGTGTGACCGCTTCCTTGAACCCTGTCTGACCCAGTTTCAGTAAGCCCAAGTACAGGCAGTCGAGTATGTCGTCGAGAGCTTTCAAATTATTGCAGTAGCGATCGCAATAGGCACGCAACGCGGTCAGATCTTCGAAAAGACAAGAAAGGTTAGGTCTATTAAGAACCACGACAAAAAACCCTCCCAGTTTTACCTCGCTCGGTGCTGATATCCTCGGGATTTGTGGCCGTATCAATCTCGAAGTTCTCCCGTATCGTCTTAAAGCGTGCGGTATAGAGTTGAGCCATCTCGTAGCAGTTGCGTATTATTGTGAAGGTGTCCTTACTGTAGGTAGAAAGAAGAGAGAGAGAGGGAGAGAGAGGGAGAGAGAGGGAGTATGAACAAACTAGTAAACCCGTGAGTTCAGTCACATTCTACCGATTGAAGTTGAACGTATCATCCTGTTTGAGTAGAGAGGCCAAATCGGGCGCACTGTGATACAGACACTCCTCCTGCCGTCCCATAATCGAAGGTCTGAAAATAAATGATTTTAACAATCCAAATAATTCCAATCTCTGCACGAAAGAACCCACTGTGTGTATTGAACAAATATGGGATCTGTGGTAAATGCTGCAATGTCCATCACCGTTTCTAGTATCAGTCCGGTGATGCGATGAAAGATCAACCTGAGTATATCCTCGAGCGGTTCCACCTCGATACGATCGGGCAGCAGACGAAGTTGTGCTATGAAAAACGGTGTCTGGGGCGCAGACGGCGGCCTGGGCTTCTCCACGCGTATATCGGCGCGATCGTGTCGCAGAATATCGGCCTCGGTTGGACCCACCTGATGATGGGCGAAGAATGCCTGATGCAGTTCATCGTAACTGCGTATAGTGACGCGGTAGAGCGCCTGGTACAGCATCATATCGCAGTAGCTCAAAAAACTAAAAAAAAAAGAGAAGAAATGAGCAACATAGGTACACCCTTGGGGCATGAGCAGGTAGTTGGCCTACACTCACTTGGTAAGGGTCTTGCAAAAGCTACGCTTGCGTGCGCGATCCATAAAACTGTGCGCCTCTCTCATCTTCTTAACCGACGGATAATAGTTGATCTCATCGTCCGGATAGAAGCCGCGTGCCATAATTGCCTCGGTGCAGGCACGATCTAAACGTTGGGCGAAAGGAAGGCGAGTTACAGATTAATGGCAAGCTGAAGCAGTTCGGCTGGAACTTACATAGCGCCTTCGCCTCGAATGCGCGAAACTCGTGAAAGAGCGTATTCAGCTGTTCGTAGATGCGCATATGAAGCTCCAGATAGTAGAACGGATGCCATTCCTCGATGTTATCGATATTGATGAAACTGAGTTGCTCGAGGACTACGATATCGGAACGCATGCGTAGTATTGCCTTGGCCAGTTGCGGTATAACAATGAAGAGATTGTTCTGCAGCACACCGCGAGCAATATTCATTTTACGCCACTTGATGGTCTTCTCCCACACCTTGAAACCCTTCCACAGGCGAAAGATCGAGAAGGTGCGTATCTGAATGATGCTCAGAAACTGTTGGAACTCCTGTTGCCATTGGCTGAGCGGCGTGAAAAAGTTCTCCGATACGCGCCAATAGGTGACGCCGCTCCGCGTGATCGTATAGTATGGCTTGTTGGTATTCAGATTCTCGAATTGCACTTCGCGCAGACTGTACGGCGTAAAGAATTCACTATCCTTGGGCAGCATATAGTCAAGATACACATAGCTATCGTCGGGCATTTCACGCATGCGATTGATAACCAAATTCAGATCGGGTATGAGCGAAGCGCCCGTCTTCATCTTCAGATTACTCTCTTCGCCTTCCGCATCCACTTCCGTAGAGTCTCTCTCTCGCATCTTTATCGTTCTTCTTGGTTTCAGGCTATTGCTGCGACTGCTGCGCGATGAGCGCGCTGCGCCAGTGTTCCCTTTGCCGTCGCCATTCTCCGCAGCTTGGACAGGTGATCCTTGGCTTGGCTCCATCTTATTCGATAATGCTGCTAATTATAGATAAGATATTCGTCTGGCAATCGACTATATGAACACATATGCATATATAAAATATATATATATAAAGATAAATAGATATATATATCTATACACACATATATGTGTCATATATATGAACTGAGCTATACGTTTTTGATGGACTTTGCCTGGCAACTGTTGAGTTTGTTATTTGACTTGCTACTATTAGCCAGGGTAACGGTAAAGTAAAAGCACCCAACTGCCGTCATGGTAGCCCCGAAAAGCTGCCCTGCAAGCTTCCTGAGCTTTTTGCTGTGAAAACTTTTGTGTTAAGTTTAAATTGAAATATCTTATCAAATTCGTAGATAATCAATTATTTTAGGCATAATATGAAGCTGATATCATTGTTAAAATAATAATATTGCAAATTTGGAATTGAAATAAATGAAACGAGTCGATATAGTCATTTCTGTCTGTACGAACGCCTATATCTCAGAGACTATAAGAGTTAGAGCCACCAAATTTTCGATCAATACTCGTATTGCAGTTTTTAACAGTTTCTAAAATAATTTAGACAATTTTGATTATTGATTATAATCAAAATTTTCGTCACGATGATGGATTATGTGAGAAATTATATAAATTATTAACTTATTAAGCCTAATGACTTTACCAATTTACTATATCAGGAAGGACTCCTTTAGCAAGCCACAGAGCTATCCTTAGATATGGTAAAAGTTTTATCTGCTATACCCTGCAGTTTATGGAAAAACCTTACTCATTTCCGTTTTTTATGAAAACTTCGTAAATATACTTAATTTTTTGGAACATTTCTTTAGTTCAAATACAAAGCTTTTGCTCGAAAGCTGCCTCCGTTAAAAGCTCGCTGCGCTTCGTTGTACTCTGGCAGCGTTGGCATTGGAATTTCGAAAACGCGAACTGCACTGCGCTTTGGCCCATTTACTTCCCGTCGGAAGGATGTAAAGATGGCGCCGCGTTGCAAACGAAAGACAAAAAGCAGAGAAACAACAAAAAAAGATTCGCCGGCATTTTGCGGCCCCCTTTGAGGCTGGCTACGTTTTCTGGCCCAGCGCGATTGTTGCGCAAAAGCTCACGCTCGCAGAGGCTGACCTTCAAGTTGGGATGTTGCCGCAAATGCTGCGCAAGCGGCCAAAGCTTTTTGGCGCCATACTCGCTCAGTTTTCGATATCGAAACCGAGTGCGGTTCGAGCTGCTGCTGCGACGCGACGCTGCTGCTGCGCTGCGGCTGCGCTGCTGTTAATGATGTTGCTGCTGCCGTTGCTGCTGATGATGTTGATGATGATGAGGTGGGAGATAAAAAAATCGCATTGGGCAGGGGAAAAGCTCAAGGTGAAAGCACGAGAACGACGACTGCATTCGGATTCGGAATCCGATTCGTTTGGCAATGTTTCTTGGTTTCGGTAGCGCGATTGTCGGTTTCGGATTCGCTCAGCGTCGTCTCGCGTCTCTCGTCTCTTGCCTCTCGTCTGTCGTCTGGTCGTGCGTCGCTTGTCGTGTGCGTTAGCCGAAGCCTGCAGCGGCATTGCTCTGCGGGTCTCCAGCGCGTACGCTGCGTCAGTGGCCAAATAGTCGTTGGGTATACGCCGCGATGTACAGAGCCGCGAGAACGCGAAACCGGAACGCCAGCGCCAACGCCAACGCCAACGCCAACGCCAACATCAAACGCCAAACGTCGCAACGTCTCGCAGCACGCAGCCAGCAGCAGCAGCAGCACGCAGCCAGCAGCAGCACGCAGCAGCAGCAGTAGCAGCACCCGTAGCAGCAGCAATCGCAGTCGCAGTCGCCCGTGGTCCGTAGAGCCGTGAAAGTCCGTGGAGCCCGTGGTGCCCGTTGCTGCTGAGCTCGTCGTGCCCGTGCTGAAGCCGTGGACCGCGTTGGGGCCCTTTGAGACGCGCTGCTCTCTTTCTTGTCTTGTGCCGCCGCTGTCGCTGTCGCCGCTGCTGTCGTTTCCTTCACCAAAGCCGTCGCCGTCGTCGTCGTCGTCGTCGTCGTCGTCGTCGTCGTCGTCGTCGTCGTCGCAGTCGCTGTCGTTCACGCCGTCCTTGCCGTCGTCGTCACCGTCGTCGTCGTGCAACAGAGCTTGCAACGCATGTGAATGTAGCAGAAGCAGAGGCAGGCTCATTTGCATTAGCGCCTAACGATTGCGAAGAAACTAGAAATCCAAAACCCGCTACCCCCTTCCCTATCCAAACAAGAGAAACTACTTTTTTTTGCATTTTTTTCTGGTGATTCTCTCGCATCATCTCGAAAACATCCTGTCGCGCGGCTCCACAACTTGTAGTTCTTCTTCTTCGCTTCAGCAGCAGCAGAAATTCTACGAAGAATGCGTTCGCTCCGGCATTCTCCATCTCACTCACGCGCGCCCGCATCTGTCTCTGTCATGTGGTGACTGCTTGTTGATGCCGTGACGCTGTTGTATGTGAGGTAGGTGCCCCCATGACTTGCATCCTCTCGCTCACTCCTTTCCAATTTGCTTAATCTCTTGCACTCGCGCTCTCTCTCTCTCCCTCTCTCTGTACCCCTCTCTACCTTCTCTCTCTCCCACTCTCTCTATCATTCTATCAGTTCTTTTTTTTATTTTTTGGCGGCCACCTTGTGATTTTATTTGAAATCGTTTCGATTTGCCTTTAATTAGTATTTAAAGAGCCGTAAAACTGTTGTGACGTAAATCCCAAAATCCGAAAAACAACAAAATTAAAAAAAAAAAAATAACAGACAACAAATTTGAAAATCAAATTCAAATTTTCCGGCTGCTCGTATACACAAAATTTTTAGAAGGTGTCGCCTCGTTAAAAATTCAATTTTCATATTCATAAAATTGCAGGAACAACGGACTATATGCCATCATATATCTCCATAGGCATGATTCTCTCGAATTTTATTACTGCCCGACTGTGTGTGTCAGTGTGTGTGTGTGCGTGTGTTTGGCTTTTATGGCATTCACATGTGATTTTTTTTAAAAATGTTTTAATATGTAATTTGGTTTTTGGTTTCGGGTTTTCAGTTTTCTACGGGCTCTATAAAGACTTTGTGCGCACACATTGTCGCTGCGAGTGTCCTTGAAAGTGCACATATGTGTATACGTATGTGTGTGTGTGTGGCAAGCATCAGTCAAGAGCGACAACTTCAGCTCTTAAATTGTATGCGTATTTCTATTTCCTTTTCGCGAAAGTCGAAAAGAAGAGGGTAGCGTGGGTACACGGTTGGGCAGATTGTAGACAACAGCTTCGCATCGTAGTCAGCAAGACGCCCTCTGGCGGCGGGCGCTGGCTGAAATTTACTTCAATTACAATGCGAAATGAGAGAAAATTCGTCGAGTGTGCGAAATTCGGGTGGGGTGACGTCTTCCTGGAGGAGGGGGCGGGGGGCGTGGCTAGTACGATAGAGTAGAGGTCTAAGATGAGGTACGGTAGGCCGGGGTAGGGTGAGGAAGTGGTAACTTCTGGCTGGGTATGCGAGGGTAGGGTAGGGTATGGTAAGATCTTGGCCTTGTATGGTCGGGTAGGGTATCGTATAGCAAGGTATGGTTAAGGTAGGTTAAGGCAGTGTAGGCTATAGTAAGAAATGATAAGGTATGGAAGAGTATGGGTAAGAGTATGATAAGGTATGGTAGGGTGTAGGGCATGTTAGAAGATGGTAGGGTGTCTTCGGGTAGTGCAAGGTGCAGGCTATGGTAGGGTAGACTGGGGTTGGTTAGGGCGCTCCGAAGTACCCTAGGTTAGGGTAGTCGAGTACGGTAGGGTATATTGGAAACAGCATGTCTTAACAGCGAAACGAACCTGCAGGGCGAATTCGACTTATATCAATATGTACGACAAGTTTAAAAGCCTTTTGAAGACCATTAGGCAGCACTGCCAAAAGCCAGGGGCGTCGAAAGCAAGGGGGGTGGAGACGGGAGGGGCGCTAACGTTGCACACAAAATCAAGACAATCGGGGGGCGGGGCAGAGCAGAGGTTGAACACAACGGCAAACTACCAACTACATGAAAAATACACGAGACCGAGACTGAAACTTAGAGCCAACAGTAAGAAAATGCACAAGGAAAAACTACTGGAAAATGCTTTTGTAGAAACGAAAGAAATGCCAAAGCAGAGAAAAACCAAAAAAAAAAAAAAATAGGAAAAAATCAAGCACGGAAAACCAAATGGGATCGGGCGTAACGATACCGAAATGATTGTAACTTCAACGCAAAGCACATTAGCGAGAGCGCTTCTATATCAGTTTGCAGAATGGAATTGCCTAATTGAGGGGAAGAATCGAAGAATCAAGAGATTGGCTATATAGACGAGAGGGACAGCGAGAGAGAGACAGAGAGAGAGATGCAGATTGAATGGAATTCCAACTGAGGCAGCATTACATTTGTGCAGGCGTAATATGATTAGACCTACTGTCACTCCGCATTCACGCTTCCCCCTTGAAGACTTGAAAATCAATTAGTCAGACGAGGCAAAAGCGGTTAAAAGTAACTCAAGCAGATACGAAAAGCAGGCAAAAGGGGAGCCAAATTGAAAGTGCAAGCTGAAGTGGCGAAAAAAGCACGAAGGGAGAGAGAGAGAGAGAGTGAAAGAAGTAGCAAGGCAGCAATTAAAATAGATACTAGGGGGCGCGCCTAATGGCACTTTGGAGTATATATATATATATATATATTCCTGCCTATTTATAGCTATATAGAAAGGACAACGTTCGCCGGGCGCGTGCACAATTTGCCTCATTTTGTTGCGAAATTTATTGAAAAGCTGATAAAAAATTTCTGTTTCCTTTGCTTTCCGTTTGCCATTGCAGCACCACCAACAACAGCAACAACAACGACAACGAGAAGCGTCGAGGAGCAAAACAAGCGGCTCTAGCGGTATTCGAAACGCGTTCAATGAGCTGGAAATGCCCAACTGGCCGCAATGAGGCATGATGAGAGGACGAGGACACTTCGCGGTCTATATGCATAGCAGCAGCCTCTCCTCTGTCGCGATTAGGCATTAGCCAAAAAGTAATTATGATTAACGCGACAACACAACAACCACAACCACAGCAGCAGCAGCAACAACAACAGCAACAGCAACAACAGCGACTACAACAAAGGTAGCGATAAGAAGCGAAAACGGAAACAAAGAAAAGAAAGAAAAATAAACGAAATCGCGTCGATTGCACTCACTCGCTCAGCCAACAATCGAATTCGAGTATCGCGTACGTGTCTGTACAGGTGTGTGTCGCTCTCTTTGTATGTGTGTGTGTGTGAGTGTGTCTGTCCGTCAATCAGTCTCTCTATATGTGTGTGTGTGTGTGTGAGTGCTTGAGAGAGGGCACCCCTTACAGCCGCAAACGATTATTTAACCATTTTTTTCCACATTTTTTTTCTGTTGTTGTTGTTATTCATCTTCGCGGCCAGTGCGATCAAATTATAATAATTATAATACATAATTTGTTGCTTATAATTATTAATAATACATAATCCTATATCATATCAAATACGAGCTGAAAATGATAATGAAGATGCTGATGATGATGATGATGATAATAACGACTGCTGTCATCTGCTTTAACAGGCCAAATGCAAAGTAAATTAAACTAACTGAGCAATATCAACACCAACACATACATACGACCGTCTGTGTGTGTGTGTGTCTGTGTGCGTGTGTGTGTACGTGCGCGTGCTATGTGTGGCCGTGTGTGCGTGTATCGTATCTACATAGAAGAAGCAAAAACTCTATCTTAACCACACAACTTCCGATTTCCGTGTCAGCCCGTACGTATACGTAACGAGAAGCAATCTACAATATTATCAGAATACATATGCAAACTACGAACTTAACTGCTCCACCAGCAGGCACTAAGGTAAGTGGAATCAGTCGAGATTAAACTTAACTTTATATCGAATTCATTGAGCCGCACACTTAAGTCGGCCGAATCACTTAATTCCTCTACGAAATCACTGAGATCCAAAGATGTGAAACTTGGCAGAATAAGCCTTAAATTCATTAAGAGCAAGAGTTAAATTTCGCTAGCCCTTTTGTTTGATAAATAATGTAGTATATACCCAAATTACACTTGCAATGCGATTTTTTTCAATTTACGAGGCGCGATTAAAAGTCCTAAGTAAACGCGAACCTAGTGCAATCTATACTGAGTGTTGCCACCAAATTTGCTGGCTCCAGCTCATATAGAGCCTGAGTTATAGGCATTCATACAGACAGCGCTCAAAATAATCTCGAAATCAGTATCTTTAAAGCTACGTTTCGACTGCAGCTCAAACAAGTCGAGGGGAAGAAAGGGTCCTTACACCTCCCCCCACCCCTATGCCATTGTTATTATCCGATTTACCATATCTGCTGCCCTGATAAAATAATTAATTTTCTGCCATGGATGCCGGCCTTATTGGCGCACATAGAACCAGAATCAGAGTGTTTCACGTTGTGCTGCGGCACAACGCGGCGTATGCGCAATGTGTATAATATAATTAAGCATACGTCACGTGCTCCCCCACAAAAAAAAAAAAAAAACCGAAATAAAGCGAAGCAAAAGAGGGGCGAGCATCGGAAAAAAATTCAATTTGCTTGCATTTTATGAGCCCAAAAGCAAATCATTGACAATAATAAAGAAGCGCAAGCCCCGGAGGCGACGCGAGACGGCTGGGTTTGGCCCATGGCCAAAACGGAAGGCGGATTGGATCGCAGTGGGCGGGCGACACGGGGACAGAGGAAGAAGTGGAAGAGAGATAAAAAAAAGAGGGTCGGAAGAAGGGCGAAGCGAGCGAGGGTGGGCGTGCATAGCATTGTGGAAGCAACAGTCGCTCCGACTCCTCCGAGCTCGAGCTCGAGCTCTTTGGCTCAGGCATCGTAAATGTGAATGATGTTGATGATGGGCGGACGGGGACCGCACAGCACAACGGACAGTGGCCAGCTAAAGTGCTCATAAACATTTTGTGTCCAGTCCGCACACACACACACACACTCGCACACATACCAAGACTGGCAGTGGCTTTGCTTATGTTTTATGAAACTCGCTTTGTGTGCAAATTTGTTGGGCCACAAACACCGAAAAACTGCAACAACATTTGGCAAATGTTTCCCTTTTGACCCCGCTACCCCTCTGCCCAAAGTGTGCCTCCTCGGCTGCCCTTTTCAAATTGTGCGAATTCTCGAAACAGTTGGGTCCGTCTGCGCATTTCTTTGCTATTATTATGCGATGCGATGTTGTCTTGTGCCTCGGCGAGAAACTTCCTGTATTTAATTTGGCCAACGCGCTCGACGCGCTTGCTACACGCAGCTGGAGCCAGGCACCAGCGAATCCAAAATACGACTTCAAATCCCATACCCCATTTACGTGCCAGCCTCTGTCGGTACCCTCTACCCTCGCAGAGCAACCCATCCATTCATTCGCACAGTTACCCAGGCTGCTGGCCGGTTCCCCCCATATATTTTCCCATTCAGCGACAAAGAGCAACAATAATAACTTGGAGAAGTGTGCTTGAAACTGTTGCTCGACTTGCCCTATACCCTGGCAAGGTATATTAAACAGCAGTACATTGGAAAATTTGCATTCTAGCCTTCAAATCATGCTCTCAATTCGATTTAAATTGATTTAAAAAGGCGGCAGTAGGCGTGGATGACTTCTAAAATATATTTTAAGAGATTTACATATGTATGTGTTTTGTTACTAAATTTGATGGCTCTAGCTCTTCTAGTCTCTGAGATTTTGACGCTTTTAAAGAGGAAGAGACAGACAGACAAAGCGACAAATAGAGAGACAGGCAGGCGGACATACAAATAGAGAGATTCATGGACAGATAGGCAGACAGGCATACAGGCAGACAGACAGATAGACAGAGTGACATATAGAGACACAGATGGAGAAACAGATGGAGAGACAGACAACGAGGTAGACACAGAGACAGACAGGCAGACAAACAGACATATCTCTCCCCATTGTCTCTATAAGTGATCCTTATGAAGAATGCTTACATTGAGGAGTTCAACAAAGCTTTGTAACTTTGAAAATAGTTTAACTATACTACACTAATCTACCCTATTGCTTACTGACTGCATTTGCCAGGGTATAACAAGCCCCGCTCGCACTGTTTTACGACTCGCTGGAGTCCTGCTGCTACTGTTGCTGTTGCCTCTCGTGCTCTGCCAACTGCTTATTGTGTGTATGTGCCTGGAATTTTAGAGTAGCATCCAATGGATGCACAACACACACACACACACCGTACACACAGAAACAGAATACACAAACAGAGATACAGATACCGCGTGGCAGCTTCACATGGTTTCAACTTCAGGCCGCGTTTGGAGGCGCGTCGCGTCGACAAGTGGCGACTGTTTCTTTTTTTTGCTAATAGCATTCGCGGTTGTTGTTGTCGTGGGTTGTTGTTGTTGTGCGATGTTGTCGTTGCTGTGTGTTGCTCTTGCTGTTTGCTGTTTGTGTGTTGTGTTCGCCATTGCTGTTGTTCGTAATAGACAATAGACAATGACAATGACAAGTTGTTGTTGTTGGTGCTCGACTTGCTTAAGCGAAATAAATATATGAACTCAAGCGTGAGTTCATCGAGATTCCCACACACACAAACACTGAAACATACAGACACACACAAACTTACTAGGTTAATCAATTTGCCAAATGTTCGCCTAAACTCTCAATTAATTAGTCTAGTGTCGCGCTGAGTTTCCGCTTCCGTTTTGGGGCCTCAAATAAAAAAGAGAAGAACAAAAAGAGTTGACATTGTGCAGGTTGCATGACTCGCCTGCTCCTGTTATTGTTGTTGTTGTTGCAGGTGCATTTGTCACAGACTGTGCCAGTTGCTGTTGTTGTTGTTGTTGCTGTTTGTCCAAAAATAAAAAGCATTTTGGGAGCAGTGCGACAAATGACAGCAAACGTTGCCGTCGCTTCTAAATTTATGTAAGTTTTATTTTTAATTTGATGACCGTGTTGCAGTTGCTGTTGCAGCAGTTGTTGTTGTTGCTGCTGCTGCTGCTGCTGTTGCAACTGCCACGAAGTCGCATCGCCAGCTGCCTGCATTTTTACACTTTTCTATTTTTATTTGCATTTCGAGTTTTTTATGTGCAAGCGTCTTTTTTCGCATGCCTTTTTTCGGCACACCCTGTAGCCCGTGGCAGTGCTCTGCCGTAGGGTATGCCGTGCCAGCAAACAAGTGAGAGCAGCGCTAAGGCGTATCAATTAGTTGAGACTGCGTTTGCTTGCAAACAACGATTTTACTTGTTTTTTGCACATTTCGGTTAAAACAGCTAATTTATTTAACATAAAAAAGCGCACAACAGAGACAACTGCACAGGGCGGGAAAGGGATAGGCAGAGGAAGCGAAAAAGAAAGAAAGAGGGGGAGAGAGGGAGAAAGTAGCGATGCAGATACACAGGGCAGGCGCGTCTGCAGCGTGTCTAGGGCATGTTTAGCGATTTTATTTGCTCAGCATTTCGCATTCTTTGCTAAATTCAAAACTAATTTAATCTCTCATGAATTATGCAACCATCTGAGCACGTAAATAAAAGTCGCAAAACAATTAAAATTGCCGCGACAAATGGTTGCACACAAAGTGCACAACAACAACAAGAACAACAACAACAAGAGCACAGTAAATAATGATGTGTAAAACATTGTTTCAGCTCTGTTTTGGTCGAAATATTTGTTGCGCTTTATTTTCTCATGTCGTGAAAATACGATTTCAGTAAAATTCCAGTGCAAAATTCCTTTTGAGATATGACAACCATTGTCATATGATGCTCAGACAACTCTGGTTAGGTCACACGAAATATTTGAAATTGAAGACGAAAGTGAAAAGGGTATGGCGTGATAAAAGAGAATGTGACAACATACATACATATGTAGTATATGATACAGAGATTTGTCACAGTT
This sequence comes from Zaprionus inermis, assembly GCA_018151445.1. NCBI lineage: Eukaryota > Metazoa > Arthropoda > Insecta > Diptera > Drosophilidae > Zaprionus > Zaprionus inermis. The sequence continues at coordinate 2,452,135 of JAECXD010000285.1, forward strand.
TGATGGGCTGCCAAATATGGCAGTATGTCACAATCTGACCACGTAGTGACACACAAATTTCGCATGCATGCTAATTTAGAACCCATACGAGAATTGACCTACAAATGATATATATATATACCATATGCATCGTCAGATATATGACAGAGTTTGGGAGTTTGGCCAGCAAATATGACGCGGCATTAACATACAACTGGCACATGCTGACATATATATATATATATATCTGTTATATTTATGCGTCAGATATATGACATAAATACTTGTTCTGCATATGACACATGATAAACTGTGCACAAGTCGATAGAGAGTGACATATTAGAATCCATATGACAGTATTACTTACTTAAATGGCAAAAAATAAAATTAGAAACATTTAAGTTGATATGGCAAAGCTTTGTCTAAAATTCTCGGATACTTTCAACTATTTCCTTATATAGAGCAACATAACTTGTCGCCCAAAAGTAATTTACACGAAGTAACTGAACATTCCGGAGACGCTTCATTACATTATCTCTCTCTCTTTCTCACTTTCTCTCTCTCTCTGCTTCCCTCTTCCTCGGTTTCTGCTGTCATATATTATTTGCCCAGCATGCATGCATTGTTCATATCTCTGTGTGGAACCGCAGCAATTGCTGGTCGCTCTCTGCTACTCTACACATGTGCCACGCCCCTCTGGGGGAGGCAGGCAGAGGTTTTGCACACTGTGCCGAATTGTTCGATTTACATTGTGGTTTTAAAACTGTGGCAACCCTGCATATTTAATGGGCCGACGCTGCGGCTTTGCGGGGATGCATAAAATGTCAGATAGGCCCGTAGAGAGAGGGAGAGAGAGAGGAAGAGAAGGCGAGAGAGAGAAGTGACACAAGCCTTAGTTGTGGGAAAATCAAATTAACAGAGCCATGCAAAAAGGAGGTGGCGAGTGTATGTGTGTGTGTGTGTCAGAGAGAGAAAGACACACACATGCAGATTAAGTGAAAATATTGCATTCAGCTTGCAGTGCGTAAGCGAAGGGCGTAGGGGACGGGGGAGCTGCGAGGGAGTGGCTGCTGTGTGGAATATTGAAATAAGCTGCTTTTTTAGCTCGTTTGCGGCTACAATATTTACGTAAACTTACATTTGCGGCCAGCAACGGCAGCAGGTTAAACCAATTATTGAATTACTTACGCAATCATCTAGGGGCTTAGTAAATTAGAAGGTCGCAGGAGAACTCAAGAAATGTTCACTATAAAATATTAGAAATTTGTCTAGTTTTGACACAAGGAATTCCCGCTACGAAATTTACTCTTCATATATCTTATTTTATTAATGAATTTGATGGTCTTTTATATGCATCAAATAACTTAAGAATTATTTTAAGATCTGAACTCTTTTTACATATTACAAGATATTTCTGATAATATTTTATATTTTTTACCGCTCCCCTACACTTCTAAATTTATTTCTAGTAATATTTACTATATTCATCATCTTCATTTTCTCTTCAAAACCCCATCGAACAACTTGAGGATTACATGTGTATCTTAAGTTGCGAACACAAACTGCTTTTAGTTTTTGGGTGACAAAGTGGGATGACTCTTGATCGCCCGTGCTGTCTATGTGGGCAAATCCGACATGACTCGCAGCTGGTTCGACTAACCACACGGGAAGCACCCTACCCGCCCAGCCGGAGGCATCCGTGTGGATCGTTTGTCGCTGTGCGAGGCGTTTGTTGATGTTCGAGGGCTCATTAAATACACCGTGTGTGGGGAAGGTGAGCTAGCTTGGGTGCGTAGGGGCAGATACGATGTGTGGGAGAGGGTATCAAAAATTGGCAAACGAAATCAAACAAATTGAAAATGGGCCGACGTAACGATCAACGAGCGTCTAAAAAGCGAATACTCTCTCTCCCTCTCTTTCTCTCTCTTGTGGTTCTTGTTGCTGTTGTTATAGATATTTTATAGGCCCACGCGCTACAGATACACAATCGGTTGCTCGCACACGCACACGCACACACATAGACATGTTGATAAATCGTCAACGATATTTATAGGAGTTGATTCGATGTCGCGCCCAAATGCGAAGGACGCACACACAGCCCGCGCCCAAGGGCCTTTTGTGAGGCCCAACTTGAGCAAGATACATTTTATAGTACGCGCGTGTCGATTGATAAGCAGCAGCTCAAACAATCCCACTCTCTCTCTCTCTCTCTCTCTCTCTCTCTCTCTCTCTCTCTCTCTCTCTCTCTCTCTTTTGCTGACTGACTCGCTTTCATTCTGCTCCTGCCCAGCGAAAATGTCATAAAACTGTCGCAATAAATCTCTAACAAATCGAAAGAACCTACAAAAATTATTGTTGACAACTTGACCAGCTAAACGCATGTTCCCGCACTCTGCACTTTCCCTACAGCCTGTGGCCGGAGTAGCGTATCGTAAATCCATAGAGCCGGAACGTATTTTTTACCCGAAAAAAGCACAAAAATACCAACAACAGTTGCCCGTGGATTAGGTTAGGTTAGTTAGCCGAAGAAATATTGTGTACAAATGTGGATTTAGAGCTGAAGTAGAAATCTCTTTTTCAGGAGGAGCAGTACGAGATGAGCGAGTAAAGAGGGATCTGCAGAAAAGAGGGAGAGAAAAAGGGGTTGGCACAAGAGGAGGTAACGCAGCTTGAAACTGTGGAAAACGTTGACTGAAATAACTAGAAGGTTTATAGCCCGATCTGTTTGAAATTTAATAGGTATATGCCTATTATATACGTCTATGTGTGTGTTAAAGACCAAAGTTAAATCTTTGAAATCTCGCTCGGAAATTGCTTTTTACTGATTTTGATGGGCGGTTAGCCTTGTACCTCATACACGTATTAAGCTATATCTGCGTATGGTATGCACACATCTTTATGCCAAATTTGATGTATCTAGCATTTAAAATAGCTGAGATCTGTGTGTTCATACATACAGAAATAGAAATGTAGCTAAATCAGGTGTGCAACAGGCTGTCTGCTGCCTGCTGTCTGCCACGCCCCTCTCAGTCTATTACAAGAAGTTAGTATATACCTTTTTATTCCTGTTTGCAATGTCTGAAGGGTATAAAAATGATTCAACCCAGGTATTTTTATCGAAGCATAAAATTAATAGTTTTTTAAAGTCCAGACAAAAACCGAACTTATTGTCTGATGAGAGAGAGTGAGAAAGAGAGGGAGGGATGGAGAGAGCGTCTTTCTCGTCCGCTGAGTAAATGCGATCAACAAGTTGTTGATAATGTGATTTGCGAGTCAAGGCAACGAAATAAACCTGTCATAAATTACAGATGAGACCCGGCACGAATTTATAATGCATCCCACGCAGACGGGAAAATTATCTCTACCTTGTTCGCACTAGCCTCCGCTCTTTCTGTCTCTCTCTCTCTCTCTATCCTTCTCTCTCGTGCTGCTGTTGTAAATTGAGTTAAATAAATTGAATAAAGGCCGATAAAATGTTGCGTTGCTTTCGATTTGAGTTGACTCGAATTTGATTCAGGGCGCATCGCTATCGGACTAGCATTATTATGGGGTTTATTTATAGCAGAGCAGCGTGAATGGCGACGGTGACGAAGACGGCGTCGATTGTTTTAGTTATCAACTAGAAAAACGCGTGCGACACGAATAAAAGCAAAAGAGAATTAAGTGCGAATTTGCTAAAATCAGTTTTCGCTCGCCTCTCTCCCACTCTCTTTTTCTCTGTCTCTGTCTTAATTGCCAGAGTGTAAAGGTCATACACACGCACAATCAATAAATCAATTGAAATTGGCACAAAACTGGCGAAAATACAAAAAGGAAAACGCGAAAAAAGGCAGAACAAAGAGGAAAAAAATTGGAAAGAAGAAATTGTTGCGGAAGCGATGTGAAAGAGCGTCAATTATTCGAACGGCAGCAACAGCAACAGAAACAAAATTGCCGCTAATCAAAAGCTGCACGAATATTGTAAGCAGGGCAAAGCAGCGAGGGCAGCAGCAGCAGCAGCAACAGCAGCAGAGACGGCAGCAACAGCAGCAACAGCAACAGCAGCAGCAACTAATGAAAAGTGTGCATTGTGGGTGTGCAGGGTGATCGGATCAGAGTGCAGCTAAGTGAAAGGACCAAGCACACACACACTCACACACGCATGTGCACACCGTGCTAACATTGTTGTTGTGGTTGTTGCTGGCAGAATTCATTTAAAATTGAGAAAAATCGCAGCAACTGGCACGAAATCACGAAAAGTTTTAATTATTTTCTAACAGGCAAACACACGCAAAGTGCGACAGCAGCAGCAGCAGTAGTGCGAAAGAGAGAGTGAGCAAGAATGAGAAAGAGAGAGAGAACAGGCATACGTGTGGGAGACAGCGAGCTGTTGCTGTTGTTGCTGCTGTTGCTGTTGTTAGGGTTTGCTGAACTTTTTGCTGGGCACGCCATTGCGAAGAGTTCGGAACGCGCCTCCGTGCTAGCTGCAGCTGTGTGCGTGCGTGCGTGTGTGTGTGTGCGTGTGTGTGTGTGTAAGTGGCAGAAATTAAATACGTTAAATCGTGCAGTGTCTCTCTGTCTCTGTCTGTGTGTGTGTCGCTGCGCATAGCGACGTCAATTTGTGGTCACTTCCTTTTCATCAGCTTGGGAAATTTTTCTATTTTATTGCCGACTCCTGCGAACTCGCACACTGCGTACGTGCAGATGCTCAAGATACACACACACACCCTCACCGACACACGGGCAGTTGCCCGCATTGTGCTCAGGAATGTACAGATTACAACGTCACACACACACACATGCTTAGGCACATAAATATTTGTTGCTGCTCGCTTTTTAAGCAGTCGCTTTCAACAAATATTTTGGTGAGCTGCCTCCTTCTGTTCCTCATCTTCTTCTCCTTCTTTTGCCTCCTCTTCTTCTTCTGCTTCTCTCGCATCTTCTGCCTATTCGGCTTGTCAGCCTGCTTAGGTCAGGCCACGCCCCGTTGCCCCACATTTGCCCGTACACAGGCAGGTGAAGAAAATTTGAGAAATTAAGTATACGACAGCGCGACCAGTTCGGGTGCAATTTGCAGGCTGCTTTTCCCCTGCACTCTCAGCTAAGGCTGTTCGCTACTCGGACTTCAATTAGTTCACAAGTTTATCAACTCATTGCAAGCCATATTAGATAGTCGCTCACTCCTCAAAAAAAAGTAATGGAAAGTTATCTGCGAAGTCCTTAAAGAACTCTTTATCGATTTGTTGATGGATATCTGTTTGAAGCAGGCTGGGTTCGGGGAAAGACAGAAAAAGAGGCGTAGCAGGACAGAGTTAAAGATAGAGTGTGAAAGAGAGAGTAAGAAAAGTAAGATAGAAATACTGACAGCACGATAGGGGAAAAAAATATAACATAAAAGACCTCAAGGGAACATGTTAGTTAAAGGCAAAAAAAAAAATGCTGAGTAAGAGTAAACGAACTTGGTGCATGCAGGCTTATAGAGCCTATAAATTAGGTCAAACCTTTTGAGTGAAAAGAGATTAAGCTTACTGCGCATTTTATCTAAATTTTCTCAAATTTTAAGCACATTTAACACGTAGAAACTATCGAACTCTGCAGTTGCTCTTGATAATCCCATATTTCAAAATAACCAAGCATATTCCATAAAGGTTGGTTTATTTCTTTGCCTTATAATGCAACTGCAATTCACATTGAACCAAATTTCATTTCATTTGGCAGTGCAACATTGCGACCTCATCTTTTTATTTTTTTTCACATTCGATAAATGCCTCAGCTTTTCTTCAAGTAGAAAGTGCGCATAAGCGATAAATTTAATTGTATAACTTATGTCGAACGAGTAGCTCAAGTTTGTTTCTTGTAGCTACTTATGCTCCTTCTTCTCCCTCCTTTTCCATCGTTCTGTGCTGCCTCTTGTTCTTCTTGCCTATCGCATTTCAGGCTGCTTCAATCGCAGTGCAAATAACTCAAATGAAATAAATAAATTGTGCATTGCAATTAATGAACATAAGACAAATGGCTGTGTGTGTGAGTGCAGGTGTGTCTGTGTGTAGGTGTGCGTGTGTGTGTGGGTGTGTGTGTGTGTCTGTGTGTGCTCAGCACATCCCATGAATGAATGAGAAACTTTTTGCAGCCGCTTGACGCAGCCAGCGCGTGGCTTTCGCAGTGCTCCATTTGCATAAATATTGCCATCAGCCGTGGCACAACCTTGCCACAACCCGCACACACACACACACACACACACATACACTTATATATCTAGTGCGGTCGCTAGGTGGCGCTGTAATCAACTGTGTCAAAATGCCAACGCAGAAAGTCAAAAGTCGTCGGCGTCGTCTTCGTCAAGAGGCAACTGCGACAGCGACAGCAGCAGCAGTAGCAGCAGTAGCAACAACATTGTTGTGGGCAAGTCAAACACACACACAGTTACACACACAGTCACACACACACACTCGTCAGGCACGGCTTAGGCGACACCAATTTCAAGGCAGGTGGCAGGCAGCATCCTAGGCGCAAGAATTGAGGTTAAAAACGATGCAAAACTCAAAGAAAAGAAACTAAAGTAAAAGCAAAGCGAAAATAAAACAAGCGGCAGTGCGCAAGCTGTACTACTGCAGCAGGGTATGCACGACGGGCAGTTGGTTGGCTGTGCAAAGTCAATCGAATTCCAATAGTCGCAGTGCAGTGTAAAACGCACTACAATCGATAACTTCGATTCGTTTCGATTACTTTATTTTTTTTTCACATTATCGAGTATTTTTTTTATTGATGCTGTTTGTTAGGCAAGCTTTCTACCTGCACAGCAGGCCCGCCCGCTTTGCGGTGCACTCTGTCTACAGGGTATATTAAAACAAAATGAAATGAAAAGCAAAAGCTGACAGCTTGACGAACGGCGACGGGGGGAGAGGGTAATACACATGTGGCATGTGATAGGCGTGCGTGTGTGTGTGTGTGCTTGAGTTTGTGGCAGACAGGTGTAAAAGCAGCGACAGCAGTCGAAAGTGTTCGCCTTGTTTTGCTTGCTGTAATTGACACTTAAACTCGAAATTTGACGCAAATTGCTTGAGCAACAGCAACAACAATGGAGAGCAAGTGCAGAGCGTGGAGAGGGGCAAAGCAGGGATTCTGCGTTGGCAGCAGCAGCGACAGCGACAGCAGCAGCAACAGCGACAGCAACAATGCATTTCAAGTGCTGCTTGCGAGGCGGAAGTTCTCGAGCTGCAGCTGCCAAGTCGACGCACACACACACACACACACACGCGTGCTCGCAGTGGCACAGGCACTCGGTGCTGGCATAATGAATTGTAATTTGAATAGACTTGAATGGGGCAGGCAGCCTCAAAGTCGGCGCTCGCTATTAACTCAAATTGCGTTGCATACTCTCGAGCGCGACAGCAGCAGCAGCAGCAGCAGCAGCTCAGGATTCTACAAAAGCCACGCATTAAATTCACCTGCTCTAGCACACATGCCACCACATACACACACAACGAACACACACGCACACACTCACACACACATGACACACTCACACACAGTCACGGGCTGAGAGGGAAATATTTATTGTTTGCGTCGGGCAACACTTTTAGTGCGGCAGCTGCCTTTGCCATGATTAAAGTAAAAATTCACTCATCCACACACACACACATATATATATATAGTACACACTCTGCCACACACACATGTGCTTGGCTAGAGTGTATGCATAGTTATGTTTGTCATTTAACACATGTAATGCGCGGCAATGGCTTTTGTTGTTGCCAGCCTGCTGTGAAAATGCGCGAGTGTTTAATGCCAGCAACAGCGGCAGCAGCAGCAACCAGTCATAGCAACAACAGCAACAGCAACTTGGCAACTGAAGCCAGAAGCGGGAGAAAAAAAAAGAAACTCAGCATCGCTCGCATGTGTCAGCATTATGCAATATACTCTCTCCCACTATGCCTCTGTCTCTCTCTCTCTCTCTCTCTCTCTCTCTCTCTCTCTCTCTCTCTCTCTCTCTCTCTCTCTCCCTCTCACCTTCTCCGACTTGGTCTTGTCTGTCTGGCAAATGTGGCGTTTAAATGGATGTACCGTTACTTTTATGGCACTATGCTAATGCCCGTGCATGCTGCTAATGTCTTGCTCATGTCCTACGTGCCCCGCACACACACACGCCTCTGCATGTGTGTGCCTATGTGTGTGTGTGTGTGCTATATAAGCTACAACTGACAGCTGACAGAGGCCGATCGGGCAAGTAGTTGCGAAAAGCTGCAGGTAGCAAAGCGTGCACCGGCCCTTTGCTATGTGGCGTATTTAGCGGCATTAGCACAACTTACAATGCGATTTCCAACAGTTTACGTGGGCGTAAGGGGGCGTGTGCGCATTGCTAAATAAGCTGCAAGAGCACAACAGCTTAGACACACAATTTTACGGCTTTAGCTCCAATATTCGCCGAGATATACGCATTCGTACAGACAGATGCCGAAAATATGTGGTTTATATGTAACTAAAATAATGTTTGGCTTAAATGGGGAATAGTGCAAGAAATATTTCCCATTCCGCTTAAACTATGTTTATTTTTGCACACACATACATTTGCATATAAATATTTGCTACCTCATGTCCGTGCCACGCCCCGATTATCTAACGATCTGTCAAGATGTGTGTGCGTGTGTGTGTGTGTGTGGTACAAAGGTGCGATCGTTGGCTTGATAAATTTATCGCTTTATATGCAGATGAGGCGCATTACAGTTACATATCGCAGTGCGCCCTATTGACAGGCGGCACACACACGCACACACACTCCCACACACGCACACACACTCCCACGCAATCACGTGTGCTGGCTAAATGTCCTGATTGGCAAATTAACATATTCAGAGCGAGTTATCCCTGAATGCGACGTTTCTACTTTCAATTTCCTTGGCTTGGCCCCAGCCCGACCGACACTCTGAGTCTGAGTCACACGCTGCGTATACGCAACGTAATGCGTATGTTTTTAGCCTGCGCGTGTGTGTGTGTGTGAAGGTCACGCAGCAGCATCAGCATTAGCGACAGCGCGCGCCCAGCTGTCTGCGACCCGGCAAGGCACCCTGCCACGCCTACGCATGCCTCCGTCTCCCCTCACATGCGCCTTCCGCTTGCGCCCGTTTTCCCCTCTCTCGCACACACACTCACACACGTGCTCTTTGCCCGCGGCGCCTGTATGTCTGCCGCTTGGGCTGTCGTTTGTTTTGTTAATGAGCGAACGGCACGGGCTACGCCCCCCTCCGCCCTCCCCGTACTGCCCTACTGTTCCCCCCAATTGCGTATGAATAAATAATTAAAAAGTGTTTGTTCTTCTGGTTGAGCCAAGCAGCCGCAGCGGCCTCGCCGCGATCCCCTAAATTGAATCGCAACGAAATGTAACAAAACACAACAAGATTTAGCATGTTTGCCTGTCCCCTCTGCCCCCCGTGCCACCCCCGACATCCCCGCGCTTGACACATTTAGCACTTAATTTTCAAAATTATATATGTATATATTTTGTTTGTTTTTTTTGACTCTGTTGTGGTTTATCTTTCGCTGCTGCTGCTGTTGCTGCTGTTGCTGCTGTTGTTGCTGTCAATGAGCATGGCGCAGCCACAGAACACAGTTGTGCGGTTGCCTGTTGCAAGTTGGGGATGCGGCTGGCGACGGCAGGCGGATTGTGGTTGATTTGCGGCATTCGTGCAGGCTACGTATCCGTTTTCCGTTTTTGACACCTACAGCAACTACAGGGCGTCGCAACATTTGGAGGCGCTTCCCGGCGTGCTGGGCGTTTTGAAAAGAATGCAAACGAATGCCTGTGCCTGTGCCTGTGCCTGTGTGAGTGTGTGTGGAGTGAAGAATAGATGGTATTCTATGGCTTGCTACTTACGGAAGTATTTTTGGTATTATTTATGGTCCCAGTACAAAGCAATGAATAATAGTTGGGTGTTATTTGTAGCAGCACATGCGGACGGAACAATTGTGTATCTATGATATGGTACTATAAAACAAGGCTAATCTTTAGTTATGACTCGAAAATGCAAATATGTGTGTATGAACAACTATATCTCGGAAACCAGTAGAGCTAAGCTTGCCAAATTTTGCCGATCAAATATTTTTTGATAGCACGCAGATTAGTTATGTTTTAGTTTTTAGCCACGCCCCCTTTTACAGTCAAAAATCAACGAATAGCTCAGCCAATTCTAACAAAACGATTCTACTGTTATTTACAGCATACTGTTAGCTTATTAACTGTCAAGTTTGTTGTTATTAACAGACTGCCGCAATTCACACAGGGAAACTGCTCAAAGCCCTCAGCTTTACTTACAGTCGAAATGAGTTCACTGTCTGAGTGCGAGTGTGTGCGTGTATCTGTGCACAGTACATGTATCTTTGTATCTCACTCTGTACGTAGATTCATTTTCGGCTTGAGCTGCCACAGCTGCTGGCGGCGCTGCTTCTGTTTTTGCTGACGCGTTTCGAGTGAGTCTAGCGCGATTGGCAGATGAAATTAAATGCCAGCTAATGCGGCTTGAATACCTGCCACGCCCAGCGAGTGGCTACTTAGCCGCCGCCGCAGCCGCCTGTATAGTATTTTTGTTGTTGCTTTCAGTTGGTGACCTTTGAGGAAAAGTTGAAGCCGCTTTAGCTGGCCGAGTATAAATTGCGTTAGCAGCCCGCAGCGCAAATGGAAAATCGGCAAAAAGGAAGGGCAGAAATATATCTGTGTGTGTGCGTGTGTGTGTTGTGTTTGCCTTGTGTGCGTTCGTCTGGGTGGGTGTGTGTTTAGTTTTTGTGTGTCTTCTCGCTCGAGCCGGGGCAACACTCGCCTGGCTTGGCTTTTATTTCATTTTGCATAAATTGTCGAGTGGGCTAGAATATGGAACACTTGGCCAACATTTTTGCCATGTAGTCATATTTATTTTGATGCTTTAATTGAAAAAGCCCGGCCACACTCTGTGCAGAGTGTGTGTGTCAATTGACACTCAACATTGCAATCAAAGTTGCCGACTTGACCCCACCCCGACCTGCTGGTCAGCTCTCGCAAGTTGCTCAGAGCGAGAGAGAGATACAAGTTCTTTCGAATGAATAATTTCCAACAGTTTGCCCCATTGAAGCTAACCTAACAAGTACGGCTTAAGCAGCTTGGAGGGTTGCCAAATGCCAGAAAGTTGGCTTAGGTTAGGTGTGTGCAACTGAATCGAGCTCAAGTGGAACTCAAGGATTGCTCGGCAAACTCATTTGTTTGCCTTGCGGTTCGCTTCGAACATTTTTCGAGAGAAATTTACATAATTAATTTTCGCCGAATGAACATATATAATTTAAACTATTTAAAGAGATTGAGGAGCTTAACAAAAACTGAGCGGCCTGATACCCTTCAGTATGGCAGCCACATTATCGCGCAGTATGGGATTCATAGTGCGCTGCTTCTCCAGACTGACGGGCTGAGCATGTGACTGGGAGAGCTGATAGAGATCCGCATAGTATTCCATGCCAGCGATGCCAACTGCATTGAAACTGGCCGAAACTTCGGTACAATCAATAATGGAGGTCTTAAGCGGTGTCACGAGCAGTGTGGAATAGTAGGGTACCTTTTTGCCCTCCAGCAGTTCCCGTATGAGCAGCACAGCTGTGCGCGAGCCGGCCAAGAGATTCCAGCGCGACCAGCTAAAGTTGTGCGATAAGCCCAGAGTAGAGATGCACGCATAGGTGTGCATCTCCATTACGTAGTTCTTCTCGCACGAACCCTCCGTGTAGCAGAAGGCATCCTCGTCGGGAAATATGTCCACGGCTGAGAGAATGAGTGTAGCCTTCAGCTGAGCTAGCGATAGCGTCTTGCCGAGCATATCGGTGATCACTTGCGTGCTGCCACCCTGGAAACCGTTGACGGTATAGCCCGCCTCGGTAATGGTCATGTCGAGGCTAATCAGAGAGGCAGTGAAGCTGAACGAGATGGTGTTAGGGCTGCGAGAAAGAATATAAGTTGATGTGTGATTGAGTTGATTGGGAACTTACGTTTTCATGTCCGGTCGCAGGTCCCAGGTCTGGTAGGGCATGTTGCTGTATTTGTTGAGCGCGAAACCGAAGATGCCTGCAACAGAGATGTTGGAACTTAGTAAGGCAAAGCAGACAACGACCGCATTTCAATCCCTTTGATTCCTTTCCAGCAAAGTTTCCTAAAAAGACCGCTGCAACCTACCCAGTCGACCCGTGCGAAACTGTATGGAGAGCTTGTCCTCGTTGAACTTGGTATCGTGTACATCACGTGTGCTCCACTTGCCTTGTGTGATGGCTGCGGTGCTGCTCATCTTCTTTCTGCGACTGAAAGCAAGAAAGAAAGATAGAGATAGATGGGAAGGATCGGTTAGAACTGTCTGGGATTCTGTGCTACGTTTCACTGTCCAGGTTCTCGCTGTTGCTGTGCCCACTAAGCATCTGTTGCATTGTGGCGCCCGCCGACGAATCATTGCCGGCGCCCTCGAGCAGCCCCAGAATGCTGTCGTCGTCCTCTTCGTCATCATCTTCGCTGCTCTCCTGGCTACCCCCGGACTTGGGCGACGTCTCGGGCTCCGCTTGAGCGGGCAGCTGTGAGTCGCGCACGAACGAGATGCCCGTGTAGTAGGCAAACGCAGCGGCCGCCGCGGCAGGTTGTAGCACCTCGACCAGCTCCTGACTAAGTGGCTGCATGTCCTCGGGCAACTCTTCGGTGTCATCGTGCTGCGAGCCGTTGGGCGAGAGTTGCTCGGAAATCTGCTGCAGCATCTCTTCCTGTTGTTCGCGCGGCAGCTGTAGCTGCCACAGTCGATCCATGTCCTCGATCAGCTGCGAGAAGAGGTAGCAACTGCTGGGTGTGACCGGCGGCGGACGCGCCTGAGTGCGGAACTTGAGCAGCTTGTCAAAGCACAACGGTGGAAACAGCTCGTGGGGTTCATCCATATCGAGAAAGTCAGCGCCAATGCCAGTACTGCTCGCAGTTGACAGAGCCGGTGGAGGCGGAGTCGCCTCCACCTCGCTGACAGTACCTCGACCCAGTCGCACATGTGTCTGACGCGCCAGAAACATGACTTTGCGTTGGGGTTGGCCGCTGCTCGATTGCGGCGTATGCTGTTCGAGTCGCACACAGAATCCGTGCGGCAGACGCGGCACCACAAAGTCCTTGACCAACCCGTAGAGATCTACGTTACTGGGTATGGCACGCAAATCAAAATCGCTGATCTCGTGTAGCTTCTGCGTCTGCTCATGATCGGATTTCTGAGAGCGCAGCTTGTTCGGACCACGTGGCGAACTTTTGAGCGGACTGGGCTGCGGATTTGTTGATAGAGGTGTTGCTTCAGTGGGCGTAGCTGTGGTACCAGCCACAGCTGTGTCGCCTTCGGCAGCGGCTGATGTTGCTTCTGTGGCTGAGGGAGCTGCTTCCGGCTTGACACCATCAGCCAGCTCCGACTCCAGCGTTTCGATGTGCGTCTCCCAGCGACAGGCAATCGGTGGCTCAAACCAGATAACCGAGTCGGGCAGCCTAGCGGGAAGGAGCGAATCAGTTGACTTGTTGGCCAACGGTCTAGCTAGGTAGCTAACTGACTAGCTAGCTGGGTAGCTGACAACTCACTGCAGTGTGACCAGAGCCAGCTTGTCCAGTGCAGCTTCAATCATGCGCATCTCGGCCTCAATCTCCTCGGGCAGACGTCTCACTCCGGGTAGCACGGGTGGCGGTGGTTTGTATGTCTGATAGTACTCCTTGTGCATTAGGCTATTGGCGGCGGCAACTGCAAGGAAGAGACAAGCAAGTCAGATGAAGTTGCCTCGCTTGGGATTGCTGAGATTGTTCAGATACCCGTGCGTATAAAGGAACGAGCATTTAGCTGCTTATCCTGTTGTGGCGTCTCTAGAAAGTCAATGCAATAGACACCACCAATGATGCGATACTTGCGCAGATTCACATCCGTCTCCAGCATGCCGTAGGCTTCCGGTCCGATCGCTTTACGACGTGCTTTGTTTAAATCATCCTCGTACTGCGCGTATAGTTTGTCCACGTCGTAGCTGCGCTCACGTGGCGGCTGTGAGCTGGCCGAGTGCTGATCCTGCGTCAATTGTTCCAACTCGGAAAGCGGAATCTCTCGTGCGCACTCGTCCAGCATCGATTGCAGTATCTCCTTCCTTTTGCGCCACTCGCGTTTAGTCTGTCGCAAGATCGCTGTGAAGCAGGCACAAAATAGTGTAGGGTGAATTGAGGAGCAGAACTTCCAACCGGTACTCACTGGCATTCTGGGAGCGCTCATGGCGTAACTGAAAGCTGCTACAGTAGTCGCTAAAGTGATCGTAGTTCAGCCAGAGGCCACGCAGCGCAGAGCTCTGCAGCTGCACCGTGGGCGGCAGCGAGATGAGCATCTCGATGGTGGGAAAATCGATCTCGTTGTGCACCGACTGCTCTCCAATGCGAGCCTTGGGATTGATTGCGCTGTAGGTTAGAGTCAGTGTTGATTGGTTAACCTCAAGCTGAGACTTCACTCACATCTGTGCATCCTTCGAGAAGGTCCAGATGAAGCTTTGAAAGACATCCGAGCTATAGATGTGCTTGGACACGCCCGGTCGATCGATTCTGTTCGAAAGAATTGTCAGGGATTAGGCTTACTGTTCTTGTTGCACTTACTCCATGTCCCGCTCGATATGCGACATTGTTTTGTGTGTGAACTCGTCGAGATGTTGCTTTAGAAAGACACGCATCTCTGTTTTCAGCTTAACCAGATCGATGGCTAAGTGCGCGGCGCGCTCCTTTGTGTACTCTAGAGATTCGTCCAGTTCGTTGAGTATCTGGCGAAGAGAGCGAAACAGCTGAGTAAATTGGGTAAGCTGGGGAAGGCTTTGAAGCTCATCCTCTCTTACTTTTACCTCATGCAGTTCTAGCTTCCCTTTCCCTACTTATCCCTAGAACTTGCTAGTCTTGGGGAAGTTGGGAGCAGGCATGGGTCTTTCTTGGCCTTCATCCGTAGGCTTGTCAACCAGTCCTACCTTCTGCAGCCCTCCCAATCCCATCTCTACGCCTACTCACCCCCAGAACTTCCTTGATGCGCTGAGCATAGATATCGCCCAGATTCTCCTGTTGTTGCCTCAGTGTAGTGCGCGTCAGATCCGGCACATGCGAGTCCTGGGTGAGCAGCGTCCGTTCGTCGGTGCGCAGTAACCAGTTACGTGCCTCGAGCTGCCGCCGCGCAATATCCGCATGCCACTGATGGATGTACTTGCGCAGATCACTCGCACTGGCCGCATTGGGCAGCCCATTGCAGCGCATGAACTTCTCCCAGTCGCGCTGATGACGCTCGCCGGCTTTGATGGCCTCGATGGTGGTGTGCACCATGTCAAAGAACCGCATGCTATCCTTCAGTTGGCCACGACGCAAACGATTCTCGGAAACCTCCTGCTGCTGTCTGTGCTTGGCCTGCTCCATTTCCAGTTTCTTACGCTGTCGCGCCTCCTCCAGCTTTTTCAGCCTAATTAAAAGAGAGTGAGAGAGAGAGGGAGAGTGGGCTGTTCTCATCAAGTGCGTACTTCGTTGGCTAATCCGATTACTAACTTCTCCTTTTCCATTTCGATGCGCAGCAGCTCGGCCTGTTCGGCCTCCAGCCGTGCCTTCTCCTTCTTGGAGAGCTTCTTCTTGGGTGGCTGCAATTAAATCGCATTATTTATTAATGGTATTCAATAGGGTTGCCGCTTGCTTTCTATGCTACCATCCCGTGCTGTGCTCAGCTTCCGTTTCCGTTGTTACCAATTGCCAATTGCCAATTGCCGATTGCCGCACGACTGCAACTGTGTGTACACCTTCCTGTTGGCTGCTCTTCCTGGCTGGCCATTTATTGATCCAACGCTCGGCAACTATGGCTACAATCCTGCTACCAGCGGGTGGATATCTCACTCCTCCTCCTCCTTCTATAGTTGTTGTTGTTGTTGTTGTTGTTGCTAAGCTGTGGCCAGTCGCCCGTGCTCGCAGGTAATCCCTGCGCCAACACTCTCTCTCTCTCTCTTGGGTACCACAAAACATCAGTTGCTCCCGTTCTCGTTCCACCTGCAGTTCTCGGTGTCAGCTTCGCCCGTAATTAAATATTCCATGGGGTCTTAGCGCTCGCCAAAATTTTGCACTCGCTTTCAGCTCCCCAGGGGCGTGTCGACCGTAGTCAGGCGTTGTCGGGGAGCTGGGCAGTGGAGGCAAGCGAGTATAGCTATAACTTGTGGTTGCCCCAGCGAGGCGTCGCTGTGTTTGCACCTTTTGCCTTCCCTTGCGGCTTAACCAGATCGATGGCTAAGTGCGCGGCGCGCTCCTTTGTGTACTCTAGAGATTCGTCCAGTTCGTTGAGTATCTGGCGAAGAGAGCGAAACAGCTGAGTAAATTGGGTAAGCTGGGGAAGGCTTTGAAGCTCATCCTCTCTTACTTTTACCTCATGCAGTTCTAGCTTCCCTTTCCCTACTTATCCCTAGAACTTGCTAGTCTTGGGGAAGTTGGGAGCAGGCATGGGTCTTTCTTGGCCTTCATCCGTAGGCTTGTCAACCAGTCCTACCTTCTGCAGCCCTCCCAATCCCATCTCTACGCCTACTCACCCCCAGAACTTCCTTGATGCGCTGAGCATAGATATCGCCCAGATTCTCCTGTTGTTGCCTCAGTGTAGTGCGCGTCAGATCCGGCACATGCGAGTCCTGGGTGAGCAGCGTCCGTTCGTCGGTGCGCAGTAACCAGTTACGTGCCTCGAGCTGCCGCCGCGCAATATCCGCATGCCACTGATGGATGTACTTGCGCAGATCACTCGCACTGGCCGCATTGGGCAGCCCATTGCAGCGCATGAACTTCTCCCAGTCGCGCTGATGACGCTCGCCGGCTTTGATGGCCTCGATGGTGGTGTGCACCATGTCAAAGAACCGCATGCTATCCTTCAGTTGGCCACGACGCAAACGATTCTCGGAAACCTCCTGCTGCTGTCTGTGCTTGGCCTGCTCCATTTCCAGTTTCTTACGCTGTCGCGCCTCCTCCAGCTTTTTCAGCCTAATTAAAAGAGAGTGAGAGAGAGAGGGAGAGTGGGCTGTTCTCATCAAGTGCGTACTTCGTTGGCTAATCCGATTACTAACTTCTCCTTTTCCATTTCGATGCGCAGCAGCTCGGCCTGTTCGGCCTCCAGCCGTGCCTTCTCCTTCTTGGAGAGCTTCTTCTTGGGTGGCTGCAATTAAATCGCATTATTTATTAATGGTATTCAATAGGGTTGCCGCTTGCTTTCTATGCTACCATCCCGTGCTGTGCTCAGCTTCCGTTTCCGTTGTTACCAATTGCCAATTGCCAATTGCCGATTGCCGCACGACTGCAACTGTGTGTACACCTTCCTGTTGGCTGCTCTTCCTGGCTGGCCATTTATTGATCCAACGCTCGGCAACTATGGCTACAATCCTGCTACCAGCGGGTGGATATCTCACTCCTCCTCCTCCTTCTATAGTTGTTGTTGTTGTTGTTGTTGTTGCTAAGCTGTGGCCAGTCGCCCGTGCTCGCAGGTAATCCCTGCGCCAACACTCTCTCTCTCTCTTGGGTACCACAAAACATCAGTTGCTCCCGTTCTCGTTCCACCTGCAGTTCTCGGTGTCAGCTTCGCCCGTAATTAAATATTCCATGGGGTCTTAGCGCTCGCCAAAATTTTGCACTCGCTTTCAGCTCCCCAGGGGCGTGTCGACCGTAGTCAGGCGTTGTCGGGGAGCTGGGCAGTGGAGGCAAGCGAGTATAGCTATAACTTGTGGTTGCCCCAGCGAGGCGTCGCTGTGTTTGCACCTTTTGCCTTCCCTTGCGGCTAACGCCGGTCGGGTATTAGCTGCGCGCTTTCAAAGTAGTTTCTTTCCCTGCCAACCCGCCCCCCCGCTGCTTGTCTGGCGAAAGATGTCACAGCTTGTGCCACGCCCATATTAAAGAGGCGTCGTACAGCAACGCAAGCGCTTTAAATCGACTCAAAACACTTTTCCCATTTAAGCGTCAATCTGCAAGCTCAGCCGTCGCTTTCTATGGGGTGGCAACTCTGTCAGCTGGCAGCTCCGCGTATCATGTTAGAAACGCAATCCTGCAGTTAGATTAGCTGAGCTCCGATTAAGATAGGCTGAGTGTTTGACTGAAAATAGTCCTCATATTCACACATATTCCTCTCACAACCTTTTTACAGTCAGCACCTTCCGCAACATTGACAGGCACACGATGATTGCGCAATTCATGCCATCAATATTGAATTCGAGCATCCTCTTCATTAATCATTCCTCTGGACTAATAAATTGTTCGTCAATTTTTGAGCAATTCCCAATCGGAACAATGCATTTTTAATGCTTTTGCGCTCGATTTCCATTTCGTTTTTCCTTTATGCCAAAGTTCGTCCCGGCTTTGGATCTGACCCTGCTGGAGACTAAGCTCATTCTATTTTCCTCTTTCCATATTCCATGTGCTCTCTCGCTCTCTCTCTTTTTTGGTTGGTTTGCTATTTTACGCCTAATTTAAACTTTTTTGTTTTCCAACATCTCTTTACCCACCGCGCTTCCCCGCTGTAAACTTATTTCGAAGCCGTGCTGTGAGGGCGCTCACTACCTTTGCTGTTGCTGTAGCTGTTGCCTTGGTAGCGGGCAAGGTGACAACGACAACGGTTAATTACCTGGCAATTTAAATGCCAGCGAGGATGCGCCACATAGCGACCTGCCCCTCCTGCCATCGCTCGTCCTGTTTTCCGCTCATATTTTGCATTCCTCGGCTAATTGCCGCATGCAGCGCAAAGCGCGGCTTATCAATTTGTTGTGCAACCTTACGGGAACTCGCCCCTCCTGCGGTTGCAGCTGCATTTGCGGCAGCTTCAACTGATACCGTAATTTAATTTGAAATCACAGTGACATAATGCGTATTTAGTCCGCCTGATAGAATCTGTGAGATTACTGTGATTGATTAAAAAGTTAATTGATTGCTGCATATTGCATGAAAGAGACAACGCATGTGTGTAAGCAGGGCAAATTTAGGTCGTTTTTCGTCAATTTAGGTCGTTTAAGGTCGTTTAATATCGGTTTAAACCCGTTTAGTGTCTGTATTATATTTAGTGTAGCAAACGATGCTTTGTAGAACACAAATTCGGAACTCGCTCACGTAAATAGAGACCAGATCAGAGAAAGAACATGCTCAGCTTAAAAATACAGGTCGTTTAGGTCAATTTAGATTGTTTTTAGGTCGTTGTAGCTAGTTTTCGAACGATTTAGATCGTTTAATATTGTTAAAGGTCCTTTTAGTTTCTGTATTATGTTAAGTCAGTATTCTCTTATAAACAAAATTACCAAATCAGATAGAGAACATGCTCAGCTTAAAAATACAGGTCGTTTAGGTCGATTTAGGTTGTTTTTAGGTCGTTGTATCTAGTTTTCGAACGATGTAGGTCGTTTTAGGGCGTTTTAGCTTCTTTGTTTGTCTCTGTATTTTAACCAGTGTAGCAAATAAAGCTTTATAGAAACGTTATACGATATGCTTTCATGAAAACAGAGACAAGACATACTCAACTCGACGATGCCGCGAAATAGCTTGGCAACTGAAACTGAATGTGAGCTCAAGTTGATGAGACATGGCACGATATGAACTTCTACCTAGGTATATGACATTACTTTGCAGGGCTTCAACGAGCCCTGCAGCACACTCTAACATGTGTGTGTGTGTGTGTGTGTATAAAACACAAGCTGCCATATGTCTGACAAACTAGCAAAATTTGCTGTGACAAACATGGAACAAGTTCTGCGACATCTTCACAATATTTAGAAACATATCAAGCACTCTCGTCGCGAAAAGGAAATGCAAAGAAAACAGACAAGCGACGCACAGAGGCAAAATAAAACAGGGGAAAAGATTGCTTTTCTTTGATGGCGAGCCAGGCAAGCGAGGCGAGGAAATGGAAAATTGTGAAAAATTTCAGCATCATGTTAAAAAAGTTTCGCAAGCTGCATTGTGCTGCTATTAATTTAGCAGGGAAATTGCAAAAGAAAATTTTATTTATTGCTGCCAGGTTTGGGCAGCTTCTTGCCGTTGCTGTTGTTGCTGGTCGTGCGATGAATCTATGGCAGGGTGGGGTACGCGGCGGGGCGAGGTGTGAGTAGCTGTGCATAATCCTTTATGTAATCCGCAGCCAAGCTCGAGTGGCAGATACATACATGTACGTGCGTATGGCGTATGTAAGGCAGTGAGAGGGGCTGGGGCGTGGCTAGAGGGAGAGGAAGTGGGAGAGCGGCATCTATAGGCATCTCCATATGTCGTGTACATGTGCTGTAAGCAGGGATTATGGCGTGGACAAAAAATAATAAAGTCGCATGCGTAATTAGCTTTGAGAGGGCTCAGCTAGCTCTCTATCTCTCTCTGCCTACCCTCGCTCTTTCTCCCTCTCTCTCTATTTAAATGTGTTATTTCATTTTTCCCAAGTTTCTGTAGTATGTCATGTGTGTGTGTGTGTGTGGCACAAAGACGCTAGCTGTTGAAGCGTAAAGCTGCTCGAGCAGCAACGCTGCACAATAAAAATTTATCATACGCACCGTTGACGTTGACAGATCGTTGAGCTGAGGCAACGCCGACAGGCGACAACCGACAGGCGACAAACGACAACGGACAGTCGGACAACGTGGGATAGAGGACAAACTACAGTATTGGATGGAGATGGGGGGCGTGTTAGGGGCGTTCTGTCCTTTCAGCTGAATGTGGCACGCCTGAGCGCGCTTTGCAATATGACGAAAATTTGTGAATATGAATGCGCTGCATGGCTTAGCTCAACTCAACTGAGATGAGCTTTGCCACGCGCCAGGCCTGCGCTGCTGTTGCCACTCCACACCCAATCCGGGCACATTCGTTGCGTATTTTAGACACATGTTTAGTGCAGACTGCAGCAACTCAAGCCAACGCTGCACGCTCACAGATAACTAAGTCAAACTCAGGCCAAGAATAAAGTACTCGAAGGCAGAGATAAAAGGATCATTATGTTGCTCATAGATCTCTGTACGGAATTTCCCTACAGAATTCGATTTCTGCCGCCAGTTAAACGTGTAAATTTGGTTGGGAAAGGTACGAAAAGGCAGGCAGGAGCAGGAGCGAGTGCACTTTATGACTCTGATTGCGCTCGGCACCGCAGACAAATGAAGCGTTGCAGTTGTGCCTTTGTCGGCGGCAGCGGCCCAATTCATTTTCATTTCCATGTAATTCGCTTTTATATATTTCTCTACTCGGTTTTTTTTCTCTCTACTCTTTCCTTGATTTCGCTTCTTTCCGCTGTGCTGTGTGCACAGTTTTTCTTATACGCCGCTTGACAAATTGCCTGGCCTCGGTGAGTGTGTCCAGAGAGAGAGAGAGAGATGCGGCAGCCGTTGCTGCATGCTGCAGGCTGCATGTGGCAAGCAAAATTGCCAGCTAGTTGATACACACACACACGCACACGCTCAGGCACACCAATACAAAAGCTGGCAAGTGTAACGATTATTAATTACTGTCAATTTACCATGACATGCATGTATGTATGTGTGTGTGAGTGTGGCAAGCCTGTCATGTGTGCTGATGCCGCCATTGAGCTGCCTGTTTCCAGCTCTTGGCCCAATTTTTAATTATGTATTCTCAGCCTGCGGACGCTTTACAGCTCAAGAGCTGTGCAGAGAGAGGGGGGCGAGGTGGCTGGCAGCGCACTATAATGTGCTTATGGCGTTGTTGATAGCATAGCAAATGTGCAGCGAGTCTCCCCCTGCCACTGCCTCTGCCTCTCCCACCACGTCTTCTTCGCCAAATAGCCTTATCAGTGACACATGCATGCGAGTGAGTTTCCCTCGTTTGCCTGCAGGGAAAACAAAGCAAAAGTCTCCCTCTCTCTCTCTCTCTCTGGGTAAAAGGGGGAAATCGATTTCACTTGTGCAGTCGAATGGAGCTTCGGAAACTTTTCATCCTAAATAAACTTGCTGCTGAGCTCTTAAGCCTATTCCAAGTGATTTCTCGAAATCAATAAGCAATCTCTCTATCTGACTCCATGCTCTCAACTCATTCTTTTCTCTCTTTCTCTTTGTTTTTGTCATTGCAGCTGCTGTCTATGCCGGATATCACATTCATATCGCCCCGAGGAATAGCAAAGGATACTCCAGAGCCGACTGGCTGAATATTTCATTAAGCAAAACGATAATAAGCAAAAGCCAAAAACAGCAGCAATAAAACAATACAAAATCGAAGGGGAAACAAGCCGACAGAGAGCAGATAAAACGAAAGCGGCAATTTAGCTAGGAAGATTAGAAAAAAAAATACAAAAAAATATAAGGAGAGGAAAAATAACAACTGCAATCAAAGAGGAGAAATTGAAAACGTAATTAAACAATTCGTATATACAAAAGATCTAATGCAAGGCAATAATAATTCGTAAATTTGAATAACATTTAATATCAGCCCCGAGACAACAACTAATTAAAACAAACAAAAAAAAAAAACAATTACTAATTAAATAGCAAATTAAGTTTTAATATACGATAACAGAAGTAAAACAGAAAGACAGCCACAAAATAAACACTTAACAATAATTAGTATTAAATGGTTAACAGGCAAGCAAAATAAATACACACAGAGAAGAGTAATTGAAACTAATTTAATTAAAAGTAAGTTTCAAAGCAAAACAAAAACAAAAAAAACAACCAATTTACGCCATTGTGATTCTTAATTTTAGACATTATGCGACGGCTACGTAAATAAGGCTTGACAATTAAATCGCATCTAAAATAGCTTTAATAAAATTTAAATAATAACTAACACCAAAAGAAACCGAAACAACAGCAAAAATACCGAAAAAACGTACAGTAAAAATACCATTGCAAATATCAGCAAAAATACCAGCTAAAACACCAACTACAAAGAGCAACAAAACCAACACACAAATCGAGCCAAAACGACCAAAAACCGCAAAAGTTGTACAAGCAGCAGCAGCAGCAGCAAAAGCAGAGCAAGCGAAACCCCAAAATTCATAATAAAGCATAAAAAAAGCTAAAAAAAAACGCAACGCCAGCCGCCCAAAATAAAAAGAAAACAACAACAAATTTATCAATTACATTAGCCAGGCTGAAGAAGACGGAGGAGTAAGAAAAGGAGTAGGAGGCGTAACCACAATAAATTCTTAGTTCAATTCCATCCAAGAAATTCGAAAATTCGAGCGGCCTTGCACGGACTGCAGCCTCCGGAAAGTATGCAACAGTTTTGAGTCAAGCCAAGCCTGCTCTCGCTCTCGCTCTCTTCCCCACACTTTTCCTGCTAACAACCGCTGCTTTCGCTTTGTAATACAACAGCAACTACAACAACAACTACAACTGCAACTGCAACTACAACTAGAACAACAACTGCTACAACAACAACTACTGAAATCCTATGCAATTATCGGGCAACTCTTCGCCAGGTTTCTAAAAAACTCTCGCATCTTGGTTAAGCTGCCACTGCAGTCACTGTCACTGTCACCGTCACAGTCGCAGTGAGAGTCACAGCCAGAGCCACTGTCAAAAGCCCAACCAGTGCCACAACAAAGCTGCCAAGATGACCATGTGGCAGAGTGGCGGCATGGGAGGCCATGGCTCCCAGAATAATCCATGGATGAAGCTGATGGGCATCGTGCACAAGGAGCGACGCCACACGGACAACGTGCAAAGCCAGAGCGGTTCCAACGAGCGCAACTTGAATCAGTGAGTAGAGACAATTTATAGATAATAATGCCAAGTTGTAGACCTTGTTACTATCGAAAATATTTGATAGCTTAACAATTTTCAAATCCCAATTGATGCTTAATTATCTCTATAAGTCAGAAAACCTTCTTAATTTCGAATAGACCTACTCAAAGCAAGATTTCATTTTTAGCGTATAATATTATAGTGATTTTCCTGAAATTTGAGCAGCATATATAGTAATATATAATAATTCATTAAGAAATCTCATAAAACAAAAGAGTTATCAACATTCAAACTTTATCCTTAATAACCTTTTGCTGTGCTACTACTATAATATTTCTACTACTACTTCCACATTAGTTATTGTTGGGATAGTACAATCGTGAACGATTTGAAACTATAGCTTGGGAATGTGCATTAAACTCTATCGCATATGCAATCAATAAGGGGAAAACTCACATTGTTATCTCGTTTCCACATTTCGTGACATATTTGCTCTATACACACAGACACATACACACGTACACAACACGTACTCACAACATATATGAGACAATTAAATATAGAAAATCACGGTCTGAAATCACAGATCACATACAAAACTCGGAAATTTTGTAAACACACATTCTGACCTCGCTCTTCATCTCCCGGCGTTGCCAGCGTAAGCTGATAAGCAACATTTTGCATAACTGAAGGCTTGTAGGGAGAGTGGTGGGGGGTGCAAGGAGCTGGGGAATACGTGCAGGCACGCGCGAGCTCGCCAGCGCGCTCGTGGGTCGCAGCTTGCGCAGAAAAGTATGCTAAAGTTGTGACTTGTGTCGATTGGGGGCATGAATATTTGCCGCCGCAGCGAGTCAATGTAGTGTGCAGCGTGCGCTGTGGCACTGGGCTGCGGGTACTCGTAAAACATGCAGCAATTGCGCAATTAAATGACAACCGTTGCCCACCAACACCACCGTCACCTGTGCCCACATTAGGTGCCTTCTCCTGCCCCCTTACCTACTCCTTCCCTACTGCTGCTGCTTCTGCTGCAGTGTATTGAATTGACTGCACAAGCCGCACACACAAATTATGCCAGCTTGTCCAGCCTGCTGCCACCTGTCTGACCAGTTGCCGTAGTGGATCCCTGTGCCCGCTGCCCACTGCACACAGACCCAACCTCTGCCTGCTTCCGCGCTGCAGCACTTTGGGCTTTTAAAATTGGCTATAAATGCGCTGAAGCATAAATGGATTTACACACATGCAGCTTGTTGCTGCAATCCATTTCCATTTCCACTTCCATGTTGCATGCAAGAACAAGGCATCATGCCATCATGCCCCGCCTGCCACTCCCACCCGAGCCCATTCCCCTTGCCTTCTCCGCGTGGGCATATGCGCAGCGTGTGCAGTACTCGATACCCTGTATCGAACTGTTTCGAGGGGAGGTCACACGTGTTTCGAGATCTGTTCAACACTAGTGCGAAACAAATGGAATTGCACATGCTAGAAACGAAGAAAATAAAACATGAAAATATGTTTAAAACTAATAGAAATGGAACATTTTCAATTCCAACATAGCAGTTACTCGCTTGGCACGAGGGAAATGAAACAGAAAACTTTTCAGCTTAAGCTACGACACGCTTGAAACGAGTGAAATGCGACATAATATTAAATATTATAATAATTTTTCAAAACTCATTTGAGCCTCGAACTAATACATCCTCTCTTGCACGCCTGCCTGGCTTACGGGGCATGCAAATTTTTAATGAAAAGCGCTCGAAAGAGAATGGCAAATAATAATTCTCTGTTATTCTTTTCATTTCGCCAGCCCTCGATGAGCAACAGCAGCATCCTCTCATGCTGCGCTTCAAGTGCGATTCAGAACTGTTTCTGTTTCAGTTTCTGTTTCTCTTGCTGTTGTTGTTGTTGTTGCTGTTGTGAGTTGCATATGAAGAGTAGTGACGTAGGAGGTGGAGCAACGGTATAGTAGCCTGTAGCAGCCGCATTATAGTTGATGAAATTGAATGTGAAGTACCGGAAATGGGATAATTGCCATGGCAAATTACATTCGCATTGTGTGAGGCTCGTAGAGAAAAGGTTCGCGATATTGTGCGATTACAGACAGTGCAAAGTAGGGATACACAATATAATACTTTGAATTCTCATTCATTATGCCCGTACTCGTTTCTCGAGCTTATATTGTGAATTTCCCAAAGAAACATTGTTTTTTTTTTTGCCATCATATTTTCACAATTATCAAGCATTTTCTTTGGCAATTATTTGTCAATTCTACAAAAGGCAACTCGAAGGCACAGAAAATGTATTTCAAGAAACAAAATAAACAGCAACAACAGCCACAGCAATGAAAAACAATAGAAATGTGGCAAATTTTATGCATAAGCACGACGAAGGTCAGAGAGGCTGGCGTGAAGGGTTGAGGCTTAGGGGTTCGGGTCGAGGATGAGGGCTCAACCGGCAAGGGGCCCGGTCGAGAGTGCCGGGCGGGGAGAGGGTAGGGTAGGTGTTGGATAAGGGACAGCGAGCGAGCACTTCAAGCCCAGCCCGAAGTGGGAATGCGAGGGCAGGGCGCACTCAAAGCTGCTCGATAGAAATGTTGCGCCCGAAAGTAGGCTGCAAAAACTGTTGTTTCTAGCTGTGACTCTGACGCAGACACAGTGTGTGTGTGTGCTGCGTGTGTGCTGGCCTGAGTGTTGTGTGCAACAGTTGAACATTCCGAAATTTGCATAAATTTTGTTACATTCCTCCATCTGTGTAGGTAAACTTTGAATTTATAGAATTCTGCACGAAGCTTTGCCATTTGCTTGGGCGTTTGCCAGCATCTATGTGGGTGTGCGAGGGTGCGTGCCAGTGTGTGTGTGTGTGTGTGTGTGTTGATAGCTTCAAAGGCGCTTCATAGGGCTGGCATGTGCATATGAATATTTGATAAGCCTCGCTGCCCCATCGTGTTGTATGTATTTATGCAAAGGGTTGCCCGGCTGTGTGTGTGTGTGTACTAGTGTGCAAGTGTATGCAAGTGTCGGGCAGCAAGTAACTATGTGTGTGCGTGTGTGTGTCGGCTGACAGCAGCCCCAGAATAACTTGACGGGGTCGTAATATTTAACGCCAACGCCATCGCAACAAAATTCTTTCAGATATAGTTACACACACTGCAGTCAACTCCCCCCCCCCCGTTCACACACACACAGAACCATACACAGCATCAAGCTGACACATATCCATACACCTACACACACAAACTCGACCAGCACTCAGTCAACTATTTTGCATTGAAATTGAAATGTCTTCGGCTTTTGTGTCCAATCATTGGCAACCAACAGGGGGAGGAGCTCTTCCTCCCCGCACACACGCTACACGTTGAAAAACAGATAGCGAATGAGGTGGGCGAGCGAGGCGAAGGGATTACAGCGGGGCCATTTTGGGCAGGCAACCCAACTAGTTAAGCGACTCACCGACTCATCGACTCGTTGACGGCCCTGTCGGTTCTCGCCTGAAATTTACATAGCATGTTACTGGACATGGCTTGTTAGTTTAAGATACCCAGTGCGAGGAGGAGCAGCTGCACAAAGGTTTGTTATATACGATAATAAAAAGGATATATGTGCTAGCTTGGGAAATGGAAAAGGTAAAGCTGAGCTGAACATTTTATGCTCTATATCATATTATTGCAGTTACTCAAAAGAAACTAGAAAAGTATAGATATTTTTTAAGCAGTTCAATAGCAAATAATATATGCAGGGTATGGCCGCGTTGAGTTGCGAAAACTTCAGACCTCATTACTTGTTCAACAGCAATCTTATCAATGTTAACATTCTCCATGTTGTTACAACTAACCAAAGGGTCTTATGAATACTCATTGAATGATTTTTTGATTTTTCGATTTCGATAGTGTTTATTTTCAATATGACTTTATTATTTTAGTTTCGATTTGGTTGTAGAGTAGCTAAATTAAAGCAAAATGGAAGGAACTATGAACGGGAATAGACTGTAAGCAGGCAGCGCAGGCAGGTGGCAAGCGTGGAAAACGTTGAGTTGAATAACTGCTGTGTTATTCGCCCGATTAGTCTGAAATTTGGTAGATGAGTTCAAATATTATGCAGCTATGATTATACTAAAGCAGCGTATCGAGCCTTTAATACAAGACCGAATAATAGCGACTTTCCAGCAGCACGCAGGCAACGCTGCTTGCAACTGTGTTAAACGTTTACCTGTATAACCCTTGTTTTATTTGCCCGACTTGTTTGAAAGTTGGAACATACCTGCACCTAGTATACATCTACAGCCCTACCCAAGCACAACAGTTCAGGCATAAATACTTTTCCAAATAATCACACATCGATTGGTATATTTTTTAAATCATAACTGTATTTTGGAGTTGCTTAGTTCTGCTCACTGAAACTAAAGAGCTTAAAAGCTTATGCTCAACTTAGCTCGAAACAGTCATATTCTATGGGGTGCGTATACTTTATATAGATGCAAAACTTGTTTGCATAAATAACGCTTGAACGAAGTTTGCAGCACTTTTTGCTCAGTTCAAGTGGCACGTTGCACAACTCAGCTTGGCTAGTATTCTACAGTTGCAAAAGTTGCCCTGATTTCATTCGCCGCACACCTGCGGGGTACGGGGTATACGCGGGGGCGGGGCAAGGGTGTGAAAGTGTGTGTGTATGTGTGTGTGGTAAACGATTCGCTGGGCAGTTGCCATTTATTTTCAGCTACTGCTGCTGCTTCTGCTGCTGTTGTTAAGTATTTCACTTGTCTAATTGCCGGTCATTTGTTAGGGGGCAACTTCTTCTTGTTAGAGCGTTACCGTTACCGTTACTGCCACACGCAAGTGCAACTGCCACAGATAGGGAGGCAGAAGCAGAGGCAGAGGCAGAGGCAGCGACAGTTGCTGAATTCAGCTTCTGCTTATCCTCGGCTTTTATTTTTCTTTCGTGAAGCCATTTTTCATTTGCCTGTTGAAATTTGCAACAGTTTATCTGCTCAGGGGGAGGGGGGTGAAGTAGGAGGAGGTGGGTGAGGCGCAGGAGGTGTGGCAGACAGTTCCATTGAACTTCGTTCAAGCGAAATTAATGAGCGCATAAGCGCCTCAGTGGCCGTAATACGCGTCCAGGGGCGTCCACTGAAGTGCACTAAAGTGAAAGCGAGAGAGAGCGAGGGGGGAGCGCGAAAGAGAGGGCGTTGACTGCTGCGGCTGCTATATGTATGCATGGCATGCATATGTCTGTCTGTCTGTGTGTCTGTGTGTGTGCGTGCTGGTCATTTGGCATTTTAATGGCCGCCATAAAACGCAAAGTGTCAATGCGAAGCGATTCAAATTGCCGCCAGAACAACAACAACAACAGCAGCAGCAAAGGCAGAAGAATAAGCAACAACAACAAAAAGAAAAACTTGGCTAACAATTCAATTGGCGCAGCCATAAAAGAAAAAGTAACGAGACAAGCAAAGAAAAGGAAAAGCCAAGCAGCAGCTGAGCATTTTCATTTCACTTTGATTTCGAGTCGAGCTAAATGGATGAGTGTACCGAGTGAGGCAGTAGGGGAGGAAGAGGGGGAGAGAAGGGGGGAGAGAAAGGAAGAGATAGGGAGAGCGAGCGTATGAGACAAAACGTAGGACCAAAAAAAAATGGCAGCACTCAATTAACGCATTTAAAAATACAATGAAAGGCAGCTGCTGTCAGTTGCCCACTGCTGCTCCTCTCTCTCTCTCTTTCTCCTTCTCCTTCGCCCACTCTCTCTCTCTCTTTCTTTTTTGCACTCTTAGCTCGCTGCCTGCGCCCTCTGCAGCCTCCCCTGCTGCTGCTTTGCCATTGTGTAGGCTGCACTTGGCCGAGAGCTGAAACAGAATGTGAGAGCAAGCAGCGCTGTTTGATTGCGTTCCGTGTATGTGCCTGTGTATGTGTGTCCATGTGTGCTGGTGTGTGTGTGTCTGCCTGTACCTGTGTGTGTGACTGTGTGTGGGTGTGTGCACTTTGGTGTGTGTGTTTATTTTCAGCGACGACAATCGTTGCGCTGCCTCTGCCTCTGCTGCTGTTGTTGTTGTTGCCTTTTGCTGGCATTGTAAGCTTGCAGCTTTTGTTTGTGGCACGCAGCAGCGGCGGCAACCTGCACCATTGTCTGCCCCACACAATGCCGCTGCAGCAGCGCCGCCTGCGCCCACCAATTGAGCCGAGCCGAGCGCAGCAACGGAAGCAAGCTGCTTACGCCGGCAAAGTGCATGGAAAATCAAAGGGGGAGGCGGGACAGAAAGCGGTGCAGAGCAAAGCATCTCCTTAACTACGAACGGTATAATCACAATCAAAATCACAGTCCACTGACCCACAGTACGCAATCAATCCAACTTATCAATTCGCTGACGTGATCAGACTTAAGCCGAATGTAGCAAAATTGCAGCAAGAAAGAATCTGAAGATTGATGCAAAGCAAGCATAAAAATCTATAAAAAAAAGACATATCTATAGTAATATATAAACTATATAAGCTATAAAATCAAGTATACCAAAAGTATAGGGCGAAATCTCTTCGGACAAACTCGGAAATAAGCTGATCAAGCTGTGTCTATCTATCTTTTCCATTTCTAGTTGGCCTGTTATCGATAGATTATTCGCATATCGAGCACGGCTGCGATATCTAACAAATCTAGCCTAAGTTGCAACAAGTGACAACAAGTGACACCTTGCCAACGCGATTACATTCCACGCAAAGGAACCTGCTGCTCTCTGCCAAAGGAAACCTGTTTAATTTTGATAAATGTGTTGCGTGGGCTGTCCGTTCCCCACCTGCTTCCCTGACTCTCCTGAGTATATTACGAGAAATAATTTAACGCATCAGCAGCTCAGCATATTTGACCCCCCCCTACTGATTATTGGCCTTCAGTTGAGCTAGTCCAGCTCCATCTCCAGCTGCTCCATCTGCTGCTGCTACTGCTGTAATTGCTGTCGTTGTTTGCATGCCATTTGCTTCTATTACTACAGTTAGGCGAGGAGTGAAGGGTGCAGGGTGAGGCGTGTGCCAAGGGCGACCATGCCCATGAAATTATATTGGGTTTCATGGATCAGTGAACCGCACACACTTGACGACGACACTTGTTGTTGTTGTCAATGTTGTCGTGTTCAAATAACATTTTGCATTTTGATTAAAAAGTCAACTGATTTAAGTGTACCACTTGCCACACCCCCAACCTCCTGTCTCCTCACTCTCTCTTCCGTGCTGCACTTGAACCTGATAATGAAGCAAAGTACTTGGAAAGCGGTTGCCATGCTGCGTCTAACCCGGGATTGGTCACTGAGCTGCGCAGCTGAAGTGAGCCGTGAAAATGGGCAGTTCGCAGCGAAGCCTGGGCATGCCTAGTGTGCTAAGCAGCTGCGCACACCCGATCCCTGTCTGGTGTTGCCACCACCCACACTCCTGGAACCACTCACTCGTCTCGCTTTTATGTACTCCCAAAGTCGACACGAAGTCCATGCTACGCTTGGCAATTTGACAACGGCGCATTATCCTTACAAATGGATGTCGGACTGCCAGCTGCGCCTCCAGCGGCGGTTCGAGGGGCGTGCTAAAAAAAAATATGAAAAATGATATGAGGCGAACTCGACGACTTGATGGCATCCGCACATCCGCACATCCGCTCGCTTACCCGTTGCTTTTCCCATCTCTTTTGCTGGCAGTTTGCCAAATTTTCGTGTTTTGTATTTAAAACTGCATAAATCAAGGCAATATGTTGGCCAGCATGGACGTATGCAGAGCATGGTCACACTGCCAATGGTAATTCAATTATGGAAAATGGACGCCAGATGGCGTGTCTCTCTATTAATTAGAATCGAATTGAAAGGTAATTAAGAGCGCTACAAATGAAAATGACTAAAAGACTGTTACGGGTCTTAATGCGATTTTAATAAATTAATGAAAACTGACATATCGTTTGGTGCGGTTGAGGCATCTTTTTCTCAATTATGATATAATTTTTTGAAAGTTATGAAAATAAGTCAATTATTTACGCTCGTTATTCAACCGCCATGTTCTCGAAGACACTCAAAGCTAGGCCTAACAAATTTACTGAAATTATTTATCATTAATGCAAGCAGATAAAATTTGTGTTAGAAATTGGCCACGCCCATTTTAACCTACCTAAATCGTAGGACAGCTCAAAGCTAACGTGTCCTGCAAATGAATTGAATTCCGATTAAAATCGGATTATGCCTTGGGCTCTTGATTGACATATGTTAAATTCTGAATACGGAATCCGAATGACGGTTCTGATAATGGTTCGATCTGGTAATCCTTGCGCTGCTCAGCCGTTTGTCGCACTGATTACCAAAGGCGAAGTGGGCAAATTCCCAAAACATTTGAAAAGCCAGCGACGAGAACTGTTTGAAATAGCGCAGGCAATTACAAAGGCAAACAGTGCGGATAGTTGGGTAACTGGATGATGATTGGGAGGGGCTGTGGGGCTGGAGTGGAGCAGCAGGATTGTAACGTTTCCCAGGCAGGCAGGCAGGCAGGGAAAAATGCAAATTGTCAAACATGCCATGGAATCGAAGGCAGCTCCCAAATGAAAGTGCCACGCACATGAGGCAAATGTGGAATGAAATTGAAATGTGCCGGCCAAGAGGCTCGGAGGGGAGCGTATACGGGGATTACTTATTGAGGGTGAGCACCAAAAGCACAAAGCAATCAATGAGACTGGAAGAGTTACACAGCAGATGATGCGGGAGAGACAGAGGGAGAGGCAGCCGTGTCACCGTGTTGCCTCTGGCGTATGGCAGACATGACAAGCCGACAATCAGTCAATCGGGCAGTCTGTCAATAAGCCAGTCAATCAACCACTCAGTCACTATTTTTGGCCAAGTTGCAGTTATGAGGCGCGTAGCCGGCAGTGTCCGCAGGCGATTGGCCTTCTTTCTCGTTCTCGCTCCCTCTCTCGCTCCCTCTCTCTCTGTCCCGCTTAGATGCAGCTGGCTTATTGCCGACACTGGCTACACTGGCCACACGACCCCACAGTGGAACACACATAATTGATGAAGCAGACGAGGATAATGTCAACATTATCGCAGCTAATTGTAGTCGGAATCGCCAAGGAATCACCAAGCCGCAGCGCACAGGACGCGGGCCGTGTCGCGACGGGGTAGGGGAGGGGGGTAGACCCGTTTAGCTCATTAGGGTCAGTCTCGAATGGCAGACCGAGCTGCGGCCATGTCGGGCATCTCAACTTTTACTGAACAATTAATTTAATTTTCATTCATTTATCCCAAGTGAAAGTCGAATTTTTATTTTTCGTCCCCTCTCGCCGCCCTGTTGCATGTTCAACAATTAATTAACGTAAACTTTTCGAATTCCGCGAATTTTTAAAATGCGGAAATCGTCGAAATTTTCAGGCAACATCTAAAAAGTTGAACAAGAAAAAAGCCGACCCAATTAAATAGCAAATTAATATTTAAATCATGAAACTTTTGCCTCAACCAGTTAAGGTTGTCCCCAAAGTTTAAATGATCTGAACGGGATTGATTCTATAACCGATTATTCATTTCACTTGATAAATCGTTGATGTCTTGCGAGAAAGGGTGAGCGAGTTTATTCATTCAGATTTACTGCGTACTTGCTCTGTTTGCTTGTGAGAAGCTGTGATTTTCGACGCTTTTCGTATTTGTCTGTTGACACAAATTAACAGTTCGCGCCTTCGCGATAGATCACGCTCCTCTTCTACAACTATTTACACTTTCAATTGGAACAAGTGTCTGAGACAATACCGGTGGCTTCTATTGATGTTTAATCATGCGCAGCATGAGTAGAACCATATTAGTTGATGTTTCTGTGTGAAAATGGAATTCGGCAAAGAAATGCACAACTTTCGAGTACCCTGTAACCTGCTTCATCCCATTTAAACATTGCTTTTGGTAAAAAAAAGAACGATTTGTATTTATTTAGTGAAACATTTGTAAGTTTCTAGATATTATCGGAAACAAGCCGATGTTCATTATAGCGTATAGGATATGTGAGTGCGTTGCCCTTGTCCCACGAGTAGAGCTCCTACAATCAGTTAATGAATTTGATTAGATCGCGAACTCAGATAGTCGAGAGTTGAGCGTATACGATACATACCACAGTCAATGGATTGTAGCCCACTGTAGTTGTGTAGCTGAAGGGATTCGAGAAGGGCAGGTTGGCGTTGAGCAGTTTGCCCTTGTACAAATCGACCACATAGCGTATCTGTGTATTCTTATCGGTTCCCGAGTCGATGGCATACAAATTGCCGCAGACAATGAACATCTCGCCGAATTGCCTGTGATCCAAGGTGATGTTGAAATTGTACTGCATGCGCAGGGTCTCAGCATCCAGCTAGGCGAATGCAAATCGATTAGGTATCAAGTTAGGGCAGAGACAGCGATTATCGGATTATCTACCTTAGCGACAAGCGTGTTGTTCGAGTCATGTGTGCTGTAAATGACCCAAAGACCGACCTCATCTACATTGAAGTCCATGTAGTTGTAGTCCGTAGCATACAGTCGATTTCCACTGGCAACGCCTGCGTATGGCAGCTGAATACCTGCGGGGCATATACGATAAGTACTCTGAACTACCCTTACTGTAGTGCTCTCACTTACTTGTTTTCTTCGAGGTGGTCAAGTCCAGCTTGACAACCATGTCAGAGTTCTTCTGTTGATAGTAGAACGAACCGTTGTAGACGACATGCGCATTACCCTGCAGCGAGACAGAAGTTGTTAAGGTCTTTCAGCATTTACATTGAATAGAAACGCACCTGAAAACCTTCGGATATCTCGTACTTGTGCCTGGGCACACTGTTCATGCGATACTGTATGCGTGTAGAGAACTCAAACAGATTGTAAGCATCATTCTCGTTAGTCACGAAGGTCTTCTCGCGATCAGTTTCCCTGGGCGCTGCATCACGTAACCACGAGCCGAACTTCTCGTTGACAACCTTGTGGAAAACTGGTTTACCCACGGCGTAAAGGTAGCAGGCTGTACAAGGCATACGGAATGTACAAAATAGATTACTTCACTACCTTGGGGTACTTACTTTTGGCTCGCTTGGGTAGACCCGGATAGCTGCGATTGCCAGTGGGTTGTATCTCAAAGTTATTGAGTATGGAATCCTTACACTGGTATAGGCTAAAGGAATATGGTTGTGCTTAGGTTGTGCCATGGTCTAGTCTGGACTTAGGACTTACCTGGGATCCGGACACTGATCACAGACTGGACACTCGCTCTCAGGCGGTCGCTGTCCATAGACCTTGACGTTGTTGCCCACATACGGTGTCTCGCTGTTAGGGTCTTGAGCTGTAGAAAAGTCGAAAGAGAGGTTAGTTCATCAGTATCGAAGGAGAATCGAGAGAGAACCGGAACCTACGTGCTATCTCAAAGTTCACCATGGTTGCATTTAACTCATTGCGTGCCACACAGTGGTAATAGCCAAAGTCGTCCTTGCGCAGGTTGCTTATGGTCAATCGCATTGCTGTCTTGAAACTGCGAAAAGAGTCAGGGATGTGGAGTAGTTAGCCTCTCGAGAGCGATAGAGCAGGGCAGAAGCTTACCCGTCCGGATAGGACTCAATGCGATACTTGTCACTGGGATCGAGTATCTTGCCGTCGTAGGCACGCTCCCAGTAGCGTATGGCCTCGGGGAACGCCTCAACCAGGCACTCCAGGGTCGCACTGCTCTGGTACTCGGCGTAGATCATTTGCCTGTAGACCGAGATCATGGGCGCAACTGCAAGGGATTGATCGTGAATGAAGGCAGACACTTCGGGTTGCTTAACTCACAGTGCACCTCGACGAGGAATGTGGCATTTGCCACGGGGGCGATGCCATTGTTCGCGTGACACGTATAGGCGGCCATTTGGTGCCGTGTGATGTTCGTAAACTTCAGGAACTGTCCGCTGATGGAGCTCACTTTTGGAGTAGGAAACAGGTGTTAATTGTAATCAAGTTGGGCAGGGTTGCAACGAATCACTCACTCTCGATGCCATTCACATTGATTGTGCGTCCGTCGTCGCGACGCCATTCAACCTGCGGCGGCGGATTACCCGTTGCCGAGCAGCTCATGTTCAGGGTCTTGCCCTCCTCCACAATGACGCTACGCTTGAAGTTGGGTGACATCAGATCTATTTGGGGAGCCAAGCATTGGACTAGCACATAGGGTTGTTCTACAATTTTACTTACCAGTTATGGAGGGTGGAATAAGCAGATCGTTGGAGGCGCTGCCATTGGGATACTGCATCTTCCATGTGTTGACACCGGGTACGCCTGGGGTGCCGTTAGTTCCCGGCTTACCAGGACGTCCACGTGGACCCGCAATACCTGCAGTTGCATGGATGGATCTCGTGTTACAATAAAAGATTAGTGTAGCGGTTTATGCTTACCTTTGAGTCCCCGCTCGCCGGGCGGACCTTGTGCGCCTTTCGGTCCGGTTATGGACATGCCATCCTTGCCGTCTTTTCCATTCATACCATCCTTGCCATCGCGTCCTGGTAGACCATTCTTGCCATCGGCGCCAGCACGACCGGGAACACCGTCCAGACCTGGTTCGCCAGGTACGCCGTCGCGTCCATCGAGACCCGCACGACCGACACCCCCAGCATCTCCCTTGGGACCGCGTGGACCAGGTGCACCCACTTGACCAACACCATCGAAGCCGGGTGCACCAGGCAGCCCGACATCGCCACGATTTCCCTTGGGACCCGGTATGCCGGGCAGACCGGGATTGCCGGTAGATCCTTTGGGTCCGCCGGGACCCGGCGGTCCCTGCGGTGCCGGTGGACAATAGTCCTGTGTGCCCTTGCAGAAACCGGTGATAATCTTCTCGGGCACACGACAATATGTATTCAAATAGATCCATTCGTCGCCACCCGGCGCGGCACCTTTCAGACCAGTCCGTTTCCGTATTTCTGTGTCCTGCTCCTCGAGCACCTTGCGATGATTCGGATTGAAGAACTCGACCGCTGGATCTGCTGCAAGGGTTTAGGCAATTATTATTAGGCTGAACCGGTAACAGTTCCGGTGCTGCCGCTTCACTTGCCGTGCATCGAGGCGGGCGACGAGGAGACGATGTCCCTGCGCATGCGCTTCCCGCTTGCCAGATGGCTGAGGAAATTGTCGTTCAGCTTGCGCTCATTCTGAACCACACTGATGCTCGGTTGCGGTGTGGTTGTGCTGCAAATCAATTGAAAATCTGTTTAGATGAACTGGAACTGGAATTAGGTTTGACTCGATGTTGGAAGGTCGAAAGGAACGCCAAGGCTAGAGCTGTGAACTGGCTGTCTTCACACACGGAACCGGAACTACTAAGTATGCACATTCAATTCGCATGACTCACCCCATCTCCACAAGCGGATAATCCCTCTCCAGGATCTGTGTAACCATTGCGCGTAGCATATGCTCCGATCGAATCAGCTCACCCTGGAACTGCACACGAAATGCGCTTGGGCCTAGCGCAATCGGCGTCGTTGCCTCCTCCGTCGATTGAGTGTACGTGTAGAAGAGTATGGCCAGTGTGGCCAGCATAAGGGTGAGTGCGCCCAGATACAGATAGACAAGGGCCAGAGATGTGCGTAGATTCTCGCTGCCCGTCTGCAGCTTGTTGATGCAGTTGCAATCGCAGTTGCAGCTGGGCAAGTGTGGCTGTTGTTGTTGCATGACATGTTGGCAACTGTCGCACTTGGCGGTGGCAAGGGATGCTGCGTTGCGTGCGCTCGCTGCGTCTTGGCTGGCGTCCAACATGTTGGCCACCAGTTGTGCCGTCGAGTCTGTTGTCTCACGGGATGTGCTGCGCGGCACTGTTGCTCTGGCTGCTGCTGCTGCTGCTGTTGCTGCTGCCTCCTCCAAATCGCGACGCCGCTGCGTGCTCTGCAGACTTTGATTAACGGCCAGAAACATCTCGCGCGTGGAGATGGCCACGGCGGATGGGGCTGGGAGAGCAACTGTTCAATTGATCAGGCTGATTAAAAGACCGCGTTGATTTATGGCACACGAGTGCAGCAGATATCAAACGAATGGAAGAGGGAGAGAGAGAGAGCGGGAGAGAGATAGAGAGAGAGCAGTCCAAAAAATAAATAAACCGTAGAACTCGGTGGTTCTCCCTTATTTTTAGAACATCCAAGTGGGCGCTCTATTTATACAGTTATTCAGTTTGTGTGAGCTGTGGTCTGTGTGTGTCTGTGTTCTCACATTGTGAATTATTAAATAAATATGCCGTTTTTCCAGACGTCAATGACAGGCAGTGCCACCCACCACACACACGCGCACACACACACACACACACACGCGCGTGTAGTGGGGAAAACTTGACAGTGTCCAAACAGCGCCACAGTTGCAAAAGGAAAGCAAGCAAAGTCAATAGCTTATGGGTTTAGGGACCTGCTCCCTCTTCCCGCCGCTCAACTGTTGTCAGCGTGGTCTCCGCTAATTTTCACCCTTGCCGCCCCGCTCACATCACGTTCAAACTTGCCAAGTTATTAAAGTCGATTATCCCAGGACGGTCGGTCTATTAATCTATTTCTATATGACATACGTGCGATACGCGTAGGATGCGTCCGAGTACTTTTCACACTTGCTGGCCAGCGGAGAGTTTGGGGCTGGGGAGAGTAGCGCTACGATTGATACGTTACGCGAGAGTGACAGAGGCAGAGAGAGACAGACAGAGAGACTGACAGAGAGAGAGAGAGAGAGAGAGAAACAGACCCGAACGCGTTGGCGTCTAATTTCCGACTGAACGTTTGTGTACGATAAATTTCCATTTCGCCGGCATTTTCGTTCCCTGCCTGTGTCTGTGTGTATCCCTCTGTGTGTGTGTCTCTCTCTGTGTGTGTGTGTGTGTGTGTTTGTTTTCGTAAGAGAGCAAGCAAGCAACTTCAAAGAGCAAGCGTTTGCTCACCCAACGTGTGCCTGCTGAGAAGTCAGTGCATTTTTCAGTAGCTTCGTTCAACAATTCAAAGTATGTCAAAGCAGGTTACGATGATTTTCCCCCATGAACAGGTTCAAATAGTGAGCGAGAGAGAGGGAGGGGGAGAGGTAGAGGAAGAGCGCGAGAGTGCGGAGTGGCGGCGGAGTCGTTGTGCTGCTCTTCACGAGCAACGCATGCGCAGTGTGACCAGTCCAGCTGGGAAACTAACAACAACGGCAACAGACTCACGTGTGTGCAAGAACGTTCCTTGAGTTTTCCCTGCTGTTCCGAGCATAATGTAGCATAATAAGCAGTTACCAATTTACCATTTACCCATTCACAATGTACCCTTTAACGCATTCACAATGTACCGTTTTACCATTCACAGTGTACTGCGTAACGCCAAGTACAGTGGCCACTCGACTGAGTGAGCTGCAACTTGTTTGCCTGACGGGCGACACGCAAATTGTTGCAACGTATTTGCATTTTACGTTAATTGGCAACAGCAGCTGCTGGCAACCCTATTTGAATTATGGCTAAATTGGTAGTGCCAATATTGGCTTGTTTGTCGCGTAACTCGAGTGTTGTGGGGTATTCTCTTTCTGAACTTATTCAAATATAATCTAATATATTGAAAGTAGAAGAAATATGCATGAATTGCCACTATAAAAATATCTAAAGATCATGAATTACGTCATAGCGTATCTGATAGTCGACAGCATGTCTAAGGTACAAATTAAAACCCATTCCTCTATCGGGCCTATAAACCTATTTCACTTTAAGGGCAAACAATTCCTGAGTTCTTTACAATTAACCTTAGTTCCTTAATAACGAATCCGAGTTCTCTAATATTGATGCTTAGTTCTTTTACGATTTACAAAACCTTAGCTATCTTATAAAGAACATTGGCTCTCAATTAAGAGCCCTAGCTCTCCAATAACGAACCTTGGTTCTGAAATAGTGAAACTTAGTTCTTCAACAACGAACCTTAGTTCTCTCGTCAAATCGAAGGAGATTCCTTTCCGTTAACGACCCGTCAAGTCTTTTTCTTTAAGTCCCAAGTCCTTCAAATATTATTATAAAATGTCAACTTTCCCGTCTCAGATTTTAATAATGCCCTAATTGAAGACTTTTTAAGCCAAGACTGGACCAGGGACCACACTGGCCCCGAGTGGCCACTTGAGTTTACGCTGTTTTAAGCAATTTCGCATTCGCATACGTTAGGGCAACGAGCGTAAATCACGGGAATGGAGAGGAGTGGAGATGAGAGGAGAGGAGAAGAGAGACGTATACCCGTTCGGGGGCCATTGTTCGACACGCTGCAACTAATCCATTTACCGGTGCTCGCTGCAAGCTGCGCGCTTAGTTTGCACATCATTTGCATTTGCTGGGCAGAGCGGCAAGAGCTTTGCGACGAATTCAATTTCCATTAGCCAGGCAGAGAGTGCAGCTAAAGGATAGTTAAGTATACGTAAATGTATACGTAAACGTAATATAAAGTCAATGAGACGTAAGCAGCTCGTTAGAGCAACAGTTGCAGTTGCAGTTGCAGTTGCTGTTGCTGTTGCTGTTGCTGTTGCTGTTGCTGTTGCTGTTGCTGTTGCTGTTGCATAAGCCTTTGGGTAGCTGCCCAGCCGCGTGGCAGGCGGGTGCTCAAGTGTCGAAGCGTATCAGAACGAGGCAGCAGGACAAAGGGCAGTCAAAGGCAAAGGTGAACAGCAACAACAACAACAGCAGCAGCAGCAGCAGCTACAACAACAGCAATTTGCCATTCACTAGACGCAATTTGGCAGCAGCTTCTGTTCTCGGCCAGAGCCAAGAGCGCCTGGCACTGCCAATAAGCCGCTTATATATTTATGCCAAGTAGCAACAGTAGCAACAGTTGCAGACAAAGCCCGAGTGAGGCAAATAAATCAAAATGTCAAATTGCGTGGGGGTCGCCTTTGAATTGGCTTTCGAGGCGAACCATGGACAGCAAAGGCTTCGCTGCGCAAACAATGCTTCAAAGTGGAAATGACAAAAAGCGATGAGGATTTCTATGCTCGCGGCGTTCGTTCGTTCCTTCGTTTAGCATACGCCATGTTGTGCGGTACAATGTGGCGTATGAGTAATGCCAGCTGCAAGTCGAATGAACTGAGCGATTTTATTGTCAAGCTTGACTTGTCTTTTACGACTCTGGCTACAAATGAAACTCCTCGCTGACGAAATGCAGTTGCGTTTCGCAACGTAAACTGCCACGTGAAAGCAAACTACGTAGTGGAACTACGTAGTCGAAATTACTCTAGTTTAGCAACTTAATAAAAAAACGAAAGCAGATTCTCTTTGGAAGTAATTTAAGCATGAAGATTGTGCTTAAACGTAGACAGGTTGAAGTGAAGCTACAGTTAGACATCCTGTTAATCTTCGACTAAATCTTGCTGCTTTTATGCCTATTCTTATGTGCAATTTGCCTTTCGAATATTGTAATATTGATAGTTATAATATTATGCTATTATCTACCACATATGGTAATCATTATATATATTTTTGCCTTTCATTAAAGACTTTTCCTTTAAATTCAACTGAGTAACCTATTTGAAGCATGCTCCTCCAACTGCCTAGACCTACCCCGACTCAAGACCCGCCCAGTTAGCTTGGGTCTAGTGCAGCACACGCGATATGAGAAACTTAAGCTTTAAGCTGCAAATTGCACGTTCTGTTCGCTTTGCTGTTCGCCCATGCCTCCCCACGTTAAATGCCTTGATTGGCGCTGTGGGCGTGGCAATTGAACGTTTTAAATATTCACACGCCCCGTTGCGGGTAGCGCCAAGAGGAGGAGAAGGAGAAATTTCGACATCGCATCGTTTCTTTATTTTTTTCCCTTATTTTTCGAGCATTTTTTTATTTCGTTCGTTTTTGGCTTGGCTCGTTTAGTTCGTTTGCAATTTCTTTGCATATTTATGAGGGCGACACAGAAGTCGACGCAGACGAGGAGTAGCTGCCGCTGCCGTTGCCGTTGCCGCTGCCGTTCAATAGCCCACCGGAATGTGAAGTGGGAAAGTAGAGATGAGCACGCGGTCGGGGGGCGCGGGGCGATGGCAAGGCTGGTCCTTTGACGGATCAAGAGTTTCGGCAGCAACAGACAATAAAATAAAAAGCAGCAGGCGACAAAGCCGAGAGTCGAGAGCCGAAAGCGGAAAGCGGAGCGCAAGCTAGAAGTGTGGCACGTAGCAGCATCCTGAGCCGGCAGTGCAGCATTTTTTATCGCTAAAAATACACACGCACACACACATACACCCTGACAGACACGTTGGTGCAGAGAGACATGCTGGAGACACGCAGCCCGTAAGCAGCTCATGAATGTCTCACACAGTGGCCACGGGGAGGGTGAGTGGGAGTTGGCGTGGCACGGCAGGGGCGACGGTGCGGCATATCAACTGCCGCAGCAGCAGAGCCGCAACGACCGTGCCGAGCCGAGCCCAGCCGAGCCGAGCCGATGCGATCCGAGCCAAGCCGAGCTGAGCCTAGCCGAAGCACGAGCTGCGAGCTGCGAGCTACGAAGCACGCGACACGAGCAGCGCGGCGCGCACGTGCTCGCTGCGGCTGAGCAACAAATGCCGACGATTCGCCGACTTCAAAGTCACCGCTGGCGTTGCAGTCGACGCTGCTGTCGACGTCGCAGCAGCTCTTCCCTTCTCTCTCCCGCTCATTCTGGCACTCTCTCTCTCTCTCTGCAGACTGCGCTGCGAAACTTGTTGAAATTTCGAAAATCTTTAGCATTGGAAGTTCGAAAAAGCTGCCCGTCTGAGCTTTGGAACGCCTCAACTTGACGATAGATGGCGCCCAGGTGCCTGCTCAAGCTCAAGCTGCTTGAAACGAACGCAAAAGCTGCTTGGCGTCGATCGAGCAGAGCTTTTTTTGAACAGTTCAAGCACATCGTAGCACAAAATGACAAAGTGGAAAGCTTTCCGGTTAAGCTCCTTTTGCTGCTACCTCTGACGTCACAGTTGCCCTAGGCAGGAACAGTGGCGCAGTGTCTAGTATCTGGATATTGTGCGGCACTTTGTGTCAATGTCCCTTGAACTTTGGCCCATTCGTAGCGTGGCGAACGGGGTCACGGGGTCATGCACACTGCAACGCCGTGACGTCAGCACTTAGCCTCCATTCTCCTCGTGACATTCTCAAATACAACTTGACCACAGCTCAGCCTCTCACTCTCTCTCTCTCTCTCTCTCTCTCTCTCTCTCTCTCTCTCTCTCTCTCTCTCTCTCTCTCTCTCTCTGTTTCTTCTCATTCTCGCAGGTG
Organism: Zaprionus inermis; assembly: GCA_018151445.1. Taxonomy (NCBI): domain Eukaryota; kingdom Metazoa; phylum Arthropoda; class Insecta; order Diptera; family Drosophilidae; genus Zaprionus; species Zaprionus inermis. Next base: position 2,494,937 of record JAECXD010000285.1, read on the forward strand.
AGTATTGCAAACTGTACAACCAACCCCAAAAAAACAAACAGATAGAACGCACTGTGCAGGCGGTTTGTGTCCCGGCTAAGTCAAAGAAAAGCCAATTGAAAGTGTTGCAAAGGTACCGCTAGGCTCTATTGTGAATGTCAGTGCTGCTATATATAAAATTGTTATGATTTTCAAAGAATCTAATTAATTGATTAACGGTTTGCTTGGGCATTAACGAAGCTGGGAAAGACCTATACAAAATATTGTTTTTGGAGTATATATAATGCTAGGATTCTTATGAAATTGTAATAGAATATATGAGCTTCTATATTAGATTAGTTAGTGTAGCTATCTTTATATATCTTGAGGGTTTTCATAATGAATTTGAAGTATGGGTTGTTCGTTTCCATGGCAGCATTTTTATAATATTTCAACAAAGAATAATATTATTTTAATGGTAAGCATGTGTTTAAAAATCTATGAGGAAAAATCCTCTGGTTATGTTGATTGATGGACCAGATCGATGTACTATTACTGTATTTCATATCTATCGATTTATCGATCGAGCAAGCAAAACAAAAGGTATTCAATTGAATTGGACACTCGGATATGGGGTTTGTTTTGGGAAGCTGACTTGCAAAACTCAGTAGAGTGTGCTACCTTCCCTACTGCCCCGCAGAGTGCATTGCCCTCCCCTTTTTCGTTTGCACTGCACTGCCCCCCATTCGGTTAATATTCCCACACACTGTCGATCGATCAATCAATCATGCGAGGGGCACTTGCTGAACAAACAAATAAGCAAGTAAATGCCAAAAATGACTCAATTAAATGCGCATCAAAATCCACACCAAAATTGTACAAACATTAAGGCATTAAGCAGGTATCTCATAGACTGCTGCCCCAACCGCCCCGACTCCCTACCTCCCCCCGCCTAACCAAGCACACGCTCTGTGCCCCCGTTGCCCACGCTAAGAAGAGGTGCGTTGCAAATGATCCATTCACGCTGGCCGCCCATCAACAAGTCGTTACTCATATGGAAACGCAAAACCACACAGTATCGAGAGTGCCTGCCCTGCCCTCACCTCACCCCCCTTTTCCAAGCCGCCTGCTACATGTGCTTTCCCACACCGACAGGCTGGTGTGGGGAGGGGGAGGAATTGTTTGGTTAAAATCACTTTTCTGGCAAAAATCAACAGCAATCAATCGGCAATACTTGAAAAACAAAAATGCATTAAAAGTATTCTTGGCATTTCTCATACGTAGCCTACCTCTGCCTCGACCAACCCCCCTCCTCCACCCCGCTATCCATGCCCCCATTGGTCTGGGCAAGGCCCCTGCCAAGGATGGGTTGATTTGCCTTTGGCTTTTCAAACAAATAAAGAGGCACATTAAAAACGATATTGTCGACAATTGACGAAAACAAGGCAGCATCGTCGGTCTATCTGCAGATCTATCTATGTATCTGTGCGTATGTGTAGCTGTAGCTGCGTATCTCTATCTGCCTCTGCCTCTGTCTCTGGCTCTGCCTCTGCTTCTGTCTCTGCCTCTGCAGAGTATCTGCGTAGCTGAGCGATGGCCGCTTTACGCAATGGAAACGAAAGAGCGTGAGAGAGAAGCGAGTGAAGGTCGCGCCTGCTGCTGCTTCTTGTTGGTGTTAATTGTTCCTGTTGTTGTTGTTGTTGTGGTTGTTCTTGTTGTTGTTGTGGGCGCTATAAAACGCATTACAAGCTAAGTATAACACGCTGAAAGATTTAGCTGGAAAACCCACTCTTCCCCTCCTTCGCTCTCTCCCTCTCTGAACGTCATCAAATGCCGCAGCTGCTTCTCCCTCTTCCCCCCCCCCCTCTACCTCTCTCTCTCTCTCTAGGTCTGCTGACGTTTGCATCTAAAACAGATACATGTATACGTATAATAAATATATATCGATATATATCATACATGGCAATAAATAGTGCAGAAATGCATTTTGCAATTTGTGTAATTGCATTTGCGTCGTCGTTATCCCCTTCTCCATTCCTTTCTTTCCCTCTCTTTCTTATCCCGGCTTCCACTTGATTTCCTTGAGCAACGCTCTTGACATACCTCGAACTCTTATCATAAGTTTAGCATGGCAGTGGGAAGGGGGGAGACGAGCGGGTCGAACGTTCAGCAGATAGTAGACAAAAACTTTGCTCGTTAGCAACATTCGACTTGCAAGTCGAAAAGTCGAACTCGAACCCGAAGCCGAAAGAAGCATTTTGTGTAATCGATAGTTTGCATTTTGTTTGCTTTTTAGGGAACTTGAAATGTCTTTGAATATTGCTTTTCGGAAATTTAATGGGTTTGCTTTGAAGTTCACGAATTTTTGCGAAAACATTTCTGTCATTTGGCCAGAGATATAGAAATATCTTTGGGCTGTCGATGGGAATGATGGGAGCTCTTGTTTCTGAAGTAGAAAATCGCTTGCTTAAGGCTAAGGTAAAATGTTCAGAAAATTGTGGGTATCGCGGAAACTTTGGCTTATCGAAAGGGAATATCGTGAATATTGAGAATGATATTCCCTGTTGATTTATCGTGGGAACAGGTACAGTTACAGTCGGCCCAACTTTTTGGCATATCATAAAGATAGGAGCAAACTATCGCAGGCTGTGTAGGAAACTGTTATTCGAGCCATTTGAGCCAAGTGCGATCCCGCTTCCCGACTTTCTTCCCCGCTGATTTCGCTGCCTTGAACTGGTACGCGCATTGCAAAAGCGACGACACACAAGGTTGGCTGCAGCGGTACTGCAATTCGAGACAAGTGGACAAGGCTGGCAGCGTTCATGCGCGTACACAGTGCGTGGAAAGGGCAAGAAAGGCAGAGGAGTGCTGATATGATCGTGTGTATCGCTATTTATCGATAAGTCAGTTAAGCCTCAAGTGAGCTCAAGTTGTGCCTTGCTTCGACCAGCGAAACTGTCAACTTGATACGCTAAAGAACTTAAGTGTTTGGGCCAGTTTCATTGAATTCGCAAATACACACAGCGCATAAACGCAACGCAAAGTGGTTTTAGCTGGTTTTTCTTCATTTTGGGCCGTTGACGTTGGCGTTGCGGCTGCTGCAAACAATTTGCGTGAAAAACACTTTGCACGCACACACACACACACATATACACACACACACACATATACACACACACACATATATATTAGACGCACACACACACACGCTCAGTAGGCGTTCAGTTGAGCGACATGCGCTGGATTTGCTCAAAGCGTCGCAGTCGCAGTCGCCGCTGCTTTCTCACGCTGCCGCGCAATCCGTGCCCGCCGCAGCAGCCTCAGCGGCCGCAGCAGCCGCAGCAGGCACTGCCGTTGCCGTCGCCGTCGCAGCCGATCTTCAGTAACGCGCACGCTGGTGAACGCTTCGCACTTGCCCCACGAACTCGCAAAATCGTCAGGCAAAATTTCCAGTGCGTTTACGAGAGTTACGAGTTCGACATACAACCGCACGGCCTCACCCCCCTCCCCTACAACGGGCCACGCCCCCACGTTAGTTACCCACTTTTTTCAGTTGTGTTGTGTGTGCTACGTTTTACTGTATTTCGTTTTTGTTTCAATTTTTTTTGTTGGTGTTTGGCCAAATTGGCCCACAGTGCGCTCACGGTGCAGTGCAGTGTGTGTGTGTGTGTTGATTATACCAACTGGCGGCAATTAAGCCAAGCAAATGATGTGAAAAGTGTCGTCGATGACGTTGCTAGCGTCGGTTCACAGTGCTCCCCCCACCTACCCTCTTGGCCAGCGTGTCCCTCTACGACGTGCTCATCTTCATCATCCCAAAAAAAAGAAGAAAAACAACAACTTCGTCGTGCATCGCGCTTTGTCGTGTGGAATTCTTCCCTCCCCTTTTCAATTTTCTCGTTTTTTTTTCATCTGGTTTCGTTCACGTTGAATATGTGAAAAATGTGTGCGACAAATGTGGCACCCCGCCCGCCCCCACGCTCTCACACTCCCCTTCCCTGCCGTGCCTTATCCCACGTCTCTCGCTGAAAGCACGACAAAATTGTTTCGTTTCGTTTCGTTTCATTTCTTTTGTCATTTGAATTTGAATATAAATAAATATATAGCTATCTAGCTAGACGTGGTCTGTCTACGCTCGTCTGCTCCATAAATACGTACTTATATGTAGCATGTTTTATGCCAATACCCCGCCGCACACCGTGCCCCTCCCGCCAGACCAACACGCGACAGCATCGGCAGCAGCAATAACAATATTACGTATACGTAACATATAAATGTATTTATGTACAGTGCGGCGATGCTCGCAGTATGCGTGCGTGTGTGTGTGTGTGTGAGTGAATGTCATAAACTGCCTATATCTATATCTCTTTCTGTATCTGTATCTGTGGCTATATCTCTAGCTGTAAATGTTTCTGTTTCTGTATCTGTATCTGTGTCTCTAGCTATATCTGTGGGCTGCGCGTCACGCTGTCTCTGTGTCTGTTTTAACAACAAATAACGCACATACACACACACACATACACACTTACACAACCAAAAACAAACGTAACAAACCGTACATACCCCCCCTCGTCGTGTCCCCCTTCTGTACATACAACTTTGGGATCAGAGCTGCGGTCGCTGCTAGAAAAAAAAAATAGAAGAAGAAGAAACGAATCCCAAGTTTTAAGCAAGTGGAACCAGTTGCCTTGGAGTAAGTTAATGGATCGCCTGCATGGCCCACATCACGACGACGCACGGCAGCTTAAGCCAAGCGCCAAGGTAAGCAGCAAACAGACCTACCTCTCCCCCCTGCTCATGCTCCTGCCCCAGCCGCTGCCTCTCGGCTTGTTTGCTGCCCCGCGTTTTTGCTGCGTGCGCTGCTGCTGTTTTACTGCATTAAAATTTGATTTTATTATTTTCTAAATATTTACTTAGAAGCGCAAATTCGAAATTCCACATTTACGACAGGCAGCCAGGTAGGCAGGCAGCCAGGCCACGCCGCCATATGCAGAGCAACATTTTTCGTTTCTATTTTCTGCGATTTGTTTCGCAATTCGCAATTCGCAACTCGCATTTGCTTAATATTTTGATTCATTACTCCAAAGTGAAAAACAAAACATACTGCCTCGAGTTTGCTTATTAATATGTTCGCTCGCTTAATTGTTGCACCGCTTACGTTGCGTATACGTCATGTGTTCCATGGAAATGTTCAGGAAAATCGATAAGACGATCGCGTGTGTGAGAAAAGAATGCAGAGAAAATAATTTACGACGGTGTGAAAACACGTCGAGCATTGTTTTGTTTTTTAGGGCCACTTTGGGCTGGGGGTAAACGCATGAGGAGCGAGCGATAGTGCTGCAAATAAATCGATTAACGATACAAAAGATTAGTCGATATTTACATCGATTCCAAAGTGTTTCTAAGCGAAATGGATTCTCATATCATATTTATGATCGTTGCTCGATAGTTACACAAAAACGTGCGATGAATCAAACAACTTATGTAACTATCGATATTATCGATTGGTTTACGTGATTTTTCCAGCACTAGTGGGGAACGAGGCATTTGATCGCTTTGGCTCAGTTCTCACGAGACTTTCTTTAAATCGGTTTCGAATTTGCTTTAAATTAAATATAGTCAATATATCATACAAAAACTTTATATATATATTAAATAATAATCAAGAAAAGAATCTGGCTGTATATTATTTGCATGAAAAATTGGAAATGGAAATGGAAATTTCCCATCCTGCAATAACTTTCATGTTTTTTTACAAGCTCTTGCTATTTGTCAAACCATTTGTGTCATGTGTGTGAACTGACCCTCGCAGCTGATGCACAATAAACATGGTGACAGATGTGTATGTGTGCATATGTGTATGTGTGTGTGTCGGTGTGTATCGGTGTGTGTGTTGCAAAGTGTTTTACAGTTATGCTTTTCGCTTGTCACCATCGATTGCCGCTTGGCGCTAATTAACGCTGAATATGCATAAGGTGTTGCTCCCAAGGCGAATTGTGACAGCCAGAGAGGCAAAGCGATAGAGAGAGAGAGAGAAATAGGTAATGAGAAGAAGAGAGAGCAGAGAGGATGAAGAGAGAAAGGGGGTAGAGCGAGAGAGAGAGAGAGAGAGAGAGCGTACGGTGGCCGATTATTAAGCAAGCGTTTGCGACCTTGCGAGCAGCTTAAAATGTGCTAACAAGCGCGCGTGCTTGTCATCCGTATTCCAGGCAACCCACCGCCCCGCCCCTCTCCGCCGCACCGCACAGCCTTGCATAGTTTTCCCCCATTTCGCTGCTGTTTTCACTTGAAGATTATGAAAGACGCCAATGCGGTCAGCTGCTTGCTCATAATTTCAAGACTGCGCGCGCTTTGTGCGCTTATCTTTGCCTCTCCCTCTCCACACTCTCTCTCTCTCTCTTCCATTTCCGGTTTGCAGACCCAGTCAAGGGCAGCAAAGGGCAACCCTCGCTGGCGAAATGGCTGGCGAAATGCAATTAGAAACGCGATTGCCGATCGTCGAGCCGATGTCGCGGCTGTCGGCTCGAGGAGGCTTCGCTGCTTGGATTGCTGCTGCTGCTGCTGCTGCTGCTGCATTTTCAAGTGGCGAGCGCGCCCGTTCACATCGCCGTGTGCTCTCTCGATGTTGTTGTTGCTGTTGCCGTGTTTACCGTTAATTGCTGTGCGGGGCGAGGGCAGAAGAAACTACAAAGCTGGTGTCGGGAATTATGCACGCGGCGCCCGCCGTGCGTTCGCCAGCTGAGATGCGCCACAAGAAGAAGAGGTACAGGCGACAGCCAGTTGCAGTTGCAGTTCGTGTTCCAGTTCCAGATCCCGAACCAGCAACGCATCAACTTTACTTCCCATAGCGCCAGAATGCTTAAGAGACCAATCACGCGCGAGTCTGTTCGAATGATGTAGAGCTATAGACCTCATTCATTCGATTTGCCCTAAAAGCTTCTCTTCTTCTTCTCTATTTTTTTCGATATTTTTCCATGTGTTATCGTGTGTGTCTGTTGTGTGTGCGATGGGCGATTGGCGATTGGCAACGATAACAGGCAGAAGCAGTTCGTCATGCAGGATAACTTTAAAATGATGTAACTATGTCGATTTATTATGGTATCGTATAATTATGATGGCTAGGACTACTAGAATGCTCGAGTTATCGATAAGCGATAACAAGAGAGTGACGCCCGACAATACTGAAGTTCGTATTGTTTCAAATGCCTATTGTTTCTTACTTGTTATCGATTAAATATCGTTTCGCTTAACCTGATTCCCTCTGGCCATTGCTAAAGAGACTTTTGCAGATCTTTCCGTTGATCTTACTCGAGCCAGTGTTGTGAGTCTTTGCCAGTGTTTTGCAACACTGATAGAACGATAAGCAAATGTAGAACAAATAGCTTGAGTATTTAGCTTTAATCGTAGCGCCAGCTAGCTAAATTTAATAAAATACTCTCCTCCCCTACGTTTGCCTCCATCCTGCTCACCACGGTTCTTCAAGCTGCTGCTGCTGCTCCGGAAATGTCAAGCGGCACGAAAGAACTCCATCAAGTGGCTTTGGCTGTGATTGCGCGGCGGAGTACGGGAGGCGCTGCTAGAGTTGAATTACCTTAGCCAACTTGACGCAAAACGAAATTTATGTCCAGGCCTCGTCTTTTTTTCTGTGTTATGCTTTGTTTAACCGAGAATTTTTAATTGATTTGCTTGTTTTGCTTCGCCTTCACCGTGGCCATGACCAGCTGGCCGAGTACCCTCGCAGGGAACGTGGCTAGCACCCACCAGCCCGCCCACCCATTCACTGCCCCAGCCACAGCCATGTCTAATCTGCGCGCTACCCCCCTACCGCGTGTTGCTTGTTTTCTGTAGCACACACGCACGCGACTGCTGTGTCTGTGTGTGTGGGGGTGTGTGTGTGTGTGAGTGGGGGACATAGTGTTCGTAGAGGCGAGGGGCGGGACGGGGAGAAGTCTAAAAGACGCCATCAATTTTGTTATTTTTAGCACGAAAATCGTTTTGCCATTGTGTGCCTCACAAGTGGGCGCGCGGGCAGGGGTGTCGCGCGAGGGGGTCGAACGGTATAACGGGTCAGCTGCTGTTTGTGCCATGTCAAAAATGCAAAGCATTATCCCGCGCTGCAGCTGGAGTCCATTCCCAGCGTGGAGCGCAGCGGGCGAGCTGCTTTTGCTCCTACGTGGCGAGCTGTGCCGTTGCCGCTGCCGCTGCTGTTGCTGCCGATGATCCATTGCCGTGTGAGTGGAGAGGGGGAAGGGTAAGAATTTATTTGTTTGTTTGCCAGAAGGGCACGCTGAGTAGTACGATGGGAAGGGGAGGGGAAGGTTTGCGTTGTTCCCATCCGATTTATTTCTACTGCTCGCGCTGTTGTGGCAACGCTGACAAACAAAAAATTTGATCAATAATTTTGCGAACTCCGCGCTCTCCCTCTCTGCCGCACTCTCTCTCCCTCTGCCTCTCCGTCTGCCTCTTCTGCTCTGCTGGCGTGCAGAGTGCGAGTGACCCATGCAAAATATGCCCCGCTCTGGTCGCGTGTTTAACACGTGCCGTGACTGAGGGCGGGCTGCTTATTAGCCGTGCCAGTGCAAGGCAGCAATAGTAAAGTACGCACACACATACATGCCTCTTTGCATGTCATACACAATGTTCGGGCAGCCCCGATCTGGCCACGCTGCGTATGCGTTATGTGCGCTCGTTAGATTGCGCATGCGACGCGTTGTACAAGCAAAACACAGGCTCGTCAGCTGCGACTGGCTTTGAGTGCAGCAAAAACTAAAGCGCGACAAGTGTAAGAAGGGGAAGGGGGTAGGATGAGAGTGAGAGTGAGAGATAGAGTGGGGGGGAGGGAGGAGGGATGTAGGAAGGGAAGTTATATCTAAAGCGACTGTTTATACATATGCAGACTTAACAGTTTAAAATGTGCATATGTTAAGTCTTGAATTAAACTAATATACCCAACTTGAACACACCTACTAAGTACAGGGTATGCCCTTTATTTCCTGCAACTGTTTGCATATTTATCGTGTTTCTCATGGCAATTTCGCTCTATATACTATGGAGCTCAACTAAGGGTTGAGACTTGGCCAGCGGGGGTCATGGGGCAATTGTGGGTTAAAGCATGATTGTCGTTGCCAGCAGCAGCAGCAGCAGCAACAGCAGCAACTGTTGTTGACAATGGCACTGGCAGATGTTGCAGATGTTGTTGATTTGACCTGCGGCAATTGAACGTGCAGCTGCTGCAGCAACTCGTACACAGACACATTTATATTAATCACACACATACGCGCACGCACACAGACAGGCGAAACTGTTACGAAATCAGCGCGCAGAAAGAAGAATGTGAAAGAGAAATGTGAAAAGAGCAGTTAAGGATGACGCGGTCGTGGCGACGTGAACGAGAACGAGGCGAGCGCAAAACAAGCGAAACGATTCGCTAAATCCGAATTGAAATGTTGCCTGCCTCGGCGGCACGAACTGTCACAACAACAACGGCAACAACAGCAACAGCAACAGCAACAACAACAACAACAACTCATGCATTAGTTACAGTTACAGTTGCTGTTGCTGCCGCTGCTGCCGCTGCTGTTGTTGTTGCTGTCAGAGTTCACGAGCTGCCGAGCCGATGAGTAGCCGAGTTGAGTTTAACTCGAGTGTGCCCGCTGTTCGTATGTATGTGTGTGTGTGTGTGTGTGTGTGTGTGACTGTGTGCGTGTGTGTGTATGCTGCATCAGCGCGGCATTTAGTTAAGTTAGTCATGAAGTGAACTCAACTGAACCGAAACAGTCCCGAATTTTCGGCCCGAGCACGGCAACAACTACAGCTGAGAACCCTCTCTGCTTGTGTGTGTGTGTGTGTGTGTGCCTCAAGTGGTTTGTCTGCCACTGCTGCTGGCTTGGATTTCTGGCCAATTGTTTGGCATTTTTTGAAGAAGTCGCGACGCTGGCAGACAGCGCGAGTCGCGTTGCGCCTCGGCCCAGTTAAAACCAACGCGGGCAACTTCGTGCGGTGCGTGCTCGTCTCGTCGTGTGTGCGCACTCCTCCCACCCCTCTCCCAGTCTGTGTGCGAGTGTATGTGTTTGTGTGTGTGTGGCAACTTCGTAGCCTGCGCTACTGCTGCTGCTGCTGCTGGCGCTGGGGCATTGTCAACGAGGCGGCACAGAGTTCATACAATTGTGGCACGCGGCGCGTTAAGCACGTGGCTCACTCACTGATAACGCAGTGGCCATCGGCCGCACAGACAGAGCGAGAGTGAGAGCGAGAGAGAGTGAGAGAGAGAGGGAGAGTGAGAACGAGAACGAGAGAGAGCACGTGTGCGTTGCGATCTGCGTTAAGATTTTTTGCAATTTTTTTCGTGTGCCCCACAACAACATCGTTTACATTGCCGTGTGTGTGTGTGCATCAGTGTGTGTGTGCGTGTGTGTCGCCTTATCAATGCTATCACTACCAAACACTGTGATAAACAAGTGGCCTAGCGCAACAGCAACACCAACAACAACAACAGCAACAACATTTTTTTTTCTGGTGCCGTGTGCAGTGAAGCAAGAAAAAGAAGTGTGTAAAATCTAAGAAAACATCTATGAAAAAACAAAAAAAATAACATACAGCAAATAGGTAAAAACTAAAAAACTTTTTTTTTGACTAAACTAATTTGATATAATCAATTTTATTAAATATATTTAACAACTTATAAAACACTAAGCAAAACTATAAAAGTAAAAAAAATCTTTAAAAATTCCCCGGCTTACATCGATTTAAAACATTCACAATTAACTAATCTAACTAGACTAACAAAAGCAATTCGTGTTACTAAATAAACTAAGACAATTTTGTAAAAATTTAATCAGCAATCGCTCTTTACACTGTGAGAAAACTCGCACATAATATCAAACAAAAAGTTCAAAATATTTGTAAATTGGTTTCAAAGAACAAAACTCAACAATGAACGCGCACAATGGCAACAACAACGGCAGCAGCAGCCACAATGGCAACGAACAGCAGCAGCAGCAGCAGCAGCGAGCATCAGCAACAGCAGCTGCAGCAACAACAACAGCAGTTGCAGCAGCGGCAACGACCAGCAACAGCAACACTCGTCAGGTTGTTGATGTTGCTGCTGCCAGTGCAACAACAACACCGCGTCCAGCGACAGCACCAGCACGTAGCAACAACAACAACAACTATCAGCAACAGCAGCAGCATCAGCAACAGCAGCACAACCATGCCAGCAATAACAACAACAACATTGAGAGCAGCCACAGCAGCTGCCTCGTCGTCAGCGGCATCAACAACAACACTGCAACAGCAGCAACTACTGCTGTAGCAGCAGCAGCAGCAACTGCATCGAGCAGCAGCAGCACCAACAACAGCAGCAGCAACAACAATCACATCTATGTGAACCCGCACAGCTACGACAGCAGCAGCAGCACCGCCGGCAGCGGCAACATCAGCGCCTCAACAGCGGTCATGTTGCCGTTGCCCCTAACGCTGCAACTGCCTCTGGCAGCGGATAGCAACAGCAACAGCAACAACAACAGCCACAGCCACAGCAACGGGCTGAGTCTGGGTGCGATCAGTCGTCCGGCCACCTCGACCACGCTGAGCACACTGAACACATATCTCTTTCCCTGCGGCGCCGACTCGGCGGGCACAATCGGTGGCGGCACGTTCAACGGCAACAGCAGCTGTGATCTGGACAGCAACTTCAGTCAGATGGTTGTCGGTGGCGGTGGCGTTGGCGGTGGCAGTGAGGCGGGCAGCTCGGCGGCGCACAGTCCCTGCTTGGGCCCGACGGGAGCAAGTGCAGCCAGCAGCTCCGGCCTGGGGCTGGCAGTTAATTTTGGCGGCTTCATCAATAAGCGACGCATACGCAAATTGTTTGGCGTTGGCAACGGTGGCACTGGCGGCGATGGCTTTGGACCGTATGGAGCAGCGCTGCGTCGCCGCAGCTCGCACATGGTGCAATTTCACAAGAAGAAGCAGCAGCAGGAGCAGCTCGAGCAGCAGCAACGCATTGCGACGGTGGCCTCGGCAAATGCGGCGTTCCTCGAACGCAAGGAGCAGCAGCAACAGCAACAGCTGCAGCAACAGCAACAACTGCAGCAGCAACATGCTCTGCAATTGCAACAGCAACCGCAACTGTTGCTGCTGCAACCGCAGCCGGAGAAGAAGAAGAAAAAGAAACCGCCTGGACCGCCGGCGCAGGTGCGACAACAGGCATCGCGCACCATGGACGATCCGCTCATGAATCGCCCACGCAAGAACACTCCGGCGCTGGGCAAGAAGAAGGACAAGCAGAAGGAGCGCGAAAGGGAATGGGAGAAGGACAGGGACAAGGAGAAGGACAGATACAAGGACTATGGCTATGAGAAGTACCCAAATCACGCACTCTACTTATCCACACAACTTAGATATGCGATATACGATATGCGATATGCGATTTACGATTTACGATTTACGATAAATGCGTTACACCGCCAACGAAGCTCCTCAGCTTTTGATATTTTTTTCTACTTTCGGTTTTCGAATTTTTGCGATTTTTGAATTTTGTTTTTCTGTTTTTGCCTTCAGCGCTGAATAAAATTTGAAATATAAAATGCTAAAAAGTATCGAAATGAATTTTGCAGTTTTCTTTGCTTGTTTCTTGCTATTCATTTTTTTTCGTATTCAATCCACGCTGCGGCTTCTGCTTACCCCAAGAAACTCATCAGCATCGGCAACAGCAACAGCAAATGTTTTCCTTTTTCTTTTCTTTCCGTCTCTTTTCTTTGATTTTTTGGCTTTGCACAGCTTTTACACAGAGTTCGAAGCTTGCTTTATCGATAGATTAAGTTGTGCGTATACCCTGCAAATAGAGTTAAGAATGATGTGTTGGAAGTGCTGAACCTTTTGGAAACCCAAAGATAAACATGATACGAGCAGGCAGAGGACAATAAGGTAACAGTTAAGCAAGATAGCACACAATTTATTTTAAGAACGATAACGATAGCGAATACGTTTGCAATTACGATCGTATTCGCTTACTGGGTAACTGCTAGTCGTGCAGCGCTTCTTTTTGCCTGCAGCACTACATGGCGTATGCGTAATGCCAGCGACGGGTTCAACATGCCAATGGGCGAGTCATTGCCCTGTCGCATAGAAGAACAACGACTTCGCGACATTTTGGCTGCCACTTCCGTCTATCTCTCTCTTTCCCTTTCTGCATCCTTCTCTCTATCTCTCTCTCTCTCTCTTGGGCTTTGCTACAGCTTCAGACGGCGCCGTTGTTGTCGTCGTTGTCGCAGCCAAAAATTACGAAAAAATCGAAACGAAAACTTTTGGTTGCCAGCGTCGGAAGCGTATAAAACGAATGTGCGTAGTCATCTGGGCGACTAACTGGAGCCGGCATAACTCAGCAGCAGCCACTCACACACGCAGGCACACACACACATACACACGCTCGCCTCATTACGCATACGCAGCGTTGCATAAGCGTAGCGTAATTAATTCGCCAAGTGCGTCACATCAGTCCAGGGCCGCAGCAGGTGCGAATTTTCGGCAACGTGACGAAAGTCCTTGCCAACAATGCACTGTGTGTGTGAGTGTGTGTTAGGGGGAGAGAGAGGGAATTTAATTACCCTAGCATGTATATACGAACTTATATAACGACGTGTGACGAGCTGAAGCTAACCAAGTTTGACTTGACTTGTCTCGGCTTGGGCTGCGCCAAGGTTTCGCACCTGGCGAAAGGCATGGAAAGGCTAAAGGCTTTAAAAAGATTCTGCAGCTTATTCAGTTGGCATATAAGAAAAGAATTTAGTACTTAGAACTCACAGAACCAGATCTTTAATCAGCGAATCTCTGGAACTATAAGCGAACGAGATGGGGGAAACTACTTATAAAAGTTTCTTGTGTTATTTTAAGCCATTGGGTCTGTTCTCATGTAAATATCTGCAACCATTACATATGGATATAATGCATTTGGTATAAAAATTCATGTTTTATATGTATTTACGATATATAGTATGACTTAACTTCAAAATTCTTAAGCAAGTCGAGCGACTTTCCTCAACTGCCTTAGCGAACTTTATGAACTTCTCGCAAATCATATAATATGTAGCCAGCTTGAACTGGTTCAAGCGAAGGAAACTCCCTGGCTCATTTTCCAAGAACTAACCCCTCTCCTCTCTCCGCACCCTTTTGTTTCATTGAGAAGCTTTGCTCGATTTGCCTCGCAATGAACATTTTCTTGTCCCATTTTTTGCCACTTCCTTTTTATTCCTCTTTTCCGCTTTTGCGATTTGCTTTATTTCTCATTTATGTAATATGTCACATGGCCAGCAACAACAACAGCCACAGCAACAGTAACAACGGCAACAAGAAATTGCTGAAATGAACAATGGCAAAGGGCCGGCCAGGGCGGGAGTAGGGGCAGGTTGGGGGGAATAATAATAATAAAAAGCAAACAGAAAAAATGTTGCGAGAAAATTGCTTTAATGTGCCTTGCGTGTGTGTGTGTGTGTGTTGGTGTCGCGTGTGTTGTTTGCCCTTTGCATTCCTGTGTTACTGTTGCTGATGTAGTTGTAGTTGTTGTTGCCTTTGTTGTTATTATTTGCGCGCTTTTTAGCTGCTTCCGTTGCCGCCGTCTCATTCGGCCAACCAAAATTTATGTCAATGCCACAGCAAGAACACCAACAGCAGCAACAACAACAGCCGGCACACACGTGTATGAGTGTGCGTGTGTGTGTGTGTAGACATGCAAAACAAAGTCGAACTCCGGACAGAATTCGCGCCTGGCAAACATTACTCTGCAGTTTCAGTTAATTGGCAACAACAAAAGCCAAGGGGGTTGGCGCGGGGAAGGCAATTGCCCGGCCCACCCACATAAGCTGGACACGGCCAGTGGGAGTGGCAGGCGGGTTGTCATTGTTGTTCCCACAACTTCAGGCGACGACGAAAGCACAAAAAAAAAAAAAAAAACATGCGACGTTGCCGCGACTTGTAGCCGCCATTCGAATTGCCGCACTTTGCTTGTGCGGCAGCAACACGACCGCCCACAGCGACCTCGCCTTGTCAGAGAGGGGCGAGGGGGAGCGGGGAAAGAAAGGTGGAAGCCGTGGGCAGGGGTTAGAGCGGGGTACCATGGGCCCAGTGCCCTTGATTTGTGTGCACGGCATGTGGCGGCGTGTTGACTATTTGCATTGCATGTCAGCGGCGCAGCGTGTGTGTGTGTGAGTGTATGACGAGAGCATGTATGTGTGTGTGTGTGTGTCCAATAATTTCGTAACATGGCCTTTGTGGCGATCTTTGTGGTGTGATAAGTGAAAGCTAAGCGAAGTTCGCTGCGATTTCGATTGCTCGCCGAGCAGATACTCAGCAGTCGCGGCAAGCAGCCTGCCAAGCGAACTGCAGATTACTTTTAACATTTACAGGGTATACGCAGCGGCACACACAAATTACTCGCACTGAGCCGCAACTTTATTTTGCACTTTGTAACTGTAGCTAATTACAAAAGCAGTTGCTGTTGGGTAGCACCGGGGGGTGGGGGAGGGGTAAGGGTAATGCAAGGTCTTTGCACGAGGTCACTGGCAAATGTTGTGCATGTGGGCGTGGTCAGTTGCAAGTGCCGCCGCCGTCAATCGGCCCATTGTTCTACTTTGCCCGGCAAAACTGATTTGCAGTGCTTCACGCCTCTTTTGGGGGACGCTAAACAGCGATAGCACTGTGCAACAAGGTTGCGCACGAGCCGAGAATTTAAGGAAATATTTTTCTATATTTTTCAAATTATTTTCCTGCTTTTGAAGTGGGAACACAAACGGTAAAGTGCTCGGTAACATGCAGGACTTTCTCTTAGCAAAGTGAGTGAGGCAGAGAAGGGAAGTAGGAGAGCAGGGCAGAGGGGAAGCTGTTGCAGCTGCATGGGAGTAGCTCGAACAAGAAAAGAGTTCGATTTTATTTATGAATCGAAAACTGCAGCGTGAATACCATGAATATATTCACAGTTCTTGTGTAAAACTCTGTTGAAGGAACTCGAGCATAATGCCTCGAAACCCATTCATATTGCACCGTATATACCCCTAGCATACCCTTTCTTTACTCCCTACACACTTCTCACACACCCCTTTCATATATCCCTGTCTGCACTTGCTGCATTGTTGCCGCTTTGTGCTCGCTGCCAACTTAAACTCGGCATGGCACGTGCTGCGCTGAAATGTATGCTACACTTTTTGTTGCTGCAGCCTGGCCCGTCGCTGTGTGCTGCTGCAACTTCAACTCAAGTGCTGCCAATTAGCTGCCGCTGTTAACGAACCAATCGACTTTCGCCCCGCTTCCGCTGCCCCGACACCTGCCCCCGCCTGGCGTTGCCTTTCACTTGTCCTTGAACTCGCGCCGGCAAAATTGAACAAACGAAACAAGAACAAAATGGGAACGAAAGTAAAAGTTGCCTGCAACTTGCGGCAGCTGCATGAATAATGTGAATAGCTTAGCACATGTGTGCTTACTAGTTGGGCACATGTGTGTCTGTGTGTGTGTGTTGTCCGCATGCTGCAAGCCCGAAGGTCGAGACTGCGACGGCGCCACTGCAGCGCTCCCATTAGGGGCATGTGGCATGAGCAGCAGGAACCGTTTGATGAACTTGCTGACGTCATGGCGTCTGGCTTGCCACCTGCCTCGCCTGACCAGCGAGGGCACCTTGCCACCTAGCCGCCTTGCCGCCTTGCCACCTTTTGTCTTACAAACTGCTCCACATATTTATTTATTGCTCGCTGCGACAAACTTTCGCAAAAGTTGTTGGCAATTGCCGCGACGACTACGCCAGCAGCGATTTATTTGCTGCCTGCTCGTCTGTTGTTCATCTTTTTTTATAGCCCGTCGGCGACTTTTAGTTGTTGTCATTTGGCTGCTGCTGCTGATGTTGCTAGTATTGCCGTTGCTGCTGCTGCTGTCGTTTATTTGCCGTCATCAACTTTTCGCTCGCATCACGCGAGCAACTCTCAAATTTTACTAGCTTGCCCGCCTGCTGATTGCTTTTATTATAAGCCCACACACACACACAGGCATACACACACAGAGTCACAGACAGGCGCACGTACACAGACACGCTGTGTGGCGCCCGTCGGTACAGTTAACTTGGCTGGCAGCAACGTGAGCAATCACAGCAGCAACTATCTGTTTGCTTGGCATTTACGAGCGCCTTAGCAGACCCATCTAATGACCCACACACACACATCTACATGTACACACTATAGCTGTCTCCCTCCCGCTCTTTATTCCCCTCTCTATCCCCCTCTGCCGCTCCCTCTCACACAAACGTATCAATGCGCCCATTATTAAGTCAATTTTGTGTGTACTGCCTGTCATCAGCTCAGTGCCAAAAATGTTGCACAAAAAGCGTATGACACACTGACAGATACCCTGTAGTATGGCAAAATTACTATGTTTTCACGCTGAGCTCAACCTGGCTGACATGTTGCGGCTTTGTTGCTGCTATGTTGCTGACACTGTTGCAGTTTTTGTGTCACAGCTGCAATACGGATGTTGCAAGGGGAGTCTACTTGGGAATACCCTATAGGTTTTTTGAAAAACCAAAGGCATATTGCTTGCACAGTTCGTAAAGTCTATTGGAGTTTTTGTTGCTCTTGCTTAGCCTGCACAGCGGCAACTGTTGCTGCGGGTATCTTACAGGGTATCTTATGGCATTAGCAACATATTTTTTAGTATGGGCCAACCGGCAAACAAAAGGGCAACAGCAGCAGCAGCAGTAACGATAGCAGCAGTGGCAGCAGCAATAGCAGCAGCAGCAACTTTTGAGCTGTCTGTATAACTAACATTTTTCTGAGGCGCCTAGTATGACAAAGTGTGCGACACACATACACACGTGGACCTTTTGCGCACTCAAGTGGCAGTATTTATGCCTGTTGTTGTTGTTGTTGTTGTGTTGCTAAAATCGTTGACGTTGGCGTCGCTGCTGTTGCTGTTGCCTGCGGCCGTCGCCTTTTGCCAATTGATGCGCACCGGGGCCAAAGTTTAGCGGCAGCTGGCGTCGCCTTTGCTCTTGTTGTTGTGGTTGCTTTTTATAATTTTTTGCAGTTGCAAGTTGACATTTTTCCATGCAGATGTTGTTGCCGCCGTTGCTCGTGTTGCTGCTGCCGTTGCTGTTGTTGCTCGTGTTGCTGCTGCTGCTGCTGGTGACAATCATTTGTTGTTGCCGCTGTCCCTTATGATTTTCTCAGCTGTTGTTGCTGTCAACCGAATTGCAATTTTCGGCGTGTGTGTGTGTGTGAGTTTCAAATTCCCTTTCTTTTTCTTTTTTTGGCTTTCTTTGGGCAAACATTTTCGGTTCGGTCGACTCTTTTTGGGGCTGATGTTGCTGGCGTTGCTGGCGCTGCTGTTGCCGTTGCACTTGCAGTTGCAATTGGCGCGGCGCGGCGCACAAATAAAAGCGGAAACGTCGTCAGTAACGAGCGCACGAATTTCTCGCAGTGTACCACATAACGTGCTGCGTAGACCTGTTCGCCAGTTTGAAGTTTTTCTTCCCGTTTTGAGTTTGTCCGTTGCTCGCGTTGCGTGTGCGGCTTTTCCGCTTTTCCTGCTTTTCAGTCCCTTTGTTTCCCGCTCCCGTTACCGACTTATTCGTTCCAAAATGAACGCCGCGTGCAGCGCCCAAGCAACTGCTGCCGGGCCTGCGGTCTGCTGCGCCGCGTTTCTGGTTTTTCTTGCACTTTTTGTTCAAGTGGCAACATTGCTGTGACTGTGTGTGCGTGTGCGTGTGTGTGAGCCGAGGATCACCAGCTAAGGATCGCCTGCCGTCAGCCACGCCCACAAGGATGTCCTGCACAACATGTAATTATCGTTCAACGTCAGCTATCGTTCCCCTGCCTCTCTCTCCTCATTCTTTTTTATTCTCATGCAAGCTGCCACATTAATTTACAATCTCAATTGCAATTTGACTCGAGAATTATCGACAATATAATCGCACTTGCCCCCCGCCTGCGCCTCTGCTCGCCCAGTTGAGTCGACCTTAAATTAGAAATTTATGGAGCAGACTGCAAACGGAAATGTGCCAAAGAGCCGAAGATGATGGAAAAATCAATTGATACGCAAATCAAATTTTCCTTCTTCCTTATGCATGCGTGTCTGTGAAAGCGAGTGTGCGTGTGTGAGTGTGTGGTTGACCCAGTCTCAAATAAAATACTTGCTTTATTGACCGTTTTTGCCGAGCAGCAGCGACAACAACAGCAGCGCCAGCAACATTGAGTGCAATTTGTAAAGCTTAATGCGAATACACTGCGAGAAAAGCAGAGTGGATTGCGAGTGGAAACAAAGCACCAGTATGCCCAGTTTTGGGAATATGTTAAAACTATAGAGATTTAAGACTCAAAGCCTTTACAGAGCAAATAAATCGATTGGCTTCCAATTCAAATATAAAAAGTTATCGAAATTAAAGTTAGATTATGTAAATGATATATTTTGTACCGTACAAATCTGTCTAAATCTTATTCAGTTATTTCAGTTGCATTCTGAAGCTCTTTAGCTTCCTCAACTGCCCCGAGCCACACACAATTTTCTCTCAGTGCATTCGTTTTCATTAAGCTCATTCGATATGCGAATGAATTGAGGCAACTGCTCTGCGTCTGTACGGTAAATCTCTGTATCGCCAGCGGGTCTCAATGCAAATGCAATTATCATTGATTAAGCTTAAACGTTCTATCGAATACTGAACACTGTGAGTAATACGAGTACTCATTCAATCATTCAAATGCATTCTCGATAAGGTTGCACTCAAACGAATTGTGATTTAATTGTCACTGCATTCAGTCTGTGAGTGAATGAATCTATATGCATTGCATATGTGTGCCGTGACATTCGACGAAACTATCGATGTGTTCGATATGTTGCTATGGATCTGTTTTTATCGATAGTAAGTAATCGCTTAACGAAAGCACTATGAAGACAGTCGGGCACTTTGAAAAAAAAGCACACAACCAAGCCGGTTGGCACAATTAACGATATTTGACCTATCTAATGCTATCGATTTGTCTATTTCTATAAGCGATATATCTTATACTGTATTCTTACTGTTATCAACAGTCGATTATTGCTGAAACCAGTGGTTAATCGATAGCACAATCGATTTAATTAAGTACTTCTCTTACAACTTGGGCAGACTGTACTTCCACTGCGACAACAACGCGCAACTGAGAGCATTTTTGCTCGCCTATCGATAGGCATATCAAAAATCAAGCCGACAAATAGATGAACAGACAAACAAGTAGAAAAAGAAGGGGGGGGGATCTTGTCATCCACCCACTGACAAGGTCATCGCTCATCGCTCACTCGAATTCATCAAAGGCAGCTACATTACACGCTAATTGTTGTTGCTCTTTGACTGACAGACGGATGGCTGAATGAGCGAGAGCAGTGGGAGGTGGGATGGTAGGGAGGGGTAGTGGTAGGGGCGGGCAGTGGGAGGGTCGTCATTAGAGCGAGCAGTTTGCATGCTTTTTGTTTGCTCGTCGCTCGTGTCTCTCGGCGTGTTTGTTGTCTGCGGCGCTTCTAAGCCCCAAGACGGTCTCGCACACACACACACTCACACACACACACATACGTGGCAATGTGGAGCAGCTGTCTATAATTACACACATGCCTGTGTCTCTCTGTGTGTGTGTGTGTTTTGGTCTGTTTATAGAGTCTTGTGTAACCAACACACTGCAATAAAATTAAAAGTAAAAGTAACAGAAACGAATTTGTGCGCCCTGCTGCTGCCCCTCTCCCTCTCTCTAGTTTCCCTTCTCCCTCTTTCGCTCCCTCTCCCCTTCTCCGTCTCTCTCTCTCTTTTCAGTTTCCCACGCTGCCACCCGTGGGCACTTTCCGAGCAAATAGCTAGCATAAATTGCTGGCTGCAAGGAGTGCAAGTGACGATGGGGCAGCAGCTGCGGGACGGTGCTCGTGTAAGAAACGTTAAACGTTATTTTCATTCGCCATTTTCGCTATTTTCATTGCATTTTCATAGCATTGTTTTGTGAGTCCTTCGCGCGCGTTTAGCAATCAATTTTTTCAGCCCGTTGTTGTTGCTGCCATTTCAATTTCTAAAGCAGCCCAAATTCATGGAGGTGTCTGTGTACGCGCGTGTGTGTGACTGTGTGCCTGTGTGAGTGTGTCTCTGCGTGTGTGTGTGTGTCGCTGCAATGGTGAAAACGTTCTGTGCCACCGCCAGTTGCATAAACGGCGCACGCGAACGCGCATGAGACGAGTGCAAATTTTAATGGAAATTACATAAATGAATTTGGTAGAAAAAACACAAAGAAATCGTCAGGAGCAAGTGAAAGCCAGAACCAGTGCGATAGCGATAACAACAGCAATAACAATAACAATAACAGAGCAGCAGCAGCATCAGCAGCAGCAGCAGCTGAGGCGCCAAGCGGTCCAGTTGAAACTGGGAAAGTACACGCCAGAGACAAAGATATAGAGAGACAGAGAGAGAGAGAGAGAGAGAGACAGATAGGAAGAGAGAAGGAGAGAGAGAGCGAGAGAGAGAGAGCGCAAGAACTCACACAGATTGTGTCGCAGAGTTTAAGCACACTGCTCGTGTTGTTGCTGTGCCTTACGCACTTTTACAGCAACAATAGCAGCAGCAGCAACAACAACAGCAAAGGCGGTTAACGTATGCTCAGAGCGCGCCGCATGCTTTGTGTGTGTGTGTGTGCCACTCGCTTCGTCTGTGCTCTCGCTTGGCTCTCTCCCGCCTGATTGCTCTCCCACATTACTCTCACCCACTGAGAGGCTGCTGCTGCTGGAAACGTATTGGCAAAATGTGAAACAAGCAGCACGCGTAGTTGTTGTTGCCAGCACCAGCAGCAGCAGCAGCAGCAGCCGCAGCGGCAGCTACGGCGACCATTTATGTCGTTTGTCGCGTTTGTCGCGTCTGTCGCGTCGTTTACCGCGTTTGCCGTGCGCTCTCCGCGTCTCTTTTTTTGTGTTGCCTTCGATATTTTATTTTTAAATGCGGTTGCTTTTGTCTTCTTTTTTTCTTCGATTTTTTTCCAATTAAAAATACAAGGAAATTTTGAACAACAATTGTGTTCGATTTGAGTTTGCAGTGCGTATACGCAATGTTTGATTATCTGTGTTTGCGGTGTTTATCTGTGCTTAGCCGTGTGTAGGTGTGGGTGTGTGTGTGTGTGTGTGTGTGTGTGCTGCTGTATGTATATGCATCTGTGTATGCAGCTGCGCCTTCAATCGCATTTCAAGCCAAAAACAATTGACTAAATCAAGCTGAAACATTTGCAACCACAACAAAAGAGTTTTTGGCAACGCTTGGCTACCGCTCTCTCTTTCTACGCTCGCGCGCGCTCTCTTTGTCTCTGTCTGTCCCTACGCTGTGTTAGTGTGTCAGTGTTACATTGCCAAAGCCGGCGCTGGAGTTGCCTGTGTGTGTGTTTTCCATTGCCAAACGACCCGCGTGTGAAACGTTTTGGCAATCGAAACATAGCGCCACAAATAGAATTGTTTTCTAGTTTTTGTTGTTGTAGTTGTTGTAGCTGCTGCTGCTGCTGCTCCTGTTGTTGTCGTTGTCTCTGTCAGCGCTGGCGTCGCTGCCTGCGGGTGTTTCTCGTCTGTTTACTTCGTTGCGTTGCGCTGCGCTGCGCGCGGCATTTACGTTACGTTACGTTACGTATACGCAGTGTGCGAGCCGCCAATGCGGATGCTACGCGCGAGTGTGCACGAGTGTGTGTGTGTTTGTTCATTTTTTTTCGAGTTCTGCGTGCTGCTAAAATAGTTAAAATGCCTTTTAATCTGATTAACAATGCAGCAGCAGCAGCAGCAGCAGCTGCACGCAAAATAAGTGCAAAAGCAGCAGCAGCAGCAGCAGTGGCAGTGGCAGCATACTCTGTGTTTGTGTGTGTGTGTGCGCGCGTCTTACCGCATTTTTGCAACGTGCTCGCTGTGTGTGTGTGTGTGGGTTTTTTTCGCAAATGTAAACAAATTTTTTTTGCTGCAAGAAAATAAAAGGAAAAACCGCTGAAACCGCGTTTCTTGCCATGCTCAACGTGAGTGTGAGTGTGAGTGTGTATGTGTACGTGTGCGTGTGTGCGCTTGGCGCATGCTTATGCCACAACTGGCCACAACAATGACACATTTGCCGCAACTGTCGTCGTTTATTTACGTTTACTTAACGCCAGCCAACTAACTGTTTTATTGTCTCTCTGTGTGCAGCCGCAGGGGAATTGCTGGCGCCCGGTGGCGTATACTTAATATTTAGTTTTGTAATTATACCGCCCGCCCCCCGCTGCAGACCAGCAAAGAATTCTTTGCTTAATTAATTAATTAAAATGCGACAGCAGCAGCAGCAACAAAAACCTGAACCCGCTGCCGCCGCCACCGCCGCTGCTGCCTCCTCAGTTGACCGCGTGGCGCCAAGCTGAGCGCAATTCGAGCTGCAGCAAACGTTGCCTCCTCTTTCCCTGCTGACCCCCTGACCCGCTGCTCTTCCTCCTCCCCCACCCTTGGCAAAACAGCTGCTGAGAGCGACAGATGTGGCAAACAGCTGTGCGCGTGTGCGAGCGAGATGGATGGCCGCATGCCGCGTGCCTTCGACCTTGCGGAACGCAATGAAATGAAATGAAACGAAGCGCACCGCAGCGAAACAGTCAAGTAAATAGGCAACAAAATTCGAAAATTCATTCAGACAGCGCAAACGAGCAAAAGATTCAAAACAAAATCGAAAAAAGGAAAAATAGAAAAACGAAAACAAAGCGCAGAGCGCAGAGCGGGGCAAATGAAATGTGAAAAATGCGAGGGAAAATATTGTGCCAAATACTTTGGGCACGTTTGAAGTGAGCGGGAGAGCAACAATAACACAAATAACAACAACTGCAACTGCAGCAGCAGCAGCAACAACAACAGCAACATGTGGCCAAAGTCAAAACAAAAAGAAAACAACAAAAATTGCAATTTAATTGTGAGCAAAACCGAAATGCAACCAAAGTAGCCGCAAAAAAAATGAAAACAAACAGAACAAAAATAATGCAAAGTGGGCAACAAGAGTAAATCGCCTGCTTAACGCATTCCAAATAACATTCCACTTGTTTTCCCGTTGTCGCAGCACAAAGCAAACGGGAGAGAGGACGAGGCCAAAGAAGGGCAAGAAAATTAGTGAAAGTTGTGCGTTAAATAACTTATACGCTGCACTGTCAAGTGTCTCTCTGTGTGTGTGTGTGGGGAAACATGGAAATAGTTTTAGTCACAAGTCTTAGTCGAAAGTTTCAGCCGTGGAAAACTTTTCGCAAACGAAAACAATGTAAAGAAAGCGGCAGGAACAGGGAAAACCCAAAACCAAAACAACAGCACACACACATACGGACAAAAAACTTTGGTATTTTTTATTAGATTAGTTATGCGTCCCAGTGTGTGTGTGTGTGTGGAAGATTCTTTTGGACACTTTCGACGAATAAAAATAAAACAAAAGTAGCTCGTGAAAGGCAATGGAAAGCGTTGAGCAGCAGCAAGTTCACAGTAAAAAAACAAAACAAAAGTTCAACGAAGTAAAAAATAAATAAATAAAAAACTAGCAAATATTCAGGGTGTGTGTGTAGCGAAGGTGTTCATAATAGATCAGACTAGATCAAGTTGTTGCGGTTGCCGTTGCTATGAAATAATGATTGATGTTTGTGCCGCAGAAACTTTTGTGCTTCGTAGAAACTTTCTTGCTAGACACACCAGAAATGAATGTTGCATGCACGATGGTTCGTTGTTTTTTGATCGGTTTACAATTTTGAGAAAAGGCGTGGCCAGATTAAACATAGAGCCTAATCGGCGTGCAATACTTAGACATATTTTTGCCAACTTTAATAGTTTTAACTCCGATGGGCGCTGAGATATTGGTGTTCATACAGACGCACATATGGTTTGCGGGCTGATAGATGCCTTAGGCTGCCTATAACATCGTATTTGCACTTTTACCCTATAGACAGCCGACATTTTTAGTTAATGTATATTTCAAAATAGATATCGATATTATCGATAGTTCAGACAGTCAAAATATCGATAGAGGCGACCTTGTTGATTTTACAGCTAAATCTCTACTCATAGCCTAAATAATTAATATAAACTTCAAGTCAAGCGCAGATCTGCCCCCTACTCTCTCTCTCCCCCCCTGTCCCACTCTGACCCGTCAATTTCTGATTTAATACTTTAATCGACAATCGCTGGCAAAATGCTGCACTAATTGGATGTATGATCTGAGATGAATGATGTATGGTACTCGACATGGAGCCACAATTGTTGCCACTTGCCGTTGTTGTTGTTGTTGCTTGTTGCCTCAGCTAAATGATGAGTGTGCCTGGCTCTCTCTCTCTCTCTCTCTCTCTCTCTCTACGTGTGTGTGTGTACAGTGATTACGTGAACTAAGCGAAGCAAGCTGTGCATTAAATGGAGTTGCCAACTAATGTGAAACAAAGCTAACACGACAGAAAGCAAAACAAAATAATTGAGCCGGATAACCAAGCAGAAACAACAGGCCAGTTGGGCGTACTGGGCTCGCGAAGGGGCCGCGACTCCGTTAACTGGGGCGACATGTTGCCGCTGCCACAGCAACAGCAGCAGCAGCAGCAGCCCGCGTGGCCAGCAGCAGCAACAGCAGCAGCCAAGAGCAACAGTAGCAGCAGCAGCAGTCGCAGCTGCAACGCGTGAGCGTGAGTGTGTGTGCGTGTGTGAGTGTGAGCTGACCAGGATAAGTGCAGACGCAGCCGCACGAGCCGCACAAAAGCGGATCAACCAAGTGAGGGCGACATGCAGATGATACTTGTTGCTGGCGGGTAAGTCGAAACCGTGATCCGTGACTGTGTTCACGTCGCTGTTCGTTGTACGTGATGTGTGTTCTATGTGTGTGGTGTGTGTGTGTGAGTATGTAACGAGGGAGTAACTTACTCTTTCTGTCCCTCTGCGCCCCTCCGGTTCAAACTCTCGCAACGCTCGTTTCGCCTACAGCTTGGGCTTTCCATAATTTGCTTTTCCGGCGCACTTTGCACACTTTGCTTCCTTCTTGTAGCCTGCGCTTCTCGCGTAACTCTCTCTCTTTCTTTCTCTTTCTCTCTGTCTCTCTCTATTTGTACATATGTATATGTCTGTGTATATGTCCCGCTTGAGCCCCCAATTTATCCCTCGAACACACTCGACTAATCACAACTCTGTCTCTATCTCTCTCTATTTCCATTACCAACTCTGCCGTGGATGCCGCGTCTCTTTCTCTATCTCGTGCAGGTAAGTGCAATCCAAATATTTCTTGAGTCTGTAAGCTTATGTATACTATGTATCTATATATCTATATCTATATTCCAACAGCCATTGATTAGTTTATAAGGTGTCATATGGTAAATTATTTCATACTTATGCAAAAAGGCTAAGAGCTGAATCAAGGTTTGAGAATTCAAAAAAGTGCAGTCGAGACGAATCAGTTATAATTTCTATATAAACACATGCTCAAATATCATTTTATCCCACTTGGAAACTGCAATTTAATATTATAATGGTTTCAAATACAAATTACTTGAGACATTATGATAAAAAAAACGTTTTAAGCTGATTTCAGTGGGGAAATAACGAATCCTTAACTTTCACACGTAGAACTTTATCGAATATTATTAAATATTCACGCAATAAGTGATTTATTTCACATTGAAATATAGGAAATTATGCAGACCGTATATACTCGTATATATATTTTGAAATTTCTAGAAAGTCGGCTAAGAAAGTAGAGATATGCATGAGGAATTTATACTGTAATAAGGATTCTCAATGCTATCAATGAATTCGTGAACAAAGTTGCGATCTATCTATATCATATATATAGTTATTCCATCCACATACCATATATACAATAACTTTGTCGGAATGGGGTTACTCTCTCTCTCTCTTTCGAATTTAACTTCTGGCGCCATTTGTACCTGCTAAAGCTTTGGCAAAAAGCTGTAGCGGCTGCCCCGGCAAGCAAAGCTCTGTGACAAGCTCTTCTCGAAAGCTCTACGCAGCTTTTAAGCTTGGTGTGTGCTAGGCATAAGCTTCGCTTCGGGGTTGTTGTCCTGCTGACAGCTTTAAAGCTCTGCACGAGCTTTGCCTGAGGACCAAAGCTTTTGGGGCAGGCTGCAACTGGCAACTGCCGCATAAAACGCCTGTTTACTTATTAATAATTGCATTACACATACGCCGCGTGGGCTGCGCAGCGTCTCTTATGCTGTGCTTGCTGCAGTTGCTGTTGTTGTTGTTGTTGCTGTTGTCGCTGTTGTTGCTATTGGTGTTTCGTGCGGCCTTTGCGGCGCCTGTGGCTTTCAGTTGGCGCGTTCAAGTGCACACGTGACACAAAGCAGACCAACACGCACGCAGCGTGTGTGGCAGCGAGGACGGGGGAGGGGGGAGGAGGACTGGCAGTGGGGCGTGAGTATGTGCGGGGGGCGGGGTGTAGCTGAAAGAGTTGCGGCTGCATTATATTAATCAGCACTGTGCAAAAAAGTTTTAAATCAAAAGGCCCTCCAAAAAATGCCGAAGGCATTTTAAAGCGCAGCTGAGCACATATACAAATGAAGAACTGAGTTGTGTGTGTGTGTGTGAGGGTTCGTTGCAGCTGCAGGTGTGTGTGTGTGAGTGTGAGTGTGTGTGTTGGCTTTTAACCAGCGTAATACACTTGCTCACAGCCAATGCCATTCAATTCGATTTTCACGCTGTGCCTGCGTCTGTGTGTGTTTTGTGTAGTGTGGCACACGTGAGTGTGTGTGCTTCTCTCTATGTGTGTGTGTGTATGTGTGTGAGAGTCTCGCTGTGTGTGTGGTGTGTTTTTCATTTACACTTTTCACCTACTTTCGTTTTGGGCGCTTCAAAGCCAGCGGCGGCAACTCGCACACACATATGCAGCCCACTATCTGTGTGTCTCTCTGTGTGTGTGTTTGTGTGTGTTGGCCGCCATTGTTGTTGTTGCCATTGCCATTGTTGTTATTCGTGCCGCACGCTTCACTGAGCCCGCTGACCGGTCGCCGCTTCCTCCTGCTCCTCCCTTCGCTCATAGTTCTTTTCGCTCGCGACCACGGACTTTGGTCAGTCCAATGTTCCATGTTCATGGCTTTTACCCGTACCAACTATGCGCCCCGCCCCCCTGCCGCCCTTCCGCGCAGACACCACTGCCTTTCACCTTTTGCCCGCAGCCGTTAACCATGGCCCGCTGGGCCAATACGAGCGCCCATTCTTGTGCTCAGGCATGTTCACTCGCGCCGCGCGCCGCTGCTCGTTTCAATATATTTTTTTAGCCATTGCTTGAGCCGCGTCCGCTGTCCGCCGCGCTGGCCAAGTCGCCGTCGTCGTCGTCACCGTCGCCGCTTTTATTTATTTTTTTCTCTTCCAGCTCTCTCCCTCTTGCTCTGCCCCTCCGCTTTTCCTCGTCTGCCCGTTTTTTCGGTGTTCTTTTACATGTTCGTGCCAAGTGGCACTAAAACTATTTGCCTTTGCTTTTGGCTGTCGCTGCTGCTGCTCGGCAGCGTCGTCGACAGCGGCAGCACCTGCCCGGCACGCAACATGCAGAGTGCAGCAGCAGCAACGGCAACGGCAGCAGCAGCAGCAGCAGCAGCAGCGACAGCTCTTGCCGAGCCACTGCAGCAATCGCACGTGCTCTGCTCGGCTTCAGCTCGGCTCGTGGCTCGTCGCTCGTCGCTTCTGGCCCGATTGTCGGCCTCGGCTTGGCTCCGGCTCCGGCTCTGGGCTGCGGCAGCACCAGCAGCAGCAGCAGCCGTGGCAGCAGCAGCGGCCGAGGGCTGCGTGCTGTGCGATACGTTTGCAGCGCTCAGTCGTCGCAGTCGCAGTCACGTCGTCACAACGTACCGCGTTCTCTGTAGCGCGCTTTTAGGCGGCGGCTGTCGTCGTTTACGTCGTCGTCAGTCGAGCAGTCAAGCAGTCTGTCGGGTAGTCAATCAAGCAGTCAAACAGTCAGTCAAGCAGTCAGTCGAGCAGTCTGTCAGTCTGTCAGTGAGCGTGTCAGTCAGTCGATCAGTTTGGTAGTCAGCGAGTGTGTCAAGTGCTCAGTCAGTCAGTCAGTCAATCAAGCTGACAGGCAGGCAGTCGGTCAGCCAGTCAGTCAATCAAGTGCTCAGTTAGTCAATAAATCTCAACATAGCCGAACTCTCTTTCATTCGTTGTGTCCATCAATCCGGCAGTGCTTCATAACATCAATCAAGCAGCAGGTTTGTCCATCAGTCAATCAGTCAATCAGTCAATCAGTGTGGTGTCTCGGCTCGACTGTGCGCCCCGTGCGTCTAGTTTACCGCGTTTACCTCGTTTCCCGCGCGCGTGCTAATTGCTTAACCCAATCAAATACACTGTATATGCATATAATATTACGTATCCGCCCCGTATACCACTCACATATATTTGTATCGTATATCGTATTATTCCTGCTAGAATTCTCGTACACATATATATATATATATATATATATATGTATATATATATTTTTTGATGCTTTTTTTTTCGGTTTGTTGCGCACTGTGTCGCCTGCTGGAGGCGGTCAGTGCCTGTGCGTGTCACGTTAACTTCAATTTGAAGCAGAAAAACAACAACAAAAACAACAACAACAGCAACGGAAACAACAACAGAAACAACAGTAACAAAAGCAAAGAAAGAAACGTTCGCGAAGGTGTTTAAAGCGTCGCAATAACAACAGCAACATAAACTAGAAACACGTCGCAAGAGCAAACTTTGCCTCAAACTCGGAAGTCGTACTCAGCGGGATGGGAGGGGGTTGCGAGGTTAGGGTGTTACGGGGGTAGGTGGAGGGGTGGCAGCTTGAGTTGTGCCCCATGCTGCATGCTACAACAAATTAAAGCTTGCGACTGCTGCAAATGCTGTGACCCCCCAAAGACACCCGCTCTGCCTCTCTGACTCTCTCTCTCCTCCTCTCTCTCTCTCTCTCTCTTCCCCTCTCTCCTGCGCACTCGCACGTTTGTTTGTTTACCTTAATTAATGCACTGGCTACGTAGCAGCTGCGCGGCCAGCGCAAGCGACGGCGGCATCAACTTGCAGCATAATTTGCCTAGGCAGCGCGTCCTGCCCACCTGCCCACCCGCCCTCTCTGCCTGCCTGCCTGCCTCAAGCCACTTGCAACGCGGCAGCAACGCTTACCCCTTGGGCGCCGTTAGCTTGCCACGTCGCTGCCAGCGTCGCTGTCGGCGTCGCAGTTAATGAATATTTTAGCCAAGTTAATTTCCATTCCTACTACGAATCGGCATCGCCAGCGCCATCGAAGTTGGAGTCGAGTTGTCGTTGCTCGTGGCCTGCGCCGATTACATAAGCCTAGCCAAGGCGCCTCGCCAGCCCGAATATCACTCCCCACCAGCCCACAACCCGCCTCAACTTTCAACTTCACTTGCAGATGAGCACGAATTGAGGCGTAGTGCGAAAAAATTGCGCATCCGCCGCGTTGTCGCCGTCAATTTCTATTGACCCAAAAAGGCAGGAGAGAAAAAGAGAGTGAAACAAAATTGCGAAATTAATGTGCAAGTCAAAAATTGTTGCCCACCTACGAAAACGAAAACGAATACGCTACGCAGACGAACACGAATACTTCTGGCGAGCATTGTTTTATTTTTTCGTCTTCTGTTATTTTTTTCCATTTTGCTGAGGGTTTTGCTGCGCTGCCGTGACGGCGCCGCTTAGCTTAGCCTTGGCTTAGGCAATGCTTCTTAACTTTGATTGAACTTTCAACATGCAAGCAGCCTTAACAACAACAACATTAACAGCAACAACAACCGGCCACAACAACAACAACAATTGCTTGTTGAGGGCAGTTGAAGAACTGCGAGCAATTCGCACGCACATTTTCGCCTCTGTTTTTGTAGCCCATAGGGGAGTGGTAGGTGAGCAGGAAGGGGTTGGGGGTTGGGGGGTGCGATATGAGGCAACGGTGCGTGGTGCTAATGAAAGCCTCCCCCCCTCTGGCACCCTGCTACTCCCCAGTGGAGTGTCCAGAGTACACACGCTTTTTAGGCAGTCCATTAACATTTGAAACTGTTTTAAATTCGAAATTGATTTTGTGTTTTCCATTTCGAGTTGCGCAAAAATTCAGTATCTATCTCGCTCACTCTCTCTCTCTCTCTCTCTCTCTCTCTCTCTCTCTCTCTCAGTTTGTATATTTATTGTTTTTTATGCATAACTATGCATGTTATATATGCAAAACTTGAATAATTGAATACATTTCCCATGGGCTTTGTTTGATTTCATCTGCGCTGCTGTTAAATTAATTTTAAAATTTACTCTCCACTGAACGAGTTTCGCCAACTACAGGGTATGCACTGGTCGCGCCACACACCCAACTATGCATATTTAGAATTGGTTTTTGTTTTTTATTTTTCACAGCCCTCAAAGGGAATCGCAAACGTGCTCGTTAAAAAACAAACAAAAAAAGCGCACAAAAAACCGAGCTGTAAGTCGCTTTAATAGGGCAAAAGTTTTTGCCATTATGACGTGCATATATTCAATATACAACTGTAATTGAATGTAAGGGATCCCTCCTTCTCTCCCCGCCACCCACAAAAAACCTTATTGATCCCATCGAAAATCTGCGAGGAACGCAAAAAGTTTAAACAGATTTTCGATTCGCACTGAGAAACGGATTTCATTTCATTTTTTCCCTCGAACCGCAACAAAAAGTTCAAAAGGTGCAAAAGTTGAAAAAACTCTTGAAAAAATCAAAATCGAACAACATAAAATCTGAGGAAATGAAATGACATAGAAAATGTGAGGAAAACCCGCATTAAAGCTGGGAAAACACGCGTCGCAAAATTGACAATTAAATTTGCCGTTCGCCTCGTATCGAGTTTTGTTTCGAACTCGAATTTTGCTTGTGCAATTTCGAACGCAATTTTGTTGCGCTGCAGTTGAATTTCATTTTGAAGCTGTGACAACTCTGCAAATGCTGGCAGCAGCATCGAAGAGGGCTGGGTGGGGGGTTGGAGGTTCATGCGGGGAGGGCAGGGAAAATTCGATAGTTGTGTGTGTTGAAAACGTTGGCGATATTTCACGAATAATGCGATTTGCTTTGGGTTTTTGAAGCCAGTAAACTTTTTTGCTTATTGCCCTAGTTCTGCGCTCGCTCTGGCTGTCTTCCTCTTCTCTCGCTCTCTCTCTCTTCCTCTCTCTTTCTCTCTGTCTCTTTATTTAGTATGGATAGTGCTGCTGTCTCGCTCTGTGTTATTCTTTGCTTGTCCATTAACTTTGCATTTGTCTCCTCTCAGTGCGCCATTTCAACTGCTGACTAGGCGCTATGTGCCACATATTTTTGGCAGTAGCACACAGCAAGGGGTGTGGAGAAGGGGGGGAGGGATTGTAGAGGTGCGTGCGTGTATGTGTGTGTGTGTATGCCGCCTTGTTTGTGCAGAGGAAACAGCTTAAGGCCTGGCCAAAAGTTACGCACTGCGGCGAGTTCAGTTTGTGCTTTCTTTCTTCTCTTTTTTTTTTTTAATATGCCGTGACCCAGAGATGTGTGTGTGCGTGTGTGTGCAGACTTCACATGGGCTGCGTGATTTTAATTTGAAACAAACACACACTGGCACACACACACACACACCTCAGCCGTTTGCGGCTGCGGC
This sequence comes from Zaprionus inermis, assembly GCA_018151445.1. Taxonomy (NCBI): domain Eukaryota; kingdom Metazoa; phylum Arthropoda; class Insecta; order Diptera; family Drosophilidae; genus Zaprionus; species Zaprionus inermis. The sequence continues at coordinate 2,527,486 of JAECXD010000285.1, forward strand.
CTTTTTCTCATTTTATTTGCGTCCCATTTTTACACTTGGCCTTTGCGTAATTCTTTTTACGACTCAACACACAAAAAACTAAAAAAACAAGAGTGAGGGAGACAGAGAAAAGCAGGAAAAGAGAGAGTGAGAGAGAGAGAGGGAGGCAGGGAGAGAGCAAGCGAGCGCGCTAAAATGAAGAAGGAAATACAAGAACTTATTGATCGGCCGCTTGAAGCCAATTTGAAGGTCAAGCATACGCACCGTAGGCCCTGCACCCGCCGCTAAGGGGTAGGGTCGCCCGGGGTGCCGGCGAGCGGGGCGTGGCTGCAGGCGGCAGCATTCTGCATAGTTATATAAACATAAATTTCAGGCAGGCTGGGAGTAGGAGCTGAGCAGGCCGTCGGAGCTGGAGTCGAGGCTGGAGCCGTTGCCGTAGCTGAGGCTGACACTGGAAGCTGTGTAGCCCTTCTGGCTGTCATGCCACATGCCACATGCCACACGATGACGTCATTGTAAATTATTTTCAAATTTTGCGCCAAAGGCCAAAGCAGCTGACGCAGATTGCCGCTGCTGCTGCTGCTGCTACGGAAACGGAAGCAGCGACAAGACAGTCCACAGCACGGCAAGCACAACACAATACAATCATGGCCGACACACACACACACACACACACAGAGAGACGCTCATACACACGTCAACTGTGCAAACTGACTGCACTTTGCTTTTATCCGTGTCAAACATTTTCATCCACTTGTTCGCATTATTCTCGCACAGCGGGCGCTTTGATACGCCCCCTTCTCAGCCACTACCCCCTCGCTACCCCTTTCGCTGGCTTGCCGCTTCAAAGCGGGCCGCCAGTAACAGCAGCAGCCAAGGCGCATTCAAAATCAAAAAAAAAAATCCGAAAAAGCAAAGGAAAAACGAGCAAAAAGCGAAATTGGAAAACTCATGCAAAACTCACTCGCTCAAATCAGGCAGATAATCGCAACAAGTTCGCATATAAAACGTTTCCAAGGAGTAAAGGTTGCGCCAAATGGTTGCACAAGGGGTGGGGAGAGCGGGGTGCAGTGTTAGCAGCCTTTCGATTTGTTGCGGGAATTTTATTAATGCTTAAATCGCAATTCGATTTAGTTTCGCTTGGCTGCGATTCGATTCGATTCGATTTTGCCTGCAACTGCGCCCACTGTCAGCCTTCTCTGCCGCCTACTCGCCTACTTGCCTACTCACCCGCCCCTCCCAACCGCCCATCCCGGCCGCTAGCAAAGCGCCTTCTATCTGGCAAGCTAGCAGGGGGCAGCAGCTGCAGCGCCGCGGGCCAATCAATTCAAGTCGTGGCATCTCTTTAATTATGCATCCGTTGCTTCTCCTACGCCAAAGTCAACAGCGCAGCCCTTTAGAGCTGCCTGACTCTATCCCTGTATTCCTCGACCTCTTGCTCGCCCTCGGCCGTCCCTCCGCCTCTCCGCTTTCCCAGCTTTGTCCCAGCTTACCTGCTGCTTTGCCTATTCACCTGCAGCGTCGGCACGCGCCCCGCGCTCGCTTTGTGCCTTTGTGTGGCTTAGCAAAAGGGAAGCTGCCTAAACGCCACGTTCGCATTCGGGCAACATGCGCCAGTTCCGACGAGTCTCATCCGCACCGCGAACCGGTTCGTTGACTGGTTCAAGCTTTAAATTTTTGTTATTTTTAAGTATTCAATTTGATTGGCATCCTGTGCAGCGGAAATTGTTTATTGAAAATGTATGAACCGGTTGGCAAATGTTCACTCTGCTGTCACTTCGTTTCTTGGGTTTTCGCTTATTTTTCAAGCAGCTGCAAGGGGTTCAAGCTCCCAAATCTGCAGAAATCGGGTATATAAAGTCGCCTGAACCGGTTCGCTAAGTGGTTTAAGGACTCTATGGACTCGAACAGTTGCTAGAGCCATAGTCTAAGTGAATTTTTTAATTGCTTTCATCTTTTTCCATACTTAAATCAGCCCCGAACCGCTTCGCAAAATCATACTTTATGTCTGCAGAGTCGAAAATGAGGAATATTTATGAGCTTTCTATCTACTTCTTTATCGCTGACAATTGTTTCCAAGACCACACAGCTCTTTGCGTCGAAGACACTCACAAAGAATTCAATCTGATGCTCGTCTCTAATTACGCTCGTTGCTTCTGCGAACCGCTTCGCCTGTATGAATAATGAATGCTTCACGCTCGCGAACAACGAAAACTTTTAAAGCACTTCGAAAATGTTGATCCTACTTCAGTGTCAAATTAAAAATCCATGCGAATTGTAAACAAAAGCAGCGCATCGAAATTCTGAAGAACTTGGCAAATTTGCGTCGCGAATCGCGAATCGCATTAGAGCGAAGAGGACATTGACGGGCTGCTGCTATGTAGTTTACGGTATAAAGCCGAATTCAATTGAAAAGCGAAATGCGAAATGCGAAAGGTGGTGGGCGGTGGGAGGGGAGTGGGAGGTAAACTGTGGGTCTATGGGCCTGTGGTTTCCGCACACCCGCAGCCAACTCCGGCTCTAACCTCAGCCCCCCAGGCGGAAAGAGGATTCCGCGATTCGCTGCGGTTGGTTTTATCCTCCATCCGAAAAAGGACAACGAAAAGCTTTGCGTGTATTTAGGCGGATTGTCTATAATTGTTTGCATGCGTATGCGGCTGTGTGTGTGTGTGCCTTTGTGTGTGTGTATTTACGAAAAATTTGGAATTTTCGGCTGAGGCAAAATTTAACAACAATAAGCGCCACGTCAAATTAAGCAAAAGTAAATAAACAAGCAGCGAGTAGAGAGAAAAAAAAACGAAAGCGCCAAAAAAAAACCAAAATAAATAAAATTAATTCAAATGGCAGCAGCAGCAGCAGCAACAACAACAACAGCAACAACATCGACAGCAACGACCACTACAGCGGCAGCATATTGCAAAGCAAACAAGCCGCAGAAATTAAACAGCAACAAAAAAGGAGAAGCACGAAAAGCAACAACAGCCACAAGAATAATAAAAAATCAGCGAGCGACGAGCAATAAAAATTAACATAAAATACTCCAATGCCAAACAAGCGACTCCACGCCGACTCCCGGCCCCGTGGCGTGTGAGTGTGCGAGTGTTTGGTTTTGCGAGTCAGTTGGTGTGGGTGTGCGCCGGCACTCGTGCTGGCCATAAAAAACTGCGCTGTGCTGCTGCTATGCCAGCGTCGTCAGCGACTGCCGTGAGGCAGGTGCAACATTTGGCTGGCAAGTCCAGTCTGCAGCTTAAGCCGGTGGCGGCTTTAAGACAACTGCAACTTGCCCAGATTTGTGAACTAAGTGTAGAGCTAGAGAAAGGCAGCCATGCATACCCAAGTCGATAAAGTCGCTTCTGTCTGTACGAACGCTTATAGCTCAGAGATTACGGGAACTAGAGCAGCCAAATTTTCTGCTAATATTTGTATTGCCTTAAGGTTTATTTTAGAGTTTTGCCACGCCTTCTGCCGCCCCGCAGTACATCTTAACGTTTCAAAGTGTGTTTCCTTTAGCACTGATAATGCCAGCAACTGTCTCCTAACAGCTTTCCAAACTTTGGCGAATTTTCATGGACTGCAAGAAATCAAAAATAATTCGAGCACAAAGCAAATTGTTCAGCTCAACTTTGGGTGCACATTAACAGTCGCTCTATCTGTGTTGTATGTGCCCAATAGACATACGTATATCAACCTATGCATATCATGTATCTGTTCGACTTTAAATTGTGCTAAATTAAATTGGGACGTGCTCGACGCGACTAAGCTGGGCCAACTACTTGCGAGCTGCATTAATTGACCAACTGAAGTTGCCACGTCATGTGGCAGCTGCAGCACGCCGCCGCACGCCAACGCAATCCGCACTTTGTTGCACGGCAACATTGTTTACCCTCGACTCGGAAATGGATAAAGCAGTGCGCTGCCTTTGCCGTTACCTTTGGCTTTGGCTTTTTTGCTACGGTAACAAGCAGTGCGGGAGGGTCAGCCTGGTTTGGTTTCATTGATTTTTGTTATGCACTTAGGTTAATTAAATGTGGGACGCTTAATGCCAGTGTCTGGCACTAGCCTAGGCACAGCAGGTGCAGGACACGGCTGCCTGCTGCCTGCTGCCGCCCACTGCAAGTGGGAGGCGTCGATGTGGGTGGCGGCGCACAGGCGGTCGCTGTAACTTTTGCAACTTGGCCAAATCGAACTTTGAATGTCACGTGCACACGGCACAGTTTAAGCTCTAATTTCACTTCTAGTCAGACAGTTTACAAATTTTTAACCCACGCACACACACACACACATACATACACACACACACATACACACACACATATATGACCACAGAAGTGAACTCGACTCGACTCTACTCGACTCGGCTATAAATGTTAATAACAAGCAACATTGTTAGCAGTTTTTCCCATAGCTGCCGCTCATCCCCACATGCCACGCCCATCGTGTGCAGCACTGCGACTGGCGCTTTCGTTCCGTTTCGCTCCTTCATTCTCTCGCCGTTGTTGTTGCTGTAGTTGTCTGTTAGACAAAAAGTTTTAATGGTATTAAGCAAGCCAAAAATAACACACAAAATAATAGAAAGCAGCAACAGCAACGGCAACGACAACAACAACAACAACAATGTGGTATTAGAAGCACAGCTCACACACACAGACACACACACTCAGTCAGGGGCGAGGGGCACACTCGCGCTGTCACGTTGTGCAATTTGGCGTGGCAAATGGCGAAGAGCTGCACAAAAAATCGTTGCATACTTTTTGGGGCAGCGCTGTAATTGCAGCTGCACGTGCTTTGTTGCTGCTGCTGCTGTCATACCCTACGTATACGTTATGCCATTATAAAATATGCACTTAAATTTAAATTGTTGTAAATTAATTGTTAAACTGCGCAGCAACAACAACAACAACAATACGGGACAAGCAGCAATAACAAGTCGAGAATAAACTCGCTCGCTCTGAACGCGCAGCCTTCTCTCCCGCTGACTGCGGTTAGAAGTGACTGCATGACTGTGTGTGTGTTAGCTCATGTGTGTGTGTGTGTTAGCTCATGTGTGTGTGTGTGTGCCAATTATCTGTGCCCGCCCAACGGCGACCACGTGGCAAGCCGCAAAAAATAACAAGACCAACAGCAACAGCAATGAAGGCAATAACCAAAAGTTGCGTGCGAGACTCACGACAACAACAACAACAACGACGACAACAACAACGACAGCAATAACAACAGCAACAGCTACAACGGCGCCAACTGCCGACAACAAAGTGTAAAGGCAACTTTATAACCTTTGCACTTTTATGAATTTCAATCTCGCTCTCCCTTTGAACACACGCACACACACACAGCAACACACGTGCAAGTGAGCGCCCCTATAAGGCCAGGACAATTAGTTGAACATTTTGTACGAGTTTTGCGGCCAAAAAGGGAACAATTTTGTTTTTTTCTCTCTCTCGGTTTTTGGGCTACGCTTAAAACTAACTTTGTTCGCAGTGTGTCTGTGTGTATTTATGTGTGTGTCTGTGGGAAATACTCTGCATTTTTTTTGTTTTTGAATGCGCTTAAAAAGGTTTTTAAACTGAAAAGAGAATGAGAATGAGCTAGGAACTTTATTGAAATTGAATATTTAATTGATAAAAGATAAAGGGACTTGCAAACCGATGTTGCTAACTCAGTTTGGTAACAGTTGTAGGGCAATGTAGATAAAGGGAATAACCATATATAGATACAATTCAAATTGGAAAACTACGAAAATACCATATATAATTCGATGCATGTTTTTGCCATCTATTAAACGAATTATTATATTTTATTTTCACCGTGCTGCCTTCATGTTTTCCAGGGCATCTGTGCGCCTAGTTTGCAAATACTTCTTGGTGTTTTATTGTTGAAATTATTTCCGCTCGTAGCAGTGTGTAACTTGTGGGTACGTGTGTGTGTGTGAGCTGAGCTAGCTTTGCAATTTCCTTAAATTTCGGGTAACATTTCCAGCGGTTTGGACCCAAAAACCTTGTTCAAGGAAGTCGAGAAAATATTTGAAAATAATTCGGTGAATTCGTAAAGGAAAATCCCTGCAAAAAAAAAGCATAGGCAAAACAAAAAAAATACGTATAATAAATAATGTGCATATTAATTGGACGGGAATGCGGTCTAAAATGAGGTTGCCTGATGCGTGCACACTTGGCTGCTTGCCTGTGGTTAATTAACTACGGTCAGTCCCAAAACAAAAACTGTCTACGATCGATATGCGAAACTCGGCCTCCTCTCTCTCTCTCTCTCTCTCTTTATCTATCTCTCTCTCAGGCTTTGAGTGGAGTTTCCCAATAGAAATCGAATCGAATTGAGGCAAAAACTATTGACGACAGCACGCAATAAATCATAATTTATTTAGCGTACATTTCTCTTACTCGCATCCACTTAAGACTTGTGCGCAAACTGCTGACGGAGATTGTGTGCATGTAGGCTGTTGATTCTGCGTGCATATTGCCTGCCTGCCTCTCGACTGCACTCTGCTCTCTGCACTCCCCCTATCTCTCTGCAGCTCTGCTTTCATTTGGTTTCACTCTTGTTGCCGTTATTTATGCTCTGTTTGTATTCGCAATTACCATTAGCAAATACCATTATATATATGGTGTATATATGTATTTGTATTCCCATGCAATAACTATGCAAATTTCCATATTCAATTTCATTTGATTTTGCTTTAGCATTTCTTAGCTGCGTCGTGGTTGCTCCCTCTCTCTCTCTCTCTCTAAATACATATGTATATTTCTCTCTCTCACTTTCTACCTCTCTCTCTCTTCCTTCCTCTCTCTCCCTCTCACTTGGGATTTTAATTGAAAACTACATTCAGTGCTTGACTCATCTGCACTGTCTCAGCTTCTATTCATATTTTTGGCTTAATTGCGCATACGCCATGTGCGCCGCGTGCGCCTTCACTTTTGCCACAAGCCACATACAAATGTCTTAAACGCATATGCTCAAGTAGGAGTGCAAGTGGCCGAGGGAGCGCAACAACTAGCAGATACCCTGCACAATTAACATGAACATGTTATGCTAATATTCTAACAATTTTTAACATAAATAATCAGAACGATTTTGTTACATCAGCAATGCAGGCGGCTGCAGGTTTGTGCTTAGTGGGCGGGGCTACTGTGTTCATATGCACTGTAAGCTGCTTATGCAATTTACAGCTATCCCCACGCACACACACTCATATTATATTTTCCCCATTTCTTTCGGTTTGTTTACACAATTGTAAAGCAGGTTGATGGAAGTTGGATAGGGAAGAACTGCGCATATAGCGTGGTGTAATGAATTTTAGCCACTCTAACACACACACACATACACGCACACATACACGGCAGCGACGCATGGCTGTGATATTTGTCGGCGCTTGTCTGTCATTTCCAATTTGTTGTCGTGTCCGTTGGCATTTCGCTGTTATTTACTAATCGATAAATTTGTTGTATTTGCTGTGAATGCTTTTCGTTTAGACGGCGCTGCATGCAAATGGCATAACGCGCACAGGCGCGCGTACACAAGGGAAAATTCAGAAAGTGTAGCATACTTTGTAGCGTCGAGATTTTGCACTTTTCCGCATCTTAAGCTCAATCAAAACCATCAATCAATCCGCTCAACTGGCCACGCCCATCAGCAACACAGTACACCTTCTCCCCTCTCAACCCTTTCCCCACCACTCCCCCTCCCCCACTCACTCTCTCTCTCGCTCTCCTCTCTGCCGGCGAGCAAAGTGTTTATAAATAATTGCCGCGACCCTCGCATGGAACAATAAATTTGTGCATGGCGCGCGCGAAGCTGGCGCTCCTTTATGGAGTGCTTTATGGCACCTCTGGGAATCGGGCAGCAGCAGCAGTAGCGGGTTTCTAGCTATATTTGTCTCTCTCTCTTTCTCTCTCTCTCTCTCGCTCGCATACACATTGTGTATAGAGCGCGGCATCAGTCCTCCTATAATGCGTATAAATTATGCATATGTTTTGTTTGTTGTTTCAAAGCAGTTCGCGGAAAATGCGCTGCATATTAGAAAAGCGCCTAGAGAGAGAGCGAGAGTGAGCGAGAGAGAGCGAGTGAGAAGGAGAAGATAACTAGTAGAGAGGAGACTGAAAGATAAAGAGAGAGCTGGAGACATGGATACAGCCGCCATTTGCATTGGCATAAATTACACAACAAACACGAAATTATAGAGCGCATTTTCGCGGGCGCTTTGAGAACTTGGGCTTTCCACGCAGCCAAAATTCTTGTTTAGTTAGGAAAATAGTGTGATAAATTGATTGAAAAACTACGGGAGCTGGAAAATGTGAATCGAAACTAATGCATGCATTAGCTGCTCGGCAGCGCGAGCCAAAAGAGTAGCCAAAAAAGTAGCCAAAGGGATGGGCAAGGTGTGAACAAGGGGTAGTCTAAGGTGTGGTTAAGGGGTAACCAAAGGGTAACCAAGAGAGCTGCCAAAGCAGCAGACTAACAAAGGAAGCGCGGAACACAATGTTACTCATACGCAACGTGTCGCAGAACTTTTGCATAACCTTCTTCCATGGTATTTATCATAAATATCATGTATTCCATTATATATAACAGTTACTATATACATTGAAAATACTGTATACATTTAAATATATGCATATTCCTCAAATAAATTTGCATATTTCCATGGCATCTCTCCTCGATTTCCGCTCGAATGGCAACGTTTCGCGCGGGGGCATTCGCGGGAAAATCCCTCAAATGAAAGACTGTTAGTCTGTTGAGTTGATTGGAAAATTCTTTCAATGAAATTTTCATCTCTCATTTGGCTGCAATTTTAGCGTGAGTGCAGCAGAAGGGGGCGTGGCATGGCGTGGGCTGTTTTTCACTTTAGGCTCATTTCGACTTTGGCAGCGGACAAATTTATGGCGCATAAACATTAATTACGCAGCACAGCATGCGCCCCCCCCCCCTTTCCCCGCTGCACAGGCCGGTGAAAACGGTGGCGGGGAAGGGGGGAAGGCAGGGCGTAGCGGTGCTGTGGTTGCCTCTTACCTGTTGGCTGCAACAACTGATGACGATGCTACTAAAAGCGCATTAAATACGCATTATGTGGGGGAGGTCCATGCCACGCCTTCCTTCCCCGTTCCGAGTCCCCTGCCACTGTCCACCTCGCTTGCACTTTACACTTTTGCACGGCTCAAAACTCTGGGGCGCCACGCGACGGCATAGCCCCCGCCCTCCCCTCGACGTGCAGCCTCCACCCCGGAACGTTAAGTGGAGTCGCATCGTTGCTTTCAAATTAGCGCGCAGCTCAATTAAATGCTCTTCTTGACTGGGTGCAGGGAGCGGGAAACGGGGACGTGGCAGAGGCGGGGAAGAACACGAAGCCCGCGGGGGAGGTATGTTAGAGGCGTGGTCGGGTAGAGAAGCGGGTAAGAGGTGACTACTTGTCGTATGCCTGGATGCGCTTCGACGCGTATTTTATGCTTGGCCACGCACACACACACATGGCAGCGACACACATACACACATATACACGTGACATACATACACACACACACACACACTCATAACCCATACACACACACACATCCACATTCCAACACTCAGTAAACTCGCTTGATTCTAATTTAATAACTAACTGCAGCTGCAGCAAATGCGCTGCTGGCAGAGATAGCCGCAGCATATTAATGATAACGATAACGATAACGATAATGCAAATGACATAGATAATGTGCATTGTCGATGAGCGTTAACTGATGGCAACTTGCGCTGCAGATGAACGTTGTTATCGATAGGTTTTCCAATTTAAGGCTCTATGCTTTAGAAAAATTATGCGTACAAAGTGAGGGTATTTTTTGAAAGGTTATGCCATCGATACTTGTGTGTTTTATCGATACATTGAAGGCAATTAATGCGTGCACCTTATTAATACCTTAAAGTTGAAAGTTGACTTTGAAAAACTATCGATAGTTTCTCAAATCTATCGACAGATTGTTCAGCTCTTGCGGAAAACTACAGCTTATGCACTTAACACGCGTCACTTCACACAAATCAGTGCTCACACACACACACACACGCACACACACATGTGCACTCGGAAGCATATGAACATGCATATGCACACACAATAATAAAATGACCGCTGCTAATGCAATTCCCATTGGCCGCAACGTGCTCATCTCGCATTCCCTCTTGCTCTGAAACCGCCTTCCTCCTCCTCCTCCTCCCATCTCATGCTATGCCCCTGACCTTGTTACTTGGTCGCATGGCAGGGCTTATGCCCAGCCTTCGCCAGACGCCCCCGGTCGACCAGTTGCACTTGAAATCGTCAAATCGGCAGCCGGCTAATACGCTTATGTCGACGCCATCGTTTGCGTCTCCGTCGACGCGGGCAGCGACGTGGCTGCTGCTGCTGCTGCTGGAAGTGTTTCGCATTGGATTTTAAGCCGTGCACTTAATGAACCACGCTTGCCCAGATTAGTGTGACGGTGCCACAGCAATGCCAACAGAAGCAGCAGCAGCAACAAGCTGAAGCAGGCGCAACATGGCGTATACGTGACGTTTGAGGGCCCACATAAATCAATAGAACAGCTCGTGACATGGCAAATGCGAGCAATTCCACTTGAGCCTCCACCTGCACTTCAACCGGTGTCTATGCCGTACACACTTATTCCACCTCCCCCCCTGCCATTCGCCCCCGTCGAACGAGCGAACGAACACCACAAGCTGGCAGGCGAACAGGCACCCGAGCATTGTTAACTCAATTTCGACACGGAAGCAATTTTCCGAGTGCCAGCAAAGCCTGCGACAAGTGGCTCCGCCCCCCCCTTCTAAGTCCCTTTTCGCTCACCCATCTCTCCCCTAGCCCACCCCCCCAAACCCACTTACAACTGGCTCTATTTTCTGCAGGCAGCGTCAGTTGCGTTTGCTTTGGTTTTGCCATTAAACGTGGCCAAGATGCGTTGCAGGCAGCAGATAGCGCGATGCATTGCAAACATGTAATTACAACGTGATCAGCTCGAGAATCTATCGTAGAATCGATTGAGAGAGAGAGAGAGCTTGGAGAGAGCTTCAGAGCAGCTGAGAGTGCATTTGCAGGAGGACTTGCAAAAGAACCTAAGGCATGACTAGAGAAAAGACTTGGTAGAAGGCTTAAGAGCGAACTTGAGAGCAGACCCGAGAGAGAGAACTATAGAAAGAGTTTTGGGAGAGCACAAGGAAGAAAACAGCAAATGAGACTGAAGAGAGCTTGGTGGATGACTAGAGAGAGCCAAGGCCTGACCGTAGGCACGGAAATAGACTAGGAAAAGGGTTTAAGTGAGGGCCTCAGAGGGAGGACTTGGGAGATGCTTTAGAAGATATCATAGAAGAAGACTAGAGAGAGAATTTGAGAGCGAGGTCGGGAGAGAACTTAAGAAAGAATAGCGAATAAGGTCTGGATGCCTTACCTCAAATCTATAACTTATAGTTTCTATGCAAGTAGGCTGAAGAGCAGACAGAAAAGCGAAGCAGGAAGAGAACCACAGAATGCACTTAAGAAACTGTTCGAGGCCAGTTCAAAATTCTCTATACTTCTCAAAGTCAAAACTGAAACTCTTGAGCTACGACTTTTCTGCTGGCAAGTTTGTGTCGGTTGAGTGCAGTCCATGTATTCAATTGTGAACCTCTTCGACTCCACTTGCCCTCTCTCGGGCCACACACTGTCCTGCTAGTAGCCTACTTTATACCACCTGCCTGGTCACATTAGCCGGCACAATAGTCACAGGTTTCCAGGTCGTATTACTCCCACTCGGAGGCACTTTCATTCGGTTCGACTGGCTTATTAAGTTGCACACACGTATATGTAGACAACGTTGCTCTGCACATTTCCATTTCCATGTTTGTTTCTTTGCCTCTCTCTCTCTCAGTTGTATACCCTCTGGTCACTTTATATAGTAAAACACTTTGTTCTCTATGCATTGTCATGTTCCAATCGAACTTTCGCTTTAACTTTCGAACTGCAGCTTAACCCAGCCAACGCTTTCAATTTCGCCTTTCTTTCTCTCTCTCTCTCTCGCTCTCCCTTTCTCTGTCCCTCTCCCACTCGCTCACGGGCTGCGCCCTTGTGCGATGACAAATACCACTAGATGCCATTGATAGCTTACGAGATAATGTGTGTTCATTCCGTATACGCCGTGTGCGCCGCGCGCGTCTGTGTGCGTGTTTGCTTTTGTGCGTGCACGCGCGTGCATGTGCCTGTCGTTGTTTGTTCATGTTGTGTGTGTGTGCGTGTGTGTGTGTTTGCCCTGCGATGCGATGCGAGACGATTCGATTTGATTTGATTTGTCGGGGTTTATTTTTGTGGCCCCTGATTGCTATGGAAATTGCGGCGATATGCATAAAATTATTGCAATTACCTTGCCGCAGCACCCCTTCCCTCCTACCCTACCCCTCTTATCTTTCAACCCTTGCCTGTCTCCTGTTGCTGCATGCGGTAAATTTCACATTTACAGTTACAGTTGCCGTTACGCCATTAACATGCACATTAACATTAACGACATTCGCTCGATTACGTTACGTAACGCAACGCAACGCAACGCAACGTAGCGCAGCGCTGCGCCTTACGTAACGCAAAACGCCTTTCATAATCAGGCCATAAATAGTATAAGCCAATTGCCGAGCGGGCGAGGGGGGTGGGTGGCTGCGGGGGTCGCTTCTAATTGATTTCTGCGCAAGGCAAAAAGCGAAACAAGTTTTTTGGCGCTGGCGCCGCAAGGTATGCAACGGAAATTGATATGACAACGACAGCAGCAACGTTGCAGCTGCAACGCTGCCGGCAGCCTTCAACATTATTTTGTGACAGCAAAAGGGGCGGGGGCGGTGGCGGGAGGAGGGATGCAACTGAGCTTACCGAGTTTGAGGCAGCAGCTGCGCTTCGTGATGCGATTAACACGCGCGAATCGCTCGCAATGAAATCTGTGTTGCAGCTGCAAGTGACGCGAATCAAATGTGAATTAAAAAAGCAAAGCCAAAATGGCTGCAGATGAAGTAGCAACAGCAACAGCAACAACAATAACAACTGCAATAACTGCAACAGCAGCAGCAGCAACACCAAGCAAGTCGAAGAGCTCCGCCCAATACGAAACAGTTCAATGCCAGCAAAGCCGCCGCCAGTGCTAAGTGACCAATTGAGGCGCCGTTGGCTTCGTTGGTTCCCGCATTGCCATCGCTGTCGCTGTCGCTGTCGGTGTCGGTGTCGTCGTCGGTCTCAGTGTTGCCAGCACTAGGGGCAGCCCCAGGCCTAAGTAGCCGCCGCCATGGCCGCCGTTGCCGGCCTGTACGGGCTCGGCGAGGATCGGCAGCATCGCAAGAAGCAGCAACAACAGCAACAGCACCAGAAGGAGCAGCTCGAGCAGAAGGAGGAGCAGAAGAAGATCGCCGAGCGCAAGCTGCAGATGCGCGAGCAGCAACAGCAGCGCAACTCACTCGATGGCTATGGGTATGCATGAATTTGTTCATTTTTATTCGATATGATCGATCGATTTGATTATGTTCAATACCAGAAATTAAGCAACTCTGTGTATATTTGTTTAAAATGCAAACTAGTAGTCGGCATTGCCAAATTCTAAAGCAATCATACTCTTTGCGCATTAATTATACATATCTATTGCAAATTTGGTAGCCTGAGCCTAAATAGTCTTTGAGATATAGGTGTTCAAACAGACAGAAAGGTCTCCCGCTGTATAGACAGAAAGAAACGTATGTATACGAGCGAAATAAAATGGAAAATTCTGTTACAAAGCCGAAGTAAACTACAGATACAGTAGAAAAGAGATAGAGAGAGGAAAAAGGAAGGTAAGGCTCTGCGAGTTGCAACATACAATTAAACTAGATATTCTAATCACAGTTACTCTGCGCTAACTAACGATAAAGAGGCAGTTGCAGTTACAGTTCCCGTTACTGTTACAGTTACTTTCATACTGCAGTTACAGATGCACAAATAGATTGATATATATATATATATATACCTGGAGTAGATGCAGATACTTCGATATGCTGCCATCGATTATGCATTCGCATCCAGCGGCGCAACCAGCCATGCGGCACAACAACAACAGAAGGGTGCACGGGGGAGTGGCAGAACGAGCTGGGATAGCCAAGCAGACCGCAACAGAAATGTTTATTTATTTATTTATTTTGTTTTCTTGTGTGTGTGTGTTTTTTTTTTTTTGTATAGAGTTTGCCACATTCCTCGTGAGTGGCATCGGCGACAGCGACGCTGACAGCGCAGCTGGGCTGTGGCGCCGTCGCGTGCGGCAGCCAGCCCGACTGCCTGCCTCGTATGCGATGTATTTTTCAAAGCCTGCTTAAAAATTGTGCAGCCCTCGGAGGCAGCAACAACAGCAGCAGCAGCAGCAACAACAACAACAGCAACATCAGCTGAGTGCACTGTGCACATTTGGAAGTTTCTTATTGGACTTTGGACTTGCTGCTTAAACTCGTATTTTATAGAATGATATTTTGGCCTGCAGCCAAACAAGCCGAAATCTCCAAATTCCTGTGTGTGTGTGCCATGTTGTGTCTGTGTGTGTGTGTCTCTCTCTCTCTGTGTGTGTTGCCGACTGACGCTGACTTTTATGCTCGTGTCCATTGAAAGTCTTTTGGTAATTACATTAAACATGCCCAAAACGCAGCAGCAATTTACACAGTCTTTTCTCCTTTTGTTTGGCTGTCTCGTTTGCACACGTAGGCTGTCTCACTCGCACTCGCTTTCGCTGCTTGTGGCGTTACGAGCTGCTGCTGCTGCTGCAGTTGCCAAAAACTGCAACACAAACTCCTGTGGCCATAAAAAACACAAACATGCACACACAAATATAAGCTGAAATACACACACACTCACATACACACACATACATGCAGGCAGTCAGGCAGGCAGCCTACAAGCAGCGTGTGCTGGAAAGGGACAGCGCGAGCAGAGACTTTGCCTTTGGGCAATGGTTAAACAGAGGCATATGTGAAGCAGCTCATGTGCACCCTGCGTGTGTGTGTTTGTGCTCACGCTGTGTATGTGTGTCTACACCCTGTCGCCGTGTGTGTGCGCCCTGCGTCGCTGTGTGTGTGGCAACTGCGGCAGCAGCGTCGCCTCAAGGACGTTTCCACTTGCATCTACTTCAATTCTGCTGCATTAGTGTCAGTGCCGGAGTTGCTGCATTGATGCTGCTGCGGCGGGTGGGCGGCTGCTGTTGTCATGGGGCGTGGCAGAGGCCAGCTGGCCATAATGGCGCGACAACGAGGCATCGCAAATTGCCAGGCACCAAGTAGACTTGGGTCATGCACGTGCCACACACATAGGCACACACACACGAGAGTTGCCTCTCTCGCACACACACTCTCTCGCACACTCACACACCTACACACCTTGAGCGCACAGTGAGCGCTTTCACTCATTGAGCCATTTGAATGCGAGCGAGCAAACAAGGAGATGGAACAAAAGTCGCCAACTTGGCAAATAATGCGCGAGTTGCATGAGGCAGGCAGCTTGTGGCACATTTGCTGTCACTGCTGCTGATTGATTGAAATCACTTAACTGCATTCGAATGACTCGAATGTATTCGACAAAGTGCTTTGGCCATACAAAGTATTCAATGTTATCATCAACGTGATCGTAGCCAATGAAAGTCAAACATTAAACAGATATCTGAGAGCGAATTCAATTGTATGCATGAAACTTGTAAATGATTCGAGTGATTCGTAAGACTGGTTGGGTATTTGAATTGACTTGAATTGTGCCAAATAAATGCAGCTGCGTTTTTGTAAATATATTCAAATAATTTTCCCGGAAATCATTTGATTGAAATCAAATAAATCTCATAACTTGTAGGGCTCGAATGCTCGCATGTTTCAACGGAATTTGCAAATAATTCATAAGTTTCCTATTGCATTCTAATGACTTGAACAACTCAATTAAGTTAGTATGGTTCTTTGAATTCGTTTGGGATTCGCTTATTTTAAATTAAAGAAAAGTATTGGCTACACTACGAATAAAAATGCATTCATCGGTTTCAAAGTACATTCAAATGATTCAAATAACTTTTCATACCTATGATTGCACTCAAACCTTGCAGTGTCAGGCGTAATGTTCAAGTGATTCATAAACACTTCAAACAAATCAAATGACTCGCTTGTTCCGAAATGAATTCAATTTACTCGGCCACTTACAAGTTACAGCAAATGATTTATATTCTCTTGCTCAATTGCTCGACTAATGAGTCTCCTGCAATTGCAACACCGACAACAGCAACAGCAATGGCGGCCTCAAATGTTTGTGGCAGCCAAAAAGCGAATCAAGCGACGCTGCCAAAACGGCGCAATGGCGACGGGATCTGTCAATGCAGCAAGTTGAAAACAAATCCCAATCCTCAGGGCGATCTCAGCCCGACAGCCGCGTAGTCGGCGCAGACAAGCTGACGACGTGCTAAGCGCACACTCGATGCGACGTCAGCGATGGCGTCGGCGTTGGCGTTGCCGTTGGCATCAGCATCGCTGCAAATTAACAAGAGATGACACACATTGAAATGCAGATGCACAGCTCCAGTTGAGGCTCCAGTCGCTGCTCCATGTGCTGGTGCAGGTGCAAGAAGGTTGCCCCTGCCCGTCGGCTGCATTTGCCACTCCACTTTATTCGAAATTGAGGTTATGTGCCTGGCCTGGCGCGCTCTACATATTGCCGCAAAATCAGCCGAGCACGTGTGGAGTGTGTGTGTGTGTGCGAGCGTGTGTGTGTGGCGCTGCAACATCATCCATCAGGCAGCATCTAGAGCGAGTGCCGGGCTAAGTCAGTTAGTAATTGCAGCAGGCGAAACTGGCACAAGGCTCTGCCCCTGCCCCCTCCGCCCCTCCACTCCTGCGCCCCTCGTGCTCGTACTCAATCATATTAGGAATGCGCTGGGCGCTTCGCCGGCAACTTGGGCAACTTCTTTTCGATGTGCTCCAAAAAGTATGCTACAGATATGTGCCACGAGCTGCGCGTGGCGCGATGCATGCAAAGTGCAGCCAAGATGCCGCCGAAAGTAAGAGTCGAAGGCCAAGTTTAGACGGGGAAGAGTGCGAGGTAGGGGTCGGGAGGGGGTGGCCGAGAGAAAGAGAGAGAGAGAGGTAGAGTTAGAGAGAGGGAGATAGAGATAGAGTGCAAGAGGCAGGCCGGAAGTGACAAGCAATTTAAATGGTAAAAGATGCCAGCGCCCAAGTAACTCACACACGGCACTTCCCCGTTTTTACCGCTCCCCTCCACACTCATATTCATATCCGGCTGAGGCTGACCCTACACCAGTAGCTACCCCATCGGTGGCCAAGCAGACGCTGTGGCGCCAATTTCGCCACTGCAAAACACTCGAAGGACTCGCCATAAATTTTGCACGTTGTTTTGCGGCGCTGCACAAAATTTTTCGGCGTTTGCCTCGCGCGCAGAACGAGAGAGCAAGAGAGAGAGAGAGAGAGTGTGAGAGGAAGAGGGTTAGCGAGACCGGAGGCATCTCTATGTATATATTATTTTTGTCGGCTATTATATTATTTTTGCTCTCGAGCGTGGTTTTTTGCTCGCATCTCGCTTTGGCTGCCTTTGGGGCTGCATATTTTATGCAGATCCCGCTCGGCCGCTGCTGCAGCTGCTCCTCGATTGTCAGTTGGCCTCAATGGAGGAGGAACAGCAGCAGCAGCAGCAGGAGCAGGAGGAGAAGGAGGAGGGAGAGCAGCCACCGGAGCCGCTTGGTGGGTGGCTTTTTGATGCTTTTAATTTATTTGTGCCATTCATTGACTTGACTCGTAATGAAAAATTGCTCGGACATTTTCAAATGTTTCGCTGGCTAATTGCCTGACAGGGGAGCCTGCTCCATTTGGACCCTTTACAGGCCTTTCGACGACGTATTGAGGTATTCAGTTGCAGTCATAATTGAAGAAATATGAAGCACTAACCAAATCTAACGAACCGGTCGACGATTTAATTCTCACTCGAAATCGTAGTGACACTCGGCTAATTGATGAGCTTGCCAATCTGGCTTCCCAACCGCCTCCCCACTACGCCTACACCTTTCCCTAAATCCATGTAATTCGAATTCCATAATTCACTCATGTCAAGCAAGCAACATTTGCGTTCTCTGTTTTCGCTTTGTTCAACAATGGAAAACAAAACCGAAACCGAATTCGAATTCGAAACCCAAACAGAGTGCTCAAATGCCAAAAGCCTTGAGGCAATTATTCGATTTTAATTGGATTTATAAGAGTGAGAGAGAGAGAGAGGCGGTGCGAGATGGAGAGAGAGAGAGAGGGAGCCAGCAAGTGTGAGACAGTTGTGATTAAGAACGAAGCTGAGCCTGAGCAGGAGCTGAGTGTAGAAATCAAACGGAATGCACCGCATTGTTTTGCTAGCAGCTCCCTCTCTCTCTCTCTCTATCTCTGTCTCTCTTCATTTGCCCAACATTTATGAATACACTCATCAATAAGCAATTTGTTACGTTCCATTTGGAGTAGAGCAGGCACCTACCACATGCTGCAGAAACTATGCAAATATTTCGCAAATTAAAGTTTCATATCAAACAGAAATTTTGTGTTGCCTTTCCAGTTTGAATCTCTGCTGATAAGCTTGGCCAAGGAACAAGGGCACTTTAAAGGCTTTAGACTAGTCTGTAGCTGCATTACATCTGTGCTTATTTATTCGATTGTATTGGAATTTTGAGTCTTAGTACATATTTTAGTCAGCAAAGGAGAAGCTGAAGCAGAAGGTGCAGAATGCTAAGAATCTGGCTTAAAATTTGAATTTCTAAATTTCAATACTAATTAACTAGTGCAGTGGGCGTGGCAACTAATATTAATATTATGCTTCACATGCGTGCTGCGTAGAGCAATCATTATGCCAAATTTGATGGGTTTGGCTTGAATAAAAGCCAAGATCTGTGTGTTCGAACAGACAAACTGACTGAAAATGAATTAGACAGTGCATTGCAAGCATAAATGGACACACTGCAGTGGTGTGCATAATAAATGACATCATAGAGCTATGATAATCACAAGGAAGATATATCTTATATTTACTAATAACACTATTTTCAGTAAAAAAATATCAAGTTAAATTCAATTTTGCACATAAAACTACCAAAATTAGCATCGATTTTCGCGGCTGAGTTCAACTTTAACCTGTGTCACCTTTGTGCGGGCTGTCTCTAATTGATTTCGCACGCGGCATCTCGATTGCATTTTCAATTTCTCTCATAGTGACCGACGGCAGAGAGACGGGTAGCGGGGCAGCCAGGCTAATTGCAGCACGCGTTAACCTTCAGAATGCGCCCAGACGTGCACGTCAGACTCGCCTGACGTCAGCGACGACCGCGGCGCACATGCTGCAGCCGGCGAACGGTCGAGGCAACGACCGACATGGACAACAACATCAGTAGCAGCGGCTGCGGTGCCAGCGCCAACAAGGTCGAGCGCGTCAAGCTTTGGCAAACTTTCAAATATGGCGCGCAGCATCTGCCGCCATCTTTGAGCGTGGCTGCACAGTGGCGCCCTCTGTGTGTCGCAGCTTGAGCTTTGCCTGGAAGCTGCGGCCATAGCTACAGCTTCCGCACTGGCTAAGCTTGCTGGCAAAAGCTTGTTAGCGATGACACTGCGACGAGTATCGGTTATCAGGGCATGCGATATAATAACAGAGATGCGTGGAACGAGCTGGAATGGAACACGCACACTCGCAGCACGTGCAACGGCGTCTGCGTCGGCAATGGCAACGCGCTGAGCGCGCTTCAAGCGTGCAAAAGCTTTTTTCATTGAGAAAACGATAAAAGCCCGCGCTCTTCCTCTCTCACTGCCTGCATCTCTCTCGCTCTCCCTCTCTCTCTCTGTCTCTCTCTCTCTCTCTCTCTCTCTCTCTCTCTGTCTCTCTCTGTCTCTCGCAAAGCTTCGCTTGGCTTGACTGGAAAAGACTGCGCCAGCTGACGCGAGACACGAGACAAGCGATAGCAGCGAGATGGAACCGTTTCCAGCGATGGCTGCGCTCGGCTCAGCTGTGCAGCAGCAGCGCGTCGCTGCGACGTGCAGCATCAGCAGCATGCGGAATGCGGAATGGAACGGGCTGGCGTGAAGCTTTAACCGTTTCAGGCGTCAGTCGCGCGTCGCCAGCAGCCGACAGCAGATGCCGAGACGAGACGAGGACGAACAGCAGCGCGAGCGTGCGAGCAGAGCCGAAAACCGAATCGAAATCGAAATCGAAATCAAAACTGAAATCGAAATTGAAGCTGAAATCGAAATTGAAACAGAAACAGAAACTGAAACTGAAACTGAAATCGATAAAGTAAACGAAATCGAATTCGAGTCTGTGGCGCAGATAAAAGCTGAGACGGCAACGGCAACGAGAGGGAGCCAGGAATAGAGGGAGAGAGAGAAGAGGCCAAGCAGCACTGTGCGTTTCAGTTTCTCTACCGTTTCGTTCCGTTCCGTTCCGTTCAGTTTCGTTGCGTGCGAATAACAAAAAGAGCGAAAGCAAAGCAAACACAAAGCCAAACTGCCGCGGGCAACAAAACCAGCAGCAGCAGCCGCAGCAGCAGCAGCCGCAGCAAAAAGAAAATTCACAATAAAAATTCACAACAAATTGTCGCGAAAATAAGTCGAACGAAAATCGAGGAAAACGCGTTTCACAATTGTGCCAAAAAGTGCGGAAAGAAGTGCCAAAAAAAAAACGTCGAAGAAGAAAAGCGAAAATTGTTTTTTGTTTTGTTTTTGTTGTTCAGTGTGTTGTAAGCTGCAAACAAGTGCGAAAGAAAAGTAAATAAGTTAAGAGGAAAATGTCGATTTTCCGACACACACAGGAGATCGGTTGCACCGTCCGCTCCGCCACACCAGCCCCCCCCCCCCTTCCTAAGCTAACCTTGGCGAGCTGATTAACAATTCGAATTGACGCGTCTCGTTTTTTGCCAAAGTTGTTGTTTACAATGCTGCAGTTGTTTTGAGTGTTATTGTTATTGTTGTTGTTGTTGCTCTTGTGGCATGCCACACAGTTCCGTGGCATGCGAAACATTTCAATGTGCAATTCGGCGAATGCGTTTGCAATGGCGACTGCGTTGGCGACGTCGATGTCGATGGCGATTGCAATTTCGATTTATTTATAAACAACAACAAGCCAAGTTAGCGAGAACAAGTGGTCGTGTGGGAGCGTGGCTGCGGGGCAGCGAGGACAGGGCTGGCTACATAAATATGCTATAACATATTGTTAACGACGACACACGACACACACACGCAGCAGCCTCCGCTGGCAATGGCCAAACAGCTGAGGCAACGCTTGTGAGCAGCTGCCCCTGTGCCTGCGCCTGTCCCTGCCTCTCTCTCTCGCTCTCTGCACCCCTACCCCTGTCGCTAGCCCCCTCCTTGTGCCTGCCCCTGTCTCTGCCGCTTGCCTACGCCTCTGCCTCTGCCTTTGCGTACCTCCATCTGCCTTGTCGTCTTTATTTTAATTTAGTGTTGTTGCTGCTGTTGTCGCTGCTGTTGTTGTTGCTGCTGCCGCTACTGCTACAGTTACTTGAAGCACACCTGCGCGACAACAACAACAGTCGCCGCCTATGCCTCTGTAATAACAACAACAACATGGCCAACATGGAGAAAGAGAAGGCGCAGCTGTAGATGGAGCAGCAGCAGCAGCAGCGAGAGCAGGGCGAGGGAGGAGCAGCAGCAATACGAGGCGCAGCAACAACAGCAACAACAGCAACAAACAGCGCCAGCGGCGGCCGTAAGCAACGTTTTCGAGCATATCCTTCTTAAGGACGTTCCAAAGGCAATTTGCTCGCTGGTTGCCGTTGCCGTCGTTGCTGTCGTTGCTGTCGTTGCCCGTTGCAGCCACCGCTGCGGTGTCTGTCCCTACTCGCTCTGTGTACGTGTGTGTGTGTGTACCCTAGCGTGCGTGCGTGTGTGTGTGTGTCACTCTCTTGACAGCGTGCTTGCTGCCTCTCGCTCACACTCGCGACGTACTACGCTCTCGCTTTATACGAAAAAATAGCCAAAAAGGAAAATGGAAAACAGTGCGAAAAACAGTGAGAGAAAATATACACACACAAACATACTGTCGAACACAAGCACACACACACACATACGCGCGCACAGAGAGAGTCCAAAAAGTACGTGGAAAATCGCTGGGAAATCGAAAACCGCTTAAAAAGTTCGCGTCAATCTAATAAAATCGTTAAATCGCATTAAAATCATAGCAAACCCCTCGGACAGCATAGGGATAAGGCGAGAGACACACACACATACAGTGGCATATTGATGTGCAGGTGTGTGTGTGTGTGTGCTTTGATTGATTTGTCTGAATGTTTATCGTGATTTTATAAACTTCCAATGCGGCAGCCTGCGCCTTCGCTCAGCTGCTAAAGCTTGCCTACTTTAGGGGGCAGGAAATGAGCGAGAGTAAGAGAGAGAGAGAGGCTAGAGAGTAGGGCTTAACGGGGGGCGCAGAGGTAGGCCTGATTGCGCTGATTGCGTGTGCGTTGCAAGCCTTTTGATGGGATTAGAAAGTTTTGTGCAGGTGCTTAAAAGATTCCGGCGGCGCTTAATGTTATTTATTTTTGGGATCCGCAATTACGTTACGCTTCAATCATGCTGTATGCGGCTGATTGAGCAGCCACTCGGCTACTTAGCCCAGCCCCTGCCCCTGCCCGAGTTTTATGTAATTATTGTAGTCGCATCGATTGATAATTGACGGGGCACATCTTGATTGAGCTGCCTCGCAGTGCGATTGTTGAGGCAGCTGAAGGTCAGCATGGGATTTGCCATTCACGAGGCGCGTCTGCTGCCACTTGCCATTCAATTAAAAGGTGCGAGGAAGGTTTGAAAGAAGTGACCTTTGCACACACACACACACATGCACACATTAACACAGAGACACACACACGCTTAGGCAAATTGATTGATGGCATTAGGCGAGGCGCGAGGCATGTGTGAACTTCAAACTGTTGCAGTCCCTAATCGAAATTGATTGCTGGCGAGCTGCGAGTGCATCGGCGCAATCAATCGATCAAACTGCCAGTCAGTCAGTCAGTCAATCAATCAATCAATTTAATTAACGCAGCACTTGGCACTTGCCTCGAGCTGGCAAACTAATTGAACTTTCCGTTTTGCAACAATCGATAGCGAAAGCAACATGATTTGCCCAGCTCCTTGCGAGGATCCCGCGGCGGATGCAGTGTACGTACTTAATTTTTGTTTTCTTTTCGTTTCTTTCTTGTCGTTTACTTTGAGTTTGCCTTCACCTTCGCTTTATCCGTCCACTTTGCGTTCAATTAACTTTTGCGTATCTAATTTCATTCACTATAATGATTTTCCTTCCACTTTAACTTTAACTTTTACTTTGTGCTGTGCTCTGCTCTTCCCACTGCTCTACTTATCCTTCTCTTCGCCCCTACTCGATTTTCATTCTGAGTATTTTGGTCTCCCATTAATCGAGTGCAATTTTGAGACACTGTGCAACACAACTGTGTCGCCTGCGCGTTTAATTGCTTCGCTTGAATGTAATTCGAGTTTCATGCTGCGTATACGTAATATTCGCACAGCTCACTTTATTGTCAAGGCGAACAGGGTTAAGTGATGAATTCGCCTTGTAATTTAATTGGGTTTTGTTGGGTGCATATCCAAGTTGTTGTTTAAGTTGCTTTTGTATTTTATTTACGTCTATAAACTATTGCATTTTCAATTAAAACTAATTTAGCTTATTTTGCTTGTGCGCACTTTGGTTTTGTTCAAGTTTCTCATGGTTTAATTATTATTTTAATTGTTTTTACATTTGTCTACAGTTTCTTATAAATTAATAATTAAGAATACATTTTAAGTTATTATTATTTATATTGTTATCTCAATGTTACTTATTTTAACTGCTTAAGCAGTCTAAAATTTGATTTCTACGCGAATTGCAATGTATGGCTCGCAGTGACTATAAAATATGCCTTATTATTTTCAGTTTCTATAAATTTATATATGTTTTAATCATCAATCAGAAAAGTGTTTGAAAGAATATATTTATTATTTTAATTATTTGTATACCTTTCGCTGTTATTTACTATTTCAACTGCAAACTGAAGCTAGAATGGATTGTCTAAGGCAGCTTCGAGTAGAAAGCAGTGTTTGTCTATATAATATGCTCTTTTAGATATATTTAATATATAGAGCAGGCGAATTCCAATGTGTTTCTCCTCCCTCTCTCTCTCTCTCTCTCTCTCTCTCTCTCTCTCTCTCTCTCTCTATGTCTCCCTCTCTGTCTGCAGCAATCAGATTAAACTGAAACTCAGCCTCGTCTTCTTCATGCTGGAACTGATTTCTTGCAGCTGCTTTAAATTTCCATACTTTGCTGGCTCTCTCAACTCACTTCAGTTATTTTCTAATGAATGCAGCATGCTGGCACGCCCACTCACGCCCCTCGCCCCACTCGCCACTCCCTGTTGGCAGCCCTTTCATATAAGATGGCATTTCCTTAGATCTTTCTTTGGCCCGGTGCGAATGTGCTGTTTGCATACAGTAACTAACTCACCAGTACACTCACACTCACACACTCAGACACACAGACGTACATAGAGTGTATCTAGGTGTATATACAATGCGAGTCTGTTGTAGAGGACGAGCGAGAGGCTGAGCGAGGCTGGCGTAGGCCATAAAAACGCGTGACAGAACAAAAAGACGACTGACGAGAGGCGTTAGACTGTGTATGGGGCAGGGCAGGGCAGAGCAGGGCAACGGAGGCGTGGCAGGGGCGATGCTTTCACACAACTCACGGCGGGCCAGAGGCACGCGGAGGAGCTGCGAGGGGCACAAGGTGTTGGGAAAGACAAAGTATTTGCTGCGCAGTCAAAAAGGAAGTGAAATTCCGAATGCAGAAATGGAGACAAAGTCGAGTAGGGTCAAATCCCGCTCACCCGAACGCCCCGGCTCCGGGCACACTGTGCTCCCGGAGGAGCATAGCAAAGGGAGGGGGAGTTGCTGCAGCTGTAGTAGAGCGCGCGGCGGGGTGGGGACACTGCGATAACGTAGCAGCTAAAAGGGGGCAGCTTAAGCAATATGAATAAGAATGTTAATAACAACAACAACGAGTAGGAGCAGCAGAAGAAGAGGAAGCAGCAGGAGTAGGTGAACTGCCACCCTCGCCTCCTCCTTCCTCCCTCCTCCCGCTGCTGCCACACATACACACAGCTGCTGTACACCAACGAAGCAGCGTACAAACAGCCAGAGACGCGAATAAACGACGCTGCAAAGAGCACGGAGCGAGTGTGAAACGTTGAACGCGCACGCACACAGACACATACGCACACACACACACACATCGGCACACACACGCACAACGCACACACACACAGGCACGCAGGGCGCGACTTTGAGCCATGTGCGTTGTCGTGCGCTTTCGTGTCGCTCGGCGAGCGAGCAGCGTGTCTCTCTCTGTGTGTGCGTGTCTCTCTCCTCCCCCTCCCCACATCACCCTGTCTGTGTGTGCGTGCTGCATAAATCCGCCAACAAGTTTCCCATTGTGCATGGCACGCCGTCGCCTCCCCCCGCACTCCTCCCCCTTCCCACATAGCGCGCTGGCTGCGCCCACTCAGCAGCCATTTTGCCGTCGCTTTGTTGTGGCTGCTGCTCGCCTCGTTCTCGCTCTTGCTCGCTCTCTCTCTCTCTCTCTCTCTCTCTCTCTCTCTCTCTCTCTCTATGGCTGCTTCGTGCCTTGCTCGTTTCGGCGCTGCTACGCTGTGTTATACACACACACACACGCACACACACACACTCAGTGAGTGCTTCTACCACGGCAGTTAAGCGCTTACACGCTTCAATTTCTCGCCACGAATTTCGTTGTTCGTTTCACTCGCTTCTGCTTCTTCTTGCGCTTTGTTGTCGTTTGTTGCCATTGCCTGCGTTTTCGCCTGCTGCCCTGTTGCCCTGTTGCCCTTCTGCCCCTCGCTGCTGGGCTAAACGTTTCGCCCTGCTGCGTTTACGCTCGTTTCGTGTTCGTGTTCGCGTTCGTGTTCGTGTGTTGTCGCCCTCGCCTCTGCCTGCGTGCATGTGTGTGTGTTTGTGTGTGTGTGCCACTGTGTGTCCTTGTGTGTTTGCTCTGCCTGCCCGCCTGTGTGTGTGTGTGTCGGCTTTTCCTTTTTCACGTTGATTTTTTTCTATTTCGTGCTGGGCAAACGCGTTTTTTCATCATTTTCTTTTCTCTCTCTCTTTCATCCTCAGCTTCTGCTTCTGCTTCTGTTTCGGTTTCGGGTTCCTCGCTGCTTCCTCTTCTAGTTTTTCTTCTACTTTTAGTGCTTTTCGCTGTGGCGCACTTGGGGTTTTTTTACATTATCGTGTTGTTGTTGTTGCCGTTGTTCTTCTTGTTGTGCGTGTGTTTCATTTCATTTCATTTCATTGCGTTGCGCTTCGTTTCATTCGCAAGTTGTGTGTGTTTATGTGTGTGTGTGTGTGTGTGGGGGAGGCAGCAGATAATTTCGTATATCATTTTATTATGTCGTTAACGTAACGTATGTGTGTGTGTGTGTGAGCCGTGTGTGTGTGTGTCTGCTCGACTGCAGCTAAAATCGTAGCTAGCGCCGATTAAGCAAATCGAGCTAGGAATTTCTATAATTAGCTACGGAATACCATTATTAAAAATACACACACCGTGGCAAAACCTCTGCGCCCCTCTACCTCCCTAGACCCCCCTCCCCCTATTGACCAACCAACGCAGCCTTCAGGCAAAATAAAAATGAAAATAACATTTTTCGGATATTTTTAGCCAGCAAGGCGTGTGTGTGTTTGTGCTCTGTATTTGTGTAAAAGCGTTTTTACCTGTGCACTGTCTCTCTCTCTGTCTATCTGCCCTGTTTCTATCTCTCCTTCTCTCCCT
Source organism: Zaprionus inermis (assembly GCA_018151445.1). NCBI lineage: Eukaryota > Metazoa > Arthropoda > Insecta > Diptera > Drosophilidae > Zaprionus > Zaprionus inermis. The sequence goes on from JAECXD010000285.1 coordinate 2,554,304, forward strand.
CGCTCTTGCTCTCGCCCTAGCCTGTCTAGCAAAAGGTTCAAGGTTGTTCAGTTCAGCGTCTGCGAAACGGTCAAAAATGCGGCCCAACGTTGACAAAAACAACAACAAGCACACGCAGACACACACACACAAAGCGCGCCAAAAGACATGACAAACCTGCACCCTGCCCCCCCCCCCCCCAACATACACACACACACACCTTCCCTTGCCTGTTCTGCGCGCGTCAAGCAGCCTCAAATCAATTGCAATAATTAAACGGCAAATGAGGCGAAAGAGCGAGAGAGAAAGAGAGAGGAGAGTGAGAGAGAGCGAGAGAGAGAGGGGGTGAAAGAGAGCGAGCAGCAGCATAGGTATGTTCCAGTGTATGTGTCTGTGTGTGTGTATGTGTGTGTGTGCGGCCAAAAGGACACCGCACCGGAGTCACTGAAAATCAATAGGCAAAGGACGTACCGAGATCCTCTCGCTCGCACGCTTCGTCGCGTCTCCCACTCCCGCTCTATCTCTCTCTCTCTCTTTCTACCCCACTTTCTCTCACTCGCATTGGCAACAACAACAAAACTAAAGCTATTTATGCGCCTATTTTAGTAGAAATAAAAGTAAAACCAAACTGCACACACACACATATGTCTCTCTCCCGCTCTCTCTCTCTCTCTGTCGCACTCTCTTTCTCTCTCTCTCTCTGTGTGTATGTGTGTGTGTGCTGCGCCTAAAAGCGGAAATTAACATTTTCACTTGCCGTTTCCGGTTGGGCAAAGCGAGCACAAAACACGACACGACAGCAGCAGCAGCAGAGGCAGCAGCGACAGCAGCAGCACATGTGTGTGTCTGTGTGTGTGCGTGTTCTATGTGTGTGCGTGTGTCTGTGTGTGTCGCTGCTCGCCTGTCGTATCCTATCTATGTGTAATGTGTCAATTCCCGATAAACCTCGAAATTCCTAATTACGAAACCAATGAAGCGATTTGCTGCCAGCACGATAACGCCAGCTGACAGCAGCAGCAACAGCAACAACAACAATAACAGCAACAATAGCAAGCAAGACAACAACAACAACAACAATAAACTTAACTGGCAACAACATGTGACAAGCAGCAGAGCAACAACAGCAGCAGCAGCCGTAAAATGCGTCGCAGAGATACAACAAAGCACAGCAGCAGCAGCAACAACAAATCATAAGCACATCTTGCCGCACAACAGCAACAACAGCAACAGCAACAACAACAAATAGAAAAGCATTGAAAAGTGCTCGGGAAATGCAAGTTTGTCTAGCTGCAACAATAATGCAACAAATGGCAACCAAATGTTAAGCAGAGCAACAACAGCAACATCAACAGCAGCAGCAGCAGCAACAGCAGCAACAACTTCATCAATAATAACAACGACAACAACAACAACAACAGCAAGCGGAACTGGCAGCAGCAGCAGCTGGATAGCTCCGGGAAGCGCATTAATGGCAACGCCCGAAAGTAGGCAACGCTTTTTCGGCTCGCACAAATAGCAGCCGTGCCAAGCAGCCGCCATTGCCGCCATTGTGCGCGTGTGCGTGTGCGTGTGCCTGTGCGTGTGCAGCAAGTGACAACGCTGGCGTACGAATTGTGCTGACTGCAGGCAGCGCTGAAAGTTGGCGCATTTACCAGTTCCAACAACTTGCTCGTCCTCAACCATTTCCCGCATCGATTTCATCGAGAGATGGGGCCTAACACCGGTTCTGCGACCGCGCCAGGAGCAGCCCCTCAGCGGTGAAAATCTCTCAAACGCCTCGCCCCCTCTTCTGCGTGATAGGTAACAGCACGAGCATTGCAGTGCAATCGAATATACTATCAAATATGTGATATATCGATAAGATTTGATTACGTTCTTAGAGTGCTGCATGAATGCAGTAAGCAGATCGAAGGCGATAAATGCATTCATGCAGCATTCCATTGTGTATGCCCGCTTACAAGCCAAGCAGAAATATATATATTAAGCTGCAAAAGCAATATCCGTGCCCAGTTGCCATATTCAAATAGCGTATACGTCTGTCTGTCTGTTCGAACACCTTAATCTCAGAGACCACAAGGGCTAGGGCTATCAAATTTATTGGCAATACGTACTATTAGTGCAGGTTTAATTTAGAATGCCGTCAGGCCTGCTGCCCTCCCTGTAAGCCGGGAGAAGGGGGTTATTTTGTAGGCCAGCTTAGCTTATTAAAGATATTCTAAGCGTGCATACGACAGTCGAGCATACTCGACTGTATCTCTCTGACTTGTTTAATATTTAATACATATTTTACTCTTTAATCAAATCAAAATGAAACAGAGAAAGTGCTCGGAATACCGCTGCCAACCTTGCCTGTCTAAATAGTACAATATCTTTAAAGTACTTGTGTGTTTATAATGTGCAGAAACAATTACTCAATTCTATTAGACAGTTGCACTTACCAAGCTGTCTGCCACTGTATAAGTCTAAGCACAAGGCCAAAGTTATGTCTAACTACCACTAAATAACTATGGTAAACTAAGTACCTAACTACAGTCCACTTTGTAGGAGTACCATAGATGTTATTCTCAAAATTTGCAATAGACCAAGTTTTCGCCTGGGCTGCAAAACTTTTTTCAGTAATTTCAGCATTGAAATTGTGACGTGAATCGAACTAATATAAGTGGTTGAGCTCAGACATGCATTCGGTATAGAACTGAGTTAATTCCTCGGCTGAGAATAACTCCCGACGAGCCACACACACTCACAAACACACACACACACAGACAGAGATAGCTCTGAACTAAAGCGAGTGCGAAAAGGAATAATTAAAAGTTTCAGACGTGGCGAGTTTCGGGTTGCAGCGACAAATTAAAGTTGATTTCAGAGTGTGACCCAAATAAGGCGCAGCTCCGTGGAAATTTAAGACTAGCGAGAGAATGTGTGTGTGAGAGAGAGTGTGTGTCTGTGTGTGTTAGAGCGTGTGTGTGTGAGAGAGCTTATGCATGCGAGTCTACGCGAGTGAGTGCATTCTGGAAAATTTCACTATTTTTGGTTGGTTTAGCTGACTGGATGCAGGCTTCGCTAGTGCGCAAAATGCATAGCATAGCGACAGGCGTTGCTGCTGTTTCGACGTCGACTACGACTGCGACGGCGACGGCGACTGCGCTGCTGTTGGCTCTGGCATTTTGTGCCCTTTTCCAATTTACTTTACAAATGTGTGACCTGCCGTTGCCAGCGTTGCCACGAGTGCCACAGGGGAATGAGAGTAGCGAGTGGGGCGGTCGGTAAAGGGGTGGCAAGCAGGGCAAACATGTCAACTGCAACCAACACAAACACACAGACATACACACACACACACATACGGGCACACACACACACAGACAGGCAGACAATGCGCTACTGACAATGGAATATGCAGATGCTGAGCTGGTTGCTCAATTGGCTAACATTAAATTGAGCTCACACAGACACAGCCACAGACACATACACAAATACAAGCACACACACACGTACACACTCGCACACACACTAACTCACTCATCTGCTATACATAAATACGTATAAAGACATGGGCCAATTTGATGGCTGACAATGCGGCGTATGCGTAATGTGCCATCATTGAAACTGACAGCAGCAGTCGCAGCGGCAGCTGTTAACACCAGCAACATGAGCTGACAGCAGCAGCAGCAGCAACAACAACAGCAGCAGCAGCACTATTGGCAGCATCATCAACATCATCATCATCATGATCGTGCTCATCATCATAAACGTTTTTCGGTCATGATTGAGACATAACAATATCCTTTGACAATATGCCCCATAATCATCTCAATGAAAATTGACATCCGTTTGACATTGATAATGAGATGTGGCTGCCTTTTGTGCGTTGCCCCTCTCTCTCTCTCTCTCTCTCTCTCGCTATGTATGTGTGTGGGCATGGGCAGCTCGTCGTGAATGCGGCAAGAGCACTTAGCTCAAGTGCAAATAAACTATTGAACCCAAAAGAACCAAACGGATGCTTGCCCGCCCCCCCTCCCCACACTCCTTCCTTCCCTACCTTCAGCAGCCAAAATGCTTCGACTTTCACTTTGTGCTGCCCTCGTTTGCCCTCGCCGCGTCTGCGTCGTCCAGCCCAGCCCCCTCGCCGTCTGCCCCAACGGCTGGCAAAGTCGAACAATTGCGGCATATTTCAACTTGCAACTTGACTTTTTAACCTTTTTGCCTGTATACCTTGCGCCCAGAAAGCGCCGTGTTTGCCTGCCAGGGTATGCGCGCAGGGTAGCTTAGACTAACGTGAGCTCGGAAAATCTTTTAAGCTCGCATCGCATTCTGAAAACCTTTCGCGCTGCCGTCGAGCTCGAGAAAATCTTAGAACTTCACTTTCCAGCTTGCTTTTTGTTCTACAGGGTAACTGCTTGTCGTGCAGAACATATTCCTGGCTCTGGACATGCAGCAACTTGTTTTGCTTTGTTTTGTTTTGTATCGCCTGCTGCTGTCATTGTTCTTGACTTTTGATCCTTGCTGGCAGCGACAGGCGACAGGCGACAAGCGACAAGCGACGTCAACGTCAGCAACATGAGCAACAAAAGCCCCAAACAATGGGAACAGTTCAGGCACACACACACACACACACATGTGTGTAGACTTTGTTGTGTCTGCTGCCGTCTGCCGCGCTTTGTGCTCGCTTTCGCTCGTTTAACTCAGTCGCCTTTGTTGTTTACTTTCTTGTTACGTTTTACTTTTATTATGCTCAGTTCATATATCAAGTATACGCCCCCCCTTCGCCCATCCCACATCACTTTATGGTTATTGTCCCGTTCAGGACAGGCATAAAAATTAACACCGCATGTCAAACAATAATGAGAGAGAGAGTGAGAGAGATAGAGGGACAGAGAGAGATAGAGCTAGCAACAGAGCTGCCAAGGCGCCAATAGAATCGACATGGCCAATTGCCAAATTTGATGGGACCAATCCTTGCAAGAAAGTTGCCAATTTTCTATTGTAATTGAAAACTTTGGCATTTTCAAGCATCTACTGTGACCCTGCTGACCCAGACGAGTCTTGAGTAGGGTCAAAGGTTTAGAGAACTGTAATCTGAGCTACACGCGCTGCCAAATCTTTGCTGCAGTACACCGAAAGATTCCATATGATATTTAACTCGAGTGTATAACACTTTATACTTTATTGCAATCGATTTAAACATAATTTGTGTATCGATTACAATAACCTACTACAATATTAAGTATACGACATGCTTAACTACATATCATCTCGTACTACGGTCAATTTTAAACTGTCTTAGCTCATGGTTTATCAAGTATTTCCTTTATAATAGAGCTGTGGAACATATGGATAGTTAACTTTTCCGATACACTCGAGGTTTTGCCTGCAAGATATTCAATACCAGCCATAGCGCCTTTCTATGACTTTCATTTTAAAACAAGTCTTTAAAATGATGCGCAAAAAAATAGGTTGAAATTGAGGCTAGGTACGCACAGTTGGAATGTGGCACTTCAAGAGGCGAACTTATTCAATCTACTTGAAGTAACTTTATTGGACTGCACATTTAGCTGAGAGTTTCGACTCTGTAGGCTGTCTGTTTATGGACAGTTGTGCTATTCATCGATAGTTTCTATAAGGCTTGCTACTATCCCTATAAGCACGCTATACAGAACTCAGTTTTATTAAAAGAGCAATCCAATTAGCTCAGTCCGTGTTGAAGCCGGCGCAACGCAATCACGTGCTGCACTTCAGAGAAGACCTAGAAAAAGGAAAAGCAAACGAAAATGAGAAAGAAAACGAGTAAAAAGAAGATGAAGAAGCAGAAGAAGCGGCACCCGCAGCAGTTACATCACTTGAATGCAGCGTAGAAGTTGCCAAAGAGGGCAGAAGAGAGATAGATAGAGAGAGAGAGAGAGCGAGAAGCGAAAACTATAAAAACCTTTCGGTTGCAAGAAGACAACGTAGCACGGGCGAGCACACTTGGACACGCCTCGGACCGAAATACTTGAGCAAATTGTTGTTGTTGCCGTACTTGGCTTTCGACTCCTCCGTTTGTAAATTGCGCACTTTCTCGAGTCGCCTCCGACCGCGCCTGGGCCTGGGCTTGGGCCTGGGCTAAAGTTGCCACAAGACGCCACAGCGCAAAATACATTTAAAATGCCTAACGTGCTCGAGCTGCTAACCCTTGTGCCCCACCCCAGTTCCCACACGCCTGTGCCCACCTGTCCGCACGTGCAACACAGCAACAAGCGTGGCTGCATGTTACCCACAGCCCAACCCCTCCCCCCCTGCCTCCTGCTCAGCCCCTCCTCGTACACGATTTGAGAATTGCTGCCAAAAATAACTGAAACACAAATTGTGCACGCAAACTTGCGCTGCCCAAGGTCAGCTAACAACAGGCAGTTGTGCGCAAGGGGAAGAAAGAGAGGGTGCCTGGCTATGTACCCCACCCTCCCCCCCCCCCACCATCATCCTCTGTCGACAAGCAGTGCAGGGCTTACTACCTTACGCTCGCCTTGCTGCAGCTTTAAGCCAAAATTTGCATAATTCGCCGCCTTCTTCTGGCCGTGATTCCTGCTGACTCAGAGATTGATTGCAAGCGGACTCTCACGTGACTCGTGACTCGAGAAACTTCTGTCTCTCGGCAGGGGCACATCAATGTACACACACACAAGTTAGTTTAAGTATTAGTTAGTCCAGCGAGCTAACAATAAGGGAACTTCAGTGAGCTTAGTTATCTTTTTGAAGTTCAGATGTGAAGAGATTAAGGAATATATATAGTTTATGCATACTTCTCATTATATACGCTACCTAAAATGCATATCTTGCCTCACAGACTATATAAATATGCTAAGCTAGCGTCAACAGTCGAGTTTCTATACGGGTATACTTATTTTTGTCTGTATGAACAGCTTAATCTAAAAGACTATAAGAGCTAGGGCCATAAAATTTGGCAGCAATGTGTCTTATTGTTGCCAGCAGTTCATGCCTATTCTAGACTTTTGCCACGCCCCCTACTGCCTGTGTAAGCCCAAGAAAACAAATGCAAGTGTTGTTTTAAGACAAGGCAAATGTAATGCTATAAAAAGATAACCTAGAAGAGAATACAGGCCTATTGCAGTAACGAAATAGCTTATTAACTTTATTGCAAATTCGCTTTATTTTCTTTTATTATAAACTTAAATAATAAGGGATTATAGCTTTAATCTTTCGACTTACAAATAATGATATAATATACACGAAAAGTTCGCTGAATGCATTTTCCTTTAGCTCTGTGGTTCCAACATCAAACGTATTTAATCTAAGGTTGCTGTACGTTTCTTTCGTGTCCGTCAAACTTTTCAATGAGTGAGTGCTTTCTTTCCTTTCGGTCCCCGCTACCACCCCCTCGTATGCAGTGCATCGTAAAATCGAATGCCACACGTGACGTCAGCTCGCCTGACTACAAGCCAAGCAGTTTAATGGACTCATCGAGTCTTCGTCTTCGAGTCATCTTCGAGTCAGGCTCGAGCGAGGCGTGTTTTTTGTTCAGCTGCCTTCGTGCCAGGCAGACTTTAAAGAGCTTGAAGCAGTTGCCACATTTATACGGATTGCAATTTGTTTGATATCGATATATCGATAGTTTGCGTAGTTGTGTTTGCTCGCAAACAATATGCTGAACGTGTCTGCAGTAGCTCTTGTTGTGTCTGCTCTTCTCGCGCGCCTCAGCGTATGCAACGAAAAGTAAATTTCAGCTGCTTTAATTGTAGGGCAGCCGCGGTAGAGACTGCGAAACAGCTCAAGGCTGCGTGATAAGTTGCTGCAGCGTTGTCACGTTTTTTAGCTGGCAATATTTGCCATCGCCGTTGCCGTTCTCCCTCTGCCACTGCTCTCGCATTTAATTTTTTGCCATTAATTGGCCCCACAGCAGCAGCAGCAGCAGCAATGGCGGCAACTGAGGAATGCGCATTATGCACACGGCATCTCGCAGTGCAGTGCGAAGGATGCCGCCTGCCTGCCTAAAAATAGCCGACTGCAATGTGGAAATGTCGAACAGGCGAGGCGGAGACAGCAGCGGCCGGCATGGGGCAAGGACAGCAACAGAGAGGGGGAGAGGACGGAATGGGGGCTGGGAGCAGGGAGGCAAGCGCAGTACGCCAGTTGCCTTGACCGGCATGCAGTCGCACACATACATACACACACACACACACAGACACGCAGAGAGAGAAGATGCGAGCCGTAGGATTTATGCGCTGATTTGTACAGGGCAGGGCAGGGCAGGGCAACATGCGCTGCTCTGCGCTGCTTCGACTTGGCTTTTGCATTGAACATCAGGCAGAGCGACAGAGAGTGGCTTATGCAACACTGCTGGCAGCAGCGGAACCGGAAGTCGTCGGGCGAGCGCCGAGTGCTGCCGTGCTAGCCGGGCACGGCTAAATAGGTCGCTGGCGCTGGCGAAAAGGCGATGAACGCTGCGCACAATGACGTCACGGCAGGCTGATGTTTGTAGTGCCGCTGACCTACATATATATACACACACACACGCACGCACACAGGGGTAGTAGCAGAGCGAGAGAGAGAGAGAGAGCGCGCAACAGCTGCAGCTGCAGTGGCAACATTTACATAGATAAACACACACAGACACACACACACGCACGCACGGTAAGCCGACTGTGCCAGTGTGTGTGTGTGTGTTGGCATGTTTTTCATTGACACACACACATAGACATACATAGGTACCCATAGACACACACACACTCAGTTGCCGCCAAGTGTTTATTGTGTTGGCGTTTTGCATAAAACTTCAATTGTTTGTTGACATTTCAATGCAAATGCGGCGTTTGTGTGCCTGGGTGTGTGTGCCTGACCGCTAGTGGATATGGATAATTATCCATATGCACAGATGCTCCTTAAATGCGCCCACACACGCACACACACACACGCAGCCAAAGTGTGTCACAGCGCGGCTCTGACGTCATGCACTGACAACGGGGTTGCATGTGCAACATAACCTGCAAAAGGTATGCCTACCCCACTAGTCTACCCCCTTGCCTACCCCCCACAGTCGCAATTTGTCTCTCGCCTGTGCATAATTGAAGGCACAGATGGATTTCGTTCCCGGCTGCAATTATTCGGCCATGTGTGTCGAGGGGTAGGGAGAGGGGAGGAGGCAGGCGGCAGGCAGGCGGCCGCGTCCGTCTCCCCCTATCTGTGCGAGTCATCAAATATGCAATTATGTGGCCGCAAAGTGAGACAGACCGAGCGGGAGAGAGGGCGGGGGCAGCTCGCTGGATTGCTTGCCGTTTGGCCCTACGTCTGGCGTGCAGTTACACGCTTAATTAAATACCACGGCGCCAAAAAGTAGGCAACATGCCATGCAACAACGCCTCGCGTTGCCAAAAAAACCAACGGAAAAACTGTTGGCAACATCAGCGATAAGCAGCAAGCGCTGCATAAAACGTTTCTGCCGCCAGCTTTGGCACGCTGCCAGCTGCCTCTCTTCCTCTCCTACACTCTCTTCCACTCTCTCTTACTCACTCTGCTCGGCTCAGCTCGGCTCTCACTGCCCCTGCTGGTATGCAACGCCTTTTAATAAATGTATGTCTATGTGATTGTAATACAATTTCAATTACATGTGTAAACATATATTGCCTTCCTGTGCCGCCGCCGTCGCCGCCGCCGTCGCCGCGTGGGCGGAAACGCTTGAGCGCTGCAGGCACTGGGGAAAAAAGGGAGAAAGAATATCCTGTGCCTTCCCCCCACCCGCCATTGCCGCGCTCCACTGTGCCACCTGGCATTGTGAGCCAAAAAAGTATTTCAACTTGCATAGCACTCTCTCTCTCTCTCTCTCTCTCTCTCTGTCTCTATCTGTGTGTCGCTCTCTCTCTCGCTCAATGTGCATTTAATGGGCCTGCGGTGTGCCGTGGTCGCTGCTCGACCATGCCAAGCCACGGCATAATACCGATACACTGGAAAATACCAACAAACCTATACAATATACTAAATACTAAATGCATGAAATGCAACCAAATATCAAATATCAATTACAGCTCAGCATTTGATTTGATTGCCGCATTATGCATGCATATGCATGCATATACATGCACTGGCATGCATATTGCATTCTGGCGAGACAGCCCGATTTGCACAGCAACAATAAAATCCAAATTGATGTCAGATTCCATTTGCAGTAAAACAGAAAACTGACCAGATATTCTCGCTCTCTTTCCCTTTCCCTTTCTCTCTCGCTCTCTTTTCTGCTTCGCTCTCTCTTTCTTTCATCCGAAACTTACACTTTAAGATAATCCGATTGTTGTCAAAGCACAAGTCAAAGTGAATATTCATATGCACTCATTCAAACTCACTCTGCCCTTCACTTGCTTACCCTGTGCAAGGAACCATTTCAATTTTCCATTCACATTTTAAAGTTTTTCTGCAGTTGAAGCATGCGGAAAACTAAAGTTTGTTTTCCATCAAGATTTTGAATCAATGCAGAAAGTTCTGAGCAATTTCTTCAATGGGATTTCGAAAATTGTTATAAATTGCACAGCAAAGTTTACCTTTCCTATACAATTACTTTATTTTTATTGATTTTAACCTATTTTTAGCCCATTTAAACCTATTTTTAAACTATTTTAACCATTTACTTATTGAAACTCCAATAACAACCGATTTAAAGCTATTTAGTCTTCAATTGATCCTTTTCCATATAAATCAGCAAATCAAATACCCATATTGATTTATTTATAAACATGTATATTAAAGATATAATAATTAGGTATCTATCTACTTATCTATTCATATATTTATCTATCCATCTGTTCCTCCGAGCTCATAATTACTATGAAAGTGGGAGCTGTTGAGATAATTAAGTAACTTTGATTTCCATACATTTTATAATCGATTTACACCCTATTCCAACAGCAAATCTAACCATTTCTTTTATATTTGTTTCTTGCAGGTCTTTGCCCAAATTGAGCAGTCAAGACGAAGAAGGGGGGGCTGGTCATGGCTTTGGTGGCGGACCACAACACTTTGAACCCATTCCTCACGATCATGATTTCTGCGAGAGAGTCGTTATAAATGTGAGTATCTCAAACTTTCTCTCTCTAATTTGCTTTTCCTCCACACTCTTTCTTTTTTTCTCTTCGTCTGCATTCGACAGGTAAGCGGGTTAAGGTTTGAGACACAACTACGTACGCTAAATCAATTCCCGGACACACTGCTTGGGGATCCAGCTCGGAGATTACGGTACTTTGACCCGCTTAGAAATGAATATTTTTTTGACCGTAGTCGTCCGAGCTTCGATGCGATTTTATACTATTATCAGAGTGGTAAGTGTGATACCGATGCGTGAAAATGATGACTTCGATTGATGCGATCTTAAATAATTTAATTTGATAATGTTCAAAAACTCTTCTCGTCTCTTTCTATTCAACAACATTCCCTCGACGCCCTTACCCTCTTCCCTGCACCCACTCGCACTGAACAAACACTGATACACAATACCAACAACTCTTCTGCCTTATATCACACATTCTCCAAACACCCGCACAAATATCACAACAACAAACTCTTTTCTCACCTCTATTCGCAGGTGGCCGACTACGGAGACCGGTCAATGTCCCTTTAGACGTATTTAGTGAAGAAATAAAATTTTATGAATTAGGTGATCAAGCAATTAATAAATTCAGGTAAGCCTGTGGCCCCAGAATGAGAAAACAACCTTATGTAAAACAATATATTCACCAAATACCAAGCAATACCAAAACACGTACTTAACAACAAATACTATAACTAAACGTAGTTGAGCAGCAAAATTAACATTGGCAGCAAGTGCTCTAAATGAGTTTCAAATGTGGCATGCAACACGGCACCAGCATCGCGTAGGTCGACCAAAAGACACATGAATACGAATACGAATACCTATGCACAAGATTTGAATCCTTTCTCTGGCATTAGAATGGCATATAGGAAATATCAGATTGAATGGATCTACTTGTAGTATATTTAGTTTGCACTTTATCAACATGATGGCACAAATTTTTTTAATACATATAGACAAATATGTAAAGTATACTAACTGAACCGAATATTATAAGCTAATTTTTATCATATTTAATCAAAGTGCTGATAAAGTTGCTTGAAATCTACGAATCCAACGAAAAGCTTAGCCACGTTTTGCAGAAGAAGATGCGCATGATATATGAGTAAATGAATAAGGCATTAAGTAGAAATTTCATTGACTAACCTAACACAATGCAATTGAAATCATTCTGTTTCCGTTTGTATGTCTGTCTGTCTATCCGTCTGTCTGTCTGTTTGTCTGTCGGCCAGTCCGTCTATCTTCTTATTTCCATCGCTCGTCATATTTCTTTCAGAGTACAATTTATGTCTTTATAAGATATAGCATGGTTCTGAGCGTATTGTCATTGAATGGCATCCATACACATACACACTACTACACACCCTACTAAACACACACACACACAAAACCGTTGTGTTGTTATTTCTATTATTGTTGAGCTTGTGGTTCCCCATTCAATTGACATTTTGAGGCATTTATTGAGTGTGTTGAGCGTATTTTGCGGTTTCCTCGAGAGTTTTCCAATGACGCAGTTGCATTCTTTGCCAAACAAAGGAGACACTCACACAGATACACACGCATACAACCGACAATGACCTGCTACTATGAAGGACCGAAAGGTTGTCTCGTCTGTCGAACGAGTCGAATCAGTTGTTAATCACTTGACCACCAGCTTAAAATTTTGTTGATACGACACAAAGAGGGGGCAGTGTGGCCGTGGAACCGTGGAGGCCCGGAGATGCCGGCGTTCAGCTGAAGGATGACAGCGTAGACACACAAAAACACACACACAAACACAGAGAGACCGGAGAGCCTCCGAATCCAGATAACAAAGGCCAGAGCCAACGTTTGCATTCCTTTTGGCTTCGATTACTTCGATTATTTCGATTTCAATTTCAATTTCAAACTCAATTTCGTGATTTCGAGTTCACCTTCAATTTGTTTCACACAAAGCAATCAACATCGTACTTACTTCTTTACAAACAACTTATCGATTTTCAGTTGCACTTATCGATAATCTTTTTTTTCAAGCTTACACAGTATATCGATTAGTGCTTCGCTATTGCTGGGCTGCCAAAACAAAACGCTGCTTAGGGCTTAAATTTAACCTAACCTAAGAGAAAGCTAATGCTTTAATACTCTCATACACCTACACACACACACACATCCATTCATAAGCAAATATATTTTTGAATTGCTAAATACACAATCTCACACGGATTTCGTTTTAATGTGAATTCAATTATTATAATATTCCTAAATTGTTTCTCTTAATCTTTCTCTCTTGCTTTCTGTTTCGCACACAAAACGCACTCGCAGAGAGGATGAAGGCTTTATTAAAGAGGAAGAAAGACCATTACCGGATAATGAGAAACAAAGAAAAGTCTGGCTGCTCTTTGAGTACCCGGAGAGCTCGCAAGCCGCCAGAGTTGTAGCCATAATTAGTGTATTTGTTATATTGCTATCAATTGTTATATTTTGTCTAGAAACATTACCCGAATTTAAGCATTACAAGGTGCGTACATTTCCAACTATATATGTCATCAGTTTATTTTTATATAGCTCGACTCGAGTTCAATCGAAAATCTCTATCGATATTCATTTATCTACATCATTTCAACTCTTACAGGTGTTCAATACAACAACAAATGGCACAAAAATCGAGGAAGACGAGGTGCCTGACATCACAGATCCTTTCTTCCTTATAGAAACGTTATGTATTATTTGGTTTACATTTGAACTTACTGTCAGGTATGAGTAAAATCTGCAAACACAACCCTATATATCTATACTCTACAATACTATGCTATTAAAATGTTTGTAATTAAGCTAGTTTAAAAAATTTCAAATGATTTAAGTTTTTAAAAAAATATCTTCATTGGTGGATGGGTGCATAAAGTATTAAGTTGCCTTATAATAGCTTAACGAACTTACATATACCCTGTACTCAATGAATTGCAGAGAACGACTGCTGCTGATATAGAATACCATATCTATCTATTAGTTTTTCCGATATGTCACATTCTAACCAATTTTGAAAGGCTTTCAATTTTTTTCCAACTGAGTACAGGGTATCGCATAGTCGTATGTATCGGCTTTGTTAATTAGCACTGGTTATCGCATAGTTTGTAATAATATGGTTATAATGATAGAACATTTTGATATACATATGCAATATTTGTGCTTTTTTTTTTTGTTTTTTTTTCTTCTCTGTACTTCTATCTGACACTCTGTTTCTCATGCTCCATCTCTCTCTCTCTCTCTCTCTCTCTTTCTCTCCCTCTTCTCACACTATCTCTCTCTTGTCTCTCTCTCTCCCTGTTTCTTTGATGATCTCTTGTGTAACTGTCTGTCACGTCGCGTTTTTTGTGTTGCGCCCGCGCAGGTTCCTCGCATGTCCGAACAAATTAAATTTCTGCAGGGATGTCATGAATGTTATCGACATAATCGCCATCATTCCGTACTTTATAACACTAGCGACTGTCGTTGCCGAAGAGGAGGATACGTTAAATCTTCCAAAAGCGCCAGTCAGTCCACAGGTATGAGATTTTTGTTTGGCCAACGCCGCAAAACCTTATCAAGCACACACACACAACACACAAGCATACAAACATACACACAAGCTCACATACACACACACAAACCAAATCAATAAAACCTACACTGTACAAAAATTGTTTATTTTGCCTAAAAACAAAACACAAGAAAAACTATAACCATAATTAACGTACATAGAAAAACAAAAACAAAACTCGTCGCGTTGTTTGGTTCGTTTTTAAGTACGAATTGCCTGCCTTGAAATTTGAATTCTTCTGATTTCTGGATGTGTTTCCTTCAATGGGATAGTCAGCTTATGATTTGATAGCAATGCTTTTGCCTACGTAATACACATAGACACACACACTCACACACAACCAACTGCTATCCTAGTGCTCTTGTACTATCGTAAGCGTGCTCAGTGTACCCAAAAATACTGGGTACATCTCATTGTTGTATATTATGTACTACTAACTAACCAACTAACCCTCGCACACGGATACACACACACACACACACCAATACACACAAACAGACAGGCACATACTATCACACTTATAAATAACTATTACTCTATATACCCAACAATATCTTACAAACCTATTCACAAACTACTCTGTTGCATACATAAATATACAATATATATATATATATATAAATAATTTAAAATTTCTAGGACAAGTCATCGAATCAGGCTATGTCCTTGGCAATATTACGAGTGATACGATTAGTTCGAGTATTTCGAATATTTAAGTTATCTAGGCATTCGAAGGGTTTACAAATATTAGGACGAACTCTGAAAGCCTCAATGCGGGAATTAGGTTTACTTATATTTTTCTTATTTATAGGTAAGTTACAACAACAAAACAGACAACAACAACAAAAACAACTACTACAAAAGAAACAAACAGTACCACCAAGCACACCCAGCCCCACTCACTTACTATGCCAAACCAATTTACTAAATACCCAAACCACTTTACTTATCGTATTATGATCTAAACTCAAGACCAATAACCAAACCAACGACCAGCCGACCTTATAACTAAGCACAACTCAGACAGACCATCACAACAGATCTCAAAAACACAGAAAAAAAAGAAAAAAAAAGATATTCAACTTGTACTCAACTAGGGAAAATCACAACGCTAGCGATAAAACACCTCTGCTTAAACTAAAACCAACTTAGATATACATTATATATTTTAAGTACATTCAGAAAAAAAAAATAAAAATAAAACAAAAGCCAGCACATTTTGTAATCGTTCACCATTTGTTTACAACAACAAGATACCACCTCCTCAACCCAAGAAAATACCCGAAAATCACTAGCAAATACCGCAAGTACTCCAAGCGAATGGAATACTTTACTCTCGATTAAGCGCTTTTTAACAATTATAATTTCACATTTCGATATCCAATATATTCCATGATGATGAGGGCTATTGAGCTATTGACCCCATCAATGTCTGTCAGTTTTCCATTGATATACTACCAGCCTAAGTGGGGACCCAACAAATATATAGAGAGTCGAGGCTAAACTAGAGTAAACATACATACATATCTACACCTAGTTAATGCTAATTAATACCGTTACTTACCCTTAACAGTATCTCTTACGTATTACGCATACGTCTACCACAAGGTGCCAGCGGGCATACAATACTTATATATACATATTATCTTACTAAACTAAAC
Source organism: Zaprionus inermis (assembly GCA_018151445.1). Lineage (NCBI taxonomy): Eukaryota > Metazoa > Arthropoda > Insecta > Diptera > Drosophilidae > Zaprionus > Zaprionus inermis. The sequence continues at coordinate 2,570,565 of JAECXD010000285.1, forward strand.
TAAACTAAACTAAACTACTTAAACTAAACTAAACTAAACTATACAAACTATTTAGTTACATAATACGCGTAGCTTAGCTAGTTAAATCAGATGCAGCATACACTTAGGCGCCCGTAGAGAGAAGAGCGCACTATCTGCATATACCAACTACTACGTATGAATCCTTAATGTCGTCTCTACTAATTAGCTTAAGTAATACTTATACAGAGAGAAAAATAAACCCACCAACTTATACAACTGTATTTTAGTTGGTTTTTGTTTTGTATTTTTTCTGATTTCTTTCCAATTTTTTTTTTGTGGTGGGCCCGGAACAAAGTTAGCTAGTCGATATTATAATATTACCGATATTATATATTACCGTAATATCCGAACCCGTACCCGTATTCGTATATTTACCCATAGACTACACACACTCACACTCAAATATATATATTTTTGATATCGTCTTTGGCTAGAGAACAATCAATGTCAATGTACTCGAATTTTAGTCTATTGCTCCTGATATACTTTGACAGAGTAAAAACGCAATATCCATGGTTTTTATCAATGCCCCGCTCCAAGGTCGTTGGCAATTTTAAGGCCCGTAACGTATTTTGTTGCAGTTCGCTCTTCCCATGCACATATCGTTTATTGTTTATCGTTTATTGCCGATACCCAATCCCGATACACATATTTATCGATATTGTTGTTTCGAATATTTTTGGCGTCTTTGCACACAAACTGCGCACGAAATGCCTTAAAATTGGCAATCTTCTTTGCGACGAATTGTCCACAAGAGAGAAACAAAATTTAAAATAAAAAATGCATTTTTTAGAACATTTTAGCAAACAAAAATAAACTGAAAAACTAGTGAAGTGTTTTTTGCAGCTGCAAAGCGATTAACATATCAATAATCTATACCTAACTATATACATACTTTATATATATACATATTTAAATATATATATATAAAAGTTGTTTTATTGTTCACGTTTTAACATAATCAAGTTGTTCGCATTACATAAACGTAAACGTACTTGTAATAGTATTCGTAATCGTTATATCGTTACAGTTATCGTTATCGTTATCGTTATCGCTATCGTATTCGTAAAAGTTACTTCATCTACGTTGTTTTTGATGTCGTTTCTTTGGCTTTTAGTTTATAGTTTGTCCTTGTATCCGTTGATCTTTCTGAATTTAATTATAAATGTGTATGTATATAACTAATACACATACATATATATGCTATATGATATACTGATCTCTCCACATAAAAAATCTTTATATAATATATGCGTATGTGTATTTTAAAAAGCAAAACCACACGCGGTTCATAAGTTCCGTTGCATTGCCTTCAGTTGAGTTCAGTTCTGTATGTGTTTCTTTATTGTTGTTGTGTTAATTGCGAGCTAACCAATTGCGGGATAGTTAGTTAAGGACTAGCTCCTGTTACCTACTACATACTACATACATATAGAGATCGGTCTTTATGTAGATACATAAACGCACCCATAAATACATATGTAATTACCAAAGTACCAGCCACACTCTATAAACTATATAATTAACTAACTAGTCTAGCGTAACCCTATCGAGCCGAGAAACGGCTCTACAACTACATACTACTTATACTCGTATATTTACTATATGTCTAACAGATCGGCCAACGACTGAAAACTGTACAAATCGTTAGTTTTATGTGTTCTTTTGTTCTGTTTATACTTCTCTCGTATTATTTGCCTTGCCGTAGTGTAGTATATACATCAATATATATGTATATGCATATGTATGTATATATATATGTATCTATATCTATATCTAAACCTATACATATGTGCCATACTAACTAATACTATCGACAAATAACAATTAACGTATGTTTACCGTATTGTACAAAGTACTCAACTAGCTAGTTTCTGTTTATAAATATATAAACTCTATATATATATATATATATATATATATATATATATATATATATATACTACATATATCTCTAAAACAACAATAACAACAACGTTGCGAATATCTTGTACTGTCTAACAACATAATGTCATATATAGTTAGTTGCAAGAAAACTAGAAGCATTACTAACCAATAATATCGATAGAGCGCTAGCGCTCGATCCACAGCGATCGATTATACTAATCATCGTTTGCCTATTGCGCTGTAAAGTTGACTGTACAAATCTTGAAAACGAGGGAGAGCGAAAGCAACCCTATCCTAACTCGATTCCGAAATTTGTACAGTGAAGATTCGGCCGCAGCCGAATGCTCTTTCGTTGTGAGCATTCCCCTTAATTTCGATTTGTAATATTTTGCGATCTAATTATGTGACACGAATTACCACACGTCTCAACTGACTTTACTCACACACACACAAACACACACACACACACCTAAGACAAGACACCCAGTTTTTGAAACCTTCTTTTCGTAACACCTTTCTTATAGTTTGTGCACAGATAAAAATACGTTTTTTGTCATACTATATAACAAAAGCTCCAGAACTTTTTCAACTAGTTAAATATGAATGTATATCTTGTAGTTGTTTTGAAGGAAAAGAAAAACTATCGAAACTAATCGACAAAACCAGTTCGATAGATCTATCGCACTCACAACAAAACTGTACACTAAACAATAAAACAATAAAGAAAAAACCTGTTGGATCCTCTTGTTTAGTTCATGTTCTACTTGATAACTAACAGTACTACTTGGTGTACTATTATCATCTTGAATGAAGCGTGCCACGATCAGCGCCCAGACCCAAGCAGAAAACCAAGAACAACCCGCGACACCTAACTAAGTGGTAACCTGTTATTGGAATACTTATACTGTATAATTCAACCGAATCCTTTTAATAAGTCTCAGCTAAGCTTACTTTAGTATTTTGCAATCGATTAACCCGAACTAATTCAAGCTGATTTCTGTTTAAAATCGCGCCCAGGCGTTGTACTGTTCTCGTCGGCGGTTTATTTCGCGGAGGCTGGCAGCGAGAGTTCATTTTTCAAGTCCATACCCGACGGATTCTGGTGGGCTGTGGTGACCATGACTACGGTGGGATATGGTGATATGAGGTACAACTTACATTACACATCTACGTCAAAAGATAACCTAAAAACACAAATAAAATACCAAGAGCAATGCAAAAGAAGCGAGCAAATAACTGCAAGTCTAACTGCGTCGTCTTGTCTTGTCTATTTATCTACCCGTCTAGCCTAATATCAACCTGCTGTACTATAAAGCTAATATCCTCTCTCCGTCTCTCTCTCTCTATCTATACTTTTTCTCTCTAACCGTTTATATTTCATACTCTTTTACACCTTAACTCTTTCATAACTGTGGCTATCGATGTACTGAGACTCTCTCTCCTTCTCTCTCTGTCTAATTTCTCTATGTGTTTAATCATTTATATGTGCTTTAAAGAAATCGCAATCATCTCTGATTATCGTTTTGTGTTTCCTTTTGATATTCCCAATTTATTGACAACAATGGATTAACTCTTTATGTACAGTTATGCCCAAGCAGTTGTGTATATACTAAATATACGCAATATACCATAAAATATGTTTCATACATTATTCGTTAACCTCTTTGTGCTCATACCTATATACTATCGTAAGCTGTATGTGTATCTGTACTCGTATCTGTTCTCGTAACTGTGCCCTGTATAGCAAGCAGCCCCATTCAGCGTTCCTGCATCGCCGTCTTCGTCCTTCGGCGTCGTTTATTGTAATTCGTTGTGATTGCTTGCCGTAAGCTGTAAGCCGTAATTCTGTCAATGTCCACCAACAACCCAGCCACGCCTCCACACCGCCCTACTTCCACACAGTCTCCGAATTGCGCTGTACATTTATCGCAGTTGTTGTCCCACTCACCCGATAGACTTATCGATTTGTTTAACCATCTTAAATAAAGCAAGCGCTATTTACATTATTATTTTGTATTATTATCTCTTTCGGATTGCTTACTTGGCCACATACAATTAACAAAGAAAAATCCTTTAAGTTGCAAATTATTTTTTTATTATTTATTTTTTTTGTTTATTAAATTTTGATTCTTGAATTATCTAAGCATTTTCGGCATGTCCTGCATCTGGGCTTTCTTGCACCTCATTTCATTTTGTCCAGTTCTGTTTTTTCGTTTCCAATCTCTTCCAAGCAGAATAAAAAATACTAGAAAATCATTGCAAATCCTTGTTTTTAGTATCCTGTGGTCGTCCAAGTCTACGTCTAATCGTCTCGTCTCGTGTTCGTCGTATTTGAGCATAGGCTGCAGTTATATCACCATATTTCTTGGCCAAAAAACGAAGCACACCAGAAACCGCTTTCGACCCCCTCTCTCGCTGATCAGCTCTTTCTGCTTGGGAATACCGCGAACGTACATAGAGCCCACAGATCGTATCGAAAGCGTCAGCGCTGCGATACGTTTTTTTTTTTTTTTTTTTCTACCTTCAGGACCACCAACAGGCAGGCAGCACAAAGAAATTGTCTGGGAAGCGTGCTACACAATGCTGCACTCGGCCAGGAAAGCGAAACTTCAAGGCCTTCCCGAAAAGAAACCTCCACAATAACTAGCAAAGTAACGAATCCGGTCCCGGTACCGTTACCGGTTCCATTTACATCATCACTTTGTTCCGTTTTGTCTGCATTCAAAACTAAATCCGCACATTGTGTAGCACACTTACAGGCCGACACCACACCCACCCACACACACACACACCCACCCGAAGAGTTTAACCCACGGACTGTTACGAATGCAGGCCAAGAGATTCCACAGATCAGCCAGACAGACAGACTTGCGGACACCCTGCCAAATCGGCCAAATGCAATACAAAACTGATTTCATTTCAATTGTCTTTTTGATTTCAACAAAAAAAAAAATATTAATAATACTTATATATCATAAACAAAAAAAAATAGAAATCTATGTTACCGAGTCGGAACCAATGCAAAGCAATTTCTCCCATCAATTTTTTTAGGCGTCGTACTCTTCTCATCAGCGGTTTATTTTGCGGAAGCTGGAAGCGAAAATTCCTTCTTCAAGTCCATACCCGATGCATTTTGGTGGGCCGTGGTTACCATGACCACCGTTGGATATGGTGACATGACGTATGCAAATCTATACAATTATAAATCTAACTTTTCTTATCGTTTTCAAACTTATGTTCCTCTTTCTGTTTCCGTTTCTGTTTTGATTTTCGAGTTTTTCGTTCATTTTGATTGTCATTACGAGTTTTTGTTCGATTCTTTTGATGTGCGTACTAATCGCGCGCCAAAGACTTGTAGTTTATTTCAACCGATTTTCGCCAGTACTATTTATCAATTCGTTTTCTCTGAAAACCACATACTAACCATACTAAATGCATAAAAAAAATATACCAATTACAAACAATTTCTTGCTTATACTCAAACGTATGATTTATCGGTTGAAACTATTTTAAGCTATCCCGATGTGCTACTTATGTTAAATGTTGTTCCTTCTCACTAAACTATTGAAACTCGCAGAACTCCGTTTCATTTCATTGCGTTCCCTTCTGTTGCGTTCCTGAGTTGGCTAACAGCTAAAAAAAATGATTAACTGATATTTGTTTATTTAATTTTTTGTTTTTTTTTGTTTCTTGTGACCTTTTCACAACTTACAAAAGTATTTTACTACTATCTCTATCCAAGCCTTACTTTACCTACCTAAATAACTGTCTATTGTGCCACTGTGTACTGTTAACGTTGCCTTCCATTCAATTCCGTTCCACGGTGCACGTGCACACGTGTGCGCGGCAACCCTGGCCGAGGCAAGCCGCATGTTTGCCTCTGCCCGATGCGAACGCAATTGAAGAGGGTCACGTGGAGCTCGAACAACTTAAAGAGTTTTTCTATCATTGCCGTGTCGATGTAACGTTGTGTCGTTGTTTAGTTCACATACAACAACAAACAGAGATACCACATAAAGTACACACTACACTCACACACACACACCATTATCATGCGCCGCGATTTGTGCACTGTACAACACTGCGGCATCGACAATAATCATAAAGATACTGACACACACACACACACACTGATATATCTTTACTTGCGTTTGAAGTACAGCCTGCCACGCCCATAACAGCAAAACGGCGTGGCCTTGGCGATGGCAAAACTATCGATTGCGATACCGATAACATACACTTTACGCTCTTATCGAAAGCATGCTGCATGTACCCCACCGAAAAACAAGGAAAATACCAAAATACCAACGAAAATACACAAGCACACACCTGTACACACATATACATATATACAGACACACACATACACACACACATACATACAGACAGAAAGACACTCGCACACTTAAATGCAAAGTTGCTTAGCCCTAATCCCGACGCCTTTACTTCCTCTCCCCCGCTCACCCTCTCGCGACACACCAGCACCACACCCGGTGCCCCCTGCCTTACCCACACTCCCCCGTCCGCCCCGGCAACTGGCCCGTCCAGCGTCGTGCCCAACTTTGAGTAGTTCTGTCACTAAAAGTTTGTTACACGCAACTTTCTCTGTCTATCGTTCCCGCTCACTCCTCACACACCTCGCTCTGTATCGCTCGCACTCGTGCAATTTTTGTTGAAATGCCTGCATATGTATTTGTACACAGACACACGCGCATAAGCTGACACCTGCACACACGCACACGAAAACTTTGTATACTACTTGAGAGTAAAAGAAAAGAAATAACCCGAACCTAACCTCAATAAAACCCGAGACCCCCAAACCCCACTATTCCAATTTCCTTACCTTACCCCATCCCCTTATACCACGAACCGATCCGAAACCCCGGCCGAAACCAAAGCAAAGACCACAAACACCACTCGTAACGCTACTCGTTCTAAGTGTTGTGTCTAATTTCGAGTAATCTTTGCTAAAAACTATTGTATTATTTCATATTACTGTTCCTATTGCTATTGCCTATAATCAACTCTATATATACCATATATATGTATGTATACTATATGCCTTTATACCTTTGCCTATACATATATGTATATATAAACATAAGTGTGCTTATATATATACTCGTATCTGTATACGTATTTTCTGATGCAATCACTGAATACTATAAAACATAACCTTACAAACCTATAATTGAAAACCAAAAATATGAAAAATACCTAAAAAAAATATGAAAAACCGAGAGTTTTACTTTACATTTCTTATATATTTGTATTTTCATTTTATTTATCGTTCGTTCGTTAACATCGCTCGCTTCATCCAAACAAACAAACAAAATCCAAATATATAAAATATATATTTATATATGATGGATATATAATATATATATATATCTATATCTATACCTCAAATATATCAATTTAATCACAACAACAACAAAACTCGTTTAAAACCAAAATCCAAAAAAAAAACAAATTTAAAATAAATAAACGCACCGAAAATCTATTTTTAAAAATCGCTCAAAACGACAAAAAATATATACGAAATAATTATCGAAATAATCAAATAAAAATATGCAAATGATCGCAAAATGATTTGAAAAATTGGAACTCGACTGCATTGAAATTCGTTTGACACACGATATGCCAAAATCGAAAACAAAAAAAAATCGAAAATTTAACAATAAAAACCCGAAATCAAATCGTAACGAAACGAAAATTGATATCGATTATCGATAAAACCATAACAAAAACAAAAACAGACCCGTCGGCGTTTGGGGCAAAATTGTGGGATCACTGTGTGCGATTGCTGGTGTACTGACAATCGCACTGCCCGTACCGGTTATCGTCAGTAATTTCAATTACTTCTATCACCGCGAAACGGATCAGGAGGAGATGCAGAGCCAAAACTTTAATCATGTTACTAGTTGTCCATATTTGCCAGGTACATTAGGTAAGTTGAAATGTGCACAGCGCCTCGTTACCTTCTCTATTCGCATCACAATCACAATTAAAGACTGGACGGATTCAGAGTAAAACCAAACACACACACGCACACACACAGCTACTTGAAACAATACACACACAGATACTCACATCTACACAGAGTCTACCTACCTAGCACATACACACACACATACATACATACTACACGCACTTGCCAAAAGAAACAAAAAGAACCCGAGTCGAATAAAAATAGAAACATTTACGAAGAAAGAATCGAATAATCGAAGGCTTGATGCGGCGGCGTTGCCGTACCAGCCAAGCTATCCGACCGATCTGGCAGCTCGACCGTACTGCAAAACGCACGCATCAGCAGCGCAGGCCGTGTGAGCCGCACAGTGTGACAACAATCGAATGCAGCTCAGTTCGGATTGCCATTGCTTGATAGACAGAAGTGTGATTCGATCATGCAGTGCAATCGTCTGGCAACGCTGCACACACACACCCACACGAGCGTGGCCACACTGTCCTGCGTAGTGTTGTAGAAGGACCTACAACAGAAAATGAAAAAAAAAAAATCGTACTTACACGTACTGTGTGTTTTGTGTGTAACAAGAACTACAAACAAAAAACATTTTTGTAATTAATACATTACAACTGTATGTGTGATCTCCTCTTTCTCTCTTCTCTCTCTCTTCTTTTTGTTTCTCTCTTTATTCCGTCAATCGTATGGCAAATACGAAAATACGCAAAAATTATCTGTAAACCAAAAAAAAAAAAAAAAATAAATAAAAACCAACAAATCAAATGTCCCACAATCCGCAATCCACAAACCAACGTGATCCACTCAATCCCTGCTGCACATGCATTCCTGCAATGCAATCCGATTCCCAATGCATTCCCATCCATATCAACTGTGTAACTACAATCGCAACACCACAAAATACCACAACAACATGTTTTTTGAAACTCTAACGACAACAACGAAAACAACAACAACAACTACCTACAACTACAACTACAACAACAATGAAAACTATTGAACAAATACCAAAAAAAAAAACACTACAAAAATGTATCGCCCCACAACAAACAACAACAACACTAAACAAATGCATAAAACTACAAGTAGGTCAACACTTGAAGAAATCATCGTTGTCTGAGTCCTCATCGGATATGATGGATTTGGACGATGGTGTTGAATCGACGCCGGGATTAACAGAAACCCATCCTGGACGTAGTGCAGCAGCTCCATTTTTGGGAGCTTCACAGTCGCAGCTGCAAGCGACGCAACAGCAGCAGCAGCAACAGCAGTATCAGCAACAGCAGCAGCAGCAGCAGCAGTTGCAACTGCAGCAGCAGCAGAGCGTCTTCAAGCAGCAGCAGCAGCAGTCCACAATCAGCGTCAGTGCGGCAACCGGCAGCGCTGGCAGTAGCAGCCTCACGATGAGGCACAACAATGCGCTGGCTGTAAGCATCGAGACCGACGTTTGACTACTGGGTAAGTGTTCGTTTCTACTCTACCCCCCGACAGCCCCGTCTACTATCTGTCTATCTCTCCCTCTCTCTCTCACCCTCTGTGTATCCCCGTTACGAGCCAACCCGACTTCTCAGGGCATTTCGTATGCCTTTTTATCAAACAGAAGAGTGTAGAGCATATCGCTCGCTCTCCCTGTCTCCCTTTTTCTCCCTGTCTCTCTCTATATCTGTCTCCCTCTCTCTCTGTGTCTACATGTCTGCTTCCATATCCTGTCAGCACATGTCTTTATTCCCATTTCTATTGCACAAGCACCGAAACCTCAGAAAAATATATATTTCTTATATACCAATGGCACCAGCTGAAGGATCAATTCTACATAGCTCAGTTTATCGTAAAAACCTACGCCTGCTTTCAGCTCGTGTCATTGCGACATTATCGATATATCTTAATATTGCCATGCCAATTACTCTTTACTAAGCAATCGATTAAAGTCAATTTTTCAAAAGCATTTAACTATTTTCTCTTTTTTTTTCTATCCACGTGGCGCGCTCTCTCTTGCTCCCTTCCACGCGAATTGTCCCAATGTATGTCTCATTCCACATTTTACTATAATACTTACGATATTACAATATCCCGACATCTGTGTATATATTATATATATATTTGTATCTATCTGTTACGTTACGTATTCACCTATGTATTTCGAAACGAACATTACGTATATGGCACCCAGTAAAAAGGATGTTAAGTGGTATAAGATTCGCCTTGTCGAGTATTGCGTTGGATGCCAGAAACGACTACAAGAGCTCTTTAAGTTTACTTTAAGTAGAACAAATAACAAACAAATTTAATCTATTGCTACATTTAATTATCTTTAATTAATATTTAAAAACAAAACAAACAAACAAAAATTTAACACAAACCAAAATACCAGAAAACAAAAAATACCAAAAAATCAGAAGCCGTAAATAATATATTTATAATATATACATATACATTTATGTATGTATACATACATAATTTAAATAATTTAAAGCGTAAAGTAATAATTAAACTAAATTAATAATATAATTATAAATAGAAAGATAAATAATAAAAATAAAACACATCGAACAAAACAGAATATTAAATAAATCAGTAAAATAATAATAATTATACATACATGCATATACATATGTATAACTGAAGAAAACTATAAGAAGCTTATGTTTATCACACAAAATGAACAGAGGATTAATCCAAGCAAGAGGAAATGCAGTTAACGTGAAAAACAAATAAGAAGTGCATACAATCAGGCGCCGTTCACACTCGCACTCACACACACACACGCCAGACTCACTCATTCACAAGCTGAAACGACGACAATTCCGGTGGAGAACAATAAAACTGAAATGAAGTGACGACACAATTCCTCGAGCTGTTTCGCCAGCTCAACGCAAACAATAAGTCGAGATTTTGTACGAACAAATATCACACATCCATATAGACAACATCGCACACACACATTCATATCGCGTAAACTAAATGCATAGTAAAAACTGCCGTAATATTAAAAGAGAAAACCAAATGAAAAAAAAAAAAAACAAAATTATAAGATTTGTATAGTACCGAGTAATAATTGAAATACACAATATGCTTTTAACTATGACAGTAAAACAGTAAATCACAAGAATTTCTAGGCCTAGATGGCTTACTAATATACTATATATTACGGATTACCATATTGCAATATAGCGTGCACCACCTTCTATCCACGTACCAATCAAAGGGAACCGCAGATCATAGACTTGCTCCAGTTTCATAGTCTACGTACTATATATATATAGTCTTAATAAATACGAATACCAATCGCGAGTGCATGCAAGTGATCGTGACTTGTGAGTGATCGTAACTTGTAAGTGATCGTAACTTGTGAGTGATCGTAACTTGTAAGTTAACGTAACTCGTTAGTTAACTTAACTTATAGGTTATCGTTACTTGTAAGCTATTGTTACTTGTGAGTTACTCGTGAGTTACTTGTGAGTTACTTGTGAGTTACTTATGAGTTTCTTGTGAGTTACTTGTGAGTTACTTGTGAGTTACTTGTGAGTTACTTGTGAGTTACTTGTGAGTTACTTGTGAGTTACTTGTGAGTTACTTGTGAGTTACTTGTGAGTTACTTGTGAGGTACTGGTGAGTTACTTATGAGTTACTTGTGAGTTACTTGTGTGTTACTTTTGAGTTATTTCAACTTACAAGTTATCGGAACTTGTATTGCATTCGCACATAATTCGGAACTTAAGTCTCTCAAAGTCAACTAACTTTACTACCTTCAAAAACCGCCCACCCGCAACTAAACAACAATTACAACTACCGATCACGCTATGAGTTACAAATGTTATACTTAATACTTCTTATATAAAGCGAAACAACCTGCAAACTGTCTGCTTAAAACTCCCCCCGAATAAACACGAAATAAAAAGTACAAATATTCAGTAAAAACCGAAGCAAATACAACATATTATCAAAAAAAAAAAAAAGAATGAAAACTTAACTAAAGGCAACAATAATGAGAACAACCACAAGAACAAGAATATATAATGGAAAACAAAACGACTGCAATAAAATAAAAATCTTATGTATATTAATCTTAAAGTCGTCAAGATCAGTATGAACCGAACAATTTATTGAATAAGAAGGAAAAAAGAAAAAAGAAATGAAGCCAAAAAAAGAAGAAAACGCTCTTATGATTTTATAACAAAGCAAATAATATGTATGAGATTCGAGTACGCGCGTACACACATACATACATAGGTAGAACATGGACATGCGTGTGTGTGTGTGTGTCTGTGCCCAGAGCTGAGCAGATACCAAGCAAGCTCTATAAATAACAATATGGACGTGTGTTGAACCCAAACAATAAACTAATGTTGCTTGCCGGAGGTAGCCCAAGGGATGATTCTCTCTGAATAGTTGAAATACTTTTTGTCCACCGAGGTGTGTGTGTGAGAGAGTGTGAGAGTGTGTGTGGGAGTGTGCGTCTGTTGACATTTTGACATTGTGACACATTGCGACATACCCCATCCCGAGCGCCCATTAAAATTTCGGATGCCGTCTACCAAACCAAAGAAAATTCAAGAAATTCAAAAAACAAGTCGACTGAAACTGTGCAAACTCGCATTTCCATGAAAGTACTTATAAATAAATATCAAAATAAATATATAGACTTATACATACATATACACATAGCTAACTGTATAATAAGGCACATGTTAACACACATATAGGGCGCATATGAATCTAATATGCGCGACATACATGTGAGTATGTAAAAAAAAAAACAAAAACAAATCATAAAAAAAGTGCTCGCTTCGGCGTGCCGAATAGGCAATACCCTTGCAGGTGCTACGAGATACACAAAGGTATACACTATGTTAAGATACTATCTCTGAGATCTTTCCCTGAATTGAAAAGAAAATATAAAATGATGAACGACGCATTGCACAATTCTGCAACTCTTCCGATCGCAGCAGTACGCTCATCTACAGCCAACTGACATATATATTCTCATTGCTGGTCTGATAATGGTTACAATAAGTGCAGCGATAAGTGGGTAATGTCGGCTTCGAGGGTATAATACGGCACATTGAAAATAATTATGGTATGTGTAGAACAAATCGACAAGGGTAAGATAAAGAAGCATTCAAGCGTAAATATTAAAGCTTTGAAAACCGTCCACACACTGACAGCAACACATACACACGAACACAAGCTCACACACACATTCACACACACACTCACACACACACCGACACACATGCACACAAATACTGTGAAAGAAGAAGCAAAAAATACAGAGTACAGACGAATGAGCAGCATCTCCCCATCGCCCCAGAGCCTTCACATGCAGCCCAGCCCTACTCCAGCCCCTACCAATGCAATGTCAACACACCCACGCCCACACTAACATAGTAACACACTCCCACAGTGTCACATATTCGGTGACATTTTGGCAAGTCGTATGAAGCGCCACGATATACTTTACTAATTGTTTCGAGCCCAAGTCAGGCAGTGAAGAGATCTAAAGTTCGAGAGCAGTGAAAGTGCAAGTGCCTTAAGGAACCCAATACGACATAATGCGCCGGGTGGTGCCCTTCTCTGCGCATCTCATAGATTGAACCGATGGGCCTGGCAAGCGACAAGCTACCAGGGGCAACTTGGTAATAGGCAGAAGAAACCTAACTAATAAATGCAAACTAACTAAGCGAAACTACATAAAACAAAAAAAGTCACACACATATAACTGCAACAACAATTTAAACGCTACAGTGCACACTCGCTAACGCGCCCAGATAGAACGAGATAGAGATTAAACAAAATGAAAGCGAAAGTGGTCTAATCAAACATTCATATCAAGAAGATGTAAAGATTCTCGATTAGATTCCCATTGTTTAAAAAGAACCATATCAACTGGATCCGGCTTCACTGTAGTGTACCTATACTGTTGTAAATACACTGAAAAACTAAAAATCCAAACATTTTCGAACTAATTATATAGTTAAAATTGGTATTTTGTACAGAATCAACTTAAATGCGAACACCCCAAATCCTCCACGACAAGAACACAAGCCAACAGATAAACAGCAAAAATAGATAACAGAAAATAATGACAAGATCATAATATGCAACTGCATAATAATATGTACTATAAATCACTATACTGTACTGTATTGTATCTAGTCATACCAACAAACCCTCTAACTGTATAATAGAACATCATCAAGCAAATAAGCAACCTCCAGACATTTTAAAGGCAAAACACCAAGGTAAAAAAAAAAAAAGATGATAAATTGAGATGAAAATATTGAAACATTTTTATTATTTATAACGAAAAGCATTCGCTTATTTAAGCCTAAGTTTTATGATTTAGAGTCAAGGATTTTAGCTATAGGCGCGAACTTCAATTCGACAAGAGAGATCGAAGAAGTTTGGGAGTAAATTAAGGTTGTTTTTTTTTCTAGGCAATAGCATTAATCTAGACAATTAAATAAATGGGAAACTGAATACTCTAGGTGTGAATATATAAAATGAGCGCAGTGAATGTAAAGCATTACGTTGGGATCGAAATTCGTATGCTAGGCGGGATTTCCAATCCCTTCAAAGTTAATTTCGTCCTTGGTTTTGACAGCATAGAAACGATCCTCAACAACAATTGAGAACAAAACTAAATCTAGCTAAAGCAAATAGAGAAATAGAGAAAACAAAATGGATACTAGTAAAAAAAATAGTTAAATATAGAACAACAATAAATGGTAAACATGAATAAAATATTTGGAATAAATGTGTTCAGCGAAAAATGTTATTATATGTTTAAATATTTAAAAATTAAATTAAAAACCAAAACGCAAATGAAATGAAAATGCAACGGCAAGCAAAGGAAACAACACAAAAATTTAATTTAATTAAATTGAAAACATAAGAACATGTAAGAACAAATTATAAAATTCTAAACAATTCAAAATTGTATATAAGTAAATATAATGAATAGGCAAAAAAAAACTCCAGGCTTATCCCATACAAACAAAAAATATCGGTAATATTACATTGTATATTTCAAAAATAGCTCATAAAAAAAACTCAAAAAGAAAAAAAAAAAAAAAAAAAAAATATCATGGCAAAACCAAAGAAAGAGAAAAATACACCCAATAAAAACGCAATGGAAATATGCAAAAAAAAACAATGAAGAAAAAAGCATTTTTTTGTATTTTATTAAGATAAAACCTTGCCGTATACTGTAAAACAGTTGCAATCCGACCTGTAAATATGTAATTGTAATTGGTTTTTGTATGTGTGCAGAGAACTTTCTTCGTACTTAGCCATCGTCAGTAAAATCCATGTACAATTTGTTGTAGTCAACTTAACTCCTTAGTTGTATTATCGAACAAGTTAACTGCGCTCAAAATACTCACAAACACCAACTCACACACAAACTCAAACACACACAAACACACACAGACACACGCGAAACGATTGTAAATACCTTGATTATTTCCAGTTTAAACTTTTACCTGAGCTCAAGCTTCGGCTCCTACAAATTGCTATACTTATGTAGGTGTGTACTATCTACTCTATGTTAGCATGATATCGTAGCATATCCTAGCGCAACACATAAAGCAGTTAAATATCGACTTAAGGTACTACAAATCACTTAGTCTCTATACTAGTTGGTACTACTTGCCAAACATATACATATGTATGTGGGTACTGGAATCTTTGTGTCTGCTCGCAAGTCATCTGAAATGTTTTGCTCGGCATTTAGCTTGAAATATCGAACCGAGACCAGAGCATGCGAGTACCAAGTACTACTCGTTACTTGCAAATGTATTTGAATCATTCGAATCGACTTGATTTGCTTACGTGTGTGAAATCTAGTAAATTGTACGAGTAAGCAACGAGGATACCCATTTAGACCCAAGAATACAACACCATACAACACCCACACACATATGTACACACTTATGCTTAATCACTCACACACACTCACAGCCATGTACCCACACCACTCGATCTAGATGCAATTAGAGCTAAAAGCATTTCATTGGTTTTCGTCTTAGTATGTTTATTTTAGTAATTTTTATCAGAGCTTCGTGTGCTTGAACAACGAGTACTCAGCTAGCTGGGCAGCCTGCATTTAAACCTGTTCGAAACGAGTCTCCTTAATTCAAAGTATCCACAACGCAGACTAACCAAAACCCAAACGAAAACGAAGGGTAGACACATAGAAAGCAAACATATCGTTGATCGACTACGTACCACGACAACAAATCGAGTATAAAAAACAGATAAAACTACAAGAATTTAAAAAAAAAAAGACAAAAACAAAACAAACATCTAAGTATATACCAAATACATACTTAATCACACACTTATCATATCTTATCTTAGAAGAAAACCAAAAGCGCGAAACACACCTAAAACAAGAACATAGGAAAAAGGCAACACTCTATTTTAATCCTCGATTTATACCCAAAACAATCTTTTCAAGTTTTCCATTAAATTTAATTACTTAATTACAACAAAAACAAAATAACTTAACAATTTAACGTAAATATTAATTGTACTTATGAGCAACAAATACAAATACAAAAACGAATACGCATACAAATACAAATACAAATACAAAACAAATACAAATGCGAATAAAAATACGAATACGTATACTTAACTACCTACCTACTTACTACATGCATATTAGCTACGAGTACATACTAAATACGCAACTAAATACTAAATCAAAAACAAAACAACAACAACTACTACTACTACAACAACTACAACTACAACAACTCACACTCTTTTCAATGCTTCAAGAAAGAAAATGCTATCAAACAAAAACCAAAAACCAAAAAAAGAATCGAAAACTAACAAATTTCTATTAAGGACAAAGACTGGAAATAGAGATTTAAAAATATTTAAATAAAAAACAAATACTAAAATAATACTACAAATAAATAAAAGATATTAACAAGCAAGTAAATTGAAAAAAAAACAAAAAAAAAATAAACAAAAATACAAATATTATTTGTTCATTTGCCAAACCCAAAAACAAAAGAAATCATTTGAGTTTGTATAGATTATTTTGTATTACGAATACATTCGAATATGTATATATTTATTCATTTGTATTTCGAGTATTAGTAAACCTAAAGATAGTTTAGTTTAGTTAGTCGCGCCGCAAAAGACAACCCGTATCCGAAGATCCTAAGTAGCAAAAAGAATATGGTTTGTTTTTGTTAAATTCGCACTGAAGCAACTGCAACCAGAGATAAATGAGCATTAATAATAAACGAGAATAGAAACCCAATCGAATTGCTTGAATAGATACCATACTCTACAAACGCAAAGCCGAAAAAAACCGAAATAATAGTATTACGCCTAAAGGTATTGTGACAACAATTAAAAAGCGAAACGCAAAACGCATCCAACACAATTTGAAACACGAATACGAACAAAAAAAAGAAAATAAGCAAAAAAAAAAAAAAAAAAAAAAAAACAAGTGAAACCTATAAAACCAAAAAAGAAATGTTGTTAAGATTAAAAATGAAATGTTTTATAATCGTTATTCAATAAAAATACAAATAAATTAAAAAATGCGACGATGAAGTTCGTAATACCTGCGCATAAATCGAACGAGACGACTGAACGAAATGTTTAACATTTGAATTTCGAATCTGAATCTGTTATCGATAACACATTCTCATTTTATAACTAACTAGTTAAGTAGTTCTTTGTGCTGGTGCCTTAGATTAGCTTAGTTTTAACTAGTTATCCCCATCGATTGCATGAGATTCAAATCTCGCTTAGATCAGACTGACGATACAGTCCCGGAGTTAGATATAATCTATAAGCTTTTCTGCCTTAAGTTCGTTTTGTAAATACCTCTGTAAATGTAATTCGAAAGTACAGTTCAGTAGCATTGACAACACCGACATAAATCGACCTGCAGACAATCCACCAATCAACCGATCAATCAACCTACCAATCAATCAGTCGAGCACTCAATCGCTCATACTTTAGCCAGTTGGACAGTCTTTCGTTCGCTCTCTATCGCTCTCCTTAATTAACATATGCTTCATAATGTCACCTAACCCTAGTACTGTCGCATCTTTTACTGTAGTCTCGAGTGAGAATAAGTCCATAGTATACTATTTATATATATTTGGTAACAATAATGACCCCCCACCCCCCGTACCCCCCTCGATAATCCAATGATGCGATGCGAGATGCAATCGATCACCGAATCGATAACTTCAAGCTAAGATGCGCTCTGCCCCTCCACAAACGGTGAGTGTGCTCAGTCAATCAGAAAGAAGTGTGTGACCAAACATGTGTATTGTGCCTGTTATTGTCATTATCGTAATCGTAATCGTATTCGTATTCGTATTCGTAATCGTTATCGTAATCGCTATCGTGTTCGTATCTTTTAATTGGCTTTGATTCTTACCAAACGCAATGCACTCTGGAAACGTGCACCCAACATTTATTTATTTCCAATACATATCAATCTCTGTATGTATGTACATCAGCGTGTGAGTGTGTGTGTCTGTGTGCCCGCACACACACACACACACGCACACCTATGGCCTAGTATATAAGTACGTATCATGATGTCGATGTCTGTGCCTATTGTATTTTATCTCTAATATATATCCATTTATCCACAAACTCTCGATATGTCTAGCTTAATAACCGTGTGTTTTTGTACAGACTATATGCAAATAATACCATACCAAATACCAAATACTATATATATTGTATAAATCCATATATGTATGTATATTTTTCCTTATGCTTTCGACCTGCGTTCGTTTACTGCGTTCCTCATCTTCCTTTCGTTGATTCTCTTATGATTTTTGATTATTCTGTGGTTTTCTTAACTGTAAACTGTAAGAAAAACGCTTCAGCGCTGCCTGCACCCGCCGATATCAAAATCCTGCTACAGCTACAGCTACAGCTAAAGCTACAGTAACAGTGACATTGACCGTAACAGTATCAGTAACAGTATAAGCAACAGTAACAGCAACAGCAACAACAGTAACAGCTACGGCAACAGCAACGGCAACAACCAACAACCAGAACCAGAACAAGAACAACTTCTGCAGCTTTGAAAGAAAGCAAAAAAAAATGGAAAAAAAAAGCAAAACCAGAAAAAGAAAATCTGAAAAACTGAAAATTATTGAAAGAAAAGCGCCTGCTCTGGCTCAGGCTACGGCTACGGCTGAAGCTTTCGACGGCTCCTGCTTCTGCTCCTAAGTCCCGTTTCCCTGTGCTTCCCGATTCCGGTGCATGTGCGTTAAGTTGCTATAATCGAATAAGCTAGTATCGAGCAATCGATAACCATATAAATTACAAACAAACGAGCAAATCAATGCAAAATGCAAAATGCTGAACAAGGCAATCAAAAAAAGAAACCGAAAAAAAGAACTAACAATATTTTAAAAAAAAATGAAGTCGAAATGATAACTGATAAGAAACCAACCAAAAGAAACCGCTTGCTAAAGCAAAGACAACAACCACAACAACAAACAACAAGAACCACCATACTTGGCGCACGCTTAGCACATTTGCATCTACTACTAACGCATACACACACACACACACACACACACACAGAGACACAGCTACCCACACACACAGTGAAACCCTTTTGTTGCCTAACTAATTACTCGTATTTGATCACCTAATCACACGATTTCTTAGCTTTGATTTATGATATCGTTTTGCGCTTACTCGAATGAGCATTATCCAATACTAATACTACTAATAATACTACTCCTAACTACTCCTACTACTACTACTACTACTTGCCTACTTCCAATCGCTTAACTATACTTATATCTATATATATAGTTATAAATACTTATCGATTACTCAACAAGAGCAGCAGCTACAAGAGTGACAAAAATAAACAAACAACATCTACAAAATCGATAACAACTACATTCACCCGATAACATTAACCGATTGACCCCCCTCCCCCCACACACACACACACTTCCTACAGACGTACCCAAAGACACACACACACAGACACAGTCTACCGTTTTTTTCTTCTATCCCCTCTTCTTGCCCTCTCTCACGCTGCTGTTAAAGGCAACAGGGTCGCACTGTTAACGGTCTGTTAGCGTTAACATTGCACCTGGCACACAAAACAACCACACGAAACAGTCAACAATCAAAACACACACACATATCCCATCAAACTGTCGCTCTCTGTCCCTCTCTGTCTCTGTCTCCCTGTCTCTTTCATAACAGTTAACTAACTCTCTCTTCTTCAACGTACATCGCCCTCTGCCGAATAACCGCTGGACTGCGCGTAAGATTGATCAGTACTATCGATAAAGCCACGATAGGTACTGATGGATCGGACGCCACTGTAACCGGTCTGGCTTGGTACCGCTTCGGTTCGGTTCGATTTACTTTAGTTTTACTCTCTCTCTCTTCATTTTTATATACTACTCCAAATACTATGTCAAGTTTAACAGCGACGACGCCAAACGCCGGCACATTTTGTTTATTCCATTTTGGCAATACGCTTCGGTTTTTTGTTAGCCAACTGTATACTATACTATATACTATATATATATACTATATATACTACTTAAGTAGCCAACTTTTAAGTTCGGTTCAGACCAAGCGCAATTCAATAACAACAGCAATTTGCTTTCGATGTCTACATACCAAAACACCTACACACACACTTAGAGACACACACACTCACACACACACACACACGTATTACACTGGAGTTAAATAACGTTTTTTTTTGAGTTTGCTTTGTTCTACGTTCCGTGTACTGATTTCTAATTAACCCTGTTGCGTTTCTAACTGTTTTTGTGTTCAATTTTAAGTGACAGTCTTAACGTTTTTGATATTGATGATATTCCAAATACCTAGTATATCGATCTTATAACTTGTAACTTACTCTTTCTGTTTCTTACCTTTTCTTTCTTATATACTTATATATATCTCTATATATATATAAATGAATACAACCTTATTTACACACTGCGTTCTTCTTCTACGTTCTTCTTCATACCAAATCGACAACAACAACAAAAAATGAAAAAATAAAAAAAAAACAAATAATAAATATATATGCGTATAAAACCAACCTAAAACCAATATATATTTATATATTGAATCGAAAACAAATTTGCATATTTAAAACACACATTTTAAATATACAAACTATAAAATGCGAAAAAAAAACAAAATCCGAAAACGATAACAATTGAAATGAAAATTGAATACTCGAATATTGCCATATAACAAAATGCAAATGAAAAATGCAAATGCAAATGCACTGCAATGCAATGAATAGGCCCGTCGGCTTCTGGGGCAAAATTGTCGGCTCTTTGTGCGTGATCGCTGGTGTGCTGACAATCGCACTGCCGGTACCGGTTATCGTCAGTAATTTCAATTACTTCTATCACCGCGAAACGGATCAGGAGGAGATGCAGAGCCAAAATTTCAACCACGTTACAAGTTGTTCATATTTACCTGGTGCACTAGGTACATATATATAACTACTACATATCAAATCGTTTGCCAAAAATGCCACGCCCATTTTATCATAACATGCCAAAGCAATGCTAATCGATTCCTTTTCTATATCATCCCCTTCCCAAACAAAAAAAAAAAACAATTCCAACTTTATTATTTCAAAAAAAAAAAAAAAAAAAACGAAACGAAACGAAAAAAACATAACCCAAAAACTAGGTCAACATTTGAAAAAATCCTCACTCTCCGAGTCGTCGTCGGACATTATGGATTTGGATGATGGCATTGATGCAACCACGCCAGGTCTGACTGATCATACGGGCCGCCACATGGTGCCATTTCTGAGAACGCAGCAATCGTTTGAGAAGCAGCAGTTGCAGCTACAGCTGCAGCAGCAACAGCAACAGCAGCTCGAGCAGCTGCAGGCGGGACATCAGCAGCAGGGCCAGAACGGCTTGAGGAGCACAAACAGTTTGCAGTTGAGGCATAACAACGCGATGGCCGTCAGTATTGAGACCGACGTCTGACTACTAAGTGAGTACGCGACTGTAATCGAATGACACAAGCTGAAAACGGCATGCTGGAGATCTTTGGCGAGCTTAAAGCTCTGCAAATTGTGCGTAGGTGAGCAAAGTTCGATTTTTTAACGAAGTATTTTAATATCCCAAATACTGAGAAAATACTCTATCTGCGCTTTCAGCTAGTGTCATTCCTGCTTTGCCCTACTATTTTCCCAGTATTTAATTTCTTCTTCTCGGAACAGTCAAACAAATGGAAAACGGACGAAATTTGCGCAGTGAAATGTTACGTTGGATGCCAGAAACGTCATCAAAAGCAGTCTAATCTAGAATTTTATTAATAAATAAATATTAAAGTAATAATAATAATAATAATAATAATAATAATAATAATAATAATAATAATAATAATAATAATAATAATAATAATAATAATAATAATAATAATAATAATAATAATAATAATAATAATAATAATTAATAATAATAATAATAATAATAATAATAATAATAATAATAACAATAATAATAATAATAATAATAATAATAATAATAATAATAATAATAATAATAATAATAGTAAGCATCGTAGTTGTAAATTAAACAACAAATGTAAAAGAACCTTCACACAGAAACACATACACTTTACACACACACACTGCAGGCTTGATAAAGTAGCGAAAGTTTTTTTTTTTAGTATCAAATTTGGCAGCCGAATTTACACAGCTGCTCAAGAAAGACTTCACACAGATATACATACACACACACACACACACACACACACAGGAAAAAAACAAAAAAAAACTCAACTCGATACCTATGTTCAAATTTAGCAATTAAACGCTAACATTCGTTATAGATCACAGAAACAAAACGAAGAAGAAGCAGTAATGCGAAGTAATGAGATGAAAAAGCTAAAAAAAAAAAAAAAAAAAAACAAAAAACAAAATGAAAAAACAAAAATGAGAATTATCTTAGTAGTCTAACCTAATTGGAGTTTCTTCCTTTCTTTAGAAGCTAGCTACGAAAACAAACAAAACCATACCAAACAGAAACAGAAACAAAAAACTGAAAACAGAATACATAAAACAGACAAAGAAGCAACAAGAAAACAACATACGAACATACAATATCTGCTAATTTTATTTTCAACTTTAAATTATGCTCTATTATAAAATATTAGTCAAATATTAGTAAAACCAAAGGAAAAACAAAAAATATAAAAAATAAAAACTAAAAAAAAACCAAAAGAAACCAAAAGTCAACAAAAACTAAGGCAACAAAAAAACAGCAAAGCGAATGCAGTCGGTCAGCGTCTTCGGGCCTTCTTCGGTGCTCAAAAAATCAAAAGTCAATTTTTTCGTTAACTTCCAGACAATGAAATTTGTACCGTTATTATGCTACTTGCAAAAATTTCTTTAAGATGAGTGAAAACTTTTGAAAATTTAATGTAGGATCGGCTTATGTGTTTATGTGAGCGAAAGAGACGGCACTAGATGTCGCATATAAGAAAACTTAACGTCCGAAATACGTTGTGCTCATAGAGTACAGTTAGTTATAAAAAAAATATACTGTGTATGTAGGTATGAATATGTTTAAGTAGCGCCCCGATTGGCAGTAATATCTAGAAACCAGGCTTAAGAAGCTGCGCCGCCGAAGGCGTTGATCGAACTGATTCGCTGTCTCACTCACACACACACTCTCAGACACATCTATACATACACACACACAAACACTTAAAAGAAACACATGATAATGCTAAAACATCAAAACTGCCGTTAAGTTTAAAATATTTAGTAATGGAAAGGACGATATACATATATATACATGATATACATATATATATGATATATAATATATAATATATATATATATATATATAAACATATATATATACAAATATATATATGATTATTCATAACAGAACTAACTGCTATTTTGTAAATAAGTAAGTCGGAGCTGAAGCTGAACATGTAGACATAGACAAAGAGTACAGAAAAGCGAAACAAGGAAAATCTAAATAAAAACAACAAAACAAATACAAGAAACGTTTACAACAAAAGCTGCTAACGATACAAAAACAATAATTAAACTTAGCAAACTGCTACACAACAAACTACAAGAGTAAAAAAAACACTTAAACTAAATCCAAGAAGAACTAACGGGCCGTCGATCTTCCAGAAGCCCAAAAAAAAATTAAAACATAAAAGAGTCTCTAGGAGTATAGCAAAGTGAAGCAAAAACACAGCATAAAACTATCCACGTTTAGGTCACACAATCTTAGAAGTTGCTTCGGTTGGCAGCATCTATGCGTATATAGAATATGTATGTATGTAGCTACATATTATATTTATCTCACCCAGAAGAAATCTAGTTTTATGATTTCCACTTTAAGTATTTTGTCTTCCTTTCTCATATCGATCAAATGTGCATCCAAGCATCCAATTTTCTGTTTAACGTTCAATCTTGCGACTTCAACTTTTGTCAAGCTCAAGAGAAATCAGAAAAGGGGCGAAAAAAGGAAAGAAATACATAAAACCAAATTGGTAAATATGGTGAAAAACGCTTTAGAGGGAGACGATGAAACGAAACGTACAACTTGTGGGCACCTTCTATTTATTTCTAGTTAGTACACACACACGCGCACGCACAGACTCGTACTATATACTGTACTAATATCTACTGCGATTTCTCGACAATTCTCCACGATCGCCACTTATCGTTCATTTCCGATTTCTCAGTATCCCCTCGAAAACTATGCGCTTTGCTTAACACCCAAAACTAATCTCATGGAAGCTACAATTACTTTGGACCATGGTAAACATCTCACAAAACCAAAAAAAAAAAAAAAAAAAAAAACGAACAAAAGAACTAAGCCGATTCCAATGGGACTTGTGTCTATATACATATATCTGACAACGGATATGCATGTATCTGGCTATGTCCGATTGGATTCCGTTCAAATATGCGACTGAATAAAATGTTTTTATTGATTTGCTGCTTGTTGTAATTAAGAAGAATTTAAAACAAACGATAATATTTTTACCAAAGCAAAAGAGAAAAAAAAACAAAAACGAGTACTGTAAATATGTAAAAAAAATATAGATAAAAACAAACAAACCAAAAAAAGACAAGAGAGTAAAATAAATCAAATCAATTTACAGCTTTGAATACCGTCCACACGCACACAGTAAAAGATTAAAGCAAATTACATAGATGATCTCGCAGGAGAAACTTTAACAAGCTGAACGAAATTTTTAATTAAAAACAAAAATTGGAGAAACGGAGAAGCAGAGCAAACAAACAAATCGGGGAAGTAGCGAGTTCAAGGCGAGAGTTACTTATGTGGGTATGGTATATACCTAAAAAACATTTTTACGAACGTATACTTGATTTGGCCTTAACGATGCTGGGGTAGAGATAGCGAGGGAGCACGATGACGTAGATGTTGAAGCAAAATTTAGTTATTAACAAAAGTTGAAGTATCCGTTTGGGCGCCCATACGTGTATTTTTTGTATATTGGATATTATATATATAATATATATATATATATATATATATATATATAGCGTATATATATATATATATAGATATGAGTATGAATATAGGTATATATGTGCACGCGGTATGTGCACGTTATGCTGTATATACACATTTAAATTACATTTCGTTTGTGATTCGTTTTGGTTCGGTTCCTGAAATGAGATAAGAGAGTACAGTACAGCCAATTAATTAGACAAACGCGATGAGCAATAAAATTGAATTATAATATGCATTCATATAAAACTTACAATATGATATATATAATATAGATATATGATATATGAAATACGATGCACATAAGGTGCATATAAATTATTATTAATTTAATAGATATTACATATACTATAATAATTATAAATATCGTAATACAATATACATAACAACAAAAATAAAAACATATCGTCTTCAAGTCATGCAAGAAAGTTTTTTTTTTGTTTTTTACAAGTAAATTTATCTAACGCTAGACAAGGCTTACTTAGTAGCAACAAAAAGACAGAGAACGAGGCAGACAAAAGCAGCGAAAGGCAGTGCGAGTGAGACGGAGCTAGACAGCTAGGCAGAGAAAGAGAGAGAGAGAGAAAGAGCGAGAGCGAGCGAGGGCGACGGACGAACATTTGTCTGGGGCAAAAACCAGACCAAAAAGTGATATAAAACATACATATAAAACAAAATAACTTGCCAAAATAATTAAGTTTAAACATAAACATAATACATAATACCAATAACAAGCGAAACCAAAAAACAACAACACCAAAACAACAACAACTATGCTTAAAGTTTAGTCTATGCCTAATGTAAAACAGAAGTTCAGCCAGCAGCAGCAGCAAAAATCTAGTTTAATAGGCATTTTAATATAGGCAACAAGATCTTATTATAATACCACTAATAATACCAATACTAAAGCTAATACGGATATACTAATACTAATGCTAATACTAATACCAGTACTAATACTAATACTAATACTAATGCTAACACTAATACTGTTAACCAAGTTACCAAGTCTAATACTGTGCAACCTTCAAGCTGAGCTTTGCCATCGAGTAACAAATTTCCAAACTACAATAGCAACAAATACAAGATAAACGATAGGCTTTAAACGATAGGCGATAAACGATAAGCATTGTAAGAGTACTCATAGAGAGCAGATCCCCTCACTCACACCCACACACACACCTACTACACACATACATACGTAGATAACTTGTATCTGTATCGCATAATCTTATCCAATAAAGTTGTCGATTTCCGTTGCCTGTGCTCAAGTTTATTTTCGAGTTTAAGGATTCTCATTAATAAAGAAGACTGGAATAAAGCAAAAAAAAAAAAAATAACGAAAAACCACACACACTGCTGTGCGCAAATATAGATACACGCACATTGAACTTTCATGCAGAGATAACAAGGTCAATGCGAAATTTACAAACTAATTACAGTAATACACACAGTAAAATACCTCGAAAGCCTCTTCAATTTTATTTTTTTTTATAAAGCTCCAAAGAGAAAGCAAAGCACGAAGGATGCGATGGGGGAGTTCGGCAGGCCGAAGCTCAAATATCCCTGCAAGAAAAGAAAACCCTAAATAGATTGTACTATATAGTAGTTGTCCGATATTCGGAAATTTGATTCCTTTATCATAAATGTTAAAAAACAACTCGAATTCAAATCGAACTATGCAACATACTCAATATAACATACACATATTATATCACGACCAAATGATGAGGCTTGTAAGGATATATCGTTCTGTAGAAATTCATATGTGTAACGCATAGCTATATCTATAATCTAAACACACCCATACACACATACACACACACCCACTCCGACCTACAGAGAAGTATTAGAACACGTGCAACTTCAAGTTTTGTTTCTCGCATCCGCAACAAATAAATTATTCAAATAGTTTTTCTCCTTTCTCAAGAAATGAAAAGAAAAGCAAGCGCAAATTACGGAAAACTGCGAACTAGCGCATTGGAGAAAATCCATGTAAATTATGCGTACAACAATAAATAGTCAAATGGCAGAGAAACTACTTATTAACTAACGCTAATTAATCATAAAGTACGATGATGTATATGTATATATACATATATATGTACGTATATAATATATATATATATGTATATGTATATGATAAAAAACAAATACGCCGCAGCAATTAAAGAAAAAGTTGTTAAGATTCTAAAAAAAAGTGAAATGTTTTATAAATAGTTAAACCGAAAACGAAACCAAAAAGAAAAACCAAAAAAAAAAAACAAATTATTATATATATATTAAAGTATGAAAAACATGAGAAAACTGCAACAACACTCCCACACAAACAAAGATAACACACACACACAGACAAAGACGAGCAAGCACAAAATTTACCAATTGAATTATCAATAAAATTTCCATCAATTTTTACCAGCCGAATAAATTATAAGAAAATTGGATGCAAAATTAAACAGCTAAAGAAATGTTCGAGATACAAACTAGATACAGATAAAGAAAATATAGTATATTTAATGTTCGTACAATGCGTACAATATGGCATCAGTTGAGAAGCAGATCAAACTACACACACACACACACACACACACACACATATACACAGACAGAGGCAGACACACGTTACTTTATGAAAATAAAAACAAATTAAATGAAAAGTATATGAAAAATAAATTATGCTAAAGAGAACAACTTACAAAATACAACTCAAATCGCAAATATGACTTTTACTAGAGGTTGGGAGTGTCAAAAAAGGGGGTGACCATGTTTTTATGTAAGCAAACAGATGCGCTAATTCGAATATGGTCACAAAATTTGGAGGCTCTATCTCTTATAGTCTTCGAGATTAAGGTGTTCATACAGACGAACTGACGGACAGACAAGCAGCTAGATAAACAGACAGACAGACACAGACATGCCTGTATCTGCTCTAATTTTGAATGTAGATTAAGAATAAATGTATACAGCTTATACGGCTACAGATTTCTCCTTCTGCCCTACCGCACATTCTGAAAAAAAAACCCAAAAGAACAAGAATTTCCTTGCTAAATCCATTCCCCAAATAAATTCTCTCGCAACGAGCTTATACATTACAGTATTATGTATTTATTTCTGTACTTAAAACGCTAATAATTTATTTAATTTTCACATTATAAGCTTAGCGACTAACTTAGATGTTACGAAAAATGTCGAGAGCAAAATGATATTTGATAAATTTGATACGTAGTCGGTTATTTACAGTGCACGTTGTGGGTGAGAAGCAAAAGCAGGGACAGACAGGGAGTTGCATGACAGACGAGGGGCTAAAAAACATACAGGGATAGATGGATAGATAGATAGATAGATAGAAAGAGATACCAGCGAAGGGACCACAGCTCGAGGGTGGCGCCGCGGTCATCATAGTGTCATATCACATAGTATTTGCGCTTTTGCCGCAGAACCTTTTTTTTACAGTGTATCAGGGCAGCTGCTGTACGCGTCCACGCCGCGTTGCCTTCGACGACGGTCGGAAAGTGGGCAGATCAATGAAGACGGGTCGATAGTCGGGCGACTCGGGCCGCATTGCACGCGACTCGGAACTGAGCAGGACATTTGTGTAGTAGTTGACCTCACTCGGCGTCTTCTCGCCGCCGGCCAGCGGCGTCTGGGCTGTGCTCGCCTGACGCCGTTGCGCGACACGGCCGCGATCGGAGCGCGCGGCACCCGAACGCAGCAGCTTGAAAAGATTGCGACGTGCCGCCTGATCCGTTTGCTCTGCAGACAGTTTGCTTCTGCTTCCGTTGCTGCTGCTGCCATTGAGAAAGGCGGCCTCCTCGTAGCGTGGAATATAGCGCGGCTTACGCGACTCACCCGGACGTCCGGTTAGCTCGCGATCGTGGGGCGTCACATTGAAACCAAAGAAGCGCGGCGCCTGCACCGAGATCAATGGCAGCAAGGTCTCGCGCGCGTAACGCTCGGCACGCTGCAGCAGCTCGCCCAGGCGGAAGGGCAACAGTTGCACCATCTGCGGTTCGTCCTGCCCGCTGGCCAGCTGTGCCATCATCTTGGGACTCTCCGGAGCCGAACTGGTTTTGTTGGACGTCAGTGCAGGCGCAGATGCGGATGCGAGTGCCTCAACCACCTCGGGTAACTGCAAATCCTTGCCATGCTTGGCACGTGGCGTTGTTGCCTTCAGCACCGGCTCAACGATCTCATCCGTTGTGGTGTCCTGCTGCTGCAGATTGCGACCACGATTCACCTTGAGGCGACGTTCCTTGAGCACCGGCTCAAAGATCTCATTGGTCGACGGCTGACCGGGCAGCGCATCCGAGAGACTGCGACTCGATTCGGCTGCCTCGGCCTCGGCGCCATCCTTGTCCAGCGAATTGCCCACAAGTATCGGTTGCCAGGGCAGCTCCTCGGCCTGATCTAGCGGATAGGTTTGATTCTGTGCCAGCTTGAAGCTGGTGCCCAAATTGAAGATATCCTTGCGCTGCTTGGCACTCTCCACTCCATCCACAACGCTGCTCAGACCCGATTCCTGCACGCTGGAGTCACCAGCAGCAGCAGCAGCGGCGGCACTGGGCGTATCCGTGCTGGCAGCTGGCAGCAAGGCTGGCGGCTGTGTGGTATAGGCACCATAGTCCTCCTGGTTGTCCAGCTCACAGTTGCCCGCCTGGAGACGCATGCGTACCGGACTGCCGCTGCTCAGCTTGGTGCTGGGCCGGCACAGCGAATGGCTGCGTCCAAAGCTGTCCGTTAGCACTACCTTGTCGATGTCCCAGTGGGGTAGACCCTTCGATAGCCAACCGCTGTATGACTTGTAGTGCAGACTCAGTGTGGTGGGGAAACCCAAAGCCGGATGCGGTACAATGATCTTGGACACAATATCGCCGGCAAAGAACTCCGCGTCGTCCTTTCTGCAAGGCGAAGGATAAGACAACACAGTTGAGTTGACTGAGTACGTTCAGTACTTACTCGGATATTTCAAAGGTCTCGTTCAATCCGCCGTCGCCCTCGAGTATTGCCTCCAGGCGACCTATGGTGCGCAGCGGCAGATCGTTGAAAGAGTTGAAGATCTGCAGCTGGAACTGATGCGCACAGAAGGGCTCCTCCTCGCGGGTCAACAGATAAAGCTGGCCGCGACCCGTCGATCTATCCGCATAGTAGCCCATGTTGCCACAGCGTGGCACACCCTCGGCCAAATCCTCGTCATCCTGTGCGCATGGAAAGCATTTTCCCTTAAGGAAGTCGTCGTAGTTGGCGCACGGGAAGGCGGGAAACATGCAGCGGGGCGCCACCGAATCTATGAAGAACTTGTAGGCGCGTCGATGGTTGCACAGCGAGCGTCCCTCCTCGTCCTCAGCCGCCTGAGCCGCTGTAGAAATGAAAGAAATTAGGATGAGCTAGCTCTAAAACGTATATACGAGCTAGTGTTGCAAAAGAAACGTATGACAATCGATAATATCGATGATAGTTTGTTCGATACATCGATTGTTTGCTTTTAATATCGATATATTATCGATAGTATCGATAGTTTTCTCGCAGCACTAGGTTGCGGAGGCAACCTACACCAAATGAAATCCGTCACGGCACCCACAAAGAGATTGGAGCAACCGGTCTGCACACGCCCGCCATTGGGATAGTAATCCACATGGCCCATGGGCTGCCAGGAGCCCAGGCCGCCCAGTATGAGATTCTCGCCATTGGAGTGTATGACATCGACAAACTCCGCATCGCTGCTGTCCAGACGCACCTTCGGATGTTGCGCCTCGAAGAGCGGCCCGGCCGGATCGAGGCCAGTGATGCGCGACAGGCCCGGTAGCTCGGCGCCAGCGAACCCAGAGACATGTGCTCCCAGACTGAACCCAATCAAATGTGTGCGCATCAAGTTGAGTCCCTTGTGCCGCTCTAGATGACGCAGCAGCATGGCCAGCTGCTTGCCCACCAGGCGTGTATTGGCCGCAGCTCGCACATAGTTCGGAAACGTGGCACCGTTCTCCCAGTCCACGCAGATCACAATGCAATCCTCCTGCACATAAAAAAATGGGAAATGTATCGATGGAAAAAGTGTCTTCGCTTGCTTCAACCTACCACAGCCATTAGGGCCGTCTTCATTTCATAGATCCAGACGTGCGGACAGGCGGAGCCGAATCCGTGCACAATGACACGCACGGAGAGCTCATCGAATCCCTCGAGATCATCGATCGAGGGCGGTGGTGTCTTCTTGCCGCTACCCGGCGGCTTCTCGGTGGTCACATTCGTCTCGCCCGCGGATGCATTAGTGGTGGCTGCTCCTCCCGGCGCCGCTGTCGATGCCGACTCCGATTCGCGCTTAGCCTTTGCCCTCGCAAATGCGGCTGTCATATTGAGAAAGGACAGCTCCATGAGCGGACGATCGGATCGCTGGCGAGTTGAATAGAAATAGAACTTGGTGTTGATCTCCTCCGGCGATGAGGGCAACATCTCCAGATATGCAAACGGACCCGAATCCTCAAAGCATCCCAGTTCGCCGTAACACACACGCTTCACCGCACGCTTAGCTCGACCGTGCAGCAACTGTCGCTGCTGTTGCAATCTCTCGTGCGCCTGCAGCGAGGCATGCACCGCCTGCGATAGTTCCGTATAGTTGGTATAGCGTGGGGGCGTGGCACCGCCACTCACTTCCTCGCCCAGTGCTGCAAAGATGAGGATGACAAAGCATGAGCTGGGCATATATCAAACGATCGTCGATCGTTCGTTTTAATGGGATACTCGGCAAGCCGATCACGTGCCCCATTTGCGTGTAGCCATTCCCGGGAGGGAATGAATATGGATAGAAATAGATGACAGACATGACAAATGAGCGGGGTGATCGAATAGCTCAGCCATGCGCGTTCTAAGCGGACACCAAATCAAGCAAATAGACAGAGATGATCGTATCGTGCCCAGCGATCATGTAAGCCTATATAAAGTATGCTTCTATGTTTAAAGTGCCATGAGATTCAAATTCGCAGAATAGGTACATATTGTATGTAGCTATGTGTATGCGAAAGCAGAGCAAAGTAGCTCAACTACTACGCTCAGTAAACGTAAATTACAGCTTTGTGTGGGCGGTAGGCGTGGCAACCAAAAACGAAAATATTCTTGAGTCTCTAGGCCAAATTTGATATCTCTAGCTTTTACAATAGCAGAGATCTCAGAGTTCAAACAGACAAACAGACATGTACATTCTTAGCATCACTATTGAGGTCACTATATCATCTATCTGGGTCTAACATCAAGTAGGTCAGCAGACAACGCAACCGGAAGCGTTCGAGAAACACTTCCCAAGACCATAGAAACTGCCTTCAACACGCTGATCTTTGGAAGAACCGCTGGAGTGACTCGTTGTGTGCTTCGACAACGATTGGTGAAACGATTGTCATAGGCAATTAAAATGTTGGTAGGAATTTGTTTTGTTTTTAGTGTTTTGTTTTTAGCTTTTTTAATGGCAGCGCGTAAAATTGTTTTCATTTTATGTTTTCAAACACCGCGCCATAATTTGGAACGTGCGGATGACATAACCCACAAGCACAAGCCACCGTATGAGTGCGACTCCCTACCCAATAGACACACGCATACGTGTATGGCCGTTAGCTGGAAGCGTTGATAATGATTACCGAGGCGTGATTGCGTTTCCAAAGCCCGGCGACGAAGGGAAGAGAAAGAAGACAAAGAAGAAATGTGTCCACGCTCCGCCACACACGTCGCCAAGTGGCAACAATTATCATGCAAACTGTTATCATCATTATAATCAATTGCTGCGAAGGGGTCTCTGTTGCAGGATTGGTCTCCCGCCGCTCTAGCGGCACTCCAGCTAATGCGCTAAGTCATGCCAGCCAAATCTAGTATCATTTTTTTTTTTTGTAGTTAAGCATTTTATCTAGTTTTTAGCAACATTAGCGAAGCACCCTCCATTAATCAGCACTACGTGACTTGGGCAGCTTATGCAACCGAATGCATCCAAGTTTTTTTTCTTGCTTTTCTTCTCTTTTCAAGTATCTGAGACAATGAAAGGTACTTAAAACTGTGGGTACCATATAGCATAACGGGCTATTAAACAGATTCATATATAATTACTTGATGTAATACGCTGTCACGACAGTTAGGTGAAATGCAAGAGATAGTTGGTATGTTTCATACACCTCGAATGGGCATACATTTGCCATTCAGATCTTAGAGTAATATTTATGCTTATCCATAGTAAACTGAGCCTATTTGGCGCTATCTATCAATTTCATTTCAATTTCGAAAGACAAACGAAAAAGTTATGCCGGAAACTAGAGGAGGAACATTAATTTTCTACATGAAAATGCTCTCTCGTTTTGTTCTGCATTCTCGGATAGATAAGATGTGCAAATTGATTTATAAAACATGGTAGTGAGTGAGTTTTGATATATCTTGTAGTTTGTTATCGATAATGTCGATAGTAACTCAAAAACCTAACAAGTTTATGTGCGAAATCAAACTATTCAACCTATTGCCTATGTGTGAGCTTACTATCAAACGAAATTGAATTACTATCGCATTGTATTGCAGCTTTTACTTCATAAAACTCGCATATAGATAAGGCACACAAAATATATATAAGAGTGGCTTTTGATATTATTCATTCGTTATCGAAAATCAAATCTGTTCCTGCTGCGTGAGCTTGACTATCGCGCACAATTAGCGATACTATCGCATAGCTATGCAGACGCTTTGATTAGGCGACTTTCCTGTTTTCGTGAGCATTTTACATCGCTTTTAATTTGCTTTTTTTTGTCTTTTTTTGGCATTGCAGTTGCTTCTTCGACTTGGCAGCCATGAGTGTGCAGGTGTGCAGGTGTGCGTGAGTGCTCTCACATACACATGCAAATACACATACAGTGGCCAAAGTAGCTATGGTATTTACGGCGATTGTGCAATCTGTGAAGTGTTTTTTCAGCTCGTCAATGGCAAAAAGTGTCGAGTGAAACTCGCCGGGGGCCAAATAAATTGAAAGACGCCCACACACGCACACGCACAGTTTGATAAGATCGCAGCTTCATGACCAGAGAAGCGACTTGGCGGGGGGGAGGGGTAAGGGATGTAGGGGTACTGTAAACTGTATAAAGCGCAAAAACATCTTCACCTAAGTTGAACAATTTAGCACACACAATAAAAATCAATTAGTTGCTGCTAGAGCAGAGGGGTAGGGATAGGACGGTGGGGAGAGGGAGGGGTAAGTGTCGGGTACAGGGAAGTGTCTAGCGGGCAGTGCTCAATTAGTTAATGGATGCAACAAATACAACAATAGATGCGAACTTACCGCTAGAGCGACTGGCATCGAGTGGCAGCAGCAGCAGCAGCAGCGCGAGCCAAATGTGCTGCATGTTGTTGTTCGAGTAGCAGCTGCTTTTGTTGTTGGTGTTGTTATCGTAGTAGTTGTTGTTGTTGTTGTTGTTATTGTTGTGGCAGCTTATCCACTTGCGCAGATAAGCATTGATAAGGCGCGCGTCGCTTGTTAATCGCAGCTGATTAGCATCACATTTGTGAGTTTGTTGTTCAATGCGTTGTTATGCGTCTCTCCCTCTCTCTCTCACACTCTTTCTCTCTCTCTCTCTCCCTCTTTCGCTTTGGTAATCGCAATAAACCATAAACAAATTCACTTTCACTTTATTTGTGAACCTGACGCTGCCGTCGTGACTGGCTCGTGAATCGTGACAACGACACACCGTGAGCCGTGAACTGTGAATACAGGTAACCCGTTCCTGGCCACGGCCAATGGCTGCGCGACTGCGTCTGCGTCTGCGTCTGCAGCGCGTCTGACTCACTGACTGACTGCTGCAGTGGCCCGGCCCAGTGGCTGAGTTGAGGGAGGAGTAGGGTGGTGGAGCGTGTTGGCGTTGGCGTTGACTTTGCGCTTGATTGAATTATGTGGCAGACGAACAGCAACAGCAGCAGCAGCAGCAGCAACCGAGCTGAACCGAACCGGGGCTGAGGCTGTGGCCGAGCTTTCACTTGTCTAGTTCCACTTTGCGACAGATGCTTGAGCCGTGATTGATGCTGATTGCCGCTGATTGATTGTTTATGAGCTCCGTCTGCAATCTGCAAAGAAGTTAAATCGTTTTTCAATTGCATGTTACATGTGACCATATAAAAGCATTGTATAATCAGCCGGTTGACTGGCAGGATGTGCGCTAAGCTAAGCGCGTCTCTTATTGTGTCGACGCATCGCTTTGGGCATTGACCTTTGCAATGCCAGCGCGATTCTCTGCCGAGCAGCAGCAGCTACAACAAGATTTATCGTAGTTAAAGTATATAAACATATGCGCACAAACACTGAGCAACACTGGACTACAAGTTGCAGTGGTCAGAGCGACAAAATACCTAAATATCAGTGGAAATACCAAAACAATCCTCTGCAAGTATATCCTATATATACACGCTCCCAGCAATGCTCCTACCAAATTTCATCGAGATATCTCCAACACGAGCAGAGATCTAGCCAAAACAAAACTATAAACTGCAAAAAAATATATATTTCTAATATCTATACGCATTAATCGTCAGTTCAGTCAAATCTCATCACAGTAGCTAAGCAATAAGCCGAGATCTAACCAAAGAAACAAAATTAGCTAATATTTCGTATTATATATCATACCAAATTTCATGACTATATGAGATCTAGTCAAAAAATAAGAAAAAAGCTAATATTTCTAGTAGCGATGCGCATTAATCAACTATTCGGCCAAATTGCAGCACAGTAACTGTGTGACAAGCAGTTATCTATGCGAAAAAATGAGAACTTTAAGTATTTCTTATCCATACACACTAATCGACAAGTCAGTCAAATTTCAGCACAAAATCTACGCGACAGGCAGA
This sequence comes from Zaprionus inermis, assembly GCA_018151445.1. Lineage (NCBI taxonomy): Eukaryota > Metazoa > Arthropoda > Insecta > Diptera > Drosophilidae > Zaprionus > Zaprionus inermis. The sequence goes on from JAECXD010000285.1 coordinate 2,606,836, forward strand.
GATCTAGTCGAAAAATCTGCAAAAAAAAAAATAAAATCTGCAAAAAAAACCACATCGAGACTCTTGCTGCACAGTGTCGTTCCACTGAACCGAATGTTGAACGTTGAACACGGCTGCCGAGAGTCGAGTGTGGGCTTAATTTGGGTCATCGACAGAGTCGGCGAGTCGGTTAGTTCGGTTGACGAGGTGAGGTGAGCGTAGGAAATCGTACGCAAAACAAAAGGCAATGCTTGTGTCTTGTCATCGCGACGACGCGACGACTTTTTGGCCAATTTCCGTAGAAATGCCATGTGTTAATTGTGTGTGCGGGAGAGAGAGAGAGAGAGAGAGAGAGAGAGAGAGAGACTCTGCAAGAGATTGCTGCGGCACTACTGGGCGCCAACATAGCGTAGAAATGAAAGTGAAAACCCCACAGCGCCGAGATAAGAGATCAAGGCAGCGAAAGATAAACCTAAGCCGAAACCAAAAACTAAAACTCAAAACCCAAACAGAAATCCAAACTGAAACTGAAACCGAAACCGAAGCCGAAACCTTAAAACGACACATTGAGAGCGCGTGTAACAGTAAATCCGTTTGATTTATTGACAGATTCATGATCCAAGTTTGTTTACTGCGCTTCACTTTCGTTTGAGCTGTGACTTTTCAATTAGCACCCGCTCGGCTATTAGGCAAGCCTATAGTGGCATAGTATGTTGTCACAACAACTCGACTTGTGCATTAGCGAATTGACCCATTGCGGTGCCAAGGAGCTCTTGTTTTCCCAATTAAAGCCGTTAATCAAGTTTAATTGAGTTCAGTTCCCATGGATGTTTATTTATTTGTTTTTCTTTTTTGAACAAATGAGGTCGAGAGCTTCGGCAACTTGCAATTTATTTTCTCATCAATTTGTCATTGTTCTCGTTTTCTTCATAGACTGTTCACCCTTTTCTGAAACGAGCGAAAGGTGAAGTTTTTTTTTTCATGTTTCTCTAGACTGATGCGACACACATTTGTTCCCACATTAGGTCGAAATGTGCTTTTGACGGGCGGCCCATTAAGAAATTCCCCACTGCCACTGAGATTGCGCTGAGTCAGAGTGCCAAGTGTTAAGTATTATGTTAGCTGCGTGCTGTAAAACGGTCGCTGTTAACAGCGCGCTGTTAAGTGGATGAGGTGTTAATTTGTTAATCGTATTTTCATCTTGCACGAGCTGTTGCAATATTGTAGCGGGGGTAGGGAGGGACAGTCTGTAGAGACTCGGAAGTCATGTCAACAAGCATAGATCTATTTATCGTATGCTGCTTAAATAGTTTATATGGAAATTTCATAGGTTTTTGACTGTATGAACGCTTAGAACTCAGAGACCATAAGAGCTAGGGCTTACAAATTTGAAGAAGATATGTCTCAACACTGGACGCAAAATAATATTGTTGTAGATGATTCCGTAAGTCGACAGAAACCTATGGCAGGCGTAGTATTAAAGCAAGAATCTTCATTCTTTCATATGATTGCTGAACATTTAATAGCAATTGGCTTATAAATATATCAGTAATGTAAGAAATAGATGTCTTAAAGTCTAATTCTGTTCCCAAGTTTTTTTAGACATTTTGTATTCAGTTAAGATCAGGCATATAAAGTGCATTGCCCGCATAAGCTATTGCAGCTTGCAGACCTATAAAACTCACTGTTAAGTCACTAACAGCGGCTTAACAAACTGCTAACAGTGTGCAGAAATGAGCAACAAAGATTGGGCCAAAGCAGCGCAAAGCAAACTATTTCCGGCGATTAAAGTTGCTCCACTATAGCGCACGGATTGGGAGCAACTAAGTGGGAGGGAGAACGGGAAAAAGGGGGCAGAAAGAGCTTGGAAAGAAGCGTGAAAGAAACACGCATTGTTCAGACAATGTAAGCACCAGAAATGGCATGGAATGGCAGCAATGAAATGGGAATGTCGAGCAAAAGAGAGAGAGAGAGAGAGTGCGAGGAGGAAGAGGAGAAGGAGAGACACGTCTTGGTTGATTCATTAATCGATTGCGATGCGAAAAGGGTTACACGCTACTGCTGGGGGAGAGTGGAGGGGATGGAAAGACAGCTGAAGACAGATGAAATTGTCGCGCCGGGAAAGCTGCGGATGATGCTGCTGCGGCTGCTGGCGACATCGAAAATGGAAAGTATCTCGGCGTATCGCATCTGGGTATAACGCTTCTTAGGCGACTTTCGCAGAGTTGCGACCACTTTCAAATAGATTAACCCAATTCGGGGCGGGCGGTGCATCGTTTTCGCATTTACTGCTCATTTTCGCCTCATTAGAGGCGCGCCTCGCCGCGCACATGTTGATGATGATGCTAATGTTGCCATATGCAGTCGAGAATTGGCGGTTTGGCGGATTCGCGAATTGGGAAAGCCGCCAACGAAACCGAACCATGCCAATGAAAAGCGCAATGCACCGTGAATTGGGCACAAACTGCACGCGTTACCAATTGTCGGTTGGCCAAAAGGAACAGCAGCGCAGCGTTTGGGCAATCGTTTTGCTTTTGATTGATTCGCAAAATGTCGGGGCTGTCTGTCGCCGCACTGTGTCTGTGCCTGCAATACAAAAGACTTAGGCAACGAACTTGCAGCGCAAGACAAGAAAACGAAACGAAACGAAATTTCCTTAGCCAATTTTCGCATGACAGCAAGTCGCATAAATAGTTTCCTGTTTGTTACGCTGGACTCGCGATAGCAAGAGAGCGAGAGAGTGGGAGCGAAAGAGCGCGAGAGAGAGAGAGAGAGAGAGAGAGAGAGAGAGAGAGAGAGAGAGAGAGAGAGAGAGAGAGCAGCAGCAACAAAAAAAGGGAGGCGGACAGGCAAAGTGGAAGCTACAAGCAGCAGCAGCAGCGGCAGTAGCAACAAGGCAGACTCAGCAGAGGCAGAGGCAGCAGGGGTAGAGGCAGCAGGGGTATAGGCAGTGGCAGAGGCAGCGGCAGCTTGAAGGAAAAATAAAAAAGCAGCGGCGCATGAAATTTCCGCCGTTATTTAAGTGCCCATGTTGCTGCTGCTGCTGCTGTTGCTGTTGTTGTTGCTGCTGCTGCAATTGTTGCCGCCAGCACGACGTTTAACTGTACAAATTAGTTGCTTCTAATAACGACGAATTTTCACAAGAATTTCCACACACAACCACACTGAGAGTGGAGCGTCAAGTGGCAAGTAAAAATCTCATTCCGCATGCTACACACGCGCTGCCGCCCGCAGTCAACGGTAAAATGCAGCAGCAGCAGCAGCAACAACAATTACAGGCATGCAATGACACAGTTTTTGGGGCCATTATGCCGCCTCCAACCAAAAAGGGCGAGAGCGCGAGAGAGGCAGAGAGGCAGAGAGGCAGAGAACAGGTCAAGTGAGCATGGGATGAGCTGCACTCAACTGAGCGAGTACCAAATACCAAAAGCAACACTTTCCAGCACTTGGCCCAGTTAGCAGTGATCTCTTAAAGTGCCAAAGAGGGAGAGAGAGAGAGGCAGATAGCTTTGCTGCTGCCTCCAATTACTGCGCACACAAATTAATTATTGTCTTCGCCGCTGACCGCAATTACTCGACCCCAGCACAATGAATCGCTGATAACGCACACCCCTCACCTGCCCTCCCCAACCCCTCAACCCGCCCCCATCTCTCGCTTTGTCATTTGCTCCACAGACCCCAATAGCCAGAGTGCCATGGACTCCGGCATCAACAGCTCCGGTTACCGCGACACGATGAGCGCGCAATTATGTGCTAAAATTGCAGCTTTTAATTGGTCAAATGGTTCTCGTTCTGGAGAACTGAGAAGCTCAAGAGCTCAAGAATGGATGTCAAGTACGATGTCGTATAGCTGAAAGCTATTGCGATATAAGAATTAGTTATAAATGATGGTCAGCTAACTACATGGCAAGGCAGCAAGTTGTATCTTTAATACGTACCTTAAAAACGTATTTAATTATTTATGGAAGTTAGGCATGTCTTTCTATATTCAAAATATATTATTAATAATTGAAATAATTACAGCAAGCTGCATGTCAATTTTTCAGCGTCTCTAGAGTCTACAATGCTCTGATCCCTGCGTTCAAACAAACGAAAAAGACTAAAATCACTACACGAGTGATTCAAAGTAAGCAGCTAGTATTTATATATTATAGTATATTCTGCCTGTTATTTAGTACTTCCTCTTTTTTAACACTAAAACCTATTATAAACACAAAAAACTAAACGAAATTACTGAAATTAGAAAACAGTAGATACAAAACTTAAAGAACTTTGTTTTAATTAGTTTATAAAATACACACATGCTTATACATGAATCATCGCCTTGCTCAGTCCTCATTTCCAAGTGCAACTTTAATGGATACTCAACTTTAATTGCATATAGTAAGTAGGAACATCCCCCCAACTCTCAATCGACTTCACGATTTAAGCGTATTTATAAAATTATTCAATATCTGCACAGCTTATGATTTAATTTTGTTGAAAATTGCCGCTGATTTTTCCACTTGTTGCGCTCAATTGAACGTTGACCTTGCGCATGTCAGCAACACCAGCAACAGCAGCAACTCAAGTTAGTCTCAATCATCGGCGTTAACTGCAGCCGAATTATGTTAGCCCGCATTATTCAAAAGCGACAACAACAAATTGTTTAACTTAATTTAAATTTGTGTTGTTGTCATCGCAGCTATTGCTGTTGTTGTTGTTGCTGCTGCTGCTGTTGTTGTTGTTGGTGTGCATGACATTGAAGGAATTTATGCACTTTAATTGAAAATTTTCGTCATAGACTTGACTTGTATTTGGTATACCCTGTAGAAACAGTTGCGCGTGCAGCGGGTATTTTAAAGTTGCAGCAAAGAAATATTGTTTGAGTGATATTCGGCATAAAAAACTGATAAATACTCTACAATATTGTAAGGTAAGCTCAAGAAAATCCCTATAGATAACTTAGAACTGTCAGCCGTGCAGCTTTTCCCGTCAAATTTGACTTTTCTAGGAGGTGGAACAGCAGGAAATATTTAGCAATTCAAGTTAGCGGAAAGTGTGGATTTTGTTTTTAATATGGTCAACATGAACAGCTCCGCACATTACAGGGTGCTACACAGTCAGCGCCTTGCGGTCGCTTACAGACAGAGCATCTTGTAGAGACGTGTGCGGGGCGGGAGGGGTAGCGGTATTGGCTTCGTCGATCAGTTAGCAGTTTGGCTGATTTGTTGATTTAGACTTTACACCGTGAATCTGTCCACGTCGTCGAGTGTGTCGGCAATCGAAATTGGCCTGCGCCTTTGTCTGCGGCGGCGCTCTCTGCAATTCGTGTCAATGTCAGCGAGATTTTTCTTATTTTTTTTCGATATTTTTTAATAACACAGAATCGGTCGTTTGGTCAGTCGAGGAGGGTCAAACAAGTTTACACACAAAATATGCATAACAGTGTGATAGACTGCAACAAGCAGTGCACAGACATAGCAAGCAGTGCAAGCAGTACACTCGAAAAGACTTAGGCAACAAACTTGCGCAGGCAACAAGAACGAAAAGCGAACGAAAATGCGTGGCAAAAAGCACTTGGCTGATTTGCGGCTATGATAAGCAGCAGCAGATAAGCAAAATCAGTCAGTAGCAACGGCAGCAGCAACAGCAACAACATCAATGTAAGCAGCAGCGGCAGCAGCAACAAAGTCGTCGCGACGCTGCTGCCGGGGCCGGGGCCGGGCCCAGCTTACGGTTTCACTGCGAGGCGCGTGAAAGTTGCGCTTCACAACAAAAACAAAAAGAAAAAACAAAAAACAAGAGAGACACAATTGAGAGTTACAGGCAGCAGCAGCAGCAACAGCAAGAAAGGGCAGGCCAAAAGCAAAAGCCAAGGCAAATACAAAATGTCTAAGCGAAATGCAAAGCGAACCGAGAGCCGAAGAGACAGAAAACAAAACGTAAACAAACAAATCAAAGCGCACACGGCAATTAGCGTACGCACATTTGCAGCTCCTTCGGCCACGGCTACGGCTTCTCCTTCTCCTCCTTTGCTTGGTAACTTTTGCTGCACTTATCACACAGTTTGCTTGCGAAAATTATTAAAAAAAAAAAAAAACAAAACCTGCAGCAAATGCAACAACGCGCGGCCACAACAAGTGCAACAGCTGCACGAAAAATGCACGATAAAAAACGAAAATAAAAAACCGAAAAAAAAACGAAAAACCGAAAAACGCTTTGAAGCTTTCGCGCACGACAAACCGCAAGCCGTCGCGGCTGAAGATCAACTGAAGCTCGTGCCAACTCGAAAGCCGCGCCAAGCGTTCGGCTCGGCTTCGGCCTCGGCCAGCGAGCAAGCCAGTGCTGCCAGACTGTCGCAGCAGCTGTTTTCGGCATTCGCAGCACGTCCGATTGCAAAAATGGTAAAGTAAAATCGACAAAAAAAAAAAACAAAACCAAAAAATCAAATCGAAATCGTTAAAGTTGTCAGCTGCGCTAGAGGAAGGGTATACGAATTCAGATATAAATGGGTTCGATTGGCAGCGGCGTGATAAGGCGCGCATGACATAACATGGCAAAGGCCCAACGTATTCCGCGTATTTACATATTCACAATAGTTTCGCAAGCAGCAATTAAAAAAAAAGGAAAAAACAGTCCTCAACTAAAGTTATATTAATATTGCTCTAACTACATAAAAATAAGCAAGACTCCCTAATTTACAGGTGTCTCAGGGGGCGTGGCCAAATACTAAAGCAAACTCGATTCAGGTGCAATAAGACACATGTCTTAAAATTTGATAGTCCTAGTTCGCATAGTTTCTGAGATTAGGGTGTTCATACCGACGGCTATACCTTCTTTTATCTCTTACTCACATAAGATACTCTTCTAATCTATGCTTAGAATATAGAAAATGCGATATATGATGATAATGATATGCAAAATTTGTAAAAAAAAAAAAAAAAACAAATTAGATTACTGAAGATTAATTAGATTACAAAAATCATTTGTGAGTCACAATCGAAAATGAGCTACAGGCAAAAAAACAAAAATCTTTATATCCAGAGACTCATAAAATGTTGTCATAATATAAGAGACAAGCTCGCAATTTGGTTGTGACATCTCACAGACCAAAATAGTTGCTTAAACTATAAATTGATTTGGTAAGCTTAATCGAAATAGTTAATTGAGTTTCTCAGACAAACAGGCCGGCGGGACCTCCTCAGCAAGCACTGTCAGATTCGCCATCAAATCAGATCTATACAACATACCCTACAATTAGAGAATACCTCTAAAAAATCACATTAAATTGCATAGACTAAGTTCCAAATAAGATAATTTTATTTAACAATGTTTTGATTTCGATTTCTCGATTGCCGAAAGTAGTATTTGAAATGGATTTAATGGGCATCTCGCCGTCGTGTTGACGTGTTTATAAGAAATGTAATATTGCTATATCGCTTATTTCTTGACAGGTTACAATTAAAATAAGATTTGTTGCTTGTTGGTTAACTGGCCAGACATGCGGCGTGTGTGTGTCTCTATCCAGGAGTGAGGCCGCCCACTCTCTCACGCACACACCAGCACACGCACACACACAGTCTGTTTACACTATATTACAATCGGTTTTGTATCTGGTTTTCGGCTTAACAATAAAGAGTATAAAAATACATGGACTTCTTTTCATTTCGCATTTCATACAGTTTTGTTTTACATTTTTCATTTTTCATTTTCAGTTTTTGTGATTAGGCAGCAACAACAACGAGCTGTGGCGGGTGGCATGTGGCAACGACAAGACCTGAATTGAATTACACTTTCAAGCATATACACACTATATATAATTTACTATACACACCAATCGATCGGGACACAACGAAGTGTGTGGCAAATGCGCAGAACAGAAAACAGAAAGTCGAATCGGAGACGAAATAAACTGTTGGTGTTTTTTATAGATATATATATATATATATACGTATATGTGTGTATGGTAAATTTAGATGGAGCCAGAGGGTGTGTGCTCGATTTATGCAATAGGCAACAAGTAGAATTAGCTGAACGGTGGCAGGGACAGTGACGACGGGGGGGGCGAGCTGGCGCACCGTTTAGCCCTCCTGTCCAAAGTCCTCTGTGAATTTGCGCAGCTTGGTCAAGTCATCCTCGTTGACTGTGGGTTTCGTGCGTGACAACGACTTGAGCATGTCGCGCTGCAAGCAAACGGGAAATATTAATCAGTTGCAGGAAGTAGCTGGAGTGATCTCCTGCCTTCTACTCACCATGGTCACAGGTGGTTCGAATAGCTTGTCGCTGGGCACATCCATCCAGTTCATCTCGACGGCTCCCGCATCGCCCGGCGAGCAGGGCACCAGCAGATCATTGACAATCTCCTCCTTATTTGTGGGATTCGGTCCAGAGACGCGCTTGAAGTGTGTAGCGGTTTGCACCTTGCGCACCGGCTCCATCAGCGCGTCGCGTACCACAATCGAAATATCCGCGCCGGAGTAACTGAGCGAGGGAGAGAGACAAACACAAATAGAGAGAGAGAGAACGCGAGTTAGTGCCGGGTCGTACCCGAATCAGAGCAGTACAGCATGCTTACCCCTCGGTCTTGCCGGCCAGCTCCTTGAGATCCTGCTCGGTCAGCACGTGCGTGGTGTTACCCAAATGGATTTTAAACATGACCAAGCGAGCATGCGCCTCCGGCAGCGGAATGTAGATGCGCTTCTCGAATCGTCGACGAATGGCCGAGTCCAGTACCCAGGGTATATTCGTGGCGCCCAGCACGAGTATGCCGTCGGTGTCGTTGCCCACACCCTGCATCTGCACCAGAAACTCGGTCTTGATGCGACGCACACTGTCGTTCTCGTTGTCCGAACGGGCCGAACACATCGAATCGATTTCATCGATAAATATAATCGATGGCTTATGCTGTCGGGCCAGTTCGAAGAGATTCTTCACCAGTTTCTCGGATTCGCCCAGCCATTTGGACATCAAATCCGAACTGGATACCGAAAAGAATGTGGAATTGTTTGCCTCGGTGGCAACGGCCTTCGCCAGATACGATTTGCCCGTACCGGGTGGACCGAACAGGAGGATACCCTTCCATGGCACACGTTTGCCGGTGAAGAGCTGTGGAAACTTGATGGGCAAAATGACAGCCTCCTTGAGCGCCTCTTTGGCCGCATCCAGACCGGCCACATCGGACCATTGCACCTTGGGCTTCTCAATGACAATGGCATCTTCCAGTTTGCTTTGCAGTTTCTTTTTCTCCGGATCATCGCCGTCCTCATCGTCGCTGTCGCTCTTTTTGTCCTTGTCGTCTTTGGAGCTGCTCTCGCCGCCCTCCTTAATCGGTTTCTTCTTGCCCTTCTTTAGATACTCCTTAAGCTTCTCAGCACGATCCAAGTACTGTAGGCATTTCGCTCGTATCGAGTCCTTGGCCTTCTCGCCCTGCGCCTCGTCTGTGGCCGCAACACAAGATTACAAGATAAGACGGTTATGGCTTGTGGGCGGTTATGTGGGCGTTATTACTTACATTTGATGGTATGGAGAAAGTACTCCACGCCGTGCTCGTACAGACGCAGCGCCTCGGCGTAGTTCTTGTTGCGATCCTCCTCGGTGGCCTTTGTCACCAGATCGATGGCCTTCTGCAGTGTTGTGCCGGCTGCCATTGATGTGGTTGGGGTTTAGCTGCAAGCAGGGAAAGATTTCAATGAGATGCGTCTCTCTCTCGCTCGCTCTGCTTCTCTGGCGGCAAGTGACGTCACGCAACAGTGTGACAGAGGCGTGGACCGCAGCTTGTTTATCGATTTTATCGATCAGCAGGCAAATAAAATGAATGGCTTCATGTTTTACAAATTGAAATGCAATAAAATGCGTGTTGATTTCACGCGCATTCCATGAAAAATTCGACCTCTTCCGATGACTAATGCATGCAGGCAAAGCCAGCGCCAGCGCCAGCAGAAGCAGCAGTAGCATTGACAAAAACAAATAGCATGACGAACACACTGGCGAAGAGAGAGGCGAAGAAGGTGAGGAAGAGCGAGCGAGCGAACGAACGAATGTTTGGTTTTAATGTGTTATTGTTACGCATTACTTACAGATTTGTTGTTCGAATTGCTTGTTAAGCCTGTCGTTTATTGTTTTAATGCAGCGCTTTCACTTATAACTCCTCCAATAAAGCAGTTCACAGCAATCCAACAAAAAAATAAATAAGGAACAGAGGAGTTTCAGAGGAATGACGACGTCGTCGCCTATTTCGATGTTTTTGTGTGTTTATGTGTGCAATTGTGGCGGTCGCACAATATATTATCGATTGCGTTCGCATTGCGATTGTTATCGTCGTTTTGTTTCTTGAATTTAAAAATTATATGTTGAATTAAATATAATTTATATATATATTTTAGAAACTTTTTTTATATTTTAGATGTATTGGCCATGCGGCTTTGCATGCAATGTTAAGTTCCGTCAACATCAGCAGATTTGCAGACCAGTTGATTTTCCTGCGCCAAAACTATCGATATTTTATCAGCTGTCGCATTCAATAACATTGCGCAGCAGCAAATGGACCGGTCCACTGCTGGAAAACTCGCCGAAAATCAAGGTCATAACTCACGAATTTTGCAATAGTATAAAAAAACATACATATAAACGAATAGCTAATAATCCGTGGACAATTGAGAAGTTAAGGATATATACAAACTTATGCAGATAATCTGCGTATATTCGTAATTCTGCGCTTAAGTCAAATGACAGGGAAGATTTTAGAGTCGTAATCCAGATAGTTGGTTAACATTGCATTTATTGTGCAACTGCATAATTCATTGGAATACCAATACTTGCTTGTTGTCGCAATTACACTGTTCACGCAGAATTGGCGCTGTTAACGCAGAAATAGCGCTGTTAACGCAGAAGTAGCGCTGTTAACGCATAAATAGCGCTGTTAACGCAGCACAAGCTCTGGTAACGCAAAACGAGTTCGGTTAACGCAAAGTGCATGTTCTCTAATCTAATTAGATCTTTTAACGCGAAAATGATACTGGTAACGCAACTTTGAGAACAAATAACACTCCCTCTATCGGCATATGTAGAAAAGTACTTTTCTTGGCGTCATATTTGAAAAAACTTAGCTTCGGTTTTTATACCCGCTACTCGAAGAGTATAAGGGTATTATAACTTTGTGCCAACCGAAAATGTTTGTAACAGGCAGAAGGAGACATCTCCGACCCCATAAAGTATATATATTCTGAATCAGCATGAACAGCCGAGTCGATATAGCCATGTCCGTCTGTCCGTCTGTCCGTCTGTCCGTCTGTCCGTCTGTCTGTCCGTATGAAAACCTAGATCTCAGCTATTATAAGAGCTAGAGCTACCAAATTTGGAGACAATATGTGTTAATTATGCCCGCAGATCAAGTTTATTTTGGATTTTTGCCACGCCTCCATCCGCCCCCAAAAATCGATAATAAATCGATAATAGCTGCAAATATAGCTCTACAGCATTCATTTTTTATCCATGTGATAAAAACCACCATCCGGGCGTGTTGCGAAAGTTTCAATAAGATCGGCCGATAAATAAGGAAGATATTCAAGAAATAGTATTGCCTTGTGGCCATGTGCCTGTGTCGGTTTTTCCTAATGTTAGTACCCGAGTTCAACACCAGCAGCAGACAACTTTTTTTAATTATGTGGCAACTTTTTTTTAAATTATGTGGCAACTTTTTTTTTAATGATGTGCACCGAAAATATTCATAGTGCAATTTTATTGGCCATTGCGTTAGAAATGCAGTGGTCGAGTGGTGATGGTAGTTGACTGTTAAGCGAGAGGTCCGGAGTTCAACTCCTGGGTGCCGCGGCGAATTATATTTATTTTTTTTGTATCTTATATTTTTTTTTTATTTTATGGTGTGTTACAAAATTCAAAATACATTTTTAGTATATTTAAAGCCACTTAGAATCGAAAGAGACATTGAGCAGCAACATATATAATTTATAACTGCAAAGTAATAAAAGCAATGGGCAACATCCAATAAGAATCGAGTGGAACTTGCATAGGCAAAACAAATTAGAGACAGAAAGAAATAAAAAGCAAGAACGCATTGTTCACATTTGGCACGTGTTTTTCCGAAGAATTGTAGCGGGTATATCACAGTCGAGTCAGCTCGACTGTAGCCTTTCCGACTTGTTTTTAAATAATTTACATTTATGTTATAAAATTAATATTAATGGATATGTATTAAACAGCAAAGATGTTAATAGAGGCAGGGATATACTAGACAATTTATGAAGACGTCAAAATGCTTTGCAATAACGAGATATATGGATTATGCCTATTAACACCGCGATTTATGCAAATTTACCGTGCTCCACTTGCGTTTCAATTTATGAAAATTTGATGAATTAAAAGAAAACAAGAAAGAAAATCACGCACGGTAAACGAAGCTGAATCCGTTGTTGTTGTTGTTGCTGTTGCCGAGTAGCCTCTGCCGCTAGGTGGTGTCTTGGTGTTCCTGCAGCAACTGACAACGAAGCAGTTAAGCGACCAACACACACACGCAGACACACGCGCACGCAGACCGAAACAATCGTCACACGCATTTCGGGAGAGGAGTTATTTAAAGCGACTGCATGCGTCTCGCTCTCACACACACACACGCACGTTTTTAGTTAGCCACGCCCACGTTCGTTCAGTCGCCGCTTTCAACTCGTTTCACCCCTATGCGAAGGCGCACGCACACATATGCGAGTGAGTTGTGGACGTGCTCTCTCTGTGTACGTGTGTGTGAGCACATATGAGCGCAAAGAGAGACAGGGATGTGTGGACTGCTTATGTATTGCAGGACAGGCAGGACGCGTGCGAGTGTGTGTGTGAGTACATGCATAAATATGTGTGTGTGTGTGTATTTAGCCACTCTATGTACTTGAGAATGCGCGCGCGTGTGTGTGTGTCCTGTCACACACGGTTTTTCGGGTCTGCCCGTTAATTCAACTGGCAACTGGCAACGCGCAACTAATTAAGAAAAGCGAATGAAAGTTTTCCGTTTTTATCGCGTGTGGGCGAGCAGTGTGGAAGGGGGAGGAGAGAGGAAGAGGGAGAGGGAGAGCGAGAGCAAGTAAACCCTTTCCTTCTTCCCACTTCTGCTTTGCCGCTTTTCTCGCTTGTTTCCTTTGCCTTTTCTTCATTTATGTATTTCTCTTACTTGACGCGTTTCTTTCGTGCTTTGTGTCCTCGTCGCCACTTTCGCTTTCTTCTTTGCCTGTGTGTGGCCTCCTTCGCGGCAGATTTAGAACAATTCTCGCATTTTTATTTTCCAAATAGACTCTTCTCGCGCGCACCTAACCCCACTTTGCTAACGCACACACTTCCCAACATGTGTGTGTGCATAAAGAAAGAGAGAGAGAGAGAGAGAGAGAGGGCAAGCGAAAAATGTAATAAAAGGCGTGGGAAAGTCAACGGCAACGGGAAATAAAAAATAAAACGCACAGCGCATCACAGCCGGCATCAAGTACAGCACGCGACACCTGGCTAGAAACAGTGCCAGAAAGTGCTGTACTGCGATCAAAAAATAAATGTAATTTTAACATTTAAGAGGTTAAGAAATTTGATTTGAGACTCCTATGGAGCTTCGAAAACCCATAACTTCATTAAGAATCCTCAGATTGTCAATGGCATTTTCTTAATTATTTTGCCTCTGGATTGATTTTTCATCAAAATATTATGAATAATAGGTGGTAGAATAATTTGGGCAGTAGTTTCTTTGTTTGAAATTATAAGTTTGGTTACAAGTTTGTCAAAATTGGGCGAAGGGTATCTGACTATCGGGCGAACTCGACTGTAGCATTACCGACTTTATTTTTGTATATTGATTTTTTTCATTCATGCCAGAAAAACTATAAAATATTCTCATTTTCCCCTGCAAGCTGATCCTAATTACTTGCCCAGCGCTGTGTGCTGCCCAAGCGGCACTGAAGGTCTTCGTCCTTTTTGGCATGCAGAAACAACGGCAACAACAACAACTGAGTGTGGCGCATGCACAGCGCCTCGTATAAAAAAAATAAAAATAAATAAAAAGTAAAGAGAGCGCGCGCGTTGGAGCACAAAACATTTGCTGCGTGGTGTAAACTTGACTTTGAAATTTGCCTCATTTGCACTTGCTGCTGCACCTGCAGCTGCCACTCCCACCCTCACTACCAGACGCCCACTCACTCGCTACCCACTTGTTACGCCCACTCGGAATGCGTTGAGAATTTTTTTTATATTTCTATTTGTGTGTTTTTTTTTTTATTTTTTGTTTCTCTTCTCTTGCCTGCGCCGCGAAAGGGACTTTTGGCACAATGCGAACAAGAGGGCGCAAGAGCTGAAGGGGGCGTGTGCCAAAGAACTGTTGCACTCTTTGGGGGGGAATAAACGAGAGGGAAAGAGGAAAAACAAAAGCCAAGGCAAACGAATGAAAAGCGAAAAATGGGCGACAATAAAGTCTTAAACCAGTTGCAGATGGAAACGCGAGATACGAGTAACGGGTTGGGTTGGGCTTAACCATACGCACAGCTAACTGGGTTGATTTCGTTATAAATAATGAGAATTTCAATCAACTTGTTCGTGAATTGGCGGTTCAATTTCAGTTTTTTTTTACTAATCCAAAACCGGAATTGAAAATGCAAACTAAATGAAAGGAATATAATCAGCTCGTTTCAAGCTAAAACTGCAGCTAGCTTGATTTCCCCAGGAATTCGCACAGGGTGCCCATTTTGAGGCTTGTTAAGTTGGCTGCGTCTGGGCGCGAGACTTGGCGTGAAATATTGTTTATGAGGTCGTTGCCACTGGGTCGCCGGCTTTATGCACACACACACACACGCACACACAGCCGTATATACTTATGTAGTAGACATATATGCATAAATAATGTGCACACACACACACTCACACACCCAGCGCTATGTGTGTGTGTGTGTTTACATTATGCACGTGCTTGCACTTTTACTTTGCACTTGCCACATTTTTTTTCTCTTTTTTGTGCTCTTTTTTATTTGATATGCAAGCGGAATGAATAAAAAACGCGCCAAAGATCTTTGCCGCGTCTGGGCCCAACAACTGCCACAAAGGGGGGCGCCACTGTCTGTGTGTGTGTGCGAGAGTGTGTTGTGTCTGTGTCTGTGGCCCACTGAAGGTTACAGAGTTCCCATTTAACCTAGAAACACCTCAGTCGCTCTGCCGCGATTATCATAAGTACAGTTATTTTGTTACTTTTTCATTCGCAGCCGAAGCCAAAAAAGTATTTATATATTTATAGCATCGAAAGCAGAGGGAAAGTCTAGGCAGGAGCATAGAATGCCAACGGGAAATAGCTGCAGCTTAGCTTTAAAAAAGCCAGACTAAGTTAGACATGCATCAAACAAAAATATAAAGACAATTTTTTCACATTTCACCAGATAAAATGAATATTGTTGAAATTGCACGCAGTGTTTAAGCTTTTATTTATATATTTTAATGTTCAATTAGAAAATGCAACAAAAAGTCACTGTGCAGTCAATTCGATTGCATTTTAAAGCAATACAATTAATCGATATTTGTCGCTGTTAATTATGCAGCGCCTAACGAGCAGCCTGCTGGTAATTAAGCTCCGCTTAACATGCAGCTGCTAAGGCTGCTGTTAGTGCAGATACTGCATGAACATCAGCGATATTCCTCGCTGTTAGCCTAAGCTGCGCTTAACATGCTGCTGCTAAAACCACTGCTAATGCAAAGGCTGCTCGAAAGTGCGCCATATTTGACGCTGTTAACTAAGCTGCGCTTAACGTGCTGCCACTGTAATTGAATTTGCTTCGAATGTTAATCGAATTTGCTCGCTCGCTCGTGCTGCGTGTGCGTGTGATTGGTCGATTGTGCAATTGCCCGATTGGCGTCAAATTGCGCTCTTGCCGGCGATTAATCACAGTGCACGATTGCTCGTGCTCGGGCCATAAATCATGCGGCGAAATGCCGTTTGGTCAGCTCGTTGCGACAGCGTCGACAGCTTCTGACCCAAAGTCGGCAATGCCGGCGGTTGCGACGATGAACGATGGGCACGAACTGGACGCACGCGTAACCTTTGCCACGGACTCGCTTGCTCACAAGCTGTTTCGCTCGCTCCCTCTTCCTCTTCCTCTCGCTCTCACTCTCTCGCGCTCTGCCCGCCCTGTCGTTGTAGCTGTTGTTGCTGCACTCGCAGTTGTCACATCGGCCAACCCGATTTGCAGCTTAGCTGCGATCACGTACGTGTCGCATCCTCATCCGCATCCGGATTCGCATCGTCTCGGCTCGTTGCCTGCCTCCCCGTCTGCCACCCTGCACTCGGCGTATTTTGACCAAGGGCCAAGGCAACCCCGGACAGGGGTCACTTGCGGTATTAAATATTTTGAAGAGGGTCGCTCAGCTCATTGCGCGCTTGATTTATACACACACACTCGCAATCGCACCGAGTCTGCGCCTGGACAGGCTTCTGTGGGCAGCATGTGTCACGCCCCGCACTCGAGAAGCAGTCCATCAACCCATCGTACTGGACTTGTTTGCACTTTGGCTCTACGTGAGACGGGGTGAGTCTGGCGGCACACACACTCGCCCGAGGTTAATTCCTGGTCAATTTACGGGCAAATATTTTCCCCAGTTATTGCAATTATATTGAGTCATATATGTCCTTATATACTTGTTCGCTCTTGAGATTGCGCTCGGGGATTAATTTCATTTCGAAATGAGGTAAAAATTGCCGGATATTCGTATGGGGTATGATAACGATGATTGATGATCCTAGTGGGGAAAGTATTAGAAAATTGTTAAAGTGGAAAACTGCTTGAGTCGAGTATTATATGAAGTGATACGAAGCTTACTGTCATCCTAATATGTTTCTTTCCCGTTATGTTTTATATATAATATTATTTTAAAATATCATTTTTTTTAATGTGTTTTAGTTGAGTTTTGTAATGAAATATAATTGGAAAGTCGAAAATGTATGATGATAATTGCGGATCTGAGTTGAAAACTTTTGGAAAACTGTTGAAAGGGAAATCTTTCGAATACTGTAAGAAATACATTATTTATGAGGATTAAACTTGCTTTAGAAGTTTCTAGTAATCTAGGCATATTTCTTTTATTCATAACAGCTACAAATTCGTAATATTTAATATATATTAATATTCTAAGGTTAAGTTTAAAAAATTTCTATTTCTTTTTCGATCTGCATGAATTTTTTGCTGAGGATTCTGGTTATGTTTTTGCATTTATTACTTTGTAATTGTAGTTGTACTTCTTCAGTTGTTGTTGCTTCACCTGCTTTGCATCAATTGCGAATTAGTTGCCCCAGTGAGTGTAGGGTGGGGGGGGGTTGTGTTGGGTAAAGAA
Organism: Zaprionus inermis; assembly: GCA_018151445.1. NCBI lineage: Eukaryota > Metazoa > Arthropoda > Insecta > Diptera > Drosophilidae > Zaprionus > Zaprionus inermis. Next base: position 2,624,146 of record JAECXD010000285.1, read on the forward strand.
ATCAGAGTGCCTTCGATTCGAGTCGGGGCGAGCCGAGTGAGATATGAAAATTGCGCCAAACATCAGCATAATTTTATCGGGTCATCGAAGCGTGCAATCAATGCCTGCCAGGCACATTCCGACCGACAGACAGACCCACATCCCGGCCGGGAACCGGCGACTCTGGCTGTGCCCATATCCAGCCTCTGTAACCCCAACCCCAGCAACCATTCATGCGTTCGATTCCGTGCCATCCATATCCATCTATCCGTCTATCTGTCTATCTATTCAGGTGCTTGCCACCGTTTGGGGCAAGTGTTTTGCTGTTGCTTGTCTTGCCCCCGTTCTTGTTCCCGTTCCTTCGCCCCCCCCCCTCCCCCACAGCCCTCTCCGCTTGCTGACGAACGCACATCAATCTGCGCATAATGGCGACGGGATAATAGTGTTTGTTTTCAGTATGCAAAGCTATGCAAAATACATTCACGATTTTCACACACACACACCCAGGCATACATTGTACATAATGTGTGCGTCTATATGTATGCTGCCATCACTGTGTGTGTGTGTGTGTGGCATACTCTTTCATTGCTTTAGCCAGTCGCTTTTTCGAGACAGAGACAGCTTTAGCCAGTTGTTTGAATATATTGCATTATTAATACCAATTGTCCCATCTTTGTTATATATTCTTGAAGCATTTGATTTTATTTTCAATTTTTCATCTATATACCAAATTTCAGCGGTCTGCTGTCAAAATTTGTTGGTCTATGACGCATGAAACCATTTCTGACTTTTTAAGAGATTCAAATAAAACTACACTTCAATAATTTGCTTGTTTTTGTTTTAATTTACTAAAAATACTATATATGTAATATTAATAATAATAATATGTAGTATATATACCGTATATTTTTTGAACCAGCTAAGAACTGCTCCGAGAATCAGTTAGTATCTTAGGGTTCATACTTTTAATGATCTTGCTTTTCTACATATTTTAAACAAATTGCGCACATATATCTTCTGATTAATTTGCACCTATATTGAGGTAGCTCTTGTAGCTGCTCATCGCCAAATTCGCGAACGAACGGCTTATTTCCTTTGCAGATACTGTGCTGAACCGGTTCACTGGGTTTATAAAACAGCCAAACATATAGATATTGCTTAGCTCGGATTTAAGAAGTTCTCTATATTAAAGCTGTACTATTTATACTGCCCTATAAAGCCTACGATATCTGCCAAACCAGTGGCGAACCGGTTCACAGAGATTGAACCACACTGTGCCGGTTAGAGTGTCTTCTGTTGCGATGCGGCATCTCGCCAAATCAATTCAATTTTTGGTAGCAACACGGCGTATGCGCGATGATGGCAATCTGTTATGCAGTCACAGTCACAGTCGACGTCGCCGTCGCCGTTGCTGTCGCTGTATATGTACCTTGTACATACATAAACCAGTGCATATATATGTGTGCTATATTTTATGCGTGATTGTTATTGTTTGCAGTGTAGCAGGCCTGAATTATCCCGTTGCGCCTCATGTGCCAGCGCCGGCGTCGGCTTCTGCTACATGATTTTTGGTCGCAATTATGGAGTGTATACGTTATACATAGAAGCCGTGCCTGGCCATCAGTTACACACACACACACACGCATGCTGTACGCATAATGTTACTTATAAATAAACGCGCGCGCGCCCATCTAATTTGCATAGAAGAAGACGCGCCCAGCCGACCGACCGAAACAAAACCCGCAGGCTCGAGGCAGATGTTTTTGCTCACGTCGAATCTGAACCCGAACCCGAACTCGAACCCGATCCCAAAATCTAACCCGAACCAGGTGAAGGACGCTTCTGCCTGTGCCTCAGTCTGTTGTCCCGATTTCAGTTTGGCAAATCAGTTTCGTCGGGCCGTAGTTGTTGCAGCGCCCCCTATGGACGGCCTGTGCAAGTGCGGCAACATTTTCATTTGCCAAAAATATGGACATATGTCAGCGATTCCACAGCGTCGGGCACACGCAACTACTACAGTAGACTTCATGCCGGCAAATTTTAATTAATTCTTTTAATTATCATTATAAGTTTCGTTTGTATGAACAGCCAGATCTCGGGAACTATAGTAGCTAGGGCTACCAATTTTGCAGGCTATATAGATAACTATAGCGCACAGCTCGAGCTAGTTTTAGACTTCGGCCACGCCCCCGAGCCCCGGCTGTGAAATGCGCATAAACGAATTGCTGGCGCAATTTTAAAGCTAGAAGGGTTATTTCAGTTAATTCAATATATTGCAGATAGATTGATTATTTAGGCATTTATGAACCAGAATATATATATTTGTGTATAGTGAAATGGGTTATATATTCATATACAGTGCAAAATGCGATTATTTCGCAGCGTCTGTTTAGTCTGAACTTTGGCAGCGCCTCGAAGCACGTACGGTCTGCTGGCAGCGTAGTCGTGTGAGTGTGCTGTGTGTGTGAATGTGTGTGTATGTGTGTGTATGCGTGTGTGTGTGTCCTTTTCGTGCGCTGCCTGCGCTGGCAATGGCAATGGCTGCTGCTGCTGCTGCCCAGGATACATACGAGCGAGTGCGAGGATGCACACGATGAGCGCGACGAGGAGCTGCTACATGCTATATACACATGCATGAGTGTACATATGGGGGGGGTGGTGTGTGTGTGTGTGTGTGTGTGTAATTGAGTATCAGTCACAGACACTAACTGTGCGAGGACGCGAGCTGCGACGGCTGCGAGTGAAGGCAGCCAAAGTTTTATTAATGTGGGTGGCAGCCCGCGCCCCGCCCCGCGCCCTTCCACCCGGTGGGGTTGCTTTTTGTTGATTTAGCTGCCAAAGCGGTTGGGCAGGGGAGGGAAGTGCGGATGGGGGGGGGTGGCTGACAATGGAGTGGGTACGTGGGCCGAGTTGTGCTGTAGCCAGCGGCTCCTTTGGCGGCTCCACTTGCGCATTGTCTCATTTATCATGTGCACACACACGTCCGCCTGGACAGACTGAGTGTGCGGCAGAGCAGGCGAGCGCGCGCGCCCGAGAGAGACAAAGAGAGAGAGAGGGAGAGAGAAAGGCAGAGAGTGAGAGAGAGAGAGAGCTGAGGGGGGGAGGACTACGTTATCAGTGCCATTTGTGAACCCAAGTGAAGCCCACGCGTTGCCACTGGAAACCGATTGCCAACATCAATACATATGCATATGCATGTGTGTGTATATATGTACAGGCATGCATGTGTGTGTCTATGTGTGTGTGTGTGAACAGGGGCGAGCTTGTATGTGCGGCAGCAGGTGAGGCGGGTTTTGGTTGAACGGGGTAGGGCAGGGGACGGGCTGCGCATCGAAGTTTGGGTCTGCAAAGTTTATCTTTTCAATTTGGTGCTTTGCGTGCGGATGGCAGCTCCGCCATCAACTTGACATGTGTGTGCGTGTGTGTGAGTGTGTGCCTGTGTGTGTGCCTGTGTGTGTGCCTGTGTGTGTGCCTGTGTGTGGGCTAATGTATTTGTGTACTAGTTGGATTAGGGTTGCTGCCGAGTGAATTTATTCGCGCCAGCTCTGCCGGCGTCGACTTCGCTGTCGGACAGCGTCCATATCAATCATTGCGCCAGCCTTGAAAGCTTTTGTGCTGCTAAGCGAGTGGGCGTGGCTGCGCCCTTCCACACACTCACACACACACCACACTCAGTCGCTCACACAAAGAAGTCCATTAAAATTGATTCGAGATTTGACAGGTTTTTTTTACTTTTCTCCATCGCGCAATCGGCGTGCAGAGCGCGCACATTTGAAAAGGCAACGCCGTCGAGCTCTTGTTGCCTACTGTACCTACCTTTGTCATGATGGAGCTTTCTAACGAGCTTTTCGCGAGCTGGCAGTGCAGCAAGTTGGGTTTACCGAGCGAATTTTAGAAAGAAAGTCTTGAATATTAACGTATTCACTTGGCTAGCACTGTAAAATAATGTCCTAACTCTACTCTTTAGTCGATATAGTAATCGAGTGCAACGATAATCGATATATGTAGTATACATATCATTCAAGAAAGTAACTTGCTTAAGCTGTTCAGAATTCAATTGTATTGTGCGTCTCGAGTGTTTATCGATCTATCGATAGTTTTACAGTCAGCTTAGCGCATTAAGCGCGTTACTATCGATAAATGCAACTAATCAATACAATTTGTAGTCACAAAATTATACATATCGATTGCAGTATCGATATAAAACAAAATAAAAAAATATCATATAAAAGCACTTAAGATTTTTACGCATCGTTTGCTTATCGATATATTATCGATTCGCGGATGGACAGGAAATAAGTGACAGGAAAGTAAATGAAAATTCAAATTTATTTTCAGTGCCTTATCGCACACAGTTATCGATAAATGTGAAGTTCCTCAGGGTATACACCTGGGAAACAAAAGGAAAACAAAAGGAAGCTCAAACAAAGCAATTTCCAGTTAGATACCATCGAAGCCTGAGTATGTAATGCCAAATAACTCATCTATGTAGAGTACAACAACAACAGCAGCAGCAACAACAACAACAACAGCAGCAGCAGCAGCAGTAATTAAGGCAACAACAAAGGGAATAAGAATGGTTGCCCCAACGGTTGCTGCGTGGCAGCTCGCGCTGAAGTCGGCGCCGATTGGACGCCATTGTGGCAACACTTGTAAATGCCACATGTGGTGGGCGCACGCACACACAGCCACATGCATGTGTGTGTGTGTGTGTGTATATATAGATAGATATATGCACCAGAAGAGTCGGGATAATTCGAAATAAACGGCGACTAGTTTTAGGGCGACCAACGGCAGCAATCCAACAACTTGCCACACACAGACACCCTGTGGCACACACACACATGCTAGCACACCCTGTGACACACACCTACACACACAGTTAGACACCCTGTAGCACACATAGCGCGCGTTTAGAGCGTGGGGCACGGGCGAGAGACGCCCGCGGCGCATTCATTAGCGCATGTGGATTCGCTTTTGGGCGGCTGTTTTGCGGATTCGGATGCGGATGCGGATGCCAGTTGCGGATTTGGCCTCGTTCGTTCGCTTCGTTGTTTCGCTTAATATCAGTTTACTACCCTGCACCCTTCACCCTTCTACTCCTGCTGCGCTTCCCTTAACCAACATAAAGAAAACATTACGCTGTACAAGTTTTGGTTCGGCAATTTATGGTTAGAAATTTTGCATATGGGCCGCCTCAGCCTGTAGTTGCAAGCCCACCTACGTGCTGTTCGCCCCCCCCCCCTCCCCCTGCCAGTCTCCTACGTCGCACCCTAGCTGCACCTCCCCCTCCTCCAGCCAAACTTCGCATGTAGTGAAATTTTCGGTGGCTTTTCTCAAGTGCGCTGTTGCATGCACACATAGAGCATGGGGATAGTGATGGGGGGGGGGTTCGGTGGTGAGTCACAGCTCAGGCAGGGGCAGGATAGGGGGTAGGGGGAGCAACGCTAATGCCGCTTTTAATTGGCGCACACAAACAGTGGCCGCAACGGGTTGATGAAGCGCCAGAAAGGGGGAAGGCAGGCATGGCATGGCAGGAGGGGATGTGGCGCATCCACACATTGCACAGGGGGCGGGGCATGTGTGCGAGTGTGTGTGTGTGTGGTAATTTAACTGTTAGCTGCGTCGCTGGCGAGCAAAGTTTATGGCTAAGTACGAATACGAGCGCGCATCTAGAACTGGCAAAGTCCTGTCACGCCAGGGGCGTAGGGGAGCAGGGCTGAAGCAGGAGGGGTGCGAGTTGCAGGAAAGACTGGTTGGCAAGCCACGGCGTATGTACATATATAGCTGGCGTTGCCACGTTATGTGCTCACACACGGCTTAGGACGCGCTCGATGTCGTCGTCGTCCTCTTCGTCGTCGTCCTCGTCGTAGTCGTAGCTCCTCCTAATTGCAAAGCCGCAGCCCGTTCGCCTGCTCACAATTGTGGCTAGCCGTGCCTCAGAGGGGGGAGGGAGGGAGATAGGGAACTGGCAAGGGGCTACAGGGAGTGGCAGCGTGTCGTGTGTGTTCAATAATGCGCGTTCCTTAGTTCAGCATGCAATGCTATTCACACACACACACCCACACAGCTACACCTACATCCAACCACACCCACACACAAGGGGACAAGTGCCAAGGGGTGTGGCCATTGCGGCAATTTGCCTGAGACCGCAATTCAATCGATTTCATTTGCTTATCGATAGGCAGCTTTAGTTCAAGTAAGCAAACTTATGCTTACTTGCTTTGATTTATCGCTTATTCTGGCTACAAATCAAGCTAATCGACAAATGTTATCGATATCAATAAGGAGAGATGTCTGTTTAAATGATTTTACTGACTTATCGATAGACAGCATGCATAGTTCATTTTGGTTTATTCATACTTCAAATCAATGCAATCAACTAATCGTTATCAATATCGATAGATGACCAATTAATCGATGCGTTCTTAAGTAATCTCCAAACCTTACCAGCTGCATGCCAATTCGCTTGACTAACTGAAGTCCATCGCTAGTTTTATATCGATAAATTTCAATAAGTTGCTTCAACGATAAATCTTAACAATCAATGATCGTCAGCTTGCTTCATCGATAAATCTAAACAATAAATCATTTTAGGCGTCAAGCCATAAGGAAAATGTCAACTCCCACGACACGGGGTTACCGAGTCATAAAGTATTCGATAAATTGTATCGAAGAATCATCGAATCTGCGCATCGCTTAGCTCAGGCTCAGGCTCTGTGATTGACGATGCGCCGTGCCATCGTCTTGCCTGCTAATAGAGATGTCAGAGATGCTGCGGCTGCGGCTGCGACTGTGGCAGAATAACGATAACGATAACGATAGCAGTAGCGGCAGTGGCAGTGGCAGCAGCAGTTTCAATTGCCAATTGTCAGTTCCGAGCTGTTTTGGTGTGAAATTGAAATTTCACAATGCTGACATTTATTGACAAAGCCCTGATTAATGATAAGAATCGTTCTGCGCGCACACAAAGAGGATGCGCTCACGCGTGTCTGTGTATCTGTGTGCCTGTGTGTGTGTAGTGAAATGAGCACTTCAAGGCGGAAAAGCAAAAAGGAGTAACTCGTTAGAATTTTGACATAAATCAAATAGCAGCGGCATGCTCATCCATCCATCCATCCGTCCATGCATCCATCCAACCAAACAACCAGTTAACCAGGCAACCGAGCAAGGTAACCCGTAGCACCCGTGCCAACCGTAGTACCCCTACCACTCGCCCACCCCCCACCCAACCCCTGTTCGCATTCAAATTGCGCGTGTGCAGCATTATGGAAGGAACCGCGAAATATCTATTGACAGTTGGGTGTCATGTTTATCCGAGCTTGTTATCCCATTTTGGCAACATTGCGATTTATGGATGGCCCAACCCATCACCCAGAAAGACACACGCACACACACACACACACACATGAAGATAGATAGAGATAGATGCAGATAGACATTGAATAGATACAATGCGCATTTTGCATTTTGCGTAGCAACATTATTTTTTTGTTTTATGCGATTTGTGTGTCAAATTTCCATTAGGCATTTCGCATACACCATGCCCAGACCATACACCCGAATAGGGTCTTTTGCTGCCGGCGCACCCCTTTGCCATTTGCCCTTGCCGCAGCCACTGCCACTGCCGCTGCCGTTTACCCCTTTTCGATTACGAACGGGACATGCAAATGTCAGGCGCGCTGATTGCACGAAGGGTTAGCGGCAGGGTAACCCAATCTTGGGTACCTCGCAATTTTTTTTTATATATTTTCTCGGCTGTTGCCATTTTTTTGCTGCCCTCCCCTCTGTGGAGTGGCAGAGTGAGCGAGAGGGAGAGAGTTACAAAAAAAAACGAGGGACATTTTTGTGTGTTTGATAATTTATTATTTTGTAAGCATTGAAATGTGATTTTTTTTTTTTGTATTCGCGTTGTTTAAATCAAACAATGAAAGTTGATTTACATACCGAAACGACACACTCTCTCATCCCGTTCTCTCTTGTACTCTATCTCGCTCTGTTTGCTGCTGCTGCCTCTGCTGTTACCCTTTTGCACCCCCATGGTCTCTTGACTCGCTGTCGCAGGACGTGCCGCTGTGTGCTGTTTTTACGGTCATGTCGCGGCGACAGAAGGTAGTGCAGAGTGCAGAGAGAGTGGATAGGGCGGAGTGGGGGAGAGGGTAGTGGGATATAGACTTGCCAATATTTATTGGTATCCCTGGCAGGCGCCTACATAAAGAGTCAGGCAAGAGCAACGAATCGCTGCGATTTTTATGCGTCACCATTCGCACTTGATTAGAATTATTGATTGCGTATCGAAATTGCCAGCTATCTATTCGCATTGCCATTCACATTCGGATTCACAGTCGCATTCACAAAAGCGTATTGCAGCTGCACAACTACTACTACAACAATATGTTTCTATCTAGCGGGAAACGTGCATATCGCGACAGTTGTTGGGCAATTTGAATTTATGGCTGCACTCACACTTGAGTTTTGAATACGTTCGAGCTGTAGGCGGAACGCATTATTTGTGGCTCGATCTGTGCTACACGATTCATGCGGGAATCCGAGAAATGGAAGCGACCATAAAGAAAGAACTGATACGAATTCTGTAGAAGCTACAAGTGCAATTTGTGCAACTACAAGATATTCCAAGATTATCTCTATACTTGATTCAAAATTTAAGATCAACTTGAGCTGCACAGGGTATAGAGGCAGCTTCATGCTCAATTTGATTACCTTGGCCAATTTAGTTGCTGAGATTAGCGCGTTCATACAAACAGTTCGAGTAAAGTAGAGTGATATAGGCAGGTTATCGCAGTTTAACTAATTGATCAGTGCACAAAACAAGTCAAAATAGCACAAATCCCATAAATGGCATAAATAGAAACTATAATAACATAGGGAAGGAGAGAGAGAGATAGAGCAGGGTAGGGTATGGTAGGGTAGGGCAGAGACCTCGAGCAACCCATGAGCAGCGCCTGATGCGCCTGATGCGCCTGTTTGTCAGATGCTGTAAAGAAGCAGTGCTACAAACCTTTCGACCCTAGACCAAATCTGCAGCAGTAGCGTACCCGAGTACCCCCCTCTGATGAGTCTGTGTGCGTGTGTGTGTGTGTGTGTGCGTGTGCGTGTTTTGTTTACATTTGAATGCTGCCTTGTTGTAAGTATCTCTCGGCGGCTGCAGCTCTCGAATTTTGATTGTGAATACACGCGGATTAAGGTATTTGCGCACGTATAATTAATTGAACCACACGGCGGGCGCTACCGTTGCGCCTCTCCATCTCTTCCCCTCTCTCTGCCGCTCTCTCGCGCTCTCTCTCTCTCTCTGCCGCAGTCTCTCCTTCGCTGCTGTGCCTACGTGTCTCTTTTGGGCTTCCCCTTCTGTGCACGACACGCAAATTTTGCGGTCGCCCTGCACTGCGGGAGATGTGCATCATCAGGCTGGCAGGGTCTTCGTGTCCTACGGATCTCGGTCTCAGAGCCAGCACGTTGATAAATTTGCATGGAAATGCAAATCTGCCCAACTGAGCGTTAAGAATGCGACACTCGGGATTATTAGCTCTGATTGATGCAGCAGCACGAACGGAAACCTGGAGCGGATATATCAATGTAATGCCCGATATTGAAAGAAGGTAGAAGGTAGGAGAGAGAGAAAGAGATAGAGTGAGAGAGTGAGAGAGTGAGAGAGAGACAGAGAGAGAGAGAGAGAGAGAGAATAGTAGAAGCATATATCTAGCCAATATTATTGTATAAAGCAAAACAGCTAAAGCTAAGAAAGTGAAGGTCTCATGGAATGCATTTCCCAGCTCAGTTTTTCCAGGTAGAGTTATGTTCAGGTATGCGATTTAGGCGTAAGTTATGCTAGAAACTATGTGCAAAGTTTAGGAACTCTTTCAGCTGCAGTTCTCGAGATCTGGCACTTCAAACCGACCTATCGCACTCGTATCAAAGCGAAACCATTTCGCATGCTATTCCTTAGTTTCTGCAATGTAAATAGATGCATGTGGAATATGTGGCACATATGATTTACATAAATCTCGTCGCTACACATAGCTGCCAGAGATTTCAATTGAGCTGCGCGAAATCTATCGATGCAGGAATGGAGACGGAGGCTGAGACTGAGGGAATTGTAATTTCCGCAGAGTTCGTTCCAATTCTTAAGTCACGTCGAGATTCATTGGCGAGCTAACAAGTTGACAAAAAAAGCAAGTAAGGTAAGAGCAGGATGAGGAGGGGGGTAGGGGAGGTAGGCAGGTAAGTAAGGAAGTAAAAGACAGGCAGGGCGGAGAGTGGGGCTTGGGGATGTGCGCATACAAAGGAGTGCATAAATGCTAACGAACTAACTAACTCAGGTAACTCTCACCAAATGTGTGAGTGAGTGTGTGTCTCTCTCTCTCTCTCTCTCTCTCTCCGTCGCTGTCTCTGTCGCTGTGTGTCGCTGCACATAAACGTCGTCCTCAATCACATGTCATGGCACACGCTTTGCGGTCTTTCATTTTTGTGCGGTTTGCGTCTCTTTTGGGGCCAGTCGCATGCAAATACATGTGAAGTGGGGAGCCATGTACTTAATGCAAACACACACACATACACACACATACACACACACACACACACACACACACACACACATGCGCTGAATAGTATTGCTCTTTTGTCCTAGTTGGGTCCTTGCTTACCACCGCATTCACCCGACCAGCTGAGCACAGACAGCGCCAATATGGGTGGGTCGTTGCGCACGGAGGGGGGCAGGCAGCAAGGGCGGGAGGGGTGGTGAAGGCGAATGGCTGTCGCTGCCACTCAGGCAGCCCAAAGCCCAGACGACGCCACCTGGACGACCAGCAGCAGCAGCAGCCTTTTGCTTGCCAGTGGAGAGAGAGAGAGGGAGAGAGGGAGAGGGAGTGTGTGTATGAAAGAGAGAGAGTGAGTGAGCGGGGGGTGCGAGCGAGCTGGTCATATATGTATGTATAGGCAGCGACGGAGAGAGAGACAGAGAGAGAGAGAGATAGAGAGAGACAAAGCACGAGCTGGTTCCTTGCGCGGCCAAGCGAGGCTCCATACACACACACACGTATGGGGACAACTTTGGAGTGGCAGACAGCAGCGTGGCAACAACAACAGCAACTGGGGGAGATAGGTGAAGAGCAAGAAGAAGAGCGAGAGAGAGCGAGAGAGGGGGAGAGGGAGATGCGGGAGAAGGCAGAGCACAGCAAATTGAGTGGGCGAGGAATTAAAATTTCAACATGACTGCTGCCATTGCCGCCAACATGGCGCTCGCTGGGCGATGGCCACACACGCGCACACACACACACACATACACTAGAGAGACTCACATGTGTGTGTGCGCGCGCTCTCGTGTGGCACGGACGCTGCTTTTGGGTGGGTGGATGCGGCTGGCTTTACACGCGGTCCGCGCGCGGGTGGGTTTTGGCATTTGCTGTCACACACATGGGGATTAAGTGTGTGTGTGCTCGAGTGTGTGTGTGTGTGTATCTGAATAGGTCTACTCGCACAGTAAGTATCCAGTGAAGCGTTAGGACGCGCTGCCTGCCTGCCTGCGCGGCAGCCATGATGTCTTTTGTGGCCATCAGCGAGGCGCGTCCCCCACGAGGCAGATGAGTGAGAGTGTGTGTGTGTGTAGACGTAGTAGGGGTGGGTAGAGGACATGTGTGTGCCGAGCTCCCAGTGGGAGTGCGTCGATAGCTGAATTGTGTGGGGGTAAGGGGCGTGGCAGCGCGCTCGATATGCCAAAAATTTAACTTGAAATTGATTGCATTGCTTTGTTGCTTCTGTTGCTGCCTCATGTTATTTATTGCCGTTGGGCAACACTTGCAACACATTCTCCAAATGCCACACAGTTACTTTGCTTACGCAGCGGGGCAGGGGGCAGCGGGCAGTGGGAGAGGGGTCTCGAGGGTTGCTAACCAAACTATTCGCACGCTTTGCGTTGGATCAAACACATTCCAAGCACACGAATATTTTGGAACGCAGTGTTGCACAAGGCCGGAAATTATGTGCTGCCTTGCGCAAACTATTCGGGAAGGCGGAAGGTAAGGCGCAGGTACGGGGAGGGCAGCGAGCTCAAGTGGAGAGCAGGCAGAGCAGCGCAGGTAGAGCAGGAGGTGGAGGAGGAGCAGTAGCTCTAAAAGGCTGCACATGCCATCTGCCGCAGTCGCTGTCAATAAGTCAAACTTGCAAAGGGGAAGAGATGAGCTGCGAGTGGAAAAAGGGGGAGCAAACCCGCTTAAACAGCCACCCCTCTCCCCCTTGGCCATGCCTTATACCTGCCGCTGACTTGTGCAATCGGCTGAAAGCAAAAGTTTAGATCAAATGTGCCAAAAGTGACTTAGAAAGCGGAGAGCAACAATTAACCAGGAAATATTCCTATGTTACACCTCCATATCTGTTAATCTTACTGCCGATTTAGCTCTTTTAAATCTGAAATCTAGCTTTTATTGTAGATCAAATGCGAAAAGGTCATCAGCTAACCCAGTATAGCTCTATCTATCTATTTTTCATCTATTTGTCTGTATGAACGTCCATATCTTAGAGAGCTTAGGAGCTAGAGGCAGCATATTTGAAGACAATATTAATATGTAGTACCGCTGCATGAGTATTGCTATAAAATTTAACCGCGTCCACTTTTAGACTTTTTAATCCCTTAAAAAACGAATTGTATGCGTAATTTTTGAAGCTACAAAGTTGCACTATTATTGTGTTACCTGTTTTAGCACTAACTGCATAGCCAACTGGCTCCTAAGCCGACTTATCCAATTCGAATATATGAATATGGCATATATATATCTTATTTTTGACATTGATGTGCAGCCTTGTGTCGCGTCGCGCAGCTATGGCAACGTTTTTTGAGCTTGCCAAGCGGTTGTGCTCTTATCGTTGCGCTACTTAATCCATGGCTTCAAATCAAATGGAGAATGGAGGAGGACACACCTGGTGGGGGGGGGGGGAGCGGAAGTCAGGGCAGAGGCGTAGTGTGTGCCGGCAAGGTGGGGAAAGCTGCCACATGCCGCTTTGCCAGATTTCGTTGCCGTTCGAAGCCGACGACAATGAGGATGATGACGATGATGATGATGATGATGATGTTGTTGGCGACTAACATGATGAGCCCTACACCTGGCAGATGCGCTAGTCCAGATGAAAGACGTATTTTTGACTGGGTATATGGACTATGAGGTAAGACTTGCCGATCGAAAAAAACTAAGCGCAATTTTCATAAGCAATAAGCTAGGCCTCTAAAAAGAGTTACCAAATGCTTGAAAACGTGAGTAGAACTGTCAGATTTATATATGAAAATTACTTTATATATATAATAACAGATGAGAGTGAAAGAGGCAGAGAGCAAAGGCGAGAAAGAGAGCATGGATTCGTATATTCATTAAGAATTGCCCGGAAAAAGTTTTGTTAAATGCTTGAAAAAAAAACGAAAAAGAAAGTCAGATATATTTGTGTAATTTTCTTTATATGATTCTGATGGAGTAAGAGGTGGGAAATCTATGAAAAACTGAGACAGAGAGAGGGCAAAAGGAAATGAGAGGGAGAGAGAGAGCGCATTTAGTCTGTCAGTATTGCCATTTAGAATTTTAAATATGTCCTGAATGTCCTTATGCCTGTGCTTGTTGTTGTTGTTGCTGCTGCTGTTGTTGTTGTTGTTCTGGCTGTTGTTGTTGCTGAGGTTGTTTTGGGTTGGTGGTTGCCAAGCTGAAAGTAAAAACACATCAATTGGCATGTGCATGGATGGAAATGACACCAGAGAATTGTGCAAAAATGTTATCTTTGGCTTCCGCACCAAGTCCTTTCGGATTTACAGCGTGCACCCCGCAACCACCATACCTCCTTCACCTTCTTCTCCCCCCTGGTGGCTCTCTCCCCCACCGCTGCTTGCTCTTCAAGCGTAACAGCAGCAGCAGCAACACTGGCAAAAACGGAACCCATTTTAAATAACGGGCCAGGAGGGTGTGCGAAATGGGCCGCGGACCGTCGCGCTTTTCTGCGCCCCCGCCCCCTCCCCCGCCCGCCAAACGCGCTGCAAAATTGCCATAAGATAACTCGACAGGCGGCGCAGACAGCTAAGCAAACCCACCCACCCACACACACACACACTCAGCATATAGAAAATTGGCAGTTGGATAAGCGAAAAAACCAATTCACGAATACTTTGCATATATAATATATTCAAAATTTACTGGGGCGCTGCCCAGGCAACAGCAGCCCATTACCCAACTCCCCCTCCCTTCCAAGGGTGATGGCGGGTGGGTGGTGCGGGGGTGTTACGTGCTATGTGTTGTGGCACACGCGTTAAAGGTAAACATCCTTTCGACGGTTAAGCAGCGGAGGACGCAGGTCAAATGGCGCAGCCAACGTTTTAGGCGATTGACGGCTGTACAAGGGGTGTGGGAGGGGGGTGGTAAGGGGGAGGGGATGACTGGGTGGTTGGTTGGCACTCAGTATACGGGTACAGCATGTACGTTTATAGATCGATAGATGTGCAAATTTTTAGCACCGGCTGCCTTATGTAATGCCAAAACATATCATAGTCAAGTCGGGCTGAGAAAGAAAGTGGATAAAAGTATGGGTAGTTCGATATGAAAAAAACCCCAACTATATCTGTGCATATTACTTAATATGATAGATAAAAATAAACACCCAAATTTTGTATAATAATTATATAAAATATTTACTTTTCAGAACTACAAAATATATTATCGAAAAAATTGAATTGAAATTTAATTTTCAATTTTAAGTAATTATTTACAGATATGTAAAATAAAGCATACAATTTGGAATACGTTAAATACCATGTGCATCAATTTTTCTTATATCGAAACTGTTGCTGGAAACTAATCTAAAACTCAAAAAAATATTTCGCAATTGTGTTCAAAATAAAAGTGAATTCCGGAATTTATTTTAACTTGATTTCTAGAAATAGTTATATGAATTATAATCGTTTCGGATCGTGTATAAATTTATGCAAAAATATGAGCATATTTTTCCACAATTGCCTTAGCTATTTTTGCAGCTCATTTTTAGCCCTTTTTCTTTAGCCGAATCTACTCAAATCGAAATGTTTTGCACAAAATCCAATTTCCATGCAAAAGTAATGCAAGTTTTGATGGCTTTTATAGAGTGTCTAACGTCTATGAGGGCAGGCAGAGTGCGAAGGGCAGAGAGAGAGAGAGAGAAGGGCAGAGAGTTAGAGGGAGAGCGCTAGCGTGGGAGACGTAAAGCTGCGATTCTCGTTTCATTTTGGCATACTTTTTTTTATTATTTGTTGTTTCTGCTGCTGCTGCTGCCGTCGTTGTTGTTATTTTTTGCACGCTGCCACAAAATTCGCTTATGATAAAAAATGTTTATATCCTGCGCAGGCGGAGGGGAGGCAGGCAGCGGGGCATCGCTCGCTAAACTTGACAGTTGATGTGGAAATGGGGTGTGTGTGTGTGCGAGGGCGCGGTGTTGTTAAATGGCTGATAGCGAAAATAAAAGTAACACACATTGCTGCACACACACACACACACACACAGGGACACGGGCGAGCTTGGGTGCCATGCGTTGCCCCCGCCCCCGGTAGCCGCCCTGCTCACGGAAAATAAAAAATGATGATCCACTCGCACCCAAACCCGCAGGCTGTAACTGAGCCCGTCTCGGCCCCCATGTGTAACGCACCGCTGCGCGGCAGCCAGCACCCCCTCCCCCCTGCACAGGCACAAACACAGGCCCCGGCCCCTGCCCCGTTATTACCCTGCCCAGTTGGCAGCACCCGCTCTTCCTCTCCTCCTTCGGCCTTGTGCCAGCTCGCATAACCGTAGGCTTTTTGGCATTTTGTGAACGGCATCGGAAGTCTTTGCCGTAGCCATCTCTGTCGAACAGTAGCGCAAACGTGTCTATGCCACACTCCCCCCGGCCTGTCGCCCACCTCCTCCGCTCCTCCCTGTGTTTTTGCGCCCCACGATTCTTGGTAAGCAAGTGAAGTGTAAAGAGCTCTTTCCTTTATTGGTTTTGTATTTTATTATCACATTTCGTTTATTCCTTCGCTTTACGCTATGTAACTGTCTATGCATGTGTGTGTGCGTGTGTGTGTGTGTGGGGTCCGTCTATATACACATGCACACATGTAGTACATGTGCGAGACCAATACATGCAACTGTCTCTGGTATATAGCAGTGCGACTGGCATTTTTGATGGCATCCTGCCCCGCCCTGCCTCGCCTCGCCCTAGACTTTGATGTCACCCCAGCCACAGCTCCTTCAGTTCCCCCGCACGTTGCCCGCTACGTTTACGGGCCATATGGGACTTTGATATGACAACGCAAATATCCGTTATGGGCCCGAGAGGCACGCACCATCGCGAATCCCCCCACACACACACACAGATGGGAGTGGGTGACCTACGTCGCCTGGCAACGTCCGCGTATATCTTTCAAATGATTCGCCGAATATAACAAAAGAAAAACAACTTTGGCCCACAGCTCGTCAGCTTTACCTTCCTCCCCCTTTTTTATTACACATTTCTGCCTGCATAATTTCGAGAAATCAAGCAAACTTTCTATGCGAATAAACATAGAGTGAGTACACGAAATAGACTGCTGGACTGCTTCAGTTACTCTGGTTACATATATTTGTATAGATAGAGAGTTTCCTGCTTTTAGATTAAGTCTAAATTTAAAACATATATGCTCTAGCACAGGCAAATTATGATTACAGTTCATATACTCAATTTAAATGTTTCGTAGTGACTTACTAATTCTTCCTGCATAGATAACTGGTATGGTTGAAATATTTGCACTGTATAAAACTCTTGAGTTTCTTTGTTCGAAATTTCATGAGTCTAAACTTTATAAATACAGAGATCTACTGCTTTATGCGTATAGAATAGCATATTTTAGCTATTATAACTTGTTACTTGAAGTAACTTTAAGTAGAAAAACGCATGCCAAGATATTTGCCAACTTATTCATCTAAATAATCATATACTTGATAAACAAAAATATTTTCCCATCATTTTCCCACAGTTTCTGTTTAGTTATTCATTATTGGAAAAATTCTTCATCTGCTTAATGTTTTTAGATTGCTATACACCAGATTTCATAGGTCTACGCCATATAAGTGCAGAGATCTACAGATTTCTGCAAATTAAACATTAAACTCGAGAGCCAGACTCCGGGAAAAGTTTCTTGTAGTTATTTTCCATTCATATATATCATACTCTAACTCTTTGTCTTGACATGTTTTCATAACTTGAGCAACTAATTAAAGAACTGTTTATGCATCCGCCCAGAGACCCTTGGCTAAATCATTGAAATATCCTGCACAGATACACAAGCATTATGCCATTTAATTCCAGAGGGTGTCGCTCTGAAAATAAATGAATCTATATATGCTACGTACGTGTCGCATTTATAGCGACAAAGCTACTATATACAGGGAAGCAGAGGGGCAGAGAGGCAGACACCCAGAGCGATAGACAGACCGACAGACCGACAGACAGAGAGACGGACATACATCGTATTTGTTCGGTATATGGCACGACTGTTGGGGAGCGCGCTCGCCAGGCAGTGCAATTTAACATTTTGGCGTTTTTAATTACTCAATTTAGAAAGACAGAGAGCTAAAGAGAGAGAGAGAGGGAGAGGGAAGTAGAGGGAGCGAGGCAGAGTCATCGAGAGAGAGAGACAGAGAGTGGAAGCAGACCAAGTAGAGTCATATAAAGTACTACGACATATGTAATGAGCGTGCATACTTATGTACACAAATAGACGCGTATATATATTTACAGTTAAATGACTTGTGGACGCTGTATGCATGTGTGTATGTACGTGTCTCTGTGTGTGTGCGTGAGTTTAATTTACACATATGGCTCACGAAGTTGCCACCGAATTGTGTGTTGGCCCTGCGTGCGACGTCAACTATTGTGAATTTGCCAGCCCACACCCACCCCCCAGTCGCATATATGGCACACACACACTCACACACACACGCCCTCTCACACCCTCGAACACTCGCAACGGGCAACGAAATTAAAACAAATCCTTTCGTCCCATATTAATGGTCGCCATCTTTGCAGCAAATGACATTCGAAAACATTTATTGCGCCACACACACATACGCACACACACACACACTCTCGGCACACACATGTGTGCTCGTCTCATGTGTGACCAACCCAGCGAATCGCCCAACCACCCGATAAACATGCCGCCCACCCAACACACACACACACGACGCGGACGAGGACGCTGCCAGAGCCAGAGCCAGGCCCGAGCCCGAGCTGCAACCCCTGCCCCGTTACCCGGCGCCATTATACAGCGCACACACATGCGAGCCCATATGTGTCAGTGTGTGCGCGTGAGTGTGTGTGTGGGTGTTCATTTGGTATGTAGTGAACCCTACAGGACACATTCCTCACCGTCGAAAAGGGGTGAGCTGGAACTGCCGCACGCGCTTACCCCTTCCCAGAACAAAGGCAAACACACACACATGTGCTATATGTGTGTGTGTGTGTGTGTATGTGTGCTTGCGCGGGTGTGAAGGCCATGTACAGTTATTTCACTTTACATTATTTACCATTTCGCCAAACAACTACACACTTCGGCGACCTCCCCTCTGCCATCCTCACACACGCTTCGTAAGCCTTACCTCCCATCCCTTCCCACATTTCTGCTCGTCAGTTACCTCCCTCCTTCCACGCCCCCCGCTCCGTCCACAACGCCCTCGGCTGCTGCGTAAAACTTTCATTTAGTTTTCTAATTACTTTTTTAATCAAGAAACCAAAATTTCTGGCAATCCTTTTACGCGCCACACAAGCGCCGCCTATACGTCGAGTAATAGTACTACGCACAGTGCGAGAGAGCACAAAACGTGACTAAATTAATTTCTCGGCTAATATCAATTTGTTCCGGAGGGGGGGGGTCGTCTTCTTTATAGCTTTAGTTCCATATGAGCAGTGAAAAGCTTAAGGGCATACATAAGATGGAGGAGTAGCAAAGCGGTTCGACATCATTAAAATTTAATCCCCCAATTGAGTTGGGTATGCCTTTGTTTCATTTCAATTTGCAGAATATATAAGCCAAAATAGATAAGGTAGTTTAAACTTGTATTTTAAACATGGTATTCTGTGGAACCTTAATCGAATCAAGCAAAACCCGTGAACCACATTTAACAGTCAGTAAAACCCTTAAATGTCTATTTCAAAACTATTTAAAATCTATGCTAAGCCTATTTAGAACTATTTAAAACTATGTTTAAACTTTTAAATTAATATTTTGAACCTATTTTTTTAACCATTTAAGCCATATTTTCTTATGAAAGATACGCTGCAAGTAACACTGACAGTGAAGAAGCTGTAATTCTTATTTTAACCTATCTTAGACCTATTTTAAGCCTATTTTGAAACTATTTTAAGCTTTTTAACCTATTTTGAGGCTATTTTAAACCATTTTAACCCAGTTTTTTTTAAAGATACGAACGATAGTGCCACAGACAGTTACAAAGCGGTTATTTATCTTTAAAACCTATTTTAGACCTGTTTGTATTGAATGCATCGAAAAAATATTACGCAGTTAGCGGAAAACAGCTAAACCTGTATTTTAAGTATGACTATTATTTTATTTGCATAGTTTTTATTTTCTTATTATAATTTTAAGCGCACAATATTTCCCTAGACATTCAGTCGAATAGTTAAGTTCTTTCCTTTTTTTGTTTAATTCTGTATTATTTACATTATCTTATTTCATTTTCACATAATTCCCGATTTTCTGCCTTCTTAAAATTCTTAAATTCCCCTACCCAATGAACTCAATTCTTGTGCAAGTTTCCTGTCCTAAACAACTTTCTGCAATGTTTTAACTTCGCATCATGTAATTATTTTCTGAATTATTTTAAAGGGAACGTTTCGAACGATTCACGTAGCGTCCAGTTGGGCTTCCGCTAAGTCAGCGTCCAGTCGGGGCAGCCATTTTGAATACGTATTTGTTGTGCTGCCCTGTGGGTGTGCTTAGGTGTGTGGGTGTGTGTGTGTTGCCCTGCTCGGTTATACCAAGTGTTTGGTCTATTCTCGTGTCGCGTCTGGCCTTCGCCATCAACTTTTTTGCGTCCGCACAGACTACACCTGCCCGATGCTTCGAGCTCGTTGCCCCTTGCCCCCAGCTTCCCCTTCACCCCCCTTACCACCACTCCTCGCCAACTGTCAATGGCGCGTCTGGCCAACCCCGCCTTGGATTCGATTCGGTAAGCTGCCCCCGAACGTGGCCAGTTCAATTCCCTGGCCGGTTGTCAGTCAACGCGCCCGACTGCCCCGTGGCCAAGACGGAAACGAAGATGCCGATGCGAGGATGAGGTTGAGGATGAGGCGAATGTGAAGTGGATGAAGCAGAAACAGCAGCGGCAGTGGCAGCTTCAGCCAAGTTTCGCATTCGATTCGGCGTTGCCGTCGACGTTGATAGTTATTGGGTTGCCTGAGGTGCGGACAAAGACGGATACGAGCCGAGACGGTGGCAAGGAATGACCGAGGGCGAAGTATTTCCAATTTCGACCCAGGGGGTAAGAGAGTAAGAGTGGTGGACGAGTGGGGAAGGGGGTGGGGTTGCTGTGCTTACCCTGCAGGAAGGCCTGGCTTGGCAATGTAATGTCAATTTGCTTAAAATTGAAATGATTCAAGGGCAAATTTGAAGGCGGGGGTGGAGTGGCGTCTTTGGAGGCAGACGTCAGTGGCCAAGACGCGGACAGGATGTGGCCCGTCTTCGTCCCCTTCTCTCTCACTCTCTCTCTCTCTCCCTCTCCGTATTTATTGTTACCGCAACCCACAAAACTTTTGCTTGTATTTTCTCGCAAGTGTCGGACACTTGCCACCGCGTAAACGAGTGGCCGGAGAGGGGGTTTCGGGCGGGGCAGCTGACTTGGGTTCGGGTTGAACGTGCCCATGATCCGTACGGCTGACGTAAAATATTTATTACTTATCCCCTGTTCCTCCCTCCCGCACTGAACAGTGTCTCCCCCCGCTCAACAAGTCCCGGACGCTTTCGCCAGTCGTTGTCCAAATGCCACTGTAAGGGTAAAATATGAACTCACGCCCCTCCCTCCGGCGCCACCCCCATCCACTTACCCCTACCCAGGCGTCCAGTGATTGCTTGACTCCCAGCCCCTGCCCCCAACCTCGCCTATACCCTCGCCAGCTGCGAGTTGTTTATGTGTCTGGGTGGACTCCGGCTTTCAGCTCTGATTCAGCATTTTCAGTCGTCCACCATTTTGTATTTCGGGCTGACCACTGCCTCGTTTCAACCGCATGAGCGGGGGAGGGGCTAGGGGTAGGGTATGTGAGATGTAATGGTAAGCCCTTGGGTAATTATTGATTTGTTTTCTCTTCTATATCTATGTAACTGTTACGTTAGGTTGGTTTAAACCGAATTTTAGACAAATTAATAGTACAGAAAATATTGATTTCTTTTAGTTTTACGAAAGCGTGGCTAAATTCTTAAAATAACTTTAATAAACTGCACTATATACAAGTATTGTTTTCCAATTTGACTCTATAAACACGACTGTGCAGGCAGAAAGAATAAAGATTCTAAGTCATATTTATAAAGTTTGGTATGATATTGATTATTGAGATTTCAAAAAGAATACTGAGCGAAGTTCTTGGTAGATATTCGATAAATAACCAAGATAATTCTAGATATTATTTTATATATATTTTATCCGCAAGATACTTTGTTAAAATTTCAATGAGTGTCTTACATGTTCTCCCTTATTATACTATTACTGTCTATGTTTTTGGAAATTACTACAATGACTCTCAATATTTTATTCTAATCTTAACTATTTCATTGATAAATTCTTCGAAAACTTGTGGCTGCCGAGACTATCTTTATGATTACATAAAGAAAACTTGAGTCTTTGAATATTGAATTGCCCTATGAAACCATCTATCCTATAATTCCTTTGGAAAGCATATGAACTACATACATATATCCTATGGCGTGGGAACGTGCTGTTTGAACATCTGCAAGTTGATTTTTTGCTTCTGATTCGGTTTTAGTTTCTGCTTGAAGAGACTTTTCATTACGTAGCCATTTTGTAGAATTTGCCCGTCATTAACCCGAGGCAGAGTGGGGGAGAGCGAACGGAAGCAAGCGCAAGTTGGTTGGGAAGGGGTGTAAGGGGTAAAGCGGGCGAAAGGGGGAAAGAGGACATGCCCAACATGCGTCTGTGTGTCGCATTAAGCCCAAAGCGTGTGTTCAAAATAAACAAAATGAATGTTCAAATGTCGCGAGCAGACCACAAGCTGTCACAGGCTCCGCTTGCCACATACGCTGCAAGCACACACACATATACAGGCACACACACACGCACATCAGGGCATCCAGCACATACATGCATATAATATGCACTCACATATCTGACAGAACTTTGCACATACAGACAGACATGTGTGTGGCAGGGTAAGGGGTGTAGCTGTGTATGTGTACGTGTATGTATATGCTACATGCCTGCCCAGCAATAACAACAACAACAGCAATAACAATATCAGCTACAACAACAAGTATAACAAAGCTTTGACGCAAACTTCCAAAAGTAGAAAAGCAAAACGTAATGGAACGGCAGAGTGGCAGAGCGGCAAAGCCTGAGCGAGTGGTAGAGCGAGAGAGGGGAGGAGGGGGAGAGCAAGAAGAGTGCTGGCTGCTGGCAGTGGGCGTTGGGCAATATCGTTGGCAACTATGGAGGAAACGTCGCATTCCCCGTTCTCGTCTGCTACCGCTGCTCAAGCCTTTTGTTGTCTGCTGTAATATTCTCCATGTGTGTGTGAGTGCGTGTGTGTGTGAGTTCCAAAGTTTAATTCAAATCACAAAAACACACACACACACACACATGCAAATGAAAATTCAGCGTTGGTGTGTGTGTGAAAAGTTTGAAATTCGTGCGGTGGCAAACCAACTGACGTACTCCATGTGAAAATAAAGGTCTAAAATCCTTTTTGGTTCCATGCATGTATGCTCGCCCACATCCCCCCCCACCACACTCCGCCCACATTACCTTGCTCTGTCTCACTCGCATCGCGCTCTGTTCCTTTCCCGCTGCTGGCCATACACAGTGGGTGCCCCACATGCTCGTCGAATTTTGCAAAAAACTACACAAAAAAATAAAAGAATTTCTAACTAACTTGTGAAAATTTGCGTTATATGAAAATCTTTCTCCATTTGCTTTGTAACTTTCTCGTTTGCCCCTACCCCGCTGCACTACAGATTCCATTTTCCATTGCATATATGAGGCTGCTTAGATCTATAGCTACGAAGTGCCTAAAACCTATTTTCAAATCTCGTTGTGTATGAAGCCTGTTGAATTCACACTAGATATGTATGTGTATTAAATATGCTTGGATCTGCTTGAGATCGAGGCTTTAGCTTTTGAAAATCATTAATATGTATATTTCTGTTTATTCTATATGATATATTAGTCGACCTAAAGGAGTATAAGCTTCTTAGTATATTGCAGAAAGCTTAAACAAATTTTTGAAAAGAGATATATTAAATATAGACAAAAGAAAACAATATAATAACTTGCAGAAATCTTTAGGTATTTAGGGTTAGAAATATATTAAATATATATACATAAATAAAATAAATAAATAATAAAATAAATATAAAGAAATGAAGTTAGAAAGTTATTTAAATAAGAGAAACATATCCTTAAAGAAACTACTTTTAAAATGTTAAGATACATAGAAAAAACGATTCAAAGATATTCAGAATATATAGAAATAAATATAAAAAGGATAGCATCTATAAAGAAAATTCTAGGAAACTTAAAACAATTCGATTTGCGATTTGAAAACTTGCATTCAAAAATCTTTTAAAATGCCTTAATGTTTCGATCTTCGAAGCAAAAGATTTGCAGATATTAAGCATGCTCGAATCGCTTGAGATAGTGCGATAAATGAGTAGAACCGCATTCGGCAAATATTGCCGGGAAGATTTTCGGTGCTTGGGTTGAACTGGGTTAACGTCGTGCCTGGCGTGGGGGCCGCGCTCCGGTCGTTAGGCAAGCGACAAGGTCTTCTTCGAGCATCATCGGTAACTATGTCGCATACGGCAGCTGAGGCTGTTTTTGGGGTTGGGATGGGATTGGGGCGGATGGTTGAAGTGGGTGGTTGAGGCAGCCTTTCACCAAAAACTTTCAGGCTGACATGTGTAGCCCGAGATGAACCCCAGCCCAGCCCAGAGCAGAGCACAGGACCTGAACCAAGACCAGAGCCATGTCTCAGCCAGAAGCCCAGGCATGTGTATATACAGTGCACACATATGTGCGCGCTCTCTCTTTCTCTTCTTCTCTCTCTCTCTCTCTCTGTGTGTGTGTGTGTGAGAGTACATGTGTATACATATTTATCGACTTTGTGAGCTCGTGAAAACATCAAGTGAACGGAAGCCGAGTGGCGCAGGAGTTGCCAAAGGGGATGGCAAGGGGTTAGAGCAGGCGGAGGCCGTAGCAGGAGGCAGCAGCCTGAAGTGAAGTGGAGTAGAGGGGAGCTGCGCCAAGTGGTTTGAGTAGCAAGCGCGACGGACGACAGCGAAAGGATGAGAAGTACTTCGGCTCGGAATGGGGAAAAGGAGAATGGGACGAATGTTGTCGTCTTGCTGCTCTCAACGTACGCGTTGTTGTTGTTGTTGTTGTTGTTGTGCTTACCAATGTGTTATGGAAAATGTTCCATTAGTACTGATGAGACGGCAAGGGGCAGAGCGGGGGAGAGCCAGAGCCAGAGCCAGAGCCAGTGCCACGAAGTCGACAATTCGGACGACGAAAAGTTTCGGTCTGCATGCAGCACTTGTGCGCGGTGCCTCCTAACTCTCCCCCCTCCCCCCCTAAACCCTTTGGCATATCCAGCACTTACATATGCCAATTGCGTTGGTGGATTCGGATTCGGATTCAGATTGGGATTGGGATTCGGGTTTTTGTATGCAAATAATTGGACGTGGACTCTGCAGCATGCTGCAATTTGTGGTAACAGGTCGCGGCTCTGATTGGGCAAGTGAAGCGGAAGATTGAGTTGATGGGAGCGAGGGTGGGATTGTAGGATTGTATATCGTTAGCTGAAGGCTTGAAACCAGTGAAAATAATTGACATAAGTGTAGGTATGTGCATAAGGCATAGAGAGGTATCAAGGCAAGCATTCTGCTATAAATCAGTAATCGATTTTCACTGCAAACCTATCGCCATCTTACTTCTAGCTATGCTCTTTATGCGATTACCTATACACTAACCTAATCGTACTTTGTAGGCAGCAAGAGCAGTCAACCATAAGATATCGGGAATTCGATAAATTAGGCATGGAAAGGTATCGATATATTGCTGCTATCGCTTAGCTTTGCTTTCTAGACTCTGCCTCCAAACTAACCACACTTTTCCTTTGTCTTTTCCGATGCCTGGATAAATTCGGACTAAATTCAGCTCAGTTCCATTATATTGACATCCTCACATACTCATGTTTCCCCACTCTAAATCCTGCCCCGACTCCAGTGCGGGAAACCGTTCGTGGTTGCGACTTGCCTAGCGCATCAGAGCCTTGATAAGCGTGGCGAGGACTTAGTTTTTAGATGCCTTAAGCAGCAGAGGAAGAAGGGGAGGAGGCGGAGGAAAAGGCAGAAATAGAAGAAACAACAGCGTATCCAGAGCGAGAGCTTTAGCTTTGGCTGCATATTCCCAACAACAAATCCATAAGAAAACGCTCGACAACTAAGCCAAGTCTCAGTTGACATGCGAGCAGAGTGTGTGTGTGTGTTTGTGTATATGTTTGCATATGTGATTAAGTATCTATTTGCTGCCATACGCTACAGTGGGGCATATCGGTAGGCGCAAACAACTCAAAACTTGATCGAAAATAAGAGAGATAAATTTGTAGTTGCATCTGAAAGCGTGGCTCGCGTGCTGCGCTATACGCTTCTCGCATTACAGATTTGCCGATTGTCGTAGATCTACTAATATGCCCGCTTAGTGTAGTGTGCTCAACCGCACACATACATCAACAAGTCTGCTCTGAAATACAATTTACTTTTCGTTGGGATTACAGTTTCTCCCTCACTCTCTCTCGCCCCAATGTCTTCTCCAACTCGCTCTTGTTTGCCAGTCGCCTTGGTAAATAAAAGTCGCTCTGTCGAGCGAATAGGGCGTTTGGGGCTACCCCTACTAGTAGGTGGTACCGCTTCCTGCCGCAAGCAGTTCAGCTAGTTGAGGCGGATAGTAGCATAAGCTCTGTCAGTGGCATAGTTTCCGTCTTAAGCATCTGGCTGGGGATTATTATTTGCCATATTATAAGAAAACGGTTTTAGTTCAAATGTCAACAGCATTTATCATGTTATATGTCCCGGCATACACTAGCGAAGCCTACCTAGGGTTGGCAGAGGGGCAGGTGACAGGGCGCTGCAGCACCGAAAGCTGAACTTGCATAATCATATAGTACATAAACTGTAAGAAAAGGCGCAAGTCAAATAGCGAACGCTTCTGCAACTGCAAATTGGAGCTAAAGGATGCCAAAGATTAAAGCATTATAGTTTATATTATCTGCCTGGCTGTCTGCCCGTTTGTGTGTCTGTCTGTCTGCCCGTTTGTGTGTCTGTCTGTCTGTCTGTCTGTCTATATAAACGCATAGATCTCAGAGAATATAAGAGCTAGTGCCACCAAATTTTGTGGCACTACACGTGTAAATTAGAGTCTTCTAAAGTTGTTTATATATTTTGCCACGCCCCCGTAAAACGTTAAAAATTGAATTTCAAGCGTTATTTTAAAGCTTGAAGTTTCATTTTCGGTGTGTACAGTAATTATCATTACCCCAACAATGTATGAAATTAACTAAGATTGTCTAATGAACAGATAAGTTATACATTCATGCATAGCTCTAAAACAAGTCATTATCTTCAGATTCTTCAAATCTTTATATCTTTATAAGACAATTGCAGCATATCTTTGATTAACTAATCAATTCTACTAAATTCAATTCAAGTAACAACTGTCAACTTATGACAACATAAAAACTCATACAGTTCCTATACTTTCCTAATTCCTAACAAGTCCCTAACGACGGGACGAATCGTGTCGAATCTCTAATGATGCCGCAAATCAATTTTCCGCCTATAAAAACCACTCGAGTGCAATGTTTGCCTGCTTAAATGCAACATCTTGGTTGCCCTGGCTAAGTGTATGATATATTATAATCCCAGGGTCAATATTTTGTGTTAATAACAAGCCCGAAGAGAGAGAGAGGAAGGCCTATTTGCATCGAATCGCCTGGGACTAAGCGAGTATCCCCTCATGCCGCTCCGGCGATCATAATTCATTCGAG
Source organism: Zaprionus inermis (assembly GCA_018151445.1). Lineage (NCBI taxonomy): Eukaryota > Metazoa > Arthropoda > Insecta > Diptera > Drosophilidae > Zaprionus > Zaprionus inermis. The sequence goes on from JAECXD010000285.1 coordinate 2,651,443, forward strand.
GCGAACGCAAAGCGAACGCGTTGTAAGCGGTAAGTCAAATATTTTCATGTTTTGATCGTGTGCCCAGCCCACTCGGGCGCGTTGGCTCGCTCGGCCTGTTTATTCTCAATTTGTTGGGTCGTGACGGGGCTGCTGGTTTTCGCCATTAAATCCGTGATTTATGTTCTGTTTAATGTGAAAAATGCAATGTTTTTACCAAAGAGATCACTCCCCATTTGCCGATGACGATGTCCGGATGCCCGGACGACCGAATGACCGTATGGAACCGAGGGCGACCTTCTTGTCACACTGGTCACTAATCAAGTTGACCGCTCGTGGCTCGTGTTCACCCCGTATGGGTAAGGGTATGGCGGGGTCGAACCCGGTCGAACCGGTGCGAATTCATTAAACGTCGAGCGATCAGCGGAGCGCAGCGAGAGGTTTATTTCAATTTGCATACCAATTGCTCGCACTGATTTGCTCAGCGAGCAGCAACGACAACAGCAAAGGCAACGGCAACGGCAACGGCAGCAACCCTCGATGGGTAGAGGCAGCTGCAGCAGGGGTTGAAGTTGAAGTTGAAGTCGCTCGCTGTTGCTGACCGTTGGCCTACCCCCTGGTCACTTCGTGCGAACGTGCGAACTACCCGCTGCCTGCCTGCCCCCGGTTATAAGCGTGATAATGATGATGGCTGACCTCTTGGGCCCCGTCGCAACACAAAATGGCGGACACACGCCTGGCCAGCCGATGCGACTTAACTTTTGACCATTGGTCAGCACGGCGCAGCGCAGCACGTGCTGAGACGGCGACTCTGACAAGGAACAAGAACGAGACCGAGTCCGAGTCCGAGAGCGAGGGCAACATCTTGCTCAAAATCGCATTAGACAGTCCATTGAACGTTGCGCGGGCAGGGGGTCTGCCAACCGTAGGTCCACTCCCTGCGGTAGCCGCTTGTCAACATTATTTCTCAATTAATTTTTCATTTTTCATAAAATTAACCCAGAAATTTGTGCGCAGTGACCTTCGCACTTTGTCAGTGCGTGTGTGGCACGTGTTGTTGCTCGGACTCGAACTGGTTACGGGTCCGACTGCGTTGCCTTTTGATTCTGCCCAGTGCAGTTTGATTTGTCCACACCCCCCACGAGAGGTGGTACATCCCCCCCCTTTTTTTTATTGCATTTACTTTGCCGCCATTCACATCCGTCGCTCGGTCGGCCCTGTCCTTGTCTAAGCCGCAGTCGAAGCGAGTGCTTAAATAAAATTAAGTCCGTGCCGGCATGCGCCGCTACAGGAAGTTATAGAATGAATGGCAGCCATTGCAGTGCACAACACTGGCTGCCTACACCCACCGCGCTCCCCAACACTCACCGCAACCTGTGCCTCCGCCTCTGGGAAGATAGAGAGAGAGTGTGAGAGAGAGAGCGCAAAAAGAGAAGCGCACAAAAAATGCACAGACAGACTTCCTGTGGATTTTCCGGAATTTAATTTATTAAAACAACGAGCGACAAGTGCTTAAGCTATGCACACTGTGCGCCGCACTCGGGTGCGAGTGAGACGGCGCTTGTGCCAGTGTTGCACGTTGTCAAACAGCTTTAATTCCAAATCGCAGGCTGCCCTTGAGCTCTTCAAGCGGGCTGCGAGCTGAGATCAATCGAGTTGATTGAAATGTAAGCTGGATTGGGCTTTACTGGTAGCATTTATCGATAAACTACGCGCACAACGCACATGTTTATCGAAAAGTGCGTTGGTGTAACAAGTTCAGTTGGATCTCGGGGTAAACTGTGTTTTATGGAGCGAGAAGAATAGGTATTTTTGTTCAAACAAAACTAGACAAGTGCAAAGCAGTTATCGTAACCAATGGAACGATAACATCTAGCTGGCTTACAGTGCGATAGGAAAATCTATCGATTAATATTGCCAAGTTAGCCCAACATACGTAAGTTCGATGAGCAGACCTTCCCAATGACAATCAATCGATTATAACTTGCTTAATCGATAATTCGATACGCAATCAAGCAGGTACAGGTTCTTTTCTCAATTATGTGCTATCGAATACAATTCGATAAACGATTCTTTGTTTAAAAGTTATGCAAAAACTAACTGAGTTATACGTTTCTTTGATTGCCAAACTTGCCAGCTGGGCCGAATTCAATTCAATTTTCTCTTGAAATTTGAATGAAACTTGACAGCTCGGCGAAGGTTAAACGACTATGCGGTTCCCATTCCCATCTGCAAATTTAAGGGGTATTCTTTTAGTTTTATTTACATAAAAGAGTATTTTTAAAACAATTCAACAGCAGGGAGCATGAGACGACAACGAGCGTAAAACAATCTAAACGAACGATCGCAACGGGATCCAGTTCGGCAGTCAGCTGAACCGAACTGAACTAAACTGACCGGGATCGAGATTGGGTCGGGAACTGTGCCGGCACAGCGCACTGTCAACGTGTCAATCAAGCGTCGGCGCTGCTGGCTTTGTGGCATTCCTCGCGCTCTCATTAATTCACGACGTGTCCTCATTGCCGACGTCCTTGAGGCAGCGCAGCACAGCTTTGCACCCTTTCGACCCTGCCTGACTTCGACCCAATCGAGTTAACCCTTCGACCGCTTGGAGCTTCGAAGACGTCTACGTCCCCGTTCCGGTCTCGGTACCGTTGCGCGCGCGATCAAAGACCGCGTCTGCGATGCGCCCTATGTGGTCTTCAGGCAGCACATGACATGCATTGTGATAGTGATATGTGTGCATAATCCCCACATGCCTTCGATATGCCCTTTCGTGACGTTTTCAATTTGCGAGTCTCGTTTGTTCAATTTGAAATTAACTCGGGAAAAAGCGAGAGAGAGAGCTGAAGGAAATTTCGTAGAGTGATGGGAAACCTATCTCTGAGCTAGAAGCGTAGACTTCAGCATTAACTGTAATAGAACCTTTTATAATTTAAGTATACTTAGAGAGAGATAAAGTCTTTGCCTTCTTAGCCACAAGTGCAATGTCTATAAAACTGCCTACAAGGCCGTATTTCAAGTCTTTTCACTAGAGCAGTACCTACTCGTATACAAGGTTAATCAGTCCAGAGATAATCGTAGACTCTCCAAGGAAAACTTGACTGCTAAAAGTGATCTAAGCTTAGCATAGTTAGAAAAGATCTACTAGATCATCCATTCAAACTTTAATAATACAACTAATTTCTTAATAGTTATCTAGTATTATTTTACAGCTCTTATGCTAGATGTGATCGAACGGTTCCTCCCCAGTTGCAGTCTATGGGATCTATTTAGTTTTTATTGATCTAAGCACATACCTTGCGTACTCCCATGGAATCTATCCGCCAAAGGATGCGACCTGCTTAGCTGTCTGCAGGGAACTAGCTGTTATTTTGATCTTGCAATCTACGATCGCGCGCTACCTTTCGCTCCCGCTCTATCCTACTGCCTATCTCTCTCTCGTTCTCTCTTCTATTCGCTATCCTTTCGGGTCGCTTCGGCGTCACATCTGTTCTTTCGGTTTTTGGCTGGGACATCGCGTCTCTGCTCGATTTTTCTATCATCTCTCACATAGGTGAGCGCGCAAAACTTATGCAAATTTTGAAATTTTCAGCTATTGTTGTTGTTGCTGCTGTGGATTAAAAAAAAACAACAACAACAACGTGCTGCTGTTTCTGTTTCCAATTCAGTTTCGGTTGCGGGCTCAACCCTGGCCCCGAAATTAGAATGAAAATAGCGCGAGAATAAAAGATTATAATGATGCAGATGAAAGAAACGGCAGTGGATCGTACGCATTAGAGAGAATGAGAGAGACAGAGAGTGAGAGAGAGAGTGACGGAGCGCAAAGAGTGAGCGTGCAAAGGTAAATGAAAATGCCCTGTCATTAAACCTTTTTTCACCGCTTCCTTCCGCTTTTCCAGCGACCTATTCAAATCAATAAATATGCAAATGCAAATTGTTGTAGTTGTTGTTGTTATCCTTTTGCAACAATGCGGAATTCGGGATCGCGATTCCAGGGTTGCCCTGCACGGCCAACGACCAATTTTCATCATTTTCGCAAATAATTGATTCGGGCTTAACATTCGGCATCGACATTCGACATTTTCCATATTTGAAATTTGAATATTCAAATTACATGGTACAAGTTTTGCACGTCCGGTCCTGTCCCCTGCCCCTCTACCTATTACCCTACGCCCATTGCCCTTTCCCATTCCCATTACCATTTTGCCTTGGCCTACCTACTTTGCATACGAACTAACCCCCCTGCCCGCCTACCCCTTCCGAATCCAATTTTCAATTTCATTGCATTTGTCGCCGATGTTCGAAATGTTCCATATACCGTTACGGTACACGGTATACGGTTTCGGGTACGGTTTCCAATACTAGTCGCGATTGTTTCGAAGGTGTGAAACACTTTCAAGCGATGCTTGCGATAATACACGATTACGCACGCCTTTTTTACGATACTCTCCGAATGCATTTCCAGTTTACAGTTTACACTTAGCTCGCATAAAAGACACAGATTTCAGAAAATGCATAATATTGAGTACTTTTCATACATATTTACTTAATAAACTAGCGAGTCGATAAAGCTGTGTCGTTTTGTCTGTATGTACACGTACATCTTCTAGAGTATAAGAGCTAGAGCCGGCAAATTTTGTGACCATACTCATATGTAGTGCAGTTTTTTTTTAAAAAACAACCACACCCCCTGCCGCCTTCGAAAATAGTTGAAAAGCGAATTGCAAGCTGCATTTCAGCGCTAGAGTACTTACTTTTGGTCTGCATGACAATTAGCATTAGCCCAACGGTATGTAACCCTACCGGAAATAGAATTCGAAAACAAATTTCCAATCAAAGAAGTTCTGGTTGTAAATCGTGACATATTTTTCGGAAATGATTATAATAATGGAAATCGCTGGCAAATCGAAGAACTTATGTAAGCAGAAATGGCAAACAGAGGCGGGGAGGACGGCGGCAGGAGTGGAGTGAAGCAAGGAAAAAGAAAGGAAATGAATAGGCGGGAAGAGGGGAGTGGAGCAGAGTAAGGGAGGAGAAGGGAAGGAAAAGCAAACCTTTTGAGCGAGCCGTCATGAAAAATCGAATATGAAAGTTCTGGCACATGTGCCCCGCACACACACTCTCCACACACACACACACACATGCATGTATGTGCTGCTCATGTGTGTGTACATGGCACATAAATATCGCGCATTGTGTATGTATTGGCTTACATAAGCTTTGCGCTGGCCTCTCCGCCAGTTTCGACCGCTGTGTATGCTCGCTGCCGTCTCTCTCTCTCTCTCTCTCTCACGCTCTCTCGCTCTTGCACATATATTGTACGCTGTCAGTGCTTGCTTTCTCTCCCTCGCTCTCTGCCTGCCTCTCTCTCTCTCTCTCTCTCTCTCGCTCGCTCGCTCGCGGTCTGCTTCACTGTCTGCCTCTCTCGCTCGCTCATTGCACTCATGTGGCCGCGGCTGATAGCACGAAATGTGCATATGTTTATAAGAGCTGCCACACACACACACACACACACACACACACTCAGGCAGAGAGGCACCTCGTGTGTATGTGTGGGAGCCGCAGGACATACATAGCGCTAAAGGAGACAATGTGAAGTGGGCGTGCGACGCGACTCGACGCGACGCAAGGCAACGTCTCTGCACAGTAGTCAAAGGGCTACTCGCTGCTTGACAGCGCAGCCAGCGTCGCTGCTTTTGTTTCACATGTGTCCCTGCCCCAACGACGCCCTCTGCTCCTACCCCTGCCCCCCACTTCCCCCTTGCTCTGCCCTGCTGCTCCAGCAGTGCCCATTATAAGCCAGAGATATTCATTTGCTGCTCCATTCTGTCGCTGCTGCTGCCGTTGCTGCCACGGACCGCTCCACAGCAGCGACGTCAGCAGCGCGTGCATGAGTTAGTGAGCAAGGTGTACACACACACACACACACATGCGCAAAGTCCTTCAATTAAAGATGCGGCGATATGGCCGAGCGAGATGGAGCAAACGAAAGTTCAAAATGTGCGAAGAAGCAAAGCAAAGACACGCACGAGTCCCGCTGTCTCTGTGTGCGTGTGTGTGTGTGAACTTTCGGCTGCCACTGTGGGTTAGAGATAGCCGGGAGGCTGGGGAAGCAGCAGCGGGGCGGGGCGGGGGGTAGGGCATTCGAATAGTACGCAGGTCGAGTAATAAAACACGAAGCGCCATGTGAGACAACATGTGTGGGCCACGCACACACGCACGCACGCACATGCACACACACACACGCACACACATGCACACATGCACACACACGCACACAGACACACACATACACACACGCACACAACAACAAAATGGACAACGACAACGCGCAACATGGCTCGGCCAGGCATTGTTAAGCGCGACACGAGCCACGAGCCCAGAGACACGAAGCGCAGCACGACGCGCGCACACGAAGCGAGCCGAACACTGCGCGCTCTGCCAACGTCAACGACAACGTCAACGCCAACGCCAACGCCGCCAGCGACCACACACATTCGATAGCCTTCGATGAGCAATACATTTTGCTTGCCTTGGCTGCGACGGGGGTGGCGACACACACTCATGTGCGTGTGTGTGGGTGTGTGTGTATGTGTGTGTGCGAGCAGGACATGCATATAGGCAGTGTGCCCACCCTCGCATGTGTGTGCGAAGCTCTCTCTGTGTGCGTGTGTGAGGCAGCCATTGCTGTCAGTGCGCTGCTGCTGCTGCTGCTGCTGCGCGCGAGCTCTGCCCACCGCGTCCAACCACTCAATGACCAAGCTGAGTATCCTCTCTCCCCCCCAGTCCCCCGCCCGCCTCCCCGCTGCCTTTGCCCTCACCCACTACACATGCACACATATATCACGCCTGGCTAAGCTCGGCTAACTGATTAGGCGCTGCTCCAACAGCCTGACTCCTCTCACTCGCAGGCTCTCTCTCTCTCTCGTTTGCACTTCCTACTGCTCTGCCTGGCACTGCCCAATCGCACCACCCCCTCTGCGCATAAATTACGCCTGCAAGCGGCCATTTTGCTCATATGTGAATACATGTCTCTCTCTCTCTCGCTCTCGCTCGCTCGCTGGCATGACCAAAGCATTTGCTGCAAGTGCGCTGCGTCTGTATACATATATATGAACTATGTATGTATTTAAGCATGCTGCTGCTTAATTAAGTTCACACACACACACACTGGTACATATGTATTTGTCTATGTGTATGTGCAAATCGATTGCAATATGCTAATGGCGTCGCCTGCCAGCGCCAGCCCGAACAAATGAACTGCAATTTGTGCTCGCATGAGACGGAGGAGTGTGTAGGTGCCTGTGTGTATGTGTGTAAAGTCCATGTATGCCTGTGCGTGTGTGTGTGTGGGTGTCTGTGGACACTCTCACGAGTCACGAGCCACTGCCATTTGGGCCAATACTCGTCGCATGTGCCGAACTTAACTTCTCTGCGTAGTCTCCAAACGGCGCTTCGCTTGCCTCTTTCCCCACTCTCCCCCCTTGCCACTCCCCCGCTCCCACCACACACACAACATTTGCCGCTCGTTTATCTTCGCTGCTGCTCGGCATGAAGTCCCTAAGCGCTGCTCAGGTGGGGTTGCTGCTGCCGGCGCAGGGAAGGAGTTGCCAAGTTAAAAGTCAATACATTTTGCTGACGTGTAGCCCAGCGTGTGTGTGTGCGAGTGTGTGTGAGTGTGTGTGTGTGTATGTATGCTAAGGTACAGTTTTCAATTACGGCAGCAGTTCACAACTTTTGACAGCGCCCAAATTTGGTGGGTAACACTTTTTTTTCCATTTTCTGCACAACATTTTTCCGTTTTCCTCACAATTTGTCTACTTTTTAGTGAACGACATGTTATGGGCCCGGACAGAGGGGGGGAGGGGGCAGGGTCGTGTGTACGGAGGGGAAACTATGCTTTTGCCATAAAACAAAAGATATATTGCTCACTGACATTGGTTGATTGCTTCGCTTTGTTGTGCAACATTTTGCGGGTCGAGCTTTTTCTTATAAACCGCAATTTGTCTGTTTGAACACCTATATCTCAGAGACTAGAAGAGTTAGGGCTCCAAAATTTGGCAAGAATATCTATAATGATTGCACGCAAAGCAAGCTGGGCCGAGAATTTAGCCATACCCTTACCGACGCCGGAAATCGAGGATTTGTAACTAGTATACTGCTATTTTGTTCATTTTCTAGATTCACAATCAATAGAAAGATTTAATATAGCGATTAAATCATCTCGTAGTGCTGCAAGTTACAGAACAAAACCCCAGATTATACCTTATAGCATATACTTTCTCAGGAAAGCGTTTAGCGCAAAGTATAGCGCATACTTTCTCAGCAACGGCAGCTTCTTTGCGAACTTTAATCTCAACTCTTTCCCAGACGGATTTGATAGAGCTGTCAATCAGGAAATTTCAGTTACCTTGAGGTAACTGTCAGCTTGGACCTCAATGCAAATGATATGAAAATTTTGCAATGCGCTTATCGTGCGAATTTTCCGCGAAGAAAGCGAGGAGAACCCTTTGGCATTTGTGTAATTGCACATCGGGTGCTTTGCATGCGCAGAAAGGAAGGATGCTGCATGCCGGATACAGGATACGGGATAAGGGATACGGTATATGTGACTGCCTGGGAAATATGCATAGTCGTTGTGGAGTGGGGACGTCTCGAATGTCTTTTCGGGCACGACTCGCTCGCTCAGCGTCTTCGACGTAATCAAATTACAAGCTCAATGCAGGGTAACCACAGGGCAAGAGTTCGTCAGGGTGCAGGATGGGGTGTAGGGTTGGGTAGGGTACCGGGTACGGTTTGATTGTCTCGGGTAAGATAGGGTGCTGGGTATAAACGGGGTGAGCACATGCATGTAAATTTCAATCGACGCCCGACTTCAATTATCTCGCTCGCTCACTCTCTCTCTCTCTCTGTGATGGATATGCAAACTGAAGACCAATCCCTCAATGCATCAAGAGTGCAAACCAAGACGGATGTGTGCGCGTGTGTGTGTGTGGAAAACCCTTCGCTGCATGTGCGCCGCAATTAGAGAAACGCACATTTCATATGCAACGTCGTCCCTCGAGTCGAGCTGGAAAAATTGCAATATGCAAAGGCAGAAAAGATCGACAAGCAGACAGACAGACGGACAGACAGACCTACAGACCGACAGACGCACGGGCGACTGAGACAGATGATGGCATTTAATTAAAATTCGAAAAAAAGGTATAAATTTCCCTTTGACAGACGATGTAACGGCGAACTGTAGCAGCCTGCGAGGCAGCTAACAAAATTATTACCCATGCAAATTGGGCAGCGATGAGGTGGAGAGAGGAGGGAGAGTAGAGGTTGCCTCGCGACCCCGTAAAGGGTAGAAATGTATCAACTCTATGTGCCTGGATGTGTGTGAGCGGTTGCCTTGAATTATGTAACATGACACACGCAGCATAAACAGCGTAAAAATTATTACTTTTTCGCCATATCACATGACCCGTATGCCCGCCCAGTTTTCACATACCACATACCGCTTCCCATACCCGACACTCCACACCCGTCTGCTCTCCCGGCCCCACACTTCCGCATCCCGCATCGCCGTCACATCTCATCTGATTTATATCATGCGAAATCTTCACTCGGTTCCGTAACTACAGGCACGAGGTTATCTCTCGGCATTCAAATGATTTTTCGGTACGAGGTTCGAGGTAGCTGAGAAATAAATATATTAGGTTTTCCTTTATTTGTTTATTTATATTTGCTCTGTTACAGTTGTTCGATTTTTCTAAAATATTGAATGCATATTAAAAATATAGTTTTAGTACGATTTGTTTAATTTTATTGCGATATCTTGAAAAATAACAGAAATATGATGATAATGATTTTTGACAACTACACGCTACAATGTCTTTAAACGGTGTGTATATTGAAAACACCCCATGCAAGATGGTAAAGCTTTAAACTAACCAAAAAATCGAGTTCCTTTAAAGCGTTATAGAATACTTAATCAAGCTGTACTGTATGGCTCTATAAAAATAATAATCGAAAACTGCGCTTAATTGTGACTTGAATTTCTTTACACGGCGAAAATGTTTGTTCAGCTGCTCAGAAGTATCTTCTAGTTGACTTTGACTTAATTCTGGCATTTTCTCGATGAGTTAATAGAGAAATTGGCGGAGGAAGTGCCGCTTATCGCGAGACGCGGATCGGAGCGGAGTGGCACAGCGTGGCTCGGGAGTGAAGAGCGCGCTGGGTACTCGAGGACTTCATCACACATTGTCGCCTGCGAGGATCGATAACGGTGATTTTTTGGGCAACAGCTGAACGCGCTGTCGTGCCCGCTGAGCGGACTGAGATACCGCGATAGCTGAGCGAGAGCGAGTCACCACCGGAGCAGGACGAGGACCAGAACGAGGCAGAAGCCTCATCACGCTCGACGCTTTCTTGAAATGTAAATTATTCAAGTGGTCTTCACGCCGGAAGAAATGCGCGAAATAGAGAGAGAGAGGAAGGGGGAGAATTTATTAAACTATTTGAAATGGGTTTCCGCGTTTTTCGGGTTGTGCAGCAACCCTGTCCGCCCGAAGCGCCCGGTGCGTCTCGAGTGTCCTCGTGCTCGGGCAAACACTTCGCACTTGGCACTTGGCATAAATTACGCGTGCGGCGGGACGAGGCGAGGCGAGCTGATTGAATGCAGCAGGCAGCAGGCAGTAGGCAGCAGGCGGTAGGCGTGGCAACAATTGAAGGTCATTTAAAGCTAGCAGCAACAGTTGCTCAGGCAGCAGCAGCAGCAGCAACAGTTGGCGCCGCAGCTTGAGTATTTAAAAAATGCGAGCGCAAAATAAAAAAAATGAGGGAAAAAGAAACGAATCAGCGCCATAAAAATATGTGTATAAAAGAAAAGCGAAATGCAAATAGAAAAATGCTGGCAGCACCGGCTTTTCCGAGTCGAGTCGAGTCGCAGTGTAGTCTGGTCTGGTGTGGGGGCACGTCCTTGCCAGTCAAGTCTCAATTTGAATTTTAATTTTAAATGCCACAATTTTCCATCTATTTACAGCGCCAGCGACCCGGCACAGTGGGTCGCAGTTGCATGAAATGCGAGTTAATTATGGGTTAATTGACTGCTATCGATAGCAGCTCGACAGAGTGCGTTGGCAACAAGTTAAACAATTAAATGAGTAGCATCATAATGTGTACAAGCAAAATAATTTAAAATGCAGATACTAATCTGGATATGTTATATGTATATATCTTCAGGTTGAATATACTTAGATAACCTCAACTCTCTTTCAATTCCTTTGATCGTAGATTCAACTGAAATAAATCAACAATTTCTTCTAATTTTTGTATTTTTTCTCATTTAATTCCTACGATGAAAGTTTATATATTATTCCATTTGTTAATTATATTGTGTTTGTTCTTACCTGCAAAACTTAAAAGTATTCAAAAAAATCACAGTAGAGTAACCACAAATAATAAACAAATAAATGAATATACGAAATACATAAATTAGGAAAAGATTTTTCGACTTATGCCAAAAAATTGCCAAGCATGTTATCGCACCACTTTTAAGCTGCATTGAGGACACTGTGCAGCTCAGCGGAGGCATAACTACGAAACGCTTCTGCGTGGGTGCATAGCACGGGGGAGAAGGCGGCGCGGAAGTGGGATGGTGTGAGTGGCGGCGAGGGAGGCTGGCGTCGGCTGACACACCAAAAGTTGTACAAGTTCCTCTCACACTTTACGCGCTTTTCTTTTCATGAATGAATTTTTCTAAAAAAAAGGAATAAAAAATGGAAAAGAAAAGCGACGCCGGCAGAAAGAAAGAAAGAATGAATGAAAGAAGGAAAGAAAGAAACAATAAAAGAATGCAGGACCAAGCAGTAAGGCACAAGGACGAACGGCGGAGCAAAGCGTGAAAGAGAAACAAAAATGCGAGAAATACGTATAGAGGGATTTGTAGAGGGAGAGAGGCAGACAGAGAGGTGGAGTGAGAGAGAGAAGTCTGGTCGCCGTCTGCAGTGCGAGCATAATGAGTCTCTAATTGACGACATTGAGCCGGCAACCCCCGTTGCCACAGCCCCCAGCCCCACACGCCTCACGCCTACAGCCCCACCCCTCGGCTCTCAGCTTTTTTTCTGCAGCCTGCGTTGCTGCTTGTTGTTGTTGTTAGAAATTACGCTATGGATAATGTGTACGACACACAGCCCCCTCCCCCCTCCCCCTTTGCCTACTCTGCCGACCTCCTCTACTGCTGCTGCCATGACCTTACGCGGGGTGTGTGTGTGTGCGACTGCAGACTGATTTATTTTCAGGCTCTTTCTGCCATTTTTATTATTATTATGATTATTTCCTCGGCTCGTCTCGTATTTGTGTTGTTCTTTGCTCTCTGCCTCTCTCCTTCTCACAGTTTTCAAGGTCGCGTCGCGTCGCAGTCTCTTTAATGCGGAAATGGGAAATGTAATGAAAAAGTTTTTATTTTTCTTCTTGTCGCCTGAGAGCGAAGCAGAACGAGAAGTAGAAAAAAGGCGCAAGCGACGCCATTTATTTTTTCAACGTTTTGTTTTGCCTTATTTGTTCTGCCTCGCTCTCCCTCACTCTCCCAGCCACCCACTCGCTTTTTTTCGCCGTCTGGGCTGCCATTAAAGCAAATAATTTCAAATGAGATAAGAAAGCGGCGGCAAAGAGAGCGAGCACAAAAAAATGGAGTGTGCAACAAGTGTGGCAAGTTTTGCTGCCAAAACCGAAGTGAAAGTGGCACACGGTTGGTGCGAAGGGGGGGAGTGGGGGGTAGCAAAGCGGATCGCTGTAGTAAAATGAACTCATGAATTTGCACAGTTACTGAGGCACTCCATAATTTATTAGCTGCTTTACTCTCGTCTTGTCTCTCCCACTCTCTCGCCCCTCCTGTCGTCTCTGTGTGCAAATTCTTTTGCCAGCCTGCCCCTTTTACCCTACCCCGCCCCTGCTTGTTGTCTGTCTATCACAGTGCACAGTGCCAAGTGAAGCCCATGTTACCATGTCCTGCACAAGCGGAAAAACAAAGTTCAAGCATAATTAGTAGAGCGAAAAAGAGAAAGAAAAGTGAGAACAGAGAGAGAGAGAGAGGAGGCTGCTTAAGTAGAACTGAATCATTCATTCGCACTCAATCGGCATTAAATTTATTCACTTAACGCTAATTAAGATTCATCAATTGCAGTTTGATTTCTTTGGTATTCAATTTCATGCTTGGAGAGCCCTGAGCTATAAATCATAGCTTGCTAAAAGTCTCAGGTACTGAACGTAATACTAGCTACTATTTCAGATATTATACTAGACATAATAGTACTTATAATATCCAAATCATTGCGATGTATGCAATAAATTCGTTTCTATACCGCAAATGTATCGCTGGGCTGCAATGAAACGAGTTGCGGTACTTGCGCATCGCAATTACTCGAGTAAAAATGCGTTGTTTTTTGGATGCAGTTACTCACTGCAGGTTCAAACTATTTTCTATATATACAAACCAAAATACTAAAGTAAAGCTTTTCATATATACTGCAAATAAAGGATATACGATAGGCGCGATAGAACTACAATATATACTATCTGCTAAAATACAATATTTTGTAGACATTTCTCACTATTTTCCCAAAAACATCGATGAAAATTATCATCTTTCCTAGATCTCTACGGGCGACGCCATCGCCTACATGCAGCAGCCTGCACATTGGTCAATTTGCGCACTCACACACCCAGGCACACACACACACACACACAAATACACTCTTGCAGCAAAACAACCCACATGGCATAGGGAAATAGGCTCGTGTCCGTTTCGTACTTTACGGCAGGGGCAGGCAGGCAGAGACCGGAGCAGACAGGCAGCCAGACAGAAAAGGGAAGGCGGGAGGGTGTGGTCAATGGCAAATTGCATTTCGAACGAAGTGTGTGTGTGTTTTGCCATCACTTTGGGGTGGAATTGCCTCGAATTCGTGACGCATTTAGGCGAATCGACAGGACACGACGACGGGCCAAACAAAATGGACGCTGTCAGCGGTCGTTGAATGTATGTGAGTAGTGATGCCTATATCGATAGCTATCTATATAAATACTCGATATATTGTTGAATATATTGCTTCTCTGAGTTCTTACATTTATAATAAACGACTTAGGTTAAATCGACCTAAGTACATCGTGCTGCGTTTGATTCATATACTTGCTTCATCGATAAAAATCGATAGATATATATGCATGGCCCTATCAATTTCAAGTCGTATGGCTTGATGCGATATACAACCGATATATATATCTATCTTTTCAACATCATATACCATACACCATCAAATATAGCTCTATCTAAGTGCATATCTACCAATTGCTACTTATCGACTTATGTGCATGCTGCTATCGATTTCACTGGCGTTGCTAATCGATTACTTGTACACTGCGATCGTTTTAATCATGTTTTATTCACACCTCATACATCAGCTCTATTAAAGTGTATAACAAGTTATCGATAACTATCGATATATTTATATTCTTCTATAGATTGCTGTTGACCTTCTTGTGTATATGGAAATTGCTTAAGCACTCGCCTGCTAGCACCCTCTCTTCCTGCTCCCACACACACGCTCTCTCTCTCTGTCTCTCCACTCTCTGAAGCAGAAGCTCGCTTCATATGGCTCTACTAGGCGTGCGTACACACACACACACACACATACAGCACACATGTGTGGCCTCTCTGCTGCCCGACTGTGTGTGTGTGTGTGTGTGTGTATACTACAAAAATGTCATTTTCATACTCAACTGTACTGCGCCGGAATTCGAGTGGCAAACCGAAAGCATTTCGAGCAAAAAAGTATTCAAACTGACGCTAACTGTGAATGCTGTGCGAATACTTTGGCGAATACGTTCCGGCTGGGTGGTTGGGCGAGCAGCAGCAGGAGCAGGAGCAGGAGGAGGAGCAGAGCAAAGAAGGGAAAAATAATCGCAAAAAAGTTTCGCCAATTCAAATGGAATGCGCGACGGACGCGAACGCGGACCACGCCAAGTGGCTGCCAGGGCGAGACAAGTGAATGCGACTGCGGCTGGGTGTGTGTGTGTGTGTGCCAGGGTGTGTGTGTGTGTGTGCCTGCTGCCAGTCTCAAATCAGTTGGAACGAGCTGTCGAAAGTGGGAGAAACAAAAAAAAAACTGCAAATCGAAACGCTGCAGGAGCTGCGGGGCAGAGGGCATCTCTTCTAGCCAAGCTTAGGTCCGATAACTGTGGCTACAAGGGGGAGGGACGGAAGGAGTGACGGGAGTCCGGGGAGAGGGTACAGAGGTACAGCTGGTCTTACGCCAAGTGATTTATATTTTTGATATGCAAAACATCTCGTACACATCGCGTCTCAGGGGCGTGGACAATACCAACGCATTTGCATAGAGAAGCAGCGAGTGAAAGAGGCAGCAATAGAGGGAGACAGCAAAGAGAGAGAAAGAGAGCGAGCGAGCGAGAGAAGGAACGCAGAGAGTTGTCGCTGGATTTGTGCAGAAATCGGGAAATTCGCAAATGCTCCGACATCGCCATCGCCATCGCCATCCAAATGACAAATATGCAAAGGACACAAGCATAACCAATGTGGAAGGACGACAAGCACAGGCAGCCTCAGCAGTCTTCGTCCCAGTCTCCGCTCCAGTCTCCGTCACAGTCTCAGCAGCTCGAGCTTGTCGCGGGCGGAGAGGAGCGGAGCCTGCTGGCTTGGCAGGGAGCGGCTGTGGCTGCGACTGCGGCTTTTGTGTGCCGGATGTGGTCGTTAGATTAATACGCTTTGGAAGCTTGCCAGTACATAAAATCCATGTATGAGCGAGCCGGCTACATAGTGTGCATGTGTATGTGTGAGCCATATCTTTCTCTGTCTCCTACTCACGCTGTCTCTCTCTCTCTCTCTTTCTCTTCCGCACGCTGTGTGTCTTCTCTTGGCTTTTCGAGCACATATTCCCGCGCGGCTAGCTTGTGGTTTTAGCCTTCCCTGCATGCGTGCGTATGTGTGAGTGAGTGTGTGTGTGTGTTAGTGTGTGTGTGTTAGTGTGTGTGTGAGTGTGTGTGTTAGTGTGTGTGTGAGTGTGTGTGAGTGTGAGTGTGTTTGTGAGTGTGTGTGTGGCGCTTAGCTTAGCCAGAGCTCGAGATTGAGCATTATCAAGGCCAATGGTAGCAGCAGCTGAATGAAAGTCGACTTGCCGCTGCTCTATAGCGTTCTAGAACAATTTTCCCTAACCTCACATAAGTACAAGAGATGCCTAAAGATCTTTGGAGAACCAAAAGGCCTAAGCTGGTCTAAGCTTCGCCCAAAAAATTACCTAGCTTATCACAACTTTTAACAAAGTCTTGGCTTCCCACTGTCTGTCCAGCTATCTGTCTGTCTGTCTGTCTGTCCATCTGTCTACTTGTCTGTCCATATATCTGCCTGTCTGTCTCCCTGTCTGTTTAATCATATAAGTACTTAGAACTTAAAGACTATGAGAGCCAAAGTCACATAATTCAGCGACAATACGATACTTGCACGCATTGTATTGACTTAAGGTTTGTTTCCGAATTCGTCCACGCCCCTTTCCGCCCCCGAAAATGACTAAAAATCGAATAGTAAGCGTAGTTTTTGAGCTAGATGATATATTTTTTGGTATGTATCCCCACAACGATATTTGCTTTGGATTGTGATTATATAAAATATATATATAGAATATCGAATTCTTCAGTTTTTTTTAAATTGCACACCCTTAATCCCCCGTAACTTTGACTATGTGCACAGTTTACTAGCCTGGCTCAGCTTCTGCTCTGTGAGTGCCCTCTTACGTATTCAGCAAGTATTCCCCAAAGAGAGAGAGAGAGCGAAAGTCTTTCGATATATTTTAGCATTAGATGCATAAATGTTTGATTGATAATCTACGCTAGAGAGATTGTTTCGCTTCTCGTTTATGCACAGGCCGCGGGCAGGGGCTGAGGGTGGGCTAGACCCAGCACACTCCCCCCCATCCCCTCCACCCGTCGTACCCTAGCTGGGCAGTAGTTCAATATCCTTGGCGAAGGGAGAGTTTTATTGGATTTGAATTGGAGATTGCCCAACTATGTCTATTGATGGCTTCGGCAAATTCGCAGTCGTGCTCATTTGCATATGCCGTTGTCGCGCTTACAGCTTGAGGGTGGACACAAACACTCACACACACACACAGAGTGAGGCGGGGGGAAGGAGGAGAAGAGGGCGTCGGGCGAGGACATAACGAGCGATAATGCTAATGCCTTTATGGCGCACATATAAAATGTCCTTTTTGCGAACATTGTTGCGCTGATGATGCAGCCGGAAGAGCAGGAGCAGGGGGCGAGTGTGTGAGTGTGCAGGGGTAGGGGGGTTGGTGGGGGGAAGGCAGAAGGTAGACTAAAAAAAGCCGCTGCTGCTGCTGTGGAGCTGTGTGTGGCCGAAAAGAGGGTGGTTTGCTTCTTGGCTGCCATTATATGGCCATAACATACAGCAAAACGACAAACAGGCGACGGTTTGGGTGGTGTGATAGGTGGGCCGGGGTGCTGTTGTGGTGCGGTGTGGGATGGGGTTGGACCGTCGGTCTGGACTGGCAAACATTTGCGAAATGAAAATCACCCACCACTTGCCCGCGTGTGACCAGTGCGACCACCATCGCCATCACCGTCGCCAACGCCAGCACCACCACCAACAGCGCAAACGACAACGACAACGACGACGACTACGACTACGATGTTCCATACACACACACTCACACACACACTGAGCAGCACAGACTTGCGAATTATGCAGCACATACATAGCGAGAGGACGCCATGTGTCCCCGGCTAACATGCCTCTGCCTTTCCACCTCCCCCGCGCACAGCAGCCCTTTCTGGGCGAAAAACCCACCCGGGCGCACGTACCGCGCCTTATCGCGAACGTCAACGTATTTTGGCCATATGTATAAAAGGCGAGGGTGGCTCGTGAGTCCGGGCGGACTTGCCGAATCTGTGTGTGTGTGTGTGTGTGTGTGTGTGTAGCTTATGTACACACATGTACACATGCATGTATGTCTGTTCATGTGTCTGTGTCTGTGCTAGGGGTTGGAGCCGGCCATTGAACCACCATCCTTGCCCACGCCAATCGATGGAGCCGCATGCGAGGGAACCAGCCCCAGCCTAGAGCCTAAATGAATCGATCAATAAATTCAATGAAAAAGGGTTCGCGTCTTCACTGCACCGTCTTTATGGCAACTATTTTTATGGCAATGATCGTGTGTTGCCTACTTTTGAGCGCAGTATTTAATTGCCACTCACACACGCAGCGGCCAGTGCAGTTTTCCAAAGAAAACTCATGGAAATTGTGTGCGCGCGAAACTCGCTTTCTTCTAGTTTACTTTCCTAATCATTTACTTCCACAATAGATCCTCTAAATGCTGCTGTCCAGCTTGATTTGCATTCATTTTAATGCACTTAGCACCAAACGCCACCTGTGGTCCGCAGCAGTTTCGTCGCTTCGCCAACAGATGGCGCCAGCAACTGATTGGACACGCGCACACGTCAAATGCCAATTGGAAGGCATGAATTGGTCCACTTTGGGGTGGATTGTGATGTGGACGGGCTGACACATACACACGCACGCATACATATGTGAGTGAAACACACATGTGTGTAGATACACACGGAAGTGCAGATACACATACTGAATGGAGTATTTTGGACAGCATAAGAATGAAAGGTTTGGGGACAAAGTGAAGTTACTTTAAGCTTTTTAGAGTTGTTAGGTGACAATATATGTATATATGTATACAATTTTACAGAATTAATATCCAAAAATTAAGAACTAATATGCAGTCTGTAAAAAACGATGAAACATTTTCTAATTATATAATTTATTATATTTAATTAGGTTATATTATATTCTAAAAATTTTAATAAATTTCATTGAGTATTATTAAATGTTATTACAGTTTTTATAACACATTATTAGATTTTATTGCAATTTACCATATTAAATTAGAATAATAAACTGCAACTCTCTGAAATTTCTATATATTTATCCGATATACTCCTATTTCCTGTCGTAATCGTCTTTGCCAATGAAATTCGATAGATCCAACGATCACAGAACAAAAACTTTTCAAAATCAGCCTACATAACTGTACATTTTAGCGGGCTCCTTGAAACGGACAGCGCCGTGAACAAAGCAAGACAAAGGATACGGGTAGAGCGACAGAGCGAGTGAGAGAGAGAGGGGGGAGGGGAGTGCGGTCGCTGTTGCCGTCGTCATTGCCTCTCGCCGTATGCCCAAACATAACGGAGCCACTTGCGGCGCACAGGCGAGAGTTGAGAGATCCATCCCAATGTGCTCCGCGCCTCGCTCTGCGCTGCTCCCGTCTCGGAGGCTCAAGATGCCATAAATAAAATGCTCGAGCTCGGAGCCAAAGCCGCACAATGGCAGCGTGTGTGCGTGTGCGTGTGAATCAGGGCACAAGTGTGAATGTGTGTGCGAGTGTGTTGTTACTCCCCCGCGAACAGTGGACGCGGCTGCAATGGAATGGGAAACGGGAACGGGCACGGGAACGGGAACGGGAAAACAACTTGAGATTCAAGTGACAATGATAAACATCCTGCAGCAGTTGGTTGCGTCCATCAACGCTGGCGCTACAAACCGAAACCCAACCGAACCATACCGAACCGGAGCAACGATCATAAGCGGCATCTTCTTCAAGTGTCTTCCACGTTGTTTAATACAAACAAGGCAGCCCAAGGCAATTACACGTGCAGCTACCCTACCCACCTTCCTTATGGGTTGTCAATGAAATCGGAGGCACATTTCTTGCATGGTATTGTTCAGGTCTTTCGATTATGTCATAGGTTTGGTGCGTTCTGTACTTGCAGTTAGTTGCGTTTAGGTCTCAGCTGTACCGGACTGAAATTTCATTGCATTAGACCGCGCCGAGGCTGAGTTATGAACGGTTTTAGGGACTTTCTCTGAGTTTTAATGAATTTAGAGAAATATAATAATTTATTATAATATTTTGCCATATTATGTAATTTAATTTCTTTATATCTTGTCTCTACCGATTATATATATTTAATCTTACGAATGAAATCAATGCAATTTCTATAGTTATAATAGAAAATTTAAGATGTCTGATAATAAATTACTAGAATCTTTTCACATCTCCAGCTTTATCAAACTTCCTCGTGTGTTACAATTATTTCTGCATAATTATACATGGTATTTCCTTATCTTTGCCTCTATGACGCTCAATATTTGCCGAATTAGTAGAACGCCCCTATTTCGATCAACTTCAATCGGAAGTCGGGGAAATTAGCATCTCCCCGCGGGGTTGGCGAGGTGGCAAGCGGTGCGGTTCATTGCACAGGCCTGTCACAGTTATCGATGCAGTCACAGTTGATGCTGATGCTGCTGCTGATGAACCGCTGTGGCAAATCGCTTGACAAGTGCTCTGATTAGGCCGTCAATGCTGGCCGGGCCAATTTGCATGCGAGACGGCGGTAAGACAATGCATGCCACTGATTGTGGCACTCAGAGTGGGCTGCAGGGGGCAGGCGCAGCAAGCGGCATGCGGCACCAATTAGCAGCGCTGTTGCAGCCATAACGAATGTCGATTTCGATGAGATTGCATCCACATAAGGGCAGCCGGGGCGAGTGGTACGTGTTGCCGCTGTCAAGAGACTGGGAATCAGGATCAGGATGATCATGAGACCACCCAATGCAGGCATACAATTTTGACAGCTACCTTGGCATACGGAGCGTGGCGGGGTTGGGGTGTAGGCACAGTGAAACCAATACGTCAAACGTGAGATTACATAAAAAACCGCAAAGTATGCGAAACAAAGGCAGAGGCCTCTGGTCTGACCCATGGCTTGTGTATTGTCCCTGCGCAGAGACTCGTAAAAAACATATGCAGACACGGGCAGCCAGCATGCAATCGGCCTATCGACCTATCGGCATATTAAGGATATAAGGATATAAGGATTCGCCTCAAACGCACGTACATACGACCCGCGCCTGTTGTTGTTGTAGCTGTTGCTGTTCTTACACAAAACCGGACAAAGCAATCGCTCTACTGCTCGGCCACCCAACAACAATGGCAAATGCGAATGGGTTAGAGATCTTCCTGCATCAGTTCATCGAATGATCTCATCGAGGGCAGCTGCAGCAGTCTCTCCCTGTCGATATGTGCTCAATTGCGTTGCCAGTTTCGATTGAAAAGCAGCTGAAGCAATGGCAAGAAATGGCTTGAATTTGCCAAAGACGTAAGATTGTCAAAGAAAGGATTTTAAGGAATATTTAACACAAAGAAAACTCTCAAGAAATGCTAGAAATTAAAAAGGATATATAATATACAAATTTACAACATAGTATTGTTGGTATAGATAGGATTTTAAGTGCTAAGCTTGGCTTTTATCCTATTAATTTAAAACTTTATTAAATATATTTATTAAATATATATAATGTTAATAAAGAGTATATTCTTTTACTGTTAAAACATAGCAATAATATACTTAGTAATAACTGAGGAATCTATTTTTTACGTTTACAAAAGCTGCTTACTTTGATTTAGCTTCAAAAAGGTATACAAATATTAGCAAACTGAAGAGTATTTATACAAAAAATGTACTTTCAAGTTCTTAAGCTATTGTATTCTGAAAGTATTTATAATATTTGCGAAATAAAACATAAAAATACTATTCTGCTCTCATCTCGCAATTGCTTTTAATTTCGTATCAGCAAAACCACCAACAAGATGCAGAGATGTTTTTTAAAAATAGTTGAGCAAACGTAACATCACTTCGCTTGATAACAATGAGGAAAAGTTAATAAAATGGTTCAAAAATAGATGGTAAGACAGCTTGAGAAGAGAGCTTATCTAATCGAGTGTGTATTGCTAATAACACCTTCGTATCTAACACGGTCTGCCTGTCTCTCTGTCTTCTGCCTGTCTGTCTCTCTGTCTGCCTAACTGTCTCTCTGTCTGCCTGTCTGTCTCTCTGTCTTTCTGTCTGCCTGTCTGCTTACTCCAGCTCTTGAGCACACAAATGAGCAGAGCGCAGGGCAAACAAATATAAAGTGAGAGCGACAGAGAGAGAAAGGGAGGTAGGTGAAAAGAAAGAGCAACAAAACAATAGAAAAATTTGCACAACGTTTCGACTATTTGCACAATTGGCAACCTAGTGCCGCATAGCAGCGATGCTTCGATGATTTAAGGGGGTGGGGAGAAGGGATCTATGAAACAACTACATACTCAGGCTAAGGCTGCCACATTTTTTGAGCAATTCAATAAAAATAAATCTGAACCGCAAACAAATGTTGCAGCGGACAATTGCCGGACGCCGCCGAGTCGAGAGCTAACGGGGGGTGGGCAGGACAGTGGTACTGGTAGGGGGAGGAGGCATTGTCCGAAATTTGAATATGGATTAGATAAATCGTGCGTGCGGCATGCGGCAAACGATTTGGCAATTTTGCATACGCAAAAACCTCACGCCTCGACGGCTAAGGGAGGAACGGCCGCAGAGGCAAACGGACAGACAGTCGGACTGACAGTCGGACAGACAGGCAGACGGACAGGCAGGCGGACAGACACGCAGGCGAACGAACTGTTATGAAGATTTGGGCAGCGGCGTTTTGAGCGGGCAGTAAATTGATTTTATCGCCGAACCGAATGCCATGTCGGCTGCCAATAAAACAATTTGCCAGCCCGTTGTTTTCCTTTGTTCATCAAACACAAACACACACACACAGGCAGGCAGTCTTTATGTGTGTGAAGTCAAATTCATTAGTCCTGCAGGTATCCTAACAAAAAAAAAGCAACGCATCGCTGGCTGCAAAAAGGAAAATTTGCATAGTTAACTGGAAAACTGAAAGCCAATCTAGAGAAGAAGGCTTAGAAGGTGCTATTAGAGTCAACTCTTTACTGAGATTATCATATGGAATAGTTTAAGCACAGTTCTTTGTGAGATTATAGAGACAGAGACTTCTCTCAGTTGATTCAAAAAACGTTTATAAAAACAGATTGCCAGCTTATGATATAGAGAGTTTTTAGATACGACTTAACTTTAACAAAAGTTTCTAAATTATTCAACTAACTCTTATGCATCTATAAAGTGATTTCTAAATTATTCAACTAACTCGTAACTCGTAACTATGATAATAAAAATAGGAATAAAACGATTTGAACTAACCCTGCCCTAAATAACCCAGATTATTTTTATATATCTTCTTCATTTTTCTACGTATTAAACAATCCTTTCCTACCATTATAGCCTTATCAAAAACATATTACAAAATAAATCTATATAGTATTATTGATTACGACAAAGTGACTATAGTTTATCTGAATAAACGAGTGTGGCGGAAATGTTTTCATGGCAACACATGGGGAAAGCTGAAAATGATGTAAAAAATTAGAAGTCGATGATGCAGACGGGTAGGAGGAGACACAAGGGTAACAACAACAACTTCATTGCATATCCGTTCTACGTTGAACTTGACTTTGGAGATACAGATAAAGATACAGATACACATATATTTGGTGTGACTAAAATAGACAAGATACGCGTACACAGATATTTGTGGGACTAGGACCAGGAGCTGAGACTGCGACTGCGACTGGGACTGGGACTGAGACCGCGGGGTGTAGGGGGATGGTAGGATAGGAGTGGGGGATGCATAACCGTTTCAGTACGTCACACACACATACACGCACACAGACACATGCGAGTGACTAAAATAAACACACGCATCCGTTGGATACGAATTCTGCTTGTGCCATCGGTTGCATTTGGCGTGGACGGTGACCGTGGAGCGACACTCGCGGGTCGCGAGTGCGTGCGTAATGCATGTGCGTAAGTGTGCGTGTGTGTGCGTGTGTGAGACACTTATACAACCGCGTACACAGCCTGTGCCTGGCGATGCAACCGAGCGATGCGCGTCCTGCCCTGCCTGATGTCCAAAATGTATCTTAAGCAACGTTTTCCGTTACATCGCAACACACATGTGTGCGCCACACTGTATGAGTGTGTGTGTGCAAATGTGTGTGTGCGAGTGTGTGCTGCGTGGGCAAGACGATGCTGCAGCCATGTGGCGAGTGCGCCTGACATTGACATGGTTGCTCGTCTGTTTACTTTAATGTCACTTCGAATATTCCGGGTGCGCTTCATTTATCCCACCGTCCGTCCACGTCCACGTCCAGCCTCGCCTCCCCCTTCCCCATTCCAAACAGATTACAACAACTCGCTACAGTCGCCCCAGCACAGTCGCGCTCATCGACTTGCGGAGAGGGTGGCTATTTTTAGTGTCCGTCTCGATTTGTGTTACTGTACTTTGTGTCCGCTGCCAGCTCCATACTCATTTGACGATGGAAATACATATAAAAATGATGCTGCAGATGGAGATACAGATACAGATACAGATACAGATACAGATGCAGATACAGATGCAGGTACAGATACTGTTTAGTGATATTGTCACAAAATTTGGTGGCCCTAGCTCTTATAGATTTCGAGATCTGCGCGTTCGTACAGACAAATGGGCAGATATGACTGTATTAAGTAGAATTTTAATGCTGTTGTTGGATCTTATGGCTCATCTCAGTTAGCATGATACAAGCATATTTAATTAGAAAGTCAGTGTAAACTATCTTAGTTAGTCGTATCCTTAGTCTTAATTCTTAGTTGCCTTTCCCAACTCGAATACCTTATTCCAGCATTTGTTACTTCACTCTCCCCGCCTGTATCTGTATCTATTCCGTCAACAAGCTTGTCATACTACCAGGTTTATTACTTGACCCAGTACCCGGTATTTCGTGTAGGATCCATATACAATCGAGCCTGGCTTATGAAGAGACCTTAGTTGTGACCTTTGTATAACCTTACTGCAGTGCTAAGTACATCAAGCTGAGCCCGACACGTATAGTATGGATACCTTATGGTATGTCTTCTTGTAGCTGCCGTATCTACAGTATGTTTACGTATTCCTGCGCGATCTGTGCAACTTGGGGTTGTTTGTCTCTTCTCGTGGCACCGTTTCGGCCATGCGACACACATGTGTGTGTGCGTGTGTGTGTGTCCATTTTGGATGCGCTCTTCTTGCAGTCATTGCTCCCTGTCCCCTCCCCCACCGAACTCCTGCCCCTCGCCGTGCTGCCTGCTACTCGCCGCTGATTGCTCTTTCGGGCTCAAGTTGGCGGCTCGGCTGGGTTTAATTCTCGAGTGGAGCCAGTGAGGCCTGCATCCGCTTGCTAATGATGCCCCGCTTCGTGGTAGTTGTGAGCTGCAACTGTGGCTGTATCTGTATCTTCAGTTGTAGCTGTATCTGTATCTGTATCTGTGTAGCTGCAACTGCATTTGGATGCTGTGCGCTCACTCCAACTGCCTTCGCACTTTGATTTATTTGGGCGCCCCGCAATTCCCACGACGCGAACTATCTGACTGAATATACAGAGAGTGAGAGAGAGGAAGGGAGAGAGGGGGAGAGAAAAGGGGATTGTGAGGGGGGAGGTAGAGACACACTCGCGACCAGATGCATGTGCACTTCCTGTGCACACACACACACACACACACACACTGGAAGATCCTGCCGGGCGCTACCCGCGAATATTGAATAACCAGCAGCCCGAGTGGGACAGTTGCTCTTGCTCTTGCTCTTCCCCTTCCCCCCCCTTTCCTGCCAATCGCTTCCTCTTCTACCCATCTCCTGCTTAATTTTTGGAATTCTTAAATATGCATAAACTGCGCCTCGTCCGAAATGGTGCAGCCAAAGGGCTGCAAAAAAACATTAACCCCTAATAAACCGGAACTAATAGAAAATAGATACTGAGTGAGAGAGAGAGAGAGACAAAGAGAGAGAGAGAGAGAGAGAGAGAGAGAAACACAAACTAGACACAAAAAGGTCGTAGACAATTTTTTATAGGCATTTGACATGGATCACACGGGCATTTTTTATGCACACTCTCTCTCCCTCTGTCCCTCTCCGTTGCGCTGCCCATCTTCCGTTTCATTTGATTAGTTGACTATAATTTATTAATTTACATGCGTCCTTTGCATACGCGTATGCCACAAGGGTTACCGGGTTACGGGTTACGGGCTCAGGGTTATGGGTTACGCGACCATGGTAGGCACCCAGTGGGCAGGGGGTACGGCCGCATCTTCAGGGTAACTTTTATTGGCAGACCTCGATGATGTGCTCGATGACCCGCGATTCGAAATACCGCGACATCCTCAACCGATTTCGCACCCCTTGGCTAGGTAGATACCATAGATAGATGCACAAAGAGAGAGAGCACAAAAAAAAAACGACAATAACTGCCGGAGGGTGCGAGGGGCTGTGTGTGATTGCTGCATTGATTATCTATGCATGATGCATGCTGCATGGACATGGCGCGTATTCAAATGTATCCAGAATCGTAGCTCTGCGTCTTTCCCAGTCGTCAATCCATTTTTATGCCGGTTCCCTGCCCTTTCCTGACCAATTTAAAACCAATCGCTGCAAGCTTGGGAATTACAATGAGAAAGTGACAAAAAGTTATTGTATCTGTGTAATAGGATACTTTTGGAAGAAAGACTGAAAAAACGAACTGAAAAACTATTTTGACAATTCTAGAAAATTGTCTCGGCAAACTGCCCACAGTTTCTTAATATATTTCTTTTAATTTTACGATGTATTTCAAGAACTTTTCCATTTTTTTTTAAATTTGAATGCTTAAATGAATAATCCTTAGCCCAAAGCTAATTCCTATGTTGTTTTTAAAGAACTTTGACAGTTTTTCAAACTAAATGTGACTTAAAGTAATACTATACTTAAGATTTACTAAAGAAATGTATGGGTTTTCCAATTATTTTTTCTTCTACATAATATGTAAGCCAAAAATGTGAGTTTTATTGGGCTTCTGCGTAAGTTTTACTATGGTAAGCTAAATTTTGAAAGGATTTACAGTTTTATAAACTCAAAACAAACTTCAAAATTTTCTCTGAATATTTCTCGATTTTCGCCTACATTCCCTTGCGTTTCCCTTTCATTTCCTTCCC
This sequence comes from Zaprionus inermis, assembly GCA_018151445.1. Lineage (NCBI taxonomy): Eukaryota > Metazoa > Arthropoda > Insecta > Diptera > Drosophilidae > Zaprionus > Zaprionus inermis. Next base: position 2,678,434 of record JAECXD010000285.1, read on the forward strand.
ATCTTCCTGCACCATAATCATCTCCATCTGCGACTTAAGTCCATCAATTCGGCATCCTTTCTGGCAATTGGTTTGCAATGCACAAATCGATTGACTCGACGGGAATTTCATTAACTGTTGCCGCCACGTTGTCCAGTTTTTTTTTGTGTTTCCCAGTTTTCCGGGCGCAATTAACGTGTAGATCCGCACAAGGATGCGTTGCGGTTGCAGTAGTTTTTGATTTCGCCGGCAATAATAATTAGTAGGACCGACAAGGGACAATGGTGGCCGGTGGATACCTGAGTTCAGAGCACCGAGCCCTGAGCTAAGCAATTTGGCTCATCAACGCTCTCTTAAATCCTCATTCAGCAGCGGCCGCAAAATCCAATGAAAACACGCAGATTAGTGACGGGTCCCCGGAGAGAATCGTTTGGAAGAGAAAGGCAGAAGCAGGACCCGCAGGAAGTTTCACTGACCGCAGACACGACACACACGGAAATGAAATCGACTGCCAAGTGCAATGTGCCTGGCATCGGATCGATGACCCGAAACTGACCGCCTGCTGTGATCGGCTCTCTGGCTCTCTGTCTAACGGTACCAGATGCGCATACACGGCATGAGAAGGATCCTGCACCTACATATCTAGCAGGTACCCAGGTAGCGCCCGCTAGGCGCACAAGCTGAGCCTGTGATGTGTTTGTAAACACGTTGAAAATGGAATAATAGATCAAAGACAGATACGCTGGACGCGATCGGGCTGCATAAGCATCCTTCGGCTGCACTTGCTGACCAGGCGAAGAGTGGGAGAGAGAGAGAGTGAGGGAGAGAGATTGAACCAGTGCCAGCCCCTTGTTGGCTGTGAGAATTACCGGAAATCGTAGTCCTACTCCTACTGCCCATGTCCATTTTCATAATTTCCATGGCATTTGGAAAATTTGTAACACACATGTTGCTCTTTTCTCCATCCGCATGGCGTTTCCTTTTTCAATCAGTGTGCCACAAGGTGCACCCAGTGAGACCGAGATACCATCATCATTCAGTCAGTGTGAAGAACTCTCCCACGCCTCAAGTCGGACAAGCGAATCACTTGTTCGAACCGAACCGAATGCAATTTAACACCTTGATCTGGCTTTGACATAGATTTCCGTCTGAGTAATCCGTGCTTATTCCGAGGAGTACACAAATAGGAATTTATCTTTGTAAAAAGTTAAGAAAATCAATAACATTCTGTATATACCCTTTCCACACATTGTTTTTTGAGCATAACCTTTGCTATACTATGCTGAAATTCAGCCTGTATGAGCAGCTGATTTTGACTTTGTATACCCTTTCCATAGAGGGTAGATCTTTGGCTGTACTCTGAAGCAACTTACTATGTATAATTCCAACTATTATTTACTCTATATATTCACTTAATATATCGTTTTTTTAAGTAGATCTCTCGCTGCACTGTGCTCAAACTTAGTAAATACGATGCTTTACTCTTTTTGATACTTTCTCTCTTTCTATCTCTGTATTATTCTAAAATTTAGTCTGTATGCAGCCAGCTACCCCATCTAGCACACTGCATGCCCTACAATACGAATTCCTTATAAGTTTTCAACTTTCATAAAAATTTCCTGCGAAAAAACTCCACCAAAACTCAACTAATTACACGGATATCCCACAATGGCAATGACCTCTCAACGAACTCCTCCCGCTGTGCCCATTTCCAATTTTGCTAGAGAGGGGAATAGGCAGCAAGGCGAGGTGGGGGGAGAGTATTGAGAGTATCCACCTACTCGATATGGACGGCAACCTTCTGTGGTATCTGCTTTCTAATTTCGTTCCCATTTCGCTGAACGGACAAAAGCAACAAAACACATTTGAGCTATAAAAAAAAATGAGAAGAGAAGAAAAGGAAACTTAAGACGCTATGTGCGTTTTTATAGCGGTACCAACATCCTGCCCCATCCTAGCAAAATGGACCAGCGCCGGACGCCGCACGTAGAGCAACAAAAAGAAGATGGAGAAGGAGCAGAAGAAGACGTGGGATGATCGCATCACTTTGGAAAGAACAAATGCCTAGCGGTTTTTTACAAATATCGCACAATGCCCGCTCCGGTTCCCGTTCGAGCGAGTGTCTCTCTCTCTCTCTCTCTTCCACTCAACTGATCGCTTTCTCTCTCGATCTTATATCTATTCATTTTCGCACGCCGCTGGTTACCCTAAAAAATGCACACAGACTCAAAAAAACAAGCAGAAGCAGGAGATCGAAAGGGCAGACGAGTGCGGGAGAAGATGATGATCATTTCCCGCACTGAGCACGATGATGATGATCGGTTTTCTATGGGTTATCTGCTTACGCTACCGCTTCGCATGGTTGCGCATTGGAAATGTGATTGATTTTAATTGGGGACCGGGCAGGATAGGCAGGATCGGCAGGACGAGCTGATGTTTGCACCGAAGATGATGAGATTCCCGGGCACTTCAAACATTTCGTTGCTCTGTTGGATAACATCAGGGGACATCTTAAGAACAAGCGAGAGATAGAGAATGAAAGAAAGAGAGAGAGGCAGAGCTGACACATCTGTTGTCTTGTTGTCCTGCAAATTGCAAGACTGTCGTAATGTGTGCAAAATCCATTAGATATGTGAGATCTTCTCGATAGGATTAGCCATACAAGCTGGCAGACAGACAGACGCCCCAGACAAAGAATGGCAGACCGACTGATAGACTGACAGACTGTGCAACTGACAGATACGTAGCTGCAGATAGCAGCGGCATGTGCAGTCTGCAGAAACTTGCAACACGCAACTCATTAAGACAGAGAGAGAGAGAGAGGGAGAGAGAAAGAGAGGGAGAGAGAAAGAGAGGGAGAGAGAAACCGTTTAGATCTCGAGTATTTGAAGTAATCTAATGATCTGCTATTCCTGCTTATTTTACTTTATATCATATTTATTAATTTATTAGTTGGGTTGCGCAAGTAACTCAAAGGTTTTGCTAGCTTCAGCTTAGTAATACTCTACATAAAACTGCCAATAATATTGTAGCTTTCTATGACAATATAGAAATCAAGTGGGAAAGCAGCAGTCTCAGTCTCGCTCAGTAAAACTATTTGTAAACCCTTCTCTTTTATATTTCCATTGTGTAGTCGATTCAGCCAGTTTGTCTGTTTGAACACACTGATCTGGGCTCTAATATTATCTAGAACTATAAACTTTGGCACTCAGGTTCCTGTATACCATACGTAGTTGGAGTTTATTTTCATTTTTTTTCCTGGCTAGATTTTAAGATCCCTATATGCATAACTTAGTTAAAATTCATTAGACTGACGTGAGAGTTGATGGTTTCAATCATAGCTTGATTTTCTATCGAAATATTATGAATCATGCTATTAGCTTTCGTTGCCTGCATTCCCCATTCCCCACAGATCAAACAATCTGCACAATCGAAGCGTCCAGGGCAGGGCTAAGATCGCATACATAAGACTGCGATCTGCTTCGATTCCCATTCATTTACATGCTGCATGGGCGCTTCAAGCAAGCCCAGAGCGGGTATTCAAATGCATTCATTCATTCATTTCATGATGAACGTCTTCTTCAACTGCTTCAACTCCGTCTCCCACTTCCCCAAATCCCTTTGCATAATGTGGGAGAGCGCGTGGGCGCGAGGTCAGCCAGGAAAACTCTTCTAATTATAATTATTGATCATGGCGAATCGTAAGGAATGAGAATAAGAAATCGCTTCGGAGGGGGCAGCTGCAGCAGTGGCACGAGAGAGAGAGAGAGGAGGGGAGGGGAACATCATGTGACTGCTGTGAAAAGCACGATTCAACAGTTGCCGCATGCCGCATGCCACTTGCCCCGCGGGGTTTGCCACTGCCGCCGTGAGCAATGGAGATTTCCATGGATTTTGGCCAGAAAGTTCAAATTGCTTGAACTTCTTTCTGGTGTTCCAAATAGAACAGGCTAGGCCAGCAGCAGATCAGAGCTAGGCCGAGTAGCGCGTCCCAGCTGGACTGCAGGTTGTCCCTTTTTTGGCCAGCATGACCAAGTGGCCAGATACGTCTGACTCGCGCTCTGTCCCGAAGGTGACCAAGGGCCAGACGATGCCTCTCTGTCTCGCTCTCGCTCTCGCGCTCTCTCCCGCTCTTTTGGCTGCTTTTGCCTCCGTCCTCGTTGCTAATCAAAAGTCAAAATCTTTGCTTGCTCTGGCCACAAAACGTGATGCAGTAGGCAACGCTGACGATGACTTGTTGCCGTTGCATGCCCCATGCCGCATGGCATTTAGGCGACTCCACAAGCTTGGACAATCAACCAAGTGACTAACTACCAGACTGCCAGACGAATGGACAGACGGACAGACCGAGAGACAGAGAGACGGACAGACAGTCTGTTGAACCTAGGCAACTGAGGAGCGTCTAGTCGGACCGAACGCGGCCATTAGCCAAATGGCACAATTGCTTTTATTGGCGCTGCAGAAGCTGCTCCCGCTCCCGCTGCTGCTGCTGCAGCGACGGGCCGCTCCCGTTGACAACTTGAGAATTATGAACATTTATTTGGGCTTGTCTGCTGCACCTCCTCCTCCCACAGTGGATCGCCAGTCGACACCCCTCCGCCCGCCACCCGCTGCCAAACAAGTTGTCCGCCTTCGTCGTCGTCTTCATCTATGTCGCGCTGGTGCGAGATTTCGCACAATGCGGCACAGTGGCTACCAAAACGTTTTGCCTAGCCCAGCAGCAGCACCAGCAGCCGCGTTGACTCACCTGACCAGCGATCGTAAAGTCCGACTGTTAGCGGGAGTCTTAGCCAAGATATTATGCTCATTATATCTGCACTTTGCAGTCTGCAAATGATGACATTAATATACATTAAAAGTTTAGGCCTGCTCTGCTGGGCCACGAAACAATTGCCTGTGGAAAACAAATACAGTGAAACCTAATATATCTGTTGGTTTTAGATTTGCTTAGGCATCTCGATGGTCTGCAAATTATGCTATTAGTAGTACGAGTAACCCTATATTGCTAGCTCATAGCTCCCTTTCCCATAGAATAAGTTAGAGCAAAAGTACAGTGAAACCTCACTCAAAAGGACAACTTCAAACATTGGTTTTTGTATTTTTTTTTTAATTTTTGATTTATCTAAAAAGCAGTTCTACTCTTTGCTGTATCCGTCTAAGAGAGTTTTTACTGTGTTTCTTGATTTTAAAGCATTATGATATTCATATTTCAATTTCTATTAATATTTATATAGTTTAAGACTGTTTAACCTATTTTTCTCATTATTTAAGGTATTGGCTTTAAGTTTTGAAATCTTCAGTATTCCAAATTTATAATTTATTTAGCTCTTCATAAACAGTTCGATCTAACGTTTTGACCCAAAAACACATTGAAATTGAAAAATAATTGCGCATAGAATCGACAAGTCTCCCAAGTAGCGTAACTCTCTCGAATAGATCGGTGGATTTTCGGGCGGAAAGGATTGTCAAGCCATGGAGTAACTCGTCTTTGGTTCAATAACAATTTACATTGTTTTTTTCAGTGTGTTGTGTTCAAGCTTGAAAATGATATAGGGTTTTTTTATAGTCGCTTAGGTCTGTTTAATGCTTGTAAATCATATAGGGTTTCTTTATACTCATTTTAGCCCGTCTTTATCGATATTTTATGCTGCGCTGCTCAGGGCCAAGCTCAAGCGCAAGAGAGATAGAGAGAGACATGGGTAGAGCGGGACAGAGCGCAGAGGGGGAGGGCTGCAGCGCGCTCTGCGCTCCGGTAAAGTGGGTCAAAGCACTAAATGGCACTACGCGAATTGTGAAGAGTGCCACAAGTGTTGCACACACACACACACACGAGGTTGTCATAATCGAGACACGCACACACACACACACAGGCACACACCTGTTGCTGAAATATTGTGCCAGTTTTTGGTGAATCTTCAGTTGGGTTCAATGCCGCACGCCGCATGCCGCACGCTGCTTGCCACGGCGCGGCGACAGGTTGTGGCAGCATGCCGCTGCATGCCACATGCAAATGTGTCAATAGCATCAAACTGGACATTTATTGCATTTGGTTTGCCATTTAGTTAACTCGAGTATCGAACTGCGCGAGTATCGAGTTTTTAGTATTGAGTACCGAAACATGGCGCGCGGAGCATCGATTGCGACGATCCGCTACGACTTGACTGTGTTTCTTCTTTTGGTTTTTATTTTTTTTGTTTGCAATTTTTGGCTATGCCGCTTGACTTTGGCCGCTCACTCGACGCTTGTGGCATGCCCCATGACCGGAGCCGCAGTCGCCGCGAGGCTGGGAAACTTGGCAACTCGTGAGTGAATCTGGCATACAATATTTTGACAATTCAAAGGATTCTTCAGCAGCGGCGCGCTCACCTTTTGCAGCTGTAGATCGCCTTAGTGCAGCCCCCCCTGTCCTACCCACGCTGTCCCTCTGCCCAGCTGCCCGCCCCCGCCGCCGCCAGCTGCCGCTCATCGTGCGCTATGAGTTGTGAAACCGTTTTCGGCTTGCCACGTCTCCAGCTACGTCTGCGGCTTCGACTGCCCCGGCGCGAGGTTGTCGATTTGTTGCACAGATTTGCGCACTCGTCGCCGTCGCCGTCGCCGTCGCCGTTGCCGTTGCCGCTGCACGGTGACTGGCACAAAAAAATCCTTCGCCTTTTTCTCTACGATTTTCCTATTCTCTCGTATTTTTTTTCGCTTTTTTTTTCTACCATCTATTTTGAAGAATTTGAAAACAATTTGGCAACTGGCAACTTGCAACCGTCTCTTGCCTTGGCACAATAACGTCGCCTCGGCAGCGGCGGCGGCATCATCATTATGCCAGTGCAAAACAAACACACATAAGGCAGATATATATATACATATATATATATATATATATACTGTGTGCCTATCGCTTCTTGCTTCGACAGCAGCTCAACTCATTTACATGCGGCGCGCTCTTGAAACTCGACTGACTGCGCCGCTCAGATCATTCGCAGCTCCAACATCGCGGGCAGTCATGATTATATCGTAGTTGTTGTTGCTGCTGCTGTTGTTGTTGCTGTTGCTGTTGCTGTTGTGCCTAAAACACTCATCATCATGTCGGACAAACAACCTTGTTGCCGTTGCCATTCGCCGTGGCCGGTGCGGCTGTGCGCCTGTGCCGCAGCCTGTTTTGGCAGCCCGTCGCCGCCGCCGCCGTCGCCGCCGCCCGAGGCTATCATTGCTTCCTCGTGGCGCTAATGTGGCCGCCACGGCGACTGCTGCTGCTGCTGCTGCTGCCACGGCTGCTGCTCGATTAAAGCTTGGCGCGGCTGCCGCTTATGACAGCAGATGCACGCTCGCCCGACATGCAACGACAGCAACGTGTGTGCAGTGTGCAGCGTGCGGCATGGGAGACAAGCGCCGAAGCATGGTTGCCCTTACGCAGCGTGCCACACGTGCTGCAAGTAGATCGCACTACAATCGATAGCATCGATTAATATCAATCGATTAAATGTTTTCTTATATATCTTGAACTATCGTTGCTGTCTAATCGATAATATAAATAATGAAGTATACTTCGATTGATTTTCGATTTACTTTCGAGTGTTTTGCAAAGACTAGTTTTTAAGCCAATCTATCGATGTTTGAATAATGTTCACTTGCGTTATGGAATGTTTTTCTTTCAAGGTTTTTCAGCACTGTCAAAATATTTGGCGCAGTAAACACTTAAGTGTAAAGTAAGAGCTGTGTAATAAATGCATTACTATCGTCGATAAGTATATATATCGATAAGTTTGGTCCAATAAACTCGTCACAAATAGGTTCGACCGGGGATCTTTGCTGTTAGTTAACATTGCCTGCTCGCTTCAGTCGTGCTTTTATTAACAGCTGCTCGCCATGTTAGCAGGCGATTAACATTTGCAAGTAAACAGCGCGCTTTTACTGGCAGCTGCACGTTTTCCATAACATCGGGCTACCTATTTAAACTTAACAGATTATGATAAGCAGCTGTAAGTGCTCATTTATAACATGTAAAGTAAATTAAACGATTCGAAGAGACTAAGATATTAAAAGGTTTTTTTAAATATAATAATTCACTAGGATTAAAAAATTTTAAATAAAAAATAATAATAAAATGAATGAATAATAAATAATTCATTAGGAATAAAAATTCACATAAGAAAAAAAATAAATATACTTTATGGTAAGTAAGTAAATGAAACGATTCAAAAAGACGATGATATTAAAAAGTTTTCTTAAATATAATAATTCACTAGGAATACAAAATTTTAAATAAAATAATAATGATAATAAAATAAATAAATATAATATATAGTAAGTAACTAAATTAAACAATTCGAAGAGAGGAAAATATTATTATATTAAATATAATAATTCACTAGGTGTAAAAAACTTCAAATAAAAAAATAATAATAATAAAATGAATAAATTTACTTTATAGTATAATTTATTCAAATTTACTTTTCTTACGTAAGCAAATCGATTGTTTCTTACGTTTGCAGCAGGGTATCTGTCGGCCTGGCAACTGAATTGGTTGAGCTGCGCGAAATAACTCGACATGAATACAATCTTTTAATGATCGTGTGTAATTTTCAAACATGTCGGGACGGTGAAGTCATGGCACGCCGCAGTCGCCAGTCGACAGCGCAGTCGCCATCGCCAACGACGCGTCCGTCACCTGACCCGAGCTCGACTCGCTGGCAATCACTCACTGCGGGCCAGATGAGAGCGGACAGCGAGAGCCACAAGGTGGAGAAGGAGAAGAAGGAGAGAAAGGGCGCAGCAGGCAGGGCAGGGAGACAAAGGCGTAGCTGAGGCTTGAGGGAGGGAATGGGTTCTGCGACTGCAACTGAGACAGACTTTCGGTTGCATTGCACCTTGAATCTTTGTGCAGCGCCACCGCATCACTCACCCACTAACTGAGGACCAAATGCAACGTGGCCTGGTCGCGTTTCGCAAGCAGCAGCAGCAGCAGCAGCAACAGCAGCAGCAACAACAGCAACAACAACAGCAACAACAACGTTGTTACTCGTTCACATGCCACTCAAGAAGTCGTGGCACTGAATTCCCCAGTAGTACCTCGCATGCCCCACGTACTTTGCATTGCAACGGCAACGGAGTAGGCAGTGGCTGCGGCGGAAGAGTCGGTGGAGGCGGGCGCGCAAAGGGGCTGCCTTAACGGGGGCCATACGAGATGGATTTGAACGTTTTGGGCAATTACAATAGCTCAATTTGTTTGGCACTGCGCACTGGCAATCGTTTTGCCTCGCTCGCCTTGTCAATTGCCACCGGGCAGGGGCGGCGGCAACGAGGGGGGGGGCTACAGTTATGTTATGTCTTTGGTAAATACAAGTTCTGTTCTAGTTGCGCATACTTTTCGTTATCAATTAGCCACCGTCGAGAGAAAGGCACAAAGAGAATGGCCCCCAAGCGGAGGCAGCACCAGCAGTGGCAACCCTGCAGTTCGAGGAGGAGGTTGCCTAACCGACGAGAACCGACGAGGTATGATCGATCAGCACTTGCTTGTAGAGATCGTAGGCTCGGGGGGAACTAGTCCGGAAAGTCCCTAACAGCCCTGCCTGCCTGTCTGTCCGTCTGCCCGTCTCTCCGCCCGTCTGCTCGTTTGTCTGTCGGTTCGAATACATGTATCTCAGTTATTCGGGTAGCTAGAGACAACAAATTTGGCATAAAGGTTTCTGTATATATCATACGCAGTTAGAGTTTATTTTTAAGTCGACGCCCCCAACAATCCCTAGTATTGCTTTGTCTTACTTTTGATATGTTTCTTATGGTCATGAGTCTTTGAATGTCTTAATCTCTTGCCTCTTACCAATGCTTTAACTTTTTCTACTTTTTTTTATAAGCTTTCTATGGAAACACATCTTAAAATCCCCACAATTTACTTTGTATCCATAGAGCATTTTATAGTATTTGCTTAAATAAAGCAACTCACTTAATCTTCCAGAAATAAATCTTGAATTTTTCCCATAATCGCAGCGCCTCGACCAGCTTACTCCTCCTTACGCCTCCTACTCGCTGCCGTTGAATCTGTTGCTATATTTGTATCAATTTCACTTGTATCTGTATCTGTATCTGCGGCTGTATCTCTAGCCAGCTAGCTTAATGTCGGGTGTTTAGCATTTTCAATTTACATATTACACGGCAGTCGAAACAAGATTTGTGGCCATTGGTCGAGTCGCGCAGCGCGGCAAGGCAATTTATTGTGACACGAGGTAATTGCCGGTAGGGAGGAGGGCACTTGATGCTAGTGCTGCCCATTGGCCAATTGATTGCCCTCCTGCCTGCCCCGTCTGCCTACTGCTCTGCCCCCAGGCTAGTTAGTAAGTAGTTGTACTTCAGCTCGCGGGCGCAGGCTGTGCTGCCTCATAACGATTGATGCGCTTGAAAGCGGTCAGTCAAAGTGCGCGACGAAAGAGAGAGAGGGAGAGAAGGAGCGAGGACAGTGGTCGGGGCAACCTCAAGTAGAGCTATCCCGATCGATCTGGCCACCGCTTGGGGCACGAAGATGCCATGAAGCTGCAACGGGGCGAACTTATTTGGTGTAACAATTATTTCGTGATTTAATTTCGACCTTTAGCGACCAATTTAATCGATCCACACACACACTTACAGAGAGAGAGGGAGAGAGAGAGAGAGAAGGCTCCATTGTTGGACAACGTAGCTGGGAGTGGGCAGCCAGCAGCAGCAGCAGCAGCAGAGGCAGCTACAACTGTACATTCGCTGTGCTGCTGCTGCTGCTGCATTGTTTCGCCGCGCTCAGCCAGTGGCTCCTCAATCGTGCGCGATATTCTCCGCCAAGCCTACAGCCGCAGGGCACACAGTCAGCCGGGGCAAGTTGCAGCAGGGGGAAGTGGGGAAGGCGGCGACAATCGGCAGCGATTGCCCAGCGTTCGCCAAGGGGCAGCTGCCTAGACACAAAGTTCCCATGCTCGGTCCAGAGTTGCTGCTGCTGCTGTTGCTGCAACAACAAGAGGTAACCGCGACAATGTCCCCAGAAGCGTTTCGAGCGAAAATTTAAATTTCGCACCGCGGCAACATCATCATGAGCCCAGCAGCAGCAGCAACAGCAGCAGCGGCGGCAGCAACATCATCATCCGCTTTGGTCGACTCTTTGTTTTGCGGCCTGCTGCCTGCTGCCTGCTACGGCCTGCCGTCGTTTCAGGCAGTTCAGGCTGGTCTGGGCAGCGGGAGCAGGGACGCTAGGCTGCGCTGGTCAGCCTGGCATCGACACGATTGCCGCCGCGTCGCTAATAATTGCCATCGATTTGGATCGCTCGCTTCTTCTTCGGACTGCTCGCAATTTGTGAAATTGCATAAATCAGCTTTTATTTATTTATACATTTGTTGAGTTGCCTATTGCAAGTTGCCAGTTGCAAGTTGGCTGCTGCTAGCTGCCTGTTGCAAGTGTTGCTGCTGCTGCTGTTGCTGCTGTCGTGTCGCTTCCTGTGCCAATTCGGTTGCGCTTTCCCATCGCCAGCGCGCATTCCCTTACTTCTGTCTCTCCCTTTCTCACTCTATCTCCCTCTCCCTCCCACTCTCTGCCGCAGCCGCTGCCTCTGCCTCTGCCGCTGCCGCTGCCTCTCCCCTTGCGACAATTGATTACTTATTTTCCCAAAATAAATATGCATTGTAAATTGCGCTGTAAAACTCATTTGCGAGCAGCGACGGCGACGGCGACTGCGAGCAGCGGCTGCGCTGCCTTTGCGGTTATCGATCGGCGCGCATCGCTGTACTGCAACAACTCTGACAATGGCAATGGCAATGCCAATGCCAACTCCGACAGAGCCAGCCCTGGCCCGGTCTGGCACTGGCACTGGCGCTGCCATTGTTATCGTTAATCGATCGATTGGTGTACACGCTAGAATATGTGTTTGTGGTAAGTTATCGATAGTTGACATGCAGAGTTATCGCCCAGTCAATAAAGCGATCATATGCTGCAGCTCGAATAAATTTATCGATACGCTTACCATATCGATTAATCATAAATTTAGCAGCAAATAAATTGTTCAAAATGATACTAATCGATACATTCAATATCGATAACAGTTATCGATTTAAGTCATTTAATATTTAACCATACCCTGCACACTTAGTAAAACTTGCACCACTTTTTTATCGATAGCTCGCTCGCTCGTTCGATAAATCAATCGGGCAGCTCTTAGCTTGTCTCATTTGCTCATTCACTTACGATAATTCGCAGCTTTCCAAACGCGAGTGGGTAGCTCCGAGAGGCTGCTGCCGCTTCTTCTTCTTCTTCATGCGATTCTTCTTCTCCGTCGCGAGAATCGCTGGGAAAATGCGTGAAATGCAATGCCAAATACAATTTGCTTGGTAGCGAGGGGCGCCACGAAGCTAGAGGGGATGGGGGGAGCAGGTGCGTGGGGAGGATGGTTAGGTCAAGTGCGAGGAGCGAGAAGCGATAAGCGAGGCTTGTAGGCGATTTATGAACGTGTAGTCGGAAGTGATTAGAGTGTCCGCTTGCCCCTGGCTGCGAGTTATCCCGGTGTGTGTCTAAGTGTGTGTGTGTGTGTGCTGTCTGTGTGTGTCTCTCTCTCGTGTGTGTGTGTGTGTGTGCGATTGACACGTTCCATGCGCCCGATTTGGACTGAAAGTTCGTTTGATTGCAACTTGCGGCGAAGAGACGCGATTTTCATTCATTCATTCCTCGCAATGGCAACGACAGCGGGCAGCGCTGCCTGGCAGACTCTGCATCGTCCCCGTTCCACACCATGCCCCCTCTTGCAGCAAAAGCAACGTTTGTGGATTCGGAATCGTGTCTGCCAGCGAAATTGAATGAGTTGTGCGCGTGAGCCACGATCGTCGGACGACGGACGATCGAGGATGAGGATGAGGAGGCGAGAGCTGCGTAGAGCTGCTGCGGCTGCGAGTTGGAGCGGGCATCTGCACCTGCAGGCTGGCCACAGTTGTTGGTGCTGCCCAGCCCGCTCAGTACCTACCCCCTCCGCTGCTCTGCTGATCATGCTCTGCTTTTGGTAATGAAGAATTATTGTGGCTCATTGTAAATGTCTCTAATTATGGTTCATTAATCAATAAAATTGTTTAGGCCGACTCCCGCTGCAGTAGGCCCCCGTACTGCTCAGCCACCCCCACACTCCCCCCGTCTCCTCACTCCCCGTCGGCCTGTAAAATTATGTTCAAAGTTGAGCACGCCGCAAGTGCCTCGCTGCCTCGCTGCCTCGATACATCGACATGTGTTTGGCGTGTATGGCAAGATCGTGATATTTGTAGTGGACACACGTTTGTCTCAGCCAAAGACAGAACCTCTCCCCCCCCCCTCTCTGCGCGAGAGTGGTAGATAGTGGCAGCGGGGGAGGGGGAGAGGGTTAGAGTTAGTTAGAGCGAGAAAAGTAATGTAACTAAAGCAAAACTAAACTAAGCCTGAAATTGCGCGCTTCAGTTCCGCTGAACTTTCTTATCGCTCTTTTAATGGCCTAATATGAGTTCTCTACCCACTGTACGCGCGTGTGTGTGTGTCGTCGTCGTCGTTAAAGCATTGACAATAGCTGCGACCAGCGACGCTTTTGATAATGTGGCCAAGTCGACGACGCGTCCAGGGCTCAGCTCGGTTGCTCCGTTTGCGCTCCGCTGGCTGAATGAAAGTGCCGGTTCCAGTGGTTACAGACCGCGCAGATCGAGGCGACACACACGCACACTCACACACACACACACATCTGTCCAAAAGTGTACGTCATGCACATTTAGACGACGCCTCCGCCTCCGACTCCGACTCCCCCGCGTTGGGTTAGGCTGATGACGAGACGAGAACCTTCTCAATGCCTCTAGGGTTGCAACGCTCTTGGCGCTTTACCGGCGTGAAATTGGTTTAACCCACTGGTCACAATTGCACGCACACTCACACACACACACACACACATAGTTTGGAGCACATTAACATTAACATTAACTGAGCCGCAAAAGCGACAAGGGCAGCCGACCAGCGCCTTTAGACCCGTACCCAAACCTAGACCCAAACCCAAGCCCAAACCCCAGACACAGACACAGACGGAGACCCAGAGCAAGTACTGTCCTCCTCTGGTTTCGTTATCTTTGTCTCGGTATCTGTACATGTGTTTGTTTTGCTCTCTCTCTCTCTCTCTTTCACTCTCTCGCTCTGTGCCTATGTCCAAGCTCATATGACATACAAGTTAATTTAAGTGGAGTCTAAAAGTCGTTGCACTTGGCCAGACAATCATTCCAGATACCTCTCACACACACACACACACACACTCACAGTGTTGCCATGCATACTACTCATAGGGCACTCACATGCACTCATCTAGCCAACGTTGCGATTATGAGTTAATTGAGCGACATTAGAGAGAGACACAGACGCAGTCGTGGTGACTTTAAGATAGAACCGCCTGATAAGGTAGCCGAAGCAGACCTTTTGCAGGCAAGTGGAAACTTAGGAATTACAGTTACAGAGATAGAGAGGAAGTACACTTTGAGCAGCTTGAATTCTTGAGATCGTCAAGAAACCTTAACTCTACTTTAAATAGGATGTAACGAATCTATCAATAAAACAAAAAGGAAACGTTACCTTCGACACGTTGATGGTTTTATACCGGAAGACGGACGTAGCAAGAGACGAACGGACGGACAGACAAGTGGGCAGACAAGCAGACATACAGAAATACAGAAAGACGGACAGACAGACAGGCAGTCGAAGAGACAGACAGATAATAGGAAAGGCAAAGAGACAAACGGACATACGATTAGATGACGAGCAGACAGACAGATAGACAAATGGAAAGACAGACAAGCAGACAGACAGACAGTGGGGCAGACAGACAGACGGACAGACAGACAGACAGACAGACTCATAGACAGACAGACAGACTCATAGACAGACAGACAGACTCATAGACAGACAGAAAGACTCATAGACAGACAGACAGACAAACAGACCAACAGTCGAACTGACAATCATAAAGATAGCCTAGGCTAGGACATGGCTAGTTAAACTGTCTTCTAGATGCTGAATAGGAATATATAGATGTATATATGCTACTGCCCGAACTGAATATACCCACTGCAAGCGAATTGCAATGCCGAACTAGCGAATACCCACTGATTGGAAACGTAGTTTATACTCTTATAGCGCCTCATCCTGTTTGCTGCATACACCTTGACTCGCTTAGCCAAGCGTCTTATCGGCCCGCGGGCATCTGCTGAACGGTGCAAACCCTCTCTCCCCCTCTCGCTCACACACTAGCTACCCAGCTGCCTCTCTCTCTGCCGAGTGTGCCCGCAGAGGCGGTTAGATGCGCCTGGTCGCCGATGCGACGTTTAATTTAATTTCGCCCGCCTGCGTCTTGCAAAGATTTTCAAGTGATTTTTTAATAATTGTTGTCGTTGTGGCTGGTGTTGTTGCTGCTGCTGCTGCTGCTCGTTGTTGTTGTTGTTGTTGTTGTTGTTGTTGTTGTCATCATCATCAGGCGATTAAACGAGCCAGCGGCAGCAACTGTAGCAACAACAGCAGCAGCAGCAACTCGAATAACAATGGAAACGACAACACAGCAGCGTCACCCACAACAACAACAGCAGCAGCAGCAGCAGCAACGGAGACAGCAATAAAACTAACAACAGCAACAGCGACAACAACAACAGCAATAATAATAAGAAATATTTCTAAACAGTTAGTTACATTAAGAGCCGCAATGAAAACAGTAACTCACTTGTAAAGAAATAATTTGACTCGCACTTGGACTTTAATTTGCCACGAAAATGCCGCCGCATGCCGCATGTGGCACATGCAGCTGTGTGTGTGTGTGTGTGTGTGTGTGTCTATAGGGCATAACGCGCGACGGCAACAATTGCCCCCACTAAGCGGGACGGGGCGCGGGCACGGATGCGAAGCGGGCCTGGGCACTTCAATGTGGAGCCACATGAGAGCGTCTTCGTTTGTCTTTGCCAGGTTCCGATCTTTTGATGATAATCAGCAGTAGCAGAGGCAGTGGCAGTGGCTGTGGCAGCAACAGTTGCTGTGGCTGTGGCAGCAACAGTTGCTGCGGCTGTGGCTGTGGCTGCGGCTGCTGTCGCGCCGTTTGTAGGCAGCAAGCGTGGAAACAGTTTGGGAAATCACATGCGACATTTGCTCAGCAGTTGCAGCCGGCAGCCGCCGCGACCAGGGCCAGCCAGGGAGGTGGTAATCTTCAGTTGCAGCAGCAGCAGCAGCAGCAGCTACTACACATTGCCATGCACGATTTGGGCACCCAAGCACCTCCCTCTCGCACTCCCACGGTCGTTTATTCATTGGCCCCGTTACATGGCAGCCATTTGGCGACAGTTTCGGCTCGGCTCCTGCTGCCGCGGCTGCTCCGTTGGCGACAATTTGCTTAAAAAATAAATCACGAGAAGCCACCGCGAACGGGCAGCGTTAACCGCAGCGAGCGAAGCCTGGAAAGCGATCGGGAAAGCGACGAGAGTTGCACCACATTGGAGTGCCCAGCGAGCGATGATATTAATAATGCGCGGCCAGGAAGGGATTGCATTGGCAACATCGGCAGATAATGGCTCTGAGGGCGAGTAAACCTTTGGCTAGAGCGTTGGCTGGACGCACAGTGGTGCGATAACTGTTATAGTTGGGTGAAAATTCGCAGAATGCAATTGAGTTTATTTTAAGTACTTTTAAAGTACATACATATATCGATATTGTCTGCTTTAAAAAAACCAAAGCAAATTAGTTGACATTTTTAAATTAAAAAAAAAAAACATCTGCAGTGCTAACAATTATAGTTATCAGCAAAATATCGATACAAAAGTTATCGATAATTGCATATGTGCCGGACACCCGGCAGACGTTTTTGCAGGCACAACATTCGCTCGCTGCGAACCCAGAACGGTAGCTGATCTCCGGCATTGGCTCAAAGGCTTGTGGATTTCAGATTAGAGAAATGGAAAGGGAATGGGGATGTGGTGGCTTGTGGCTTGGTGGCTCTGCTAACTGTGGTGGCTGCGCTCGCGCTTGCGCTTGCGAAATTGTCAAATGATTTACATGCGACATATGTATGCTAAACTCACGAATCTAACTGAGGCACGATTAGGACACAAGCGCGAAATTCGCCACGCGGTACAACGTGCTCGTGTTGCGCACACACACACACACACAGAGAGAGACAGAGAGAGACGGGGACAGACATACACTCATTCGCGGCATTGGGCATCCATGTACAATCACCGAGGTAATCGTAATCGTGGTTATGACAAATTTCAATGCGGCATGGTATGGTTACGGGGTAGGGTAGCGCGCCGGGGTTACCGAATGTGGGTGCCCAGCGATCCTCGAAATAGCAAATGGCAAAATGCTGCCGTCGTCGTCGCCGTCGCCGTCGCCATCGCCATCAAAGTAATTGGAACTTTTCTCACTTTCACGCGCACAAATTATACGCGACTCCGAACACAATTCGGAGTCTGCCCGAAATAATCTACGAACTTTCTTATTTTTGTTGTTGCTGTTGTTGTTGTTCGCTTCTCTGTGTGTTTTACATTTTTCCCTTTTTTTTATTTTGCACTACTCGCTGCACACTGCTGTTGCTTTTGCTGTTGTTACTGCGATTGCTTTCTGTGACACGGCAGCTCATCTCATTGCTTCGTGTTTGGCTAGTCATGACTTCCGCTCAGTCTCACTCGCTCTCGCTCTCGCTCTCTCTGTCCCGCTTGCTCTGTCTCTGACTTGCAACGCCAGTTGCCCCATTATGTGGCATGTGTGGTGCACATTCGGCTGCAATGTTCTGCTGCCCACACACAGCAAACGCGACGCGACGCGTCGCAACCACCAAATGAGCCGCCATGGCGCAAGCAACGTGCCAAGCCAAGCCAAGCCTCGGTCCGATCCCAAGTGTCGATTGATCAGCTCAGCGATGATCCATCGATGCATTGTCGTCTGGAATTGCCACTGTCATGCTCAGTCACCGCAGTCGCAGTCTTCTGGGCGCTTCTATTGCTTTGCGATCGCGCTCGTTTAATTGGAGCGATCCAAGCGAGCAGTGATCGTTGCATCCGCGATCAATTGCATCGCACCGTGCCTCTCGTGGGTCAGTTTTGCTTAGGCTTTTTGATCTTCTTGGGTTTTCGGCGAATCACACGATCAGTGGTTAATAAAGATCAGTACCGAAGATCACTTCAGTCTGTTTCGATTGATTGGCCAAGTATTTTGCTGCCCAATGATCGTTGAGTGCGAGGGCAACTCTATTGTGTATGCGATCGCTCACTGAACACGCTCTTATGTACTAGGCTAGTTAGTTTGAGCATATTCCTGCGATCGATCTTCTAATGATCTTCGACAAGTCTAAGCTTTCCTTCCAGCTTTTGAATTGAGTTTGTTTTGAGTAAGTAGATTTCTATCATCCGATCCTGCAGCGATCCTCAAACACCCTACCAACCTGAACTGATCTATTCGAATTCTGTTTGCTCTATGAACCAAGCATGTATCACAGTTCAGTCGCCTCTTTCGTCTTCCTTCACATCTCTTAATCACTTTTCCCCCTGCACAATCTGCTCGAGTTCCTGCACGTTTTCGCAACCACTAAAGCCACTTAGCCAAACCATCAACACACACACCCACACCCACACCCACAGCCATTGAAGAGCCACAGGCGACCTGCAGATGGGAAACAAGTGTCCGGCATAAATATTTCATGGGTAGGTCGGACTACTTATCGCTCCCATACCATGGCTAAAATGGGCTTTTCACCTTTTTCAAACTGGCCAAATTAAAAGTTTTTCGTGTCTTTAAAGTCTTTCAATGAGTTGCAGGGTAGCCAGGAGGGTGGGGAAGGCGGCTCAGGAGAGGGTGGTTGGGCTTGAGACAAAAAAGTGCTCTGGCCTAGTCATGTGTAAGTGAGTGTGTGTGTGTGTGTGCTGCCTGCATCTACACCCTCTGCCTACGGAGGCCTTTTCAATTTGCTTGCGTTTTAGCAAAAACTTTTCAATTTTTTGTTTTGACAAAAGTCGTCCGAGCAGGCACAGAAAGTGGGTGGGGCTGGTGATAGGCAGGCAGGCGGGCAGGCGAACAGCGAGTGGGTAAGTGGGTTGTGGGTGCGAGTGTGAGTGCGAGTGCGAGTGAGTGTGGTCGACGAGTGAAAAGAATGCATGAAGGCTTATCAGTTGGACATGCTGTATTTTAATTGTGGGCACTCGAGTGTGAACCCGGGCCAGCTCAGAGACTACAACAACAACAACAACAACAACAACAACGATAACTTTTCTGTCGTTTGCCTGTTGGCAGCAAAATAAAAAAATAAAAATAAAGAAAAACTTAGCCAAAGCAGGGCCAAGCGGGCGGGCAACGACACACAGGTACACAGCAAGAGCAGCCCGCACAAATGACCCAGTCTCATCGCAGTTCCGGCAAAAGTTTTGTTTTCCAATTTTTTGGTTATCGCCATCGTGTGTGTGTGTGTGTATGTGTGTGTAGTGTGTTGATAAGCATCGCCCGCGCAGCGGTACACGCATTTTTCCAACAATAACGAACGTTCCCGTTGCAATCTGTTCGAGCCAAGTTGGACCAAGCAGGACCTGCAACGTAACTGGACCGCTTTGTGCTCCACGCCGTCCTGTGCCGGCCAAGCGGAAACCAACAAGTTGTTGGTTCTTTTCAAATTGCGTCGAAGTTTAATTGCCCGAGGAAGAGACGTGTGGCCCGTGGAGAACTGGGTCGGTGAGAAGCAGAAACCAATTCAATTCTCTTGGGAACAGCAGTAGAAGGCTCAGAGCAGCTCAGATTATGCAAACAGCTCATGTGTTTGTAGTTATAGATTCGCTTTTCAAGAACGAGTTGTCAGCCGTTGAGAGCGAGCTTTGCGGAGAATCTAAGCCAGCTTGAGCATGGATATTATATATAGCCTATGTGGCTTAAGTAAGCTACAAAATCTGGTAACAAGCTACGATATATATAGACATTGATATAGGAAATTGAAACTAGCTGCATCGCACTAAGAGAGAAGTCAAGCTAGTTTCGACTATTTGAACAAAGATCTATTAATTTCTGCATTGGCTGTAGACTTACTCCGGCTTCTTCTGCTTCGTCTTCTTGTTCATATATCTTTTCTTCCACCTCTTTTCGCATCCGTCAGCTGCTGTCATAACGCGCGCGCGCTTATGCATTGCATTAACCCCTTAACGCCAGGTAGCCTTTGTCAGCAGAAGATTTCGATCGGAATATACTCGGAAATCGCGTAGCGTCGATCTGCGGCCCGACGAGCTCAGTTACGGTTGCAGTCGCAGTTGTCGGACGCTCCCCCGTATGCTGCAGCGTTGCCCACCCACACACACACACACACACACACACATTTGCATGCTGCAATTGCCAAGCCCAGCCCGGGCACAGCACACGCTGGTCAGCGGAGTCTGTGTGGATCTTTGGCTAGCCCATACGGTTTTATTTTATTGATGGCTTTTAACAACGAAGCCAGCGTCGTTTAAATAATGAGCCATGGCATGGCGAGTCGCGGCACACACACACACACACACACACACACACCTTCGCAATCGCGCAGTCGCCTGCTGTCACAGCAAGTCATCGATACGGATGCGGCCTAGTTCGTTCCTCCATGCTCCTCCGATCTAAGCCAGCTGGCAGCGGCGCGGCAACGAGCAGGGCACGTCGTTCGGTTGGGCAATGATGGCCAATGGGCGGCATTACCTAATGATGTGGCAGCACCGCCAGTCAGGCAGGCAGGCAGGCAGTCAGAGTCAGTCAGTCAGTCAGGCAGCGGCATGACTAATTAGAAATCTCGGACCGAGTTTGCCACAATGCAAAGTGCCAAGTCACTGGACGATCTGCCATCGCTCTCCCACCTACCTACCTTCTCTGTTCTCTGTTCTCTGCTCTCTGCTCTCTGCTCTCTGTTGTCCAGAGCTTCCTCTTTGAGTCTCACTTTCAATTTCTCTACGAATTATGTGCGATTTCGCGCACTTTGACCTCGACGCAAAGCGGCGCGTTGTCGTTGTCATCGCTGCTCAAGCGAGAAATTGCCAAGGCAGCTGCTCACACACACACATAGACACATACACACACACACACACACGCACACACAGTTGCAAAGCAGTCTGCACTTGAAATTGACCGGCCAAAAGATTCGACAGCGATCGTCAAATGGCAACGCGACTCAGGCATTTGTTGTCTGCCGCGCAGTGTACAAATGAGGTGTGCCAGACTAGGAGGCACTACGTAATGCATAAGATAAAGAGAGCGAGAGAGAGAGAGAGAAAGACAGAGAGAAAAAGGCAGCGAGACAGGCAGGCCGGCAGAAAGAGAAACTTGCATTTTGCTCATTAAAATTAAATTTGAATAGAAACTGCAATAGGTGTTTCAATAATTTGAAGGCGTGGCAGGCGGCGTGGCAAATATGCAAAAATAGATTTGCTATAATACAGCATATTAGCACAAAATTTCCCTAGTCCTAGCTCTTATATTCCCTGAGATATAGCTGTTCATACAAACAAATAGATGAAAATTATTTAAATTTGAATTCATATGGAATTCGATTGCTTTGCCTGCCCTCTTATGATCCCCTTGAACTTTTTAGCTCCTAATGCGCGCACCATACCACCCCACAGCCTTTCAACGTGCACAGGGTATACGGGAATACAGCTTAAGCTCTACGCTCGTCTTGGCTCAGTTCGGTTCGATTCCGTTCTGGCGACTCACGCATATTGGTGCCATATGATTAGTTCGACGTTGTCGATGCATGACAACCCAACTGAAAATAGTACAAACCAAATCTTCCCTCAGCTGCGCCATGCTCCACTCCCCTGCTCCTCTGTCTTCGTCTCGATCTTCGTCGCCGTCTCCAACGTCGTCGTAGCTGTCGCGTCTCGGGCTTGCCGGCCGACTGACAACAACAATATGATCATCATTTGCGCTGCCTGCCTGTGCTCTGCCTGTGGTGCCATTGATGACCACAGAAATCGGGGCGTGGCTGGCATGCCCCTCAATTCGCCCAACTTGGGCATGGGCGCGCGCACACCCAAAACAAAAAAAAAAAAAAAAAAAACAAAAACAAAAAAAAAAGAAAACGAGAAAAATTTCGAAGTCAAAAGCAAAATACAAAATCAAAATCAAGCTGCCCCCTCCATCCCCACCATACCGTCTCTACACCCGCCTGGTCGCCTGGCCCTCCCCAAAACGACCAAGTGCGATCACTTACAAGTACAAAATTGTTCCAGCCTACGCTCAGTTGCACTCGACTGTGGTTGGGGACCCAAAATGATATCTGGGCGCTGATTTCTCATCCGCTCGCCTCGACTCGCCTCGACTCGCTTTGCGTGTGCGTGTGCCACAGGCTGAGCCGCAGCTTTTTTTTTTTGTTTTCTTCTGTTTTCGGTTTTCAGTTTGGGCCACAGATGCAAAGAGATATCGCTGCGAATGGGAGCAAGACATATCGCAGGTACGCCTCAGCTCATTTGATATTCATTGATGTGGAGCAGCGAGTCCGATCTGTCCCTAGAGCTCCGGCCAGGGGCACGGCCACGTCGCATGCGGCACGTTGCCTGGTGCGTGTGTGTGTGTTGCAAGTGCGATGCTCGCGCAGAGGACTCGCAGTCGCAGTCGCAATTACAATTACCTCACCCACTAAATGCCCACCTAACGCACACACAGGAAATGGCAGCAGCAACAAAAACAAAAAAGAAAATCGAGTGAGACCAAGATACTTTCGCAGAATGATTAAGATACAATCGCAACTACCGCGACCGGTCGAATCTGCACTCGGCCTACTCGCAGACATTAGAAAATTAGTGGGCTTAAGATTGCAAAATGCATTACAGCTCGACAAGTAAGTTAGCTCTGAATTTCCTTAATTTCCCATGAAAACCATCCAACTGATTTAGATTTCCGCTGAAATCTTGTCCGCAATTTCTTTATACACCAAACTTTTCGTAAATATGCTAGTTCCTTAGAGAGTTCCAACGGTTAATCAAATATTCTGTAGATAACATAACGCTAAGAGCTGCATTACTACATCTACAAGCGCTTAGGAATCTCTAAAATACTTAACGAATCAACTATGTCGCTGTAAAGTTTTTTAAGAACTCCTAAGATACTTAAGATACTTTCCTCAAGAGAGTTCTTCAAGTTGCTCAAACTATATCCAGTAGAAATCTGCATTTAATCCATACTGTTCTTATGTTTATGTTTTATGTTTTTTTGTACAAACTTAGAATCCACATGACTTTCAAGGCAATCAGCTAAAATCAATCGTACAACACATTCAGATGAAGATGCTCAACAGAGCTCGATCGATACCTTCACATTCCGCAGACTTATCTGATCTGTAGACAGATTGCGGGTATGGTTAATCATAACTAGCCGCAATGCTTGGCTTGCTTCGTTTAGCGATGCTCACAGCGAGGCTTGTTTCAGCCCTCAATGTGGGCCTGGCCAACGGCAGCTTTGGGCTTGACTAAATGTTGGCCTGCAGTAGTAATTGTTGTTTGTCTTCGGTTTGCTTCAAGCTCTCGTTGTTGCTGTTGTTGTTGCTGTTGCTGTTGTTTTTGGTGTCATGCGCCACCTTAACAACATTTTTGCCAGTCCCATTTGTCATTTAGCCAGCCAAACATTCAGTCAACCCAGGCAGCCAGGCAGCGAGGCAGTCAGTCAGTCAGTCATTCATTCGTTCAGTCAGGCAAACGAGCAATCCATTCATTCATTATGCTCAGACTTAGCCAGGCGAGTCATTCGATTCATAGGCGCACAGACTGCGTGGGCTGTCGCTGCTTAAGCTAAAGAGCAAGCAAAACAAAAGCGACTCCCCGGTAATAATATCAAGAAAATAATTCTCGAAATTCGATCGGACTATCGCGGCACTTGTATGCTCTACGAAACGAGAAACAATATCAGTGAGGGCTAAAGAAAGGCAAAAAGAGATAGAGAAAGAGAATTTGGAATTCCTTTGCAGCAATGGACTTTTTTCTATCGATAGTACAGCGATACTATCGCATTGATTTCGTGTAACTATTGCAACTTACTATTTACTTAGCAATTCAAAAGCTAAGCCAAGTTGAGAGTCTAAGACAAAGCAAAGTGCAATGATAGTATTGTGTGAACTTGGAATCGCAGTCGGCTGCAAACTATCGATTTAGTTGTGCAGTAACTATCGATAGATCACAGTGCGCTTGTTGACGATTACAATTGTTGCCTGTTCGCAAGTAAACGCTGCTGCAGCTATCGATAGACCGCATACCGCAGGCTTACAAGCACTCGCAGTGCAAACTATCGATTAAGCTGTGCAACAACTATCGATAGTCCACATATCGCATGTTAACCATTAACTGCCGATCTCACACACCATACCCAATGCCCCGTTCCGTCGATAGTGCACACACATGAGAATGCTCGAATTGTCTCTACGTCTACGTCGACTCCGCCTCATTGTTTCTCGATCGCAATGCGCCTGGGAGAGCCTCGCACACTCGCACACACACACGCACACTCACACACACCGAGAGAGACAACTGTAGAGACTCTCGGGCAAATCGCATGCCCGGCCACAGATAAGTTCAGTTTTGTGCTCTATGATGCACCTCAGATCGCAATCGGGAGATATCCAGAGATATTGCAATTAAGATAAACCCACAAGCGCTGTAGCATCGTAGACGACTATTTAGCCAGAGCAAAGCTCCCTTCCCCCTCACTCTCTCTCTCTCTCTAGTTAACCCCTAACCGTTCTATTATATTTGCCCTGTTGTTGTTGTTGGTTTTGCGGCTGTCAACGCCGTTGCCGTTGCGTTGCCACTGCCGCTGCCATCGTGACTCTGCGCCTCGGCCCAAGCCAGTCGGCCTGCAAGACCCGCGCCCGCGCCCGCAACCCCTTCCACCTGCCGTACCTTTTGAATTGCAGTCGAAAATCTACACTGCACATGCCATGCAAAGAAAGGCCAGCCAAAGTTTTGGAAATACCAAATAAAATACCGAACAAAAGATACTGCCAAAAAGTCAAACAGCGATCATTGCTCGATTTCTATAAGATTGAATAAGTATTGAAAAACGTTGAAAACTGGAATGGAATTAAGGTTCAAGGTTTGGAAAGTCGAATAGACATAAGAGATTGGAATATATTATTCTATATAATATATGTATATGTATGATATATTCAAGGCTTATTCAACTTAAAAGAAGAGCTCCCTAAAATCTATAAAAGTTCTCAATCAACATCAACAATAAACTTAATACAGTTATGCCTAACAGTTTGTACGTTGTTCTGTCTGCCTGTCTGTCTCTCCATCTGTCTGCATGTCTCTTCAGCTGTCTGCTTGTCTCTTCAGCTGTATAAACGCCTAGATCTCAGAGTCTATAAGAGCTACAGCCGCCAAGTTTGGTAATAACACTCTTATGTATTGCAGTAGCTTAAAGTTTTGTTTTGAGCTGACCATTCGCCCCGCAAAGCGTTCAGAAACGTATTTCAAACATTATTTTCAGAGTTACAAAGTTTATTTTTGGTGTGTACATTAATTATTATCAGCCAAATGATTTCCAGAAACTTTTAAGCAATTGATCTATAAACATAGAAGTTATTTAAGAATTGAAAACCTAATTAAAACATAATCTTATTTGTTTTTCTTTAACTTTATCATTACTTTTCTGTCTTTCTCTATCTATCATTAGCCTGCTACTCTCTTTTTCTCCCTTCACGATTTTCTTTCCTTTCTAAACTCTTTCCCATCTAAACTCGAGAAACTTTCCCAACTGTACTGCACGGCGCTGTCTCTGCCGCCTCTGGTTCTACTGAATTCTGCTGGCGATCATAAAAAACTAGTGGAAATATATAAATAAATCGCACTTAATGTTGAAATTTTCAAGTTCACCCCCTGCTACGGTTGAGGTTCTTGGGGCTGCCGCGACGGGGACTGAGAATGGGACGGAGAATGGGACTGAGAATGGGAATGGGAATGGAACTGCGTCGCTTGGTCAAACGCAGCACGGAGCGTTGCTGCTGTTGTTTCTGCTGTCTGCTTGCTGCGTGCAACCGTATCCGTTGTCACTGTCAAGCGATCTGTGATCTGGATACTCTGTCAGTGCCCAAGATCGTCCCAGCCCGTTCCCCACGTTGCTTTAAAAATAACAACACGCCCGCGTCCCGTGATCGCCTAACGGGGCCCGTTGTCCGTTGGGCGGGCACAGCAGCAGCAGCAGCTCACACATATGTCTGCCATATGTTTGTCCATGAGGCGATGCCAGTCAGCGGAACGGACCCAGCAGCAGCAGCAGCAGCAGCAGTTGCTGCCACTGGCCGTGGGGCTGCTGCTGCTGCTGCTGCGGAGTTGATGCGCAGACAACTCCGGCTGCGGCTGCGATTGTGGCGACTTTGACATTGTCGACGGGACTGGGACTGGAACTGCGACCCGCGCACCCGCACCCCCAGCCCGCCCCATTCCCTATCGAGTTGGTCGCAGCGAGACATGGCTCCATCGATCAGGCGACCCCATCGCCACTCGACTTGTCGCGCCATCCGATGTGACTCGCTTCCATTTGTGGACACACTTGAGATTCCATTAATTCGAAAATATTTATTTTATTTTCCCATTTACCGAAAAATCACCCTGCCCTGCTCTGCCCTGCTTGTAGCTCCACTCCTCTCCGCATCCTCGTGCACGTCGTTGTTGTCTTTGCTTTTGTTTTATGGCAATTGCCACTGTTTCCCATTGGCTTCTTTGTTCTCCAAATTGTCACTTGGACACTGTCTTCGAAGTCACATACACACACACACACACATGTGTTTAGCTGGCACTTGAGAAACCACATCGGAATATCGGAATCCCATTTTCGAAACCAAATTCGTATATAAATTAAAAGATTCGTCCTCGTCTATTGACGATGTTAGTATACTACTATCTCGTATGATATTAATATATTCTATTCCACAATTCTATATTATATTATGCTACTATCTATACTACTATATATATCTATTCATATATACTATATACTATATATATCTATACAGCAATTGTACTTTACAACACTAATTTACAACTATTTTAATTTACAACTATACTTTTCAACACTCTTACACAACACTACCACCAATATAGCATTACTGTATAGTACTATACTATTCAAATTCATAACATGCTAGTGTACTACACGACTCTACATAATAAACCCTACCTTGCTAGTGTACTACACGACTTTACATGCTTAATAAACCATACCAAGCTACTACCTAGCTATAACTAACCTCTATAATATAACACAATGCAATTCAATACAAAACTTCTATTTGAAACCATACAATGCGACTGCACAATAAACATTCTACACTACCTTATTATTTGTAATAATCTTAACTTTTTACAAACGTTTCTTAAACTCTATTAAAACTGAATACAATATAATAAAATTGCCATAATAAAAACCGACAAGGATCTTCGCCAAAAACCAGCAAGTGTTGAAAATCGAACTATAGTTTTATTTCTTTTAAATTAAATCTAGCAACTCTTTCATTCGATTCTTTCGTTACCAGATCGATAATAAATTTCACTACAATCGCTTACAATCTTTTGAAAATATTCAAATCTTTGTTCTAACTATACATTTTAATTTATCAAGATCGATCTCGACACTCAAGTTGAAATACGAAAATCCCTGAGAAACTCACACTTAACATCTGTCTAACCCGAAAATGTCTTAATCTGCAACATCTGAAGTATTGTAGTTCAGAGCGAGGATCCTTTAGAGAGCTGACCGCAAATGTAAAAACATGCCGGGTATGGTTAGTCAGGGGGGCGCCCACAGGGTATTCGATTACCGAAAAGAAGAGACACTCGAGATCGTCGGTCAAGTGCTGCGAGGACACTTGTGGAAAATACGAAAATTCAATTAGGCATCACAGCGCTTGATCTCATGCCGCCGCCGCAGTTACGCGGGGGCGTGGCAGGACCTTGTAATGAAACCGAAGTGTAATGGGAAAACTGTGTTTGGATCGGGGTTAGCGAGCTGGTAGTGCTGCTATCTAGGCGGCTGAGTGTGTGAGCGGGTGCCGTCAGCCTTCATGGCCATCGAGTGTATAATCGATCAGTTGGGTGCTCGCTGGGCGGCCCTGGCAGTGCCCGGCCAACGGGTCGAGCTCGAGTTTGTTGGGTCATCTAAACAAAGCCGCGACCCACACACCCCTCGCATCCCTTCGGCTGTCCGTTGCGGGCACGGAATGTGGCACGGTCTTGAAGCTCAATGAATTTTGTTAAATCGATAAACTTTGTTTAGGCCGCGGCAACAACACGAGCGGCGGCGGCGGCGGCGGCCCCTAAGAGCAGCAGCAATAAACCGGGCAGCCCCCGGGCAGAGGGTGCTCGGGTGCTCTCGCCAAACCACAGTCCGTGTGGCAGGCGGGGTGGGGGATGGGAATGGGAGCTTGGGGATGCCATGGCTACGCGGCCCTGGCCAACGGATTGCGTCAATCAACAATTTGTCAACGTGAAACGAAACGAAACAAAACGAAATGGAAATGGAATGGACTGGTATGGCAAAGCAGGTGAAACGACTGGGCATGGAACACATAAATACATTTCGAGAGCAGCGTTAGGGAAGGAGTTGACTCGTTTAATCGATCAACGACCAGCGACGTTTGGCATTGAGAGCACTTCAATTGGTGCCACCGGGTGCCCCTCGATGGGTTTGCTGGGTCGATGGGTTGCCGGGTCCGGTGCTATCGAAACTGTGACCCGCAATCGATCCAACAAGAGCGTGCCCGTTCACGCGACAATTAATAGCTGGGCAACGCGGCGACCGTGGCGACGCCTGGCACCGCCACCGCCACCGCCACCGCTTGCGTTGCCGCTACGAGTGGGCTGAAGATAATGGCCTGGCTAGGTGCCTGGCTGGCTGTGTGCCGCTTGGGGCGTGCTGCGCAAATTGGCCAGGCACGCAGTGGCAGCGGCAGCGGCAGCGGCTTTAATAGCAGTGGCTGCGGTAGCGGTAGCGGTGGCGGTGGCTGCAGCTGCCCCATGGCCAGAACTGCAACTGGAACGGGCAATCGATCGATCGATCGATGGATCGTTTGGCCAATTTGTCGACACTTCTAATGCTGGACATGCGCCGCAGGACCCTGCAACACACATAGGTAGAGGCGGTCGCGGTGGCAGTGGCCGGGGCAGCAGGGGCTGCGGCAGAGGCAGCGGTGGCAGCGCTTAATGACGACTGCCGTTGCAGTTGCAGTTGCAGCCAAGTGCACTCAAAACTCAAGCAGCATGCAGCAAGATTTTTGTTGTTTTGCTGCAGCCATGGCATATGTCACACTGCCGGGCCCGATAACTGCAACACTACCCTTCCCCCCTTCCGCCATCACCCTCGCCCTCTTCTGCGTCCCTGCCCATCCCCCGCGAACTGAGGTAATTGTCGGCAATTCTGCAAATTTCGTTGCAGGCTTTGTTGCCGCTGCCGCTGCTGCCTCTCACATCTTGCCGCGTCCATACTATATGCATGCATTATGCGATATCGCGCATATATATATTCGACTACCTCCCGCTCCTCACCGCCCGCCTGCCTGCTATTTGCCCATTGAGACGGGGGTAATTACGAGTGCTCCTTTTTCGCAGCAACGTTTGATCTCGCCGCATTCCGCAGCGAAAAACAAAGTGCGAAATATGCGAAATTGACGAAATGAGGCACAACAGCAAAGAAATCTGGCAACTGTTGCTCACACACACTCACACACACAGGCACACACACACACCCGCGCACACCTAGCACGTTGCACAGCGGACAAGCCCCTTCGAAATGCACACTTATTATACGATTACAATCGTTTATTATGCCATATTCCACATACGATCGATGTTTTCTTATGCATTATGCCAGCTCAAATGCCAATTGAATTATCGATAACTATCGAAGGCAAATTCTACCTGGGTTGCTTTGCAGTTCGAAGTGTAAAACTCGAGAACGAAAAACACTGCATTTGGGTTAGTGTAGTGTATGACATGACTTAGTTTCAGATTCCTCCTATAAGGCTTCGAATGACTCCATAACTTCGATAACAAACAGATCATCACGTGAGAGGGCATTTTTTTATTATTTGACCTATAGATTGATTCTCCATCAAAATATTATGCATCTAAAATTTCCAAAAATTTGGACCGTCCGTGCTACCCCCCTTGCCTTCATTTAAATTCCTTAGGGTTTTGAAAATCTATAACTTCGTCAAAAATCATTAGATCATCACGTGAGATGGAATTTTTTAATTATTTGACCTCTAGATTGATACTCCATCAAAATATTATGCATCTAAAATTTTCAAAAATTTGGACCGTCCATGCTTGCCTTATTTGAATAGGGCTCATAGAAAAAGAAAGAATTAACAAAACATAAATAAATTATCAAGTTTAGTCTAATCTAGATCTATGAAGAATATAAAATAAATAAAAGAATTAACAAAAAATAAATAAAACATCAAGTTTAGTCAAATCACATCCGTAAGCGATAATTAAATGCCACAACTTGTTATCGATATATTTGCCACTGCCCGCTGATATCGATGGACTGATCAATTTGCTGCGCTGCTGCCGCAGCTTATGCTGCTGCCGGCGCTGTCAACGCTGGCGCGGCGACTGATAAGCGTGCTGCGGATGCCAAAGCTCGCGTGCACATAACCCCATCCGAGGCGCTGCTCTCATTTCGCCATGTCGCGGCGTGTCGCGTCGCCTCTCGCGCTTTCGGCAAGGCAACAAGGGTAGCTCCAGCAGCAGAGCAGCAGCAGCAGAGCAGCAGCGACCGAAGCAACAGCAGCACACTCTCTCTCCCTCTCTCTGAGCAGCTCTACCTGTGTGTGAGAGCGCGAGTAACGGTGACTTGCAGCAGCAGCAGGTTGAGTGGGCTGAAGTGAAGTAGGGGGGGAGAGGGTTGTGAGAGGCAACGATGGCCAATCGATGGGGCGAACGCGCGTGTGCGACGCTCGTGTGAGTGAGTGCGTCTCACACATGTGCGTGTTTGTGTGTGTGTGTACGGGGAGAGAGCGTGCGTGTCAGTCTGTCATGTGTGAGAGAGAGCATGTGTGAGAGAGCATGTGAGTGCGTGCGTGAGCGTGTGCGTGTGTGCGTGTGAGTGTGTGCACATAAGCAGAGGCGCCAATACATATGCTATAGCCGGGGGGATATAAGGAGGCGTGCGTGAGGGTTTTGGAGAGGGGGGGGGAGGAAAACAATGGGTTAAGCTTTGAGGTTATACACGCTTGCGGGGGCCACATGTGTGTAAGAGAGAAAGAGTGAGAGAGACAAAGGGCGGCTGGGATGGAGGGAGGGAGGTGAGGGAAGTCTCAGTGGACACTCACACACACACACACATACACACACGCGCGCGTGCTAATGATCTCTGGCTATCTCGCTCGCACTCGTGTCTCACAATTAAACAATAATAAAAACAATTCGCATTCACTTTGGGTCCACGCTCACACTCACAAACACTCATATGTGAACACTCACACGACATAAATGAGTGCACTGCCTGGGCAGCGCAGCTGACTGCGCAGTTGACGTCTGCGTTCGAGTCCAGCGCGTGGTCCGCGCCTCGCAACTTGCAACCTTGCAACATGCTGCATGCAACCACCGCCACCACCACCCACTTCCACAGCCGACGTCGCTGCCGCTGCTGCTGCCACTGCCGACGTCGCTGCCATGATTAATGTGCATTAGCCGGCGCTGACCGCGGTGGGCGAGCAGTAAACCCGGCTAGGAGAGCGGCAACGGCAGCGGCAGCGGCAGCGGCAGACGCCAATTGCAGTTAGAACTCACACACACACTCACATTCATATTCACACTCATTGCACACCCATAAACGCACCCACAAGCTGTGCAGTATGTGATATAATTGCATTTAAATGTATAAATTGCAAATAGCACTCGTGAATACACTCATGAGTGCACTCAAGATTGCACTCGTGAATACACCCAGTTGTTTAACCTTAGGTTTGCAACAGTTTGTGCATGCACTCACAAAAAAATACTCATGAGTGCATTCGTGAGTGCACTAACTGAAATCTATGGCTTTAACTCTTAACCAAGACCTGACTGCATGTGTGTGAGTTTTACTAAAAACTACTGAAATGGTTTATGAATATACTCGTGAATACACTCATGAATACACTTATAAAAATAACCATGACTACACTCATGCTTACAGCCACTAACAGTTGGTTGCCTTTTGTAAAGCTATTTGAATACCTTAATTAGTAAGTGAATACTTTGAATACCTAGAGTGAATTCGAAATGTCGTAACTGAGCCAGCACACGAATTGTCGCACTCACAATTTATGCCAAATATCTGAATGAATGCACTCATGAATACACTCATGAATACACCTACAAATATCCATATGGCATATATGTATATACATATATAGATCAATTAAAGCAGCTAAATATCATATGAATACTCCATTGAGTAAGTGAATGCCTTGAATGAGTACCCACTGGGCAGGCAGCTAAACTTCAACCCAGCCAGACTCAGACTCAGACTCATTCACGAACTACGCCAAATGGCAGCAGCAGCTGCCGCCGGCCTGCTCCAAAGCGTCGCGGCGCAGCGACTAACAACGAAACGGGCCGCGGCTACTGCCGGCCGCCAGTTGGCGCTGGCAGCGACGCGTCGCCGTCGCCGTCGCCGAGTGGCAACCGACCAAACCACTCGGCGACTGCGGCCGCGACCGAGCTGAGGCCGAGACGTAGACGCTCAGGCAGAGCGTGGACTCTTCTTGAATGGAGGCAGATGGGCATAAACTAAGTTTAGTTTATTAGATGCACACGAGCTGCCGCGTGGTGAGGACGTGCCACAAGTTCCTGCAGTGAAAAAGCTCAGCTCAGCTCAGCTCAGTCCCTGCGCCCTCTAACGCCGTCGCCGGTCTGTCGCGGGGAACGCGCGTGTGTGCGCGCGACAGAAACACGTACGTAACGTAACGTAACGTAATCGGTTAAGCAACGTAACGTGACGACAAACGTAAACGTAACGCGTAACAAAAAACGTAAAGAAAAAATTGTGTAAAATTTCCCGTATATTTTTAGGTATTCATTAATATACTCATATGATTTATTAATTATTTTATGGGTTCTCATAAGTAAACCCATATGATAAATGAATATTTTTGGTTATTCTTAAATACACTCATATGATTTACAAATATTTGCGAGTATTCATGAATATACTCACATGATTTATGAGTATTTTCTTGTTGTTTTTGTTGTTGAGGGCGTTTTGTGTGGCAAAAGTCGCGCGCGTCGACGTCGCCGCCGTCGCCGTTTTTAAGCTGCGCGCGCACGTTCTTGTCGCCTTTTTTTATATTTGTTTTTGTTGTTGTTGCGGTTTCATTCATAAGCTGCAGCCGGTTGCGAGGGTTGTGCGAGCGAAAGAGCGCAAGAGAACAAACGGACAATGGACAGTGGCAGAGGCAGAGGCAGAGGCAGAGCAGAAGCAGAGCAGCGGCAGAGGCAACGACAGCTGAGCCTAGTATGCTTTGTCCTTTGCCCGCTCACTCTCCGCCCTCGCTCCCCGCTCACTCTCCCGCCCTAGCTCCCCGCTCGCGCGCTGCACACATGTGTGTTTGCCGTTATCAGTCGTCGCTCGCCGACTGCGCTGCCCACGTCAACGTTGCCGCCACACACATCGCAGCTTGGCGATTTTCATTTGTTTCAACTGGCACGAGCTTTGGCGCTCTCTTGCGCGTACTCTCCCTCTCTCTCTCTCTCTCTCTCTCGCACTCGCACGGCGCACGCTGTTTCACTCACACACGCAGAGGCTAGCTCGCTTTCGCCCTCGTGTGTGTGTGTCCACCCCCACATACGCACACATATGCGGCCAACGGACCAACGAGTGGCAGCAAACCAAATAAACAAACGTCGCAGCGACGCCGGCAGCAACGGCAGCGGCAGCAGCAGCACACTAGCCCAAGCAACCCACCACCTCGCCACCTCATCTCACCTCCACCATCAACACAGCAATAACAATAACAACACAACCCACCACCACCACCAGCAGCAACAGCAGCGGCGGCAGCGACAGCGGCAGCAAAGGGCTGAAGCTACACATGCAGCTTTTGGCAGCGAACGGCGACGCCAACGCTAGCGCCGGCCGCAGCGCCGCTTAGGCAAAATCAAATTTTCAGATTGGCATTAAAGTGCAAAAGCCTGAAATAAAATTGAATTATCTGAACGTGTGCGTCCACAGTCGCTCGCAGGACATCGTCGCGTTCGGACATGCTCACGTCTTCGTCATTGTCGTCGCTCTGCCACTGTCTCTGGCTTTGACGACACGAGCTTGGCCTCGCTCACGCTCTCTCACACTCACTCTCTCTCTGTCGAACTGTATAAACAAGCAGTTGCTTGCACAGACACACTCACACACATATCAAGTAAATTTACTCTCGCACACGCTCGCTCGCTCTCTCACGCACGCACTCTGTTCGTCCACTCGTCAAGCTTTCGTTCGGCTCGTTTGCCGAAGCCGAAAGCCGACGACGACGAAGTTCTCTCGCACTGCTGCTGCCCATTCACTCGCCTCGACTGGCCTCGTCGTGTATTGCTGCTTGTGTTGGTGTTGGTGTTGCTTTTGCTTTTGGCTGCGCGCATGTTCGTGTGTGTGTGTGTGTGCGTGTAGCCGTCGACGTCGCGTCTGTGTTGGTGTGTCGTCACGGCGCTTTGTGCTTTGTTGGTTTGGACAACGACAACGACAACGAGAACAGAGCGACAGCCGCAGCCGCAGCCGCAGCAGAGCCCAGCGAAGACGCGCTCGCCGCTCGACAGTCGCCTCGCAGTAGTCGCGTACTTCCGCCGTTACCGTTAGCACCACACACATCTTTTTCTCTCTGTCTGTGACAAGGCTGCCATCGCCATCGCCAACGCCATCGCAATCGCCGTCGTGTCGGTGCACGCACGCAGCAGCGCAACAAATAACAGTTAGTTAGCCACAGGACAACAACAAATGATGACGCGTTGCTGCATACGTTTTTTTGAATTCGATTTTTGATTTCATTGCCGATCGCCGTCTCTCACTCGTAGCGCGTCTCACACAATCACACACACACACGCAACGACGACACGCCGGTCCACACTCACACACACGCACAGTGCAGCTTTATTTATTTTTTTCAAGTGCTTTTGTGGTGTCGAATTTATTCGATTCCAATTGGACGCCAATTTTGTTGCCAATTGGAATACGCCGCGACGGCGAGAACAGTGGAACAGAGCACGCAGAAACGCTGTCAAAATAAACCGTTACAATGTGCAGGTGAAATGAAGAAGGCGCCTAAAACAATTTCGTCAGCTGCCCATCTACTGCCAGCAACAACAATTGCAACTGCAACTGCAACTGCTACTGCAACAGCAACAACAACTACAACAAAATAAGCAAATAAGAATCACAACAACAACTCGTGCTGGCGCGCAGTGTGTGCGAGCGGGAGCGAGAGAGCGATAGCCGCGTTCCTACTCGAGTGCAAATTTATTTGTTTTTTTCACTGTTTGTTGAGTTCGATAAAAAAAAAACAGAAAACAAAACGAGTAACATAATAATCGCTATAATCGAAATCTTTAATCGTTTCCCTTCAACAAAAGGTTGCCATCAAAATGACAACAGCAACAACAACAATAAAGTTCACAAAACTGAAACTGCCGACGATGCTGACGACGACGACGACGACAGGCCGCCGATTGGAAAACATTTGAAAAAGAAAATATAGAATAATTCAGTTGAAGCAAGTAAATACGTAGAGCAAAACAAAAAAAAAAGCAAAGCAAAACAAAACAAAAACAAACAAGCGGCAAAGTGCAATAAAAAAAGTAACAAAAAGAAGTAAAATACAAAAATAAAAAAGTAATGAGAAAAAAAATAAAATTTTAGAAAAAAAAATAAAACTCAACTAAAAAACCGCTAAAACATTTGTCAAGTGCGAAACAAATCAAAACAACGTGAAAGAAACCGTGAAAACTAAAGCAGAAGAAGAAGAAGCAGCACAGTAAGAGCAGGAGAAGAAGAAGAAGGAGATTTGCCTGTTCGCCCATCGCAGCCTTGTCTCGGGGGCGAGCGCGCTCGCAAAAGTTCGAAACACCTTTGGAAATTGAAACAAAAATGAGAATTAAAATGCCCGCGGTTCGAATTGCACAAGGTGAGTAAAAAGTAGCTAAGTAGCTAAAAATAGCTAAAAAGTAACCAAAGTAGCCAAAACGTGACCAAAAGACACCTGTGGGTTAGATCTGTTGGGTTGTCGATAGGGTTGAAAAAAGTAAGCTGTGGAAAAATTAAAAAAATCACAAACTTTCTTTATTTCTGATTCTAATCATTATTATTCTAATTATTTTAGTTTTTACTTTCATCTTATTAAAATTGTTTTATTATTTAGAAAAACATGTTTTGATTTTTTAAAGAAAATTTTGTAATATTATAGCAACAATTATTTTTTAAATCTTAGGTGGTTCATAAAATATATTATGTATTATTTTTTGATACATTAAAAAGTCAAGTTACAAAAAATGCTTAAAATAATCTTCTAAAACAATTTACATCCTTGTTTCACCTAAAACATAATATCATTTCATTATAATAATTTATGCTATAATTTCGAATTGATTAAGCCGATTAAAATCGATTAAAAAGAAGCTATATTCTACTCTGACAACAATCTCCGAAAACTACTCAAACAATTTGCACAGCATACTCAAATTCAATAAGAATTTAGGCATATGAGAATCAAATAGATTCCAATTCCCGAAATTAAGGGTTGAATAGTTAACGGATCGAGTGGATGAATCAGCTGGCTGGGCATTTAAAGATTAGCCTTCGATAGTAGGATGCAATTGCGGTGTTTTATGAAGTGAGAGCGATAGAGGTGCGTTCCAATACTAATAATACTGTCAATAAATTAGATATATGTTAATTTGACTACGGAATAAGCATGCCCATTTAGCGGGTATATATTCAATATATGGTAGTAGTATATATAGTATATTGTGTTTATGCTGGCCAGTTTGCCCTGGGCTAATGGGTGTCTTTGAATGTGGTTAACATTCTCCAGTTCTATCGTTGTTGTTGTGTTCTATATCTAGCCGCACGAGCCGAGGACGGTTATCGCAACGATATCGCAACTCGCACGGAAATCAGAGCCAGCCCCGTTTAGGTGTGTTTGCAATGATTTTTCAGATTTTGTACGTTTCATTGTTTTTTGTTGTTGTTGTTGTTTTCGCGTTGGCGGTTATAAAGTTAAGGTGCCTCCCACCACCCACTCGCTCTCTGGTAATTTAGCTCCGATTATTAGCAATGCTATTATTATTATTACTATTTTTATTATTATTTTCTATTATTTGTATTCAAACGCTGCACATGGAATTTTGCGCAGTGTATACGTGGTCTGGTCATACGGCTAGTTCAAAGGGAAATCAAAGCCGTATAACCATAAAGCACTTTCGCACACGTATTTGGGGCATTTCCGTATCATATCCATAAAATGTGGCTGTGACTCTGACTGTGACTGTGACTGTGCTCTCTTCTCTCCTTGACTGAGATTTCTCCTGGTCGTGGGCCCCGCACCCTCTGCTTAAGCAGCGTTATCTCCTCTGCTCTTATCTAGATAAGACCACGTCGTCCAGCCCTGAACTGCCCAATGACGCACTTGCCACGACGACGACAACGACGCCGCTTGGCTTGCTGCTGCACCAGCCCCACCTGCTGCCCTCCTGCACATCTACCCTCTCGCCCACTGCCCTACCAGCCCCGGCCCGCCCTACTCGATGTCGTCAAACAGTTTTAATTGCTCGCAAAGTTGTTTGTCTTGTTGTTGTTGCTCTTCTTTTTTTCGGTTTATTTGTATTACGAATCAAAGGCAAAGCAGCGTGTATAGCAGGGAGGAGTGGGGGGCTGGTAGTGGGTGCTGTCTCTAAGCAGAGCACCCACAATTTTTCCCAGTAAAAAAAAAAAACTGATAAGAACTGGTTGTGCGACTAATTGCTGACGATCGCTTTGGAGGACCCGCTTGAGGTTTTTGCTTGTTCATTTTCTTTCTCTATTTTTTGTTTTTGGGGGGGCAAATCGAAAAACCTTTGAGAACGTAC
The DNA here is from genome assembly GCA_018151445.1 of Zaprionus inermis. NCBI lineage: Eukaryota > Metazoa > Arthropoda > Insecta > Diptera > Drosophilidae > Zaprionus > Zaprionus inermis. The sequence continues at coordinate 2,716,462 of JAECXD010000285.1, forward strand.
CTTATCGATAGCTGTTGTGCCCAAAATTGCTGTTGTACAGCGAGTACCCTACTAACCGACGGCCCCCCCCTCCCTCTCTCTCTCTCACGCAGAGACCCCACCTAACCAACCTAACGACAAGTGTCAGCCTCATCAGGTGTGTCTCTCTGGCCGCCTCCTCCTGCTTTGCCCACTCTCAGTACGGTCTCTACGGTCACATATCATATCATATCATATCATAATTAATTGCTACAATTTCATTATTATTTCGTCGTTTTGTCGTCGCTTCTTTTCGACATTCCATTTTCAGCATTTTGTACGTGTTGTTGGGAATCTTTTTGATCTTGGAGTTTACAAGATTTCGTCATGCTCTCTCACTCTCTTCCGCTCTCGCCGTCTCTTATCAGCGACTAATGAGTAATTTTCGAAAAACAACGCGCATTGCCAAATGCTAAGAGGGTACTCGGTGTAGGGGTAATGAGTGAGGGGGGAGCGAAGCGAAGCCATCTTTCTTTATCTCACGAATTCGATGATGACCAAAGCGACTTTGAGTCAGGGAATTTCATAAGTTTCATATGTATTTCAAAGGGAAATAGGATATAAGTTTGGGAGAGACTGTGATCAATCAGCTTGAATCTTATATTAGACTCAGAAGTGGTATAGATATGAAATCACCTAGCTTAAGTTAGTTTAGGCAGCTCTCTGTATAAAGTAGGGTTAGTTTAAGTAACAAGCTTTTCAGACCGTGTATTTTACAGTTTTTCATTATACTCAACGGCAGCAGGCATCTGCAACCCCATAAGCTAAAGTTATACTCAAACAGCATTAACAGACGTGACTATTCGGTTTAATTTGTTTGTATGAACGCGTATAATCCGGAGACTATAAAAGTGGGAGCCCTTAAATGTAGTGACAATATTAATTATGTATTTAGGTCTGCTTTAGACTTTCTCTATGTGCTCTAAGACCCTGATATTTTATAAGAAATCAATTTCTCAAATGTGCGTAACTTCCTTCAAGTTTTCCCAAAACTTTTCGCCATTGAAAACAAGTGTATTCTCATATATGTAGCCTGATCTATTTGACAACCCAAAGAGAGCGAGAGTTGGTCAAACAAACTTTGCGATGAGCCGTAATTGAGAGGGGGGACAACCCTTCCACATGCTTGTTCCGCATGGCTGCGATACGGCATTGGTCAAGAAGCTAATCGAGCGGCAAACGCAGCTGTCGATGAAGGAGGTGGAGAAGTGGGAGGAATCACCTGGCGAGCGGCACCTGCTGCCACGAGCTGATTTGGCCGTTTTTTTGTTTTTAGCTTCTAATTTGATTATCGACCAAACACAGTGACCGACCGACCGACCGACCGCGAGCGCGCCTGCCAGCCATGCCCTGTCCGCGTGTCGTCCCTGTCCCTGTCCCTGTCCGTGTCCGTGTCCGCGTGGCAATGTTATCCAGCTGCTTGCCATGGCAACGTCTCAACTGAGCGGCGTGTCGTGGCCGTGTCTCCGCGTTTGTTATAACAAATAACAGGCCTCCTCCTGCTCCTGTCCCTGCTTCTGCGCTACCCCCCCACCAATCCTTGCCTGCCTGCCTCGTGTGCATGTCAAACTTTTGTCCAGCTGCGGCTTAAACGGCTCAGCTCAGAAATTTGGCAGTGGCAGCGTGCTAAAGGGGAAGCGGGCACTAGAGGGGTTGCTGCATTTGAAATGTGCTTGGAGCCTGCAGGACATGGTCCAAATAGATTGCTGCTGAAGGGGGGGGGGAGGCGGGTGAGCCTGGCGCTGCGGGCGTGCGTCGCCTGTGTGCCTGCTTTCCCTTCTCTCTTCCACTCTCTCTGCAGCTCTCTCTCTGACTGGCTGACAAGCTCGTCATCCTTGCGCCGCTGGAGTCGAGACGTCCCTCTTCTGCCTGCCCGCCCGCCTGCTCGCTCTGCCCGCTCTGCAACTGGCAGCATAATCAGCCACAACAGCGCGCAGCAAGTTGCTTCCGCTGCGGCGACTACGTTGTGTACCCTGCGCCGCTGCCCTTGCCTCCTCTACGCCTCTCCGTCTCGCTTACAATTGTGCCCGGCTCCGGCTCCTCACTAGGTGCATCCGCAGTCCGTCGTCGTCGTCGTCGTCGCATCCGTGTCCGTTTTTTATTCGACACTGGGGACAGCGGGCGGTCGCAGTCGTCCAGGCCCAGACGACAGTCGTCTCCCCAGTCGGATGCGGATTCACATTCGTGCAGGCGCACACACTCACTCGCACTCACACTCGCACTCACATTCACATCTCGCAGATTCACATACTGATTCCGGCCAGGCGCATGAATTGTTTTGCACTTTCTTTTGTTTTAAATACGCTTTTGGCTTTTGTTCGTCGCTCTCTCTCTCTCTCTCTCTCTGCCTAACCGCCCTCCCTCCCTCTGTCTCCTTTTCGCTCTGTACACCTCTCTCCCTCTCTCTCTCACGCGCGCACACTTAATTTTTCGTTCAAAATAAATGAAAACAGCAACAAAAAGCGAGTCAAACAAAGCGCAGCGAGGCAAGCAAAAAAAAACTAGAAAAAGCAAAGAAAAAAATAAAAAAAATTCAAATAAAAATAAAAATAAATACCCCCTTTCGAGACACCACTGGGCCAGTGCTTGTGTGTGTGTGTTGGGCAATTTCAAAAAAAAAAAATGGAAGGGAATCCTTGAACAGGATGCAACGGGGCAGCTGCACAAGATTTTTTTTGAACAGTTTCTCGGAAAAGCTTACGAATCACGTAGCCCCTATTGGCGTGGCATTATCCCAGCTACATGATGAACCGGTTGTGCTGGAACTGGAACTGTGAACCGGTTCAAAGGCAGCTTCAGTGTAAATTACGTACAACTTCAATTTACTTTTAAAGATTAAGCTAATTGTGGCAGAAGTATTTTAATAACTGCGAACTCTGCGAACCGATTCGAAAGGAACTTGGCTTGCTTTTACGGCCTATACTTGGTTTAAATATAATGCAGCTTACAATTCTTGTTACTAGCCTGCAAAAATAGACGAACTTGAGCGCATATGCACGATTTGAAGTGGTTCAAAAAGTGGTTCAGGCGCAGATCTCTGCTGTTGAGGTAGCTATGTGGCTCAAATTTGATATGTAGCTTGCTTTAGGCTCAAACTAAATATAGATAATCTGAAATTCACATAAAAACAATCAACTCTCCTAATAAGTAACGTTTGCTCTCATACTGGCTGGTCAAACGTTGCGTATACGCAATGATTGACCGGCTGCAGCTACAGCTCAAAATAATGCCGCTAGAAAACGGCAGCAAAACGGAGGCGGCAAAAGAAGCCGTGTGGCAAGTGGCAAGCGGAAAGCGGCAAACTTAATGAATCTTTTACTAGGTTTGTTTTGACGCGCATATTTTTATGACGCTGCCGACGCCGATGCCGACGCCAACGACGTCGCGACTTCGCACTTTGGCAAACTTTTCACTTTCAATGGCGACAGACAGAGCGAGAGAGAGAGCGAGAGAGGGAGGTAGAGAGGGAGGTAGGGAGTGGGGCTGCGAGAGTGTAAAGAAGACTTGGCACCTTTGTCCCGCTTGAAAGCGGAGGGGTCGGAGCTGCCTGCAGAAATTTGCGTAGCCAGCGAGCAAAACAAACCGCAAAATGTATAGCGAAACATTTGAGTGATTGCCCCCGCCCCCACACCTGCTCCCCTCTCGCTCTCCTGCCTCTCTCTCTCTCTCTCTCACTCACTCCTGCGCACGCGCCTGTCATCCTTTTTTTTCTAATTCTTCCTGCTCTGCTTTTCTTGCCTACTTTGCTACGCAGCACGTGCCACAAGTTGCCGCAACTTGAGACACCGCTGCTGCTGCTGCCGCCGCTTCCTGGCCGGAAATGCGCAAAAAAAAGGCTAAAAAAGGAGGAAGAAGCAAGCGATGCTGTGTTTTGTCATTTGCCGCGCACGGGCTGCATAAATTAGCCCGCCCAGCAAGCAGGGGTTAAGCAGAGCAGCAAGGGCTGGGGGGAGTTGGCAATTCGATTAGTTAGCCGGGGCAAGTCATGCTCCATTGAGGCTTGGCCCAGAGACAGAGAAAGAGAGAGAGGAGCGGAGAGAGGGCGGGAGAAGGAGAGCGACGTCGCCGCCAACGCAATGTCAAGGCGTAGGGGGTAGAGGTAGGCAGGAGAGGGAGGCAAGGCGAGAGATAGGAGCAGTGGGGCAGGGATAGGGCCGGGTCTGCGGCAGGGCCTGACTACGCTTGCAGCTGGACCTCAGTGTGCTTAGGCTGCATTTTACCTGCGCCTTTTTAATTGAGCAGCGCAATTATTATTTTTTCCTTCCCCTCCCCCTGCTCTGCTTCTCCCTACTACTTCGACCTGCCTTTCCCTACAATCTACCTACTCCTCCCTGTCCCACTGTCAGCTCATTCACTCATTCAGTCAGTTTATAAATAGCGCAGATTGAAAACGCTGCCCACGCTCCTGCACACGCGCGCGGCGCACCCAGCGACGATCGCAGAGACGATCGCAGCAGCAGCAGCAGCAGCAGCTCCACTTGGACTTGGACTTGCACTCGGACCAAGGTGTAGTCCAGCGGTTTGCCATCTCACTCGCACGGCCAGCCATGTGGGTGTCGAGCTCGAATTCAATAAAAACTTCACAGCCAATGAGACCAAACCGATTGACTATAGCAGCAAGAACTGAGGCAGCAGCTGCAACAACAACAACAACAACTGAGACAACTGCGACGCGTGCTGCACAAGCTGAAGACTCGCCGCATCTCGCAGCTCATCTTAGCCAAGTCTCTGCTTGCCTTGGCTCGTCTTAGCCGCGTCTTCTTCACGCGCCTCGTCTTGCCTCGCCCCAACGTGTGGGTGTGGGTGCGGCTACCCAGCCCAGCCCAGCCCAGCTCAGCTCAGCTGACAACTGGGGGATAGGTGGGAGCAGCTGGATAGAGATGCCAGTGATGCCTCCTCAGCTGGAGGAAACGATTTTGGGTTGGTTGTCTGCCTGGCATAATTTAATTCAATGATTACCGATTTTAAAATGAAGCAAGAGACGAAGGAGGAACGCGGTGGAGAAGTAGGAGGGAGTGGGGCAGAGGGACAGGAGAAGCAGGCATCATCGCAGGGGCAGACGATGGGGCGATGCTGCATGCCCACAGAGAGCGAGACACGACAACGAGTTGATGGCAGGGCAAGGTGTGATGAGAGGAGGAGAGGCATGGAGACGGGTAGGGGGACAAGGTGAGGTGAGACAAGGTGAGTCGAGCGGAGACAAGACGAGACGCGTGCGTCCGCAGCTCAAATAAATAAATCAATCATGCTGCAAGGCAACAACAACCGCGACAGCAATTGCGACCCGCAACCCGCAGCTGAAGCAGACCCACCTTGAAATGAGTGTGTGTGTGAGTGTGCGAGTGAGTGTGTGTGAGTGTGTGTGAGTGTGAGTGTGAGTGCGTGTTAGTTACTACGTTTATACGCAGCTCAATTCAAGCTGACATGTAATCGAAGCGAGCTCTGTGTACGTTTATGCCATGTTCAATTCAAGAACTGCTCAACAGTTATATGCAAAAATCATGTAATCGAATACATATACGAATGCTGGCTTTGATTTTATGGCCTATACAAGAAGGCTTTAAGTGCGTCTATATGAATATCGTATTCGGCAAACAATTCACAAATTACCCAAAATGTGTGTGAATATACAACTAATTCGTGTATTCACACACAACTGTATTATGGACCTACACGTGATGAGCTGCAAGCAAATCCCTCTTTGATTGATGAAATAGTGAGGCGCAGCTCTGTTTAAAGTAGAATCATGATATGAATTCCTTTCCATAGCATAAACAGAAACTATTTTCGTTCTCAACTATTCAAGAATTCGTGTGGTGCATGGCATAAACGCAGTAAGTTTGGGTGTCAGTGTGTGTGGGCACTCCCCATTTCCGCTTGCCTGGCGATTAATATCGTAGTAGATGGCACCACAACGCTGCCCCCGTCCTCCTACCCATCCCATTTCAATCCCAATCCCCCCTCGTCTGGTTTGTGCCCGTAATTATGATTATTAAGATGCCATTGTCACATTGCAGAGACACCTTCGCCAGCCCCCTCACCCCCCAAATCAGTGCAACAGAATGGAATCTCTTCTTGGTTATTCGTTATTTATAGTAATGGGTACTCGCACACACTCACTGTGAATCGAAAGAATCGTGAACGTTTGCCCGGAGTGTGTAAACAGTTTTTGGGATGAAGTTTTTCGCGCTGTAATTAACATTTGATCTCGGTGAGTGCACTGTGAGTGTATTCGAATAGGGACAGTGCCGGCATTGGGCGCTCGAGTGCGTGTGTTTGTTGGCCGTGAATACGATTCGAGCACGCTCTCTGGCACTCACACATTCTCTAGTATATTCGTGAATCACTGGGAAACTTGAATTATGCATTGCAGTTTCATGAAATACACTTTATTTATAATTGATATATGTAATTATAGATGTTTATGGTAATGAATGCAATGAGCTCACTTAGACAAATATTTTGTCTAATCTGACATGCTATAAACTTTATGGCAGCCTAACTTAGTAAATAAAAATCAGCACTAGATCTTCAGGTTTATTTTGGTTGTGGTCGATAACATATCAGTGGCCAACTTTCCTTGCTATAAACTTTATGGCAGACTAGTAAAGCTAAATTAAAGCAAGTTCTCTTTGAAATCGCATTTTCTCCTTTGAAAGAAACAACTAAAATAATTCTATGATCTCTAAAGATCTATAATACTGCAGAATATCAAAGCATCGCTTGCTTACACTGTTGCCAAACTTCATCTCATAGTGACCGCAGCTTACACAGAAAGAGAGAGCGAGGGACAGAGAGAGAGAGTGCTTAAATTGATACGCATTCCGATTTCAATGGGCACGCGCGACTTATAAATCGCTCGCTCGCCATTCGCTGTGCTTCTCCACACACAGACACATACACACACACACACACACACACACACACACACACACACACACACACACACACACACACACACACACACACACACACACACACACACACACACTGATACGCACACGCACATACACACACAGACTGGCTTCCCAAGTCTGCCCAGTCTCGTCTCCAAGACGCGCTCAGATCTTTGTCAACGTCGTCTGCGTCTGCGTCTTCCACTTCTTCATCTTCTTCTTCTTATTGTTATTGCCCATTGTTGTTGTTGTAATTGGCTTTGTTGTTGACGCCTCCCCTTTGCTATATATACGTATATACGTATCGTATATATAGCATATATATCCATCTATATATGTTCATTCAGTTTGCAGTTACACAGCGCGACTGATAACTTATTTACTTCGGCGGGGGCTTTGGCTCTGTCGCTTTGCCGTTGGCTGTCGCGCTCTCTCTCGCTCACGCGCTCTCTCTCTTTCTCTCTCAGTAGCCTGGCCCTGGCCCAGCCCCAAGCACAGCTGGGCTGGTTGGCTGCGCTCTTCACGGCGCTCGCTCTCACGCTCTCTCTCTCCCTCTCTCTCTCTCGTGTTCGTGCTCGTGTTCGTGCGCGAGAGCCGAACGAACGTGCGCGACAGTGGGCCGAGCGCATTGACTGAATATCAGCAGTGCGAGCGTACACTGAGCAGGTTTTGCAGAGAGAGAGAGAGAGAGAAAAGCGTGAGAGCAAGCGGGGGCGAGTGCTGTAGCTTATCTGCCGCCGTGTTACGGTTTGTTATTGCCCTCGCAGCGTAGCTGAAGCTTCACACCTGTCGGTCGACCGATCGACACACACACACACATGGGCGCGAGCGCACGTCCAGCCTCGTTGTGTGCGTGTGTGTGTGCGCGCTTTGTTGGCTTTTTGATTGGCCAGACCTTGATAGCGCTCCACTGTACATGGGCCAAGCCCAGGCAGAGCAGCGTCCAAATCAGCCAACGGCTGTCGCTGGGCTCGGCCAAGGCATCGCCATCGTCATCGTCATCAGTATTGTGATCGACATAATGATCATTGTGATCATCGTAATCGACTGGGCACGGCAGAGCTGCGCCTGCCCACAGCGTCGGCGACATTTGCATTTCCCACTCTACGCACACACCCAGAATCGCTCGCCTAATACATATATATGACGCTATGCCCGATTTCTGTATATACGTACTCGAAGCGATCGCCATTTTGCAACAACAGAGAGAAAGAGAGCACGATCGCACAGCTTGAGCTAACGCATTTATTGGTCGCCGTCTCAAGGGGTTAAACTTTATTTTTTGTGTTTGTTTTTCCTTCTTTTCTTGGGTCCAGCTTGTGTCCAGTTAGGGGTTATTCCGATCGCTGGATCGTTGGCTGTGCCCAACGCCATTTTTATCGATATAACAGTTGATTTTAGGGTTCGCGATCGAACTAGAACTTAAAAAACGTTAAGAAACTTTATATATAAGTATTTTAAACCTGTCTATCGAAGAAGTACATCAAGAAGAAAAAGTTGCCGGCTTAAGGATAGAATATGGAAATATTTCAATATATTCAACTTTAAACAAGAGAATTTGTATATTTATAGTAGTAGTTTTCAGTGTAATAATCATTATATTAAGTAATATGAATTATAGTAAAGTACATATAACATTTCAATGAAGAGAAAATAGCTAACATACACATAAAAATATATATTATAATTAACTTAATTACTAATAATAAAATATAGAGAAAATCTTAAGCAAAGATGAGAAAATAATTTATAATATATATTTCTTCTTACACAAGAGATTTACTATAATTTTATAGAAAGAAGAATTAGTTTTCAGTGTAGAATCAAGACATTCTTAAGACATTAATAAAACCGAACTGCTTCGATTTATTTTAAACCTCATCTTAGTATTATAACATATCAAAATGCAATGCTCAAGTTCTGCAAAGAGACTGAAGAAATCTTAATCAAAAATTGTATACCAGATTATATACCAAGGAAACTTGAACTTTTTCGATTTTCTTTCTTGTTCAGCCCAGATCGCGTATTATCTCTCTATATAGCATGCTTTTGGGCAACTTTTCCCACGTTTTGTGCGACTTCGAAACACATCTCTTGTTGTCTCCTTTTTGTTTGCCGCACTCTGAATATTCTTAAAGCGGAAGCAGCCCCAAAAACAGTGAATGAATGAATACACTCGCACAGCTCGTAAAGCAGGGGGGGAGAGCGATATTCGCGCATTGTGCAGGGAACGCAGCTTGAATGGCTTCGCTGCCAAGTTCTGGGCCAAAAGTGTTGGCAGTAGCCGAAACATGACAGGGATGAGGAGCGGGCAGGACCAGGCAAAACTCTTGGCCTCGCTCCAAACACACACAGTTTAAAGTAAAGATGAAAAAGGGCAAAGGCCTGAACGCAATGCTTGAAAATTACCTTTGGCTACTTGAGCACACCTGAAGTTAGCTTGGCTAGGGGTAGGATGGGAGGGAGGAGCAGCTGCATACGCACGTGTGTCAATCTGAAGGGTTTGTGCCGCGACACATGCCAAGGGAATTTATGCAAGTAGCTGGAGTTGTACTATGCCCAATGGGCAGGGGTGCAGGGTAGACAGGGGCCAAGTCACTTTGCATCATCATTTAGCGCAGGCGAACGGCAGCAGGCAGCAGGCAGGCAGGCAGCAGCTAAAGCGTCGCCATTGTTGGGCACAAGTTGCGCATAATTGAAACATAAAACGCTTGGACACCAATTCACAAAAGCCAACGACAAGCAGAGAGCAGGCACAGTGGCGTAGTGTAGCGTAGGGTAAGGAGGGAGGGGGAGGGGGAGAAGGTAGGGCGACCGGGAGCCGCGTTGGGAGCGACGAGAGAGCTGCGACGCGCTCTGTGTGTGTGTGCATTGTGTGAGGCCAGAAGAAAAGAGACAATTGTGTGTAAGAAATATGCAAGTTGCGTGTACGAGAGTGAGTGTTTGTGAGTGTGTGAATGAGTGTGTATATGAGTGTGTGCGCTGTGTGTGCGCTGTGTGTGTGTGATTTATGTTACAACTGAACGATTTGTTGTAAATTGAAGAGTGCCAAACCGCATTTTGAATATGCCAAGCTGTGCGAGTGAGTGTGTGTGTGTGAGTGAGTGTGTGAGTGAGTGAGTGGCGAGTGTTAGAGTGAGTGAGTGCCTCTGTGAGTATCTTCTTCTCTGACTGCGCGTGTGTCCTGCAATAAGCCACAAGGCAGCTTCAATTTTCAAAATTGAACAAGTGACAACATGAATGCAGCATGATTTGACGGGCAAAGATACGTAGAAAAAGACAGAAATTATTCCCAGATCACTACAGAATGTTATATGAATTTTTCTGTTAAAAATAATTCAAATATTTTGCATAAATAAGAAGTCAAAAAAAAAAAAAAATTACAAACGAAATAAATAAATTCAACAATTCAGCTTAGACCATATTTCAGTATTTCTATGGGGCGTGGCCAAATTGTAAAAGCAACTTCTACTCACGGCTGTGCATACGAGTTCGATCACTAAATTTAATAGTTCCAGCTTTTATAGTCTCTGAGATATAGGTGTTCGTACAGACAGACAGAAAGATATACATACGTACGTTGAATGTTTAAAATCAATAAAATGAAGTTTTCAATGAAGATGGATATGCTTGAAGCAAATCTTGCTTGTTTTTCGTTAAAAGACTTCTTAAAATATCAAAAAATAAAAAAAAACTGTGAATGCATTCAAACTATTCATTTGCATTTCGTGAGATTATTTTCTAAATAATTTTCAGATTCCGTCTCGATTTCCACTGCGATTTCAGTGAATAAATTAAATTTGCAACTGCGAAAATTGCCGCAAAATGATCTAGCTGCACTTGAAGAGTAGCCCCCCTTGTGGCAACCCTTTCACGCCGCCCCTGGCACTGTGTCTGCCAAGCCCAATGCCCGAAAATTATTTTCGCCCATAAACTTTGCCCGCTTTTCAATTATTTCGAGTTGCAGCGCTTCGCTCGCATTTTATTTGCCGCTTTTTGCCGCATCCGCATCCTGCGGTTGCCACACCCACCCACACATTGTGGGTGTGGGCGCACACACAGTGACCACAGTGGTCCGCAGGCAAAGGAAGAGGGGAGGGAGAGCGAGGAAGGCAGAGATGCATTGCGATTCCTTTTGACCTGCAGTTAAACTGCCGAAAAAAGGCAACAGACGCCGACGCCGACGCCGACGACGACGATGACGATGACGACGGCGAAGGCGAAGGCGAATTGCGGCAAAAACAAAAACGCGCTGCGATGCGATGCGAGACAAAAGCAGCGGGACAGTGGGACAGACAGACAAATACGTAGGCAAACTGAATGAGTTTGGGTTTGGGGCTAGCGCAGACACATGTAGCACAGTTGTCGGGCGGGAGGGGCTGGTGAGAGGAGGGAGGGAGCAGGGTGGCGAGGGCAGCTTGAACATTTTCGCTACTTTTCATTTGTTCACAATTTGCGTTCTGCCCTGCGGTAAAAGCTGCCACGTCCACTGCTGCTGCTGTCGTTGCGTTCTCGCGCTGCCTCTGCCTTTGCCTTTGCGGTTAAGTTCGCCAAATTGCAGTCAACGTCTGCTACATGAGGCACACACACACACACTCGCCGGCTGGCTGGCTGAGGCGTCTCTGTCTGGTTGAATTTCGCTGCCCAATAAGTGGCAAAAACGGCGCGTGCTTTTTGCAACGACGCGACGATGCCAGCGCGTCCAAGGTCCACTCTAACTTTAAACTTGCCTCCCCGTCTCCCTCTCGCTCTCTCTCTCTCTCTCGCTCTCTCTCGCTCTGCCAGCCACGGCCGCATAAAGTTCATGCTGCAAAACAGTTGCCAGGACACTGTGGCAGCTCGAGAGCGAGAGAGCAACAGCAGCAGCAGCAGCAGCGTGTGGCACGATGGCATCGACAGGACTTCAACTTTTTATTGTGAACCCGAGGCGAAAAATGCCAGAGCACATGTGTGTGTGTGCCTCACTGTAGGTGTGTGTGTGTGTCTCGTACGTGTGCTATCAACGTCATCGGCCAAGCTCAACTTCAGCAGCAACTCCAACTCCAACTCCGACTCCGACTCCAACTGCAACGTCAGTGGCAGCGTTTAAGTGCCGCATCCGGTCGTCCTCGTCTTCGTCTCGTCCACCCCCGCCAGCTGGACAGAGCGAGATGGCATATGAGCTACAAAAGCTGCCCCTAGTCACAGCTAGAGTCTGCGCCCCCACACAAACCCCTTCCCAGTGGGGGCCGGCAAAATCAATAGCGCGCCCCAATGTCGACTACGCTCGTGTTGTTCGTGTGCAATGCGAATGCGAGTGCGAATGCGAGTGTGCATGTGAATGTGAATACTTTTTCGGGGTTGTGTGTTGAGTGAGCAAAACTGTTTGGGTGCCTCGTTGGCAAATGGGCGTGTGCTGTGGTCAGTCGGTCATACATGGCGAATGCGTGATATGTATGTGTGTGGGACTCCGCCCCATTTGAGTCGAATGAATAGTGTGAATATATCGAAAAACCTAAGTTAGTCGAAATTTTGACCTATGAGTACTCAAACTAGTCATGAGTGTAGTCACAGGCACTCATTTTGTATTCATAGCAAAAATAGATATGTTTCTTCAGGTTTAAGCAGCTTGTATGAACAGAATATGTGAATATATTCAATGTTGTGTCTTATGCAAGCACATCTGGTAAATATTTGAATGCATTCATGAATACTCAGTCAGTTGATCGGGTTTTAAGTCGCTTGATGGAAATAAATGTAAAAAGGCGTAATTGAGTAAGAAAAGATGAATATGGGAATACAGACAGAGAGTACTCATGAGTGTTTATTCACAACAACATTCTACAAGTTGCAGAATGAACTCAATAGCCTTGATTAGACAGTGCACGCAGCTGCTGTTAGGTTTATAGCTAAGAAATTACATTCTTGGTAATCATTGTCAGAGTGAGTATTTATGAGTACTCACTCACCTCTCTCTCTCTCTCTCTCTCTCTCTCTCTGAATACCGCATTATCTATCGTTCTTGTGCCTAATGCGCCCACGGTTTCCCATTGCAACCGCATCTGTCGCTATAAATAGCCGTGATCGCTGCAAGAACCCTCGCTAACCTATAGCAGATCCTGTCTCCGTCACCTGCACAGTGTGGCGAAGCCATTTAATTGCCATAGCTAAGCGAATAGTTCAATTCGCAGGCAACTTAGTAGCGAGATTAGTTCCTTATCTGCTTCTTCTTCCTTCGCTTCTGCTTCCTCTGCTTCTTGCTAATAGCCAAGCCATAAAACAATAAACAATCGGATCATGTAGCCGGGCGATGCGATGTAACCGAAACTGGGCGAGACACAACTTTGACTTATTGCTGCGACAGAGATGCGATTACAAACGATTGCTTTAAGCATCGCACTGCGGTCAATGATGAATGACTGAATGAATGCGCGACTGAATGAATGAGCAAGCGAGTGAGTGAATGAGTAACTGAATGAATGAATGCAGCATGCAAGCAGCGTTGCAGCTCTTTCCTTCTCACCTTTTGTCGTCGCAAATCGGAAGCGACGACGATGCCAAGGCGCGATTTGGCGATACTCTGCCCAGTTGCACGTTGCAAGCGGCCTGTGGCAGATTGTAGACTCAATCCGACCCGACGCTGCCGAGAAACCATATCCGACTTTTGAGCTCATCGAACTTTTTGCGGTGCGGTGCTGCTGCTGCTGCTGCTGCTGTTGATGCATTGTCTGCACATCTCTTTTGCTCTGGCCTATTGCGGTTAACCGAAAGCTATCTATAAATTATTGAAATTGTCTCATTATTCATATAGAATACAATAGATTTCATTTACGTTTTCATTTTATTGCAGCAACAACAGCAGCAACAACTTTCAGGCAGCAGAACCGGTCACAGATCGTTCAATCGCCTTTGTGTTTGCTCCTCTTCCGTCTGTCTGTCTCTCAGTCTGTCTGTCTGTTTGTCTTTCTGTCTGTCTTTTCGCCTCTCTTCCGTTTTGTGTCTGTGTAGCTGTAGACCAACCTCGTTTCTCTGGCCTACGTTTAGGTCAGACCATCAGCTGCGACCAGGTCGCAATTGCGTGGGAGAATTTTAATGAAACTACGTGGCAGATAGCGGGAAAGAGAGGCAGACAGACAGACGAGCAGACAGACTGACAATGCACACACCTCAAATGCTAAAGAACCCAACCCAAGTCGCTAGCATACTATACTCCATACCATAAATATGTATATCCGCATTTAACAACCTAATTATAATTGGCAAATTTATCTTGTTTTTCATTGCAGGTGAGTGAAGCGATCAACTTGAAACTATCGATAGTTCGATAGCTCGATGCAGTAAGCAGAGTATGGGTAAATACTTGCATATTTATGGAGTTTCGAGTTGTTATCCATCTGTATTGATGCATAAATGATCGTCTTCAGGTTATCGATTAATTATCGAAGTGGCTCGTTTGGCTGGCACAAGCATTGCCAACCAAATTGGAGAGCCTGGACTCATTCTGCTTGCTAATTATCGATTACTTAACTTATCGATTGCAAAAAGTGCCCATTAGCCTATAATTTAACCCCTACAGATGCATCTTACAGCCGATCTTATGCATTTGTACAACTAAACGCTTATCGATAACATATCGATAAATCAAATCACCCAATAAAACAACATGCAACTGCGCTGTCCGAATCAGTACAACAAACTCTCGATCGTTTAGCCAATTTTCCCAGAATATTTCTCGAGCTGCTCCCGTTGCTGTTGCTCTTGTTGTTGTTGTTGTTGTTGTGGCATGCCACATCGTGAACATTGCTCCGATTTCCCATACAGTGCCCGCGAATTGTGTCTAGACGAAGACGAAGACACGCCAAACCGCGCCGTGGCCGGGCTGGGTCGCTCACATGGCCGACAGTGCCAGTGCCAGTGGCTCAGGCATTTCAATCAGATCAGGCTGCCAGGCAGGCAGGCGGGGATCAGGTTAGAGGTGGCAGGGATTGGGGGGAGGGGGGACACTTGAACAAGTTAAGTACACGGTCCATTACATGGGCCGACGCGTGTAATCGCAACTTGTTGTTGTTGGCCTTTTAATTATGCCAGCAGCATATTCAAAGGCGCACTCTCTCTCTTTCTCTCTCGCTCTACTCCGGTCAATCCCGTAGCTCGTTAGCCGCGCCAGTTTGTTTGATAGCTGCTCCTCCTCATCCTCCCTACGCTACCTTAACCCACTCAAATGGCCCATGATCTCTCACATCGTCGACCGCGATGACATCTCAATAGCGGTTGCGGCTTTTGGCCTAACATGTCAAACCTCTCCGACTCTCTCTGAGGGAGCGCATTGTCAATGTCCAAGCCGGTCATGTCAATTTGGAGCTGCTGCTGCAGCCTCATCCCTGCCGAACTGCTGGGAACCGGCAACGACAACAACGCAGAAAATTTTCATTTCGTGTTTTGTGCAACTGCAACAGTTGCAACTACCAGAGTCAGGCTTAATTAGCGAGCATTTGCCTAATTAGTAGCCCGACTGACTGCCTCTGCCTGGCTGATGGATGGATGGCTGGATGGATGGCTGGCTGGATGGATGGCTGTATGGCTAGTCTTGGCCTGTCCCCGGCCTGCCGCATTGATTGGCCAGCAAGTGGCATGCAACTGGCAACTGGCAACGGCAACAACTGCTTACACGGCGCTAATGTTGCATGCAACCAACAGCGACTACGACGACGACGTAGACGGACACAATTTCAAATCCCTGCGACGCTCTACGCAAATTTTCAAAACAAATCGCCGCTGCAGCAGCTGCATGCCACGCCCACTGTCTATGGCAGGGGATGTCGCAGAGGCGGAGACTCCGTGTTTGAAATTATTGCAAGGTGTCAATGCGTGGGTGCAGCGATGCCGCCTGCGGTGTGTGTTATGGGGTAGGGGGAGGAATTTCCTTCCGTGCGGCAGCTTAAGCAATCACTTGCTGCACAGTGGGACAGAAATGTTGATTTTGTGCAGACAAAGTAATATGACAGATGGCGAACTGGCTGACAACTAGCAGCATAGCAGTTATCGATAACTGAACGATAAGTTATCGTTAGTTTTCTTCGTTTTACGAACTGAATTATAACAAAGTTATCGATAAGTAAGAGATAGGCTAACGACAGCTAGTAATCGCTTGAAATTAGCTGCTTAGTGAACTGCTGTGTTAACAAATTCCAATGTGCTATCGATGTTTAAGTGCGATTTGAATTTGTTATCGATTCTTAAGTAAAATAAGTTTCAAAGCTAAGTGCAATCGATTGTTTTCTAAAGTAATTATCAGACATTAGAGTTGTAAATTTGTAATATGAACTATCGAAAAGTTCGATAAGATATCGATGCAGCGATAAACAATAAATAAATGACATTGCTCTACGCTTGCCACTGTGCCAACACTTAGCACCATCATCCGATGGATATCCAGGCACGAAGCGAGAAACGCAGATGAAGATGGGCTGGGCTCGCTGCCGGCGGCGACAGTGGAGATGTGGGACAGGGACAGCGGCAGCGGCAGCGGCGGTGGCAGTGGCAGTGGCGGCCTGATGTCAACTGCGGGCTGTGCGGCATGTTCGAGTTGCGGCAAGTGCGTGTAAATGCAAATGTTGTCAATGTGCAGCCGAAAATTGAATTCGAATTGGAGCTGGGACCGGGCCAGATGTAACAGGAGACTGTGCGAGGCAGCAAATGGAGAGGGGGGTGGTGGAGGACGGGTAGTAGCGCAGTGAGGGCTTTAGTTAAATGCGTGACGCGCTGCCAGCGACCGCAGTCGTCCGTCCATTCAGTGCAGCATCGAATCTTTAATACAAATTGCAAAGTAACCGCGGTCGGGGCCGGTCGGGCCAACTAGTCGTAGTTGTTGCGGTCGACTAAGCCAAAAAGCAAATCAACTCGCTGTCTGACTGGTGAGGGGTGAACAGGGGGAAGAGCAGCGGGTGGGGGGAGGGGGGTAAGGGAGGAGTGGTAAACGGGCAGGCATTGAATGAATTCAATTGGCGACCGCAGACGGCAGGCCGAGGGCCAAAACTAACACGACGCGCGTTGTTGACGTTGTTGCACTTTCAATGTTCAATGCGAGTGGCATGGCACGGCGCAGGGTATACCCTGTACAAAGCGAAAAATATATAGGCTGTGGCATAATGAGCAATTTTTTGCCGCTTTCTACTTATTTGCAGGGTATCTTCAAGTTGCCGTTTACTCTGCCCAGCTATAACGATTTATCGATATCATAAATCGATGGTAGTGAGTTTTAAACATTATATTGAATTGCAATCGATATATTTTTGATAAATCACTCGAATATCGAAAAAACTAGCATTACTATTTGTGGCAAATTGCTAAGCCGATAATTTATCGATAGCAGTTACCAGCGCGACTATTTGCAGGGTATTTTCAGGTCGCCTCAACTCAGCAGCGCGCAGCTCGCTTACGATTTCCATAGTTGCCGTTTTGTTCTTGTTGATTCTACATATAGCATAATGTAGTCTTGTCTTTTTGGAGGCTTACAGCGGCCTACGACGGCGACGGCGAAGGCGACGGCGACGACGACGCACTACGACGACGCGACGTGAAGCGAGGCTGGAAAAGTATCTGCAAGATGCAGTTGCATCTGCACTTGTATCTGCACATGTATCGCAGCTTTTAATCGTGCGCCGAGACGTCACATTTTATTTTGGCCGCATTGATATGCAAGTGGCGACTGGCGATGGTGTTGCCACTAAACGGAGCAAGTAAGGGAGGGGGCGAGGGGGCGAAGGCGACTGCAGGTGCCCGCAAATATGCAGATACTTTAGCTTTACTAGTATCTGCAGCAACATGACTTTCAAACGTAATACAAACAGTTCATACATATGGATGGATGGCCGCGTCCCACTGTCAGTCTGTCCCAAAAGTCATAGCTGTCCCACTGTCTCGCAGTCTGGCAACTGGCACCTTAGCCAAGTCCATTCGCCGCTTCGACAGTCGGTCGATCACGCAGAGCAGCCGCCGCAGCAGCAGCAGAAGCAGCAGGCGAGTGTTGAGTGTTGTTGCCTTTTGGGTTTTGGGACTGGCCAAGCGGGGCTGCTGCTGCCGCTTCTGCCTCTGCGTCTGCTCAAGTATCTGCCAGATACTTTTGCCCCAACTCGAGGCAACTCTTCAGCTTGTGCTTGCAGCTTCAACTTTCAACTTTAGCAAGTTAGTCTTGTTGTTGTTGCTGCTGCTGTTGTTGTTGTTGTCGCTTCGTCTATTTGGGTTAGTCGCTGTCATTTTACAGTTAGGCTGCCCCTTGGCTTCTCCTTCTTCAGGCAGAGCTGCCTTTTGTTGTTTGTTTGCCGTTTCCGAATGATGAAATTGAATTAATGCGCTCCAAGCACATTGAAGGCTTCAAGTGCAACCGTAGCAGGAGCTGAGCAAACACTGCACAATTGCAGTGGCAACACTCCCCAAAAAGCATAAACCGTAATCGGTTTATCACAACAAACAAAGCACTGCACACTGAGTGGCAACTCTGGCCACATGCCTGTCTCTGCGTCTGCGTCTGCGTCTGCCTGTCGATCGCGCACTCATTTCGCCACTCAGCAACGATCGCAACGTGTGCCGCAACTCGACAACCCTGGCCACGCGCTCACTCTGTCTCTCCCTAGGTGTGTGTGTGTGTGTGTGTGTGTGTGTGTGTGTGTGTGTGTGTGTCGAGGGTGGTGAACTTTTGGACGTGACACTTGACGGCGGGTTGAAGGTTTTGCCAAATCGAAAGGTGCCCACAAAAGTAACGGTCTGCTAGAGTTGCCTTGCTGCCTTGATCCACATACAAATTATTTACCTAGCTTGCATAAGTTGAAGATACGAGGTGGCCCCCCTAGAGGCTTTAGAATTTTCTTTGGGTATCTTGCTTTTATTTCAGGGTTGCCACCAGCATAGCTTTAGTTGTACCTTTGCTTTTTTTACTGAATCATGTATAGTGTATTCCGGGTTGTCTAGTAGGAGTTCGTGCCTATGGACTTCCGCTGGTTTTGGCAGGGTTTTCTTCTTTCGCATCTGTATTACTTGAGGGTAGGCACCTGCAAAACTGTGTACGTTGAAACAACACTACAGTTTCCAATCGATTAGGGCACAAAGTAGCTTAGGCACTTCTCTTGGAGCTCCCCGGACGAGCGCATGAAGGTCCTAGCAGTCGTGTCTTAGTGCATTTTTTTTATTTTATAAGCTTTCCCATCAACTTCGTAATATTCGCTTTGTTCTTGTTTCGCTCTGATAATACTGTTTTGTCGGGGTAGCCAGCTGCATTGGGTTTTCCACCTAGAAAAGTAGTGCAGCTCATATCGGTGTCTTAACTCTACAATGTTTTGCATTGGCTTAGCTACTTCTTATCTCCCCCCGAACTACCTTATCCTCTGCCCCTCTCTCTCGCCTCCCTCGACCCTCTCGACCCCACTCGCCTATCGCTCTTCCCCCTAACTCCCACTCGCGCGTTCTGGCGACCTTCGGTAGCTGCTTGCAGTGTGTGACCGCGGCCCATTTGCTGCGTTCCCATGACACCTGCCACGCTCAGGTGCCGTTAGACGACACACACACACACACACACACACACACAATCGCTCGCACACACACACCCGCACACACACTCGGGCTGTGGCTGACATTCATCAATCAGCTGCGGCTGATGCGGCCTCGCGCTGATGTTCACACACAGTTTAACTGGTTCGCTCGCTCGTCGCTTCGTTCGACTGAGGCCAGTGGTGGCAGCAGGGCGAGTACTCATTCATTTTATTCATATCTCAGTTGCAGTTACCGTTGCTGTTGTTGCTGCTGCACAATGCTTGTCAACGTGTCTCGACTCTTCCCTTTGCCGCTGCCCCTGCTGTCCGTCTGCGTCTCCGTCTTCGTCGCCGCGTCGGGTCCCTCGCAGAGTGTGGGAATCTGTTACCCTTTCTCTCTTCTCTCTGTGTGTGTGTCGAAAATACGAGAAATAACTTTGCTGGATAGTGTAGCGACGGCACAGACAATGGCCCACAAACTGGGGCTGCCTGTGGTCGTCGCAATCGCAATCGCAATCCCCTCCCCCTGGGCTGGCAAACACTTTCCAGCTGGAACTGCAGCTCCGACTCCAGCTTCGTGTCAGGTGCATTCGCCATTGTCTTAGGCGCGCCCCCGCAGCAGCGATGGCCCAAAAGGGTGAGCCAACATTTGGGTGAAGGTTGGCTATGGCCAGCAGGGTTATGTGTGGGGGAAGGGGGGGAATTGGGGGCCCGATGTGGTTGAGTCTACTCAGAGAGTAGCGAACGTGTTGTTCGGATTATCCGTGAGATAATTTCTTTTCGTCTATTTTGCCTCGTCTGCGCGACTGGCGCTGCTTCTTCTATTTTCCCTGCCTGCTCTGCTTCTTTTCACTCTTCCATCTCTTTCTTTATGCCTCTCTTTCTTTCTGCCTGCTGCCGCTTTTCTAGCTGTTTTTTTGGGCTCTATTGTGGCTACAAAACTGTCTTGTTCGCATTTGCTGCCTGTCAACGCTCGGACTGTCCCCCCTCCTCATGCCTGCCTGCATGTGTATGTGTGTGTGTGTGTCATGTGCAGGCCATTGCTATTATTCCTAATTTCGTTTTAAATCAGATCCACCGGCAGCGGCAGCGACGTCGACGTCAACTCGTACGCCAACGCCGCCTACTAAGAAGCTTGACATTCCTACTGCCTGCTTAGTTAGCTGGCATCCCTGCCTCTCCACCCCAACCCCCCCCCCTCCCCTTTGGGCACTCTTCCATGCCACAATCGTTATCGCTTTTGGTCCGAAGCGCCGGCAGAACCGCAACTGAAGTTTTTCGGCGTTAGCGGCTAAAAGGCCAAAATGGGTCCAAGCCAAAGCCAAAGCCAAAAGCAGCGTTAGCGGTGGCGAAGGCAGCGCCAAAGCTGGCGCAGATCAGGCCAGGGCAGGTTAGGGCCATTGTTGTGTTGCTGGAGGATTTGCAGCAACGGCAGCAGCAGCAGCCGCGGCAGCAGCAGCAACAATTGCCTCCGTTTCGTTTTATTTTCTATTTGTTATGGCTTTTCTCTTAATTTGAGGTCGTGAGAATCATGGCTAATTAATTGACTCGCTGACTGACAGAAACATACACACACACAAACATGCAACACACACCTACACACTCACTACATACACATGCATACCGCGGCATTGCTGGACAATTAGATTGTGGCAACTGCAACTGTTGCTGCTGCCAAGACGGCTTTCATTGAGAATTTCTCAGTTGCCAGAAGAATAGACTGAAATTTATGCTGCTATATATGCCTATATCGATCGGTTGAAATTGAAATATTTCTTGATAAAGTCATCTTAAAAAGACGACCCCAAAAAGTCTATTAATTCCTAATATGTTCGTATGAACACGTCGATCTCAGAGACTATGCAAGCTAGGGCTGACAAAATTGTTGACAGTATGTCTAATTACGGCACGCGGCTCAAGTTGATCTTAACTTGTGGCCACGCCCTCTTCCGCCTTCGTAATTCGAAAACAAAAACCAACTATAAAGCATAATTTTCAAGCTAGAACATTTTTTCTTGTTACAAGTTTTTTCTGTTTTTTCTGCTTTTTTTTAGCTGTTTTTTGAAATGAGTTAGGTACTTGTTTAATTACTTGCAACAGCAACAGTTGTTCTTGTTGTACTTGTTGCTGCTGCTGTTGCATGTATGTCAAATTATGTTAATATCAGTGGAAAATGCAATGGCAAAAACAATTGGGCTAAAAATTGGTTGAGTTCTCAGATTGTTGAGACGAGCCGAGTGAAATGAAGAAAGCGGCAAGTTGCAGTTGTTGTTGCTGCTGCTGCTGTTGTTGTTGTTGCCCTTTCGTGCTGCTGCTTCCGCATCGATTTTCACATTGGCCACTGCAGCAGCAAGTTGCTGCTGTCGCTGCTGTTGCCGAGGCTGTTGCTGGTGTTGCTGCTGCTGCTGCAGTTGTTGTTGTTGTTGTCTCTTCCTTAAGTTCATTACAATTTATTTTTATGTGTAATGCAATTATTGCTGTTGTTGTTGCTGCTGTTGTTGCAGTTGCCGTTGCTTTTGTTTTTGTGTTTAATGTTTATTCGCGCTACTTGGCGGGGGCGTTTGCAGCAGCAGAGCTGTAGGAGGAGGGGCTATGGGAGGGGTGGTGGCACTGGGTTGGCGTTGGGTTATTCAGCGAGGTCTTTGTTACACTCTCGGACATGACAACGGAGGCACGACCACGACACGTTGCGAATTTGCCACGAACGTTTGGCTGTGTGTTGCTCTGGGGCAGGCAGAAGTGGCAACAGCAGCAGCAGCGGTGGGCAGTGGGCGGTGGGTTGACCTGCCGTTGCACCAAATACAAACAGAAACACACACACACACACTTAGACTGAGATACTCACACAGTCACACATCTGGCGCTGCAGATCGCGCGATTTCTTAATATGAGAATATTCCCACCATTGTCTTGGCCGGGCTCGGCTCGCTCTGCTCCACTCTGGCCTGGCCTGGCCTGCTCCGTCGTAGTCGGCGGGCCTGGCGCTGGGGTGAGTGACTCGACGAGAAGTGACGGCGACAAACCGACGACGTCAATGTCCACTCCAGCCCATCCTCAGGCTCTGCTGCTGCTGCTGTTGCCGTCGCTGCTGCTGCTGTTTGCTCCCACTGCCCAGCGGATTCGATTGCATGCGAGCTGGTCATGCCTCCACTCGTTGCCCCATTTAGCACTCGCGCTACCCACGAGCGTCGTTTTGAATGTGCCTGCCAGTTGCAGTTGCTGCTGCTGCTGCTGGCGCTGCTGTTGGTGTGTGGTTTGGCGCTGCTTTAATTCCAGTTATGCGAACTTCACTTCTTTTGTTTTTGTACTCGTAAACATTGCAAATTCCCGAGCGCATTCACATGAATGCAGCAGCAACAGCATCAGCAACTGCAACAGCAGCAGCAACAACAGCAGCAGCAGCAACTGCAACGGTGGCCCTTTTGCTTGGGGGCCTCCAGGGGTCATTACTGGTCACTGGCAGCTGCCACCTGGTGAACGGTTCCCGTTTCTCCAACTCGCGTGCAACGCCAGCAACAACAACAACAGCAACAGCAGCAGCAACACCAGCACAACACGTGGCCAACAGTCAACGGATCCGAGCAGCGTCAGGTTGTTCTCACCATTTGCCGCTTGTCGCTGGCTAATTTATTTGCATTCGCCTCTTTCTTTTGTACTTTTATTCCCTTTCCGCCTACTCTAATTAATAATTTATGCTAACTCCGTCTCTCTCTCTCCCTCTCTCATTCTATTTGCAGGTGAGTCTAACGGTAAACGGGACCGCAATGTGCGTTTTGGGAGCAGGCATTAAAGCGGGCGAAATCTCTCACCAGTTGCAATTATCCGCCTAGTTGGGTTCATGCTAATCAAAGCAATCGCCCACTTTGAACTTTGATCGTCGATCGTGTGGAATCGAGCAAGTATAAAACTAAGAAATGGGATGATATTGATGGGAATACTGATCCATAGATCTTTGTAGGTCTATTCGATACAGTTAAGAGCAGTTGATAAATGATCGAAACAGCAAAAGCTGCGAGTTGATTGAGTCGTAGTAAGATCAGTGCTGTAGTTCTGCCTGCGTAGCTCTCTCGATCAGTGATCAGTTAAGATCACCAGTTGAGTATTATAGTATGCCTTATTATCTTAAGTTCTATTCCTTCACTCTCGATCGCTGCCGAGTTCCACTTAGGCCTTATTGCTGCTCCTTTTCACGATCGCAATTGGCAGCGATCGTTCAATTGTCGAAAAATAATCCAAATTCACGCACACCCTCACACACGCACACACATCGAGTTACAGTGCTACCTTATTGCATACAATGGACACCTGCAGATCGATCGAACAATTGATCAGTCGAGGATTAACATAGATTTTCCCACAATTTTCCAACAAAGTACCAACAAAATGCCCAACATTTGTTGCTCTTTGCCGGAACCAGTCTACAATTTCATTATCGCGTACTTCGCTGTGTGTGTGTGTCAGTGAGAAATTGAGTGCCCCCGCACCCCGCTACGATCGCTGCTTATCCCATTACACTAAGCGCATATGCAGCCGTCGCGACGGGACGAGGGGTCAGCGAGAAATCTTCGCCTGGAGGCACTTGTTGGATCGCCTCATGTTTCACACAGCCACAGACAGAGCAGACAGAGAGAGAGAGACAAAGACAAAGGCGCTCGACCCAGGACATTGTCCTGGATAGCGACGGTGCTGCTACTTGAGGCTGCCCGCTGCACTGCTACAGGTGCGCCTTCTTGCCTCCCCCAAAACTCGTCTTCCTGCTTACGATTAGCTGCTGATCGCGAAAAACTGCAAAAAATACGAGAAGAAAGAGAGGGAACGGCAGCGGGAGCGGGAGCGGCAGAAATCGTATGTGTCATGGGAAAAGCGAGCAGGTGCTGCTGGGGATCGCCGTGTTCTCTGCATATGATCGCTGCACTAGATCGCTCGGGGAGTAATTGAATTGATCGTGATTTGCCATTGTTGTTGCCCCGCTGCGCTCTGTTTCTGCATTCAGGATGAGAATGCAGATGCAGTTGCTATTGCTGTTGATGTTGTTGTTGTTGCGATTTTCCTACCTGAAGCGATCAGACGCGCTAACGGGAGCTCGTCGCTCGTAGCCAAAGGACAATGACAATGCGCATTTTTCTGCTCATATTTGCAACGTGTCACCCGGTGCCGGTACCGGTCCCGGTCCCGGTCAATGGCAAAAGATGCTTGAGAACATTTCACGGCGTACTCGCTCGCTCTCTCTCTACCTCTCTCCCTCCCTCCCTCCCTCGACCTCTTGGCCCCTTCCGTTGTTTCTTTTTTATTTTTATTGCCAGCGAATGTTTTTTGGTGCGTGAGAAAAAGGATTAAGGATTGTCGCCTGTAGGAGACGAACAAAGACGTAGCGCAGAAAGAGGTGTGTGAGTGTGCGAATTTCTGTGTGTTAGTGTGTGTGTGAGTGTGTGTGTGATAGGGGCAGCTGAACTTATTGCCAAATGGGCGATTAATAAAATGAAATATTTGCAAAGCGATTTAAAGATGTTTCCCTAGTAAAGAACTGAATTATGCGACTTTATCTTTATAGATGAACAACTTGGAGATTTTAAAGCTGATTCTCAATGTACTGTACTCTAAGAACTTAAAAGTTATGCGAAATTTAATTTAAAAGGCGAAAACAAATTAATTCTAGAAAAGTGCTATATGTTTCTATATAAAGAATGGTTTTGAACTTATTCAAAAGAACTAGTTTATGCAACTTACATATCAAAGATGCAAATCTGGAAAGTTTTGATATAGCTCCCGCTCTAATTCAGTCTAAGAGCTTCTCAGATACTTTCATTGAATGCAAAATTTAATTTTTAAGCACACCTTATCAATAGACAATTGTTATATAATGTGACTTAATTATTATATATATGGGAAATCTCTCACTCTTTTGGCTCTTCTACTTCTCTCTCCCTCTCTCTCTCTCTTTAGCTCTCTTTCTCTCTTGCTCCCTCTGCGTGGCATTCGATTGTTAATCAAGCAGAATCAATTGGCAAAATGTCAACTGCTTTGCAAGGGCACTACGGTAGCAGGAGAAGCCGCAGGGGGAAGCGGGAAGCAGAGTAGGAAGGTTAAGGAGTTAAGTCGGAGCCTAGAGCACGCTGTCGCACTGCCCACTCGACTGTGGGTCTGGTCCATGCGATAAGCATCGAGTTCTCACGAACTTTTATTGTCGTCGCGACAGGGAGGGCACAGGGCAGCAGAAGCTGAAGTCGCTCGTGGAGTCGCTGCTGAAGCTACTTTATTGGACGCCACAGTCACGTGAGCAACGTGGGCCGCGCTGCGCTGCAGCAATTAATGCTTTGTCCCACTCTACGCTCAGAGAATTTTATTAAAACTGAACAGTTTTCTATTTATTTTTTCGATCACAAATCGAGCGTGAAATATGAGTGCCGAGTGCCACGCCCCGCTTCGCCCCAAAATGGAAAAATACCCAAAAGTAGTAAAGTTGTTATTGTTGCCCGGAAACGTAGCTGACGTAGCCACCTTGGACCGCTGACCCAATTAGCCAACTGCGACGACAGCGGCGATAAGCCGGCACAGTTGGCGGTTTTCGGCTGGCATTTCTGGCTGTTTTTCGGACTGTTTTCGTATGCAAGGCGCATGCGCAGCCCGTGGATAAACGCGACGCTTCTCGCACATGCGGGACATGTGGAAATCCCCGAAAAACCTAATTAAATTGTTAAATGAAATTAGCTAAATTTAACCCACACCCCTGTGCCACTTTAACCCTTTGCCGTCATCGCCCGCATCGAGTGCCGCGTGACATAATAATAATGCAGAGTAGAGCAGCGCAGGCAGCGCAGCGCAGGCATCGCAATTCGTTGCGCAGTTCGATAAATCGAATCGAAGGCGAAACTGAAAAATTGATTAATGAGTTCAGCGAAATCTGAGCCGCCATGCAGCACAGTTATGCAGGTCTATCGACTATCGATAAATGGGAAAAGTGTATGCGATACTTAGTTACTTATTGTGCTTAGTATAACTTGATCTTTTTTTTTCATTTCTCTTTGCCGATAAATTATCGATAACTGCATTTGCCTAATTTATGATGGTACAGCTGGCACGCTTTACCCACTAACTAGACCACCAGCAGCAGCAGCAGTACCAGCCACGCCTACTCCACTTGCTGTGGCGGCATCGATTGCGATTGCGATCATCGATCGATCGAGGCGAAAGAGTAGGATTAGGTGTAGGAGCAGGAATAGGAGCAGAAGTAGGAGTAGGAGGTGCAGGCAGTTTAACCGATCGCAATTAATATTTATGATGTGTCTCTGCCCCTCTATCTCTCTCTCTAGTCGCACTCACCCTCAGCGTGGTCTCGCCCCTGCAGCATAAAGAGAGACTGCCGCTTCTTTTGCCTCTGCTGCTGCCTCTGCCTCGGCTGCTGCTGCTGCTGCTTGTGGGCGTATGCATTGTTTGCGACCATGTCCTCTTAATGTCAGCGCCGTGCTCTTGTCCTTTGGCCACTGGTCAGCAACAACAACAACAACAGAAGAGCAACAACTACAACAACAACAGGGATTGAGAGAGAACAACAGTTGATCCTGCTGTTTGTTTTGCTTGCTGCGTTGTTTGTTTTATTGCGTGTAAATCACAACACAGACACAGGGGGCACCTGAACGGCGGCCCATTCCATTCGTTTGTCATCAACAGCGCAGGTAGACAGAGGGGGAGATGGAGAGAGAAACATATTGCTGAAAATCAATTGACATGCTACAAAAACTAACTTATTTCGAATTCAATTGCAACTTGTGCAATAATTTTGTTTCATTTCATACGTTTCAGTTGTTAAACTTTATACCGCTTGTTTCAATTCATTTATATTTCATTCCGCTTGTTTCAACTATCAGTTGTAGCCAACGCTACAACTCTGGCAATAATCTCTTTCCTTTTCACACGTTTCCCTCGTTCCAAAGCCGCCTAATTAATATGCGAAGCATTGTGTTCCATTCCGCTCGTTTCACTGCCATTACACGCCCACAACTCATCGAACATGCAGCCCACGTACAGCGCAGAGGCTGCGCCTAAAAAAAAAAAACAACAAAATACATCAACTACCTAAGCCGATTCAGTCGCCACACCATGATGCCACACGTCCAGTTGCGACGCGGATGCGAGCAGATGATGATGAAGATGTGTCACTTGAGTAATTGTTGCGCTACGCTGCAGTTGGTGACCCCTTCTGCACCTCCCCCCCCCCCTGCTGCCTGCTCGCCCTCCTCCTCCTTCGCGTGGAGTTGGCTTACTTCTTCATTTCCATTTTCATTTTCATTCGAAAGTTTTGTTTTTCTGCCTGCCGACTCCTACGCTGGGCTAGAGGGTAGAGGAGGGCGGTGGAGTGGGAGGCGTGGCTGGTCTCGGACATGTGTGTGTGTGTGCGCAGCTTGTCGCTTTGTTGCACAATCTGCGTGTCAATGCGTTGCCTGATCCCATCACACACACACACACACACAGCGACGCTCCCAAGAGACCCAATCCAAGTGTGTGTGTGTGCGTGTGTGTGTGATCGTTTGGCATGTCCAAAACGCTGGACGTAGCCTGAGCAACGTGCAGCTATTTGGACACTTTGTCTCCGTCGTTGAGCTCTCCCTTCCACATCTCCCTCCTTGCCTCTGTCTCTCTCACTCTCTCCCTCTCGCTCTGTCTCGCTGGCGGTATCTGCGCTCGCATCTTTGTATCTGCTTGTATTTTGTACTTGTATCTGCATCTGTATCGGTGCGTGTTTTGTATCTGATTGTTTAGCTCGTCTTCCTCTTCGTCTACGTCTCTCAGCTTCTTCGCCGTCGACTTTCGCATACGTGATCCACAGTTGTCCGAGCCGAGACCTGTGTCCACGTCCAACGACAACATTTCATCATCTTCGTGATCATCGTGTTCATTATCGCGATCGTTTTCGGTGCCGCACACATCAAGCAAAAGGAGCACCTTAACAATAATTGTCAAAAACCCATTTGACGAAACCTCAATGGACGACAGACTCCCTCGCCTCTGGCCTGGCCTCGGTTATTATGCATGAGACCCGGTTACGACTATGACACGTTTATTTCATTGTCAAAGATTGCTGTTGTTGGGCTGGGAATGGGAATTAGCAAAGTAAGCAGCACTCTCTCGGAGATGGAGATGGAGATGGAGAGAGGAGAGAAACTGATTGATACGCTTCTTTATGACAGCCGCAGCTCGAATTAGTTTTCCCCGAGTCCCGCATGGGTCAAGCAGGTTGCGATTTATAGAAAATCCCGAAGAATCGAAACATAAAGAGATTTTTCGACAAAGGAGATTATTTCATTTAATATAATACGATTCAATGGAAGTGCACTCTCTAGCAAACTATGTATACTCTTCTTTTTTTTATAGTTTTCTTTAAGAAAACTTTGTATTTTCGTTTTTGTGCCATATCCTAACTCGTTTTCGTTATCAAAGTTAATTTATAGATATAATATATATTAAAATATATATTCATTTTTAATATATTTCTTAATTTCCTTCATATTATTCAATAATTCTGAAATGCAGTTAAGGTAAAGTATCGAAAGAATCTATTCAAAATTCCTTTACAATTGGAAAACTTCTTTAACTGGTTTTCCAGAATTTTCAAAGTGGCAACTCTAGTTCCCTTTCACACGTCTAAACCGTTACATTTTTCACATATCATTCTAATTAAGATCATCTTGTTTTTTTTTTCTTCCTGGCTGCTTCTACTTTTTCTTCGCATAGCTATCGTATTTCCACAGTCGTTTCTTTTCTTTTATTTTTTGGGCTTAGGTTTTTTTTTCGTTCTACTTCAATTTCATTTTTCGGCATTTCCCGAATGGGTATCCGCGGGATTCGTATCTACAACACGCAACGGTAAACCAAAAACTACACGAACCAGAAAAAATTATGCAAAAATCAAGGGAAAAAAGCGACGGTAACCGTTAACCCGGTACGGTACGGCTAACCCGTTCAAGGACTCATAAATTTTCTGTTAAAAATGAATGCATTCGGCGTTTTTTTCCTCGTTCATTCTGGGGATTTGCTCATTTAAACGAAAACTGCCGAAATAAAATTGAATATCAACCGAAAATTATCGCCGGGAACGAAGCAAAAAAAAAAATAGAGGAAGAACGAGTAAAGAACCGGAGATGACAATTGCCTGTCTTGGTGCAGTAGGGGCTACCCTAGCTAGCCCAGTCAGGGTGTGTCGTTGGCGATGCTGCTGTCTGTCTGTGCCTCGTTTTTTTTCGCTTCCCTCTCTCTGTTTTTTTTGCTTTTCTTTTTATCTTGAACCCAGTCAACTTTCTGCATCTTGGGCCGGTTTACTTGGCTTGGGGTGAGCTTGGGTTGGGTGAGGTTTGTTGTTTTTTTTTTGTGCGCCTTTCTTATATCATTGTTGAATTGAATTAAAAAAGCGACGGTAATCAATGCGCAAGGACAGCCGGCGAGGAGGGCCCTGTACCGTACCGGGATGCTGCCTAAATCAAATGCAAAATCTGCTTGTCTGCCTCACATGTGACAACCCTGGCCGCCACCCCAGGCCGGGAAGTCGCAGCGCACCCCTCCTCCCGTCTTGTTTCATATCTTGGGAAAATCTTGGCCACCACCCAAGAAACGATGCCGCGACTGACAGTTAGAAAACAACTCACATAGGCAAAAAACACGGCGGAGAAGCAGGGGGAGGGGAACAGGGGAAAACAATAAGAAGCAACGCAACAAGGACACGGCACACTCACGCACACACACACACACGGGGAACAGGACACGCACGAGGGGCATAAAAAATTAATAACACAAAAAATTTGCATAGAAAAAAAATGCCGTTACACACACACACACAAAACACACAGAGAGCAGGGGTAGGGGGGCACTGCGCCTACCTGAGCACACACAACGATCCACACACACACGCATAGACGGCACCCTCTCGGTCTGGGCCCATTTTTTTCTCGCAGGGTTGCAAAATCTCCGCGGGTCACGTGCAAAAAAAAAACAAAAAGAAAAAAAGAAGGAAGAAAACGAAACTGAAATCGTTGGGAAAACTTAAAGAAAACGCCGGGTGCGCAAAAAAAGAAAACGTCGATCGTGCGCGATCGGCAAATTGCATAAAAAATTGCAAGACTGCAGGCGATCCGATTGCACAGTTACCCTGCCTCCCTCCCCGGTGCCAGCCCCCTTTGCGTCATTTCCTTGAGCTGTGACATTTCCTCGTACCTCGTGTCCCTGGCCATGCCACATTTCCATGCGTTGATTAAGCGCACAAAGGCGGCACCGACGGGTTCCCTTAGTGTTTTTTATGGGCATTGTTGCCTGCCAGGGTACTGCCTGGGCAGGGTACGCGGCACAGGACATTAGCAGCATCCTTTTACAGGGCACGGCGCCTGAGCCGGAGCGCAGCCGTCGATCTTTCTGGGTAAGGCGATTGCGCGCGCAAAAAAAAACCGTAGCTACCCCCCGAGAAAAGGATTAAGCAGTACCAGGCACATTAAAAACAAAAAAAAAACCCATACACGGCGAGCAAAAGAAGAAATCTCAATTGAAAGAAAAACTATTACGGCATCCGCTGGCCACACATCTTGCATCTCGCTCGCGCTCACTGTGCGAGAGAAGCGAGGCAGAGATGAAGATGCTGCTGCTACCTTCTATTCTTAGCTCAGCAGCTCAAAGGAGTCGCGAGTGGAGTGCGCAGTGTGTGGAAGGGGATGGCAACGACCGCCACGCTTATTGCGCAGCTTCCACATGGACCAAAGGAGCCATGGTGATGCTGCTGATCCTCCAGGCTGCGACTGCGCACATGGCTCCTCGCTCTCGCTCTCCCTCTCTCGCGCTCTCTCTTTGGCGCAGAGAGGGCAACAAACCTTTGAATGGGATGAGCAGTGTGCAGGAATTCAATAAAGGATTAGGAGAAGAAGAGAGATATATAGAAACAGAGGGTTATGGCTGAAAGGAAGCTGCCTTGCTGAGAGTAACAAATTGCGATTTGGGAGATCAACTAGAACTATAAACGAGAGAGAGAGAAAGAGCGATAAAAGACAAAAAAAACTGGATTTAGTAAAATTGTCTAGAAAATGAAGTATCGCTAAAAATAGATAAAGCTGGCATAGATTGATATTCTGATATAGTTTCATAATGATACTACCTACTCAAAGAACTGATTCATTGTCTATATACAAGAAATTGGAAGATCTATGCCAATATATTCGATATTAGATATAATTCGTTTGCTAATGAAACTCTCTAACTTGAAAATTAGCCGTATACGTATTTTACTTAATATATGAAGGTGCTGGGGGCGTGGCTACATGCTTCGACTTGACTTGAGCTGCGTGCAGTAATGATATATATTGTCCTAACATTTGATAGCTCTAGCTCGTATAGTCACTGAGCTATGCGTGTTCATACGAACATACTAGCCTGCCAGTTAATGGGTATGAGAGAGAGAGAGAGAGAGAGAGAGGTTTACAGATAGATTTAGCACTGCGTTCTATAATATTCCCAAATCGGTTAAGATATCTAAGATTTGCTTTGCTTTGATTCGAGCGCCCCTCACTTGCCCCTCACTGCCAGGCTCAGGCGCTCAGCCTGTTGCCCGAAGATCTTCAGATCTATTATTATCTCTGGGATGATGTTGTTGCTGTCGCTGCTGCTGCTGCTGCTACTGGAACAGCTCAATTTGGTGCATGTGCAACAAGGGGCGCGGGAGCGGGAGCGGGAGCGGGAGAGCACAACGTGGCAGGAGCGCCAAATAAAAAAAAAGAAGAAGAAGTAGGAAAACCTCGAGCCAAACGCTGCTGCGTTGCGTCGCTGTCAGCGTCGGCTGCGCTGGAGACGCGCTGGCCAAGGGAGCAGAGCCGGAGAGTCCAAAAGATGTTTTCATCCCCCTTTTTCTTAGCGACGTCCACTACAGCCTCGACATGTGTGTAGTGCGAGAGCAAGCGCGAGCGAGAGAGAGTGAGAGTGAGAGGCAGCAACTACCCCGTGTGTGTGTGAGTGTGTGCGTGCACACACGTTTTTTTTCGTTGGTTCGCTGCGCTGCTCGAAACTGTGTGTCCCGCACACGGACCGAGGGCGACCGCCGGCGAGCGCAGCGACAGCGTCAGCGTCAGCAGCAGCAGCGCAGCCTCAGCCGCAGCAAGCGAGCGTGTGTGAGCGAGAGGCAGCGGGCAGAGGCAGCGACTGAGACTGTGACTGAGGCAGGACCGTCGTCGGACCGCGACCGAGACCGAGACCGAGACCGAGACCGGCAACGACCGTCACAGGAAGACTTTCGATTGTCAGTCCACGTGAAGCCTCTGTGGGGTCAACAACACACGCGCTCTGCCCTCAAAGAGACTCGAATCGAGAGCGAGCGAGAGACGCGCTCAAGATCCTCTGGCTAAACGAAATAACTAAATCGAATCGAAACGAGACGAGACTACGAGTTAAACGTTCGAAACTATCGAAACTATTTTTTTTTATCGCGCGGACCTCTCACACAACGCAGGACAATTGGATTACCTACGATCGTGTGTGTGTACGGTTCACGGTGCCTTGAGAAAATTGCAAGAAAAAAAAAAACAAAACAAAAAACTATATATATATTTTTTTTTAAATAACAATCTTGTGATGTGCTAAGAACGAGCTGAAAACTGAACAAAATACGAACAAAAAAAACAATATTTTTTTTTTCTTAATGCTAAAGTGAAATCGATAAGAAAAACCGCAAGGAAAATGTACAACAAAATGTTATCGATCAGTGAGGATCATGGATTCCGTTCGCTGAGCCGTAAGTGTTGCCAAAACAAAACCAAAAGGGGGGAGTCACTCACCGAACTCACTCTCTTCCCCGTATGCAGTGGGTGGAAGGTAGGGGGCGTGGAAGTTAGTATGCCTCTGCTAGATAGATAGATCTTGTAGAATGCTGCTCATTTCTTGGAATACACCTCACCTTTCCGGTTGTACTGCCTGGGTCGGGTCTTTAATCATTTGCCGTTCCCTCCGCCAGCTCCAGTCATGGCAATTGCAGGGGGAAGGGGAAGTGGGGGCAGAGCATACGCTTCGTTCGCGCTCTCTTCAAGCTGCCCTCTTTAATTTTTCTGTCTATATTTTTTTCTTTCTTATTTTTTTGTCTGTTATTTTGATAAGCGCCGCGTACCGAGAATACAACAACAATAGCAATGGGAGCGGGAAAGGGAGCGGGAACGGGCACGGGCACGGGCACGGGCACGGGAACAACATTATAAGCCCGCACCCACACAGACAATCTGAGATACATTTATGTACACATACGTATGCTTATATGGCTGAGCGCAACCTTACTATATCTATGGCAGCTATGGCTATATAGATCGCGGCTATTTACATATGCCGTGTCCGTTCTCCGTACTCGGTTCTCCCTCTCCCGCTCTTCTTCATTCTCGTTGACTTTTCGGGGGAAATAAAAAACAAACTGCGTGCCGCGTCGCACACAAAATGCAAACACAAATACAAATACAAATATTTTAGCAACAGCAACAAGAACAACAACAACAATGCGACCTGGAAAAATGTGAAAAGAAAATTAAAACATTACAACATGACAACAACAAGAACAACAACAACAGTAACAACTAGAAACCTTATCAGCCAACATAGGCCTCACTTGGCAAACAGTTGGCGGCCCTTTGAGCAACTCTAGACAGCAGCAGCAGCAGCAGCAGCTCCAAAACGTGGCTTCAGCTATCGAAAAATGTTATCGAAATGCAGTGGGGGTCACTATCAAATTGACTAGACTTTTCCGCTAATATCTATAATAGAGCAACCCAACCAGCTACATATTAGGCTTGTTCTATCGTTAACTCTCACTCATCTCATTTCGCTACTTTGATTATAACCTATCGATAAATTCATAATTACTTGCCTTGCCTGTAGTTTCTATTCAATTTCCTTATACTTCCCCTTTGCTGCCTAGATAAACTTGACACACTTTTTTGGCTGTACTCACTCTCTCTCTCTCTCTCTACCTCTGTCGATATGTTATCGATAACTTGTGCTTTGGCATTCAATCAAATTATAACCGCAAGTTTCAATTGCCTTGTGCTCATTTCCTTTTCACAAACTTATCTGCCGTGTCGCTGCTGTTGGCTGTACCCACACACACACACGTCACACTCACACACACACACGCTATGCACACACAGGCGGCGGCAACGGCGACGACGGCGTCCAGCTTTTG
Source organism: Zaprionus inermis (assembly GCA_018151445.1). Lineage (NCBI taxonomy): Eukaryota > Metazoa > Arthropoda > Insecta > Diptera > Drosophilidae > Zaprionus > Zaprionus inermis. The sequence goes on from JAECXD010000285.1 coordinate 2,751,060, forward strand.
GCTTGACACGGCGGCATTTTGCAGCTTTGCTCGACGCCGCCGAACATTGCTTAATTTGTTGTTATTGTTGTGTTGCTAGGCATAGTATGCCATGTATGTGTGTATATGGAGCACATGTGGGTGTAGCTGTGTGAGTGTGTGTGCCGGAGTGTACGTGTGAGCACATTTAATGCTCCCTTTCCAGGCCCGACTATATTTGCATATGGCTCATTCACTCAACCTCAACCTGGCGGACTGTTTGTTTGTCCAGATACTCGCACACACACAGCAGATACACTCGCACACACACACCGAGGCATATGCAGGCCACATGCGGGTGTTATCAGCAGTCGCCGTTGCCTTTTGCCTGCGCCACCCTCATTGGAGCACGATACCAAGCGGGGCACCTGGCCAGGCACAGTCCATGCACAGCGAAAGGGGCAGCTGGGCCAGTGGCGTGCGTGAAGGGGGGGTGGGGCGTTGCGGGCTGCAGCAGTGGCCACCAGGTAAAAACAACGTAGGCAAATAAAACCAAATTTGTATGCTAAAACACTTTGCGAGGCACGCCGACGATGACGACGTCGACGACGACGCTGATAAGAGAGACGACACAGCTAGCGAGGGAGACACCCACGCAGGCAGAGCAGTAGAGGAGGAGGAGTGTGGGGGGGGGTTAGAGGGGAGGCAATTGTAGTTTCAGCTGCCACGCAACACCTTTTGCTCGCCGTTCGTTGTCGGTTATCCACGTACATAATTTGTTTAAACAAATTAAGCGACCGCTCGACGAGTGCGGCGTCTGCTCTTGGCTGCCAGCAGCTGCCTGACGTCGCTTTGTCACTGTCACACAGTGGGCCGCATGTGTATTAGTAGTGGACACACTCGCACACTCGCATGTGTGTGTGTTATCGCGGCAGCAACGAAAATTTTGAATTTGTTTAACCTTTTTTCGTTTTTTTTTTTGTTTTATTGTTAACTTTTTTTACCGAAATGAGCTCAAAAGCAGCCGTTGGCCAAAAAGGCAGCAACAACAACAACAACCACAGCACACAAAGAGCAAACAAAATGTGGCTCAGTGTTCTTTTTTTCTCTTCAATATTTACACAGCATTTCTTTCTTTCTCGAACGATAAATGCGCCTTGTTTTTTTCGGTACATAATTTATTTGTCTATAGACAACGAAATGGAGCACTTGGTGTCATAATAACAATGATGATAGTATTAATAATAATGTTAATATAATGATGATGATGTGTTCTGCTTGACAAGCAGCAATGCGATCTACAAATGAATGACAAAAACAAAATGATTCTAAATCATTGCTTTAAATGGCTTTAAATATAATAATAAACTAAAAATTCTTTATATTCTCTTTATTTTATTTGTTGATTATCGAATAATTAATTTTATAAGCATGCCAGACAATTATATGCTTTATGCACTTGGTACAATAAATATTATATAACTATATATTTTATATTTAATACGATTGCGAGTAAAAATAGTTTGCAGCGTTGCAGCTGAAGTTTGCAGTGTTGCAGCTGAAGTTTGCAGCGTTGCAGTTTGTATAATTGAGTATATATTATAACTTTGTATTAGAAACTCATAGGCAAAGATATTGCAGAAGAAAAAGAAGAGTGATAATTGATAAACAAAAAGAGCAGAATTAGATAGAGTTTGAAGCACTTTTATTAGTTTTAACACAATTGTAGCTCCGCTTCGCTTAAGTCTTATAAAGCGAAACTTAAAGCAGCGCTGCACAGGGTGTTAGGTGTATGTGTGTGTGTGTTAGGTGTGTGTATGTGTGCAGCTGACCTTCCACTGGCCGCACATCAAAGCTGTGCAGATGGCACATTTGGCTTCTCCATTTTGTTGCTGCCGCTGCTTTTCGACAATTTTCCGTTGTTTTTCAGTCGCCATTTTTCATTTGACACTGTGTGTGTGTGTTCGAGCGAGTCTCTATGTGTGTGTGTGTGTGTGGCACCTAAAAACATTCGTCCGTGTGGCGCTCGCCTGGTTTTTATGGCCAGCCTTGCCCAGGCGAGAGCACCCAATCAGGCGGGCAATTCCTCCCCCCCCCCCCTTGCTAGCCACAAGCTCAGCCAACTCTCGACTGGCCCATAACCTTTTTGGCCATAAAGCGCCTGCTTTGCCACACATGTGTGTTAGTTTCTGTGTGTGTGTGTGCGAGAAGGGGGAGGGGGAGGGGGGCATAAATTAGCACAATCAACGTATTGTTTTCTGCCTGTGCCACGCCCTCAATGCTAGGCAAACAGGAGCGCAGTGCGGGTAAGAAGCAGGCCCAAGCAGGGCGTGGGGCAGGGAAGGCAGCAGGGCAGCTGCGGCAGTCAATAACATGAAAATGTTATAAATAACAAAAATACGAGCTAGCACACACACACACACTGCCAGATGTATCTGTATTTGCAACTGTATCTGTATCTTTGCGCTGTAAATGTATCTGCAGCTTGAATTTTATATATCTGCGCCTGGATAATTTGCGCAAAATTCCTATTAATATGTTAATTCTTAATTGTGCTACTTTTGGCCACACACACACTCGCACACACACACTTATGCGCATATTAATAGCCGCAGGATAGTTTCATTTCTCTCTCTCTCTCTCCCTCCCACTCTCCTTGTCGCAGCTCGTAAATTTTCTTAAGCTTCACAAATCGACGCACTTCAATTTATTTGTTGTGCCGCTGTGTGTGTGTGGAGGGTGTGCGGAGGGTGTGTGTGTGTGGAATTAATTACACATGCCTAGCGATGACATCACAGCAAATTTCTACACCATTTTTGATGAAATTTAGCGCGATTTTCGCGTCTCCGTTTGCGACTGTGTCAGCTCAGCTGGTCAGAAGGGAGGGGGTGGAGGCAGTGTTGGAGGGGTGGGAGGAGAGGTGGGGTATATTGAGTGTATTGTTAGCACATTGGTCCTGGCTGTGTGCGTGTGCTGTGAACCCTTTTGTCCCTTTTGCCCTTTTTGAGCTGATAATTCAATTTATGAGCTGACTTTATGAAATATTTGCCAAATACACGTGAAGCGGCACACACACACACATACATGCACACAAAGAGCCACCTACCTTCTGTTGACACTTGTCAGGCGACTGTCAGCGTCTGTCTCGACATTTGACAGTTTCGGGCACAACTCCGTACACCCTTTCGCATTTACCTTTTGGCCAGCAGCAGCTGCTGTTGCGTAGCCCCTGCCTCATGGCCTGCCCGCCCGCTGCAGCCAACCCCGCCCCTTTGGCTCTGCCTTGCCTGCTGGCGCAATATTGCAGCAGATTTTGTGGAGCTGTCAATAAGTTTGTTGGTATTTTATTTGTATTTGCTTAGCTTCTTTCTGTCGCTAATCTGCGACCCCCCCTTCCCTAACTACGCCACTGCGCCCGCTAGCTCTCCCTTTCTCTCTCACTCTCAATCCTACTGTCTCACTCCCTCGCTTATCTAATCGCTTAGTCAAATAGCCAGCAACGCCCTCGTGCCCCGCACGCCGCTCCTGCTCGTGGTAGGGCAACGCCTACGCGCTAAGCAGGTAACCAGGCAGGCGGCTACCTGCGGACACTACCTCTGCCTCTGTCACTCGGCCAATCGCAGGGCCACAACAACAACAACTGCCCCCGGGCGAACACATGTTTAATTCATTGAGCCAAACAGGCGGCTAATTGCTGCGTCCTGCATCGATTTCACGCCGATTGATCGCCAATCAATAAATAAAATACCCAACAATAAAAAAACGACAAAAAATACCCAGAAAAAAGAGACGCACAAAACGCAAGTCGGTGAGAGAGAGAGAGAGGAGTGGGGGAGGGGGAGGTGAAAGTCAGGGCGAAAGTCAACGAGGCGGGCGGAGGAGGGCAGGGCAATGTTTAGGAAAATGACATAAAAAGCGAAAACATATTGAAACAGAAAGCGAGCGAAACGCGCCCAAACAATCACAAATATGACCATATATACCATATATAATAATGATATGAGATATGTGTGTGTCTCTGTGTGTGTGTGCGAGTGTAGTCACCCCGTGGCAGGACAATCAATTGATAAAAAAAAAGCAGAGCGGGCGGTAGGTCGGAAGGGACGAAAACGAAGGGACGTGCGAGCAAGTTGAGCAACGCTTCGGGGCGCATTAGTTGTGCGTGTCAGCGTGTGTGTGTGTGCGAGTGTGTGTGTGTGTGCGGGCAACCGCAAATTGTTCAAACTGGACAACAACAACAGCAACAGCAACACACAAAGTTGACAAGTGGCAACCGACAGGGCGTCGATAATTTTTTTTTTTGCTGCTTATTTTTTTATGGCATGTTGCGACAGCTAATTGACACAGCCAGACAGTCGGAAAGGGGGCAGAGCTGCCCCAGGATGAGCAGGCAGAAGCGCAGTCACAATTAACTAAAGCCAAACCTTAAAGAGAAGCAGCTTAAGAGAGAAAAGCACAAAGCAAGCGATAAGCTAAAAGTGGGAAAATAAAAAAAATAAACCAAGAGATAAAGTCTGAGAACAAGCTAAGATTTATCAAGTATATCTGCATAGAGTTGCATTAAACGTACAAGTAAGGAATGGCATAGTAAATATTGTAGAAATATTAAAGTATTTATAGTTTGGAGCTCGACTGATAATAAAATATTGAAATTTTCCATACGAAAACTTTTAACAATGCAAGGCGATTTTAACGACTTGTGTGGGGGTGGGGGGCGTGGCTACAAGCTTACAGCAGCTTGAGCTGCGCATTATTAAGCGGCATCTGGTGCGCAAATTTGATAGTCTCAGCTTCCGTAGTTCCCGAGATCTGCGTGTTCAAACAAACATATTTCGGAAGAAATACACTTTTTGCTTAGGTCGTATATCTTATTAGATGGCGGTAAGCTACTAAATTGAATAACAGGAAAATAGAAAAACTTTTGGTCACTTTTGATTGACCAATTTGTTGCGGCGTTTTCCTGATTGATTCGTTTGCCTGGGCATATCCCATGGCACACAGACACACACATGTGTGTGGGTGTGTGACTGCCTCAGGCCGTGCTTCCCTTGTTGTTATTGCGGATTTTCATTTGTTTTGCCGCCGCCTTCGCCTTCCCCCTCGCCTTCTTCCGTTTTCCTTCCTTCTTCTTTTTTCCGTCTCTGGTCAATCAAAATTCATCGATAAATTGACAAAAGTTGCCATGCCGCGGGGCGAATATTTCCAGTTGTTGTCGTTGTCGTTCGGGGCTCGAATTAATTACAGAGCTGGCAAATTTAGCAGGCCGTTGCCAAGGGCGGGAGGGAGTGCAGGCTAGTGGAATTTATGTTCATGCCACACCACGCATGCAAATAGCACAGGGGCGTGAGTATGAGTAGTGGGAAAGGGGACGGGGGGTGGGCTTAGATTACACCACTTTTCCACACGGCTGTGCGGTTTTTCGGGGTTGTGCGTCGCTGCTGTTGCTGTTGTTGCTTTGGTTTGCTTTGGTTTTTCGGTCGCGCGCGCAAAATACATAAATTAAAGTGCAGCCGAATCGATACCCCTGCCTCCCCCCGCCCCACTAACAACGCCCATGCGTCCGTTATCAGCGTTCCCTTATATGTAAATACGAAACTGGGCTGCCAGGGTTGTCATAGTAGTAGCTGCCGGTCTGGTCTGGTCATGCCTGATGGCTGTGAAAAAGCCAAGCGTAAATCGCGTTGTTGTTTCGCCAAATCAATTGTGACACGTCACTAGCGAGTGTGTGTGTGCTGAGTATGTGTGTGCGTGCGTGTGTGCTTTGTCTACTTAGCTAAGCTCGCGTAATGAACACCACGCCAAATGCCAAATGCCAATTGACAATTGCGTGTCGAAATCAGCGCAGTTTATTAATCGATTGATATGCTTATCGATAAATGCGTGCAGTGCGAGAGCAGAGCTAAGTTGAGAGAGGCTAGCTCTACTGGAAGTATTACTCGTCTATAGCAGAGTTTATCGACTACGCCTAGCGATAGTTTAACTAGTGCAAACCCAGACCCGAGCAGCTGCCAGCTCATGCCAAGCTTGTACACCAATTTTCCCATCTCTAGGCTTATCGATAGGCACTTAAGTATCGCCCCTTTTGGCCTCCGCCCCGCACACTGTGCAAATTATTCATGGCTGTCGGCCGCCAATTGCTGCCATAAAAGTGACTCGCTAAATTAGACAATCGGCTAAGCTGGAGCAGTGGGGTGGAGAGAGGGGCGGGGTAGGAGTAGGGGGAGCCAGCGGAGTAACCACTGTGGCAGCCTTAATGGCTGCAATTGATGACCCAACGATGCCGTGGCCCATAAAAGCGACAAGTCGCAGGCAAATTTATGAACTGCAAGTCGAAAGTTGCGCGACACGGAGGCTAACAGCTAGGCAGGGAGGGATTAGAGAGAGAGAGAGAGAAAAAGAGCAAGACTTAACTTATACACTTCTTACTCTATTGCAGATTCCGATTCCACAGAGAACGATGCGGTTGCCGCGCAGGACATACTCACGTGCGGTGCCTGCCAGAAGACGTTCGCCCTGTCGGACATTGTCAGGTTCATCCAGCACAAGGTGCTGCAGTGCAACAAGGAGAACTACGGACAATGCACCACACAGGCGCCGAGCATGGATCGCGATGCGGATGAGGGTCGTCCGTTGAGCCTGGTCAATCGTCGTCCCTCCATATCGGCGCCCATTACCGGACGCAAATCGGCACCGGTCACTGGCACCAGCAGCGCGACAACGACAGCAACAGCAACGGCAACCGCTGCCAGTGCAGCAACAGCAACAGCAGCAGCGACGGCGGCGGCGGCAGCAACATCAACTGCAACAGCAGCAGCAGCAGCCGCGGCGCAAGCAACCAGCGCAGTCAGCAGCGGTTCGCGCATCCACACACCTCCGCCAAGTCCGGCGGATCTGTTGGCCGACGGTGCGAGCAGCACGCCCAAGCGTCTGGTTGATGGTAAGTGAAGGCCCGCCTAGACCCTTTAGTAGTGCTGCAAGCTAAATAAAATCGATTTTTGACAACGCTGCTATCGATTAAAGCGCAGAAATCAAAAACTGATTCTTTAATTTCAATACCAATACGCAAACTTAACAAACAGTGTTGGAAAAGCTTGAAAAACAATCGATAGTAATAGGGAATTGTCGATAATCGATGAAAACATTATTCTGGCTTTCATATTGTTGATGCGAAACAATCGATAGCCTTGAAAAACAATCGAAAATCTTGAATCATTGAAAACAATCGATAGTAAAGATATATGCTGAAAATGATCGATATTATGAGTTTTGCAGCACCAACTTCCCCAAGTACTTAGACTAAACCCACTCTCTTTTCTTCCCTCTCCCCTCTTCCCAACCCCCCTGCAGAGAACGACAATACCACGCCCAAGGCAGCGGACAGTGATGCGCTTAGCACGACGGCGCACAGTCCCAGTGTGCAGCAACGCGAGGCGCACATTGGACGCGACCTGGAGGCGACAGCGACAGAGCTGGATGACGATGTGGCCGAACTGAACAAGCCAAAGGTCAAGCAGGAGCCGTATGCCGATGAGGAGGAGCTGGCGGAGCAGCAGCCCGCGGATGAGGAGGAGGAGCACTCCGAGCTGGAGCTGAGCCGCGAACTGCGTGCCCGCGATGAGCCGCTGGCCAAGCGACCCAAAATGGAGCTGGTCGACGCGGAGGCCAATACGGTGCATACAGGTGAGCAATCTATGCATTTAAAACCGCGCAAACCCACCGGCCCATCCCGACCACAACCGCCGCTTGTGGTATTTAATTGTCGCATAGCTGCCGCGTAATGGAAATGCCAAAGCTGGCGGCGTTGCAGGGCAGGATTGACCAGGAGACATCAAAGACGCGGCCTGGAAATATGTGTGCCAAAAAAATATGTGTTTGATGTATGAGAGAGGGAGAGACGGAGACAGAGGCAGAGAGAGAGAGGAACAGTGTCCATAAGTCGCCGCTGATCGGCCCCGCGGCGCGCTGGCAGACGCGATAAGCTGCAGCTGCGCCTGCAACACTCCCCCTCTCAGCTTCCTCTCTCTCTCTCTCTCTCTCTGAACTGCAAAAAACTGCAAAAAAGCGATTGGGCGGGGGAAGAGCGAGCGCGCAGTGCGACATCAAAGCGCGACTGAAGTGCAGCAAACACGGAGGCAAAAAGGACACTCGGACAGCAGAGGCGTGGCACGGCAAGGGGGGTCAACGCGAGCGACTGCCCTTTGACTTTGACATTTTTCAATGCAAATGATGAGACCAGATGAAGCTGATGAAAAGCCAAAGCCAGCGAAGACAACAATGAAAACAAAGGGAGGGAGGGAGAGCGGCGAGAGGGAGAGAGAAGGCAGACAGAACAAAAGCAAAGCCAGCTGAGGTCGAGCTGCCCTCGAGGGTAACTCAAAGAGGAAGCTAAGGAATGTCGGTGAAGAGGGGGGAGGAGCAGGGGTAACCACTTGACTGGACAAAAGGGGCAAATGTGAATGCGATTGCGAATGGACATTGAAACGGACACACACACACAGAGGGAGAGAGAGAGAGAGAGGGATAACTGGACTTGACACACGCACAAAGACGACAAGGAAAGAAGAGAAAGAAAACAGCGTATGCAAAGCGAGGCAAATATGAAGGAAGATGGGGTGGGGGGAGAGGAAAGCGGAAGCGACCGAAGCGGTCAGTTTGCTGAGCGACGACACGTGCCGTACGCTATTGCCTACCGCGAGGAGGGGTCAAAGTTTGTGCGGGCAGTGCTGAGGTGAGGCGATTGTCGCGTGGCGGCGATTGACGGGCGACTCAGTGACCAATTGATTGAATGCGAGTGTGAGTATGAGTGTGATTGTGAATGTGAGTGTTTTATGTGTGAGTGCACGCAGCAAGTGTTCAACACCAAACAACTGCTAATTGTATGAGTGCACTCATGAATACACTCATGAATACGTGTATGCACTCGCTTCAATACACTCAAACTGCTTAAAAATAACTTGCTGTGCATCTTGTCATCTGCTGCCCTGTCAACGTGTTTGCCTCGATTCGCTAACTACTCACGCACTCATCCAGATTCACACTCACACTCACACTCACATTCAGCTTAACCCTTGAACTTTTGAGCTTGTGACACGCTGGCAACAAAGTTGTTTGACTCCAGCTGTCAGCTTGGCCCCGCAGATACATTTGTATCCGTATCTATAGCTCTATACGTATCTGTATCTGTATCTGTTTCGCTAGCTCTGTCTGCGACTGTAGCCGTATCTGTCGCGTTAATTACGCATTGTTTCGCTTTCTTCTGCTGCTGCTGCCGCGCAACGCATTTCCATTTATTGTTGCTGCTGCTGTTGTTGCTGCTGCTGCTGCTGCTCGCATCGCAATTGTTGTCCATTTGGTAATTATAAATATGGAGCGACTGCTGCCATGACAACAGGCAGCCTCCTGCCGCTTCTGCTCCCCTCGAACAGTCACCTGTCGTTGGAAAAACTGTCAACAAAATCGCAGGGAAAATGTCAGGGAAAATCGCAGGGTCGCAGCCGAGGTTCAAATGGAAATATTTGTTGCGCGTTACATGTCACATTTTTTACTTTTTGTCGCTGTTGCCTGTCAACACATGTGAGTGCCGATGTGAGTGTTCGAATGAGTATTCGAACGCGAGTGAGTGCGAGTGCGAGTGCGATTCATGTTAATTATCAATTTGCTGACAGCGTGGCGCGACCGCAGCGACAATGAAAGACCATCAGCAGTTAAGCCGTCAGTAAAGGGTTAAGCGGGTGTGTGGGGGGCCGGCTAAGGGTTAAGCGCTAAGGGGTCAGGGATCAGCACTCGAAGTGGGGCAGGGGTTAACTGAAGCAGCGAGGTCAGCTAAGGACAACGTCGCTTGAACCCATTTAGACACGGCACTCGCTATTCAACTCGCCCCGCCTCGACTCGCCTCCCATTCAATTATTGACTTCATGCTGGCACTAAGCCAGGCATTAGACTCCCCCCCTCCCCTTCTTCCCGCTCTAACCAACTAACCTTCCACTGCTGCCGCTTCTCGCCCCGCCAATAGCCAAATCAATGGGCTAATGCGCTCGGCTCGTGCAATTTCACGTACTGCTCGAGCGGAGGATTACGCGCGCCTTTCTTTGTGCGGCATCAATGGCACCGTGGCACAGGAGTGGGGGGAGGGGGGTGGAGAGCAGTGGCAGTGTCGCAAAAAAGGGCCAAAGAAAAGGCTTAAGCCACATGCAAATGCGGACGCCCCGCAGGACACTCGCACGACGCAACAGCAACAATTATCCCATTACCCACGTGCAACCCTGCATGGGCTGCTGCTCCTGGTCGTGGTCCACTGCGCCTGGCGCACTTCCTGGCTGTGACTGCGTCTGTGTCTCTGTCACTGTCGCTGTCCATGTCTCTGGCTGTGGCTAGGATTGTGCTCCACTTGGTGCAGCAGGCGGTCAATTTGACGTTTCCTTCTTGCTTCCGTCTGAGCTGCGCTCAATGAACGTCGCCGGGGTCACTTGAGATTGTCTGCGCGAGCAGGATGAAGGATGAAGCTACAGTAGGTGGACAGGGAGCGGCAGCTGCATGAGTTGCGGGAAGATCAGCAGGCCGAGAAGGAGCTGTGGTAGCAGATTAAAGAAGCAGGAGCAGCAGTAGAAACTGCAGCGGGAGAGGCAGGAGAAGGAGCAGTAGATGGAGTATTATGATGAGCAGGAGAAGGAGCTGAAGCAGAAAAAAAAGGTGCAGGAAAACGAGCTGAAGCAGAAGAAGGAACAGTAGAAGCTACAAAATCGCAGCACTCGATAATATCGATGGTGTTATCGATTGTTTCCAAAAGTTTTTCAACACTGTAACAGTAGCAGTACCCGAAGCAGTACCAAGAGGAAACATGTGTAGTAAAAGGATTCAGCGCTAAAAAAGCTGACAAAATCAGAACGTGCCTGGCGCACGCGAGCAAGACAGGCAGACAGGCAGACCGGCAGGCAGACAAGCGGATGAGAGAAGCGTTTAGAGTAACATGGAGAGGGGTTGGGGGTACGAGAGAGAGACGAAAGACAGCTGACAGCAGACAGAAGGCATCATCAGCACCAGCAGGCACAACCTGAACTTGCTTGGCGCGTGCGCAACGCGCGTAACCATAGACGCTAACCTCGCCTGCCCTCACCCTTCCCTACACTCGCTTCCTACCTCCATCTCACCTGGACACGCCTCGCATCCTTTCGCGCAAATGTCGCACGTTTTTCGACAACTTTTGCCTCGTTTCGCCTCGATTATGATAATGATCAGCGGCGGAGGCCACAGCGTGATCAGCGGATCAACCCTTGAACCTTCGTTGAACCCGATGCGACCCTCTATCGCTCTCGAGCCAAAGGGCGAACCCTTTTACGCGTCTCGTTTTGTATCTGTCAGATTCATTTGCATTTCCTGTGCCCGCATCCGCTGGAGGATCCTGATCCTGCTCATGTTGAGCACGCTCTACTCGTCCGATCCCTCGTCGAAAGGGAAGCTGCAACCTTTAAAAAAATAAAAAAATAGAAAAAAACACATAAAATAAACACGAAAACAAGACAAAAGAAAAGCAAAAGTGTTGATGTGCCTCTGTGTGTGTGTGTGTGTGTCCAGGACTCGTGCGCCGCATGCGTTTTCCCTCTCAGCGCTTTTCATAGCGGGAAATTTTTTAAGGCGTCATTTAAATGCAGAGTGCGTAGCCCGGCAGGGGCGGGGGGTTGAAACGTCCAAAGGGAGTTAGGGGGCAGATGGGAGCGGGGTGGGGGTAGTTCAATAGTTGCGCATTAACACCTTGTTGCCCGCACATGGACATGAACAGCGACAGCGAGAGCTACTGGTGACATGTGGTCACGACGACCTATGCTCGTCGAGCAGCACGAACAGAGGCGGGGATGGGCTGGGGGTGGGGTCACTAACTGCAGCTATCTGTGCGTGCTACGTGCGTGTAAGCCAAAAAAAATAATATTATGTGTTACAGTCTGCTCGACGTTTATATACCCTGATTTTAAAAAAGCGCTGTGCAAGCTTTAGGTTTTCTTCGTTTTGAGGAGGCGTGGCTACAAGCTAAAACTTGCTGGAGCTCCATACCATAATCAGGCATATTGTCCGAAAATTTGATAGCCCTAGCTTCTAAGGTGCCTGAGATATGAGTGTTCATACAAACAGATTTCGGTGTAAATACACTTTTTGGGTTAGGTAAAGCACATTTTCACTTTATAATACCCAATCTGAGTGCAGCTATTTTTTTTTATTAATTTTTTTTTTAGCGTAGCAAATTTTGCACATTTCGCACATTTTTCATTTTAAAATTCGCATCTGTTGCGCCCCACCCCTCCCTAGCCACTGCACGCCCCTGAACGGGCAATAGTTGTGCATGCGTGTGTGTGAGCTTGTAATTTCCGCCGCAGGACACGCTGTATGTGTGCGGCTGGCTAGCAGAGGCGGTGGTGTGTGGACTTTAAGGGGGGTGCCATGTGTGATTTTCGATTTTCGGTTTCCGTGGCAAATTAACAGAACGTCGCGATAAAACCGCAACAGCAGCAACAACAGCAAAAACTACAGACAGGCTGCATTGGTTGTGCCTCCCCCTCTAACCACACCTCTGCCTGCCTCCACTGCTGGCAATATCCTGGCGCCAGTTTGGAGCAGCTGCTGCGCATTTGTATGCAGCGCACGTCAGTCATGTGTGTGCGAGAATGTGTGTGTGTGTGTGTGAAAATCAATAAATAAATAACTGCGCCTGTCCCTCGCTCCATGCCTGCCTCCCCGCCCCGCTCTCTCGCCTCTCTATCGCGTATTTTATTCATAATTAATAAGCCAAATTGCTGTCAGTCTCATTTCCTGACTAACCTCTCTCTCTCTCTCTCTTTCTCTCTCTCGCCCACACAGAGCCCAGCAACTACACGTGTTCCACCTGCAAGACCCGCTACACATCCGCCTGGCGCCTCATCCAGCACGTGCAGCACTCGCACGGCGTCAAAATCTACGTGGAGACGGGCACGCTCACCGTGGCCACGCCCGCCGCCCTCAATGCTGCCGCAGCGGCTGCCCATAGCCACGCCCACTTGAACTGCAGTTCGCCCAACTCGAATCGCAGCCTCAGTCCCAACGGCAGCAGCAGCAGCAACAACAACAACAACAACGCCAGCAGCACCGCAACAGCAGCAGCAGCGGCAGCAGCAGCAGCCGCAGCCGCCGCAGCCGCAGTCGGAGTGCCGCTGCCTCTGCATGCGTTGATGGCACAAGCTGTGGCAGCGCCCAAGCGCAGCAGCAGCAACAGCAGCGCCGCAGCCGGCGCAGGTGGAGCAAGTGGCGCCAGTTCGGCCAACACCAGCGGCAGCAGCAACAGCAGCAGCGTAGGAGTTGCTGGCGGCGCCAGTTCACCCACACAGCAACAGTTGCAGCAGCAGCAGCAACGCGCTGCACAGCAGCAACAGCAACAACAGCAGCAGCAGCAGCAGGCGGCACAGCAACAGGCAGCGCAACAGAGCCTGGCCATGGCCGCCGGCATGCGTCATCATCCGCTGCTGGCGCCACCCGAGTCCATGCATGCCAATCCCTTCCAGCTGCTCCGCATGCCGCTGCCACCGGCACTGGCACAGGGCAATGTAGTTCCTAGCGTCTCGCCGCTCTTTGGACGCCCCTCGCCCGCCGATCACTATCGCATGGAGCAGCTGGTGAACGAACAGTTCCGGCATCATGGCTTCAACTTGGCCGCCGCAGCAGCAGCAGCCCAGGCGCAGTACCAGCAGCAGCAGCAGCAGCAGCAGCCGAGTCCCACTGTCTCAGCCGCTGGCAATGTTCCTAATCCCGTCGAGCAGCGTCCTCCCTCGAGCGGCAGCAGTCAGCGTGGCTCAGTGCCACCGGCAGCATTGCCGCCGCCATCGCTCAGCTCGCAGCAACAGCAGCAGCAGCAGCAGCAACAACAGCAGCAGCAGCAACAACAACAACAGGTGGCTGCAGCAGCAGCAGCGGCAGCAGCAGCAGCAGCGACACAGGCAGCCACTGCGGCTGCAGTCAGTCCAGCCGGAGTGAGCCTGGAGCCGCAGCAGCAGATGGATTTTTACTCGCAGCGATTGCGTCAGCTTGCGGGCACAACAAGCCCTGGAGCTGGCAACATTGTTAACTCGAGCTCGCCGAGTCCACGACAGAAGCAATCGCCGCGCTTTGCGAGCCCCTCGCCCAGTTCCGTCTCCGGTTTGGCGCCGGCAGCAGCACGCACGCCGCCAGAGAAGTGTGTGGAGCTGAACGGAGGAGGAGGAGTGGGAGCAGCAGCAGCAGCAGGAGCAACTGCAGCAACAGCAGCAGCCACATCCCTGCCCATGCCCAGCACACCACGCTCCACATGCTCGCCGCCGAATGCCTCCAGCGATCTGGAGCGACTGCCCAGCCCGGAGCAGGCCTTCGCGTGCGGCTACTGCGACAAGAAGTTCCGCTACGAGAACAATCTGATCATACACCAGCGCACGCACACGGGCGAGAAGCCATACAAGTGCACAGCCTGCGACTTCGAGTGCTCGCACATACAGAAGCTAATGAAGCACATGCGCGTGCATCGCTCGCCCGCCGACGGTCACGACGGAGGCAGCAATGCGGACTCGCTGGAAACGAACGAGGCGGACGACGATCCGAATCCGGATGAGTTCGATGATGAGTTGAACGATGAAGATGTCGATGGAGATGGTGACGGCGATGCCGAGGGCGAGGGCGACGAGGATGATGAGGAGGATGAGCTAGAGGATTGCGATGATGTCGACTACGAGGCCGAGGATCTGAGCGTCAATAATCGCATCGATGGCAAGAGTCAAAGCCCAAAGACAACCAGTTCCGGGGCCACCTCGCTGGTGGGCGAACTGATGGATAAGTTCGGTCTGTCGAACATCGCGCAGTACTCGGAGGCGTATAAGCAGGCGCTGCAGGAGTCGGGACGCAAGGAGGCAGCTGCAGTGGCTGCCGCAGCCGCAGCCGCCGCGGCCAATGTGGATAACAATAATCGATCCGGAGCGGGAGCAACAGCTGCCGGAACGGGCGCTGGCACCGGTGGCATTGCTGGCGCGGGCCAAGGTGCTGGCAGCAACTCCGGCGCCGGCGACAAGCTCAACGGTTTGCCAGTGGCTGCACTGCGTCTGCGCGATGAGTTCGCCAAGAACTGCAACATGTTCCAGCCGCAGCAGGCACAGGATGCCGCCGCAGCTGCAGCTGCCGCAGCCGCCGCAGCCCAGGTGCCGCTCTTCAATCCTTTCCCCAATCCCTTCGAGCTGTCCAAGCGCATGAAGATCGACGGTGGCGACTGGTGGGGCATGTCTGCGCTGCATCGCAACGAGGCGCTCTTCGAGAACCTCAAGCTGAAGCCGCTGGGCCTGGGCGGTGCCAACTCGCTGCTGCAGGGACCGCTGCTCAAGAAGGAGTCACGCCAGCGCAACGACACCTGCGAGTTCTGCGGCAAAGTGTTCAAGAACTGCTCCAACCTGACCGTGCATCGGCGCAGTCACACCGGCGAGAAGCCATACAAGTGCGAGCTCTGCTCGTACGCCTGCGCGCAGAGCTCGAAGCTGACGCGGCACATGAAGACGCACGGCCGCACCGGCAAGGATGTCTATCGCTGCCGATTCTGCGACATGCCGTTCTCGGTGCCCTCGACGCTGGAGAAGCACATGCGCAAGTGCGTCGTCAATCAGGGCAAAGCGGCGGCGGCTGCGGCGAATGCAGCCAATGCTGTTGCCGCTGCGCAGGCCGCAGCAGCAGCCCAGCAACTGCAGGCAGCGGCTCAGGCACAGCAGCAGCAGCAACAGCAGCACGCACAGCAGCAACAGCAGCACGCACAGCACCAGCAGCAGCAGCAACAACAGTTGCCTGTGCCCTCGCAACTGTCGCCGCCCTGTCCCATGGGCGTGGCTGTTGTCGGCTTCCCCCCGCAATTCGGACACAACCTGTCGCTGCCGGGCAGCGTGAGCGGCGACAACGATTCCAATGCCTCGTCCAGTCTGCCCTCGCACTCGATCTCGCTGAAGGAGGAGGCATGACTTTTTACTAACTGGAGCAGCAGCGGTGTTCATCTGCCACACCCGCACCCACACCCGCATCCGCATCTGCCGCATCCCTTGCAGTTGCTGCCGCAGCAGCAGCAACAGTTGCAGCAGCAGCAACAGCAGCAGCAACAGTCGACGGCAGCAACGCAGCAACGCAGCAGCCGCCTCATGTCGCGCATCTTCTAAAGATGCTGCCAGACTGAAGCATACCCTGTAAATACGCCACGTCTAACTTGCAGCCTGTAGCCAGCCCCACCCCTTCTCCCCCTGTCCACGCCCCTGCTACACTTTCTTAAAGAAGGAGACCACAACGACGACGACGACGACCAGAGGCATTTAATACCAAAGCAATAACCGTTATGTAATATAATTTTAAAAAATACCCTTTTTTTCGATCATCCTACAAATGTGTGCGAGTGTGTCTGTGCATGTCTGTGCGTGTCTGAGCGTGTGTATGTTTGAGAAATTCCACAAAAAACAAAAAAAAAACATTTTCAATCATTTTTTTTCCATTTTTTTTTCAATATTTTTACGTAATTTATAACAATTATAGCAGAAAGTATAGTTATTCCGGCTGAACAGAGCGACACACATTTTCCAGTGTATTTTATAGCAACTAAGCGCAACTTTGTATAGCAAGCGTAACTAAGAAAAAACAAAAACAAGAAAAAACAAAAAAAAAATAAAACAAAAACAAAAATCGTGAAAAGACCCACTAAACGCAGCGATAAATCGATAACTATAAGCCGATTATGCGCTACAGTTTACTATATATACTATATACATATATACGGACATATAAATATCTTTTTTTTGTGTGTATTAAGCGTATTTGTTAAACATCGATGTACATTTTAGTGAATCTAGACATAGGCACCCCCAAAAATGAGGTGCAACACCTGTAAAAATCTTATTACCGATAACACTATTATAACTCGATATACATACATATATATGATTATAATTACTACTTTTTTTTTGTATTGTGCGCATTTGCATTAAGAACTTTTTGATTTTGGATACCGTTTTTTGTCGCATAGAAAATAGTTCTATTATTAAATGTAATTTAAAAACAAAAAACAAAACACAAAAAAAAAAAAAAAAACACGAAAACGAAAATAATCAAATTTTTTACATACATAAATAAATCGATAAATGTAAACACACTTTTTTTTAAAAAACAAAAACCAGAAATTAGCTTAAGAGAAAAAACAACTACAGTGAAAGAAATTTGGAGTGCAGTCGAGAAATAAAAGAAAACCAGAAGTTTGGAAATAATTGAAATCGAAATTTGTACTTCAAGCAACAAGCAATTAACAACAAAAATTATATAAAGACAACAACAACTACAACTAGATTTAGAAGACTGAGGAACTTAACGTTGCGTGTATTTTGTTTTTTCTCGCCAGAAGTTGGAGAAGAAGAAGAATGCGAAGAAAACGAAATGCATTTTAATTATTTATTTTTTTTTTTGAGAAAAATGTTTTCGCTGTTGATTTTCGTTATTTGAAATTGAAATGTATCCGAAATCCGTTTTCGATTAATGTTTATCAATTGTTTTTAGTACAAATTTATTTCGGCGAGCAAAATTCAAATCGGAATCGTAATCGAAATCGAATTGACGCAAAAAGCGACAGAAATGAGAAAATAGGAAAAAAGAAGAGAGAAGAGGAAATTAGTTTAAACTTTGTTTGTTTTCTTTGTTCATCGTTTTTGCGTTCCGTTGATTTCAGAACTACTACGATCGTAATTGCCTCTGTCATTGCAGCAGCGAACCCATCCATCCCTCTCCAATCCTAACTTCACCCACCCCAACCACAGCTGCTGCAATAGCACAGGCAATTCTTCCACACACACACACACACACAAATCTATGAAGTTTATCGTGCATAATTTATTAAGCGAGAAAGAGACAGCTAGAGAGATGATAGAGAGTTCGAGAGTTGGCTAAAGAGAGAAAAGTGTGGAAAGGTTTTTCAATGTGAAATTATTAAAACTGATTGAATTGTGTTTCAGACAAGACATACGATACGATATAAATATATGTATACATATACACATATAGTATACAGTATATACCTATACATACTATATAGTTCATATATCAAATGAAGAAAAAACTCTGAATAAAAAAAGCAAATAAGAAAAATCATACAACATTTATGTTTTATTTCCTTGTGTTTTCCCATTTATATTATTTTCACTTTTCAGTTTCCATTCAAGTATTATTTTCTTCAAAGAATTTCAGATCGAAAACGATAAAGAAATTGACAAACGGAAAACAAAATCGGACAGAAAGAAAATCAGAACTACAACTATCACAAAAATCTTAGAAAATCGAATGTAACCATTAAAAATAACTTTATACTAAATAAATAATAAAAAAAAAGAAAAACGAAGCACAAGAAATACACTAAACAAATTGTTGTAAATTGGGCGTAAAATAGTTTAAAAAAATGGAAAAGAAATGAACGATAAATAAAAATGTAAAAGCTAAATGCGACAAAAAAATAATACAAATATTTTTCAAGTGTGTGTAATTTTTTGAACATAAACAATAACAAATACAAAGCGTAAAATAATAATTATAATAGTTGTCTGTGTTACGAAATAAAAATACAAATACATGCAAATTGCGAAAAGTGTAAAACGAACTCGATGGCATTTTCACTTGCTATAAATTTTATGGCAGCGCACAAAAGTAGGCAACGCTCGCTGCAAGCGATCGTGATCGGGCGCACATAGTGCTGCATACCTTGCGGCGCTGCTAAAAAATATCGCCAGATGTCGCCAGCAGCAGAGGCAGCAGGAGCAGAGGCAGCAGCAGCAGCGGGGTCTCGCAAACGCACACCAAAGCTTCACACACACATACTCGAGTGTGCTGCCACACATGTGCGTGAGAGCGAGAGCGAGAGAGAGTGACCAGCGGACGCCATTGGCCATTGGCCAACACTGGCCATGTGAGCGCCACATCTAGCCGGACCCCAACGCCGGCGAACGCAATCCACAGTGACCAATCCAACCCAACTGGCCGCCCCCATTCGCCGGGCAGAGAAACTTCAATTGGATTTGGACTTGGACACGGACTCAGTCTCGGACTGTGCGACGACCCTCACACACATGTGTGGCGAGGGCCGGCGCATGTGTGGGCGACGCCAGCAATCGCCAGCGTCGTCGTCAGCTGCGCAGCTGGCGTCGCTGCGTAAGTCGACGCAGCGAAGCAGCAGCGTCCACCCCCTGGACAAGGTTGCGCGACGCGACGCTGTTGGGCAGTTCGAGCTTGTTCGACGTCGAACAAGTTCGATGCGCAAGTTCGTTGCTTCGTTTGTTTCGCTCATTCCCTCTCGCTTTCTCCCTCTCGCACTCTACTTCTACCTCTCTTTCGCAGACGTCATAACTAATATTTGCCGAGCGATTTAATGTTGCCGCTTTAAGAGGCGTCTGCCAAGGCGTACGCCAATTGTAGCCAAAGATTTCGAGATTTCGCAAAGAAATTATGCGAAAACTAATTGAGATACGTAAGGTATTCTGGGTGCTCTAAAATCACGGAATACCTTCTTCGAAGCCATTAAATATTTCCGATCTATCGTTAAATGCAGCGGGAATGATTAAATCAGGTGTGGAATCAGTCCCTACAAAAGTAATTCATTAAAAGTATTATCAACTACACAATAATAAAAATATTCTTGATTTGAGCACAGTCCAATTCTTCAGTTCATAGCTGCCATAGAAACTATCGGCCCAAAAACTGTATTTTTTTCATGGTATCGTACAGAACATAAGCTTTGCCTTACATATATACTATAATATTCAAAAAAATCGAGTTACTTTAGCAGAAATCAATCGAAATGTAAAGAATCTTCCGCATGTCCAGGGTAAGCTTATTTTCTACTTTAATTTCATCAAAGTCGCTTTACTATATACTTTTATAGCTTATATATGATATATACAGATAATTGAATATCGTTCATCTTGAGCAGGCGAAGTCTTTTCTCAACTTGATGTAGTAACTTTCTTTGCAAGTTTTTTATATTATTTAAATCAATAAAAAATTTTTTTTTGTAAAAAGATGTATGTAGTTTCTGAAGATTGGAATTAAAAAGGATTAAAGACATAAGTGTGATTAAGATATGTTTTTAATTATTTATTCACTTATTTTATATATTGAACTATTTTGAAGGGGAATCTTCTCAGTTAATCTGCCGCTTTAATCTGCCATTGGGCAACTAATAAAGGTTTCCCAGTTCCCCTGCCTCGGCCCGATTACAGCGCCAGTTTCCAATTGCCAATTTGGAAGGCAGGCAGGGGGCGGAGGCGGCGGCGGCGGCAGCATGTAGCTAATGGGGCTGGGCTGACAGGGAAGTGGAAGGTTGTGGAGGAGGAGGGGGAGGAGGTAGGGATTGAGGTACAGGAGGAGCAGGAGTGAGAAGAGGAGACTGCGGCCGTGTGCAGTGCGAGCAATTCGAGTGTGTGTGTGCGCGATGCTCGTATATAACGAGTAACCTACGCTCTGTATGTGTGAGTGTGTGTGCGTCCCTGTGTGTGTGTGTTTGTGTGTGTGTGGCCATAAGGGTGAAACTTTTACTGCTTGCTTACTGAGATTCTTTTCTGATGATAAATTAATTTATTATGTTCGAATTGAAGCACTCGCAGCCAGAACGAGAATTCGAAACGGACTCAGACGCGGAAGAGGAGCAGCACGGAGCCAATGCTGTTGCGAGCGGAAGTAACAGCCATTGCCACGCACACACACACACGGGGACACACACACACACACGGAGACACACACACACACACGGGGACACACACACACACACGGGGACACACACACACTGCGACAGACGACGCATGTGTAAGCTGCCTTCAAGTTCGGACGCGGATGCAGATTCAAAAGGCATGTGGCAAGTTATGTACGTGCCTGTCTGTGTGTGTATGTGTGTGTGTTAGTCCCAGTGTGTGTGTGCCTCTGTGTGTGTGTGTGCGCTTTTCAACCCCATTGCAAGTGTGTGTTAGCAATTACAGCAACAACAACTACAGTAATAATGAACAACACCATTTGACCACTTGAATAATTTCGGCACGGCGGGTGGAGCGCGGGCAGGGGCGCGGGCAAGGGGGGTTCGGCTAAGGCTAACCCTCTGCCGGGTGATGTTTTAATTGAAAGCATCGCTCGCCAGCATGGCCGACCTGCCCTGCCCAGCCCAGTTCAGAACCCCGAGAAGGACAACGAGCTGCGACGGCGACAGCACCCACCCGGCGCAGCGCGTCGCTGCTCGTCGCTTGCCGTCTGTCCCGTTGTCCGTCCGCGCAGCCAGTTAGCCAAATATGGCGGCGTCCTGGGAACATGCGTTGATTACAGCACGCAGAGCGCACCGGGCACGCAGGGAGTCGGGGGACGTGTGTCTGTGTGTGAACTGGAGCTCAAATGCGGCCGCAGGCAGCGGATCGAGGGACTGGCCAAGTTAAAAGCAAACAACAAATAGAAAGCGAGAGAGAGAGAGGAGAAAGACAGGGCAAATGAGAAGTGCTGGGGAGCGGGAGAGCGGAAAGAAAGAAAGAAACTTGTTCACTTTTATCAAGCCGCGAAGCGAAACAATAAAAACCGAAAATAAAATGGACAAAACCAAACTCCAACGTTGAATTTTGGATTCCGCCATGGCCAAGTTCTGCACGGTTGATGAGGCACGGGCAGGGGAGCAGCAGGGGCAGCAGGAGCAGGGCAACCCGGAAAGCAAAGAAAGTCAAAGAACAAATGTCTACGGCTCCGACTCCAACTCCGACTCCAACTGCGACTCCAACAGCGTCGCCATTGCCATCACCCACATGGACACACAAAACATTTGTGAAAGCAAACAGCGAGAGTTGTTCGTAATGCACGACTGGCAAATACCCTGTGTGAGTTAAGCGGGTAGACAGGGGAATCCGGACTTAGCAATCTAAGCCACAAAGATTCGGGGATTAAGACTAATTTGCAGTTGATGAGGTAACACGCATACCCTGTAAACAGGCTAGTTAATCTATTAGTTTGGGATAAGGAAATGAAGAGTTCAGCGAGAGTGGAATTCGACACAAACTCATGGAGAAGAGCTAGCACTTGCAGCACTTTATACCCTGTAAAAATGCTTAAATATTGCAAATCCCGTTTATGCTCTCTTAGAGATTCTAGAGCATAACTTGCTGTAGATTTACAGGGTACTTAGCGCATTTATATGTATACATCAGAAAATAGACAATTGATTTTACAGGGTATTAAGCCCATATAAGTAATGTGATGCACTTGCACCCTATAATAATGGCAAATTCATTTAAAAATGCATTTATGCGCTCCGGAAAATGTTCGGTCATAGCACACCCTACTGCATCAGGGTATACAGCCCCAGAAAAAGACAAATGAACTGCATACAACGTAATACCCTTTAATACACAATTACATGCCTGCTAAAAAAAATACCCTGTACCTAACATGAAAATCCCTTCGTAAACTCTTTTAACCACTTCCAGAGCTGCTCGAGCCTGGCTCCTTCTACTTTTACAGGGTATTAGGCTCATTCATACACTGATTCGTTCGCAATGCAGGGTACACAAGCCAAGGGGGATGCGGGAGAGGGTAAGGGGAAGGTGTGTGTGGATTGCCACCGCAAGGCAACCCGACAATACCAAACCGAACGCAACGAAACCAAAGCGAAGCGAAGCGGAGTGGAGCCAACGCTTGCTCTGCTCCTGCTGCTGATGCTGCTGCTGTTCCCGTACTCGCGGTGTGTGTGTGGTGCATATAGAGCACATATGTAGGGAGGTAGTGGAGAGAGTGGGCGGGGTGGTAGGTAGGGATGTGGCGTTGTGGGGTTGTGCTGCGTTGCGTCCTGGCGCGGGATATCGTGCTCTAGAGACCAAATGGAAACTTAAGCCTTTCTTTTGTGCCCGGCTAAGGACTCTCATACTGTCCATGAACCTTTGTGGCGTTTTGGCTTTGGCTCCGCTGCCACTCTGCGCAGGCAAAGAGAGCGAGATGGAGCGGCAGAGAGAGCGGGAGGGAGAGAGCGGGAGAGGCAGCGGTCGACTGCGCGTCCTTTTCAATGCATCCTTTTTGGCGCGCGCAAAATTCGTGACCATGTGCGAGCGAGTGTGTGTGTGTGTGTGTTGGAAAATGGCGTGTGGAGTGCACTGTCCTTACATTGTCTTCTGCGCGCACGAAGAGGGAGTCACACTCACACACACACACAGAGTCGCAGAGAGCGCGGGGGCAGTCGATGCGTGTCTCCGCAGGTTGAGGTAGGTCGGATGGGGTTAGGTGCCGCCAGGGCAGGCAGGCAGAACTCGCTGGCTCGTTAATAAGAGCCCCAAAGCTCGCGCGCCCCTCCCCCTAGGACCAGGCAGCGCCCTTCCCGCTCGTGGCTAAATGCGCCGCTGTCCAAAGCACATGCACGATATATGCGCGCTCGTATAATGCGAGTGAGAACACACAAAAAGCGGGCAGAGCGTGAGAGGAAGGGACAGAAAGAGAGGGCAAGAGGAAGAGAGGGAGGCAGAGAGAGAGACAGAGAGAGACAGATTGAGAGAGAGAGAGAGAGAGAGAGGGTAGAGGTAAATAATGAATAAAAGAATCATTAAGCCGGCGAATGTGGCGCGAGAATGTTGCCGGGATGCGACACGGCCGAGTTGCAACTCGGATACTTGCAGGCTACTGTGGCGGCTGTGGACACACTCGCTGCTCCCCAGGGGGGGGTACTGTGGGTGGAGGGGCAGCAGAGTAGGGCAGGGCGGAGAGGGAGAGCGAGTGCGAGGCAGGCTGCTGGGTCCGAGGCATGCTGCATGGCTGACATTCAATGACTTCTCTAACTTCTCTGTGTGTGTGTGTGGGCTGTGTATGTATTGGTATATGAGTGTGTTTGTGCTGGGTATAGCTGTAGCTGTGTGTGTGTGTGTGCTAGGTGTGTGTTTGTTCTTGTTGTTCTTTGGACTTTTTCAAACAAATGCAAAGGCGAATGCGAATGCGAATGCAATTCTTGCTCTCCCCTTCGCCCGCACAGTCTCTATCTATCTCTGTTGCTCGCTCTCTCTCTCTCTCAGTCTGGCGACTCCGCTTATTTGGAAAATCCATTTGTCCACCTTGCCAAAGGAAACAGCGGAGCCAACCGCGTCCCCCACCTGCAACTTGCTCCGCTTCTCACCGAATCTCAGACGGACTTTTGCTTTGTTGTTGCCACATTTTGTTGCACAATTGCAGTCGGGCGGGCACTGAGCGCTTCCTTCCCCAAACGCATTCTTTAATGACCCCTTTCCCCCTGCTTCCCCTGGATGCGATTGCAACAAGAACAACAATGAAATCGTCATCTGGCTGCGACTTAAAGCGATTATGCGATACGCCAGCCCGGGGGCCAGTAGGTAGAGGAGAGGTAGGAACAGATAGGGAACTAGAAGAGAATTGTCAGTTAGTTGATAGTTTCGAAACACTATCGATAGCAAACGATATTTAATCGATATTTATTGCACTATTCGAAGTCGCAGTCGCTTTTTAGGTTTTTATTTCCCTATCTAACTAATCTCTGCTCAAGTCGTACTTAATTCTCTTCAATTCTTCAGTTTAACTCTGGGTGTCTGTAAAAGTACAGTCTTTTGCAAGTTAAATTATCGATAGCAACGATATTTAACCGATATATATTGTACTGTTCGCACTTGAAGCATTCTTCATAATTTTCTTTTCTTTGTCTGTCTTATTTTTCCACAATTCTTTATTTGTTCTCTTCAATTCTTCAGTTAAACTTCAGTATTCCCCAATAGTACAGTCTCATTTCTTCTCTCTCGTCTTCTAAGCTACCTTCATATTATTGTGTTTAGTTTAATTTCCTCTCCAACCTCCTCGTCTCATCTCGTTGTTTTATCTTCTGATTCCCTCGACACCTTCCTGCACATGGTGTATTTCTGGAGGAACTTCAATCCTTTCGCTAGTCCAGAACTTTCGGATAAAACTTGTGTACGGGCAACTCGTACGTAATGGCGGTACGTGGGTTAATTTAATTTAATTAAACCCGAAATCGCAGTGACGCCCATTTCATTTCGCTTTGCACAAAATTTATGCGGGGCGTGCCGATTGCTCGGACAGCAAGTGCGACGCGTCGTGGCAGATGATGCTCATCCTGGTAGTGCGGCTGGTTGTGCTGTTAGGGTACTGCGACGCGCTGCTGGCCAGTGGCAATTGCAGCCCGGCCGGGCACATGTTGTCATTTTAATGGCGCGAAAGAGTTGTGCGGCAGCATGTGACATTGTTGCACGTACCAGTGGGGGAGGGGGTTTGGTCCAGGTACAACTTGTCGAATTGTCGCGCTGTCTAATTAAATTCCTTAGTACCCCCCCCCACACCGCTTACTAATTGTTAACTGAAATAAGTGAATAATAAGCAAAAAAAAAAACGAGGTAACAATGCGAGGCGTGCCCTTTGCTCCGTGCACAGGGTCAAGGGGTCAACAGGAGTTAACAAGAGAAAACCCCTCAAAACGGAAACATGTTTTTGTCCAGCATCCGCACGGATCAGCCAGCCTAACCGAGGTTAACGAGACCCATGCGCAGCCTCAATTGGCCAATGGCCAGCGAGATCATCAACGAGCCGGGGGCAGGAGTAGGGGTGTGATGCTGTGCTGATGCTGCAGAAGTGAGTGTGAAATTTGCCCTTTTATGCCCCGAAAAGCAGCCACCCCTTGGCTGGCTGCCAGTGCGGTTTGTGCAGGGGCGGGCAGGGGTAGGGCAAGAGGGAACGAACCGGTTCCTGCACATGCTGCGCTGTGGTTCGCTGAGTGTGTGTGTGTCGCCGAGACTATTTATTAGCCTTAGGATTAATAAATCTATTTGGTCACCGGCCTAATGAAATCACCAAGGCGGGCGAGCCCCTTGTGCCGCCTCCCCCCTCCCAGCGACCACCCACACTGCCTGCCACTGCCTCCCACTACGACTCTGTCAAGCTGCTGCTCGCAATCAGCCCCCGGGGCAGCCAGTCGAGTCTCGGCTAAACCGCTGCCCCGCTCTCCCGAGGCTGCCCCCTTTCGTTGGCTCCTTCCATGCTGCCGCAGGCAGACACATGTGTTTGTGCGTGTGTGAAGATACATATCTGCTGGCGTTGCGTTGGCCACATCAGCAAACAACACACACACACAGAGTGGAGCAGGAGCAGCTGCTGCCCTTGCTCCCAAGTTAATCTAACACTCCACCCAGCAGCAGCGGCCAGCAAATGAGCCCAGCATGCCCGGCATGGGTGTGGCAGGGGGGTAGGGGTGTAGGAAAGGGGGGTTGGTAGCTCACAAGTTGCCAATTTGCCTTTTTGAATTTACGCATAGCTAAAAGTATCCTTTCGGAAACCACAAATATTTACCCAGCTCAAGGCTCAGGTCTGCGGTCGCCTCCAGTGCTGCCACCCACCCGCCACCCCCCCCCCCAACACCCCCTTCACCCTCCCTGCAGCCACTTGCAACGTCTGCCTGCCGGCTGTCTGGCAATTTTCAGAATCTGTCGGACCATCATTTTCAATTCCACGCCCCGCTCGATGCCAAGCCCAAGCAGAACTTATTTTTCCATCTGACACTAGCCAAGTTGGACCAATACTCATATTTACACCCCACACACACACAGACACGCACACACACACACATAGATCTGGCTCGCGTGTGTGTGCGGCGCCTGGAAAGGACTTTCGAAATGAGATTAAAAACGGTAAATTCCTGCAAGGGTTCTTACATCCTTCGGCTAAGAGTAATGAATGCGGTTTCTGCCCAAAGTCAAATTTTAGAAAGTGTTTTATTTGACTAGGTTAGAGTAGATCCCAGCACACCCGCTCCCCCCTACCAGCAGGCTGACAGCCACCACCCCTACCCCCACAGGCCATGCCCCAATGTGAAGCATCGCCTCGCATGGCACGGACAGGGGCCGAACCTTATGCCATATGCGAACGGACGGGCTAGTAGCACATGGAAATGAATAATGTGTAAAGAGAGAAGGACTCTCTCTTAACCTGATAAAGAGCGAGACAGAGAGAGAGATAGCCATGAAAGGGAATATATATAGAGCTATAGAGAGCGAACGTGTACATAGTTGCTGCAAATGCGGACAAATCTTGCAACATTGTCGCGATGCAAAAACAGCCTTAAGCAGTGTTGAAAAAGGCTGGAAACTCTCTCAGCAATAGTGCTTAACTAGCCGGAAATTGCTGATTTTACTCATATATACGCGACTTCATTAAACTGTTAGACAGTGCCAAAAACAAACAACTTAGTTTACATTTGATTCAGAGAAAAGTCAAGCCAATATGACGCAATCTGTCTGTACGAACGCATTAAGCTCAGAGACTAACAGAGCTGGAGCAATCAAATTTCGCAACAACACTATCAAGTATTACTCTAGAGTTTTAGACATATGCTACGCCTTCTACAGCCGCTGTATGTCGATGAAAACAGCCTTTAAGCTATTACAAATTATACTGTTCGTAAGAAACCCTATACGTTGCTCAGTTTCTTCTTCATTCCCATTTGCAAATTAGATAAATGATCCCGCCAGACGTCACGTCTATCGACGGTTGTCTCCTCGCTAATTACAGTGTTGTAAAATACACCAAGACAAGCCAAGACTGCGGCGAGCAAAGTTGCGAGCAGCATTAAAACCTTTCATAATCAACAGATTTGCATATCAACAGCAAGTTTTAGGTACCGTTCCGTATCCTACCGTACCCTGCTGCTCTGCCGCTCTGGCTTTTTGGCCAAATTGGCTGGCACAAATGTTTATTGCCCACTTGCGAATCCCGCGAAGCCGGGAGAATCTTTTGAGCGGCGGAGGTCGTGGACTGCGTGTCGCGTAGGCCGCAGAATTCGAAAACATTGAAACATTTTGTAGGCATTTATGCAACTCATTTGATTTACGATTCGCTTTAATGGGCTGCCCCGGCTTACAGTGGCAACAACGAGCACGTACATGCCACAAGCTGCTTGCCAAGCTGCCGCACGACGTCGGAGTCGCATTCGCTGTCGGAGCAGTCGGAGTCGCAGTCGGGAAACCGGCGGCGGCAAGGCAAGGTCGCGAATGCTAACCTTTAATCTCTCTGCCTCTCTGTCTCTCTTCGTCTCTCTCTCCCTCTCCCTCTGTTCGTGCGTGCTCTATCCCTATTCCAGTTGCCAGCTGAGCAGATGCAATGGCGTTGGCTGCGTCTCCCGTTACCATGTCCTCCCCAACCGCTCGGGGGTTGCAAAAGCATCGCACATGCAAGATTTGTACAGCTTTGTATGCGCCTTGTACCGCAGCCCTGCCCGAAGCTCAACAAATTACCAAAGGCCAACGCCGTCCGCTGACCGCTCGAGCGGACCCTGGCTACGTTCCCGGTCCGGTCCCGGTCCCGGTCTCGGCCTCGGCCTCGGCCCATTGTGTGTAAATATTTTGAGGCACGCGTGTGTTTCTTGCTCTCATTATGAAGTTTGGCTAGCAACCCTCAGTCGCGCACATAATTGAAACTTATGTACATTTGAAATTAGAATTGAATATTTGCATGTGTGTGTGTGTGTGTGTTGTCTCTGAGTGTGTGTGTATCCGCGTACAGGCAATGCCGCTTGGCTGTCGCGGACAGCACATCAAAGCGCTCTTTATCGGTCTACTCAGTTTAATGACAGGTTTTGCCGGGCATAAAAACCCTCGCATTGCATCCGACTCGCCTGCGACTTTGTCTTCTTTTTCCCAACTCCCAACTCATTCTACCGACTTAATTCCGAACTGAATTATTAAGCACGCATCGTGGAAAAACATATTGTTTCCAAGGCATCCCTCAGCCGCTCGGGTTGAACCGAGCAGGGCGGAGTAGTTCGAATGGCTTAAATAGAGATAATGTATCTTAAGTCTAAAGCGGAACATAGAGAAAAGATTTTACATAATTATCAATTTAAGTATAATTAAGTAACGATTGTGCGAGAAGTTGAAAAACAAAACAAAACAAGCTGTACAATATTTTTCTATATTGGAATGCAGCTTGTTGTCACTCTACCCATGAGTTGAACCCATGCAGATCAAAGCTTTCTCAACTATTATCAGTTTTCCATTTATATTTCTGTTTTTTTTTTTATGATCTGACTAAAATTTGCTAGGTATTTGTGCATAGTTTCCTTCTATGTCTATTTCAAAGCTAACACTATAATACTTTGCTTAATTAGCAAAAAACAAGCGATTTGTATGAGCTCTGTGCGTGGCACCCGAGAATTGAAATAAGCGCAATCTGCGTATGATATACAGCTACCTTTGTGCCATATTTACGGTCTCTACCTTTTAGAATAGCTGACATCTGTGCGTTCATACAAACAAAGTCGCTCTCCAGTCCTAATAGCATAGCCAATGTTTAATTCTTTGCGAGTTGCTTGCTGCTTGACAAAGTTGATATAATCAAGGGATACAAGGGTAGACGTAGCCGTTACAGAATACACTTTCCCACAGTCTTAAGTAGCTGCCTTAACCCGCTAAAATTAGATGAAGCCATGAGGGAATTTGTTGGGTTAAGGTCTCAACTAATTGTTCATCGGTGACTAAAAATACAACTACGACTTGGACTAATGCGCCAGTGGCCAGCGGTTTCGACAGCCATTGAATACATAAGCACGCACACACACAGCAGTACACACACACACGCACACATACACGCCGAGAGACGCATAACACACAGAGCTGGTCGTCGGGAAATACAGTTATACCAGCAATGGCAATGGCAATGGATGCGCATCGTAATGGCGGCGACGGCGACGCCGGCAGCGGGTGGATTTACGGCTCGATGGTCGGCTAGCAGCCAAAGGCAGTCGACAGTTGGCTGCTGCCCTGCCCAGCCCAGCCCAGTCCTGCCTCGGCTGCTGTCCGCTGTCCACACAGTTCGCACAGTCCATGGGTAGCCGGTGGTGTTTACTTGCCGCCAGCAATAACCCTTTTCAGTGCCCGCACACACACACACACTCGCCCACTCTCATTGTGGGTCGAGCGCAGTGCGCCTGCCTGTCCGCCATCGCCATCGCCGCAGCCTCCCGAATCCCATCTCATTAAAAGATTCTGACCATTTGAAAGCGAATTTAACCTTTTGTTCCACAGCTAAAGCTGCGGCAGTCGCTGTAGCTGCCAACGAGTGTGCGACAGAGAACGAGCAGGCAAGTGAGTGTGAGAAAGAGAGAGAGAGAGATAGAGCAGGCAGTGTACTGGTAGTGCGAGTGGGAGAGCATGGCGAGTCAGCCATGTGAAGCAGCCATGTTCTATGTAAAAAACAACTCAATGCTCCACACATGTGAATGCACACACACACACACGTGAAACACACACACATGCAACACCCACATACACACACACTCACAGGGCAAGAAGCCGACGCTGGGTCCCTTTTGTGCTCGTTGGCGACTTGGCTTCGTTTTTTGGTTTCTAATTGTTGTTGTTGTCTTCGTTGTCACCCGATGCCGCCCACGTGTGTCTCTCTGTGTGCGTGTGTGTGTGGCTCTGTGTGTGTGTGTATTGGGTGTAAATTAATTTGAGAACATTCGAAAGATATTTTAATGTGTCTACGTATGTGTGTTACCCTCTGTGTGTCTTGATACCTTAGAAAAGTATTTCAAACAAATCACAAACAGATATTCGACATTCATTGTTTCAGGTCTAGACAAAACAACTTGACAAGCCCCTTCCCCACATAGCCCCACCCCCTCCCCGCCAGCCACACTTAGTCAGATTACTAAGCATTGCGCTCTCTCTCCCCCTCTCTCTGTCTCTCTACACACACGTTCTCGATACATCAGACAAATAATAAACATTGCAGAAACCATTTGCGAATTACAAGCAGCCCCAAAAAGTAGGCAATGATTCTTGTACTCTGCATAGAAGTGTTGGAAATGTATTGCAGTTTTAATGAAACTAAGTCAAATTGAAATTGTTTTCATTATAAGCTTGATATTATATACTTTATTTTTAAATATGCTGCAACAATGTAGAGTAAGGCATATATCCAGATTTCAACAACTTCAATTGAAACATTCGATATCTGTTGAGGAGAAAGATTTTTCTTTATTTAAATTTTATAGCAACATGCAGCGAATGCAAACCCCATTCAATAGTTATTATACCAAGCGCAATACAATATAATATAATACTACAGTTTACGCGAGTAAACCCTCTCGCCTTTCCGTAGCTCGGGTAACCTAAGTAAAGTTTCCGCTATGCATATTCCCGACTCAGGTAATTTTAATCTCTGCCACGTAGCTCGCAGAGCTTATCGTGCTGTCCCTCTCTTGCGCTCAGTCAGTTTCCCTATTTTGTTGTCATCTCTTTCAGTTGCAGGCAAATCTAATGTAGCTAGAGGCTGACATCGGCTGATTTTTAGGGGTTGATACATCGACGAGATCACCAACTACCCCTAGCACAGTATCGCATCGTCCCGATTGGGTGAATCGAAGTTCTGATCAGATCGGGGAGTTGCCCATTGCGTGACCTTTTGCAATGCCGACGGTCTCAATATTTTGCGACGCTACTGTAGCGTCATGCCAGGCGAAAGGATATACGGATCTGCGCAGGCCGCGTGTTGTCAGTTATCGAAATTCCTTTGCCTGACTAGGTAGCTTACTCGACAGGATCGTAAGTACATACTATAATGTTGTGATATTCATTTTAAAAAAGAAAGCAGGAACGGTATCTGATACGAGGAGAAAAATTGTTTAAATAAATTGAGCAGATTGTTTTCAGACTAGGAAAATTAAGTAATAGTTAAAGATGCTAGAACGTTTTTTTGTTAATAATATATTCTTTCTTCATGGGTTTACTCTGAGAATTATTTTGTATTCCTAAACATTTTTATCTTCAATTCAACTTTAACTTCAGTTTAACAAAGTGATCTTGAAAATGTTATCTCAAGACATCGTGTACAATACTCTTTTAATTGATCCTCAACCTCATAATGAGCCAGCAGCAAAAAGGACCACGTAATTATTCAATGGTCTAATCAATTTGAACTCTGCTCTGGAGTGTTGTGACTTGTCTGACTTGTCGAGCTAATCAAGATGCACATCGCCAAAGGTGATCGAGCAAATGCCAAAGGACCAGGGCGAACCGTACTGATCTCTACGGCAAATCGTCTGGTCCGGTTAAGATTTGCGTCTTGAGAATCAACCCTAAATTTGAGTAACCCCCCCGAAAGACCTTCGCGACGAAACTTGTTTCGTCTTGCACGCGATAAAGGACCTTCTTGGCCAATGGTCAATTGTCCGGCGACTTGACGTAGCGTGCGGTCAGGCCAAATGGCAGCACCCCAATTAGCTGCATGTTTCGGCTGCAGTTTTTCCTGGAAAAACTACTACTTTGCAAACCCCTCGAAAGGAAAATTGGGCAAATGATTGATATGCTTTTCCACAACGGACAAGCATGCGAAGTGCGCGGAAAATGCATACAAAAATTAATCATGTTTGTCCGTCAAAACTTACGACCTTGCCAAGCGAACAAGGAAAAGGGTAACGGGCAGGAGTGCGTGGTAGAGGGGAGGGGGGTGGGGCAGACAGGCGATAGTATTGGCAAGGCAATCGAAGTATCGATTTCAGCATTGGTGTCGCTGTCGGTGTCGGGTTACAGCGCCGGACACGGACAGGCCCAACTCCAGCTCCAACTTCAACTTCAACTTCAGTGCCACAGCCAGTGTCAGCTTTGGTCTGCATAGTCATCGTTGCCGTAGCTGTCTTTGTTGTTGATATTGGTTTTTTATAAGCCATAAAAATTGCAAATTTGGGCCGCAGTCCATTTGCCAGATGGGCCAATTGACGTCTGGGTAGATATATGCACAACGTGTCTGCGAAATTCCGCCGGGAACGCCGTGACCAACCTTGAGCCATAACTCAGTCTCGTTCACTGTTTGCCCCTTCGTCTCCCTCCCTCCTCGTTGCAAATGTAATTGACAGATTGCAATTAGAAATAAATGCAAAGGTCCAGACGCCTCTCACCCTATCGAAAAACCAAAAAACCGACAAAAGTATCGAATTACCGGAAAAGAAAGTTGATTCGAACTGACCAAAGAACAGACGCTGGGTAAGCTGAGCTAAGCTGCCGATGCCGTTGGAACAGGCTGCTCCAACTTGACAGTAGGTAAGTGGATATATAAAGCAAGTAAATCAGCTTGAAACATACGCAGTTGAAGGTGCTAGACAAACGTTTCTGCGCCTTTCAGTGAGAGTATTCGCTAGTCATGGCTCGCGCTTGCTCTCGCTTTGATTGGACTCTGTTTTCGGGGTATGGGAAAATTGAATATTGGGGTCTCTAATGTATGGATGTGTACTATTCAAATTCAGGCAGGTCGAGTGGCCTGGTTGGGTAAAGCAGTGGAGATGGTGGGAGGGTCGACCGGTCGACCGATGTCAAAAGGCGCAAGAAGGAGAATTCTGTGTGGCCATAAAATACAGTGGCACGAGCTCAACCTTCCTCCCTAACGGACAGCGATATCCTCCCACGCACACACACACACATGCATGCATGCAAATAGCCCTTTTACGCAGGACGAAGGACATTTGACGCCTGGCACAACGAGCCCCGAGTCCCGAGTCCACAAAGTGACCGTCGAAATCGTAAAACGTAAGACGAAAACGAGCTGGAAAATAAAAACACATTAGACACAAGCAAATATCCTTTTGCCCAGCTCAGCGTGTCCTTCGCTTCTCGCTAGATGTGTGTGTGACCACACACACACACACACGACGCGTTCACACACACAAATTTATCTCCATTTGACCCTCTTCAAAGTGCTTTTTATAGTCATTTAGTGTTTTGGCCCTCCCGTCAAGTACTTTTATTATACACGTATAAATCCAATTCGGCATTCGGTGGAGCCGCAAAGCACACACACACACATGCATAGGGTATACGTGTGTGTGTGTGTGTGTGTGTGTGTGAGGGAGTGTGTGGGATATATGCTTGCCTTTGGCTCGTGCAGTTACAAGGTAAGCGAAACGACAGTCCAACTAATGAAACGGAACCATACCGTACTCCGGGACCCTGCCACCCACACACACACACACACACATACATATGGACATATGTGTATATGCAGGGCAAACTTTTTGGCCCAATGCTCGTTGTCAAAACTACACCCGAAAGCACGGCCACACACATATGTATGCAAAGCAGCTGCCAAGGTCCTTGCTGGTCGCTGGCTGTGTCCTTTTTAAAATTTTAAGACATGTAAATATAAAAGGTCCTGCGCGCTGTCCTGGTCCGTTCCATTTCGCTGCGAGCCACCCCCGCCAGAGTCCGAGCCCTGTCGACTCGAGTCGTGTCCTGCCCTCCCTTTTGGGATCTCAATGTTGTATCACTCCATTCGATCTCTGTCCCACTGTGCGAGTGAGAGTGCGAGCGCGAGTGTGTGTGCGCGCGTGTCACTTTATGGCATGCTGTATGTGTGGGTGTCTGTGTTGGGACCCTCTGCGCGTCCTGACCGCTCCGTTTGGCCGCATGGCCCCAACCCTCCAACTCCAGCCAGCCGAAGAGAAAACCAAGAGAAATATCTGCAAATGTTGTTTTCCTTTGGGTTGTTATTATTTTAAATTTTTTGCATATGCTTGTTTTGCTGTTCCGCCCCTGCCCCACGCATTTCCTTCGACCGCCGCAAATTCATCTTGTTTTTTGCACCATCTATTGGGATCCCAGACTTGCTTTCTTTTCTCTCTGTCTTGTTCCTTTTACTCGCATTTTATCAGCTTTTGCCTCACGCGTTTTTTTCGCCCGTTGCGTTCGCCGCGACATTCAATTAACCTGCAGATAACAATTATCCCGGAAAAACCCTACGGCAAAGGAAGCAGCGCGCACAAGAAAAACAAACGCCAGCTCAAAAATGTCACCACCCCCCATTCGACCTTGGCGCCGGCTAGCGACAGGAATTAGCCCCATAAGCATTTAAAGCAGATCGCAAATCTTGGGGGGACTTTTGATTAGAAATCGTATTTTAATTATGCTTAAAAGTTGCATAGTTATAAAGGGTTAGAAATGCATTTTACGATGGAATTTCGCCAGGCGAAGCCAGGTGAGGGCATCGAAGAGCGTGGAAACTTTAAAGAAATTTTCAAAACGTTTCATGGAGTTCTTGAGCTGACTGCACTACTAAGTACTTTGTTATAAAAAAAAAATAAACAATCGTAGCGTTTAAAAATTAATAATTTTGCTTACCAATTGGAATTATTACAATTAAGGCCCGGTGCAGGTAGGCGTGGCGAAATTTTCTAAGTATCTTAACCTGCATGCGGATCCTAGACATATTGTCAGCAAATTTGATAGCTCCAGGTTCTATAGTCTCTGAGGTATAGGTGTTCATGCGGACAGCTCAAGTATTGATGCACTGCCTGCCTGCAAATTATAATAACCTTAGCTAATATATTGGACTACATTATCATGGACTTGCATGCCAATATCAACACTCAAAATCAAGATGCCTTACAAATCTCGCCCCCCCAAAATTCAACTAAACTCAGTTGGAAATGCAAGCTAGCTCTACTCCAGCACCCAGACATCAAGGCCAGGGGCGTGGGGCACCACAACGTCTGCTATCAGTCAGTGTGGAAATAAGAAAACATGTTAAGAGCACCAGCGAACACAAAATAAAAAATAAAAAAAACAGAAAAAAAACCCTTTAAAAAACAATACACGAGCCGTAACAGGGCCATTAATTTTCCAATTTACAGTCTATTCGCAAGCCGTTGCCGAAATTGTTTAAGGTTTTAAAACCCACATGGAGATAACCGCACACACACACACATGGGCACTGATAAATGTGGGTCCTGGACAGGGAACGGGAACGGGAACGGGACCGGAATGGGGACGGGTACGGGAACGGGGGCATGCCAATGGCCATATGTCCATTTTGGAAAAGGAAAAAACAACACAGTTACCGAAAACAGCAGCAGCAACAACAACTTGAAGAATTTCAAACGAGCCAAAGGTGTGTGTGTGTGTGGGTGTGTGGGTGGTTGTGCGCTGTCTTCGCAGCCTGTGTGAATGGGGTGGTAAATGCTGCCCAAGGGACTTGTAGCCGGATACCAACAAACTTTTCAAAATAAACGAAAACCAAGAAGCAGAGGAGGCAGAAATGTTCGCAAAAAAAGAAGAAGAAGAAGAAGACGAGCGGGAGAGGGCGAGCGAATGAGGGGGAGAGCAAGGGAAAACCGTAAAGAAGCAAAAACGAAACAACAACAAAACGTTGTTTCTTCGTTTTCTTCGCCGTCGCTCACTCGGCTCTGGCCACATGGCCAAGTGCGCTATGCCCGGCCCGCTGCGGTTCACAGCTGGCGGCGCAGCGCAACCGGCGGTCGTTGCGGCCGCCACGTAGCGCCGCAGACGGAGCAGGAGACGGAGTTGGGGCCGTAGCCGTAGCCGCAGCCGATGCCGGCGCTTGGCCAGCGGCAGCTGAAACGCAAAAGGAACGTCACCGCATGGTTTTATTATATTGTGAATGTGATTACCTTAAGGATATGCAATAAGCACACACACACACACACATACACGATGCGTGTGTGTGTGTGTGTGAACCACCCCCTGGCCTGGCACAGACAGTCGGCCGGCCGGACAGTTGTTGCGAAAAAAGCAAACAAAAAAAAAGATAAAAAATAATGACGCAACATTGCCAAAAGCCGTCGCCGCCATTGCCGGCGTCGTAGCCGTCGCACAGTTGCAAAAGTATCTCACGGATACATTGTGTTCCTTTGCATTTTCAATTAATGACAACGCCCACAGTTGTTGACCAACATGAGCATAAACATTTTAAGCAATTAAAATAAAAATAAAAAATAAAATGCAATATTTGAAACGCTTTTGCAGGGCGGAATAATAAAGAAATAACGAAGTTTAGATAGGCGTAGATATTTGCAAATATGATTAATGATTAAGCAACTAATATTTTAATATGATGATATGTTATGATGCTGTTGATATCAACTCTCCAGTTAAGTCTGCATAAATAATAATAATCTTTAAAATAAGTATATATATATAATAATAAAAAAAACACATTTAAAAAAATATTCGATTAAAGTAATGTTTATTTAGTAGAGCTATTGTAACAGAAGATTTTTTCGATATTCCTGAAAAAGTTTCTTTATTTAATTAATACTAATTAGTTCGTAGTTGCACAGTTGCCCTATTAAAAAAAATTACTGCAAATTTCACATTGGACAGTTTTATTATATAGCTGCTAAGAGCTGCAGCTAGGAAGCTTTAATATGTTTGTTTAAATACATTTCTCCCTTTTCTTTAAAATACTACAACTTGTAATTGTAAACAATTTTGATAATATAATTAATTAACAAAATAAAAAGTATATAAAGTGATTCGTATAAAATATGAGCCTAATTTGCAATATTAATGTTATTATTCTAATTTCAGATAAAAAGAGACTATATCGGATCTATTAATTTAATATATATATACATATATATACACTTTCATTGCCCCCAGTTTCCTTGATCTTCCCACGCATGTTTGCAGAACTCCTTCAGTCCCACACTCCCCTCTCTCTTTTTTCGCACTCTCTCTTCACTCTCACTCTGTCTCTCTTTCTGCTTTGCTCTCTCTCTCCCTCTCTCTCTCTCTCTCTCTCTCTCTCTCTCTCTCTCTCTCTCTCTCTCTCTCTTTGATGTATGCAGATGCGCTTAAGCAGATGCAACGTCATGTAGGCCATGTGCAGCACGTGAGAACTGCTTGTCTTCTGCTGCTTACGTGAGTATCTGTGTCTCTGTGTGTCTCTGTGTGTGTGTGTCTCTCTCTGTTTAGGTGTGCCTCTACGTGTGTGTGCGAATCTTTGTGCAAAGTGACTAAAAGGGTAAAAACCAAAAATCGAGGATAAGAACGGATAATCTAATGTCGCCCTGAAGTAGGTAAAGTAAGTTCCACAGGCCGCTGCGACCGCTGCCGTCACTCAACCAGGCGAGTCATCTATACAGAGAGAGAGCGAAAGAGAGAGAGGGAGAGCGAGAGAGGTGGCTGGTTGAAGGCCTATAAATAACTGCAAATAAATCAAAATCTATCAATGCGAACAATTCGATGTGTTACAATTGACTTCACCGATCACAGCCGTAGCTGCTGCTGCCGTATTTCATCCTCTTTTTCATACCTTTTGTATGAAGTGCAGGACGACCAAAAAGTATCCTTTGTGTCAATATTATAGCAGTGGCAGCAGCGGCGCGGATATCGGCGGAAGGGTGAAACGAACGCGGACACGTTCACGGACAGGCACCGCTGCCTCGGTGTGTGTGTGTATGCGTGAGTGTGCGAAATTTTACAGTAATTTAAAGGAGGATGAAAAAGAGTTTCACCAATTTAATCAATATTACACAACCCATTCAAACGCACACAGATACAGGGTAGCCAGAGATACAGATACATTTCCACACACACACACACTAGGCGTATCTGATAGGACGCGCTGTCTAATGGACAGCAGCGCAGCGCTGCCCTGCTCTAATTTTATTTACGATCTAATGCGCTGCTGCCGCTGACGAATCGACAGGCAGACGGACGTCGCTGAGGGGCGCTGATAACGCGGTGTGAAAGGGCATGTTTCTGCGGATTGATATCCCGTTGTCCTCGGCGACAGCATACACAACAGCAACAACAACAACAAGAACAGCAACAGCAGCAGCAGCAACAACGGCAACAACAGTTGCTGCATTGTTGCAGCTCTCTCTCACTCTCTTTGTCTCTCTCGCTCTCTAGTTTGACACAATTTATGCGCTCCGTTTTGGCATTTGCTGTCGCATCCACAGTCGAGCACAGTGGGCGATGGGCAATTTTTTATTTTTAAAATTTCCACGGGGCGTACACCGCAAAAGCATCGCACGGCAAACAAACTCGAGCGAGCGCAACAACAACAACAACAGCAGCAGCATCAATTAGAGACGACAATGGCAAATGGGGGATGTGGCACTAGGAGAGTGGGAAGGGGAAGTGGAAGCGGAATGGAACACCAGCGAAAGGTCAAAGATATTAAATAATTCGAGGATTATACGTTTTTTTGCTATGGAAGACAGGGAAAAGTGCTGAGTGGGAGAGAGGTGGAGAGAAATGGTAAAGTCAGAGTTATATCTATATATAAAGATTTAGCTAGCTGCAGATTAAGATATGCATACGGTCTATATAAAGATATAGAACTTGATATAACTTTTTCATAAATTAGATATATTTTAATAGTATTCAAGAATTTGTCTTAACAAGAAATGTGTTAAAATATTGCATATGATTTCTATAATCATAATGCTTTATATGGGTAATAAATTACTGATTAAAGATATGTTAAGATTTTCTGTTTAAAGAGTTCCTCATGTAATTTTTTTTATTTATTATTTCTTTATCTTCTTTCAAGACTGTGTAAAACTATTAATTTCGAAAGCAAATAGTCAGAAATTTAATTCGTATAAATTTCATGTTATTTATTCATATAAGTTTCAATACTATTACTTAGGATACTTCTGCAAAATACTTAAATAAACGCAAACTATTAATTTAGATCCACGAACAAGTCGCATCCCTGCATAACTCTTTCAGCACTTAAGAAGATAAATGACGAATAAATACGCTGAAGCAGGACTTACCCCAAAAGGGATTATCGAAGGAAGATGATGATACACGTAATGTCCAAAAATCAAATTAAGGAATATCTTGAATGTCTAGAGATATCTCGAGAAAATGAATGGGAAAGTGCTGGGTTTGGTTTTCCACTGAGTACAGTTGACCACTCGGCAAACGTTTTAACTCTTTAATCAAAAGTCCAAGGCGGAAGAGGAAGAAGAAGAAGAAACCCTCAGCAGGTTGTGCGGGACGAAAACCGGGATGTCCCCCAAGGGCCGTTTTGCACTAATTAATAAGAGCAAATTCCCCAAACGAGCCTGGGACGAGCGTAGTCAAATCAGTCCGGGTGTGGCAAGCACACACACACACACACTTACACACACATTCGTATATATGTAGTGGCACAGTGGTATGAGACGGACAACTTCTGGCGAGTGCACAAAACTGACAGTTAAAAATGTTGCATAGTTTTTTACGTCTTTACGAGTGTCAACCACCCAGTGGGATAGCTCGGCTCACGTGGCCAGCTGCTTCAGTTCCTTAAGGATGCGTTACAGCATACGTGTATGAGTGTGTGAGAGTGTGCGTAAGTGTGTGTGTGTGGTCCACTGGCAGATACAATCGCAACGCTTCCCTTTTTGCTAAATTGGCAAAATTCTTGTATATTCTTCCCATTCAGGCAAAAGTTGTCCTTTGCCTGACCCCGGCCACAGCGAGTACCCGAAGCACCCACATTGAGCAGACATGCTCGAATGTGTGGCCCATTTTGGACATTCAAATGCGAAACGATGCTAATTCATATTCAAATGAATGCGAAATAAACCCCAATCACAATTATTATGAGACATGTTAAATGGACCAAAAGTCCTGTATAGCAACAAAGGATTCACATTCACACACGCACACATTCACATAGTCACATATTCACACATTCAAATATACTCATACATATACTCGAGCGGGCACACACGTACGTACGCGTGTATATATGTATTCGCTGCGCACATTCATATTCGGACGCAGCCAAGCAAGGGATAAGAGTTCATTCTGTGTGTGAGTGTGCGAGTGCGAGTGTGTGTGAGTGTGTGTGAGTGTCTGTGAGTGTAATATCGCGCATGTCCCGAAAGCGGACATATGGCGGACAGTCGAGTGAACGGGTGGACACCGATGCGGACATGTGAGTGCCACTCGTGTACCCGGCTGCAGCACAGTCGAGTCCAGTAGCATAGAAACACTCGAAACGTGAGTGTAGTCATTTGAATATATAACATGAATTTGCAATTGAAATTCAAAGATAAATGTATGTAAATCTTTCGCTTAAAAGAGTAAGTAAATATAGAAAGGTATTCACTCCATACATGTGAGTGTATTCACAATGTTAAAATGCATTTCATTTTGTATTCAACGCATGTAAATGACTGAAACTCAAATTTGTAAGTTATGAGCTACTGCTTGTGGATATTCCAATATTCATGAGTGTATTCATATGTACATATTTGTTACAGGTATTCACTTTATTCATTTGCATACGGGCAATAAATAACAATATGCATTTTTAGCAGATGTATTTGTTAACAAAAATGAATGTATTCGTTTTTTGATGA
This sequence comes from Zaprionus inermis, assembly GCA_018151445.1. Classification (NCBI taxonomy): domain Eukaryota; kingdom Metazoa; phylum Arthropoda; class Insecta; order Diptera; family Drosophilidae; genus Zaprionus; species Zaprionus inermis. Next base: position 2,792,173 of record JAECXD010000285.1, read on the forward strand.
ATGTATTTATGTATTCACTTATTTCTTTGTATAAAACAAGTACAAATATCCGTTAGCCCAAGTGAATGTATTTGCAATTTAGAAATTTAAGTTAACTCATTTGCAATTCAGTGAATACAACTGAATGCATTCAAACCACTCATTCATACCATATGAGCACTCGAAATGATATTTTTATAAAAATATAATAAATTTTGCAAAAAACAAGTACCTATTCAAATGGCATGTGAATACACAGTTGTATTCGCTGTGCACTCACTCACACTCACTGTCTGCACAGCGAATCATCAACAACTGGCTCCATAATGAGCCGAAAACGAAGCTGGCCCCAAGTCGGACGCACAGATTGACAGTGGCTACACGCGACGGCAGAGCCATGCTCCGGTCATGCCACGGGGCGGGGGCGTGGCAGGCGGGCTGCGGTCGCTGGGCGGCCCGAAACAGCAGAGGAAAACAAATAAACATGCTGTCAACTGCCGTCTGACACCACACGTCACATCTCGCCGCTGCCTGCCCCAGACGCGCCCATCTGCACACACACACACACACACACACACACACACACACGCACACCCGCACACACACACACAGAGCGCAGCCACATTTGCATACGTGCGGCCAATGTCCCAGGGTACTCGCACACACTCACACGAGCCGCCGACTCATTCGAGAGAGGCCGGCACCGTGTGCGCTGCATGGAAAGCCGTTGGAAAAGTTTTCGGAAAGAACTTTCATTAAACAATGCGACCAACTCGGCCCATTCATCTCTCGTCCAGTCGGGTGTGAGTGTGTGTGCGGTGTGGTGTGGTGTGCTGCTTGCCTGTGTGTGCGTGCGTGATTGTTGGTTGTGTCTGTCGGGTGTGGAGCGTGGTTTTATCGGGGGGCGAATGAGAATGGAGAATGGGCTACGCGGGCTTTACAGCAGCCAACGCCATTCAGTCTGCAAAAAATGATTTTAATATAAGCTAATGGATAACGCGCCAACACAAACACACAGAGTAACACACACACAGAGTAACACACACACACAGTAACACACACACTCCCATTCATACCACGCATGCAGATATCCCGAAAGGACTCATGTCCCGCATCATGGTATGATATTTCAAATGCTTAATAATAGCACTCAAAAATAAGGAATGACACAGCTATTTTATTCCATTTTATCTCCCTCTCGCTCTCGCTCTCTCTCACTCTCCCTTTGCCTCTCTCGCTCCCTTTTTCCCATCTTTTGTGCATATTTTGTTATGCCACAGTTTTGAGTACTCATATTCGTATTCGCATTAGTTGCATGTTATTACTTATTTTTCATTTTCATTTTTACGCGGCTCCCGGCCCCGCGCCCACTGGCCACGCCCCTGCAGTCAAATTGGCATCCCAATGTGGGCCAATTAGGTTGAAATTGTCTGCAAAATGTTTGCGTTTATTTTTAATGAGTGCGGCCCGCGTAATTCCGACATTCGCTGGTGGATGAGGGGGGGTATTCATTTAAACTCACATGGGTCTGTGTGTGTGTGTGTGTGTGTGTGTGTGGGTGTGCATGTCTGTGTGCGCGCTCAATCGATGATGCAACAAAGATCATCCTTAAAGCGCTTTATTCAAGCGATTTCGACGGGGAACGACGCGTTGCTAGACATCAGTGTTGGTTAACGTGCTAAATACTTGGAAAATGCCACGGCAGGTAGATAGAATGTCTGCACTTTTTTTTTTAAATATTGAAAATGATAGCTATAGCCAGGGATTGCCCCACACACATATTTGCCTAATCGAATCTCCAACGACGCCCTCAACTTGTCGTCCATTCCGGGCCAAATATGTTGACAGCAAACCAATATTTACATTTTCCAACATCACTTGGGCTAATGCAGACGACCCCTTTCGGCCTACTCCACGACTCCCATCCTGTATGAACTTTGACACCTGCACACTGACCCGCACGGACCCAACGCTGGGCTCCATTGTGCCGTAGCTAATCCGGAAAGTGTGCAAACCAATCGACCGTATGAATTATAGTCAGTTAGGTCGCCGGAGCATACAATGCTATTGGGGAGCTTGGAGTGCGGGGTGGGGGAAGGGCGAAGGAAGGGTAGAAGGTCTTGGGCAAACACTCAATCATGGTCAAATCTAGACAAAAGTATTTACTCGCATGCCCGGAATCATATTTATCTGCATGCATATTTTATGAATTTAATGGTCGACGGGGTATCAGGTATAGGAATAGGACAAACAAAGCAGACGTCGACGAGGACGAGAACAGACCCGGAGACATTCGCACACACTCGCCAAGGACACAAGTCGGATACAGGATATGGAGCCACAGGACAACGGGCGCAACTTATTTTGAATGCTAAATCGTTCGAATCCTTTTGCCGACACACTTGAGCGGCTACGGCAGCCAGGAGCGACCGGGCCGGTCCGGGCCAGGCCAGACAAGACGACAAGGCGACTCAAGAGCGCAGGAACTCCAACTGGCCTCAGGTCGCAGCCTTTCGACAGCTATCGGCATTTGAGGTAGCCTAAGCTCCGGCTTAAGTCCCTGGGCACATGTCCCATCCATCATCACACAATCACAAAATGAGTATCATGTGCGAGAGCTGCGCTGCCTCTCGCACTGCTCCGGGCCCGCAAGCTACCTCACTATGGCCATGGCCCAGTCAGTCAGTCAGTCAGGCACACGTAGCATTCGAAAGGCATCAAACGTACTTATCAGCTTTTCCCCAGGAGCTCAGCCTAAGCGCAACCCTCAACTAAACCAAAACCAAACTCGGAGCCGAGTACGGGGAACAGAGTCCAACTTCAGCTTGAGCTGCTTAAAATACCAAACCAAAATCTCGAATGTCCATTAGCATACGTATCCAGGCTGTGCTCCTCTTTCTTTTTGGCCACGTCCCTGGCCTTGCCTTCTATTCACAATGGAAGCAACCACGCAGGACAAGCGTTACGACTAACCTCTTACTCTTTGTTCTCAGTCCGTAGAGCACTACGGCAAAGACACAGACAGGCACACACATATACACACACACATAAAGTCGCACACATGGCCCGGCCAAAATCCACACCATCTGCTTCACCTTACGCCTAACAATCCAATTCTGAGGCAACAATATGCTTGGAGGCGCACTCTCACGACCGTTGGAGCAAGAAAGACCAATATAGACCAGGCTGAGTTGGAGAGAGAGAGAGACAGAGAGAGAGAGAGAGAGAGAGAGAGAGAGAGAGAGAGAGAGAGAGAGAGAGGGAGAGTGCGATGCGGGAAGGGTTTCTCTGGCCAGCCGCATTGCAATGTATGACCAAGGCGCACGGAGCACGCATAGAGGACGTGATGCTCAAAGCTGCCCGCTCTCCCATCTCCATTTGCGTTTCAAATTTAAATTTAACCTTTTGTCTTAATACGCCAATGGGGTTGCCTGAGATGAGTCGAGCACGTGGGCGAGGGCGAGGGCGACAACGAGTGTGGTTGGGGAGAATGGAGTAGCCCAAAGGATTGCCCGAACGTAGCATAAGACAGGATATCCGTGTGTGTGTGAGTGTGTGTGTACAACTAGCGCTGTGTGCATGCTTATAGAGGAATCTCTCTATCACGACGAGTACATATGGAAGCGCATTCGATGCGTGTAATGGATTTGCCATTCAAGACAGTACCAGGCCCTTCTACCCAACTCACTTGGACAACGGCTTAGTTGGTGCTCTTACATGGCCTATTAGAGCTACACGTGTATGTGGCTAGCTAATTTTGGGATCGGACTGCGGCAGCTGTCAATAAGTGCCATTTGTTGAGTTGTTACGTGAATTGACCCCAGGAATTTGTCAGATTAGTCGGCCACACAGATTTGCTAACAAGAATTGGGGAGCATAGTAAAGATTGGCTAAGATAGTGGAACTTAGTTACCAATATTCAGACTTATTGTTAATAGTTTGCCTTGGGAAATGTAACTTAAAGTTGTGGTCTAACCGCTTTTCCTACTGATACTCTAGTCACAGTTCAAGGATAGGCTTACCATACAGCTATACAGAAAGTAAACTGGCGATTTTCCAAGAGGTATTGAGGTAGACAGTGAAGATTGGCTAAGAAAGAGGAACTGAGCTAACAACTTTCAGACTTATAGACAATAAGTTGCAACGAGAAAACTAACTTAAAGCAATGGTCTAACCACTTTTCCTACAGCTACAGCCACAGTTCAAGATTAAATCTATGGTTTTCTATTAGTATATAGTTCTAGAATTTAACTGACGAATAAATTCGGTCCGTGGCAAGCACTATGGTACAGACCGCTTGCTGGAAATTGTGCTTATGTCGGCGCTTTCAAGTCGGTCAAATGATTCTGTGCAGTTATTAAAATCAATTGTTGTGCCACGGTAGGTGTAATACAAAATTCAAAATGGCCACTTGAGGGGTGGGAAGTGGGAACTGCGTAGTGGACAGGCAGACACACACACACTAACACAGACCGACACACAGACAGAGACACAAACAAACAAAGCATTGGGGAAGCACAAAGCTATCAACATAAAAGTCAATCTGTCCGAGGGGTTGAACGTGTACAGTAGCTCGAAGAGCACAGAACGGACCGGAGCTCTACTATACGTATTGACCCTTTTGTTGGAGCGAGTATTGGACAGCAGGACAACAGGACTGGGCTACATTGGGTGAGTGGGAGAGGGAGGAGGCAGAAGACAGTCACAGCAAACCACCTTACCCACCCTCAGGCGCTGCTACGCTGTCCACGCTCTCGACTGAGTCCGGGTCGTAGCTGGCTGCCTGCTCGTTAGCCCGGATGATGGACGGCAGCGAGTCCAGAGACCTGAGTCTGGAATCCGGAGTCGCAAGTCCTCAAGTGGCTGCTTGGACGTGGTGGTGGTGGGAGTGTTGGCCAAGGCGAAGTGAATTGAAATACGTACAATATTTGAGCTTGTCTCTCACTCTCACTCTTACTTTTCCTCTCTCTCTCTCTCTCTACTGTTGGTCTGGCCATATTTTTATTGCGATTCGAATCGACGGAATCGAAAGTCCACCCCTAATGGCTAACGGACAGCGAGCAACCGGGCAGCGGGCGGCCATTACTTCAACCCTATGCCACAGAGCTTCCATCGGCCTTAACCTCAATACACCAAGCGACCTGCGCCCCCCCTCCACGCCAGTCGTCCGTCTCCCACCACCACTACAGCGCTCTCGCACTTCAGTCCCCTTTTCCCGTTTATTGGCATAAGCAGCCCATTTATACAATTACATTTATAAATGTTGCGCTCTGATATCAAACATACAAACAGACAAAGAGGCAGACAGACAATCGGACAGACAGACCGACAGACGGAGAAACAGACCGACTACTGACTGATAAAATAAATTCGCCATATTATTAAACAAATACCCAGACCAGAGAACACAATTGAATTTCTCGAATGTCCTTTGATAGAAAGTTTTTTGGCGCCCGCCTACGCCATCGCTCGCCCGTTCCACCTCCTGCAATGCTATCCCCCAATTTCAAACTGTATAAATTGCCCATAATCAGCTTGTATGTTCTCCGAACGACTGGGAAAAAGGTTTTCTGTGCGTTTAAAGCTGTTGAATTACCTTGACAAACGGGAGGCCAATTGGCAGAGCTCTACCGGAAAGGTTTCCTCTCGTAAGCAGATAACTATTATGTGTGCATTGGTCTAGCAGTTTTGTCTACAATTAGACGTGTCTTCTGCAGACTTGACTGAGCTTCTCTTGTAGTCGTGGAGGGTTTTGGCTTAGCGATAAGAGATTTGTCCTAATCAAACTTGTATCCTACATCTGTATACATTGATCTGTAGTTCGCCAGGCCTCGAGCATTATATTCGATTGATTGTGTATCGAAAAAAAGGTCTCCAGCTTCGTATTGAGTACCTTAACGGCAACACCTTCGTCAAGCCGTTCGCAATCTTTCGATCTGGAGTGCGAAAAGCGCAGTCTTTGGCAGCGGGAGAGAACAATGGAGATTGCCTAATTGAAGGCACTTTGCGACGGGCACTTGACTTGATCGGAGCGTCCGATCGCAATGCGGAAGCTGTTCGGCCGTGAAACGAGTACCCGAGTACCCGCACTCGTACGGGCTGTGAAAAGCGCACGTTGCGATGGGGCAGATCGATAAGACGATGCCGAGTGCGAGTGATAATTGACGAGTGGCGATTAGAGAGCACAACCCGTTGGGCCGACAGACGTTCGGTCTCTGGCAACGTGACGCTACACATTTGCCTACGATCGGGTCGCGTTGGGTTGGCTAGGGTTTGGGTAGGGTTTGGTCGCTCGCTCGCTCGCCAGGGTTAATTCGCTTTTAGCGTAATTTGTAAGCGTTTCTTCAGTTACCCCAGGAAAGGAGCTCTCCGCATTGTGCACGCTCATTGCGCATTATTCATATTCCCAAACAGGATAGCGAAACAGAGAAAGAGAGAGAGAGAGAGAGAGAGAGAGCAGTAGCCTGGCTACCTGGCCTGGTCCTTGAAACGGCAAACGGGATAGAGGGAAGGAAGGGGTAGCCCAAGGGGCGGGCAGAAACAGCGACTGCACATAAAACACTTTGGCACATCGGGATGCATTCGTAACCCTTTCGTAAATCGAGTTAATCCCGAAAACGCAATGCGTACTCCGCTGACGATCCCGTGCGCCTCTTCCGATTCCGAACCCGGCTGCCAACCCAATCCCGGTGCCGTTACCGTCACACACACACACAACGTTAATAATTGCGTCAATGGAAATTATCATTTTTCATTTTATTTCGCTTTCGCTAGAGTTTTTATTTTTTGTTTTTTTTTACGAGAGCGCAGCATTTTGGTTTTCGGGTTCTTCGGGGTTGAGCCCGGGTCGAGGTCGGCTGCGTCTTCGTCAAGATCGTTTCGGCTTCCTGAAGTGCCTGTGACAAGTTGTCAAAAGACGGAACCAGGGGCGACCCGCGGATCGCAAACAATAACCCGAAATGTCACCGCGAAAAGAGGAAATGGAAATTGAAATGAGAATGTAAGATCCACTCCAGGCCCGAGCACCGGGTATGCCTACAGGGTGAGCATGTGAGTTCGAAAATCAAATTAAATTAACAGATCGAAAGTCTTGAGATAATGCTGCATGCAAGCGTAGTACAATCGCACAAACCGACTTTACAGGGTATACAGATTTCGGTGCATTGCAACTGGCCTGCGTTGCTTGTGTTTTTATTAATTGAGCGCACAAAACGTGACTCGTTCGCAGAGCTTTTGTTGCCTGTCACCGGACATGCTCTGCCTACCTCCTCGCCCTCCTCTCCCTTTCGCTCATTTTATTGTTTTACGAGCCCCGGCACAGGGGACAAAGCTGCGCTGCGTGCCAATATTGGGAAGTACTGCCTGTCACATGTCACCAAAACAATGGGCCCACACCGGAGTGTGCGAAGTGCTCGAGCCTCGAGACCTTTCATCGGAGTCGAATTGTGATCGGACTGGGCAAGCGGTGTGTTCGACATACAACGATTTCAATTTGCCCAGTTCATTTTTAAATTGTTTTACTTCCCGTCAATACAGTAAAATTTTCTTCATGTAAGCACTAATTTCAATTTTGAAATAGTGAAAGCATATAAAAATTCTAATTTCATATCATCAAAATGTCGAAGAGCTGCAGGAGCTATCCAAAATTACGTTTCGCTCTGATCACTGAGGATGCACTGAAGCGCCTTATGCCATCATCATCGAGCACGGCGATCGGCAAAAATAAGTTGCCCACCAAGGAGATGTACGAGATTATCAATGCGACCGTGAATGCGATATTGGAGCGCAAGATACGTAATCTACGGTTGGATAAGCTGGATCAGCTGGACAAGCTAGACGAGATCATTGAGAATAAAGTATCCGAAATGCAGGGTATACGCCGGCCGAGGGCGGGCTTATCGCGTCAAGGCGATGCGGGCTCCTCGCATCAAGAAGTTTCCATTGATACCTTATCGGATTTCGGACACAATAGCATCAGATCCGATAGTGCAATGTTCAGCTCCGTTAATTCCGCCAAGACCTGCGATGATAGTGAAATCCAAAAGACACTGAAAAAATCGGAACTCATTAATGCGACGCCAATGCTAAGAAAGTCCAAGGCCAGGCAGGCTGGAGGAGCGATTCGCAAGAAGGGCACGACGTCGAAACGCTCATCCAATAATATGACTCAGTGTGCTCCACCGAGCCGAAGGCCTGCCGATGTCATAGCGAAATATTTAAAGGAACTTGACAATCAATGGGCTCATAAGAAAATGAGAGGCGAGCGAAAAATGATAATTATTTAATTTTTAATATGACAAATACGCAATGTGGACAATTTGGCGGAAGATATTGAAAAACACGAAAGCTGCAAACTATTGTAACTATAATAAATTCGATGGACTATTCAAATACATATATTGGATAAACAAGTAGAGACCTGAGCAATTGCATAGCAGTTCTCGGCGATCTAACATTGCAAATTTATTGCACTACCGACTACCTAATTCTCTGCTTTCCTACTTCTATTCTTTCCCCCCCCCTCCACACACACGCGTTTTCTATAATCCGTGAAATATGTAAAATGAAAAATTGAGAAAACTAACTGGCAAATGAGCGTGGCAGTATGGTAGGGCTAGCGGGTAGCGGGTAGCGGGTACTGCTGCTGCTGCCACACTCGTTGCCAGTGGCTTATCAACGCGCTGCAGACAAGGGCAGAGCATCAATCAAGAGTTTCCAATGAATGGCTATCGAGTGAATTAGACGGCCAGTGCCATTTTTCGTTGTAACCCTCCACCCGCTCCCCACTTCCCCCCACTCACAGATGTAATGCGAATTTCACTTTTATATACAAAATATATAAACATTTTTTTTTTGCTTTTTGCATGGCGAACACCACCACGACGACGACGATGACGACGAGTAGCAAACCCGGCAATATTTTTGCGGCTTAATATGCGAGCAGGCAAGGCAGAGGCAGCAGCAGCAGCAGCGCCAAAAAAAAAAAAAAAAAACAGAACCCGCTGCCGAAGTGAAGCGAAACGCAATGCTAAAAAATGTGTGACAAGGCGGCTGGGCAGGGCGCGGGCAGGGGGGTCTGGCTTATCGTACGACTGTAGCCAGTGACAGGACATAACATTGCCCTCGGTATCTGCGCAGCGCCATGCGTGGGCATCGGTCACCCCAAACGGGCCACCTTCAAAGGGGCAGGCAAGCACCGCAGCAGGGTTTGAGCAGCGAAGCGGCGAAGCGGGGGTGTGGATAGCAAGGAAAGGGTAAAAGATGCTGACTAAGTACTTTGCGAAATTGCTTACATGCGTTGCGCCAGTGTCCTGTCCCCGTATCCCTGTATCGAGCGAGTCCTCCTCGGCTGCCTGCCCGGGTTCGGTTCAGTTTCGAATTCAACGCCCGCCTCCGTTTAGTGGTAATACATTGTCATATGCAGCCAGTGCCGGGCTGCCTCTGCCTCTGCCTCTGCCAGTCGTGTCATCATAACCCACTCCCCAATCCCGTCCCAGCTCTCACTCCTTCTGGACGTTGCCAGGCAAAGGATAAACGACGGAGCAACCTCGCAACGGACGGACACCAAAACAAGTGTTGGATGCCATGTTTATGTTTTTCCTCTGCTTTTGTTGTTGCTGTTGTTGTTGTTGTTGTCTTTCATTTCATTTCATTTCGTTTCGTTACGTTACGTCCATCTCCCTCTTACTTGCTTTGCTTGTCGTTTCTTTTTGATGCCAAGTTCGTGTTTTCTTTCCCTCCTCTTTCGCTTTAATCTTGTTCCCCGCTCGTGTTGTTGTTGTTGTGCACGTTATATAAAAATTCAACAACGCGCAAAACTTCACATATGACAACGCGCGTGAACAACAACAACAGCAGCAGCAGCATGTCACCGAGGTAGCTGGCAACGCTGGCCATCATCATCGCCATCATCATCCCATTGCCCCATCTTCGTCATCATCGCCATCGCCATCAGCCACGTCCAGGACGCAGCGATGCTGCTGGTGTTTCTGATTTTCTGAAGTGGAAAATCAAACGTTTCGCGCTGTTTACACTGCGCTGTTGCAGCGATTGCTGCTGCTGTTGCCGCTGCTGTTGCTACGATGCGCAGCAATATCACAAGCAACAGCCAAGCAATACCTGAAAACGTGTCGCGCAAGCTGTTATACTCGCTGGCAATGTTTATTGTTTGATTTGTATGACAGTATAACAGTTTAATAGTATAACAGTTTACAAGTATAATAGTATAACAGTTGAATAGTATAACATTATAATAGTTTACAAGTAGAACAGTAAACAAGTATAACAGTAAAACAGCTTGATAGCATAAATGTATAACAGTATACATGTAGAACAATATAATTGTATAACACAGCCTTGAGATCATCGACTGGGGCTGCTCTTGCCGCCGCTGCTCCAATTTCTCTCGCTTAACTTACCCCAAATTTCTTGCAGTGTAGCTGAAAACTCAAGCTGCCAGTTGAGACGCTGGCCCAATGCTTCAGTTCTGCACGCCTGTGTGTGCGTGTATGCCTGTGTGTGTGTGTGTGTCGCTAGAATTTCAGAAAATTGCATTTTTTCATATCATTAGGTTTTATTGGTTTCTTCCTGCTAAATATTCCTGCCCCCTCCCTACTACCTCGCCCTCCCCCCAGCCTGCTGCCGCCTCTTTTGCACATATGCGGCGCATGTATTTTCTTTTGTGGCTGTGCATGAGCGGGGGTTCTGGAGGGGGCGCGACTTGAAGGGGGTCTCTGGTCGCATGTTGTCAAAACAACAACGCGCCGCTTGCGCTCCAAAAACAACCTGAAAAACATACGCACACACACGCGGATAGAGAGACGCGTGCGCCACGCATCATATCATCGCATATTGTTTTGTCTTCGCGCACTGCCCCCACCCCCCCCTTCCGCAGCCACTGCCCCTTTCCCGGCGCTCTTTATCGCCTGCTCCATTACCGCCTGCTTTGCCTGTGCCAGTGCCTCGGCCAGTGTCAAACTGAGCCCTGAGACAAGCGAGCGGTAGCAGCGCAGCCTGGTCATGTCAGGCTGCATCCAACTGACCCCCCTCCTTCTATTCCCCCCTCTCAGGGTGCGCCCATGTTTGAGGCGATAAATGCAAGTTGGCGATTTGCTTTGTTGTTCAGCGCGAAGAAACACACAGAACTTCGCATTCACATTGAACTCCATTACGTACGCTTTACCTGACACGACTGGCCGGGATTGGAGTTGAAGTTGCTACTACTACAGAGAGAAGAGAGAGAGAGAGAGAGAGAGAGAGAGAGAGAGAGAGAGAGAGAGAGATGAAAAAGGTACATGAACATTGTGCATCGATTCGGCTCCAATTAAATGCCCGACGAATGACTTAGCAAAGCATCATATCTATCTATCACATTATCGTGCATTATGTTTTATATAGCCCATTCTCTTGACTTTTTCAAACTAAATATGAATAAATTTACTAAATATCGTTTTATCTAGTGTATATTCAACATACATTAAGAGATATGCTTTAAAGACTGTAGTATATTAGGTTTCTTCAAGACACATAAATATAAATTTCTTAAATATCGCTTTAACTTGCATATCTTCAAGATATGAACGGGACAATATGTTACTTAAGATAAAAGATACAAAATAATGATAACTATCGGGTCTACTTAGTAGTGCATCTTGAGATATCCAATTAATCAGCAATTCTATCCGACAAACTAATACCAATCTGAAATCTGCTCAAGGATTATGTTAGATAGTAAGAAAATGCTCTTGATACTTTACGAAATTAACATTAAAATTGTTTGAAAAAGTATAAATTAATATAAAATAATAATAATATAATAATAAATGATCTGCATATTCCTAAATTCAACTTACCAAATTCCATATAATTGCTTGCTTTAGCAACTCTTCCGGCCGTAGCTGTCTAAGCGCCGTTTGCAACTATCAAACTGCCTATGCTATGCTAAATTTCGTAATCTGATCGATTTGCATCTGCGTCTTTCAATTTCAATTTCGGTCTATCCAATCATTTCTGTTGACCAAGCACGCCAAAACTTTGCACACATTATTATCGTAAAGGGGGATTTCGTTTAGGCCGACTAATGCACTGGCATCCATCCACGTAGAGCAACCCCAAGAAGGTTGTGCAAGTGCGGGGAGTGCGCGGAGTGCCGGGAGTGTGCTGTCCTGCCCACAACAATACAAACATATCCACAGCACGGAGTCGACTTGACTCGTTACCTGCGTAAATCAGGAAATGTGGCAAAGAGCGAGTTGCTACAACTCCTGATTGACTGACTGACGTATGGACGAGGCTGGGTAAGGTCTCTTGTTGCCGTTGCCGTTGCCGTTGCCGTTGCCGGTCAAGGGAATGTCTCAGGGGCCTGTGCAAATGGAAAACTGAAAACCGAAAGCGCTTGCACACATAATTTCAATATGCCAAGCAGCCGCCCCCTTTAGCCAGCTTCGCCGAAGGGGTGTGCCCTGCGCCACCTGCAGCGAGTCGAGTCGACTCGAACTGGAAGTCGTTTTGCCTACGCCCTTGGCTTGCTGCGTCTGAGTTCCTCATGTGGTCTACACTCTCTACACTCTTCAGCTTCGCCTGATGCGCTTCACTGGTCGCCGTCGCCCGCCAACGGAAAAGGAAATGAAAAAAAGCGCACCGCCTCGGCTTGAGAGGCTTTGCCCCATCTCCGTACCACGCCCACGACCATCCGCCAGGTTTTAAGCTCATCCTACGCCAATTCCGCTCGGTTGCTTTGCAAAATTTTTGAATTGGATACTCTGGCGACCAAACACACCCACGCGCCGGGCATGTCAACTGGCAACTGCCTAGCGGGCGTCCGTTTCTTCCCCCGTAACCACCCCCCCTCCTGCTCACTCTTCTTTCTTCTTCTCTCTCCTGCCCACCTGCCGCATCGTTCAGTTCGAATCCTGTTCGCCGTTCAGCGTCCAATGTCGCCTCGTCCGTCGTACACATGACCAGAAGAATCAACGAGTGTGTGCGGGTGTGTGTGTGTGTGTGTGTGTGCGTGCGTGTGTGTGTGTGCGAGGACTATTTCAAATTTTGCATATTAAAATATCGTCGTGCTGGCAAAAGGTCGCTGTTTCTTGTTCGAGGCCGTTGCTGCTCTGCCCAGCCCGCCCATCCAAACAGTTGCCGTTGTCGCACAGTGGGGCAGAAACGGAATTAGAAGACCACATCGATAATATATCGAAGGCATGTTAATATTATACGCTTTTTAGAGTATATGACTTTTGCGTCATATAGCGCAAGATCTGTTGGTCAACTATTAGAGTATCGATAAGTTATCGACCAATTATCGGAAAACCAAGAACGCATTAAATAATCTGTAGTACTGAAAGAATATCAAAACAAACAGAACTCTTAAATATAGAGTACAGTATCGGTAATCGATAAGTTATCGATGCACCGAAAATTCGCAAACAAGCTTTCAAGCCCACTGTGCCTCGTCAGTCGACTAGCGTCTCGCTGTTGTTGCCATGTTGGACTCGCACTAACTGCGAATGTGGCCGAAGATGCGAACGAGGATGTCGTCGTTGCCGTCGCACCGTCACCGGCAACATAACATCGGGACACAGACACATCGCCTGTGGTAACACAATAACGAATTTCCGTAGCAACTTCATCACCAGCTTCTCCTGTTGTTGCCGGCGACGTTGTTGCTGCTGCTGCTGCTGCGGTTGTTGTTGTTGCTGCTGTTGCTGTTGTGTTTAATACTGCTTGTGCTGCTGTTTGCTATTGATGTTGCTGCCGTATCTGTTGCTGTTGTTGTTTCTGTTTCTGTTGCTGCTGCTGCTGCAACTGTTGCTGTTGTTGTTGCTGCTGCTGCAATGTTATCCACTTTACATGCGCTCTTTAGTCTGCCCTATTTGCTTGGCCAACGATTTTTCGATTTCTGCGACGTTTCCCTTTTTCCATTTTACTTTTTACTTGTTTCCTTATTTCTTTCTCGATTTTGGCAACTAACGCAAGGACAACTATAAATGATATTTTATACTCACACACACACGCGCAAATATAGAAGCAGCGCACACGCATGCCAATAATAATAATAACGTAATAAGCGAAATAACGTAAATAGATACGAGAAGCAAACGCAAGAGAAATTCTCAGACAGAAAAGTTTCGAGTCGAGACAAAAATTGCGTGCAACGACAACTTTTCTCTCGGGCTGTCTGCCAGTCTGTCTGTCTGTCTGCCAGTCTGTCTGTCTGTCTGCCAGTCTGTCTGTCTGTCTGCCAGTCTGTCTGTCTGTCTGCCAGTCTGTCTGTCTGTCTGCCAGTCTGTCTGTCTGTCTGTCTGTCTGCCCCGCAACATTTGCTCAGCTGTTGTTGCAACTTTCTCACAAGATGCCAGAGCAGGCAGATCAGCCCACTTTTGGTTCGCGCACCCTTTTCATAAATATTTTGAGACTCTCAAGCGTCCTGCATCGTCGCATCCCTCCCTCCCCTGCCACTGCTGTCTGCTGTCAGGACAAACAATTAAACTTAATCAGTTTTCCAACTGACGCACCCGAGAAAACACTTTTCCCCTTTCTTCAATAATGTTCGATGTGTGTCGATCTGTCGAGCCTTCGATCCGTTGATCCAGTTGAAACACGATGATCCCCGTTAGAGCTAAAAAAAAAAAAATAAGAGAATAAGAGAAAAGAAAAGGTGCCCGAGGGGCGAAGAAGGTACCCAGAGATGGGATGAATTATTGCACACAAGGCTTTTGCGTTTTCCCTTTTTTTTCTAGATCGTGAGAAAGTCTTAACCCCTTCGAAAACACCGAAGATGCCGATGCGATGGCCCTATTGCCACATAATTTATAATGATTAGTTACCGTTCGGGAGAGGAAAAGGAAACAGTTGCCAACGGGACGCAGCGAAAAGATCACACTCGTCTCGGGCCGAGGGTGACGCAGCGCGAGGCGTCATCCCTCAGCGAGGGGCAACGTCTCAGGGTGCCCCCTCGGCTCGGAATATCGCACCAGCTGTGCGAAATACAACTGTGGAAGATCCTCACTCGAAATCCAAAACTGATCATCTTAGTGAGTTGGCAAGTTTATTGGCTGCAAAATGGAAATGAATTATGACTTATTGGACTAGTATGGTATAGTATGGTTGTATTTGATAAGGTATTGAAACGAGACTGTGATGCTTCAATGATCTTGCGATATTCTTCAATAAATACCTGTATCATATCCTCTCAGATTCAAGCGCATGTCGCGCACCAGCGTACCGATCACCCAAACCATCCGCATCGACCGTAATCGACCTCTCCGAACTGTGAACACCCACATCCATCCTGACCCGCCCGCTGACCCCTCGTATCAAATGACCACCTCAATGGCATTGGGATTGGCCATTAATCAGGCAATTAGTCAACTTCGATTGGATACACTCACAATACTCGTCTAGTGTATCGCATCAAAGTATAAATATCAATTTGATCTGTCAAATATTGACACATCAAACCCTAAACAAACCAATGACAGGCTCAGCCCCTGTTTCCCGGAACCATTTAGTGGCAATTTATGAGCAACAAAACACCAAAAAAAAAACAAAAAACAAAAAAAAGGCGAGCACAAAAAACCTGGAAAATGGGAGAAATAATAAATGAAAACAAAAAGGCAACAGCAGCACAGGACGGTGATGGAGAGGGGAAAAAGGGATTCTGTGTGTTTTTTCCTCTTTTTTTCAGATCATTTCAAGGGTCCTTGACTTTTGTGCCGCCAATGAGCCAATTGAGCGATGCTGCCGTCCCGGGCCGAGTCGAGCCGAGCAATTACGAGTATTATTATATTATATGACGACGATGATGCGGATGATGAGGATGATGACAATGATAGCATAATGCTCAGGTATCGTGCCAATTGTTGGCATTTTGATGCCGAAAACCGAGTTTTTTACACCAAAACATTAGATCATGCTTAGGGATTTAGGGGATGCTGCTTCAGAGGCTGGACCTCTGAACCTGGATGGGAGAGACAGAGTCAGAGAGAGAGAGAGAGAGAGAGAGAGAGAGCTGAACGAATGTGCCGTCTGACTCGAGGTTCAAAGTTCGTGTGAAAATGTGCATGTTTGTTGTGTTTTATCCCAGTGGTTCTGCCAGTTTTGTTTGGGATGCTGCTGGCAAAAGTTTTGCGGTGCTCGAGCGGTGTCGAGAGCCTGTTGCCGGACAATTATGAATGCGTGTAATGCGATAAGGCGCCAAGAGGATTCGCCGGTTCCCTGATTCCACAATTATCCACATGATCTCGTCGCATTGTGTTGAACTCTCAACTCGAGCGTGTCGCGTTCTCTGTCGCTTTTTTTGTTTTTGTTTTTTGGGTCAAAAGGTTGCAGATTTTGTCTATTTATTTTTTTTTTTTGGGGTACTTCTTCCGCTGCGTTGCGGTACTTCCTCTTGCCTCGTCGAGTTGTCCTGCGGGACAATTAGTCAAGTGCTTAATGAGTTGAATCGAAATCGGATAAGGTTCTGTGCGCGACTGTACGCCGGATTTGTGTGCACTTTGGCGAAATGCAATTGGAAAATCGGCAAAAAAAAAGGGTTAAGGCGGCTTAGAGGGTTGTCGGCCCAGGGATCTGCGGAAAATGTCCGCGAAAAACCAACAGGCAAATTTATTTGCCATCCATCTAGAAAGGGTTGCAGCGGGGGGAGGGCAAGGGCACGGGACAAGGGCCACGGAGAGGAGATGTGAATGGAAAATAGGGCTGCGCTATTGAAAAATGTTTTCAAAATAATTGAACGATGCTGCTGCTGCTGCCCAGCAAAATGTGCACTCATTACTCCGAGAGAAACAGAGTGCAGTTATTTTTAATGATATCAGAAGCGCAAAATTGCATATTTTAAAATTGGGAATGATAGTCCAGGCGTTTTTGAAAGCAGATAAAAGACGCATGTTTTCTGTACATCTCCATAAAGTTTCACAGCAAAAGAAAAAAAAAAACAAAAATAAATAGATTGATTGATAGTACAGAATACATGAAATTAAAATACTTAATTAAGCTGGAAAATTCTTTAAATAGTCTCTATACAGACAGAGCAACAAAAGAGGCATAAAATAGTTTAGCTAAAACTTTGCTGAATAACTCAATAAATACACCCGGTAAAAGTAGAAAAACGTGCTGTAAAAACATAAAATAAAAATGTCGTACATAGCTAAGTTAAGCATATAATTAGTAAACTCCAAGAAGTGTAGATTGTAAGTTGAAGAATATTGGCAAGAGTTTTCCAAACTCATTTCAAACTTCGTAGACTGTAATGATTATGCATATGTTGTCAACATTTCAAACAGTTCCTTATTAAATATATAAAGAAATTCCGAATCGAAACTTTAGATTTGACATTGTTTTCGCTTTCTTATTGTTTGAAGTTTGCCAACACTTTTTTTTCATTTGAATATTCAATTTGGCATCGTTTAAAGTTGCGAATCGAAGCGAATCGAATTGAATCGATGGCGTTGCTCAATGTTGGCCAGGTGTTGCTTTGATGTTGCAAAATCCACTGCGTGCCACCCTGTTTCTGTTCCTGTTCCTGTCCCTTGCCCGATCCCAGGCACATCCTGTTGCCATATGCGGGCTCTGCATTTGCATGGCCTCCTTTTTTCTGCATAGCATAATTTCAAATTTCGAGCAAATTTTGCCGAGCACACACACACAGAGAGAGAGGGAGACAGCCACGTGGGCCTGGCATAGTTTTTCCACACGGAAAGGATTATTTATTTATTACGAAATTTTCGTCATTCGATGCGCGGCTGGCGCGTGGAAAGCTGCGCGCTGCGGCGAGGTGGAAATCGCCGGAAAGGTGGAAAGGTTGATGGTAGAACAGGCAGAGGCAGAGGGGCAGACAGACAGACAGACAGGCAGGCAGGCAGGCCGGCAGGGACGCGTCCAGGCAGGCCGCAAATGTCGAATTATTCAAATGATGATTCCAACCCCCTCCTGCTGCTGCTGCTGCTACCACTCCATCCCCCTATGTGTCCCGCGTGTCCCGTACAGGCATGTGATATGCAAAAAATAGAGTTAAAAAATTGTGCGAGGCAGCAGCAGCAGCACAGGAAATACGCACAGGAGGCGCAGCGCACAGGACACACGCCAGAGAGATACAACGGGCAGCAGCAGGGAGAGGGGGGCAACGCGACCAGGCGCGACGCCGCGTTGATTTTTCTCTTTGCACTTTTTACCTTGCGGCAATCTGGCGGCACACACACACACACACATACACACACGCAGTGCGTCCTTTGTTGTTGTTGTTGTTCCTTTGTAGTTTGCATGTCCCGTTTCGTCATTTGAGATCGCGCGACGCGCTTACAAATTCTTCATATAATTCGAGAATAAAAAAGTACCAGGAGGACGAGAACGAGGACGAGTACCAGGAGGAGGCGTCCAGCGGCCTACCGACTGTCTGTCTGTCTGTCCGCATGCCTGCCTGCCTGCATGTATGTGTGCGCGAGCGTTGATAAAAGACCGTCACATCTGCGTGTTTTTCCTATCCAATTGGCAAACCACTCTCCTCGCTCCCTCTCTACCCCTCTCTCTCTCTCTCTCTCCTGCTGCTCGCTGTCTCACTCTGGCGTGACCACAGCTTGGCATTTGAATTAATTTAATTTGCACCTTGTTCTCCAGTTGGGTAATACTTGATTCCCCGTGTGTGTGCCAAGGAATTATGCTGGTAGCTACAGCTGTCTCCCATTGCCTGCCCCCTGCCTCCTGCCTCTCCCTATGTGCCGGTCCTGCAACCGATCTCGTGCTGTGCACACCTGATACGCGGCATATACTGGTGATATCGATATCGAAATTGTGCCATCGCCAGATGTCGATGTAAAGCTATAGAATATCATTTCAAAGGTAGCTCGGAATTGAAATAATTTGAAAAAGTACGCAAGATGTAAGATTTGAAATATAAAAAGAAATCATTATAAAAAACAATTGAAAACTCACATTTAATCTTAAACTACTTGAAAACACTTTGAACGATAGAAATTTGTGTCTAAAAAATGATATAATACTTTTAAATAAAGATAGATGGATAGATAAGATAGAAATTGCCTTTAACATTATATAATCGAATATATAATTTTAGTAGATTATAATATTAGATTAGAGAGTTATACTTGTATGTAATTGAAAAATAATATGATGATAAATAGTAATATACTTAAGCTAACTGCAATAAAATAATAAGCAAAAGAATGTGGCAACTCTGCAATGTAATCGACTGCAAGAAAATCCATTGCAATCGATACTGCGTCATAGATAAGATTGAAAACAAATGCGAAGACTTGCCGCCATATCATGTATGTTTGAACAGTTATTGAATCGGAACTATCATAGGTATAATGTTATACCGAGCTCATATACGGATTACGTATACTAAAGCAGATACAAGTAGTATTTCCTAAAGTTTTAAGCTCTTTATAATAATATCATATGTTTTGCAACTCGTAGGTAAAATTGTTCCCATCCAAAAGCTCTTCTTTCCAACTAACTAACTAACCAACTTACGAGATCCCACACACAATTCACACTCGATTCTTCAGACTTCATTTCTATTATTCACTTTCGACCACAGCGCATGGCATTCCCCATTTTCGATACTTTCGCCATATGCAAATGGAGACACACACATATGCGGCACATGTGTGTACTTGTGTGTGTGTGTGTGTGTGTGTGTGCCGGGTCCAGCTGAGCCCAGTCCAGTGTAGCCATCGCATACCGCATTCCGTATTCAGGATTCGCTTTCGGCTCCCCCCACAACGAAAAGTTTGCATAAAATGTCCGCAAACATGTGTTTCAGTACCCAGCAGATCCCCAGATCCCCCAAATTTCCCCGGCCATGGTAGCCGACCTCAAGTATCCAGTTTGGGGTCTCCAATTGCAGGGGAGAGGCCTTTCTCATTGGCCTCGTCGTCGGCGACTTTATAAAAATGTTTGCCCTTCGGTTTTGTTTGTTTGTTTGTCTATGTGTCGATTTGCTTGTTTGTTTGTTTGTCTGTTTGTTTGCCCGACTGCGTTTTGTGTCGTAAATTTAATGGACACAACAACAACAACAACAACAACAAAGAAGTCGAAAAGGAATCGAATCGAAACGAATCGCAACGCAGCAAATGGGAACGAGAGCAGGATGCGGGGAAGCGGGGATTGGCAAATGGGAGCCATGCATAAAAAATTGTCAGAGCCAGCCAAGGGTTAACTTCGATTAGCCCGAAATGTTGTCATGCCCTGTGGTCGCACATATGTGCGGGTCTCCCCCGCAGCCATCCCGCTCTCTCTCTCTCTCTGCCTCTCTGGGGGTGGTGTGCGTGTGTGTGTGTGGTCATAAGGCCAAATCACAAATAATAACAGTCACGCGTCGAGGAAAAGCAGCAAACGCGGCAAAAATAAATAATAAAATAAACATGAAAAGATACAAAAACAGCAACAAAAACAAATAAAAACGGCAGAAGGATTGCACGAACTGTAGATACACTACACGCAGAGCATGAACTGAAGACTTCAGCTGCAGAGTGACTTAAAATTTATTAAAAAATCATGCTTTTCTTTAAAAATTTACAGGTTATGTCTGTATGAACGCCCCTAACTCAGCGATTATATGAGCTAGAGCAATCCAAATTAGGCATAAACTCTTGCAGTACTTTGAAGTATGTTTTAGCAAAAAAGCCACGCCTCCCAGCGCCTACCTAGCTCGCTAGAAATCGTATAGCAAGCGTAGTTTGAAGCTTGAAATCTTATTTTTGGTGCGTGCAGTCAAATGTTTGTGTTAAATAAAAAAGCATATTTCAATCTTCTTAAGCTTGTCGAAAGCAAGCCCCGCAGTCAACATGGCCACACACAGTGCAGGGTAATGTGCTTGGCAAAAAAAGGACAAAGGACATTGCCCAAAAATGGCAAAACATGCGAATGAATATGAGAGCGACGCGACTAGCCCGAGGATTGGCATTGGGTACGCTATTGCCTCGGTTATGGCCTGGAATCGAGCAGCAGGGACGGGGGAATGTACGTGGCGGGGCTTAGGATTCGAATTGGTATCGGGGATTGGGTATTGGTTCAGTGGGCTCGTTTGGCGGACAGCGGACCAAATAGGTCCATTGATCAAAATTGTTACAGTAATGGCGAAAAATCCACCCCCAGTACGAGTCATACGCCCACCAAAGTGCCAAAGTTGACCGAGCTAAACGGGGGAGGGACGGGCTGGTCGAGGGATGTGGCATGTGGCAAAGGCAGAGGCAGAGCGAAAGGCAAAGGCAAATGCGCGCTTCGCCATTGCTGTCCGCCCTGTCCGGGGCACGTCGCTGCGGACACGGGCCACAGCCCACGGGTTCCACACGGCGACATGGACACAGACGGACTGGCGGACTGGCGGACTGTCACAGCGAACCTTGGACCCTTGGACCGTTGTTGCTGTTGTCGTTGTTGTTGCCGAGACTGTCGCGACGGCGGTCGCTGGGCCCGAAGTCTGCGTCTGCCATTGAAAGCCTTTTGATGGCAAATGGCGGCGTTGGTGGTGGCAATGTTGCCCATGCTGCTGTTGCTGCTGTTTGTTGTTGCTGCTGCTGCTGCTGGGTCGACTCGTGGCTCGGTTGCCCATGCTGCTGCCCTGCGAATGTGGATTGGGCTCGCAAGGTAGCAAACCTTGTTGCTACGACTGTCCAAAAGGACCAAGGGACACGGGGCACGTGTGTGCCAGTGTGAGTGTGTGTGTGTGTGTGTGTGTTAACTTCATGTGTGTGTGCCTCACATACGCTCGCCTGGTAATGGCCACAGATGTTGTTATGGCAAAAGTTCGTACGTGAGGGTCGCCAAGCCGAGTGCGGAATCCTTTGCCGAGCTGCCTTAGCTGGCCGTTGTTGCTGCTGCGGCTGCTGTTGTTGCTGCTGCGGCTGCTGTTGTTGCTGCTGCTGTTGTTGGCCGGGTCGTTTGTACATATTGCATCAAAGAAAAGTTGTTCGGGCAAAAATAAAGCATGAAAGTCCTGCAGAAGGACAAGCAGCATACACACTGCCACACACACACACTGGGATACACATACGTGGGCACACACATGTACACACACTGGCTCACACACACATGACCACACGCAGTCGCAATGCAAATAATAAGAAAAACTGAGCTGGCAAAATCGTTTCCTTGGCTCCAACAGCGAAAGCGCCATGGACAACGCACAAGCATCTAATACAGATAGAGGCACACACATTCACACACTCATTCCGATACACTCGCACACACACTCACACTGCAAACGCGACTGCAACTTAAACTCAATCTCCCCCGACGTGCTCGCGCTTGCCCCATAACTGACGTAAGCCCCGCAACCCGCCACCCCCGACACCGACACCCCCAACCCCCCCTACCCGCCGACCCTGCCCCTAAGCCACTACTCACATCCACTCCCCGCTCCGCAACACCCACTCTTTCCATTTCGCTGGTGTTTATCAAGTCAAGGCGCGGAAATTGACTGCCATTTCGATCTGCCACACAGTGTCCTTTTGGCTCAGCTACCTCCCCTCTCTCTCTCTCTCTCTCTCACTCTCCCTCTCTCTCTCTCACCCCACACACACACACACTTTACTACTCACACTCACACGCAGCCTGCAAAACGCTGCGCATTAAGTGCGCTTAGCATAACAGATAGCTTTGGTCAGAGACGTCGGCCATAGCTGCCAGCTACGAGGGCCGAAACTTATGCGAGCGCAAGCTGAGTGATCTGAGCGCATTCAACGAGAAGCTGCACAGTGGATGCAATGCCCAATTATGCATGCGTTTAAACTTATTTAATATTTCTTTTTAAATTTAATACAATCTGCAACTGTTCGGGCCAATATATTCCGCAAAAGAAAGCTAAAAACCGCAGAAGAAATACGAAAACTCGCTGCAGTTTGTGTAGTTTCAGTGTAGAGTTACCTAGCAGCTGCGCCAGGGTTGCCGCCAACCAATCAAAGTTAGTCAGTAGTCCGGCTTGGTTAGTCCCATTGCCTGAGTCCACCCGAAAAACCACACTTTCGAGCGGGGAGTCAACCACAAGCTCAGACCCAAAATCCGAAACGAAATGGGAAATGCGCAGAAGTCGCAGACGCAAAAAGCAGATGGAGACGGGTCGGGCTGGACCTGGCCTGGGCTACATCAACGGCAGGCTGATCTCAGTAGATATATTAGTTCTGTCAAAATAAATTTCCTTGAGTAATGTAATCCCATTTTGCGGTCTTGACACACATACGCAGGCAATTCTTTAAAAATTTTGCTCCATGCTACCACGACGGTAATACCAGTGGGCCACCCTCCTGGCCCGACGCGGCTGCCAACCACGCCTATTCATTCTTCTCTCGACCCCCTCCCACGCACACACGCACATATTCCGTCGTCCTCGTCTCTGGTCACATATCGCATCAAGCTGAATATGAATGCGATAAATCTGTTCGTGATTGTTTTTGCTGCCGCACATGCTTCGCTCCATGCTCCCCAATTCGGCATCTGCGGTCGAGCACAAGGTGTCCACCAAAGTGTAGTGCGTAAAAATGCCAACGGAATTCGCTAATCCAGCCAAGCCAGCGCAGTCCGCGCAGCCGTTGATGGAGTCGGCACTGGGGCAAGGGCTCGGCTGTCCTTTATTACACTATTCCTTCACTCTTGAGGCTCGATTACGCACACATGTATATGGGCCGCACGTGGCGAGCCTATAGCCAGGTGGCGGTGTACAGAGAGGCAGGGGGCCAAGGGGGCTGGTTGTCCAATGATGACAATGTGCTCTGACAGCTTATGCGGCTGTGATTGCAAAAAATGAGACACGATGACGAGAAAAGAACAAGAAATTGCAAATTTTTGACACACACACACACGCAGCTGAGTGTGTGTGCGTGTGTGTGCGTAAGCAGCGTGTAATGTAATATAGTCAAAGTCAAAGTCAAAGTCGGTTTCGAACGTGGAGCGTGGAACGTGTCGCCATCGTCGTGTGTGATGTGTGCGTGCAATGGCAGCTCAAGGGGTGTGTGTGTGTATGTGTGTCTGTGTGTCGGGGGAGGGATGTCAGTGAGGTGGGCGAAAGTTGAGTTGTGATTCGAGAGCAAACATTGATGAGGCCAAATTTCTGTGATTCGTCATCTAAATAGGTTTTATTCAAAGCACTCATGGCCACAAGCGTGTGTATAAGCACACACACTCACTCACACGCACACTACTTTCAAATGACAACGCGTTACACACACACACAGAGAAACCGATTGCAATTTGTAGCAGCTGCCACATAAAATTAGCGAGCAGCAGCAAAAAAACAAACACACACTGAAATGTTTCCACTGGGAAACGAAAACGAAACCAAAAAAAAAAACATTTCGTGCAAATCTTGTTCAAGATTTAAAGGAAACGTGCAACAATATGAATGGGGTGTCAGTAATATCAAGGCAACATTTTTCGAAAAGGGAATTCGTTTTCTTTAAATATTGTAAAAGTTTAAGTTTAATTCGATTCAGAATAAAAGACAACATATCATAAAAATAGAAAAATATATGCAGATTTCGCTAGTTGTTCCTGACTTTTTTAACACTGCCAACTTCCTGCAGGCAATTACTTGTTCGTGTGTGGATCGTGTATCTTGCAATTAGGAGGCGTTTTTTTTAGGTCGCTTTGCAACGATATTGCGCTGCGAGCCAAAAAGTTTTGTCAATAACCATAGATATTTAAATTAAGCGAAGACACAAGCACTTTTCATAGGGTGTGTGCATAAGCTGAAAGCCAGCTTGAAGCCCATACCCAATACATATACCAATATCTAAGTTCCAAACGAAAGCACTGAACGAAAGCACAACTTAACGAGTCCATGGTTCTGCGCTTGGCTAAAAATGACTCTATCATTTTCAGGAACCTTGAACGTGTTTTTTGGCTGAGCCGCCAAATTTGTGATGCTGCACTCAGCTGCCCTACATTGAGGACACGAACCAAAAGCGTGCTGCATTGGGTAAAAATCCGAGATAACCGAAATTGGTTAACTCAGGTAGAAATTTATTAGTTCAAAACTTTGTATAAAACACTTGATATGACGATAGATATTTAAATTATGCGAAGACACAAGCACTTTTCATAGAGTGTGTGCATAAGCTAAAAGCCAGCTTGAAGCCCATACCCAATACATATACCAATATCTAAGTTCCAAACGAATGCACTGAACGAAAGCACAACTTAACGAGTGCATGGTTCTGCGCTTGGCTAAAATGACTCTATCATTTTCAGGAACCTTTTGCATGTTTTTTTTGGCTGAGCCGCCAACTTTGTGGTGCTGCACTCAGCTGCCCTACATTGAGGACACGAACCAAAAGCGTGCAGCATTGGGTAGAAATCCGAGATAACCGAAATTGGTTAACTCAGGTAGAAATTTATTAGTTCAAAACTTTGTATAAAACACTTGATATGACGACGTATGGTTTTTGTTATGAAAGAGAGCAGACAGACGTGTTCTTCTTATTCTTCTGATTTGAATTGATGACTGTCAAGAGAATATAGACACACAGTACTTTCGATTTTCCTGTCAAAGACTCAGAACGGAATCGGTGGATATTCCAAAGGCTGACCATTGTTTAACCTGAGGTACAGACAGTAGGATATAAGATTGAATGGGTACGTAGGAATGATTGTGTGTGTGTCTCGGATACCGTTGCGAGTCCATCGAGTCGAGCACCCGTCCCATAGCCTCTGAGTTTAGAATATTACAATAACAAATCCAGTCACAACAGATTTTCAGTTCAGATGAGAAATATAGAAATTTGAAAAATTTCATGTGGCGAATACGTCTTGTTTCTATTCCGTATGATTGCACAGTGACCGCACCATATTTCCATTTGTTTTTCCTCCCTATCCGTCTCTTACTGTCTCTCTTTCTCTCTCTCTCTCTCTCTCTCTCTGACTCACTCTCTCTTTCTCTCTTTCGTTTTCTCTGTCGCTCTCCCTCCTACTACTCGTACAATTTAGAATTCGTTTGCAATGAAAGAAAATCAATGAAAGTGAAATATATAAAATATACGACAACTTTGTTAAGTGTAAAGATGTGGCAACTCTGCTGCTGCTCAATTTCATAGCTAACGGTCGAGTCGCCGGGCACACAAAGAATGAGGTTAGGAACGAAATGAAAACTCGATGCTCGATTATGTGCGTAATAATCTCGAAAATCTCCTTTATTAACGATTATAAAAACCTCAAGTGGTAACAATAAATTTTGTATCGCGTTTCTCCCACCAACGCCGAACCAAAATGTAGCGTGTGGTGCAACTGAATAAAAATGTTTTTCACAAAATAAGAATTTGAAGGTAACAAGCTGCCGAAAAAAACTAAGTTAAGGGGGAAAAAAAACTAATCCAAATTGAGAGCAAGGCGTAGGTCATTGAACAGAGGCTTGAATATGGCGAGATTCGTATAGTTGAGTTCGAGCAGACCGTATGCCTCGGTGGCAGCTGCAACGAGTTCAGGCTGATTGCAGTTGGAACAAATTACGCTGAGGTGCTGCACGAAATCGTAACACATATGCGGCTTGTTCATCACAATCAAATAGTTTACCAGGCATGAGATGAGCTGCACCGAATACACGGTACCGTACTCGTAGAGCGGGGGCAGTGATATCATCAACTCCTCGATCAGGTGCGGGAACCGTATGTACAGCACTTTGATAAGTGGCGATATAAAGAACAGCGTCATCTCAATATCCGACTCGTTCGATTGTGGACTACGAATTATATTGAGTTGATAGCCGAGAAACATTTTCAGATCGAGTAGATCCGCGAACTTGAGCAACAGCTCGCTGACCTGACTGCGAAAATTAATCAACACATCCATTAGACTGTCCGGTGGCTGCGGGTCGGGCGCGGGCAGGCGGCAGAGCGGAAAAAGTGCGATAAAGAACCTCCTCACCAGCGGCTGATAAAGTTCGTAGAGTTCCAGTTCGACGCGTGCCAGCAGCTCATCGGCCAGCTTTTGCCACAGATACATGCTGGTCAGTACGGTGCCAACGTCGCAGTGTTCCACCACCATCAGCTGCAGCTCGAAGCAGCGCGGTCCCGAACGCAGCAGTGCGGCCGTGCCTTGGCAAATATCGAGTCCGGCATAGGTATCGGTCAGCTTATTGATGAGCTGCGTACACTCGTGCATCTCCCATAAGGACAGCTTTCTGAAGTTGAATGGCAGCGTGGTGAACGTGTCATATATGGTTTGCCGTACTGCGTACATCATATTCTCTTCGGATTGGAACGGCTGACGGGTCACGCAGCTGATCAGGCCAATGATGCACTGGCAGGCCTCGCCATAGAGGTGGCTTTCGAATGTCGAGTGGGGATGCTTAAGCAGCGTAATGGCCTGCAGCAATACCGAATGCCCCATCAGCCGGTTCAGCGGCAGCAGGGCCCAATTGGCCCAGGCCCCGTAGGTAAGCAGACAGCCACGCCACCTGTCGATTATGTCGATGTCGGTGCGTTTCTGGAAATCGGTTAGCATCTGAATGACAACATTGCCCTGACTGCGCAACCGTTGCAGCTGCTGCATATCGTCCGAGCCCGATGATTGCTCCGGCAACAGTTGAATGATATGGATCAGAGAATTTGGTGCGCATAGCCAGAGCTCGTTGATGCAATCGCTGACAATAAGGGTCCAGTAGGGCATGCGCAGTCCCATGTCGGCTATGATCAGTGCCAACAGACGTACAATGGCATTGATACCCGGACGCTGCGACTTACAGGCACGCTTCAGTTGCTCGAACAGTGTGTCACGTAGCTGCAATTGTTGCTGCCCCGAGATAGTTTTGATCTGTTCGCGTATCTTGTGGCGCAACATGGTGCCGCATAGAAAGAGCACGTTCACCTCGTGCTCGTCCAGTTCCCACAAGAGATCACTGCATATGCACCAGGCCTGGGGCGACATCTGGAACGCTTCGAGGAAATGACACACTTGAGTCAAATTCTTTGTCGACTTATCCTCGTATCTCTGAATAGCGCCCAGCACCATGTCACGATTGAACATAAACTTCGAGGCACTCATAATTACACTTTGTATCGATGTTTTTTTTTTCGCAACGCTTCGCTTTTATTTTTCTCGAAAAATCGTTTTTTTAACTTTCTCTAAATGTTCCTTGTTGAAAGCGTTTTAATCATTTATGTTTGAAGTCGGACTGAAGACTGAATATCACAAATATGGAAGCCGGTTAGGTTTACATCTCTGAGTGCTAACGCACAGTGAACTTTTCTAAGTAGTTCAGTTTGAAATGCAAAGCACATCTGATAAAAATGTTTCTCTAACATAATTGGAAAGAAGTAGTGCCTACTTATTAAAGAAGAACGATAACTTTCTGTTCGAGATAAAAGGACATTCAGATTGATATTGAGACGTGAACGCTGTCTGTCTGTCCGTCCGTCTACCTAAATTTTTCAAAATAAATTTTATATTTATATTTTCGTAAAATTAAAAGTTAAAAGTAGACGGGTATTATAGCTTTGTGCCAACCGAAAATGTTTGTAACAGGCAGAAGGAGACATCTCCGACCCCATAAAGTATTTATATTCTGAATCAGCATGAACAGCCGACTCGATATAGCCATGCCCGTCTGTCCGTCCGTATGATCTCAGCTATTATAAAAGCTAGAGCTACCAAATTTGGAGACAATATGTGTTAATTCTGCACGCAGATTAAGTTTATTTTTGATTTTTGCCACGCCTCCATCCGCCCCCATAAGCAATAATTTTTACAATAATTTACATATATAATTTACACATGTGAGAAAAACCACCCTGCGGGCGTGTTTGCGAAAGTTTCAATAAGATCGGCTGATAAATAAGGAAGATATTCAAAAAATAGTATTGCCCTGTGACCATGTGCTTATGTCGGTTTTTTTTTATGTTAGTTCCCGAGTTCAACTCCAGCAGCAACTTTTTTTAAATTTATCTGCACCGATATATTCATAATGCAATTTTATCCATTTTTTTATTTTTATTTTTTTTTAAATTATTTTTAAATGGCTGTAGCGATATTTTACAAAATTTTTTTTTTTTGATTTTTTTTTTATTCTTTTAAATTTTTTTTCTTTTTTTTATATTTTTTTAAAATGACTGTATCTCCTAAACGATTTTTGATTAAACAATTTTTTTTTTTTATTTTTTTAATTTGTATTTGCTAAACAGAGCGAGATAGGGCCAAATCCGTATTAAAATTTTATCAAAAAAATTTTTTTTTTTAATTTCAAAAAATTTTTTTTTTTTAATTTTTTTTTTTTTTTTAATTTTTTTAAAATGGCTGTATCTCCTAAACGGAGCGAGATAGGGCAAAATCTTTATTAAAATTTTTTCAAAAAAAACGGAGCGAGATAGGGCACAATCAGTATTAAAATTTTTCAAACAAATTATTTTTTATTTAATTCAAAAACATTTTTTTTTTATTTTTTTGAAATTTTTTTTATTTTTTATATTTTTTTAAAATGGCTGTATCTCCTAAACGGAGCGAGATATGGCAAAATCCATATTAAAATCAGTTTTTCATTGCATACCCTTTTAAGGAAATAAATGGTGCATACTTTTTATTGCCTAGCCCAAAATAAATATTGCATTCTTTTTTTTTTTTTTTTTTTTTTTTAATTTTGTTTTATTAAGGTATACGGGGAACTCTGTCAACCCCTTTGTGACCTTCGTATCTATTCATACAGCCCATTTGGGCGCGCCGGCTAACTATAGCATAGTTAGATATATCTAATTTAGTACAATTTTAGCTAACAATTACAACAATCACAGATAACAAATATAGTACAAATATAATACAAGATAAGCGTCAGCTTCAGCTGACTCTTATTGGAGGAGATCGGGAAATGAGATCCCTCGGTTGCCTTCTATTGAGCCTCCTTGGTGGGCGAGATCTGGTTAGAGCGCTGGCCAGTCGATTTCTATGGCGCTGCAGCCTGTCATGGTATCGACTCGAGTGCTGGTTTATTTCGTCAAAAACTGTAGCGAGTTTTAAGTCCCTGTGCAGGGTGGTGTTTCGCACGAACCACTCGCAGCCGGTGATGAGTCTTGCGACCTTGTTCTGGATAACCTGGATCCTTTTGATTTGGCTGTCGCATGCCAAGCCCAAGATTTGGCACCCGTACTTCCAGTTTGGTGCTATAATCTGTTTGTAAATTGTCAGCTTGTTGGAGAGTGACAATTTACTGCGCGAACAGAGTAGCCATTAGTGCTTGGCCACCTTTGCACGTACTTATGGCAGTCACATGCTTGGCAAATGTGAGTCTGCGATCCAGTAGCACTCCAAGGTACTTTGCAGCATTCGGCTGTGGTACGGGGGCTTCCTCTATATAGACGGCGCGTGGCGTTCTTCGCTTAAGAGTATAGCAGACGTTGGTGGACTTACTGCTATTGATGCCGATGTTCCAGCGCCTTGCCCATTCCGAGAACCGATCTGCAAAGTTCTGGATACCATCGGCTGCGTCGTGCTCGCATCGGGACCTGTAGGTGACGTACACGTCATCGGCAAATGTGGCCAACATAGATGTCCCGTGTAGGCTATCATCTGGCTGCGGCATGTCGTGGCTATACAGGCAGTAGAGCAGGGGGCCGAGGACACTACCTTGTGGGACTCCAGCTGCCACATTGTGCTCGATGGAAAGTGCTGAGTGAAAGCGCACAGCGAATCGCCTTCCTTCCAGATACGTTTTCAGCAACCCGAAATATGGGGCAGGTAGCGTCTGCTTGATTTTAGCTAGCAGCCCAATATGCCACACTCGATCAAACGCTTCTCGAATGTCCAAGAAGAGGCTGTTGCAATACTCCTTATTGTCGTAGGCAGTCAGAATTTGTTCGATGACCCGATGGAGCTGCTCGACAGTACAGTGACCAGCACGAAAACCGAACTGGTGCTCAGGGGTAATCCCCTGGGCTTCCATGATCCTGACAATCCGGGCAGCGATCAGTCTCTCAAACACCTTCGAGATCGAAGGGAGGAGACTGATCGGCCGGTAGGAGGCGGGCTCCCTTTCCGGCTTGCCAGGTTTGTGGATCATAGAGATTATCCCGAGCTTCCACTGAGAAGGGAAGTATTGCAACCTCACAATAGCGTTGAATATCAACTGGTCCTGAGTTTCTTCAACCTGTTGCAGACTTGCAAGATTAAATGCCTGAAATCGCTCGGCGAGGTGCGCAGCGAATACCTCCGCTTGTCCCAAGTCGGTTCTACACCACGTCCCGTTGTTATCGACTAAAGGCGCCTTCCTCGTGCATCGTCTTTTAATAGCGCACGTGGCCCTCCAGAGCGAATGCGTCGCTTCGCTTTGAACTCCAGTGTTGGCAAGCCTTTCGTCGAACCATGCGGATTTGTGCAGCACCAGTGCGCAGCGGAGACTACTCGACGCTCGATTCTATTCCATTTTGTCTAACGGGTGGCGAGACCTCATCCACCTAGTGCGTAAGCGTCTCTTTTCAGCTATAAGCAGCAGGATCTCCCTGGTTATTGGGATTCCATCAGCCGCGGGCTGCCGAGATATGCAGCGAGTTGCCAGTCTAGCTGCTGACTTAATACTGTTGGTGAAGAGATCGATTGCTTCCTCAACGTCCTGTCCAGAGTTTAAGTCAGTGTTGATGGGCAGTGTGGACTCCAGTTGCGATTGAAATACCTCCAGGTTAGTACGCCTAGTAATTAGACGCTCCATCTTAGGGTAGCATATTGCCCCCGCATCCAGCGTAATTACCAGAGGCAGGTGGTCGGAGCTAAGCTCAACAACCGCACTTATGCTAGCGTGGATGCCCAGCACACCCCTTGTCAGCGCAAAATCGATGTAGCCTGGTGAGACTCTACTGCCGTACGGATATCTTGTTGGTCCTCCAGTTGCTAGCGAGTTTATCTCCAAATTTAGGACGAGATTCGCTAATGCAAGGCCTCTTTGGTTGCTCATTCTTGCACCCCATAGCCAGTGGGACGCATTCCAATCGCCCGCAACTATATATTTAGTGCGAAGCTCTTCCAGGATGTCCTTGAACTCGTCCGTAGTCCATGCAAATCTCGGGGGGCAGTAGACCGCTCCAAAGCTTATAGGGCCGAGTGCCGTTTGAATAGCCGCCGGCGCAAGTTGCACCTTGTCAGTGGCAATTGGTGTTAGCGGGAAGTGGGCAAGGCTAGATTTGATCAAGATAGTTGGAACTTTAAGCTCAACAGCTGTTGTTTATGCACGTGCCCGCTGGGCAGCGGAGCCCCACTTGTGTAAATAAATTCACACTGTCTTTTTAAATGAAAGTGGTTGAGTTCCACTAAAATATCACTGTTAGCGACTTGAAGGGTCACTATTAACACTTTGTGCCACTATTTTCGGCATATTCAGTTTTTCATTGCATACCCTTTTAAGGAAATAAATGGTGCATACTTTTTATTGCCTAGCCCAAAATAAATATTGCATTCTTTGACTAAACAAATTTTCGTTGCATACCCAATAAAACTTATTATATTGCATACTTTTTCCTGCCATGTTTAATAAGCCGATCGCTTGAGCTCGGCGAAAAATATATATTTGTGTTGCGTCAACCAATGAGTTGGGCGGGCACATACAGAGACAGAGGCAAAATCCATATTAAAATGTTTTCAATAAAAATTTTTTTTTTTTTTTTAAAAAAAATGTTTTTATATTTTTTTTTAATTTTTTTTCTTTATT